>JARQOC010000003.1:220593649-221901998 GCA_033576535.1 Allobates femoralis
CCAGATGTAAATGATTACCGTATTTATGATACTGTCTAATTCTCATCAGTACTGTACTTCCTGTATGATCTGATGGTGACTGGTAACAACAACTCTCAGTGTCTCCTTACCATTGTTAAGGAAGTAGTAGGGGTTGTAGGTTCATGCAGCGATAATGTGTATGGGTCTGACCTGACATTACAATTGTTTTACCATTTACCGATGTTGGTTCTGATGATGAATTTCTGTATTGATGAGGATTGTGATGCTGTGTTTCAATAGTGATGGGGGTTATATGGATGTATATGTGTACTGATGGGGGTTCTAGTTATGTATTTTTGCGTCTCTGGTGGTTGTAATGATTGATGAAATCTGTTACTGATGAGGGCTTTGGTGATGTATTTCTGTACCTCTGGTGGGTCTGGTGTTGTATTTCTGCACTGATGAGGGTTTTGACATTGTGTTTCTGTACTGATAAGGGCTATATGGATGCATTTTTGTACCTCTAGTCGGTCTGTTGGTGTATTTATGTACTGATGAGGGTTTGTGATGCTGTGTTTCTGTACTGATGGAGATTATATGGATGTATTTCTGTACCTCTGGTGGGTCTGGTGATGCAGTTTTGTGCTGTTATTGATTCTGATCCTGTACAAATGTAACAATCTATAACCTGTAAGATTATGTGATACATGGCTACGTTCATGAAGTGTTGTGCCCTCTGCCCTCATAGGGTTCTATGTTTTTGTTAGAAGCATTAAAGGAGTTGTCCCATATTTGTGATAAGTCTGCAGTCACTCCATGTGTCCCTCTATGTGACTGCAGACTTCTGAATTCTCACAGAGCACACACTGCTCACTGTCAGGATTCTTTGTTGCTGGAGGTGAGAGGTCATGAAACTGTAAGTATGTTATTTACATACATACTTACTAGACATGTGAGGTCTCGATCAATGAAAATGAACTGAACGAAGAATGAAGAATGAAGAATTGCATTCTTGTGCTCACACGACCGTCCAATCTTCTATTAACACAAGAGAATCCTGACAGTGTGCAGACCACGTGCTGTGAGAATTCCGAGGCCCTCAGTCACCTAGAGGGACTACAGACTCAACTCACACCTGGATGAACCCTTTAATTCAAACACTAAGCCATGAAGCCCAATCGTAACAGCATGTAATACACTTTGTTTTTCATTGAACATTGAGAGAATTAGGTATTGCAGCTCGTCGGCACATTACTGTAAGTGTGCAAATCATATATGAATGACCGGTAACATGACGACTACTTCGACCGCTTGGGGGAGAGGTGGGCGCAAAACTGAAGCCTGCCCCAGGTGCCAGAGAACCTGGATACATCTCTGTTTGTTATACACAACAGATAGGTGTGCTTGCCATATTTTGTGTGTGATAGAGGCACAGGTATATATATAGGCTAGGGTCACACATGCCAATAATTTTTTTCCACTAGTTTCAATATCAGATCTGTTATATTAAGGCTGGTTTTTGAGCCTCCTGTGCAGCTATGCGTTTTTTGGACTTTGCCATTTTTTGACAAAAAATGCTAGCAAAAACGGATCCATTAACTTATGGTGTCTATATGTGCCATTTGTTAACGGGTCCGTTTCCCATAGGGCCCCATGTCAAAAAAATTGATCCTTTTTTTACTGCACCCAAAAATTGCTGCTTGCAGCTGTGGCGCCCCTCTGGCTAGGTTCCACAGGGAAGTATTTCACTCTGACAACAAATGTGGTATCTCTGTAAGTTGCCAGTTCAGGGTTTAACCTATGAAGTCTGTTTTTACACACACACACACACACACACACACACACACACACACACACACACACAGGACTAGGCCACCTAATATAGAGGGACTGATAATTTAGTAGGTCCAGAAAGGGGGTGGAGCCTAGGTTAGTGAAGAAGTAGTTGAGTGACAATTACCTCAGACAGTGCTGGGAAGGCAGTCAGGAAGGACACACCTGACAGCACCGCTGACAGGAGGGATCCCCATCTTTAAGAGGGGGCCCAGGACAGAAGGGGACGAACCAGAACCAGTTGGAGCCGGCTGGTTCAGTCCGGAGAACACCGGCAACACGGGAAGCCGAGGTGGTCAGTAGTTTACCTCTGGCCGCAAACCGATGAGCTGCGGGCCCATAATCACCGGGTAGCCGTTAGAGCCACAAAGGTACCTCACCCCTCAGCACCATAATAGATCCAAGATCACATGAGCATCGGTCCGGATTCCAGTGGCGGGAGGTCCTGACGTTTACCTCTCCTGTCCGTACCAGTAAAGGAAACTGGTGCTCCACCTTGGGAGATCAGGAGACTGGCGAGAGAGCTCTGCAAGGGTGGTGAAAGACAGAGAAGAGCAGATTAGACCCTGAAAGACTTAAGAAGGGACGCAGGGGGACCCTGAACCGGCAACAGATTCCCGTTAAACCAGACTGTACCGTGTTTCACCTTAACATCTGCCGGTACCCAGTAAAGTGGAGTTGGAGTTGAACTGGTCTCTGTCATTCTTCTCGCCATTGCCCCGAGAACTTCAGCACCATCAGCAGCATCGCACTGGAGGGGTAAGAACAACCACCACTACTCCCCTCATCCCCCTCAACATTCACCATCACCGCTGCCCTGAGGTAAAAGCTCCAACTGTGGGGAGCTGGACCACACTTAGCTGCACCCTTCATCACCTCAGCGGCCGACCTGCAGCGCCGGTACCCCAAATTACCGGGTACCACAGGTGGCGTCACGTACCCCTGTAAATATTCCCTCCCCACCATCTAACAAATGACAGCCAGGGCACGGAACCGGGAATCCGACTACCCGTGATTTCCCCGTTTAACCATTAGACCCAGGCCCGGTGTGCGAGTATTCCTTGCCCTGGGCTCATCAAAGCATTTTTTGGGTCCTGTAAAAAAAAAAGAATAGAAAAGCAGAACACTTGAGTCCAGGATCCGTGAACAGCATCAGTTTTTGGACTTAGAAATCTAAAGTTGAAAAACTGATGCAAATAACGGATCCAGGGCTTATGTGTGACCCCAGGCATATTCTGGCTTATAACTTGTAAATTATTCATTTAAATATTTAAATCTCTGCTTTTTTATTTTATTTAACTTTATTTCTTTATTTCTTTATTTATTTTATTTGTAAGTCCCATGTGTGGTATAAAGCTGTGACTGAAACCCTTCCCTGTATAAGAAAACATACACAGGTAGCTGTCAGTCACTGATAGGATCCCCACTTGACCTCTGAGCCTAGAATTAGCAGAAATTTAAAAGAATAAATTACTTTTCATACTTGATCTTTTTTCACAAACCTTTAGTCACAACCAAAAGGGTTGGCACTCTTGATATTTTTCGAGAAAATGAGGTATTTCTCCCAGAAAATGATGGCAATTACGCATGTTTTGTCATTCACAAATTTATTTCCTTTGTGTGTATTGGAACAACACAAAACAAAAAAACAGAGAAGAAAAAATACAGCTTGGACATAATTTCACAGGAAACTCCGAAAATGGACAGGCCTAAATTGTTGGCACTGTCAACTTAATATTTGGTTACACACCCTTTGGAATTAGTAACTGCAAACAATCACTTCCTATCACCATCAACAAGTTTCTCTCAACTGGAATTTTGGACCTCTCTACTTTTGCAAACTGCTCCAGGTCTCTCATATGTGAAGGGCGCCTTCTTCCAGCAGCAATTTTAAAATTTCTCCACAGGTGTTCAATGGGAGTTAGATCTGGTCACATAGCTGGTCACTTTAGGACTCTTCAGTGCTTTGTTTCCATCTATTTTTGGGTTTCATGATGCCCTGCACACAATCAAAGCACCCAGTGCCAGAGGCAGCAAAATAATGCCAAAACATCTTTGAACTGCCGCCATATTTGACTGTAGGTACAGTGTTCTTATCTTTCGAGGCTTCATTTTATGTATGATAAACACTAGAATGATGTCTTTTACCAAAAATCTATTAGTATCATTTGTCAACAAGACACTTTCCCAGAAGGATTTTGACTTAGTCATGTACATTTTGGCAAACTGTAGTCTAGCTTTTTTTTGTCTCAGACAGTGGCCACATGCTATAGCAATAGCAATAGTATGCGTGCTGCTCTGAGGAGCCCGGCGCTTTCATTCATAAAACTGTACAGCAGCTGTCAGGAGGCAGCTGCTGTACAGAAGTGATTAGACCATTATATGCCTACCTGAGTGGGTGTAAGGTCTCTAGGGGGACTGGGTACCCCCTAAAGACATTAAATAAACATTTATGTATAAAATTTACAGTTTAACTAAACACAGAACAGTTTGCTTATCCCTGCAGCAGCAGGATGAGCAAACTATCCGGTAACTGGATTGCTCAGGATTACACATCCTGAGCAATCCGGTTACCGGATTGCGGCTTCAGCAATCCGATTCCTGGATTGCTGAATCTCGGAAGATAATTGCGTTCACCGCATCCGGATCTGGATGCGGTGAACGCAATTCCAGATTTAAGTGTGACCCTAGCCTATCTCTACAAATGGCGAAAAAACCCAATTGTAATGCATTCAAAATAATGTGATGTTAGAAGAAAAAAAAGCGAAAAAGTCCCATATACAGAAGATACAGACCAGCTGCTGCGTCCAAGGATCAGAATTACCCCCTTGGGAGAATTGTTTTGAATTTTTCTATGTTGGATTCATATAACATGTCTGCCTTGTCAAAATTCATAGGCAATACAGTAGGAACCCATACGTTTAGTTACTGTATTCTGGCTCTTTATGGAGCTATACTACATTTATGTGCATCAGGTTATTACCATATCTACATGATGATTATAGTGACATATTCAGCACATTTGTATATTTTCTAACACATATTCTCAAATCCAAAAATCTAAATATAGTTTTAATAATGGTAATGAAACCTGTAAATGTAAATTATTTATAAAAATTGCTTTTAATAACACATGTACTATGGTTGGTTGTGCTCACACATGAAGGGATGGAAGTTCTAATTCTAAATACTGGAACAACTAATAACCGTGATCATAGGTCATGAAATGGTATCCTGCATACAAAGACATATTCACAGACAACAGAACATCTAGACGGATGTTTCTTTGGAAAATCAAGAAGCAGAACCTTTTTATAAAGTAAAGTCAGGTTTGGCAGCTACACTTTTTCCTTGCTTTCAAAGGTTTGATTATTTTAATAGGAAGTCAGAACTAAAACTGGACTATGGTTATCTACAACGAAGCATTCACTATTAAAGAATCAGAGGGCCTCAAGCTAATACATTTAAATGATGCCAGGGGTAAAAGGAAAGTAAATATTGTACAGTATGAATGTCAAGATTTGCAATTACTTAATGTGCATAAAGCATGACAAATAGACTTTAGTGCATGCTCGAGTCTACCAGCAGAGGTGTCAGATACATTATATTTTCTACACAGGATTCACACTTCATAAGCCAGTTCATTAAACACTGGGTTAGTTTTCCTATTTCTATGCACTATTTGGAGTTAACAGTAAATTTTGAAACTTAGGGAAAAAAAAGTATTTCCCTTGCGTATTGCTTTATATCGTAGATTTTAGGCACAAAGTATTCCCGTACAGTTCAGCTAAAATAAATATTTACTACAAATTGCTGGTGGAAAAACTAATTTTACAAGTGGTGGCATATATAGCCAACCTTTGAATGACATAGGGTGGGATATCAATTTGTTGAACATTAAGCTACTTCCCTGGTTGTGTCCATACAATTTGAAGATTGAGCACCTGAAAACAAAATCTCCAACAGGGCCTCCAAAAAACTAAAAATATAGTTTCATGGTGGAGTTGCCTCTCTTTTCCTCGTATTGAATATCCCTATCCCTTTAAAGGAATTAATCATAATCCAGACCTGACATATTCAAATATATGTATATATATATATATACAGTATATATATTCTGATTAGTGATGGGCAAGAAGTAAAATGCTCAGGTGCCCAATGTTCTGTTCGAGCATATTGAAATGCTTGGGTGCTCGACCTGAGCACTGAGCCCAATGTTAATCTATGGGGAAACTCAAGCATTTTGGCCGGAGCACCCCAGGCGGTCTGCAGAAAGCATAAAAATGTCACAAATGTATAAGAACAGTGCTCAAATAACTTTGGAAACAGCATGGGGAAGACCCCTGTAAACATTTCTGACTCCCAGGTCACTGCTGTGAACAATGAGGTCTGAGTATTATGCCACTTTTACTGTTTTTAGCAGGATTCGTTTGCTGCTGCTGTCCATGGTGCTGAAGTAGTGCAGCAGGATTTCCGAGCATGCTGTGTGCAAAAAATCGTATCTGTGAAACGATACAATTTTTTCAGGGATCCAGTACCCTCAGAATCCCATGTTATAGGCATCGGAGCGTCCCGGATCAGGGACTGTCCAATTTTGTCTGATTTTTTCACCGGAGCCCAGACCGCTATAGTGTCTGATTTTGTGCATAGTGAAAAACCGGACAAAATCAAGGGCTCATACTCACTTGCAAGACAGTGTTGGTGTATTTTTTTTAACATTAAAGATTTAAAAAATAAAAAAATAATGGCGTGGTGTGCCCTGCAAATTTCAATTATTGCAAAGGCTGAGGGCTCTTCTTTTTAGCCTTGGAGGGGCCCAATATTATTGGTACCTTCCCAGGCTATTAATACTAGCCCCCAGGTAACTGCTTAGCCTTTGCTAACTGTTAAAATAGGGGGGACCCCACACCATTTTTTTAGGGGGTCCCCTGCTTTAATAGCCAGAAAGGCTAAATATTCATCTGGGGTTGATATAAATAGCCTGGGAAGCTCCATGGGCGAATCCATGGGACGCACCTAATATGGCACTTGGCCTCACTCTGCCACACTGCCCTGGTGGTGGAAGCGAGGTAAGGGGTTGGAGTTGATGTCACCTTATTATGCCAGGTGACATAAAGCCCAAGTTAGTAATGGAGAGGCATCTATAAGACACCCCCATTACTAACCCCATTGTCAAAAAGTTAAATAAAACACCCAGTGTAAAGTATTTTATTTGAAATAAAAACAGTACCGTATATACTCGTGTATAAGCCGACCCGTGTATAAGCTGACCCCCCTACTTTTGCCCCCAAAATCTGGGAAAACATATTGACTCGGGTATAAGCCGAGGGTGGACCCCAGCACAGGTATACAGCCCCCAGCAGTGTGGTATACAGCAGCCTCCCCAGTGGTATATACAGGCCCCAGCAGTGTTACAGCAGCCTCCCCAGTGATATATACAGCAGCAGCCCCAGTGGTAGTATGCAGCATCCCCAGTGGTAGTATACAGGTATATACAGCAGCCCCAGTGGTAGTATACAGCAGCCCCAGTGGTAGTATACAGCAGCCCCAGTGGTAGTATACAGCAGCCCCATAGGTATACAGGCCCCCCCATCAGTATCCAGGGCCCCCCCCTTGCTCCAGAAACCTGTAAAGTAAAATCATTATACTTATCACTGTCCTGTCGCCGCCGTCCCCGCCGCTGCCATCGCGCTCACCCGGCTTCATTCGTCTTCTTCCGGCTTCCTCCTCTGGCGCAGACAATGACGTCATTGCCTGCGCCGACCAGAGGAAGCCGGAAGAAGACGGATGAAGACGGGTGAGCACGATGGCAGCGGCGGGGACGGCAGCGACAGGACAGTGATAAGTATAATGATTTTACTTTACAGGTTTCCGGAGCAAGGGGGGGGGCCCTGGATACTGATGGGGGGGCCTGGATACTCATGGGGGGGGCACCTGTGTACCACTGGGGCGTATGACTCGCATATATGCCGAGGGGGGTACTTTTCAGCCCAATTTTTGGGCTGAAAAACTCGGCTTATACGCGAGTATATACGGTACTCCTTTATTGTTCTTTATTAAACCATACTTACCCTCTTGCCTATTCCACTTGAAGCCAGTGTCTCCTGTAAGAGAAATAAAATAATAATGTAATCTCATCCTCACCTTTCCGTCGCCAAGAGCCTCCATGTGTCCCACGATGGCACTGGCTCTGCTACATCTGATGGCAGGCTGGAGAGTTGCTTGATGTGACCATTCAGCCTGCTATCCAGCATAATCACTGAGCAGTGCATGCCTGCGCTCATCAGTGACTCGCTGTGGCATCATAAAGATGAGCCAAGTTCAAGTGAAAAAACTCAGTTCACCTCTGTGATGTCACTGGGAGCATGGGGAAAATTTTCCCGCATGCACCGCCAGCGGTGATGATTATTTGCCGGCTTTTTCCCTCTCGGCTGGTTTAAATGATCAGCTGATGCTGTCAGGTGATCATTTAAACCGGCTGAGCGGTAAAAAGCTAGCTTTTTACCGGGACTTAGACCATTAACTGATGCTGTCAGGTGAAAGCATCAGCTGGTTACTGGCAGATCCTGGAGCCAAGAGGACATGTCTGCAGAGATGTGAATATGTTTATTTTTTTCCAGCTGATTATTTTAACCGGCTTTTAAACAATCAGATGATGTGTCATCTCATTCAGGTCCTTGAATCTGATACTGATCATTTGATCGGTTTGCCAGCCGGCAAACCGATTAGATGATATTGGATACATATTGGACATTGCGGGACTCTCGACCAAGGACTATGTCGGAGGAGGGGGGTTCTTTTGTTAAAAAAAAATGGAGTCACTAATTGTGTTGTGTTTAATTTCTAATAAAAATGTTTTCTCTCTGATGTGTTTTTTTATCTGATTACTAGAAATTCATGGTGGCCATGTCTAATATTGGCATGACACCATGAATTTTGTGACTTGGGGTAGACAAGGGTGCAATGGATCGAATCTCCCAAGTAAATTGGAAAGATTAATACATCAAACTGCTCACCTTATCCAGTTGTGAGACCCACAACTAGTATCAATGCTTAGTTATCAGCTGCGGCAGGACCCCACTCGAGGTGGCAATTGAACATCAATATGGACGGATAGGTACGGTCCACACTGCTGAGTACAAAATGACAAGACATCCAAGTTGAAGTGATTGGTGCCTTTATTCCATTCCATGCTGTCACCAGCATCTAAGTCCCGGTAAAAAGCTGGCTTTTTACCACTCAGCCGGTTTAAATGATCACCTGACAGCATCAGCTGATCATTTAAACTGTCCGGCGCGGGAAAAAAAATGGCTTTCAACCGCAGGACTTCCCGATCAGCTGATGTCAGCTGATTACCAGCAGGTCCTGGAAGCGATCAGACTGTCCTGGGAGTCTGCGGACAGGTGAGTATGCTATTTTTTTTCACTTGGATTTCACTTTAGCAGCGAATGTACAGGCGGCCAGAAGCTGCCGCACACACTGCTAAAGTGACAGCACATGTCACATGGGAAGAGGAACTGAGCACAGCGCCATCAGGTCTGATATAGACCTGATGACGCTGTGGGGCCAGCCAATCACTGTAATGCCCAACCAACATGGCTGTGGCATTATAGTGTGTGGCAGACAATCCCTGCATGTGGGCTGCCTTGGTAAAGAGCACCAACATGCAGGGAGGGAGAGCCGTGCATCTGCCCGAGCATCTCGCCGGTACTCGGCGAGCTCCAAACATCCCGAGTACTGAGATGCTCGGGCAAGCACCAAGTACCGGCAAGCATGCTCGCACATCCCTAATCCTGACATATACATATGTACACACGTGGTCAAGATTGTTCGTACCCATCGTTTAATGAAAGAAAAACTCACAATGGTCACAGAAATAACTTGAATGTGACAAAAGTAATAATAAATAAAAAATCTATGAAAATGAACAAATGAAAGTCAGACATTGCTTTTCAACCCTGCTTCCACAGAACGTTTGAAAAAATTAAATTCATAAAATAGGCCTGGACAGATATGATGGTACCCTTAACTTAATATTTTGTTGCACAACCTTTGCAGCAATCACTGCAATCAAATGATTCCTGTGACTTTCAATGAGATTTCTGCACTCTTCAACAGGTATTTTGGCCCACTCCTCAAGAGTAAACTGCTCCAGTTGTCACATGTTTAAAGGTTACCTTTACCAGATGACATGTTTTAGTTCTTTCCAAAGATGCTCAGTAGGATTTAGGTCAGTGCTTATAGAAGGCCATTGCACAATAGTCCAATGTTTTCCTCTTAGCTATTCTTGGGGTGTTTTTACCTGTGTGGTTTTGATCATTATCCTGTTGCAAGACCAATGACCTGTGATTGAGACTAAGCTTTCTGGCACAGCAGCACATTTCTCTCCAGAATCAATTGATAGTCTTGAGATTTCATTGTACCCTGCACAGATTCAAGACACCCTGGGTCAGATGCAGCAAAGCAGACCCAGAACATAGCAGAGTGTCCTCCTTGTTTCCCAGTAGGGACAGTGTTCTTTTTTTGATATGCTTCATTTTTCTGTCTGTGAACATAGAGCTGATGGGCCTTGCAAAAAGTTCAATTTTTGTCTCATTTGTCCACAGGACATTCTCCTAGAAGCTTTGAGGCTTGTCAACATGTAGCTTGACAAATTCCAGTCTGGCTTTAATATGATTTTTTTCAACAATGGTGTCCTCCTTGGTCATCTCCAATGAAGCCCACTTTGGCTTAAACAACAAAGGATGGTGCAATCTGACACTGATGTTCTTTGACCTTGAAGTTCATCTTTAATCTCTTTAGAAGTTTTTTTGGGCTCTTTTGTTACCATATGTATTATCCATCTCTTTGATTTGTCATCAGTTTTCCTCTTGTGGCCACGTCCAGGGAGGTTGGCTACAGTCCCATAGATCTTAAATTTCGGAAGTCACAGGAACATCAAGCTGCTTGGAGATGGTCTTATAACCTTTAACTTTAACATGTTTGTCTATAATTTTATTTTTAATCTCCTGAGACAACTCTTTCCTTCGCTTCCTATGGTCCATGTTGAGTGTGGTACACACCATGTCACCAAACAGCACAGTGAGCATATTTAACCCTATATACAGGCCCAATGACTGATTACAAGATTATAAATTGTCACTTTAGTGAGGAAGTGATTGGACCCAATAAAGGTAGCAATCCTCAAATCATAATCGACTCTTTGACAAGCCTTTTAATATGACTTAGGATTTGTGCCAGATCAGAACCCCAAACTGCAGACGCTAAAAGAATTGTTAATTGCTACTGTTAAGTAGTGGACACACCTTGATTTAACATGTCCCTTTTGTCATGTTTTCAGGGTTACCATCATTTCTGTCCAGGCCTATTTCAAGTGTTTAATTTTTAAAAAAATTCCGTGGAAGCAGGGATGAAAAGCAACGTCTGACTTTCATTTGTTCCTTTTCATAGATTTTTAAATTATTATTGCTTTTGTCAGTTTCAAGTTTTTTCTGTGACCATTGTGGGATTTTCTTACATTAAACGAGGGGTACCAACAATTTTGACCACGTGTGTATGTATATATCTGAAAGTACTGAACACGTCAAAAAATGTTCTAAGTATATTTCTTAAGATGCTATTGATATGAATTTCTCACCAGATATTTTTATCAAAACATCCAATCCACATGGGCCTAAATATCAAACAATATACAGTATGTTCATAAATTATGTGTAATAATGAGAAATTTCTCAGGGAAACAAGATTGAACACTAAAAGAAAGACAGGTGCAAAGAGCTATGTAAAATCAAGAAACCAGCTGATATTTGTCAGAAATTAGCAATCCTGCCACTTATTGAAAAAATATCAACCGGTTCAACTGATGACCTATTTAGGGTATGTGAATGCGATCCAGAGGCACTGTATGTTAGATGCAGTGCCTCCAGACTAGGGATGGGCGAATCTACTCGCTAGGACTCGTTACTCGGCGAGTAGTAAGGGACTCGCAGGACTCGGTACTCTGCGAGTTTCCCAATGATTACTCGCACAGTAAACGAGTCCAATGCAAATCAATATCAATCCTAGTTTTGTCAGAGACTCTGACAAAACTAGGATTGCCTTTGACTTGCATTGGTCTGATTACTGTGCAAGTAATCGCAGGGAAACTCGCAAAGTAACTGCTGTTACTTTGCGAGCCGAGTCCAGCTGTCTTCTCTGTGCAGGCTGCCGCAGCTCCAGGGTCCTAGAGCCCGCCTGCTCACAGAGATGATGTAGCAGAGCTGCGATTGTTCTCAGTCTGCTCATTCCCTGTGCATAGACATCTATATCTATGCACAGGGGATGTAGCAGAGAGGACATCGCGTTTTGGACTACGTCGGACGGAAGAGGATTTTTTTAATTAAAGATGGAGTCCCTAATGGCTTTTTTTTTTTTATTTCTAATAAAAAAATTTCTCTGTGTTGTGTTTTTTTTAACCCTTTATTGGAGATTCTAAGTGGCCGGGTCAAACCTGGCCTGACATTAAGAATTCCGGGCTTAATACCAGCTTGTATAACAAAGCTGGTATTAACCCCTTTATTACCCAGCGTGCCACCGCCACCAGGGCCGCTGGAAGAGCGGGGTTCAGCGCCAGAGGATGGTGCTTCAATGAACGCGCCATCTTCTGGGGCGGCTGTGGGCTGCAATTTGCAGCGGGGGGTGCCCAGAAAGCTTGGGCCTCCCTGCGCTGCGGATTCCAGCCCCCAGCTGCTTAGCTGTACCTGGCTAGACATAGAAATTTCGCGGAGCCCCACGCATTTTTTTTTATTATTTCATGAAATTCATGAAATAAAAAAAAAAGGGCTCCCATATATTCTTGTGTCTGGCCAGGTAGAAATAGGCACCTGGGGGTTGGAGGCAGCCCGTCGCTGCCTGCTGGATCCGGCTGGTTCCAGAAATACGGCGAAGCCCACGTCAAATTTTTTTCTGACAAATCCATAAAACAATGTAAATAAAAGGGACTGCATCTTTAGTAACTCCTGGACCATGGGCGAGGGGTTAATAAAGATGCAGTCCCTTTTTTAGGATTGTTTTATTGATTTTTCAGAAAAAAAATGACGTGGTCTTCGCCGTATTTCTGGAACCAGCCAGATCCAGCAGGCAGCGACGGGCTGCCCCCAACCCCCAGGTGCCTATTTGTACCTGGCCGGACACAAGAATATAGTCGAGCCCTCTATTTTTATTATTTCATGAATTTCATGAAATAATAAAAAAAAATGCGTGGGGCTCCGTGCAATTTCTATGTCTAGCCAGGTACAGCTAAGCAGCTGGGGGCTGGAATCCGCAGCGCAGGGAGGCCCAAGCTTTCTGGGCACCCCCCGCTGCAAATTGCAGCCCGCAGCCGCCCCAGAAGATGGCGCGTTCATTGAAGCACCATCCTCTGGCGCTGAACCCCGCTCTTCCAGCGGCGCTGGTGGCGGTGGCACGCTGGGTAATAAAGGGGTTAATACCAGCTTTGTTATACAAGCTGGTATTAAGCCCGAGATTCTTAATGTCAGGCCAGGTTTGACCCGGCCACTAAGAATCTCCAATAAAGGGTTAAAAAAAACACAACACAGAGAAAATTTTTTATTAGAAATAAAAAAAAAAAGCCATTAGGGACTCCATCTTTAATTAAAAAAATCCTCTTCCATCCGACATAGTCCAAAACGCGATGTCCTCTCTGCTACATCCCCTGTGCATAGATATAGATGTCTATGCACAGGGAATGAGCAGACTAAGAACAATCTCAGCTCTGCTACATCAGGCAGCAGGCTGGCTCTAGGACCCTGGAGCTGCGGCAGCCTGCAGGACCCGAGGGCACAGAGCAGACAGCCAGACTCATTACTGTGCGAGTTTCCCTGCGATTACTTGCACAGTAACGAGTCCAATGCAAGTCAATGGCAATCCTAGTTTTGTCAGAGTCTCTGACAAAACTAGGATTGCCATTGATTTGCATTGGACTCGTTACTGTGCAAGTAAACGCTGGGAAACTCGCAGAGTAACGAGTCCTAGCAGATAGAGCCTGAAGCTTCCGAGACACATCTGCGATTTGTAAATCGCACATTACTCGCTATTACTCGCTTCCCCATTCATTAACATTGGACTCGCTAGACTCGCAACGAGTAGCGAGTCCCGGGCTCGGACTCGCTAGAGTCAAGCGATTCCGAGTAATTTAGGCTCCCCATCACTAATTTATTGTAATAGGATTACAGCATATCACAAAATTTACATTTTTAGAAACATTTTATTATACGTTTTTATTAGACAACACTGAAGAGTATAACACTTTAATACAATATAAAGTATTTAGTGTACAGCTTGAATAACACTGTAAATGTGGTGTGCACTCTAAATAACTCAACACACAGCCATTAGTGTCTAAACTGCTGGAAACAATAGTGAGTAAACCACTAAGAGAAAATTGCCAAATTGTGCCCAAAGTGTCACTATTTTATGTGGCCACCATTATTTTTAAGCACCACTTGACACCGAGAGGTTGACACTGGAATTCTCTTCCACCCTTCCATAACGACATCACAGAAATGGTGGATATTAGAGACCTTGCGTTCCTCCACATTTTGTTTGAGGAGGCCCCATAGATGCTAAATAGTGTTTAGGTTTGGAGACATGCTTCCTGTACCTTTACCATCAGTTTCTTTAGTAATGTAGTGGATATCTTGGAGGTGTGTTTTGGGCTCTGCGTCCCAGTCTCAAAGGGAGGGGATCAGGCTGTGCTTCAGTATGTCAGAGTACATGTTGGCATTCATGGTTCCCTCCATGAACTATAGCTAACCACAGCCATCAGCACTCATGCAATTCAAAACCATGACAGTCCCATCCCCATGCTTGACTGTAGGCAAGACACACTTGTTTTTGTACTCCTCACCTGGTTGCCACCACACATGCTTGACTCCATCTGAACCAAATAAGTTTATCTTGGTCTCATCAGACCACAGGGCATGTTCCAGTAATCAATATCATTTGTCTGCATGGCTTCAGAAAACTGTTAGCTGACTTTCTTGTGCGTCATCTTAGAACAGGCTTCCTTCTAGGATGACAGCTGTATCGGACTTAAGGATACTTCTCTCGCCTGGTTCCCCTCTTACCTCACTGACCACTCCTTTGCTATATCTTTTTCCGGCTCCTCTTCCTTTCCTCTTCCCTTTACTGTTTGGGTTTCTGAGGGTTCAGCCTTACACCCCCTATTAGTTTCCCTATAGACTGCCCCTATTAGAGAATCCATCAGCAGATTTGGCCTTCAGTCCGGTATGTATGCTGATGACACTCAGTTGTATACATTTTCTCCTGACATCATGCATTACATCAAAATACAAGTTTGTCTGTCTGCTGTGTCTAATATCATGTCTTCTCTCTACTTTAAACTGAATCTATCACAAACTGAATTTCTCATGTTTAAACTCTACTAATCTATTCTTTATAAAAGAGCGGGGTTCAGCGCCAGAGGATGGCGCTTCAATGAACGCGCCATCTTCTGGGGCGGCTGCTGGCTGCAATTTGCAGCGGGGGGTGCCCAGAAAGCTTGGGCATCCCTGCGCTGCGGATTCCAGCCCCCAGCTGCTTAGCTGTACCTGGCTAGACATAGAAATTGCGCGGAGCCCCACGCATTTTTTTTTATTATTTCATGACCGCCATGAATTTCTATTAAATGGTTTTAAAAAAATCACAACACAGAGAAAATTTTTTAGTAGAAATAAAAAAAAAGCCATTAGGGACTCCATCTTTAATTAAAAAAATCCTCTTCCGTCCGACGCAGTCCAAAACGCAATGTCCTCTCTGCTACATCCCCTGTGCATAGATATAGATGTCTATGCACAGGGAATGAGCAGACTGAGAACAATCTCAGCTCTGCTACATCGGGGAGCAGGCGGGCTCTAGGACCCTGGAGCTGCGGCAGCCTGCACACAGAGCAGACAGCCGGACTCTTATCTGTGCGAGTTTCCCAGCGATTACTTGCACAGTAAACAAGTCCAATGCAAATCAATGGCAATCCTAGTTTAGAGTCTCTGACAAAACTAGGATTGCTTCAGGCTGAAGCTTCCGAGACACATCTGTGATTTGTAAATCGCACACTACTCGCTATTACTCGCTTCCCCATTCATTAACATTGGACTCGCTAGATTCGCAACGAGTAGCGAGTACCGGGCTCGGACTCGCTAGAGTCAAGCGATTCCGAGTAATTTAGGATTCGCCCATCACTACTCCAGACCTGAGGGAAGCTGCAAGTGAACACAGGGTGAGCGCAGCCGCCATGTGTCCAAGATCTGCATTCAGTGCAAGGCAGCTTTTCCCTACATTCACTTGCTGGGGCTCTCTTTCAACCAGTGGCGTAACTTCAGGCCCAGGGGCCCTGATGTGAGAGCTCCAACGGGGCCCCCAATTATTGCAAATCTTTAATGGTAATAAGTCTTTTTCTATAGGCCAAAGGGACTTTTGGGGCCCCCCTAGGCTG
Source organism: Allobates femoralis (assembly GCA_033576535.1). NCBI lineage: Eukaryota > Metazoa > Chordata > Amphibia > Anura > Aromobatidae > Allobates > Allobates femoralis. The sequence goes on from JARQOC010000003.1 coordinate 220,609,914, forward strand.
CAGGGCCCGGGTGCAATTGCAACCCATGCACCCATTGTAGTTACGCCCCTGCTTTCAACTCTGCAGCAACAAATTAACATGCTGCGGAGATGCAGAATTGTGGAAACCCGCACCATAGGTGAGAAAATGTTGCAGAGGCGAGAATCACAGTGGGCGTGGAATTTCTAGAAAAATTCACCCACCATGCTTCTACAGTACAATTCAGCATTTTTGGATGCAGCAGTAATACACACACCCTAAAAGGTATTTTATTAGTAAGGTCTGGGGGAACAGCAGTGAGGAGACTTAAAGTCACAATGCTCCTCTGGGAAATTGCATATGCAAATTGTCACTTCAGTGAGGAAGTGAAAAACTCTAATGCCACTTAATAAGGGTAGCAATCCTAAAAGTCATAATTGACTCTTTAACAAGCCTTTTAATATGACTTAGGATTTGTTCAAGATCAGAATCTCAAACTACAGACACTGCATTTTAGGGTGATTGCCCGTCATCAGTGCAGTGTGTAGGAATTCTGATTAGGTCGCATTAGAGTTTTCCACTTCCTCACTGAAGTGGCAATTCGCATTAATAAGGTGCCACATTTGAAGCATCTCATGATGGGTAAAACAACTGAGCTCCTTCAAGTTGCTCCCCACAAGTTTTTAGACAGAGAAGTAAAAAGACCTGTGGAAAGTCACAGAAGAACCTGGAATCAGCAGGTACAATTATTTTTAAGAAATCAAAAGTAATGCATTTAACCTTGTATGCTCACTAACCATGCAAGACTCCATTGCTGAACAAAAAGCATGTTCAAGTGCATTTAAAGTTTGCTCAACAACATTTGGATAACTCTATGACCACCCCCAGTCTACCAGGTGCAGGATGAAATTCACTGTGTCATCGGGGTACAGGTCGCACCCGGCGTGGACCTCAGGAAGGTGAGCCTCAACATCTCGCAGGGTCACAAACAACTCCCTCTTGCAACCTCGCTCTCTCACAAACCCCCAGCTCTTGGTGAGGTAAAACCACACCTCAGTGCCCAAGCACATGGGTCCCCGTCAGCAGCTCTGGTGCGACGGACCAGCTGCTTATCTAGCAGATTCCTTTCCTCCATCACCTGCCATCTAGCCTGCCTCTTTTGGTCTTCGGCTTCCCGCTAGGCCTCCCGCTGGCTACAGTAATCTTGCCAGCTTACTGTTTCTACTGGGGCCTCTCTGTCCAGGACCTCCCCTGGGAACACCATTAGTTGGTCGTCCCGGCTGTCCTATTTGAAAACCACCTTCACCGGGCACACGGTTCAGACACTGGCTCTGCGGTGAGGGGTACTGCTAGCCACTCAAAGGGCACAGAGCTGTCCCAGGGCAAGTCTCCAAACACCTGGCTGGGTGAAAGGGCAGTCAGGGTATCTAGGTGCCCCATTAAGGTCTCGTCCACTACCGCGGGAGGACTAGTACCTTCAGCAGTTGATGGTTCCTTGGCGTCGGCTCCTTTGTCTTTTTCCTCCAGGGCTGGTGATGCTGGACAGGACCACGCCCACCACTGGCTTAGGTGCTCCGCCAGGTTGACCTTCCACGCCTCTACTGCCTCAACCTGAGCTTTGTGTAGCTGTTGACCCAGGCTCTCCACCTCACTCTGCAAAAACCCCAGGTCAAGTCACTAAACACCTGGCTGGGTGAAAGGGCAGTCAGGGTATCTAGGTGCCCCATTAAGGTCTCGTCCACTACCGGGGGAGGACTAGTACCTTCAGCAGTTGATGGTTCCTCGGCGTTGGCTCCTTTGTCTTCTTCCTCCGGGGCTGGTGATGCTGGACAGGACCACGCCCACCACTGCTTAGGTGCTCCGCCAGGTTGACCTTCCACGCTTCTACTGCCTCAACCTGAGCCTTGTGTAGCTGTTGACCCAGATTCTCCACCTCACTCTTCAGGAGCAACAGCTTTCCGAGGCTTTCCTCCATCTCTCCGGGAAATGTCCTCACCCTCGATGATAACGTTCGGGCCCTCTGCTGCCATGTTGTTCCTCTGGGCACAACACTCCAGGTCTCCTGCTCCCTTCTCTGGGCGCTGTCGGCCACACCTCTGGGTGGATCTCTCTGGCCAACGGCATGTCTTGTTGCACAAAAGTTCCTCTAGTGGGTGGATATTGCTTTTCCACTTTTCTGTGACCTGGCCCATGAAGGGAGATGACACCACTCTCTCCTTGATAATCATGGCACTTGTTTTTTTTACCAGGCACAGTTCAAAGTTCTTTAACATCGTTACTAAGGCATATAAGACCTGTTCTACTGGGCAGGTGGATCCTGTTCGTGATGCCAAGTTGCACACCCCTCCAGGGCCTTAGGATACTCGGAACCAGGCTTTTTTGAGACTTCATCACGGGGATCACAGGGACCGAGACCCGGCTCCTTGACCCTGACGGTGTCATGAAAAGTTTTATGTGGGTGGCTCTCTCTCTTCGGGAAGGGCATCTGGCTTGGAGGGTTCATTCTGTAAGGGATAACTGGACATGGGTATACTTGTTAATTTTACGTGACTCCACCCGCAGGTTACGGCTATCACTAGCAGCCGCTGCATGACAGTTCTCCTAGGGGCCAATGGTTGGGGGGCAGCAATGTTCTGAAGCCCTCTATGGGTACAGCTGACTCCCAGGAAAGCTTGAGGTACCCGAGTGAGTTGGTAGTAGTGTTTCTGGTGCTTTTGGACATGTAACAAAGTTGACAGACATAGTCTTCAGTTCTTTTACTCACAGTCTTTGTGTAACAGCCCCCTGAGCACTGAATTCTCGGAGGCAGGGATCTAGTTGCTCCCGGGTAGGAGGATGATACAAAACCAGCACCCCTTCTCTGTCCTTTCTCGGCCTATTTGCACTGCGCTTGCCTTGTCTGTCCTGCCTTGCGCCTCGCCACACAGAGTTCTCAGCTAGTGCCTGTGGACTTTTCTTAACCTACAATGTCTCCCCTTATCCCTATGATTGCCACCTTTTCAGCAGATGTGGGTGGTTGCTGACCATCTAAAAAACAAAGGAGACAAAGAGGCATAGATTGTGCCTTATCACTTGTTACCACCGAATGATAACCCCAGATGGACCTTGCTCACCTGGTTGGGTTTGTGTTCACCCACAACGGCTTGCATGCCTGAGCTGACAGCTGCTGCAGGACCCACACCACCACGTGCTCCCTGGGAAAATCCAGAATCATCCAAGATAGGAGTGGTGTCTCCGGTCCGCGCTGCTGCCTAATGAAAGATATACAGGGAGCCAACACTTGTATCTGCTGCTGCTTTATTCATCCTTACACCAACACGTTTTGGTGCTAATCCTTGCACCTTCCTGTAACCCTGAGTAAGGTGCAAGATTAGCACTGAAATGCATTGGTGTAAGGAGGAATAAAGCAGCAGCAGAGACAAGTGTTGGCTCCCTGTATATCTTTCATCAGGCAGCAGCGCGTACCGGAGACACCACTCCTATCTTGGATGATTCTGGTTGCTGACCATGTCACCTTGGAAGTGCCACACAGTCTCCGGGTCGCTAGTTGAGCCTAGTCTGTATTTTCCACTAGTCTTGGGGTTCCCGGTGCCCCTGTTCTTCGGCCTAGTCCCTCCACTGCCTTGCACTTGACAATGAATTCGAGCCCCATGGGTGGATTGCTCACTTCCCATATCTCTAGGATCCCCTTCCTTCTTCTGAAGCCACTTAGGTGTTGTTTCTGCTCCTCAGTCTAGCCTTAGAATGAGCTCCCACTTGCTTCAGTCCTCTGGACACTTAAGTTCTTTCTTTTTGTGACAGGCTTTCTTGCTCTCGCTTCTCTCCAACTTTACTCTACCAGCTTCGCTCTCCTCTTTCTCTCTCTGCAGTAACTCTCCTCTCTGCTGTTCAACTGCCTCTCCTGCATTCTAGATCTTTCCCACTCTCTTTATACACCTTGTCATGTGTCTCATGCCATCTACGTGTGTTCTTCCTGGCCTCACACCTCCCAAGTGCTCCCTCTAACTACTTCCTTCACCACCCAACCCCACTACAGTGGTTCCTAGTGTGATGGGTGTCCTGCACCGGTCTGTGCCCCTCTTACTGTGAATGAGACACTACACCCTAACAGAAGTGCAGTACCTCTGTGGCGACTGGACCAGCAGGGTTTGCCACATTAGTCTTTGACCTTTTATGTCATGTTGATGCACAAAGTCAAAAACTGAAAGTACTGTTCTCCAGTTGCATGAAGCGGCCAAGTTTATGTTTATGTAAAGTTAAACATTACATTTCTTCATTTCATTTAGGTATACTTGCCAAAGTACCATTTCTTTTTATAATTAAAACAGCTTACAACCCCAGTTGTGCACATTGTTTTGTTGCCCTATAAATTTTGGTGCAAGTGACAGCCTGAAGTCCCTCTTGACTATTGTATAATGGAAAAAGTAAATCTTACAGCAAATGTATAAATGCTCAAGATACCTTTCCTCATTCAAACCAGGTGTTATTGTCCTTTCTGAGATAGATATGTTCATTTGACCCATGTGATGATGAAATATTGCAGCACTCAATAAATCGTGTTTGAGGAACAGTTTTAGACGTATGGCATATTGTTACACTTTAAATGTGGATCATAGTAAAATAATTACTGAATCAAAATAAAACTAATGGAAAAATATTTTATGAAACATCCCATGGACCTCAAATGCAAATTTTATAAAGTTTAAAAAGGCCTCAGATTTCTGAACGCTTTTCTTAAAATTTGCAAAATTCCACCTTTGTTTGGTAAGACCCCTTTCACATCTAATGCAGGGTTGCGTTTTGCTTCATTTGCATTTCTATGCGTTTTTATGGCTAAAAACGCATCAAAACGCATGAGTGTTTGCCCCCATTGATTTTAATGGAAACGCATGTAAAAACGTATGCAAAAACGCATGTGCATTTTCAAAAACGCATGCGTTTTTGCAAATGCACACCAAAACGTTGCTTGAGACGTTTTGATCTGCGTTTGCAAAAAACGCATGTGTTTTGCGTTTTGGAAATGCACATGCATTTTTGCATGCGTTTTTACATGCATTTTCATTAAAATCAATAGAGGCAAAAACGCATGCGTTTTTAGCGGTAAAAACATATAGAAACGCAAAAAAAGCAAAACGCATCCCTGCATGTGAAAGGGGCCTAACTGTTCAGGTTTCCTCTAATAATTTTCTTCTACCTTGGGCCCCCTTTATATCTCCCAGTTTCCAGGTTGTGATGAGTCTGTTTTCACATCTCCTGGAAACATGTTCACATGTATTCTAATGCTACACAATATACCTTTGGAAGATTTTACAACTTGCAGATGTGCCAGCAGCTGTGAACTCCAGGTACCTTAAAATTTCCCTTAAACATCACTTTAGAAGAGCTTTGAAGCTTTCTTGAAATTCAAGGTGTTGGGACACCTGTAGGCTGTGAATCTTTGAAAGAGTTTACAACCTCCAGATATGCCAGTAGCTCTGATCTCTGGGAACCTTTAAATGTCCCTTAAACACCCCTCTAAGGTTTGCAGTCAAAACAGTAACCAAAAGACCCAGCGGCTGAGAAGTCTGGTAACCTTAAAATTACCTGAGTTCACAATCATTGGGTCTTGCAGCCGCTTTTAACCAGATGACTTTAAGGGAGCCTTTAAGAGAGATTTTAAGCTTCAGAAGTTTACCACCCCCTATATATTTTAAGCTTACGTACTTTAATGCCTTTCATGTGGCTCTAAAGGGTGTTCTATCGTTGTATGTACAGTGCCTTGTGAAAGTATTTGGCCCCCTTGAACTTTTCAACCTCTTGCCACATTTCAGGCTTCAAACATAAAGATATCAATTCAAATTTTTTGTGAAGAATCAACAACAGTGGGACACAATCGGGAATAAAACGAAATTTTAACCTTTTTTAACAAATAAAAAACTGAAAAGTGGGGTGTGCAATATTATTCAGCCCCCTTGAGTTAATACTTTGTAGCGCCGCCTTTTGCTGCAATTACAGCTGCAAGTTGCTTGGGGTATGTCTCAGTTTTGCACATCGAGAGACTGAAATTCTTACACATTCTTCCTTGCAAAACAGCTTGAGCTCAGTGAGGTTGGATGGAGAGCATTTGTGAACAGCGGTTTTCAGCTCTTTCTACAGATTCTCGATTGGATTCAGGTCTGGACTTTGACTTGCCCATTCTAACACCTGGATACAGTTATTTTGAACCATTCCATTGTAGATTTTGCTTTATGTTTGGGATCATTGTCTTGTTGGAAGATAAATCTTCGTCCCAGTCTCAAGTCTTTTGCAGACTCCAACAGGTTTTCTTCCAGAATGATCTTGTATTTGGCTCAGTCCATCTTCCCATCAATTTTAACCATCTTCCCTGTCCCTGCTGAATAAAAGCAGGCTCAAACCATGATGCTGCCACCACCATGTTTGACAGTGGGGATGGTGTTTTGAGGGTGATGAACTGTGTTGCTTTTACTGCAAACATATCGTTTTGCATTGTGGCCTAAAAGTTCAATTTTGATTTCATCTGACCAGAGCACCTTATTCCACATGTTTGGTGTTTCTCCCAGGTGGCTTGTGGCAAACTTCAAACAAGACTTTTTATGGATATCTTTGAGAAATTGTTTTCTTCTTGCCACTCTTCATAAAGGCCAGATCCGGTCCACCGCACCGCCTAATGACCGACACCTCCCCCTCTTTCTGTATCCCCACCTGCCCCTCATAGACTGTAAGCCCTTGTGGGCAGGATCTTCTCGCCTATTGTATCTGTATGTTAGAATTTTCCACAGCCATTGTTACTTGTATTGTTACTATGTTACTTGTCCTAGTCTGCCCTCTAAACATGTAAAGCGCCATGGAATATTATGGTGCTATATAAATAAATAATAATAATAATTTGAGCAGTGTACGACTGATTGTTGTCCTATGGACAGACTCTCCCACCTCAGTTGTAGATCTCTGCAGTTCATGGGCCTTTTGGCTGCATCTCTGATCAGTCTTCTCCTTATTCGAGATGAAAGTTTAGAGGGACGGCTGGGTCTTGGTAGATTTGCAGTGGTCTGATACTCCTTCCATTTCAATATGATCACTTGCACAGTGCTGCTTGAGATGTTAGAAACTGGGAAATCTTTTTGTATCCAAATCCGGCTTTAAACTTCGCCACAACAGTATCTCGGACCTGCCTGTTGTGTTCCTTGGTCTTCATGATGCTCTCTGCCCTTGAAAGAGAACCCTGAGACTATCACAGAGCAGGTTCATTTATACGGAGACTTGATTACACACAGGTGGATTCTATTTATCAATTTACCAGTCATTTAGGACAACATTGGATCACTCAGAGATCCTCACTGAACTTCTGGAGTGAGTTTGCTGCACTGAAAGTAAAGGGGCCAAATAATATTGCACTCCCCCACTTTTCAGTTTTTTATTTGTTAAAAAAGTTTAAAATATCCAATAAATTTCGTTCCACTTCACGATTTTGTCCCACTTGTTGTTGATTCTTCACAAAAAAATTAGAATTTTATATCTTTAGGTTTGAAGCATGAAATGTTACAAAAGGTTGAAAAGTTCATGGGGGCCAAATATACTTTCACAACGCACTGTAGCTGAAGATAAATAATTAGTTAAAAAAAATGATGTGGGGTTCCCCATATTTGCAAAAATAGAGTGTGGTGACCTATCTTTTGGATTACCAGCTAAGGTAAAGACACCAGCTGTGGTCTGCAGGCTGCAGCTCTCTGCTTTACCCTAACTGGTGATCTATAATGTGGGTGACCCCATGTTATTTGTTAAAAATAATTATTTATTTTTTAGCTAAATCTAAAAATAAACACCCTTTAATGCCACATGAAAGGCAAAATTACAACATATAGGAAGGTGGGACATTTCATAGGCATTTGACATGTATCATTGTATGTATCTTTCTATCTATTTATCTATTCTTTCCATCCAACCATCTTCTTTTTTCTATTTCTATCTATCTATTTCTATCTATCTATCTATCTATCTATCTATCTGTTCTTTCCATCTATCTATTGTTTCTATCTATCTACAGTTGTGGCCAAAAGTATTGACACCCCTGCAATTCTGTCAGATAATACTCAGTTTCTTCCTGAAAATGATTGCAATCACAAATTCTTTGGTATTATTATCTTTATTTAATTTGTCTTCAATGAAAAAACACAAAAGAGAATGAAGCAAAAAGCAAAACATTGATACATTTCACACAAAACTCCAAAAATGGGCCAGACAAAAGTATTGGCACCCTCAGCCTAACACTTGGTTGCACAACATTTAGCCAAAATAACTGCGATCAACTGCTTCCAGTAACCATCAATGAGTTTCTTACAATGCTCTGCTGGAATTTTAGATAATTCTTCTTTGGCAAACTGGTCCAGGTACCTGATATTTAAAGGGTGCCTTCTCCAAACTGCCATTTTTAGATCTCTCCACAAGTGTTCTATGGGATTCAGGTCTGGACTCATTGCTGGCACCTTAGAAGTCTAAAGTGCTTTCTCTCAAATCATTTTCTAGTGCTTTTTGAAGTGTGTTTTGGGTCATTGTCCTGCTGGAAGACCATGACTTTGAGGGAGACCCAGCTTTCTCACACTGGGCCCTACATTATGCTGCAAAATTTCTTGATAGTGTTCAGACTTCATAATGCCATGCACACGGTTAAGCAGTCCAGTGCCAGAGGCAGCAAAGCAACCCCAAAACATCAGGGAACCTCCGCCATGTTTGACTGTAGGGACCGTGTTCTTTTCTTTGAATGCCTCTTTTTTTTCTCCTATAAACTCTATGTTGATGCCTTTGCCCAAAAAGCTCTACTTTTGTCTCATCTGACCAGAGAACATTTTTCCAAAATGTTGTAGGCTTTCTCAGGTAAGTTTTGGCAAACTCCAGCCTGGCTTTTTTATGTCTTGGGGTAAGAAGTGGGGTCTTCCTGGGTATCCTACGATACAGTCCCTTTTCATTCAGATGCAGACGGATAGTACGGGTTGACACTGTTGCACCCTTGGACTGCAGGGCAGCTTGAACTTGTTTGGATGTTAGTCGAGGTTCTTTATCCACCATCCGCACAATCTTGCTTTGAAATCTCTCGTCAATTTTTCTTTTCCGTCCACATCTAGGAAGGTTAGCCACAGTGCCATGGGCTTTAAACTTCTTGATGATACTGCGCACGTTAGGCACAGGAACATTCATGTCTTTGGAGATGGACTTGTAGCCTTGAGATTGCTCATGCTTCCTCACAATTTGGTTTCTCAAGTCCTCAGACAGTTCTTTGGTCGTCTTTCTTTTTTCCATGCTCAATGTGGTACACACAAGGACACAGGACAGAGATTGAGTCAACTTTAATCCATGTCAACTGGCTGCAAGTGTGATTTAGTTAATGCCAACACCTGTTAGGTGCCACAGGTAAGTTACAGGAGCTGTTAATTACACAAATTAGAGAAGCATCACATGATTTTACTAACAGTGCAATACTTTTGTCCATCCCCTTTTTTTATGTTTGGTGTGGAATTATATCCAATTTGGCTTTAGGACAATTCTTTTTGTGATTTTTCATTGAAGACAAATTAAATGAAGATAATAATACCAAAGAATTTGTGATTGTAATCATTTTCAGGAAGAAACTGAGTATTATCTGACAGAATTGCAGGGGTGTCAATACTTTTGGCCACAACTCTATCTATCTATATCAGCAAAAAAACTGCAAATCACTCGTTACACTGTGCGAAAGGTACAAAGCTGTGCTGCTGCATCAACATGCAACAAAAAACAAAAAAATCACAGCTGCACTCCGAGACGTGGCCGGAGGGCAGGCATACATTGGCCAATGAGTGTACCAAGAGCCCCGGCTTTTAATAAAAAAAGTGAGTACTGAGTTTTTTTAGAAAAAAATGGATGTTTTTTAATTTTTTTCTCAAACCATTATTGCTTGTCAGCACACACTTGTTGGTTAGACTGAGTGCAGCTGTGATTTTTTGTTTTTTGTTGCATATCTATCTATCTATCTATCTATCTATCTATCTATCTATCTATCTATCTATAAATGAACAAAGTAAGGAGCAGCGTGTTATGCTGGTATTATGCAGAGTGCAAGGCGTCCCTGAGGCTCCTTCCAGCCTCTATTATACATAAAGTTTATAAATGGGTCACAGCACTTCTTTCCAATGCAATAGATGTTTATTCCAGCCTGGCACAGATGGCAACGTTTCGAGCCTGTCAGCTCTTTTTCCAGCACTGGAAAAAGAGCTGACAGGCTCGAAACGTTGCCATCTGTGCCAGGCTGGAATAAACATCTATTGCATTGGAAAGAAGTGCTGTGACCCATTTATAAACTGTATCTATCTATCTATCTATCTATCTATCTATCTATCTATCTATCTATCTCTTTATCTTTCTCTCTGTCTATCTTCATTGATCATTTCCCTATCCTCGAACATCTTTTATCACAATAAAAAACATTTATTTCAGTGACAATTTGGCTTTTTTTTATTTATGAAGCACCTAATATTCTTCCTATTCCTCCTTCTCTTGCTTTCTCCTGAGTCATAAAAAGCCAATTTTTTTTTTTAAATGGAGACCGTTAGTTGGGTATCCTTGTTGTGTGTTGAGTGAGTTTGGCAGGGCTCCCATCCCACCAGGCCTACATCTGTCACTCAGCTACCTCAATATTTTAAATATTCATAGTGTAGGAAGCTAATGTCTATTCTACAACTGTGTAAAACAGTTTGAGCTGCTTTGGTAGATTTTGGGCTCCTCTGAAGGTGTGGTCTATGCCTTTGGTTTTGCCCTCCATTAAATTCAATGAGGCTCGGAAAGTTTGTTAAACCTTGAAAAAATCACTCATCTTTACTTAGGAATAAACCTACCGTATGTGTACCCTTTGATCATTTTCACTACTTTTTAAACCCTTAGTGATGGAGTCAAGTTTGATCTTAAAGGGAACCTGTTAGTTAATTTGTGCCCCCCCCCCAGTTATCACTGTGTCAGTTTATGTAGTAAAGACTATGGAATGATTCAATATATCCCAGTGATTCTAACATTATTTTTCATGTCACATTGTACTTTTTCTTAGTGGTAAATTTCGGTCGTTAATTTTTACATTTCTTTGTGAAAATGTTGCAATTTTACTGAAAATTTAGCAAATTTCAAAAATTCTATTTTTCTTTCCTTAAACCAGTTAATTATTCTATGTAACATATTGTATAAATAATATTTCATATATGTCTACTTCACATCTGTGTCATTTAATGTAATTTGATTTTGTTAGGATGTTCGAAGGGCTAATGGTTTAGCAGCAATTTCTAATTTTTCAAAAAAAAGTTACGAAATCTACTTGTTTAAAGCCTACTTATTTAGAAATCTTTTCAGATTTAAATGGACTTTGAGAGGCTTATATATAAGAAACTCCCCTAAAGTAATACAATTTTAAAGATCACACCCTTCATGTACATCAAAACTGCTGTCAGAATTTCTTTTCAAAGGGAACCTGTCACCCCCTTTGGACATTTTAAACTGTGCCCACCAGCTTACACATAATGTAAATGGGGTTCTAGTAACCCCTGAATGTGCTCAGACTGACCCCTCATACCTGAAATATGAACTTATATTGTGTCCTGCACTTGTCTCCTATTTAGACCGGGAGGCTGCTATTTAGTTCTGATGCATGATGTGCTCGTCGCCCCTCCGGGCTGCAAAATCCACCCTTCACTTTCTAAATTTCCCTCCCCTCCTCTGGCCGACGCTTGACTGACAGCCGCATTTGCTCCGGCGCAGTGGAGCGGGTGTCCGCGCTCCATTGAACAGGGCGATGTCTCTCCATACTTCACAAATCTCGCGAGACGTCGACACTATGCACCTGTCAGAGTGCACTGCACGGCGCGAGTGTGGCTGTCACTCAAGCGCCGGCCAGAGGAGCGGCGGTAAATTTAAAAAGTGCAGGGTGGGTTTTGCAGCCTGGAGGAGCAGTGAGCACATCATGCATCATATTTCAGGTATGAGGGGTCAGTCTGAGCACATACAGAGGTTACTAGAACCCCATTTACATAATGTGTAAGGTAGGGGGCATAGTTTAAAATGCCCAAAGGGGGAGGCAGGTTCCCTTTAACCCTTTAAGTGCTACACAGGAATAAATTCAAAATTCCAAATGAAATAATAAAAAAAAAGGAATTGTAATTTTTACTTCAAAATGTTGCTTTAGACCCAAAGTTTCTTCTGAATAATGATTTACTACATGTTGTCAGAAACATCTATTTGGACAAACAACAAGGCTCGGATGGGAAAAAGCACCATTTGAATTTTGAAACACATTTGACTGAAAATGATTGTGGTCACCGTAGCACATTTACGGGACAATTAAGGTGCCTAAACAGTAGAAACCCCTTAAAAGTGACTACATTTTAAAAACTATGCTCCTCAAGGATTATATCTAGGGGTATAGTGAGCATTTTGATCGCACATTTGCCACACAGAATTTGATAACATTAGGTCGTCATATTGAAATGTTTCATTATTTTCCCAAACATGTTGCTTTAGCCCAATATATTTTTCTTTTGTAAGAGGTACCATGTTAAAGTGGACCTCAAAGTTTGTGACCCACCTTCTTTTGAGTGTGGAGATAGCCTACGTGTAGTCAAAAATTTGTTTCAACAAGTGGCAGGCTTCAGAACGAATGAATCACTATTTAAATTTAGAAAACAAAGTTGGCTGAAATAGATTGCATGTACCATGTTGCATTACCTAACCAGCAAAATAACATAACTAGTCTGACTTTATAAACTACACCCCTCAAGGATTTTATTCAGAGGTAGAGTGAGAATTTGGACATTACGTCCTCATATTAAAATGTTTAATTTTTTCCCAAAAAGATCATTTAGCCCTAAATGTTTTACTTTTGCAAGAGGTAACAGTAAAAAGTGGACCCCACACTTTGTTACCTACTTTCTGAGTGCGGCAATACCCCGCATGTAGTCAAAACATTCTGTTTAGTCCAATGACAGGGCTTGCAATGGAAGGAGCACTATTTGAATTTTGGAAGACAAATTTTGCTGGCACCATGTCTCATTTGAAGGGTCCCTGAGGAGCCAAAATATCAGAAACCCCCACTAGTGACCCTTTTTAGAAACTAGATCTATCGTGGAAGTCATGTCGGGGTGTGTTGAGCATTTTGAATCCATTGATGCTTCACAGAACTTTTGAAAATATAAAAACGAAAATCATGTTTTTCTTTCTGCTAAAATGTTGTTTTAGCCCAAAATTAGTAGTTTTCACCATAGATAAAAGGAGAAAATAATTTGTTATGCAATTTCTCCTGAATGCGGTGTTGCCCTATATGTCGTCAGGAACTACTATTTGTCTATTCGGCATGGCTGAGTAGGAGCACAGGCCATGCTAGAATAGTGACCTCATTGTAGAAATTACATCTCTCAATGAATTAATCAAAGGCTGCAGTTACTATTTTGCAGCTTTTACTCCATATTCTTTTCTGGTTTAGGAAGAAATGCTGGGTGATAAGTACTCCATCTGCCACATTATAGTGAGAGGTTCTATCAGGGGTTTTGTATGAACCACGGTTTTTGAAATTTACATGGACACCCTGAAATAAATGTTTAGATTTTTGAGAGGTAGAATAAATAAGTAGACAAGAATAGCTGTTTTTTGTATTTCTGGAAAGGGTTTACTGTGCATTATTACTGAGAAGACAGCTTTATTCTTTGGCTCAGTGTGATTATTGTGATTAGGGATAAGCGAGTACCGACATATTCATAATTACTAAATTTGTAACAAGTACTTTGTAATAATCGCATATTCGTTCCCAATAGTGAGTACAATGCAAGTCAATGGTAAACGCAAGTAATTTTTTGCTGGACCTGATGACGGACCTGACAATGAGGTGTGGGAGGGCTGTAAAAAGGCAGAGATGGCTGATAACATGCTCAAACTGCATGGGAATAGTATGCAGACATAATGTAGACTGTCTGCATACTGTTCTGCCATACAGCTGTCTTCTCTGAGTGACAGGACCTAGTGAAGATGATAGATAGATACAGGGGCGGACCCAGACTGTAGTGGGCCCTGGTGCAAGAAATTTTTCGGGGGCCCCCCCCATAGTGGCGACAAAGTAATGTAATCATATAGATTGTAATATTTATTTACAACGCATCTATCAAATCTAAATAGTAAAGTTGTTTAATTTTTTTAATATGATCCTAAAAACTAATAGGAAGATAGTTGTTACCTACCTACCCGTTCTTCCTACCACTTGCATAAGTCTGTCACAAACCTCTCTAGCCAGTTTTCTGCAGCCGCTAACAGGTCAGGACAGCGGCACCCGCGGTCCTGACTTATCAGTATCAGGAACTGCGTGCGCTGCACACAGGACTGGAGGGTATAATAGCCCCCTAGTCCTGTGTGCTGATCCGGTCCGCGGCTGTCAGGGGCCTCCCGGACAGAACCGGACCGGATCATGCCACAGTGTGAAGCGGCCCTTAGCCGATCTGGCCAGCGATGTCGGAAGCGATGCGCGGGTGCCCGCTCGGTTCCGACATCGCTGGCCAGCTGTCACACAGAATCGCTGCGGCCGACGACACCGCAGCGATGCGGGCGGTGACATCGCTCGCTGGGTTGGGCTCAGCCCAGCGAGCGATCCGCAGCAACGCTGCGGTATAGGCTGGATCGCCGCCGACATCGCTCTGGCGATGTCACACGGCGCGATCCAGCCTTATCGCAGGTTGACAGGTTTACGGTTCTTCCCGTAAACCTGTCAACCTGCGACCAGGGATAAAACGCGGTCGCGCCGCTCGTTTACACAGCGTGACGTCGCTAGCGACATCGCTGATACGTCACTTTTTCGGCGATGTCGCTAGCGACGTCGCCAGGTGTGACGGCACCATAAGACACTAAATTAAAGAGGACCTGCCACCCCCCTGGTGCTTGGCAAACTGAATGCAGTACTAAATGCAGTGTGTCTGCTGCATTCAGGGAAGGGGTACCCCATGTTTCTAACCACCCTGTAAGCTCTTAAAAATACTTTTGAAAGTGTACAGATAAGGAGTCCAGAGGAACTTACTCATTATAGAGTCATCCTTGTTCTCCGGTGTCCTCCCACCCTCTTCCTCTCTGTGCTGCCTCCAGCCCTCTCTGTTCCGGATCCTGGCTCTGTGTGTCTATCCTCCTCGCCTGCAAATGCGCCTCAGTGTTGGAAGTGACGCAGGCGCAGGGTGAGCAGGTCCCGCCAGTGAAACGCCTCCTGCCAGTGACATCGGTGCCGGATTCCGCCCTGCTCCAGATTATACTGTATTCATACAGCGGGGCGGGTTTCGGTGCTGATGTCACACGCTTCATTCAGTGCTGCATTCAGTTTGCATAGCTCCAGGACGGGGGTTACAGGTCCTCTTTAAAAGCAATGACTATTTCCCCAAAATGGTGCAAATTTTTCACAACAAAAAACTGGCAGAAAGCTTTATCAATTTACAAAAATAATGTTGGTAGGGTAAGAGGGACACATAAGTGGAAAACACAATACAGCGGTACGTTTATCACATGCTGGACACTAATAGGCATACCTACCTATTGTTGTCTATAAGACTTTGCTGAGATGTCACTAAGTAGTAGGACAGGAAGAAAAAATTTTGATACGGCACTACTATTCACATAAAGATGAGATGACATAATCTGTGATGAATCAGATGACACAAAAATTAGCAATACCTACTAGAAAACATTTTACTGCTAAAACGTCTAAATATTAGTGATGGATCATGGGCGAACCACGGATGCTCAGGGTCCGGAGACTGGCCCGAACTACAGTACAGCCCTGCACAGTCAGACTCCAAATAACATACACAACTCAGCATAGCCTCCAGTTAATATATGCAGTCCATCACAGCCTAATATATACAGTCCATCACAGCCTAATATATACAGTCCACCACAGCCTCCAAGTAATTATACAGTCCATCACAGCCTAATATATACAGTCCACCACAGTCTCGAGGTAATATATACAGCCCAGCACAGCCGCCAGGTAATATATACAGTCCAGCACAGCCTACAGGTAACATATACAGCTGAGCACAGCCGCCAGGTAATATATACAGTCCAGCACAGCCTCCAGGTAATATATACAGTCCAGCACAGCCTCCAGGTAATATATACAGCTGAGCACAGCCGCCAGGTAATATATACAGTCCAGCACAGCCGCCAGATAATATATACAGCCCAGCACAGCCTACAGGTAACATATACAGTCCAGCACAGCTGCCAGGTAACATATACACTACAGCCCAGCACAGCCTCCAGGTAATATATACAGACTAGCACAGCCTCCAGGTAATGTATGCAGCCCAGCATAGCCTCCAAGTAATATACACAGCCCAAAAAACAGCCTCCAGTTATATATATACAGCCCAGCATAGCCTGGTATAACATATATAGCCCAAGACAGCCTCAAGGAGGATATATATAAAGTAGATGTGTGCCTGATGCCATAGCATCGGAGGGCGAGGATCGGTACGGCGGGGGGATGCAGGGGGTGGCTAAGTGGACACACACACACACACACACAGACACACACCTACACACCCCCTTCCGGTCTCACCCGTTCCCACCCATCGTTGATGGAAGCTTGAACCGGGAATGAGGTGGTCAGCGCAGGATGGAGGCTCGGTGGTCAACGCAGGATGGAGGGGGTTAATGGTGGAGGAGCATAGGGTCAGATGGGGGCTCCATGGTGGGTGTTGGAGCTCCCCCTGTACCTGGCTGGGCTTCGGGGAGCGGTCCGGTGGCGGTGGCTGGTACTGGGCATGGCGGCTGCTGGCGGCGAGATGTGCAGCTGGGTGGCTGGTGCTGGCCATGGCGGCTGCTGGCGGCGAGATGTGCAGCTGGGAGCGGTCCGGTGGCTGGAGCTGGCCATGGCGGCTGCTGGCGGCGAGATTGCAGCGGGGAGCGATCCAGTGGCTGGTGCTGGCCATGGCGGCTGCTGGCGACGGGATGTGCAGCTGGGAGCTGTCCGGTGGCTGGTGCTGGCCATGGCGGCTGCTGGCGGCGGGATGTGCAGCTGGGAGCGGTCTGGTGGTGGGCATGGCAGCTACTGGCAGTGGAATGTGCGGCGGTGCCAGTGCCCATATCCAATATGGCGGCAGGCGCACTTCTGTCCCCGCGGTGCATTCTGGGATACGGGGACGGAAGTGCGGACAACATACGGCCTTATATAAGTAGATAGCCACCCCTCTGTTCTCCTTTCTTTTGTAATCCTCTCCCCTGTATGCGGTTCACTTTCTTGATAGTGCTTCTTCTCACCCTATATGCCTGGGGGAGAAGCTCGGCTGCATCACGGAAGGGACCCCCCTTCCATGATGCAGCCGAGCTTCTCCCCCCGGACCCACTTTCTGAAGGGGGAGTCCTGGGGGCCCAGGACCAGGACCCCCCTTCCTTGATGCATCCAAGCTTATCCCCCTAGCTGGGGGAGAAGCTCGGCTGCATCAAGGAAGGGGGGGGCCTAGGGGAGGTCCTGGGGGAGAAGCTCAGCTGCATTAAGGAAGGAGGGGCCCCTACGAGTCCTGGGGGCCCCCCTTTCTTGATGCAGCTAAGATTCTCCCCCAGGACCCCCTTCTGAAGGGGGGGGGCCTGGGGCCTCAGGACACCCCCTTCCTTGATGCATCCAAGCTTATCCCCAAGCTTGGGGAGATCGGCTGCATCAAGGAAGGGGGGTCCTGGGGCCCCCATGACCCCCATCCCCTTCTGAAGGGGGGTCCTTGGGGCCCCAGGAATGTCCCTTCCTTGAGGCATCCAAATCCTGCCCCCCCAACCCCCCAAATCATGTTGGTGTGCACTGCAGTGCTGTGTTCACAGACTGTTTCCCTCCCCACCAGACCAAAGCTCTGGGCTCTTACCTGGAGCCCTCAGTATCCTCAGTCAGTCAGCTTGCTCACCGGGTCCCTTCTGACTTCTGGAGAGGGCATGATGCCTGCCTCCACGGAAGAGCCGGAAGTGGAGCAGCGCCGACCCTCCCAGCCCCCTCTGCATCAAAGAAATGCTGCCGCTCCATCAACAACCCCCCCGCCCTCCCTCCCTTCTTACTGATAGCTTACTGAAGGCTATCATCAGCACTTCCCCCCGGGACTCAATATAAGAAAAGAGCCGCGGGTGCGCGGCGCAGCTGACACCAGCCTCCGACAGCAGAGGGACTCAATGCCACGACAGCACCCCCCCCCCGGGACTCAATGGCCAGAACAGTGCGGCGGTGTGCAGAGCTGCTGACACCCGACAGCACAAGGGACTCCCCCCGCCGCGAGACTCAATGGCCAGAACAGTGCAGCGGGTGTGCACCCGACAGCAACCCATTTCCCCCCGGAGACTTAATGGCCAGAACAGTGCAGCGCTGACACCCGACAGCACCCCCCCACCCCCCCCCCCCCCCGGGACCACACATTAAATGCTGCAGACAGTACTACCGCCGCTGCCACCCCCTTCTGTATGACTTCTGTATGACAGGGGACCGGACCTACCGCTGGAGCCTCAGGGGCCCCCTAGCTGGACGGGGCCCTGGTGCAGCTGCACCAGCTGCACCACGGTAGTTCCGCCCCTGGATAGATAGATAGATAGATAGATAGATAGATCGATAGATAGATAGATAGATAATAGATAGATAGATAGATAGATAGATAGATAGATAGTAGAATAGGTAGATCTGGCTTTCCAGACTCCCATTGCTCCCTCCAGGTCAACTCAGTCTCCCATGCTCGATTATGTCTGCATACAGTTCCCATGCAGTTTGAGCACATTCTCATCCATCTCTGCCTTATAAAACCCCTCCCAGACCTCATCGCTATTTGGTTAGAGTGTCTTTTTCTCCCTTGATTATAGTACACTTGCTAATCACAGTAATGCCATTATCAAAAATGAATATGGAATTACTTTGACTGGCAAGCAATCCCAGCATGTTAATTGGCTGAATATCAGTCAGCAAACATACTAGGCAGGTCACTTGAATATCACGAGTAAAATCGGTAACATTGCCAGAGTAACGAGTATCGCAAATACCGTAATATTTGTGCTAGTAGTGAATAGTAATGAATATACTCGCTCATCACTAATTGTAATACCAGATTTAGGCTGCTTTCACATCAGCGTTTTTTTTAAATCGCGGCAGATGCGGTGAAAAAAAACGCATCTGCCGCGATTACCGCATAACCGCTGCACTTGCGGCACACTTGCGGCACAGTTGCGGCAAGCCCCATACAATGTATATGCGGCCTTGCAGCAGGTGCGGCAAGTGCGGTTTTGGCACTTGTGGCAGGTGCGGCCGCGAAAAAAACCGCCAAGGTCAAGGCTAAAGTCACACATGCCATCCGTTTTGCCCTGGATCCGTTTTTGGAATCAGTTTTTGGACTTTTTTTTTCTAAGTCCAAAAATGCATTTCTGTTAACGTATGGTGCACTTAAGTGTGTCTGCGTTTTTAAAAAATGCTATGCCCTTTTTCCTGCCTCCAAAATTCGCTGCATGCAACATTTTTGGGTGCAGGTAAAAAACGCATGTGTTTTTTTAACATGGGGCCCTATGGGGAACACATCCGTTAATGCATGGTACATATAGGTATTAGACATGGCCGCCATGAATTTCTAGTAATCAATAGAAAAAAAAACACAACACAGAGCAAAATAATTTTATTAGAAATAAAACAGAACACAATTAGGGACTCCATCTTTATTTAAAAAATCCTCTTCCATCTGACGTAGTCCAAAATGCAATCTAAGCTCTGCTACATCCCTGTGCATAGACACACAGGGATGTAGCAGAGCTGAGAACTGACTAAACAGTCAGGGTTCAGCTCAGGTCATTATGACCTGAGCTGAACCCTGCTGTCAGCCCGACTCTCTCTGCCTCCGGAGATTCCCAAGCGGTGACGGAAGTTAATTTATTCACTGCTTCTCACACCGCTCGGGAATCTCCGGAGACAGCAGCAGAGAGGCGGGGAGCGAGTCCGCAGCCGGCGCCGGTGGTGGCAGCCGGCCGGTCCGGTGCACTCTCCTCCCCCCAAGCCCACCCCTGGTCAGGATTCAGTGGGGGAAGCGACAGTGAGCAAATTGACCGCCGGCTTCCCCGCCTGAGTCCTGAGGCCCTGCCTGAGGATCGGGTGGGGAGGCTGCGGGGGGGGGGGGGGGGGGCTGGAGGGATGATGGACTCGTTACTGTGCGAGTAATAGCTTGCAAGCTCGCAGAATACCGAGTCCTGCAATTCCAGTATTACTCGCAGAGTAACGAGTCCTAGCGAGTAGATTCGCCCATCCCTAGTGTCATCTCTTGGTTGAGTGTCTGTGTAGTGTTTCAATGCTTTCCTCACTCTCTGAAACATTCAATTAAATACATACAATACTTTCAGTGAGTGAACTTGTGTTTGAGTGGGTTTTGTTATTTTGGACTTTGCTGTATCCTGACGAACACACCTCGGTATATGACTTTCAGACCCTGCTTATTTGCCCCGATCAGTTCCAAATCTGGTTGGGGTTGATGCCCGATGGTGTCAGCTGTCATATACAATTTTTGTGAGGAGGAATAAGGCCCCTTAACAGCTGCCATTAAATGGCATATTGGCAGTCGTTCTATACCTCTCAAGCTATTGAACCAACAATGCTTATCTAAATTTGGTGGTTGGAGTTGGATGTAATTATCGCCTTTGGGCCAAGAAAGGCTCAGTTTGTAAAAACCTTTTGAGCAAATGCTGATTATTTTGTGTAAAGGAACCTTTAAAACAAGTTACTTATTTCTATGTACCCCAAAATGGTGGTTGCTACTGAAACATAGCCTAATCCTGTAAGGAAAAACCTTAGTAGAGCTACCCCCAACAGAAAATTTAAAAAGATGGGAAGGTCTCCAAATATGCTACTCCTGAAGGGGTTAATAAATATTTATATTTATGCTTCTCACATTTTTTTAGGTCTCATCACATAATATAAAACATCTGCAGGCATAACCCTGTGGATAGAAAAGGCACATTAAAAAGAGTGATTCCACAGCTGTGTGTAGAATTAATTTCCCTGTAGAATTTTCAATTAGTTGCTTTTTCTAACAAATTCCCGATAGAGGAACCATAAAGAAGCTCAGGGCTAGCACCTGCTCTTATAACTACAGTGCTTTAAGAAATAAAAATTGAAAACATAAAAATGACAATTCATAGGAACCAACAGAAGTAATTATTTGTTTCTTCAAGATATCACTAAACCCAAGATAACGTTAGAATTGTTTTTAAAAGAAAAAAGTTGCACAACCTATCTCTGCCATGTTAACTTTTAGGATGTAAAGTTCAAACATAAAATTCCATAACTATTATGGCCGCTTTACACGCGGCAACAAGGAAGATAGAAAACGGCAGGTGTCGGAGAGAATTGTACCTTTTACCTTCAAAACACCTTGAAGTGGCTGCGTGTAATTCAGGTATCTGCAAGGTGTTTTGAAGGTAAAAGGTACAATTTTCTCCGACACCTGCCGTTTTCTATCTTCCTGTTTCTGCGTTTAAAGTGGCCATTAAAGATTACGAGCATAACCTTATCATGCCCAGCAGCCCAGCAAGACCAATTATTTTACTAACAGCTACTGTACTGTTGAGAACAGGTTAACATATTGCATAAATTACCGTACTTCATTATTGTCTAATCAATCTCAGCCATCTGTTTTAGTGGCAGGACATGGTATTAGAATGCATGAAATACCATAACTACTCTCCCTCTATCATCATGTGTTAGGCTGGCTTCACACTTCAGTTTTTTCACTGATCAGTTTGTGTGCCAAAACCAGGAGTGTCTCCAAAACTCAGAACAGGTGTCAATCTTTCAATTATAGTTTTTCTCGGCAAGTTCCTATCCTGGTTCCTCTCCTGGTTTTGGCACACAAACTGGATGGACACTGATCAGTTAAAAAACAGCAGTGTGAAGCCAGCCTTAGACTTTTGGATCACGATTGTGTGTCTGAATGATTAGCAAACATTTAAACTTACAAACTCTACCTTCTAAGGCTAGGGTCACACTTAAAAATAGAATTGCGTTCACCGCATCCAGATCCGGATGCGGTGAACGCAATTGCGGTCACACACATTTTTCATCAGAAATGTGTGGAGGGAACTGCAATCCGGTAACCGGATTGCTCAGGATGTGTAATCCTGAGCATTCTGGTTACCGTACAGTTTGCTCATTCCTGCTGCCGCAGAGATGAACAAAATGTTATCTGTGTGTTAAAAGATGCAATTTTATTAATAAATGTGTCTATAATGTCTCTAGGGGTGCCCACCCCCCTAGAGACATAGCACCCACTCAGGTGGGCATATAATGATGTAATATCTTATGTACAGTAGCTGGCTTCTGTTGGTTGCTGTACATTTTTATAAATGAAGGCGCCGGCTCCTCTGAGAGCAGCGCTTATACTATACCTATTGTAGATTTAGTATGTGCGCTGTCCGAGGTCCTGAAGGCTTATACAGTAAGATCTATGGGCACCCCTAAGGGTACCTTTACACGCTGCCACTATCCCTGGCAACCGGTATCAACCGTACATGCACGCACACGTTTTTAACGGTTGCTAACAATTGCCGATACCGCATGTACACGCCGCCATTGCGTTGTCAACTGAAGGTATCATGGTATTGTGGTTCCACGGAAGTTCCCACAGATCCTGCGGATAACTGCCTGTTGAATCCCATCGCCCCTTCACACACCACAATCAGTTGGGGAATGTGGGCGTACATGTTCTGCGGCGCCAAAACATAGGCGTGACGGAGTTGTGTATTCCGTGGCGCTAAAACGGTGATTGGACAACGCAATAGCGTCATGATTGGGCAGCCTGCGCAGGAAGGCTGGCTAATGCATGACGCCATTGCAATTGTGTAGTGCAAATGGTCAGCTCTTTAAATATGGCGCCCTGTGAAGGGACAGCCAATGGTTACACAGTAGCCCCCACCAATCATCGCTGATGGGGCGCGGTATCCAGCACGCTGTGGCACGCCCCGGGGAAATCACTAGGTGATGCTGATTCCATCCCTGTCCCACGTTTACACGCCACTACCATGGCAATTATCCCTTTGTGTTGCCTTTGTTGGATTTTTGAACACGGCTCGGAAACAGCTACCCGAAGCAACTGCGAGGAACCCGATCACTTTCCCAAATTACACGCCACCACTTCGTAGCAATTTCAAGGCAACAGTCACAAAAATCCCCATTGCCAGGCAGTTGCTACCACGCAGTGGCGGCGTGTAAAGGTACCTTTAGAGACATTATAGACACATTTATTAATAAAATTGCATCTTTTAAGACATTGATAACACTTTGCTTATCCCCGCGGCAGCCGGGATAAGCAAAGTATATGCCGTAACCACATTGCTCAGGATTACACATCCTGAGCAATCAGGTTACTGCATTGCGGGTCAGAGAACCGCTCCAAAAACTGCAGCCTGCATGATTTTTCACGCAGGCTGCAGAGCCAGAGGCGGTAACCGAATTGCTTGTGAAGCAATCCAATTTTACAATAGGCTCCTATGAGGAGCATTTCCTGATCCGGTTTTGAACTTTTTAAAAGCTCAAAACCGGATCAGATTTTAAAAAAAGAACCTGAAGTGTGACCCTAGCCTAACTCCAAGTTTCCCTCTTTTGAAAAGGTTGAACTACCTAATCTCACTTTTTTTCACAAGCATCATCTTACCAAAACACAATACATCCCTTTCACCATAGAAAACAAGTGAACTAACTACTCACTTTATTTAGTAGGCAAAAGATAAACTACGGCTGGGGTCATACTTGCGGCAGAGCACTGCAGATCCTGATCCAGTTTTGAGCAGTAAAAGTGCTCAAAATCGGACCAGGAACCGCAGCCCATAGGACCCCATTATAGTAACTGGATTGCACTACATGCAATCCAGTTACCGCTTGCGGATTTGCAGCCTGCATTAAAAATCATACAGGCTGCAGTTTTCGCAACGGTATCTCTGCTGCAGCAGGTTTGCTATAATGGGCTCCTACGGGAGCCCATGCGGCTGCCGCAAGGCATATGTGGATGCTTGCGGCAGCTGGCGGCTTTGTTCATCCCTGCTGCTGCATTAGGAAGTGCGGGCAGTGCCACAAAGCGAACCATCTTACTGAATCTATCTACTACTACCAGTACCACCGTCTTGCCCGCAGACGCCGGAAGATCGGTGATAAAATCCATTGACAAATGTGTCCATGGCCTCTCAGGAATAGACAATGGCACGAGAGACCCAGACGGACGGGTATGCGGAACCTTAGCACGTGCACACACACCACAGGCGGATACGAATTCCGCTACGTCCTTCCTCAACCCCGGCCACCAAAAGCGACGAGACAAGAGATCGAAAGTGGCCCTACCGCCCGGATGCCCCGCCAGTACAGAGTCGTGATGCTCTGACAGCACCCTGAGGCGCAAAGAGAACGGCACAAAAAGCCTCCCAGAAGGGCAGGAGGCAGGGGCGCCCCCCTGAACCTTCAACACCTCCCCCTCCAGATCCGGGCAAAGAGCAGAAACAACCACCCCCTCCTGCAAGATGGGGACGGGACTCTCATGAGTACTACCACCCGGAAAACTACGCGATAATGCATCCGCCTTCACATTCTGAACCCCCGGACGGTAGGTGACGGTAAAATTAAATCTCGTGAAAAACAAAGACCACCTGGCCTGCCGGGGATTGAGACGCCTGGCGGACTCAAGGTAAGACAGGTTCTTATGGTCGGTAATAACCGTGACGGGATGGACAGCCCCCTCCAGCCAGTGCCGCCATTCCTCAAAAGCCAACTTAATAGCCAACAGCTCCCTATTACCCACAACATAATTCCTCTCGGCCGAAGACAACTTCTTGGAGAAGAACGCACAGGGCACCCATCTCCCAGGCGAAGGGCCCTGCGACAACACAGCCCCCACCCCCACCTCAGACGCATCCACTTCCACAATGAAGGGCTGAGAAAGATCGGGCTGACAAAGAACAGGCGCGGAAGCAAAACAACGCTTCAGGAAGGAAAAAGCCTGGCGAGCAGAATCAGACCACTCAGAAAAATCCGTCCCCTTCCTAGTCATGTCCGTAAGAGGCGTCACCAGTACCGAATAGTTCTTAATAAATTTACGGTAAAAATTGGTAAACCCCAAAAAGCGTTGCAATGCCCGTAGATTGTCCGGCTGTTCCCAATCTAGCACCGCCCGGACCTTTTCCGGATCCATCCGGAAACCCAACGGCGACAAGAGGTACCCCAAAAAACGAACCTCCTGAACGGCGAAAACACATTTCTCGAGTTTAGCATACAGTTTGTTGTCCCGTAAGACCTGCAACACCTGTTTGACATGGGACTGATGCGTCTCCATATCGGGAGAATAGATCAAGATATCGTCCAAGTAAACAACTACAAATCTACCCACCAAATGATGGAAAATATCATTGACAAAATGTTGGAAAACCGCCGGGGCGTTAGTGAGCCCGAACGGCATTACGAGACTTTCAAAATGGCCGTCCGGGGTATTAAACGCAGTTTTCCATTCATCCCCCTCTCTGACCCTAATCAGGTTGTAGGCCCCCCTCAAATCCAACTTGGAGAACCATTTGGCACCCACAACCTGACTAAATAAATCAGGGATCAGAGGGAGGGGGTATGGATCACGGACAGTAATCCGATTCAATTCCCGAAAATCCAAACAAGGACGGAGGCCCCCATCTTTTTTTTTCACAAAAAAGAAACCAGCCGCAACCGGCGACGTGGAGGGCCTAATGTGTCCCGTCTCCAGACTTTCAGAAATGAAATCCTTCATTGCTTGTCTTTCGGGTCCAGATATAGTAAACATCCTAGCTTTGGGCAGTTTAGCTCCGGGAACGAGGTTGATAGGGCAATCATATGCCCGATGAGGGGGCAAGTCTCGGCACCCCTTCTCTGAGAACACATCCTCATACTCCGATAGGAATGGGGGCAGAGATTCAGCAGATACCACCGAAAGGGATGTAGCCAAACAATTCTCTGAACAAAAATCACTCCATTCCACAATGTCCCTGGACTGCCAATCCACTACGGGATTATGTTTAATCAACCATGGCAAGCCCAGGACAATGGGAGCGGGAAGACCGTCTAAGACATAGCAAGATAACGTCTCCTGATGTTGGGATCCAACCGTTAACTTAATGTTATGTACGATATGTGTGAGACTACCCTGAGCAAGAGGGGCTGAGTCGATGGCATAGATACGGATGGGGCGAGACAATAAACAGCGGTTAAGCCCATGAGCGTGTACAAAACGAGCATCCACCATGCAGATCCCCGCACCACTATCCACAAACACAGAAATGCCTTCCGTTTTGCTCTCTAGCGCCACCTCTGCACTCAGGAGAAAATGGGAAGTACAAACGGAGGATACACACACCTCCCGCTCGACCACCTCCACCCCCCCCATAGTCACATGAGGTCCCGGCACCCTAGTCCGTTTAGGAGCGTAGGGACAGGCCCCGATAAAATGGTCTCCTTTCCCACAGAAAAAACAGACCCCCTTCCCCCTGCCCCGGGAGGCACCGGAGGAGAGCCTCGAGGCCGCCGCTCCTCCAAGCTGCATAGGTTCCTCCCCCCTCGGGAGAAATGACTCGCCCTCCGAGTGACCACCCGGCAACAAGGAACCACCATGAGAAGGGCTCCCAGTTGCAGGAGGTCTACCCCTCCGCTCCTGGAGGCGTCTATCCATGCGAATAGCCAACGACATAGCTGCCTCCAGGGACGGGGGGGTCTCATACACTGCCAGGGCATCCTTCAGTCTTTCCGAAAGACCCTGGCAAAAATGACTCCTGAGAGCCGGATCGTTCCACTTTGTGTCCATAGCCCACCTGCGGAACTCAGAACAATATGATTCCGCCGACCGAGTCCCCTGGTGGAGATGGCGCAATTTGGATTCAGCCAAAGAGACACGGTCAGGGTCATCATATATGAGGCCTAAGGCGTCAAAAAATCCATCCACAGACTGGAGACAAGTAGAGTCCTGTGGCAGAGAGAAAGCCCAGGATTGGGGATCCCCCTGCAGCAATGATATAATAATTCCTACCCGCTGCTGCTCATCACCAGTGGAATACGGCTTAAGCCTAAAGTATAATTTACAGGCCTCTTTGAACACAGTAAATTTGTCTCTGCCTCCTGAAAACCTGTCAGGGAGGGCAACCTTAGGTTCCGGTCTGGCCGGACCCACTGCTTGATTCCCCAAGACACCATTTTGCGGTTGTGGTCCCTGCAGAGCCGACCGAAGGTCCGCAACCTCCAAAGACAAGGTCTGCAGCTGCTGGGCCAAAGCAGACACAGGATCCATAAGGAAAGGAAGGAAAATCAAATCCTCCCCTTCCTTCACTTACAGTTATGGCAGGTGATAATGTCACGCTGGGAGTGGGGAAGACACCCAGCGTAGGATAACGACGGGGGGGGGGAATCAGGAGTCCCTAATGCTAAGGGCACAAGAAGGAGACGGTGACCCCTAGACTTCCTAGAGCTGACCCTGTCTGCCCTAACGTACCTATACAGTCTCCTCAACTGTCGCCGACCACGAACCTCGTCCCTCTCTGATCCTAGATCTATCCTATCTAAGGATCAGATGGAGAGGTTCACTAGACCCCTCCACTATCAACTAAAGACAAACACCAGGGAAGACAGACATTTGGGAAAAGGAAACACTTATCTGACAGCAGAACACAGCAACCTCCACAATCTCAGCTTCTGCTGGAGCAAGGATAAAGTGTGCACAAGGAACTATCACCTGCACCGAGGAAGGGTAATGAACCTCCTTATAAAGGTGGAAGGAGTCTGCTGGGTCCTAGTGACCTACAACATTGGTGGATAAAACCAGACCGAGCGCAAGACCTCCACAGCCGTCTCCCCATAATAGAGAGATCTCATCACACCTTCTCTCCATCAACACAGAAGGTAAATGCCCCTGAAAGAGACGGACCATCCTCCACCATTATGGCTGATGGGCCAAACGCTGGGATCGTCTGCGCGTGGCCTCCACCCTGTCATCCGTGCCACCCGTGACACGAATAAGGTGGTGGCACAATCTGGTACCCCTTTCTACTGTCCGTTCACGGTCGACTCTTCTCCTGCGCTTGCTTCGCCCTCCTGCCCTGCACCTCGCTCACACAGTGCCCCGAGCCGGTGACTGCAGTTCCTTCCTAGGGTTTCTACGTTGTCTGTCCCTGAACCCTATATGGACACCTTTTGTGTGCGGTGTCGGCTTTGGCACCTTGGAAACACTGCAGCCTTCGAGTTGCTAGCTGAGCCTGGTTGTTCTCCACTAGTCTGGGGTTCAGTACGCCCTCTGCAGCCTGGTTCCTCCACACGATTACAATCGCTGTAGATGCGGGTGTCCCCGGGTGGATCGCTCACTACCCGGTCCCCTGGGACCCCTTAAGTCTTCTGGAGCACCCTCATTCCCTCTCTCTCTTTCTATCCCAGGACGAGCTCTCGCTGGCTCTAATTCTCTGTACGTCTCTTTCCAGATGTTACCCTTCTACTTACACTTCGGCCCACACAGACTCCTGCCAATGACTCTCCACCAACTACCAACTAACTCTAGATGCTTCTGTCACCCCTTTTTATAAGGTCCGTCACGTGTCCCACATCACCTACGCGTGTCCTTCCTAACTCCACTTCCTGGGTGCTCCCCTAAACCCTACTCTCTGCCCAGACCCACTACCCTGATTCCTTTTCTCCAGACAGGATCAGGGACTGTGCTCTCCCATAGGAGCAATCTTGCCCTGACCCCGACTTGGAGTGGTGTGTGGTGTCTGGGTGCTTGGATACCCGTCAGTACTCCTTTCCTTACCCGAGAGTGGGTACTACATCTCTAAATGGGGTACAGTACTTTTGTGGCGACTGGATCTGCAGGGGCGTCACATAAACTTATTATGACATTTGACACTGGTCCTGGTTAAAAAGAAAGACAGTAGCATGAGGATGTGTGTAGATTATAGGCAGATCAACACACAAGAGTAACACACAAGGATGCATAACCGTTACCACGCATAGAAGAGTCACTAGCTGCATTAAAGTCTGCCAATTACTTTTCAACTTTGGATCTTACTAGTGGGTACTGGCAGGTCTCCGTTGCAGAAGAACATCATGAGAAGACAGCCTTCACGACACCAATGGGTTATGCAAATTCAATAGCATGCCATTCGGGTTATGCAAGGCACCAGGAACATTCCAGAGGCTGATGGAATGTTGCCTAGAAATTTCGAGACTGTACTGCTATACCTGGACGATGTCATAATGTACTCCAAGACCTATGAAGACCACCTACAACACCTGAGTGAAGTGTTTGAATTGTTGTCCAAGTATGGTATGAAGTTGAAACCGTCAAAGTGTCACTTGTTAAAACCCAAAGTCCAGTACCTGGGACATGTGTTCAGTGCAGAAGGCGTAGCACCCGACCCGGACAAGGTTACAGCCATCCAGAACTGGCCAGCGCCAACCACCTTCAGAGAGGTACGTCAATTCTTAGGACTGGTCGGGTACTACAGGAGGTTTATCAAAGGCTACACGAAGATGGCAGCGCCCATGCAAGATCTCCTGGTAGGTCAATCCAAGAAAGGCAAGATCAGAGGCCCACCATTCCGGTGAGGACCATAACAAGAACAGTCTTTCCAGAAACTGAAAGATGCCCTAACTGGAGAAGAGATCTTGACCTACCTTGATTACAATCTACCGTTCCTGTTAAACACGGATGCAAGCATTGAAGGCTTAGGAGCAGTCTTGGCTCAGAAACAGCAAGGCAAGGAAAAAGTGATAGCGTACTCCAGCAGAAAACTCCGTCCAACAGAGAGGAACCCGGAGAATTACAGCTCTTTCAAGTTGGAGTTCCTAGCCTTAGTCTGGGCGATCACAGAGCGGTTCAAGCATTACCTGGCATCCTCCAAGTTCACGGCTTTCACTGACAACAACCCTCTAACGCATTTAGAGACTGCAAAGTTGGGAGCCATGGAGCAACGTTGGATGGCAAGATTGTCGAACTACAACTTCACTCTCAAGTACCGGGCAGGTCACAAGAATGGCAACGCTGATGCCCTATCCAGAATGCCTAATCTACCAGATGAAGGAGAAGACGTAGATGAACTGGAAGAAGTAGAATTACCAGCTTTCCACCGTCCAAGTACAGCCTCATGTCATCAGGCAAGTCAAAGACATGAAGAGAGAACGGTGAACCAGTT
Organism: Allobates femoralis; assembly: GCA_033576535.1. Lineage (NCBI taxonomy): Eukaryota > Metazoa > Chordata > Amphibia > Anura > Aromobatidae > Allobates > Allobates femoralis. The sequence goes on from JARQOC010000003.1 coordinate 220,640,076, forward strand.
ATCCCACCATAACTGGAAAGCGACCCAAGACAGTGACCCGGATGTTAGTTTAATCAAAGAGCTAATAACCATAGAGCACTCCTGTCTGAGTCCAAATGCTACGCAAGATGCCAAACGCCTATGGAAAGAAAAAGGAAAACTGTTCGTCTATCAAGGGAAACTATGCAGACGTCACCTTAACCCCAGAACTCATGAACTAATCTGGCAAATAGTTGTCCCAAAAAGAGAGATCCAGATGATACTAGAAGCTTATCACAATCATGCAGGACACTTTGGTTGGAAGAAACTGGAGATGCTGTTAAAAGACCGTTTCTACTGGGTCGGCATGAGAGGTTCTATTGAAAAGTGGTGTAATAACTGTGGACCGTGTCACCTTAGAAGGAAAGACCAGCAATGTCAGAAAGCTCCGCTACAGCCAATCATTACCAAGAGACCTCTTGAAATCGTGGCTCAAGATCATGTGAAGCTAACACCTAGCAGAACAGGTTACACCTACGCCCTTAGAATGGTTGATAACTACTCAAGATTCCTAGTAGTACTACCAGTTAAAGATTTAACTGCAGAATTAGCAGCCAAGACCTTCCAGAGTTACTTTTGTCGTCCGCATGGGTATCCAGATCAAGTATTGACAGATCAAGGTCCAGCATTTGAATCAGAACTATTCCACACATTCTGAGGATTGTATGGGTGTAAGAAGATAAGAACCACACCGTATCATCCGCAAACAAATGGTCTGTACGAGAAAATGAACAACATTGTCATCAATATGTTGAAGAGCTTACCACTTGGCGAAATAAATCAGTGGCCAGAAAAGCTACCTGAGTTAGTGGATATCTACAATCACATCCCTGTCAGTTCTACTAGCTACGCACCAGCATACCAAATGCGAGCAAGACCTGGAAAACTCCCAATTGACTTGGAAATGGGAACAGTAGAACCAATCCAAGATACTTCAGATGAAGATTGGAACTATCACCGCCTACAACCCTACTCCCTGTGGAGATCCTAAAGTGTTTCCCTCACCTCCGGACGAGTGTACCAGTACAGAACACCAGTAAAGGTACCAAAAAGACTTTATCTGTGCGTGTCCCTCCTTCCATCTGCACCACACTGACTGTGCTACCCTATTACCCTCACTACAACTTACAGCCCTGGGGACCCCCGCTCGTCCTGTAGGGAGCGGTTCCACCTTGCTGCCGCCCATCACCCCGGAGGCCCCAGCAGCACCGTTGCCATCACCGGAACGCTACAGGTGGCATCACAACAGACATTTTTATTATTTTCTTTCCACTCATCATTTTACATCTGCATCCCCCAGGCCCACGGCCTCAGGCACCGCTACCCGTGACTTCCCCCAGATACCGCGCTTGAGTGATCCAAGTACCCCCAGGGCCTGGGCTGGACAGTATTTACTGCCCAGATACTTTTCTCCCTCCCCATACATTGGCTGTTGCCATCAGCCTGCATTTTCACAATCTGTCTGTGTTTGGTTGTCATACACCAGGGGTGGGGAACTCCAGGCCTCAAGGGCCACCAACAGGTCATGTTTTCAGGATTTTGGGCTTAATGCCAACTGGCAATACAAAGCTGCCATTAACTCCTTATTGCCCAGTTTATCACATCTACATGGCAACTGGAAGAGGCAAGTTAAGCGCCAGGAATTTGAGCTTCTCATTAATGCGCCATGTGTTAGTAGTGGGGCTTGTGTGTGGCTACTCATGTCCACGTGTGATGTGTTTTGCAAAAATTACGCAATGTTTTCCTCATTTTCCCCACTAATCCACCAAAGCACAAGAAGTCCCAGAAAAAGGCCAAAAAAGGGTTCAAAGCCAAAAAAACCCACAAGGGTGGGTCGTCACACAGTTTCCGTAAGGTATGTGTGGCGCCTCTGCCACATAGGGTGGCCACATAGGGAACTGCAGCCAGGCTGAAGGTAGACAGTTTGTGCAACAAACACCCTCACAGCACACACCCCCACAGGAGCACAGCACCCAACCCGGAGCCCGGGACTCTAGGCGGGCAAGGGGTGGTGGAGTTTAGAGGAAAGTGGGTGGGAAGGAAGGAAGGTCAGGTGACAGATAGTACAAATAGAGGAAAAGAGGACGAAGGAGTTATTAGGCCAGAGTAGGCTGAGAAGTAAAGATCAAATAGGCAGAGTGAGCCGAGCACCCAAGACCAGACAGACAGTGACACATCCTGGTGGGAATCCACAGAGACACTGTTCCATGGAGAGAAATCTCGTCCATAGCCGGCATCCCAAGGGAGTGTGAGGACAGAGACTGGACCGGTATCACCGGGTCCGAGGAACACGGTAGAACTGGCCAACTACAGGCGGGATAGATTCCCTGATTGCATCTGGAAGTCACACGGGTTAGAAGGAGCATGGTAACACTTTGAAAGACAGGGTTAATGCAGGCTAGGCTAACACCAGAGTGTCGCCTCTGAGGGGGACTGAAGTTATACACCGGATCCCCAGACAAACTGGCGGGGAACACAGATTCCAGATCCATGTTCCAACTACATGGTTGGAGGCTCAGCAACATCCAAGAGGGCCCGGCTTACCACCCACACACATAGGGGGAAGCTACACACAAGGGGCCGAGCTGCCACCATACAATCCGCTAGATAGAACAGAGAGAAAGAACAAGCCTGAAAAGACATATAGAAAGAGTGAGGGGTCTCAGAGCGACAGCCTGGCTGCAGAGGGTTCAAGTGTCCGGAGTTAGTAGAGTTGTGAATTGAACTGTACTGTGAACTGTGTTGTAAACTACTTGAACTGAAGAACTTGAAAGTAAACCCGGTGAACCCTGCTCCACTTTCCCGTGTCTGATTCCAGGTATACTGAACTGTGCATTATCCCCCTTTTACCCTGGCAGGAGCAGTCCGACCCGCGGTGGGCTCATCCATCCAGTTGCAGCCCATCCATCCCTCCATCTTCCTGGCAGAGCTGCACTGCAGCGTTGGTCCCATCACTGACCAGAACCTGTGGGTGGCGTCATGACAAACTAATCCTTGTAAATACCCCTTTTACTTTGTAGAACCCGGGACACGGTCTGGACCAAGACCGTCGTGATTTCCCCAGCAGTACCCCGGTCTGGTACCGAGTACCCCATCCCAGTGGGCTCCACATATGTTATTGGGACACAGATGGGGTTCATATATTGCTACCTTTGCATTTATCATGTGTGTGTTTGAAACCAACCTCACATATGTATGTTCCATTCACATGCACAGGTGAAGGAGCCTTCCAAAGGATGCCATAAAACATCCATGCAGCAAACCAGTTTTGAGAGGAAGCCTACCCTAGGTATGGCTTCTGTTCACTTACACACTTTTAACCCCCATTAGTTAAGTATGTGTGTCAACTGGGCCTGTATGACATTGGCTAAGGGCACTGTTTAGTAGTTTTACATGGAACATATCCATCAAAGTACATGCATTATCATTCACAACATGTGTATGTGGCCTGATTGTCGTCGTCACCATCTCCTTTATTTTGTTCTGTTATTTTTAAGGCCACAGGGAAACAAACCCAAAACAGTGTGAGGAACGTTGAGGGCAAACCCAAGGTTGATAATGAGACTCTAATAAACCTGGTTGAGCCACACACTTCTCTTTGGGACCAGGGTCACGCTAGCCATCAGGATGTGTTGAAAAGCAAAAATTTGGGCCAACATCTACCAAGACCTCTTCCTAAATTATATGGCAATGCCACTTGAGCGTCAGCAACAGATTGGTTTCCCTAAGCTAAAACCACTCAAATAATAGCATATGGTTAGGGTCACACATGCCAATCAGTTTTTTCCACTGGTTTAAATAACAAATCCGTTTTTTGAGCCTCCTGTGCAGCTATGCATTTTTTTGACTTTGCCATTTTTGGCTAAAAAATGCTAGCAAAAATAGATCAGTTTTTTTACTGCATCCAAAAACGTTGCTTGCAGTGTTTTTTGGGTCCAGTAAAAAAAACAAAACAAATAGCTTTTGATAACAACGCAGTCACACTTGATCCCAGGATCTGTTTTTAGCATCAGTTTTTGGACTTAGAATTCTAAAGTTGAAAAACTATTGCCAAAAACGCATCCAGAACGTATGTGTGACCCTAGCCTATTACTTCAAAGATAGTGAGCACATATATTTTTTTACCATGTTCACATAATGTAACACTTCATTCATGTAGCTCGGACTGTACATGTGCGATGGAAGTCCATCCGGGATCGGTAAGTCCGTGATGTGAAAGATCAAGAAAAATATCGGAGTGGGTCCGCAGCTGAACCTCACCGTCTGTACAAGCATTTCAACCAGTTGAGATTTCTTCAAAATATGGTTAAGGGCGTACGTAATGTCTACACATTACAATTTATCATACTTTGTTTGTTATAGCAACATGTGTAGTACATGTGTCATGTGTTTTTTCTCTTCCAAAATACAGGACATACAGCAGTACACTGGGTGTGGACCTGGATTTTGCCGAAAGTGGTGGGGAAGGGCCCAGCAACAGGGAACTGGGAAAAGACCTAGTGCCATGTGTTACCACAAAATCAGACACAAATACCACTCAGTCTGAAGCACCTATCCTCATCGGTCCCCCAGAACCGCAGTCTACCCAACCTTGTATGACCCGACCTAGACAGAGGAGTCTTAAGAAAGATGACACAGACATGCTCATCCTGGATGGGCTGCATCGCCTACAGGACACTTTACGTACCCATAATACTGCCATGCAAAGGCAATTTGATGACATGAGGAGCCGAGGCAACAACCAGCCAATCAATGAGTGGCAGCAGTTGATGTGCTCCTATGTGCCGGACCTAACAAACCCATGGACCCTTAATATTGGTTCCAATTTCGTGCCGAATTGAATAATCTCATTGCATGCAGTGTGACCATTGTAAGCATGTAATGTGGCCACGGCACACATGTACCCATCATTGTGTGTGTCAACATCCCATAACATGTAACAAACATTAATTTAATATGGTGGCAAAACAGAACAAAACAATGATTGAGGTATGGCTTTAATAAACAGGAAAGTTCACTAACAGTGATGGGCAAATATAAACACCTATTACCAAGATGAAACAAATAGAAGTCTCTCTCGCAGATATAGACAATCAGTAGTCAAATATGTGCTGACAGGTTGTGTATTTGACTCACATCACTCACGAAGTAGTCTGTGAATTGGTTCCGCACTTCCATGGCAACCACAGGAGAACGGACACTGGCATCTGGGAGGCCAATCAAGGTAGAATCCCATTCATAGAGGTCCACTTTAAGGGGGTCATGGCGGCAGATGAAGTTGTGTAAGCACACTCATGCCTTCATCACACTATCCATATTATAGAGCTGCAATTGAATGCATGAGAGGAGGACCCGCCACTTCAAGGAAAAGATCCCAAAAGTGCACTCAACATATTGGCGAGCTTGACTTAACCGGGTATTAAAGTTCCGCAGGGTACGGGTGAAGGTGCAGCTGGCATACGGCTTCATGAGGTTCATGGACAGCTGGAAAGCCTCATCTGCTACAAACACATAGTGGACAATGGGCGTTGTTGTGCCAGGTAAACGGCATGGAGGGGGAATATTAAAGTTGTTGCTGTATAGGGCTTTCCCCATGTTACTGTCTTTAAAGACACAAGAGTCGTTTGTGTGGCCGTATTCCCCTAATGTCTACAGCAACAAATCTCCCTTGTGCATCCACAATGGCCATTAAAACAATAGAAGAAAACTTCTTAGAATTATAAAAGTTGGTGCCACTATTTGGGGGCTTGGGGATCCTGATATGCTTGCCGTCCAGGGCAGAGGTGTAACTAGGTATGATGGCGCCCGGGGCACAGATCTATCTTGGCGCCCCCCCCCTCCCCAAGGTAGGTGAGGACGGGGGGGGGTGCTGTCAGCTTTCCTCGGTCACTCACCCCTGCTGTCCCCCCCCCCTCCTCCACCACCGACTCCTCGGTCACTCACCCTGTCCCCTGCTGGAACTCTGTCCCCTGCTGTTGGGTCTCTCCTCCGTTCTCCAGTCTGGACATATGAGGCGCCGCCGCCAGTGCCGCAGTTTCCAGGGTCTCCTGTGGTCACCCCGCACCGGACCCGCTGCCGCCAAGTCTCCCAGTGGCCCCCGCGGCCCCAGACTGGCGCGGCCCCATATTAAAAAACGCATGCGTTTTTGGAAAAGCACCAAAGCACCAAAAACGCATGGGACTGTCACACATGCTTTTTGGCTAGTGGGCATGCGTTTTTTAACATGGGGGCCTATGGGTGCGTTTTTTACATGCGTTTTTGAAAACGCAGGTCTCCAAAAACGCATGTGAAAAATGCTACTGTGACCCCAGCCTTATACTCAGTTGTGTAACTTCAGGCCCCGTGGCCCAGATGCGAAAGCTCAACGGGGCCCCCAATTATTGGAAATCACATAACATACTAACGCATGCCAAAATAGGCAAGTATGCGTTTGTTGAAACGCACAGGCAAACATGGACTGCAGCGTTTTCCAGTCCATTACAAAACTAAGGCTAGGGTCACACTTGGAAGTGCAATTGCGTTTTACCGCATCCACATCCGGTTGCGGTAATCGCAATTGCATTCACACACAATTTTGACACATTTTGTATCCCTAAGCCGGAATCCAACAACTGGATTGCTCTGAATGTGCAATCCAGTTGCCGGATAATTTGTTTATCCCTGCTGCCGCAGGGATGAACAGAGGGTTAATGTTAATAATAAATGTGGGCAACATGTCTCTAGGGGGTGACAACCTCCCCTAGAAACATGCTGTCCACACAGGTGGCCATGTGAGGGGTTAATGTGGGCATTTATAGTATTGCCACCTATTGTTGGCATTTTAAATGTTATGAATCAACCGGGCGTCTCCTCACTGTGTAGGACATATAGTACATAATGTACATACTGTATGAGCCGCTAGCTTTGGTCCTGAAAGAATTAACAATAGGTCTATGGGCAGCGCCCCGCCATAGACCTAATGTTAATGCTTTCAGGACCAAGGCCAGCGGCTCATACAGTATTTACATTCCATACTGTATCTACTACACAGCGAGGAGCCGCCGGGTTCATTCATAAACCGCAGGGATGAACAAAGCCGCCGGCTGCCGCAGGCATTCACACATGCCTTGCGGCAGCCGCATGGGCCCCCATAGGAGCCCATTATAGGAATTCTGCTGCGGCAGAGATACCGCTCCAAAAAACGTTGCCTGCATGATTTTTCACGCAGGCAACGAAACGGGAGCCGGTAACCAGATTGCATGTGGTGCAATCCGGTTACTATAATGGGCTCCTATGGGCTGCGGTTTCTGATCCGGTTTCGAGCAATTTTACTGCTCAAAACTGGATCAGGATCCGCAGTGACCTGCCGCAAATGAAACCCTAGCCTCAGGCTAGGGGCACATTTGGGAGCTTGCATCCATTGGAAGGATGCATTAAAGGATCCTTTTTTTCCCCTTGCCATTTTCATGGCATGTATGTTCATTTTTAGCACATGCATTAACACATGCGTTTCCCATAGACTCCAATATTAAAAAAATGCATGCGTTTTTGCAAAAGCACCAAAAAATGCTGCATACCGCGTTTTTTGCTGCACTTGCAAAAATGCATAGTGTCAAAAGAATTGCACTTTTGCACTGAGTTTTTTGCATTGAAGTCTATGGGTGTGTTAACACATGTGTTTTTCAACATTTGCACATGAAAATAACGCATGCATTTAGCAAATACATGACGCAAGTCTGACCCTAGCTTAATGCTATATAACGCAAATCTGTGCAAATCTGCAGCATTGCGTTATGTTGCTTTTGCAATAGATGAATAGGAAAGATGAATAGGAAAGAAAGAGATAGGATAGATAGAAATATAGATGCTAGAAAAGCATTGCCAGTGTCCCTGCTCTGCTTCCGGTGCCACTCATTGTGCTTATGAATATTCACCCAGCGGCTTTGGAGCAGCAGGAAGCAGCAGACAGAGCAGGGAAACAGAGCAGGGACACTGGTAATACTTTTCTAACATCTATATCTCTATATATCCTATCTCTTCCTATCAAATTCATCTATCTATCTATCTCATGTAGCACATTACGTTTTTAAAGTATCAAAAATGTATGCGCTATAAAATGGCTCAAATTTCATTTTTGCTGTCCGTTACAACGGAAACCGTTAGTGTTTCCGTTGTAAAGGACAGCAAAACCGATATATGCACCTACTTTAAAAAGCAACATTGCATGTAAATAAAATCAGATACTTGGTTACATACAGTGTTGGCCAAAAGTATTGACACCCCTGCAATTCTGTCAGATAATACTCAGTTTCTTCCTGAAAATGATTGCAATCACAAATTCTTTGGTATTATTACCTTCATTTAATTTCTCTTCAAAGAAAAAACACAAAAGAGAATGACGCAAAAAGCAAAACATTGATCATTTCACACAAAACTCCAAAAATGGGCCAGACAAAAGTATTGGCACCCTCAGCCTAATACTCGGTTGCACAACCTTTAGCCAAAATAACTGCGATTAACCGCTTCCGGTAACCATCAGTGAGTTTCTTACAATGCTCTGCTGGAATTTTAGACCATTCTTCTTTGGCAAACTGCTCCAGGTCCCTGATATTTGAAGGGTGCCTTTTCCAAACTGCCATTTTTAGATCTCTCCGCAGGTGTTCTATGGGATTCAGGTCTGGACTCATTGCTGGCCACCTTAGAAGTCTCCAGTGCTTTCTCTCAAACCATTTTCTAGTGCTTTTTGAAGTGTGTTTTGGGTCATTGTCCTGCTGGAAGACCAATGACCTCTGAGGGAGATCAAGCTTTCTCACACTGGGCCTTACATTATGCTGCAAAATTTGTTGGTAGTCTTCAGACTTCATAATTCCATGCACACGGTCAAGCAGTCCAGTGCCAGAGGCAGCAAAGCAACCCCAAAACATCAGGGAACCTCCGCCATGTTTGACTGTAGGGACCGTGTTCTTTTCTTTGAATGCCTTTTTTTTCTCCTGTAAACTCTATGTTGATGCCTTTGCCCAAAAAGAGAGAACATTCTTCCAAAACATTTTAGGCTTCTCAGGTAAGTTTTGGCAAACTCCAGCCTGGCTTTTTTATGTCTCGGGGTAAGAAGTGGGGTCTTCCTGGGTATCCTACCATACAATCCCTTTTCATTCAGACGCCGATGGATAGTACGGGTTGACACTGTTGTACCCCCGGACTGCAGGGCAGCTTGAACTTGTTTGGATGTTAGTCGAGGTTCTTTATCCACCATCCGCACAATCTTGCGTTGAAATCTCTTGTCAATTTTTCCTTTCCGTCCACATTTAGGGAGATTAGCCACAGTGCCATGGGCTTTAAATGTCTTGATGACACTGCGCGCGGGAGACACAGGAACATTCAGGTCTTTGGAGATGGACTTGTAGCCTTGAGATTGCTCATGCTTCCTCACAATTTGGTTTCTCAAGTCCTCAGACAGTTCTTTGGTCTTCTTTCTTTTCTCCATGCTCAATGTGATACACACAAGGACACAGGACAGAGGTTGAGTCAACTTTAATCCATGTCAACTGGCTGCAAGTGTGATTTAGTTATTGCCAACACCTGTTAGGTGCCACAGGTAAGTTACAGGTGCTGTTAATTACACAAATTAGAGAAGCATCACATGATTTTTCTAACAGTGCCAATACTTTTGTCCACCCCTTTTTTTATGTTTGGTGTGGAACTATATCCAATTTGGCTTTAGGACAATTCTTTTTATGTTTTTTTCACTGAAGACAAATTAAATGAAGATATTAATACTAAAGAATTTGTGATTGCAATCATTTTCAGGAAGAGACTGAGTATTATCTGACAGAATTGCAGGGGTGTCAATACTTTTGGCCAACACTGTAGTTTTGATACAAAAAAAACACGTAAAATACTTCCCACCACGTCAAATATTTGGAAGGTCCTAACATCAATTATTTAAAACCTTAACATATGTCTAGTAGCATAAATGTGAATAAGGATTGAACAGGATCGAGGCCCAACATGGATACACAGCAAGGGCAAGCTACTGTATATAAATTTACTGTCTGACTCAAAAAAAGGGAGATCTCATCCTTCTTTGCAATGACTGCTGAAAAAAATAATGAAAGACCAAAAAATTATTTGGAGTAAAAGTTTGTATCCATGCAATGTGTAGGAAAATAAAAAAATAATTTTCCGCTCAGGATGTTTTATTTTAAAATACCTAAGCTCCTATATCCTAGGGGTATGGAGTTGTTTAAGGCTAAGGTCACACATGCGGCAGGATTTTGTAATACTGATCCGGTTTTGAGCTGTAAAAAAGCTCAAAACCAGATCAGGAACCGCTCCCCATAGGAGCCCATTATGGTAACTGGATTGCTCTACATGCAATCCGGTTACCAGCTCCGGATCTGCAGCCTGCGGTAAAAATCATGCAGGCTACAGTTTTCCGAGCGGTTCTATCAACCGTAAGGCGGTAACCGGATTGCTCCGGATGTGCAATCCTGAGCAATGCGGTTACCGTCTACTTTGTTCATCCCTGCTGCCACAGGGATGAACAAAGTGTTAAATGTTATTAAAACTTTAATTATTAATAGTAGCTGTTGGCAACATGTCTGTATGGGGTGCCCACCCCCAAGAGACATGCTGCACACTCCTGTGTGCATGTGAGGGGTAATGCACCAGTTATACTATTGCCGGCTTTTGTCGGCTTTGTACAAATTTATGAAGGATGCCGCGGCTCCTGACTGTACTGTAGATACTGTACGTAATGTGCGTATAGTATCAGCCGCTGTCCTTGGTCCTGTAAGCAGTTACATTAGGTCTATGGGCAGCGCAAATGTTTTTATTTTTTATTTTAAATGTGTGTGAAGGCAATTGCGGATACCACATCCAGATGCGGTCACCGCAATTACCTTGCAAAGTGTGACCCCAGCCTAAAAAAGCCTTTTCTATTTTTATGATGGAATAAAAGTACTGTTTTTACTAATATCCCAGACGAGTTGCTGAACTCCCATCTTTCTTCTAGTATGCAATGTGTAGAAGCATGTTCCCACTGCCAAATGATCAGCAATACCCAAGAAAGAGGCAAGAATGAGCAAATACCCTAAAATAGGTACCAAAATAGCAACAGTGCATGTTAATAAATTGGGTGCTTAGGCTAGGGTCACGCTTACAAAAAAAAAAGTTCCCTGCTAAATTCTAACACGGCCCCTAGCAACCCGCTGTGTTTCCTTGATAACAGCTATACAGCGGGCTATGGGGAGTGCGATTCGCCTAGCTGCACCTGGCTGGACATAGAAATCGCGTGGAGCCCCACGTATTTTATAATAAAAAAAGGGGGCTCCCCTATATTGTTGTGTCCGGCCAGGTACAAATAGGCACCTGGGGGTTGGTGGCAGCCTGTCGCTGCCTGCTGTATCCGGCTAGATACAAAAATACGGTGAAGCCCACATCAAATTATTTTCTGAAAAATCCAAAAAACAATATGAATGAAAGGGACTGCATCTTTATTAACCCCTCGACCATGGTCATCAGCATGCTCAGTTCACTAAAACTACTCTGTTCCCATCTTATTTCACTTTCACAATGTACATACATACAGTGCCTTGTAAAAGTATTCGGCCCCCTTGAACTTTTCAACCTTTTGCCACATTTCAGGCTTCAAACATAAAGATATAAATTCAAATTTTTTTGTGAAGAATCAACAAGTGGGACACAATGTGAAATGGAACAAAATTTATGGTATATTTTAAACTTTTTTAACAAATAAAAAACTGTGGGGCGTGCAATATTATTTGACCCCCTTGAGTTAATACTTTGTAGCGCCACCTTTTGCTACGATTACAGCTGCAAGTCGCTTGGGGTATGTCTTTATCAGTTTTGCACATCGAGAGACTGAAATTCTTGCCCTTTCTTCCTTGCAAAACAGCTCGAGCTCAGTGAGGTTTGATGGAGAGCGTTTGTGAACAGCAGTTTTCAGCTCTTTCCACAGATTCTCGATTGGAGTCAGGTCTGGACTTTGACTTGGCCATTCTAACACCCGCATATGCGTTTTTTTAACCATTCCATTGTAGATTTTGCTTTATGTTTGGGATCATTGTCTTGTTGGAAGATAAATCTCCATCCCAGTCTCAGGTCTTTTGCAGACTCCAACAGGTTTTCTTCCAGAATGGTCCTGTATTCTGTCCAGCTTCCCGTCAATGTTATCCATCTTCACTGTCCCTGCTGAAGAAAAGCAGGCCCAAACCATTTACGCCAAACATATAATTTTGCATTGTGGCCAAAAAGTTCAATTTTGGTTTCATCTGACCAGAGCATCTTATTCCACATGTTTGGTGTGTCTCCCAGATGGCTTGTGGCAGACTTCAAACAAGACTTTTTATGGATATCTTTGAGAAATGGCTTTCTTCTTGCCACTCTTCCATAAAGGCTAGATTTGTGCAGTGTAAGGCTAGGGTCACACATACAGAATTTCCTAGCGTTTTTGGAGACCTGCATTTTGTGAAAATTCATGTAAAAACGCACCCATAGGCCCCCATGCAAAAACCGCATGCCCCAATAGCAAAAACGCATGTCTGAATGTACCATGCGTTTTTTGGGTGCGTTTTTGGCTGAGCACCAAAAAATACTGCATGATGCACTATTTTTTGAAAAAACACATGCAAAAACTCAGCAAGCAGTATTTTTTGGTGCTTTTTCAAAAATGCATGCGTTTTTGTAACATGAAACGCATGTGTTTTTGACAGTGTCAAAATGGACATGCGTTTTTACATGCGTTTTTACATGCGTTTTTTAACAAAAGGCATGCGTTTTTAAGGGCTTATTAAGGGGGCCCCACACCTAACAGCAAAAATGCAGACAAAAACGCAGGTGGCCAAAAAAACACCTTAAAAAACGCACGGCATGTGTGACCCTAGCCTAAGACTGATTGTTGTCCTATGGACAGACTCTCCCACCTCAGCTGTAGATCTCTGCAGTTCATCCAGAGTGATCATGGGCCTTTTGGCTACATCTCTGATCAGTCTTGTCCTTGTTCAAGATGAAAGTTTAGAGGGACAGCCGGGTCATGGTGGATTTGCAGTGGTCTGATACTCCTTCCATTTCAATATGATCGCTTGCACAGTGCTCCTTGAGATGTTTTAAACTTGGGAAATCTTTCTCTATCCAAATCCGGTTTTAAACTTCACCATAACAGTATCTCGGACCTGCCTGCTGTGTTCCTTGGTCTTCATGATGCTCTCTGCACTTGAAACAGAACCCTGAGTCTATCACAGAGCAGGTGCATTTATACGGAGACTTGATTACACACAGGTGGATTCTATTTATCATTACCAGTCATTTATGACAACATTGAATCATTCAGAGATCCTCACTGAACTTCTGAAGTGAGTTTGTTGCGCTGAAAGTAAAAGGGCTGAATAATATTGCACGCCCCACTTTTCAGTTTTTTATTTGTTAAAAAAGTTTAAAATATGCAATAAATTTCATTCCACTTCACTATTGTGTCCCACTTGTTTTTGACTATTCACAAAAAAATGAGAATTTATATCTCTATGTTTGAAGCCTGAAATGTGGCAAAAGGTTGAAAAGTTCAAGGGGGACAAATACTTTCACAAGGCACTGTACATTGTGGAAGTGAAATAAAACAAAGTAAGTATTAAAATAAAAATAAAAAAACGCAATTTAAACAGCTCAGTTGATGTAGTCATGTGACCAATCAGCTAATTGGGTTATCCCGCCCCGCCAGCTCAGCTGATCTAGGTCTTTAAGCCCTGGAAGCTGGATGCCGCACATCACGGAACACTCGTTGGAGAGGTGAGGATTTTTTTTTAATTTTAACACTTGCTTTGTTTTATTTCACTTCCGCAATGTATGTATATACATTGCGAAAGTGAAAGTGCCCCACTTGCCTGCACTTTGCAGGCTCGGGCTCCTCCCAGCTCTTTCTATGTCACAAATGCCAAAACTAGTTGCATCATTAAAAGGTTAATATAAATCAAACAGCTGTGAAAGGTGAAGGGCTATTGTGGCTCCCCGCAACGAGTGCGTCACAGGAGGGTACTGCACCCCTGACTGAAGGTGCAGTATTTTCCGTCTCAGTGATGAACAGGTTAATCCCAAGACTCCATGTACCACATGCAACATCTAGAGGCAGAGGACCAATTAGAGACCCGTTTTCTGGGCAACCGGTCCTGGTGGGAGGAGAGTCAGATGTATAGCAGTGGGGAAAGAGCAGAAAGAGTTAGAAAGTGGGAGAGACAAGAGCAAGAATAGATGTCGTGACAGTACAGCTAACAGAGAGGGCACCTAGGGACGGTGACCCAGACGTGAAAGGGGGCCAAGTGAACAAGTAACGGGTAAAAAGACGACCCGAGCCCAGTCCAACCCAGAGTACCGGCTCCGAGGTAGTGCAGATGCTTCATCGCCGCACTACAGAACCGGAGTGATTGACGGCTTCATAGGAGCGCAATACACAAACCACCACCACCGCAGCTGTAAAGGGAGGGGTACCCACCACTGAGGTCCAGGGACCCATCAGGAGCCGCCAGGCCAACAGCTCGGGTGCCCACTAGAAGTTCCTCTGTATCCTGACCTGGTACGTGGAAGGCAGCGAAGAATAAAAAGGAACAGTCAGATTAAGAAAGAGCCTTGGAGGGACACTGTTCATCACAGGGACCACCCGGTCCGTTACCTGAAAGTGAAACCGTTATTCCAGTGTACCGTGTGTGAACTAAGTAAAGACCCGTGCAGAGGAGCATCGTGTCCGAGCATTATTTCCGAACGGTTACTAACTGATTTACCTACAGAATAAACTGAGCTGCCGTATTCCATCACATAATCCTGTAGGGATATATCTTTCTCCATGATTATTTACCTGAACCTAATCAGTTATCCACATGATTTCTTAAATAATCCCTAAACAAATATACTTACAAAAAGACTGCCGGCAGGCAGATTCTTCTCCATAAGGTAGAAAGCTAGTTTCCAAGACCTCATGTCAGCCTCTCATACAGCCAGACCAGAACTCCCACGCACTGAAGAGGGGTAGTCACCCCTAAACTCAGCATCTGCAGTTTGGGGTTCTGATCTGGCACAAATCCTAGGTTATATTAAAAGGCTTATTGGGTGGCATTAGAATTTTTTCACTTCCTCACTGACGTGACAATTTGCCGTATGTCACAGTAACTCAATTGTATATAGTTAGAGTTATGCTAACAAACAGGTATACAGTACTTTCCTTATGAGTCTCTTGGATGCTTCATCACTGCCCCTGAGTAATGGTGTCACCAGAGAGCAACAAAGGGTATTCTCATCAGGCAACACAAACACACACAACACCAACACCTCCAAGCCAGAAGGGGGAGACCAAGCCCGGGTTCAGGGTGAGCTCCCCTATATATTCTGGTCTGGAGAGAAGCAATTTAGTGCAGTTCCAGAGAGGGCTGTGAAGAGTTCAGTTCCTAGTAGGACTATGAAAAGGACCTGAGTGTAAAAGAGCAGTGCTAAGCTCATCTCAGAGTCTGACGAGTTCCAGGCCTAAGGCTAGGGTCTGAGGAAAGGAGAGTGTTAGGTCCCTGCCACCGCTCCCCAGCTCACCTCTCCTGGGTCTGCATCTTCTGCTCTTTTACCGATTGGGCATCCGGCGTCCAGGCGTGCTGTGTCTTGGAGCTATCGCCAGGTCCCCTTCCTGTCTGCTGACCACCGGGCTCACACATCAGCACAGTCATTAATCTAATCAGCGGTGCACTATGAGTGGTCGCGCTCCTCCCCTGTAAATCTAAGGGCCAGCATGGCTCAACCTGACAGTCCCCTTGACTAATAGCTGTCCATCCTCTGGTAAATCAGGCCACCTCCACTGCTAGGAGGTGCCTGATTATTGAGTTAGTTAAGCTTCTGCTTTGCTGGCTGTTGGTCAGGTCCTCCTTGTGCTCTCCTCCGGGAGAACCATTTGTGCTCTCCTAGCCTTCGGCCCTGTTACCTCGAATCTTCCATAGCTATAGCGTAGTATAGGCTAACCCTACGAGCCGCCCCCTTGGTTCTAGCAGCTGTGGTATTTAGACCCCCTAGTCTTGCCCCTGACAATCCCTGTATAGGGGTTGGTTAAACTAAGACCAGCTCACCCAGGGGATTTCGGTACCATGGCCCAGTGGGTTCACTTTAAGGCACCTTCCCCCGGAAGTGTGACAGAGAGGAAGGAACACATCTGGGAGGCTGAGCAGCTCTGTGCTCTCCACAGAGGAAATGCGCATAGAACAGACACCGGAGTCCGAGACTGTGCAGGGACACACAGCCTCGCAGTCAGCATCGGAAAGTGGGGATTCCAAATTCTCCAGCTACACTGTACCAGAGACACAGCAACGCATAATAGACTCCAGTGACACTGACACCCAGAAGAAGGGTAGAGAAAGTGAAGGACTCGAGTTGCCTGTTATACTGGTACCCCGCAGAAAGAGACAGGGCCAGCAGCCTAGCTTAAGCAACTGCAAGAGCCAAATTACAAGCGCAGTACGGGAGCCAAAGGCCCAGCTTGGTGAGAATAACCCCAAGTTGCTCTCAAGACTTCGTGGACAGCTTTTACCATCTGCTCCAGTAAAGGACTGAGAAAACTACAAAACTGTGAGTCTGCCTGTTACTTGTGCCCTTCTCCCTGCACCCTGTACATAGACATTTCACACTGCGCCAGGGATTGGCTTTACCCGTGGAGAGTTGTTCCATCCCCAGCTGCCATCCATCATCCCCAGAGTTTCTGCAGCAGAGGTGGTCCCCACTGACCACATTCCACAGGTGGCGTCACGACAAATCCCCTGTAAATAACCAATTCCTTTTTGAACTGAGCCCAGGCCACGAGACCGGGTCACGACCACCGTGATGCCCCAGAGACAGCACTGGCTTGGTTCCCAAGTACCTCACAGTTTGGGGGCCCATCACATGCATGAAGCTCTTCAGCTGCAGGCATTCTGCTCCTATGCATTGCTCTGCTCTTTTAGGAGTTTCCATTCTTTAGATTGTTAACTGGAACAGTTATTTTCAGCTCTAACTTCTAGTATATCCTTATAATTGTTAAAGAGGTCCTGTCACCCCCTGGTGCATGGCAAACTAAATGCAGCATTGAATGCATCATGTCTGCTGCATTCAGGGAAGGGGTCGCTCCTTTCTCTAGCCTCCCTGTAAGCTGAGATACACTTTATAAATCTTACATTTACTGAGTCAGGAGGAAGTTTAATTATCACAGAGTTCTGCTTCTCACACATCCCCTCCCTCCTCCTGCCTTTCTCTTTAGCCTGTGTGTTCCGCCTCCTCTTGTGAGTGTGTCCCCCTCCTCTTCTGAGTCTGCTGAACACAAAGGCAGAACAAGAGAGGCAAGAGGAGCGGAGGACGTGTGACAAGCAGAACTCTGAGATAAGTTCACACCCTCCTGACTCAGTAAATATAAGATTTATAAAGTCTATTTCTCAGTGCACAGGAGTGCTAGAACCATGAGGGACCCCTTCCCTGAATGCAGCAGACATGCTGCATTCAGTGCTGCATTTAGTTTGCCATGCAGCAGGGGTGACAGGTCCTCTTTAAGTTTCTACTGGAAGGTGTAGTTTGATATTGTACACATCTATACCAGGGCTACCTTTAGGGCCTTAATGGCCTTACTGCCATAAGGGACCTGGTGATTTGAAGCCTGGAGGGGAACCTGGACACGCTGATAGCCCTGGCTCCTTCCCCTTTATTCTGCTACTCACCAGGCCCTGGGGACAAAGGGAGGAGACCAGAGGTGTAGTTGATAAACTCTCAGAGAAGCGCCATCCACGGTTTCTCCTGTGTTCTGCAGTAGGAGTCGAATGTTCTCTCTCTGAGCCAACGTCAAGCTGACAGTGGCTTAAAGAAAGTGCAGCGCTGGCTACCACTATTCATCTATTAGAGGCTTGTACAATTTAAGCCCTGACTGCTGGCACTTCCAGGTGAGGAGGACATCAGCAGCTTGATCAAATCAGCTGATCATGCTGCTGACGTCACTCTGGCACCGCAGAGGAGCGCTTGACGTTGATGGAGAGTACTCCAGTCTACTGGAACTGAAGACGAGATTCTTTATAATTAGGGGTAGGGAGAGTATATGTTAAGCAAACATGGGTTGGGGATGGGATTGGAGAACCCAGAATGTGGAGCAAGGGGGTAATGACTACACACTCACGTAGGCCAACTATGGGGAGTTATGGGGTAAATGTGTGGACACAGTATGAGGAGCAAGAGGGAAGGATGGTTGCAGACACAATATGAGCAGTGGAGGATGGGAAACCAATGGGTAAATGTCAAAACACAGTATGGGGAGGAAGAGGCCGGGATGGGTGTATACACAATATGAGGGGCAAGTATGCCATGGGGTAAATGTGAAAACACATTATGGGGAGCAAAAGGGGGGGATGGGTGCAGACACAGTATGTGTAGTGAGAGTGGGAGTATGTGAGTCATGGGGTAAGTCTGAGAACATAGTATGGGGAGTAAGATGGCAGGATGGGTAAAGGCACAATATGAGGAGTAATGGATGATGGGATGAAGGCCTAATCGGTCGAAATGCATCTGTACGCTACTGCTGCTACAATTTTTATGTGCTCACGGTTTAACCATAAGGATTAACTGTTGAATCACTAATTTTAAAAATCTTAAAATGTGGAGCCCACTCAGAAGGGGTAGTCGGTACCGGACCGGGGTACTGCTGGGAATATCATGGCGGTCTTGGTCCGGACCGTGTCTCGGGTTCTCACAAGTGAAAGGCGATATATACAAGGGAGATTGTTTGTCGTGACGCCACCCACCGGTTGTGGTCAATGAGGGGACCACCGCTGCAGTGTGCTTATGTCAGGAGGATGGATGGATGCTGCAGCAAGGTGGATGAGCCCGTCGTGGGTCGGGGCAGCTCCTGACAGGGAACAAGGTGCAATAACAGTTCTGTATACTTGGAATCAGAAACGGGACACTGAAGCAGGGTTCACCGGCTTTACTTGCAAGTTCTTCCACGTCAAACAGTTTACAACACAGTTCAGTTCTTAACACAGATAACTCCAGACATTTTGAACCCACTGCAGCAGGCTGTCGCTCTGAGACCCCTCACTCTTTCTATTAACCTTTCCGGCTTGTTCTTCCTCTGCTCTTCCTAGTGGGTTGTATGGCGGCAACTCGGTCCCTTTTGTGTGGCTTCCCCTATATGTATGGGCAGTAAGCTGGGTCCTCCTGAATGTTGCTGAGCCTCCAACCCGCGTGATAGGAACATCGATCTGGAATCTGTATTCCCCGTCAGTTTGTCTGGGGAGTCGGCATGTAGCAGCAGTCCCCCTCAGAGCCGACACTCTGGTTTCAGCCTAGCTAAGGTGTCCCTGTCTTGCAAGGGATCACCGGCCCTTTTCCACCTGTGTGGCTATCCAGATACTTCCAAGGAAATCTTTCCCTCTTGCAGCCAGTTAACGCTGCCGTACTCTTCGGACCTAGTGGTATCGGTCCGGTTTCTGTCCTCACTCCTCCGTGGGCTACAGGCTATGGACGAGCTTTCTCTCCATGGATCTGTGTCGCTGTTGATTCTGCGTCTCCAGGGAGCCCTATCCTTCCAGGAGATGTCTTTCTGTCACTGGTCTTGTCTGTTCTGGTCAGCTCACTATGGCCTACTCACTAACTCCTCCCATTATTCCTCCTTTTGTTCTGGTCTACCACCTGACCTACCTTCCCACCCACTTTCCTCTAACCCCCACCACCCATTGCCCGCCTAGAGTCCCGGGCTCCGGGTTGGGTGTTGTGCTCCTGTGGGTGTGTGTGCTGTGAGGGTGTTTTGTGCACAAACTAGCTACCCTCTGCCTGGCTGTAGTTCTCTCATGTGGCCACCCTGGTCACAGGGGCCCCACAAGCATAAACAGGATTTTAACCTGCAAAAGAGGATACATTCCACTGGAAATTATTTGGTTGTTCCTGTGTATTGTTAAAAATGTGACAACATTGGGATGCACAAATGGTATCTCTGCCCTTGGGATTGAGAGACACACAGTCTTGCATTGACTGACTCAATGGATATAAAAATCACATGCAATAATTTAACATACTTGACATTGTATAAAATTTGGAAAAGACAAATTACCTCTGTAATAAAACTTACAAAGTACATTCTACTTTGTATTTTACAAACTTGGAATCCCTCTTATATTGAAATTTATAATTCATTACTCATAAAACACTTTTTTTTTCAGAAAAGCCTCAGGCTAATCAAAATAGAATCAGAAGGTTAATTTTAAGAGAGATCATCTTACATGGTTCGTCATCTTTAGATCTAACTAAATATACTTGTAGACATGTAAAGACAACTCTCCGAAACTCCTCAAATCAATGCTACCAGGATACAGATTCTGCAAAATGAATGCTTTGGCCTAAATCCAATCCCTCCTATCACCAACGGGCAAAAAGTCATTAATTTACAATATATTGTTTCCTATTTTTCTATTACTCTTGGAAGCTAGTTACAAGCTTCAAAAGGAGAGTTGCTTAATACTTGTGTGTGATACCTTTTGCCAAAAATATATTAGCAACCTACTGTATTTCAATAGATAATCTTTTCTTTGCCAAAACATCCGCATCCCACCTCTTTGGATGAAACAAAAGGTTATAATTATAAGTTATCACCCTGTCAAAGTTTCAAGGCAAGGATAACGCCCAACTTAAAAATAGGTCACATATTAATTATTGTTAGCACTCAAGAAACGAACCAACGCTTAGTAATATAGATCCATTTGTTACCGAAAGAACTTTCTATATCCGGTAAACAAAAAAAAATGTATCCTCTGAGGTATCAAGAACTTTATTTTATCACAAGAACTGTGAATCTGTGAAGTAGTCACCTTAGGAGCTGGTCAGAACAGAAGTAGATACCTTCAAAAATGCTTAGGTGGTTTCTTGTTTAGGAAATGATTGTTAGTCCAGTCTGATTGCCACTCTGTTTCCCATTTGTTGCAGATTATTTTTTCAGGACTGTCTAATTTATACCATTCTTTTTACAGATGACTTTTGGATCTGTTTTTAAACACTTTTAAGTTCTTTAATGCAAACACAACCTTAGAAATGTAAAAATGACAAAAAATGGCAATAGATAAATAGAAGGTAGCTGAGGATAACCAACAGTCTGTTTAAAAGAAATCTGTCAGCAGGATTTTGCTATGTAATCTGAGGACAGTATGATGTAAGGTTTGAAACACTGAAATCACTGATGTCTCACTTATCAGTGTGTGTGCTGTTGTTTGCTTACAAAGAAGGTTTAATCACCAGGTGATTATCATTGCCTGGGCTACAGTGCAAGTGATTCATAAACTGACCATGCCCTTGCATCTGATAAGCAGCTCACTGTATATAGACTATGTACACAAAAAGCTGTGGTGAGGGGGTGGTTAGTTTTCTGACCTCTGCTCCATTCTACATCTAAAGGTACCGTTACACGTTGCAATGTCGTTAGGACATCTTTTTAACATCGTTGGTGCGATGTCACATGTATAGATATTGTAGACAATGAACGAACGATGTAGCGAGCAGCTATTGTTCGCACAACCCAGCAAACGACACTTGCTCACTGTTGTGAATAGGCGAAGTCGTTCACGACATCGTTATCGCGGTGTCACACACAACGATGCAGCAGGTTGGCTGATCGAGGATCGTTTGATTTGAGAAAATGTTCTCAAATCTGAGATCAACGATCCAACAATTTATAGTAGTCATATCTCGGTGTTACACGAAACAATGTCCTAACGATGTCGTTTCAACTACTCCAAACCCGTCACGTTTCAGCGATATCATTCACGATACCGTACCATGTAACGGTGCCTTAAGATTCTATCACAACTGCTGCAACCAGTTAACTTGGTGAAAAATCATTGGAATAAGGGTCTCTTTCCCTATATTATGCTGCTCTTTGGTGAAGTAAAGAAAACTCGGCAACAGATTCCTTTTTACAGCATACAACACAGACAGGTTTTTAGGTATTTTTTATTAATTATAATAATAATAATAATAATAATCTTTATTTCCACAGCACCAACATATTCTGCAGCGCTTCACAATTCAGAGGTGCATATTCAACCAATCATAAGAAACAGTTATAAGAAAATACAATACAATACAAAATGCAGTACAATACTGTACAGAATATAATACAATACAAATACAATAATAAAAGCAAAATAGTGACAGCCCTGCTCATAAGAGCTTACAATCTAACAATGAGGTGTGGTGACACAAAGTACAGGGGCTTATTTACAATGATGGTATAGTAAACTTGAAGAAATAGGGAACATATAGGAGCAGCATAAGTGGCCACCAACAATTATTTGTGATGCATTTGAGACTGGTGGAGCGGATAGGTTATGTCTAAATGACTTTGACTAGGGATCATGATAGGCCGCCCTAAAAAGATGTATGACACTATATAAGTTGTGGATAGACCTAATTTCTTGGGGGAGAGCATTCCAGAGAATCGGTGCAGCTCAGGAGAAGTCTTGGAGCCGGGAGTGGGAGGTTCGGATTAATGCAGAAGTGAGTCTAAAGTCACTTCCAGAGCGAAGAGAACGGGTGGGGTGATAGAGAGAGATGAGGATTGAAAGGTAGGGAGGTGCTGCACTGTAAAGAGCTTTGTGGGTGAGAACAAGCAGTTTGAATTGGATCCTGTAGCATATAGGCAGCAGTGCAATGACTGGCATAGAGCAAAAGCATCCGAGTAGCGGTTAGCCAGATAGGTGATCCTGGCTGCCGCATTAAGGATGGACTGGAGAGGGGAGAGTCTAGTGCGGGGAAGGCCAATTAAAAGAGAGTTACAATAGTCAAGACCGAAGTGAATCAGCACCAAAGGGTTTTTGTGGTTTTCAAGGTGAGAAAGGGGCGAATGTTCTTCAGGTAAAAGCGGCAAGAGCAGGCGAGAGATTGTATATATGGGGTGAAGGAAAGATCAGAGTTAAACATAACACCCCAATAGCCAGTCAGCTGCCTAGGCGTTATCGTGGTGCCGCACACTGAGAGAGAGATGTCAGATTTAGGTAGTTTAGTGGAGGGCGGGAGCAGAATAAGTTTGGTTTTGGAGAGGTTGAGTTTCAGATAGAGAGCGGACATGATATTGGAAACTGCAGTTAGACAGTCATTGGTGTTCTTTAGCAGGAGTAACGTCACGGGATGAAGTGTATAGTTGTGTTTCATCAGCATAAAGATAGTACTGAAAGCCAAATCTGCTGATGGTCTGTCCAATGGGGGCTGTGTAGAGAGAGAGAAGAGAAGAGGTCCAAGGACTGAACCCTGAGGCACCCCAATAGTGAGAGGAAGGGTGGAGGAAGTGGAGCTAACAAATGATACACTGAAAGAGCAGTCATAAAGATAGGAAGAGAACCAGGAGAGAGCCTTGTCATTGATGCCAATGGAGTGCAGCATATAGAGTAGGAGATGGTGGTCAACAGTGTCATAGGCTGCAGAGAGACCAAAAAGAATAAGCAGAGAGTGATCACCATTACGTTTTGCTGTCAGAAGGTCATTGGTTACTTTGGTGATGGCAGTTTCTGTAGAATATAGGGGCGGAAACCAGACTGTAATGGGTCTAAAAGAGAGTGAGTGGAGAGGTAATGAGTGAGACGGGAGTAGACCAGGCACTCCAGGAGTTTAGAGATGAAGGGGAGATTGGAGACTGGTTTGTAGCTGTTTGTGCAGGATGGCTCAAGAGAAGTTTTCTTTAATAATGGAATAATGATCGAGTGTTTGAAGGAGGAGGGGAAGATGCGAGAAGAGAGGGAGAGATTAAAGATTTTGGTTAGGTGAGTGGTGACCCCCAGAGAGAGAGACTGGAGTAGGTGTGAGGGGATGGGGTCAGCAGTGAATGTGGTCGGACTAGAGGAAGAAAGGAGCCTGGAGGCTTCTTCTGTGACTGGGTCGAATGTGGAGAGTAAGCCTGAGGAAATGTGGGGTGAGATATGGGTAACAGCGATTTGAGTTTTCTAATTGATTTCCTGATGGATGTTTTTTTTTAGTAAAGTAAGAAGCCAGATCATCATTACGGAGGTCAGTGATAAGGGCCTGCACTGTAGGACTGAGGGGAGTGTGAAGGGTGTCAACAAGTTTCTTTGGGTTGTTGGATAGTGAGGAGATCAGGGTGGTGAGGTAGGTCTGTTTGGTGAGGTGAAGGGCAGAGTTGTAAATTCTCAGCATAAATTTAGAGTGAATGAAGATTTCTGGTGTGCGCATTTTCCTCCATAGACGTTCAGCACTCCTAGAGCATCGCTGGAGGAATCGAGGTTGTGATGGGAGCCAGGGCTGTTTCCCTCAGTGTTTGGAGGTCCTGAGGGTGAGGGGCCACAGTACTTCTGAGAGAGTCATTGTAGTGATTCACAGCGAGATCGGGACAGGAGAAGATGGAGACTGGGGACAGTGATGAGATAAGAGAGTCTGTGAGTGTTTGAGGGTTAATGGCCTGTAGATTTCTGAATGTGTGATAGGTAGGAGTGTACTGTTGTTGGCGAGGATTTGTGAGTGTGAAGGAGACAATGTTGTGATCAGAAAAGAAAAGGCGAGTTGTCTAAGAAGGAGGTTGAACAGAGCTGGACAAAGATCAGGTCAAGGGTTTTGCCATCTTTGTGAGTCTCAGAGGTGGAGAGCTGTGAGAGGCCAAGAGAGGTGGCTACAGATAGGAGTTTGGATGCAGATGGGAAGATGGGGCTCTTTATGTGGATGTTAAAGTTTCCCAGAATAAGGGATGGTAATTCTGAGGGAATGAAATGCGGCAGCCTCATGAAGAATTTTTTTATAACACAATAGCATAGTTTCTTAGTAAGGACCAGAAATATTTGGACAGTGACACAAGTTTTTACACTTTGGCTGTTTGCCAAAATATATTCAGCAGTCAGTTATGTAATCAATATGGGCTTAAAGTACAGATTCTAATCTTGGTTTGAGAGTATGCACATTCTAATTGTAGTAAAGATTTAGGAATTATGGCTCTTTAATATGTAGCTGACTCTCTTTCAAGGAAGTAAAAGTATTTGGATGAAATTATCTCAAATGCTTTTTAATAGTCTGCATTCCTTCGTTAATCCATTATCAATTAAGCAGGTAAAGTCTGGAGCTGATTGCAGGTGTTGCATTTGGAAGTTGTTGCTGTGAACCCACAATATGTGGTTTAAAAGTTCTTAACAAAAGGGAAATGGATAATTATTAGGATGGAAAAATGGAAGAAATCCACCTAAAATATGGCAGAAATGTTAGGGAAGGCCAAAGTAAAAAAGAGTGCACTGGTGTCCTATGGAACTCAAAAAAGCCTGGACATAACAAAAGACAACAGCTGTGAATCATACTGGTTCATACTACACCCCTACTGTCCATGCACTGACCCTGAGCATTGGACTTTTCAGGAATAAAGCTTGTTGAAATGTCGCAGCCCAAATTTCTGTGTCACTGTCACATTGCTTCTGGGTCAACTCATTAAAACGTTTGAATATTCTGTGACAGTTGATTAGTTGCAGTTAGACTGTATCCCCACCATCTGCGCTAGCATCTGTCATTGGTGGCCATACATACTGTGGTGTAAAATAAATAAATAATTGCAAACAATTGCATTTAGTTCCCAGTATTTTGATCCCCAACTAAAATGAAGCAATAACCTTGGGCATCCCCAGCCTTAGAATACCAGCACCCAGCTGCATGCTTTTTCTTGACCGGATATCAAAATATGGGGGACCCCAAACCATTTTTTTAATCACTTAAATAATTAAAAATAATAGGTGTGAGGTCCCCCCAAATTTTCATAAGCAGCCAAGATAAAGCAGGCATATACACAAACACTGAAAAATCCTTTATTTGAAATATAGACACACATATACACCTTCTTTCACTGCTTTATTAACCCCCAAAACAGCCCTGCAGGTCTGACGTAATCCAGCATATGACATCCCACAAAGATCCTGGCTCTGCTACATCCAGAAACTGCAATGATGGAAAATGCAACCACTAACTACAGCTTCAGGGACACAGACAGCCATGGCACAGCAGTCCAGCAATCAGGCAGTCAAGTCACCTGAGATCCCTGCTACTGCCCTCAGTTAAACCCACTGCCAGATTACCAGAATTGTGAGGTGGTGTCTCACAATATGGCAGTCTGGCAATCTGGCAGTGGGTTCAACTGAGTTGACAGAGGGCAGCAAGGAGCCCCCACTGTGAACTCGGGTGACCTTACACCCTGGTTGTCAGACACGGCAGAAGAGACAGAGAGATAGAGGATCTTGTTGACAAAAAAGTTTACACTCTACAGGAGAGAGGAGTTAACCAGTAACTTTGCAGATGAAAAATGGCTGATCTGCGATTCCCCAAGTACTGAACAAAACTGCACAAGGTATTACAATCCACAAGATTTCATAGCTGCATTGCATTATGCGGAAGTCGACATGCTTATGAAGAAAGATTTTTGCCATTACTCTGAACAGTGGGCGAAATGGTGCCTGGCAAGGTTTTTTTGGGGAACCACAAATTGAAACTCAATTTCAGAAAATTCTACTTGAAATCAATCCTCCGCAAATTGATCTGCTCATCTCTGTTTGATAGTACTACTGTCAGATGGTTGGTACCATTGGTGACAAATACTGGTGGTGATGCATCCAGGTGATCCCACATTCTTGGCCATGGTCTAGGATTTTGTCTTTTACTCTACAGCATCCATTGTTGTCGCCATTTTTCTTTTACAGTACATTTTGCATACAGGTATAATTAACATTGTCTAAATGGTAAACGACAAATTTTCAATTTTTGACAAAAAGGATTAAATAAGAAGGGCTAGTTAGGTACACATGGTGCTAAAAAGCTTTATGCAACAACATCTGATAGTATTGGTGATACATGTACAAGTCTCAGGTTTGTCTACTTACAGCACATCTTGCATCAGTGCAAGACATCAGTGCTAATCTCTAAAGCAGCGGGCTACCCTAGTGCATTGTTAATATTCTGCAGGCCTTTACAGAAATTATCATCACTGTCTCCATTGGCGCTCAAGGTCTAAATTCAAAATCAGTATGTCTTTAGAATCTAGGAGGAAACCAGAGTACAAGCAGAAGACCCACGCAAGCATGAGAAAAATAGACAAACTTGTTGTACATGTGTCTTTGGTAGGATTTGAATCCAGGACCCCAGCACAACAGTGGTAACCACTGAGCTTCCATGCTACATGACTATGTTTTTCCTAGATGCATTTTGTCACACTTTGATCATGATATATTCAACTGAATCACTGGCAAACACAGATAGAAAAAGGCCCCCATACAAGAATAGTTATTTGGACCTTTTATAGTCAATCATCAATATGCACAATTCCACCTGATTTGGAGGTAGAAATGGTACTATTTAAATCTGTAATCACAGTATCCAAACCGACCTGAAGTAAGGTGAATGGAGGGGAAAAAAATAATTCCTGAATTGCTATTTTTTGTTTACTCTGCGTTTTAAATTGTGAATAAAAAGAAATAAAAAAAATGTATGTATCCCAAAAATATCAATATTCAAATCACAGGTGGACATTTATCCTAGGCTCTAGGCGGAGCATTTACATCAGGTTTTCCATCTAAATCCCCCCAAAAATGCAAATCAGACAAAACTCTTGACATA
Source organism: Allobates femoralis (assembly GCA_033576535.1). NCBI lineage: Eukaryota > Metazoa > Chordata > Amphibia > Anura > Aromobatidae > Allobates > Allobates femoralis. The sequence goes on from JARQOC010000003.1 coordinate 220,667,694, forward strand.
AAAGAATTATGTGGCAGTTGTAGACAATTTTGACTGCATCTAAAGGTACCGTTGCATGCTTCATTGTCGTTAAGATATCACCAACGATCTCGGTCATTAGGACATCTTTTTGACATCGTTGCTGAGCTGTCATATGTCTAGATATCGTGGACAACGCACTAACGATGTGGCGAGCAGCTATTGTTCGCACAACCCAGCAAACGATACTTGTTCACTTTCGTGAATATGAGAAGTTGTTAACAAAATTGTTATCGCAGTGTCACAAACAACGATGCTGCAGGTTGGCTGATCGAGGACCGTCTGGTTTGAGAACATGTTCTCAAATCTGCGATCAACGATCCAACGATTTATTGTAGTCGTATCTCAGTGTCACACACAAAGACGCCCTAACGATGTCGTTTCAACGACTCCAAACCCGTGACATTTGAGCAATATCGTTCATGATCTCGTACCATGTAACGGGGCCTTAACTTCTGTTTGAGCAGTTTCCAACTTCTTATTCTTCTTTTTAATGCACACAAATGTGTTTAATGTCAGTTTTGTGCATGGCTAAAAAAAAGGTAACTCTGCCGGAAATAAGGCCAGACAAAGTCCAGAGTGACTAAACCTTCCACATTATTGTGAATGACTCTATTGAGAGTTTCATCTGAAATATATTTTTGTTGGGACTTAAATGCAAATCTTGATACAAATGCTCAACAAAGAACACGGGATAATATGATACTGGATGTAAAAGCAATAACAAATTCTATGGCATAAACAATGCTTCCTACATATACTTCAATTCATTCTGAAATAAACAATCTAGTCATTTGTCAATGGAAAATTAGGGACAAGTCATAAGTAGCTCAAGGGCACTGTACAAGTAACAGGCCCTCCCCCAACTTATTAAATGTAATGAAATTTGCAAAACCACATTAAAATTGACCCTTATCCCTTCTAAGCCCAAAAGTGTACATAAACCACAGTTAGCATCCACATGTCTGGCAATGGCGTAGCTGCATGTTTCCAAAAGCTCAAGCTGGGCATAATGCATTGGACACTAAGTCTGCATGTGTAGACTTTTCACTTGGCAACATCCGCGCAATGTTTTTCAATGAACAACATCTGCGGGTCGAAAAGGTCAGTATACCAGTACAGTAGGTGAATTCACCTAGGGATGTCATTTAAAAAAAAAATGGTTACTTATGGGGGTTTTATAGTGCTTGTGTGCATCCACTAATTATTCCAGTAAAATATACCCTCCAAAGGTTGCTACAACCTCCATCAGGTTTGCAGGGATTGGAAATCAGAGCTGAATCCTGTCATGGTGCCTCCGATGACTTCGGCAATCCACAGGTTGGGAGTCAAATGTAAAAAGGGGAGGATAATTATGTGGGTCAAAGGGGCTAGTTTCTTAGACCAGCTATTGAGTAGTAGCAGAGGTGGTTGTAGTCCCATAAGAAACACAGACACCATAGTTTTCTTGAACGATTAAGAAATTTTACTTCATTATTCACATCATCACAATTGCGTCCTCATACCTGCGTCTCCAGCAGCATACACTCAACTTCCGGAAAATTCCTCCCTGTTGCTTAGCGACTTTTGACTATATAAGGAAAAAGTAGTTTATAGAAAGGCCAGCAGAGGGCAGTGTGAGATTAAACATGCTATCACTCTCAGAGCTAAAGTGCAGGAGTTACAATACACAACATTATAAAACAACACATAGCATACTCTGGGTCACTACAAAGTCATATCTTGTTCTTGAGTCAAGCAGCAAAAACATTGCTCAGAATGAAACAAGAATTTCCAATGACATACGGTTGGTCATTGTTTTTCTGAGAAATTACAAACTTCAGCATCTATTTTTAAATTTTACCTCTTTTGAATATTTAAAATTTCCAGTTAAAGTTTTAGTTTACTAGTAATTCTGCATTCATAATTACCACTAGATGAATTCCTTAAAAGGTAGAGTTTTCAAATTGGAGTCTCTTGAAGGGGGTTTCTGCTGTTTTGGCATGATCTCTGCAAATGGGACATGGCATCCACAATATATTCCTGCCAAATTTGTGTTCTAAAAGTAAAACACCTTTTATTCATGACACTTAAAGAGGAGCTCTCACCCCTCTGATGCTATGCTAACTGAATGCAGCACTGAATGCAGCGTGTCAGCTGCATTCAGGGAAGGGGTCCCCAATGTCTACAGCCCCCTGTAAGTTGTTAAAAAGACTTTATAAGTTGTATAGATAAGGAGTCGGGAGGGACTTGCTCAGTAATGAGCAATCGCTGTTGCTGGTGACTCCCTGCCTCCAGCCCTCTCAGTGCCACCTCCAGCCCTCTCTGTGCCACCTCCAGCCCCCTCTTATTCAATCTAATGAGGGCTGGAGGTGGGGAGTACACCAGCAACAGCGATGACACATACAGGAGGCTGATCAAGAGAGGGCTGGAGGCAGGGAGGACACCAGCAACAGCGATGACTCATTACTGAGTAAGTCCCACCGGCTCCTTATCTGTATACTTTCTAAAGTCTTTTTAACAGCTTATAGGGGGGCTAGAAACATGGGGGACCCCTTCCCTGAATGCAGCAGACACACTGCATTCAGTGCTGCATTCCGTTAACATAGCATCAGGGGGGTGACAGGTCCTCTTTAACTGTAGTATCCAATCACGTAAGAGGTAATTTTCTAATTATCTCATATATAAATAAAAAATATGAAATGAATATAACATTTTATTAGAAATAATTATTTGATTTTTTTTTTTGTTGTCATTCTCAACCTTATAAAACCATGGAGAACTTATAAGGCCAACCATTTTAACTACACACTAGATGAATTCCTTGACAGGTTAAATTTTAAAACTTGGGTAACTTTAGTGAGGATGGGAGGTTTGGTCCCTAATGAGCTCTGCAAATGTAAAATGGAGTTGGCAAACTCTCCTTTCTTTCTGAACCCTGATGTAACCTCAAGCACTAGTTTTCAAACAACATGTCAGGTATAAGCAAGTTCAGGAGAAATTATGTAACAAACTAGATGGTGGCCCAATTCTAATGCATCGGGTATTCTAGAATATATATGTAGTTTATTTATCAAGATTTAAAAATAATGCAATGAATACATTAGATTTTCCCCAATCAGCGACGTGGCTTCATTCAATATATCTGCACGTGTGACATCTCACCAGAGATCAGTAAGGTACCATCACTCTTGGTGACGCTCCAGCAATCCCAACAAATGATGTGACCTCGTAGGGATTGCTGGAGCGTCAGTACGTGGTCATGGTCGCTGCTGCGTGTCACACAGAGGGAAATCGCTATTGCTGATTGGGGGTACTTCCGCCGGGAGCAGCCGGGAGATGACCGGCTAATGCCGGTCATCACCCGGCTGTGTCGCCGCTGACCTCGTGGTGAGGATCAGTGATCTCACAGCAGGGGCCTGGTCGCTGCTGCATGTCATACTGAGGGGGATCTCTAGCGCCGATTTGTGTACTTCGCTGTGTCCGTGCAGCAGGAGATGACCCGCAGCTACCGTCGGGAGATCAGTGGCGCTAGCTGCTGATCTCCCAATGGTAGGTGTGGTTCAAATCCCGTGACAATTCGCGGCCGGACTGCACATGTTGCTGATTGGTTGCCACGCTCAGCGGAGACCAATCAGCGATGCGGGATTTCCGTTACTGAGAGACAGACAGACACGATAAGGCGATTATATAGTAGAATTGCAAATCTATTTTCTTCTACTACCCACTGTGAAAGTTACAATTTTGAGAATATTTTGGTAAAAACAATGTAATTTTTTAATTCCACCTTGTATTATTTTCTGTGAAACACATGAAGTGTTAATTGTTATTTTATTATTAATTATTATTATTATTTATTTATAGAGCACCATTGATTCCATGGTGCTGTACATGAGAAAGGGTTACATACAAACAAGTCAAAAATACCATGAACAAACTAACAGTGACAGACTGATACAGAGGGGAGAGAGGACTCTCCCCTTGCAGGCTTACTTCTACAGAGCAATAAGGAAGTAGACAGTAGGTTGGGTCTGCTCTGGTGGTGGTGAAGCGCCAGGTCCAGTGGTGGTGGGCTGGCACCGTGGTTATTGCAGGATGTAGGCTGTTCAGAAGAGATGGCTTTCAGGTTCCACTTGAAGGTTCTGAATGTAGGGGATAGTCAAATGTTTTGGGGTGCAGAATTGCAGAGGATGGGGGATACTTGGGTAAAGTCTTGCAGGTGGTTAGATGAGAAACGCACAAGTGTGGAGGAAAGAAGGAGGTCTTGGGAGGATCGAAGATTATGAGTTGGATGATATTAGTTCCGAGATATATGAGGTGGGGGGACAGATTATAGATAGCTTTGTTAGTCAATGTTAGTAGTTTGAATTGAATACGCTGGGGAATTGGAAGCCAGTGGAGGGACTTGGAGAGGGGAGAAGTGGAGAAGCAGCGAGAAGAGAGGTGGATTAGTCGGGCAGCAGAGTTAAGGACAGATTGGAGAGGTGCAAAAGTGTTAGCAGGGAGGTCACAGAGGAGGAGGTTGCAGTAGTCAAGACGGGAGATGTTAATAAACATTCTAACAGCGATTTTGAATACACTTATGCAGTTTTTATAAACAGTTATCAGGAAAAATGGTATCTGATCCTCTCTGATGCCAAATAATCTATTTCAATGTGACCGTTGTAGCATATGGTGATTTATCCTATGCATTTCGAAGTGTAACCCTGCTTCTTCAGCAGGAAATATACACCAGTTCATGGTGAATAAGGGGGGTTATGCTTCAAAATGCGTAGAATAAACCGCTATTTGGTTGTGTGTCACAACTACACAAGGTGAGCACTACATCACTTCCCTGCAAATCCTTCCTCTCACTCGGATGCGCTTTTCTTTTCCATTGTTGTTTGCAGTTTTTATAAATGATACCACTTTTGAGATTTTCTAATATACGGCCTCTCAAAGTCAACCTGAAACTGAACAGGTCTGTAAAAAAATAGAATTTGCAATTTTCTCTGAAAAAAAGGAAATATTGCTGTTAAATTTTAATCCTTTCTTACAACCTAATAAGGAGACTTCTAAAAAACAAGTCTGATGTAAAGTAGACTTTTTTGTGTGGTATGGCGAGCGGTTTAAGAGCATAACTTTTTAACCCCTTCATAATGCATGCAATGTTTTCCTCCCCTTCTTTCCAGAGCCATAACATTTTGATATTTCTGTCCACATAGACATTTGAAGGCTTGTTGTAAGTGGAATGAAATGCTGCTTTAAGTTGCATTTATTTTTGCACATGGATTGAATTTACAGTGTACATTTTGTGGTAAAATTTAGCTTGCAATATGATTTGACTCATCATTATTATTGTAATAATACCAAAGATGTCCAGTTTTTTTTTATTATTTTAGTAATGAAAAAAAATTTGAAATTTGCACACAAAAAAATTGGGAGTTGAGTCAGCGTTTTGAAAACCTGGAACATTTTCATTTTTTGGTAAAGGTAGCTGAGTGAGGCTGGGGTCACACTTGCATTTTTTTCATGAGTTTTTGGAGACCTTCCTTTTTTAAAAAACATGTAAAAACGCACCCATAGGCCCCCATGTTAAAAAATGCATGCCCTATTAGCAAAAAGGCATGTCTAAATAGCAAAAACGCAAGTGTGACAGTACCATGCGTTTTTGGGTGCGTTTTTGCAATTATGTGATTAGCTGACATCAAAAACGCATGCAAAAACGCATGGTACATTAGTACCATTTAGTACCATCCAAAAACGCATGCGTTTTCCATAGGAGCCCATATTAAAAAAATGCATGCGTTTTCTAAAAAAAACGCATGCGTTTTTAAAACAGCACCAAAAAATAGTGCACACACTATTTTTTGGTGCAGATTTAAAAACGCATGCAAAAACGCAGGGTGCCATCACACACCTTAAAAAACTCATGCTGACATGGAAAAAACGCATGCAAAAACGCATGAGTTTTTTTAAGTCACTAAAAAAACTCATGCCAAGTGTGACCCCAGCCTGATGGCTTATTTTTTGCAGGGTTTGACAATGTTCTTATTGATACCATTCTGGGACAGTTATGACATTTTGGTCCTTTATTACAGCATATTTAGTGGCTTTGCAGCAACCAAAGTAATTTTGGAGTTACTTTTTTATGTTTAGGTGTTGTGTTTATTGATCGTGTTAATTGTTTTTATATTTTCATAGATCAAACTTTTTATGACTGCGGCAATACCACAGATGTGTATTTTTTTCATCTTTATTTATAATGGGGCAAAAGGGGAGTAAATTGAACTTTTATGTTTTTTAAATTTTTCACATTTTTTAAAACATTTTTTCTTATTTTTTAGTGTTTGTAATAGTCCCATTAGGGGACTAAAGCTGTGATTGTCTTATTACTTGTGCTATATACAGCAATGCCATAGCATTGCTGCAACTAGTGAATATCACAGTGTCTTTTGAAGCCCAACCACAATTTTTTTAAAGGTGCTCTGTATTGACAAACACAGAGGTCTTCAGCAGATCACTCGCTGTCATAATGACTCTTCAGTGACTCCTGATTACGTGATGGATGTGCTATTAATGCTTAAAATGGCACACTCCCGTGCCTTCGCATGGGAGTGTGCCTTCGAAACTGAGAGCCCCGAACCGGATCTGGACACAGAACCGGAGGGCCAAATATGCCCTCCGGTCCGGTGTGCAGCCGGATGCCTCAATTGCAGCTGCAGCTGCTGATAATTCAAGATCGCAGCTCGCTCCTCGCGAGCCGTGGTCCTGAATTGTCAACAGGGGACAGCTCCGTGGCGCTGAAGTTTAGCGCCGGCGCTGAGCTTCAGCACCCGGCGTCGGTTCCCGGGTGCGGGTCTGGTGTGATCCGGCACCCTAGACCCCCATGTTAGGGGGCGCCGGATCACACTGGACCAGGAGGATCCGGGCGCATCCAGGAGGATCAGCTTTTTTTCCCCGGACACAAAAATGCTGCATGCAGCATGCAGCATTTTTGTGTCCGGGAGAAAAATCAAAATCCTCCCAGATTCTCCCGGACAAATGGAAGCCGGATGGCAGATAGCTGCCATCCGGCTCAATCCGGCCCCATAGCATACTATGAGGCCGAAATCTGATCCGGGGCTGTTTGGTTCACAACAGACAGCCCCGGATCGTATTTAACCGTGGTGTGAACCTGGTCTAACACATAGCCATTACTTGCCGAGTATACAAACATTTCCTACTTGTGCAGTACATGTATAGTGGATGCTGTAAAGGGAATTAAAATTTGAAAATTGCTAATGTTTCAAAATTGGCATAAAATTCAAGATGTTTTCATAAAAAATAAAACCATATTAACCTAAATAAATTACTAACAGAAACTACAATGGGTCATATGAAAAACATTCTCAGAATTGCTGGGGTATGTTGAAGCATTCAAGAGTTATTACCACATAAATTGACATTTTAGATTTGAAAAACAGGTCTCCGTCACTAAGACCAAAATGTTCTTATTCACTAAGGGGTTAAGTGCAAGGCTATAGAAGAGGCTCATGAATTCTTTCATTGTTCTTTAGATAGCTAAAGTTATGCACCATCTTTAGAGCAACATATTTTTTCTACTGCATGTATCAAAGGTTGCATAAATTTAAAGTTTACTAGGATGAAGAAATATAATTCAATCATTTTCAACCTGGCTTAGGTAATAAAATATCCCTTATAAAATGAGGGTGGGGGAAGAAGCAAGTTCAAGTAAGTTCAAGAAAACCTCTCAAACAGTGTTTTTGACTGCAAAATATTGTTTGCTCTAGGCACATTTGTGATCTGTTTAGCCAGATGTTCTTGTACTACTATTGTTCTGAATGTTTGCGGAGAAGCATGCAGGGATCAGTGAATACGTGAGAAGCCAGGTGTTTCATCTTGACCAACAGAAAGGATAGAAGTTATCGCATGCTTAAAGGAGCCTAATATCAGTTATTGAACCCTTTTAACTAATTGCAATGCCTTCATCATGTAATGTTTTTGGTAACACCAATGTTAAGGGAAAGTTGGCAACATAATTGTGAAGTCATTATGTTAATCTTGTGGTGCTTCATATTCTAATTAGTATGACTAGTCAGACAGGAGAGGACTTAGTATTGAGTAGCCCAGCCAGGTTAGCCAATATCAGCCAACAGGTTGCTGACTCTGTAGTGCCACTCTACCTTCTCTTTGCTTCGTAAAACACACAAATGCTGCTGTGATCTTCTGAATTCATGCCATTGCCCTGGCATAACATTGTGCATACCCAAAGTCTGACGAACTCAGCACTTCCTTTTGCAATCTCACAGGAGATGCATTGTGGTGCTATGTATAGCATTAAACCAGTAGATAGTGGCACATGTGCACTGAACCTCTGCCTATATGCCATTGTAGATGGCTATCAAAAGTTAATAAATAAAAAATAAAACCTTTACACACTTCACCACTCAACTGTCCAACCAATCCTCTAATTACAGCATCTTCTTTTTGCCATTGTAGCTCTGTGCTGATTACTCACGCCTAGGACTAATGATGAGCATACTTTGCTCGAACATGTCCGCAAACTTCAAATTCAGCACAAATGTGGTTGATTCAGCTTGGGAGCCCCAAAAGTCGGCAAATGCGGCTTTGTTCAAGAAAACTTTTGAGAGTTGAAATGGCCCTTAAACTTTATCTGTTTTTTTGGAGCCACATTGCTCGCTGGAAGACCCGCTGGCTGGGGACAATACCTAACCTTAGAAGCATCCCCAGTCAACGGGTCTACAGGCTTGTATTAAACAATTTTCCCAAAGGGAAAAGAAACGCGATCATACGGTCAATATATATGAAAGTGCGAATTTTATTAAATAAACAATGTGCGGTACAAGGGGTGGGAGTAAGGTTAGAAAAACCAGCATTGATACAAATATATATCTCTCTAGAGTCAATAGTATATGTATATTCATGTATCTTAAAATGTACATATAAATAACTCAATGCTTTATAGTTTCAATACACATATACAAAATATTGGTAAGAGAACAATTATATTACAATTTAAATGCTCCAGTATTCATATACACTGCCATTAAATATATATTGCACAGGCCCAATACAAAATCATTAGAGCTATACTATAGAAAATATTTTTATTATAAATCATATCAATTTAAGAAGAGGATTTGTAGGAATTTATCATTATATACATCGTATAGGCATCTATCCTGCACATTTTATAATATAGGTATACTATTAAAATGTTAGACCATCCTACCTATGCATAGCCGATCATTAGTAACCTCTATGTTACCACATGCTGTTTAGTGGCCCCCTGCATATTTAATCCGCCCACCACCGCCTCCCTGATGCCAATCATTGTCTCCCTTGCCTGCAGCATAACACAGAGCGAGGGGTGCAGTTTTGGTCGCATTGCTCCGTCCCCTGAGGTGATGTCACCACTTATACCCGCCCTGCTCCATGGTTAACATAAGCAGTGATGTCACTGCAGGATGCGGGGTGACTGGTCTCCTGCTCTGACATCACCGCCTTTCCCCGCTCTGCTCCATGTTAACCATGGAGCAGGGTGGGTATAAGCGGTGACATCACCGCAGGGGGTGGGGCAATGCAGCCAGAACCGCATCCCTCGCTCTTTGTTATGCTGCAGGTGAGGGAGACAATGATTGGCATCAGGGAGGCGGCAGTGGGCGGATTAAACATGCAGGGGGCGTGAAACTGCCCTTTGGCTCCAGCCACAAGCCACATCCTATTTGGCTCCACTATGTAAGTTTTCAAAGTGTATTATCTCGGGGTACAGGGGTGCTCAAGGGCTGGGGGACCCCTTGCTTGGATGCAGACATGCTGCATTCAGTGCTGTAATTAGATCACCATGTGTGGTTGGTGACAGGTCCTCTTTAAGAGAGCTTAATATTTTTTAGAGAATTTTTTTGACTGTTTTGTTATTTTTATTATTTTTGTATTTATTTATTTGAATAGAAAACCTTTATTATTGCAAAAGATCAGTAGCATATGAGGCCATCTGTTCTACACTTACTTAATAGTAATTCATATAAAAATAGCGTATGGCCATTACATGCTTTACATCATTTATCATATAGGTCTGTTCACACTGATGAAACACCATAGTATGGATATTGCTTCTTGAAGATGTGCAATCACATCACTATTTCATGTCATAATAATACTAAAAATAATATTTTTTAATATGTAGCGCTATTACATCTTTCAGTCAGTACCAGTGTGTGGTTACTGCCACTGCTCACTATGTATGGAGCAGTGACTGAAACCATTCTACCTACACCTTTATGATTGAAAACAGGAGGCTACTGGGAGTTATAAAGTGCATTTCCTCCCTGTAGACAGGCTTTTAGTTCAGCATCTGCATCGCCCACCAGGGCTGTGGGTTACTCAGGACCGGTCCATGCTTTTCTGGTCACAGGGGTATGTCACGGTAGTGGCCGTGGACCGTTTCCGTTGCCCTCGAGGGACTCCAATTAAAAGGGGAAAAATGTAAAAAGGGGTAAAAATAAAATTAAAGTTTGTCAGTGACGCCACCTGCAGTATGCGGCCAGATGTGGCCGCCGCTGCTTGTCTCAGCTCCGGGGGATGGTGGTGTGGCGCAGCAAGGTGATGAGCCCTCCATGAGCAGGGCTGGTTTGTCCCCTGGGCCGGTGATAATTGTCTATTGTGGGGTAGTTGTGAGGTGACTCTGGGGGTGCAACTTACTTCTCACATCTGTGCTTCAGATCTCTCAGCTTTGCAAACCCTAAGATGCTGGTATCTGTAACTATGGATGCTGAATAAAAACTCTCACACAAGTTTCAAGTTCAACTGGGTACTTTACTCACTGCTTTTGCTCTTATTTTTCACAGTCTCAGTTTTCCTGCAGTGAGTGGTATTGGTAGCCAATACAGCAGCTGAGATGGATCACCAAGCACCCCATTTCTTAATCCTTTTTAGGTCTCTCCAGGACTGCTCACTACCTCAGGGCTAGCAGTCGCAGACTTTTTCCTGGGTATCCTTCCGTTGGATCCCTAGTCCTATGTGAGGCCTTTCCTTTGGTGTGACCGTCTGTTTGATTCCGGGCATAAAGACTCTTCACCTCACTGGTTAATCTGTGGCCGGGGCGTAAATCAGCCAACCCTGTCAGTCAACTTAGTCCCTCGGTGTCTCCGTAAAGCTGCTCTTCCACCTTGGACTTCTTCTCCACTACACCTGGTCAGTCTCTTCAGCTATGTCAGGGGTTTAAGCTAGGAGTCCGGTTCCTCCTCCTCCCTTTACTTGCCAGGAACTCCAACTTCTGCTCACCCTTGGGCCCTCCTAACATCTCTCTGAGAGTCAGTAGCCTCAGGCCCGGTCAGCCGTAAGATGACCCCGGCCACCGGGTCCTGGTTTTCCTCTCTCGTTGATACTCTCTTTCTCCTCTGTCACTCCCATCCTCTGCACCAACTCCAACTCAGACTGACTGTCACTCTCTCCATGAGGTAACTACTGTAGCTTCTCCCACTTCCACAGGTGTCCCCTCTAAGCTCCACCCACCACTCAGCTCTCTCCCACCTCTCCCTTGCCTGGCATAACGTCCTAGGTATAGGGATTCGGGAGCGTGTTGGGTGTTTGGTTTGGGGTACATGGTTCGCCATCTCAGCTGTTGTTTTATTCTGCGGCCACCAGTCCGCAGAGGCGCTACACATCCACATGTTTTATAATGCTAATTACTTGCAGATTAAAAATATCCAAACAAAAATAGAAGCAAAAAAGCCCATATAAAAGTCACAACCTTTATTAATTTTCACCTTGAAATCACAGAAATAACAAAATTAGATAAAATCTATATGAGAGTATGTAACACACGTATCTTTTCTATCAAGGAAACAGGTGATGAAAAATAGTAACTATAAAATTTTTATTTCCATTAAAATCAATATACATACACTATTAACAACACGTTAGGGATATTTGGCTTTCGAGTGAAATTTCAGGATGAACCTAGAATGCTCTCAAACTTTTCCAGGTGAGCTTCTTTACACTTTTGAATACATATGTTAAACTATTATTCAATATTTCAGAACTTTCTGCACAACTTGCTGTTCTCTATCTATTAATGGAAAAATTTACAACAGGTGTTTGATCCATGAATCGCCCAATAAATGTTGTGGTTCAATTAGAATAAGTATTTTAACAGTCCTCCTCATCATGCTGCTTGTATTTTGACATCAATAATAATAATAGTCTTTATTTATATAGCGCCAACTTATTCCGCAGCACTTTCCAATTCAAAGGTTTGTATACAAACAGTCATAAGTAACAATTAAAAAATACAATAATTAAAGCAAGAATAAAGAAGACCCTGCTCATAGGACAATACTATCTATAGCATGAAACCAAGACGACACCTAACAATTGATCCACATTGCCTCGCCGTTGTGAGGCTTCACGCAAGATGTTCTCAGACGGAAGTGGCCGCTAAGTTTAGAGTGTCACCTAGTGTCATCAAAGGCTGAAACAGAGGTTCAGATGGACTGGAGGAGTCACATAAAGGTATAGAAGTGGACATCCTTTGGCCACAACTCAAATTGATGACTGCTTCATTGAGAACAATGCCATGAGGAGCAACATCACCAGGACATTTAAGTGTAATCAGAGGCACCCAAGTGTCATGTCAGACCATTCCAAACTGTTTATATCAGTGTGGTCTGCACACTAGATGTTCTGAAAGGTTACCAGACCACACCACGAGGGACCACTGAAGCATCAACACTAGAGTTAGATTTAGAGGAGTATTGCATGATTATTTTAATTTTATTATATTTCATGTAGCCAGTTGTATTTCTTAGGCTGTCATACAACCCCTTTTACTTATTTTTATTGGGTTTTTTTTGGAATGTGAGAGAAAACTCTCACACACCCTCAAAGACTATGCAAACTTCATGCAGATGTTTCATTTGGATTGGGATGTATGCAAACATCCACAAAATCTCTAATAACTTTTAATATAATACATAACTATACCTATGTCATAAGGAACGTTGAGAGATGGTCTATATAGATTACTAAGAGTCCTACCATAAATTGTACAATGTTTCATTGTCCTTTGACTTTTCGGTGTGAAAAAAGAAGAGGATGTTTAGTGGTGGGGGAGTCATTGACCCAGAATTATGTGTGTTCTATAGCTAAATAGAAACATTTAACACTTAGAGAAGCCATATGGAGTTGCATTCCACAAGTAAATGAAGTGTGGCTGATAATGCACGCATAAGGAACTCTGTCATGTTTATAAAACAGCCCATTCCTTTCTATACAACATGTTTCCTATTTCAGGAATGTAGAAAGCTACTTTGCCTTATGTGAACTGAAAAAACCTTCCTACTACTGATTTCTTCAGTTCCGGATTATAAAGAAATGTATGAAATATACTGAAATGAGTCAGTGAAAAATGTCAGTTCACTGCAGGATGCAAACAGGCCCTAGTGTTATGATGGAGATGGTCTATAGCATTTGATAATGGCTTATATATATACATATATATTATATAAGCCATTAACAAAAGCTATACACCATCTCCATCATAACACTAGGGCCTGTTTGCATCCTGTTTGCATACTGCAGTGAACTGACATTTTTCACATGTATTGTTAAGTTTGATCTTTTTCAGGTTTGGTGCTTTTATTTTGATGTATTTTGCAGTGGATTGATTTTATAGGATATATACTGTGTGTTTGATTCAGTCACAATCTATTGGCACAATTTAGCAGATTCACAATATCATCGTTTAACTGGAATTTTACCCAAAACCCAGATTATAGAATAACACTTCAAACCCCACAACACAGTAAAGGGACTGCCCTATGAGCAAAGTTTATTGTAATCAAAAGATCTAATAATAATAAGTTTGACAATTGGATGTGTTAATGTTCCTGTGCTGAGATAATCTTAGGCTAGGGTAACACTTAAATATAGAATTGCGTTCACCGCATCCAGATCCGGATATGGTGAACGCAATTGGCTTCAGACAACCAGCAATTCGGGAACTGGATTGCTGAAGCCGCAATCCGGTAACCGGATTGCTCAGGATGTGTAATCCTGAGCAATCCAGTTACTGGATAGTTTGCTCATCCCTGCTGCCGCAGAGATGAGCAAACTGTTCTGTGTGTGTTAAACCTTTTATTTTTATTGTTAAATGTTGCTATAATGTCTCTAGGGGGTGCCCACTCCGCCTAGAGACCTTCCACCCACTCAGATGGGCATATAATGCTATAATCACTTATGTACAGCAGCCGTCTCCTGTCAGCTGCTGTACATTTTTATCAATGAAGGCGCCGGGCTTCTTTGAGAGCAGCGCTCATACTATATCTATTGTAGGTATAGTATGTGCGCTGTCCAAGGTTCTGAAGCCTTATACAGTAAGATCTATGGGCAGCGCTGCCCATAGATCTACTGTAAATGGCTTCAGAGCATCGGACAATAGCTATAGTATGTGCGCTGATCACAGGGGAGCCCGGCGCCTTCATTGATAAAAATGTACAGCAGCTGGCAGGAGACAGCTGCTGTACATTATAGCAACATTTAATAATAAAAATAAAAGGTTTATCACACACAGAACATTTTGCTTATCCCGGCAGCAGCCGGGATAAGCAAAGTATATGCGGTAACCGGATTGCTCAGGATTACACATCCTGAGCAATCCGGTTCCCGCATTGCTGATGTTACAACCGCTCCGAAAACTGCAGCCTGCATGATTTTTCATGCAGGCTGCTGAGCCGGAGGCGGTAACCGGATTGCTTGTGAAGCAATCTGGTTTTTATAATAGGCTCCTATGAGGAGCATTTCCTGATCGGTTTTGAGCTTTTTAAAAGCTCAAAACCGGATCAGGTTTTGAAAAAAAAACCCTGAAGTGTGAACCTAGCCTTATATATGTGTCCCAGCTATGTACTGTGTAATGGATGTATATGACCGTACAGAGACATGGTCTGATCATATCATATCTCCTGTGTTGAGATAATCTTATATATGTGTCCCTGCTATATACTGTGTAATGGCCGTGTCTGACCGTACAGGGATATGGTCTGATCATACCACATCTCCTGGGCAGGGAAGGATGCAAAAGAGTAAACATATATAATATTATCTCAGCACAGGAGATGTGGTATAATCAGACCTTGTCCTTTTATGGTCAGACACATCCATTACACAGTACATAGCAGGGACACAGATATAATATTATCTCAGTACAGGAGATGTGGTATGATCAGACCATGTCCCTGTATGCTCAGACATGACCATTACACAGTACATAGCAGTGACACATATATAAGTGTGGCAACCTACAGTACAGGTAGCCACAGCAACACATAGTGCATGGAGAGATTTCCAGGTCAGGTGCCCATACACACACAACACCTTCCACCCCAGGCCTGTAGGGGGAGCCCCACTTGCTGCCTTAGGCAAGATCCCCTATAAATACAGGTGCTGGGGGTGGAGTTAGTACGGAGTACTGCAGTACAGAGCAGTACTGTGAAGAGAACCTGGTAGCGGAGCCATGCTAGGCCTGAACCAGAAGACAGCCTAGCCAGAGTAAGGAACCTGAGAGTGAGGGTCAGAGGCAAGGCGAGAGACAGAGTGGGGGCAGAGGAACCATACCAGTTCACCCCAGGAAGCAACCTGGACACCGGAGTCCGAGTCTGCTAAGAAGCACTTAGCCCAGCAGAAAACACCGGTTCACCGAGGAGACTCTAGTCTCCAGGACACCTGTATCAGCAACCAACACAATAGCCAGGAACCGCAATAGAGAGAGAGTCAGCGGCAATCTACAGAAGGTTCTTACTACCTACCATACAGATGAGGGACACAGAGGAGGCCAAGCCAGGTTTTACACAGGTCAAGGCTTCAAAACAAGTAAGACAGAGACAAGGAGCCCTTAAAAATCACTCGCTGTGGAAATCCTGAAGTGCTTCCCAACCACCTGGAGTGTACCGTGGACAGTGCCGGTTTAACATCAGTGAAGGTACGGAAAACTACTCCCGGTGTATGTGTCAGTTCTTACAGCCCTGATCCTGTCCAACACAGAGACTGTAGAGACATCATGCCTGCAGAGCCACCTCCCTTACCCAAATCCTATTCCCACATCACTGCCCCAGGGATCCCGCTCCACCTATGGGGAGCAACACCATCAGGCTGCCAATCCATCATCCCCGGAGGTCTGCAGCAACACTGGTACCATCACCAGACACTGTAGGTGGCGTCACAAACTATTCAACAAAACCCCTTTTTAAATTTAAAAAAAAAACAAAAAACTTTTTATGCAAACACCAGGGCCACGGACCCGGGTATCCACCGTCCGTAACAATCCCCCGTAACCAATGCCCAGGATCTGAGTCCCCACAGCCTTGGGGTGGGTCATAACATTATCTCATCAAAGGAAAACTTGAAACACATCGTATTGTAGAAAATATTATTATTCGAAAATCTATTGAATAAAATGGACCTTAAAATTAACTGTGGGCTGCTATTTTTAACTTGGAGGGGCAATAACTACTGTATGTGCATCCCCAGGGTGAAAATAACAACCCCCTGTCATGTGCTTTATCTTGACCGAGTATCACCTTAGGGGAGACCTCATGCTGCTGTTTTTTAAAATGATTTATTTAATTTAAAAAAATTAGCAGACACAGAACACGGACTTTCCTGAGAAGTCTATGTTACTGTTTGATTTCGGGTTTGGTTGGGAGGCTGTACTAATAAGCAAAACAGTGATTAAATATCAGCATCATACTTACCGGGGACAGCGCTCTTTTACTTCTCGGCAGCTCATTAACTTTCTGATTATTCACTGAACTGGCTCCAACAGCCAATCACAGAAGCCCACTCTCTGTGACAGCATCTGCGATTGGCTGTTACACCGCTCACCCATTATGCTGGCACCTGTGATTGGTTGTCATTTGCATCAAACCTGTCTTTAAAGGGTTTAAAAAATAAATAATTTGAAAAAATTGACATAGAGCTTCACCGTATTTTTGATTTTCAGCGCAAGTAAAGCAGACAGATGCGGTATGTCACCCCAAACTACCTGGCTGTACCTTGGCAGGCAACCAAAAATGCAAGGGATTATTTTTTCAATTATTTAAATAAATGAGTAAAATAAAAAAGTGTATGCTTCACCCTATTTTTCATTGACAGCCAAGGTAAAAACCAGGCAACTGAGGGCTGGTATTATCAGTGTGGTGACGCCCATAATTATTGACCCCCAAGACTACAGAATAGCAGCCGGCAGATGCCCCAGAAAGTGATGCATTCATTAGAAGCACCAATTCCTGGCCCAATTCCTGGGCTCTCCCCAATGCCCTGGTGTGGTGGCATATGACAACTGAGTATTGGTAGCTTGTCATTAAGCCATAGATTGCTTGTGTCAGGCCTCTATGAGACCCACCTATTATTAATCCTGTGAGAAACTAGTTAAAAAACTTACACTTAAAGAAAAACCCTTAATTTGAAATAAAACACACAGACAACCCTCATTTTCCCATTTATTAATCTCAAACACACTGTTCGGACAGTAATCCAAAATGAGTCCAGTGAGGCACACAATCCTGGCTCTGCTTCATCCAGCAACTGCAGACATGATCCTATCGCTGCAGTCACTGGGATCACACTGTCTGCTACAAGGAGCGGTGACATCAATCACTGAGTCACTGAGGGCTACCCTTGGCAGTGAACTCAGGTGACCCCACTGTAGAATTTTGGGACATGGCGGAACGGCAGTCCTGCAATATGGCAGAAGGTGCAGCACTTTTTTCCTATGCCGTGAACCCAGTTAACCAGCCTCTATGTCTCGTAATCTGGCAGCGGGATCACTAATGTTCTCTGACTGCCATGGAGAGCCCTCATTAACAGCAGTCAGTTTACAATGACAACCAAATACGGATGCTGGTGCACAATGGGTGAGGTGTGCATCAGCCAATCATAGACGCTGTCACAGAGAGTAGGCATTTGTGATTGGCTGTTGGAGCCAGTGCAGTGAATAATCTGGAAGTTAATGAGCGGCCCAGAAGTACAAGCATGTGATCCTCAGTAAGTATGATGCTGGTGTTTAATCACTGTTTTGCTTGTTTTTATAGCCCCCTAACCCAAACAGTAGCAACGGCTTCTCAGGGACGTTCTCATGCCCGAATACTAGATGTTCAGTACAGACCCCAAACTTTACACTTCGGGTTCACCCATCACTAGTGCTCACAACCCAAACAGATAAATTCCTTGAAGGGTCTAGTTTCCAAAATGGGTTTATCGGCATACTCAGAAGAAATGATACAATGGTAGAAATGGTCTGTTTTTTCATGTTACCCTGAAAATGTAAAATTTGGGGATAAAGAAACATTATTGTGGAGAAAAGTAAAATTTTCTTTTATTTCTTCCACATTGCTTTAATTTCTATGAAGTACCTAAACTTAGGCTAAGTTCACATCTAGCACATTGCTTTGCGTTTAAACGCATGTGTTTTTCGTGCGTTTTTTAGCAAAAACACATTTTTCTTCCCATAGACTTCTATTGTAAAAACGCATGCAAACACGGTATAAAAACGCAGGTGCAATTTAGACGTTTGGTTGCGTTTGCGTTTCCATTGCGTTTTTACTTAAAAATGCAATGGAAACACATCCAAAATTGCACCCATTGATTTCAATGCAAAATGCATTGAAAACGCAAGAAAAAATGCATGACATTTTAAGAAAACGTTTTGGGCTGTGTTTACAAAAATGCATGCGTTTTGTGTTTTCTAAAGATGACATGCGTTTTGCATTGAAATTAATGGGTGCGTTTTTGGATGCGATTCCATTGCGTTTTTTGGTAGAAAGTGCAAACGGAGCCAAATGCAGGGCAAACGCAGATGTGGACTGGGCCTATATGTTTGGAAAAACACATGCGTCTAAAACGCACCTGCATTTTTGGTGCGTTTTTACTGCGTTTGCATGCGTTATTACAATAGAATTTTATGGGAAGAAAAACGCATGCGTTCCAAACGCAGATGTGAAAAAGGCCTTATTGAATGTGGTTTTGAGCACTTTGAGGAGTGTTGTTAAAATGGTGAAACTTTTGGGTATTTTTTGTCACAAAGGCCTCTCGAAGTCACTTCAATTGTGATATAAAAAAAATAGGTTTTGTTAACTTTGTTGGAAAAATGAGAAATTGCTGATAAACTTATAACCCTTTAAACTTCCTAACAAATAAAAATTATATTTCAATAATGATGCTGATGTAAAGTAACTATGTGGTAAATTAAATTTATTTTTTATATATGGCATAAAAATGTAAAGTTTAAAAATTGCTAAATTTTAAAAAATGTTGTTACATTTTCAATATTTTCACAAAAAAATGCAAAAACAATCTTAAATTTACCACGAGCATAAAATACTACAGTATGTGTCACAAAAAAATCTCAGAATTACTGGGATCCATTGAAGCATTTCAGAGTTACTTGCTCATAAAGTGATATTGTCAAAATTGTAAAAAAATGGTCTGGTCAGGAAGGTGAAAACAGACTGGGTGGTTAAGGGGATAAATTGAACAAGTCAAGTATGTCTGCCAAATATATAAAAGTAAAATTTTAAACCTTTGAGCACAAAATAAATCACAAAGGCCGGTTTCACATTACGATTTTGTGGCTGTCCGTGGTGGGGATCCGTGTTTAAGCAGGATCCCATGGACAGCCATGGATCCACACGGATCCACACGGATCCCTGCAATCAGGGAGTTTTTTTTTTTAGAACACAGAGGGAAGAGAACAGGGGACAGGATAGGGAATAGAACAGGGAAGAGTAGCGGGAGGACAGCATAGAATAGCGGGGGGACAGGATAGAGGAGAGGAGGGAAGAAGATGGAGGAGGCAGGAGCAGGGACCACATGATCCACACGGATCCTGCATAGACTCGGATACGGATGGCTATTTTCCATCTGATTGCAGGGATCCGTGTGGATCCGTGGCTATCTATGGGATCCTGCTCAAACTCGGATCCCCACGGACAGCCACAAAATTGTGATGTGAAACTGGCCTAAAACTAAGGCATAGCAAAAACAAGGACACACAGTGATCACATAGCAGATAGAAAGGACATCACTAAACAGATGATCTTGATATAAGTAGATAGGTTTCAGAGAAAAATAGAGTTAAAAGACTGCACCTGATATTAAATTAGGAGCCACATTTGCAACACTAGAAATATTTAAGCAAATATACATTTTCATAGAATTTCATAGGAAGGCAGCCGTGGGCCAGAGCATGAAATAAATAAAAATACTAAGGCCGACTTCACACCACGGTTTAATCCAATACGAGACTGTCAGGGATGAACCTGACAGCCCTGGACCGGATTTGGGCCCCATAGTATGCCATGGGGCTGGATGTAGTCGGATTGCAGCTATCTGCCATCCGATTTCCATCTCTCCGGGAGAATCCAGGAGAATTTGGATTTTTCTCCCGGACACAAAAACGTTGCTTGCAATGTTTTTATGTCCGGGGAGAAAAATCTCCACAAATTGTCTTCTCCAGGATCCTACTGGATTCTCCTATGGGGCCGGATTTCCCCGATTCGGGAGGATCCGGGAACTGGACACCTGCGGCTGCACGCTGATGTAATTTCAGGACTGCGGCTAGCTCCCCGCGGTCCTGAATTATTAGCAGCGTCAGCTGCGTCCGACTGCACACCGGACTGGAGGACATATTAGCCCTTCGGTTCTGTGTGAGGATCCAGTCCGGGGTTGTCAAGTTCATCCCTGTCAGCCCTAGATCGGATTAAAACCGTGGTGTGAAGCTGGCCTTAGATATAGCAAAATACAAGGACGCACAGTGATCACATATAACATAGAAAGAAAATTACTAAACAGCTGATCTTGGTATAAGTGGAAAGGTTTCAGAAAAAACTGAATTAAAATACTGCACCTGGTATTAAATTAAAAGCCACATTTGCAACACTAGAAAGATCTAAGCAAATATACGTTTTTCATAGGATTGGAAAAGAGAAAATAAATCCCCCATTACCAGAAAAAGAAGATACTTTGGCTCTAAGAGCTATGAAAGGTATGAAATTTAATAATAAAGTGGAAATCTAAGGTGGAAAAAGTAATGTACACTATACACACCCTGCAGGAGAGATAGAAAGAGGAGAGAAAAAAACCCTGACAGTAGGAAGAAGACGCAAATTATAAGAAAGAAAAGTTCTAACAGAACATTACAGGTATTATTATATGCAAAACTATTGGACTTGTAAAAGGTGGTAAGGTACCTTTACACGCCGCTACAACAGGATGGATACAACCCGCTACAGGCTACGATTGTAGCTTGCGTCCTCAATATAGCCCGTAGTAGCGGCGTGTGAAGACGGTAGGAGGCAGCCGGCAACAGATACATCTGTTTCCGAGCACTGCTCTGAAACAGGTGGCTACAAAGCCGATTGCAGTGAGCTGTATCGGCGTGTAAAGAAGCTACAGAAGGGATGTCTATACACCAGGCGATGTACCTGGTATGTAGCTGGGGCGTGACACAGGCTCCGGGTTACCGCGCCCCTTCAGCGATCATTGGAGGAAGCTCCTGCATGACGATTGGTAGTCGCTGCATAGGGCGGCATATTTAAGGAGCTGACCAGTCACACTACACAATTGCTCGAGCGTCATGTATTAAACAGCCTCCTGCGATGCCTGGCCAATCATGGGTTCCTTGCTTTGTCCTATCAGCGTACGGACGTCTCGTATTCCACAATGGTGGCACGCCTATGTGCTGTCCCTGCTGCACCAGGTACGCCCATATTAGCTTGTTGTAGCGGTGTGTAAATGAGGTAAGGTAAGCTACAGATGGCTACTTGAGACACCCGGCGATGTATCTAGCTATAGATGTAGCGTAGCGTAGCGCAACTTGTGGCGGCGTGTAAAGGTGGTGCATTTCCCGTTTGTAACCGTTTGGGCGTGCTCGTGCACGTGAAGTAGCGGGTTGTATCCGTCCTGTTGTAGCGGCGTGTAAAGGTACCTGTAGAGATTAAGCTACATGTAGTGATTAATCAAATATCTCCAATAGCTATAGGTTACAAAGAAATAAGGACAGACGCGTGAACACAACAGAAAAGGAAATCACCTAGAGGTAAGGAGAGCACATAGGTTATACTTAGAAATGAGTCTTTAACAGGAATAAAAGACTAATATAATATATCCTTGTAAACCCCTCATAAGGATAAAAGAATTTCAATCCACCATGAAATAAACCAAGGAACATACCATAGAGAAACACAGAAATCTATACAAGGAAGAGGACTCCACCGTTCAGAAGAACTTATACAATTTTAAAAATTTTATTTTTATTTTTATCATAAAAAAATGTATAATATTTTTATCTTTAGAATATGAAATAACAGTTTAATAATCATCCAGTTGACCGTTAACCAAGTACAGTAAATTGACAAATTACTTTGAGAAAAATAGACCATTGACAAAAGGGTATAAGTTTGCGCTGGGCTCCCATAATAATATAATCAAACAATTTTTAAGTGGGACATAGCATGGTAATCCCCCTGTAGCCTTCTAGCAGCAACAAGTTACAGCACACACCCTTATAGACTAGCTCCAGTGTACAACCCAACATACAAACATTACTTATATGTCATTAACAACAGTAAGGCTGGTTTCAGACAGGCATATTTCACCATCCGTGAGTATCCAGCTTAATCTGGATGCACATGCATCAGTTTTTGTCCCCATTGACTTGCAATGGGGATGGAGACAATTGCGTGCGCATCCTGTTGTGTCCAATTTGCTTTAGATCCGTGTGGATCCAGGCGTTCACATTTTTTACACGAAGCAAAAATCTGCATCTTTATGCAATTTTGGACTCTGTGGAAAAAAACGTGAAGATGCGGATCCACGCGGATATAGGGTATCGCATGTGAAATCACACCGGTGGCCTATGGGTCAGGGAATGAAGAGGACAAACTGATCCTGGTGGATCTGTACTTCTAGTCCGTTATTGATGAACTGCACATGCGCAAAGCCTACTTTCCTTGCTCAGTTAGCATCCTACAGATCCCTGTAAAATGTGCAAGTGGATGCACCCAAATGGGGTGCAGGGGCATCCAATTTGTCATTACAGGGGAATCTGAGGGCATGCAGGCTTTTCCTGCATGCCTTGGACTCATAAATACACAAGTGTGAAACCACTTTTAGTTCCACACTTATTTCTTTATGCAGTTGTTCATTTTCAATCACTGTATTTCTTGTGCTCTTTATAACCAATTATTTTAATGGTTTAACCCCTTAATGACCAATGACAGCTATACCCATCATGGCTTTGAACTGTCGCTGCATGTAAACACACTATTTGGTCAAAGAAATGCAGAAAATATTATCCTAAATTTACTACTAACATGAAGTCCAATATGTCATGAAAAATTAGTCTTGGAATCACTAAGATATGTTGAAAAATATTAGAATCTGAGAGTCCTCAGTGGTTGATACCTTTTAATGGCTAACTGAAAAGATGGTAAACATAGCAAGATTTCGGGACACTGTGGCCCGTTCGTCAGGCAGATAATGGCACAGATTCTGAAGACACATACATATATACATAAGCAAATGAAACAAAAAAAAAACAGTCTTACATGCTGTAGTAATTGCGACAGGTGACGTAAAGCAGAGTCAGGCTAGGGAGGAAGAGAGGGGCTGGAGAATTGAAACTAAAATTCTAAGATAAGTGGAAGAAATTGTATTATTGTTATATGGTAGTAGTCTGTGGAGAACTGAAAATACTTAAATGAGTTGGGGAAAGCAATAAAAGGAAACGAGGGTGATCACATAAGAAGTGTCAAAAGTTCATTGTCCTGAAAATGGAGTCTGTTGGAAGATGTGATATCCCCAAATGTCTTTTCAATTTACCGTATATACTCGTGTATAAGCCGAGTTTTTCAGCCCAAAATTTGGGCTGAAAAGTCTCCCCCTCGGCTTATACACGGGTCATATACGGTACATGGTGAGGTGGGGGCTTTGTCCGGGGCTGTGGAGGCTGCAGGAGGAGCTGCTGTATGAGCGGCCCCATCACGTGGGGCCGCTCATTAAATATGCACTGCTTCCCCCTGTCAATCAGCGGCAGGGGGAAGCAGTGCATATAGCCCCCAAATGCTGGCACTCGCCCCCCTTGTAAGGGCCCCCCCCCCCGCTGGTTATATTACCATCCCGGTCTTCTGATCAGCGCCGCTCCTCGGTGCTCCGTCCGTCCGTCCTGCTACATCCGGGATCTCCGGCCGTCGCAGGCATATGACGTCATCGCGCGACGGCCGGGGATCCCGGATGTAGCAGGACGGGAGCAGCGAGGACGGAGCGCCGAGGAGCAGCGCTGATCAGAAGACCGGGATTGTAAGAGAAGCGGGGGGGGCCCTTGCAAGGGGGGGCGAGTGCCAGCATTTGGGGGCTGCTGGGTACCCCCTGGGGGCTGCTGGGTACCCCTGGGGGCCTGCTGTATACCACTGGGGCTGCTGTATACTACCACTGGGGCTGCTGGGGCTGCTATATACTACCACTGGGGCTGCTGTATACTACCACTGGGGCTGCTGTATACTACCACTGGGGCTGCTATATACTACCACTGGGGCTGCTGTATACTACCACTGGGGCTGCTGTATACTACCACTGAGGCTGCTGTATACTACCACTGGGGCTGCTATATACTACCACTGGGGCTGCTGTATACTACCACTGGGGCTGCTGTATACTACCACTGGGGCTGCTATATACTACCACTGGGGCTGCTGTATACTACCACTGGGGCTGCTGTATACTACCACTGGGGCTGCTGTATACTACCACTGGGGCTGCTATATACTACCACTGGGGCTGCTGTATACTACCACTGGGGCTGCTATATACTACCACTGGGGCTGCTGTATACTACCACTGGGGAGGCCTATATACCACTGGGGGGGGCCTGTATACCACACTGCTGGGGGCTGTATACCTGTGCTGGGGTCCACCCTCGGCTTATACACGAGTCAATAAGTTTTTCCAGATTTTTGGGGCAAAAGTAGGGGGGTCGGCTTATACACGGGTCGGCTTATACACGAGTATATACGGTATATAAAAATGCATGAATCTGTGATGTCCATTCATGTTATATAAAAAGCCATGTATCCATGTGATGCATTTAATCCTGTTTTGAATGTGTCAAAGGTCGCTATCAATTTGTTTTCCCAAATTCTTCTCTCTCTCTGTGATTTGAAGTTGCTTTTTAAGATGAGCAGCCCCATATCGGTTTCACTGTGGTCAGGGCTGGAAAAATGTTTTGATACAGGTAGATCCATGTGCTTTTCTTTTATTGAGTAGTGATGAGAACTCATTCTTGTCCTGAATTTTTGCCCGGTCTCCCCTACGTACATGCCACCTGTTGGACATTTGGTGCATAAGATTAAATACACCACATTGCTTGCGGTGCAACTGAAGCTACCTGGGATCTTGTAGTCCTGATCTGTTCCAGGAATCCTTATCTTGTCCGTTGTCATTATAGATGGACAGGTTTTGCACCTGTTCTGGTTGCAAGGAAAGGTTCCTGTTGCTGCTGGAGAGGACAGGGCACTTCTGACAATGATGATTTTTAGATTTGGAGGTTGTCTAAAACACAAGAGTGGGGGATCCGAAAATATTGATTTTAGTCGGGTATCTTTTTGCAGGAGTGGTTGCAGTTTCTGTGCAGCTCCTCTTAACACCTCCAGATTTTGATTGTAGGTGACTACGAGAGGAACTCTGTTGTTTTCTTCTTTAGTTTTGTAATATAGGAGATGGTTCCCTGATACTCTAGAGGCTCTTGTAATCTGGTTCTTGATTGTTCTTGAATGGCAGCCCTGGTTCAAAAAGGTCTTTCTGAGGTCCTCAAGGTGATTGTCTCTATCGGTAGGGTTGGATCATATCCGATTGTATCTGATGGCCTGGCTATACACAATAGAGTATTTTATGTGTTTTCGATGAAAAATGTCCCATCGAAGATATGTTGGACGGTCAATTGGTTTCCGATACAGGGATGTCTCTTTTTCATTGTTCTGTAGCTTAATGATGGTGTCGAGAAAGCTGGTTTCAGTGTAGGAGTAGTTGAGTGTTAAGTTGATGATGAATGAAACTGATTAAAGTGTTCATGGAACGTCTTCAGCTGTTGCTCATACTCCTTCCAGATGATTAAGATGTCATCAATATAACGATAGTAGACCAGAGGCCTGATAGGACAAGAGGATAAAAAGTCACCTTCAATATGTTGAAGTGTTCCAGAGTTATAACCTCATAAAGTGACACTGGTCAGAATTGCAAAAATTAAGCTTGGTCCTTAAGGGGTTAATCAAAGTTAAAGAAGACCTATCACTTGTTAACAAAAAGTGAGTTCCATACCTTTTAAAAATCATTGAGCGCTCCTAATTCTGCTGCTTTTTTTAATTTTGTACTGTGCCACAAAATTCATTGCTGATGTATTCTGCAATGAATTGGCAAAATCTGAGATGGAGGGGATGAAAGTGTCTGCTTCCATGTTCCCAGAGAAGAGTGTGGAATAATATCTAGTTGGACTGCAAGCAGAGATTTCACATACTGTGCTCCACAAGAAAGAAATCTCAATATTTCTGGAATGGAGTGATGCAGCACAAAATGGAAAAGAGCAGCAGAAACAGAGGAGTTTGTGGATTTTTAAAACATATTTAACTACATTTTTTTGAGTAAGTGACAGGTCCTGTTCAAGTATTATGTACTCTGCAAGCTTTAGTCTATAGTTTAATAGGTAGAGTGTGGGCTGTTTGAAACAAAGCATTAACTAGCACTCTTATGACCACTTTTCACGCAGCTATAGGTAACAGGTTTTCCACAGGTAACTTACTGGCTGCAGTGAAATCATGGAGACAAGGTTCTATCTTGTTGCTGTGTACAAATGGAACTATGTCTCCATGACTTCACTGCAGCCAGTAAGTTACCTGTGGAAAACCTGATACCTGTAGCTGCGTGTAAAGTGGCCATTAGGGTACCGTCACACCAGAACACCTCACGGAGATATCGCCTGCGACTCACGGGAGCGTGCACATTTTTGGCGCCCCGCCAGCATTGCCATCACGTGTTTACGCGCGGCGATACGTCCGGCGACGCACCGGCGATGTTATAAGAGACATCGCCGCTGGGGTGTCTACAAACCCCAGCGGCGATCCTGTAACATGGGAGCCTATGGCTCCCATCGCTTGTAACATCGGCGATGGCCATGTTATATTGGGCGAAACCAGGTGACCAATCAGAGGCGATATTTCGCCTCATTATCACCCCTTTACACTGGGTGACGCAGTCGCTGGTGATAGGCCACGCCCTGCGTCTCCTATGTAATTGGCGGTGATATGTCCTGGTGTGACGGTACCCTTAGTCCTTCTGTTAGTATGCTTTAAAGGTACTCTTTGTGTTCTCTATTTTTATGCTTACAAATACTTTTTTCATACTTCACTTTTTAAGTGAAATATGAGTATACATATGTATGTGATTTTACTTCAGTATTTCCATAGCCACAAAGCGTATCTATACCTAAATTGAATCTTGTGTATAGTTGAACGCTAAGGGATGTTTGTGAGCAGGCTTATTGCTCCACACTCACCTCATAATACATTTTATAGCGTTTCTCTGTATATTTTAAAGGTTTTTCTCCTTTTGTTCAACTTCCTGTAGCCTCTTTACTGCATGTTATAACATGAAAGGATATGATCATAAGCCAAACCATCAGAGCGTTTGCATTCAATTCAAGCATGTCTAAACACAAAAGTTCCCCTGGTAACATTAGCGATCAAAAAAATTATCAGAAAAAAACCCTTCAATACTGGTTTATGAAAACTTCACCCTCAATTTGTTCACAGATATCTTCGCATAAGGCTATATAATGCCTCTGTTTGTTAATATAATGCTTTGCTATAAACTTTTGTGATGAAAACATTCTTTGGATACTAGAAATACCTCATCTGGATGGATTAGGACTTCTGTATAAACATCTTTAAATGCAGTCAGGAGGTCTTGTTGGGACTTGACCCACATGTTTTTGTGCAAGGGGTTGAACAAGCTTATTAAACCAAATCTCAGATATTACTTTAAAATTACTGCTGAACCATTCAATAAAATAGATGTTTAATGTAACAAATTTCATAGTTATAATTTCAAACAATTAGACTGAATTCTCCATCTGTCATTACAAGATGACATCATTTCCTAAACTCAGAAGACCAAAATCTACTTTTTTTTTTATGATTATGATTTGAATTCAAAATGTATAAAATGTGGAAAACAATGCTCCTCTGTTCCAGACATAGTCCTCTTGAGTCATCTCTGGAATTGCAGCCAAGCTCCAGTGTATTTAAGGGTACCTTTACACGCGGCAACTTTTCTAGGAATTTCACTGGCAATTTGCTGGTTGCAGTGAAATCATTGACACGTTGTTCTATCTTGTTGCTGTGTACAAATGGAACAATGTCTCCGTGATTTCACTGCAACCAGTAAGTTGCCAGTGAAATTCCTAGAAAAGTTGCTGCGTGTAAAGGTACCTTTAGAGAACTTACCTGCAATATACAAGCTGTAAAGAAAAGTAGTAATATTTATTTATTATAGGACAACTAGTGATGGATAAAGATGAGCAAAGCTTCCCCGAACATGTTTGCCAATTTAAAATTCGATTTGGACATGGCAGATTCGGTTCAGATTCGGAAACCCGAGCAATTTCAAAATAATGAAAATCGGACAGCATCGGATCCAAATTTGGCCCCATGCAGCCCTATGGGCATCGGACCGAATCGGATGTGCACTAAATGCCATCCGATTTGGTCCGATCCGATTCTGTCCGATGTTTTCATCGGTGCAAAAATCGGAGCCTGCTCCGATTTTTGCACCGAAAATAACATCGGACAAAATAGGATCGGACCAAATCGGATGGCATTTAGTGCACATCCGATCCGACCCGATCCCTATAACATGGGGCCCTATGGAATAGGGTCCGAGGAAACATCTGATGTCTCCTTGGACCCGATTTTAGTGTACTGAGCATGCTCAGTACATGCTCAGTACACTAAACCTATTGTGTGCCGCCTAATGTAACTTCTGCAATGTATATACATACATTGCAGAAGTTAAATATAAGTTAAATCAAATGTTTAAAATAAAAAAATCTTTATTCTCACCTTCCAGCGCTCCCTCGGCGTCTCCAGCTGCAGCCGCTCGGTAACAGGACCTGTGATGACGTCAGAACCCGATCAGCTGATCGGGTCACATGACCGGTTACCGCGGTAACCGCTGATGCTTCTGACGTCATCACAGGTCCTGCACACCCGATCGGAGGCTGATGGAGACGCCGAGGGAGCGCTGGAAGGTGAGAATAAAGATTTGTTGAGGTGACATGAGGGGGGACATGAGGGGACATGAGGGGACATGAGGGGACATGAGGGGACATGAGAGGGGATATGAAAGGGGACATGAGAGGGGATATGAAAGGGGACATGAGAGGGGACAGTAGGGAGAGAGTAGGGGGACACTAGGGCAAAACAGGTGGACAGCAGGGAGACAGCAAGATGACAGGAGGGAGAGAGGAGGGGGAGCTACGTGACAGCCCAAACTGATCCTGCAAAAAGTAGGATTCGGATGCCTACTTGGCATCCAATTGCAGAGATCAGTTTGGATCCGATGCTGTCTGATTTTCATCGGACAGCATCGGATTTAGAAAAATTGTAATGTGAAAGTAGCCTAAATCAGCGAAAGCTGATGAGTTATTGGATTAAAATTAGTATTACTGCATTTAAGTGATGGTTTTCTACTACCTTCTGAGAGTGTAGGATGGGATGTCTTTGATGAGGGGAAGATATGGTCAGAGTAGCATCAGACTCCTGTTTTTTTCTTCCAGGCATTTTCTGTGTAGATGTTCCTGACCTTCAGCCTATCAGGGCACATAAAACATGCACAAGTTGAAGACACAAGGGGTTATGTCATTGGCTGGCTTGTTTCATTGGTTGCCAAAGTCACATGTCCCTATGGATATAAGAAGCGACTATTTGCTATTATAGCTTTTTTCAGAGTGTTACTGCTTAGGGACAGTGCTGTTGCCACTTCATGCTGCTCAGTGCTGCTCGGTCCATGTTACAAAATTAGATAGCTAGATACTCCATCACTTTTTATTAGAATAGGAGGGCGAGAGTGTCCATTTAGACATAGGCATTTTGTACTGACAACAAGTGTGATTCCTAAACCTGTTTGTGTTGCCAAAACCACGTTTTTTGCAAACATGAAAGATTTGCCAAATCTATCAGTTCGCCCTAAAAAGGCTCTGCTTTGCCTCTAACCTGTGAATTTCAAACCCTTTAGATTCCCCTCAAAAGGCTCTGTTTTACCTCTAACCTGTAGAACTCAAATCCTTCAGTGTCTCCTAAAAAATCTGTGTTTGGCCTCTAACCTACTGTGTTTGGCCTCTGCTAAGTTCCCAGAGGCGTGCCACAGCGTGCTGGAGACTGCCCCCCTCAGCGATGATTGGTGGTGGCTACTGTGTTTCCATTGGCTGTCACTTGACACCGCGCCATATTTGAACAGCTGTCCCTTCACACTTCAAAATGGCAATGGCGTCATGTATTAGCCAGCCTTCCTGTGCAGGCTGGCCAATCATAACGCTGGTTGGCCAATCAAAACGTTGCCTGCACGTTTTTTCTCTGTGCTCAGGATTACCGCAGTCCAGGCAGCTTTGTGTGTGGCCAGTAACTATGGTACACATTGGGTAAGTAAGGGCAGCGTTCGCCCGAAGTTCCCGCAGTTACTGCTGGTGGTTACAGCAGGCTGAGCTCTGCTGTAACGGAATCCGGCTGCCGCAGGTGCAGTGCTCAGTGTGACCCTAGCCTAAGCCATTGATTTTAAATCTAAAGGAGTAGGGCTTAAATGAGCTGCTCTGCCATCGGGATGAATGACAAGGAAGACAAGGCTTCTTAGAATGTTGCTGCTTTATTCCCTACGCGTTTTGGTGCTGTCCCAGCACCTTCCTCAGGGGTACAGCGCAGATCATCTAAGTACTATTCCTTTGGATTTGAATACACCCTCACTGTGCACATGGAAGTGCGGATCCAGCAGCAGCTGTCAAGGCAAGCATACCGGTTGTCGGTTAGCACAACCGAACCAGGTGAGTATATGAACGTATGCCTGGTGAGCATATACACTCATGGATAAATTATCTTATACAAAGGATAAGACCCATTTGCACCTCTCTGTGTCTCTCTCTATTCATAGATAAGGATAGGGTCACATTTGCAGTTTTGTTTTCAAAACCGGATCCGGTTTTGACCATTAAAAATGGTCAAAACTGGATCCAGTTCTGCAGCCATATTCTGCAATAGAAAAACCAGATTGCACTTAATGCAATCCTGTTACCGCATCCGGTTTTGCAGCCTTCGGTAAAAATCATGCAGGCTGCATTTTTCGGAAAGGTTGAAAATGGATCCGTTTTTTTATAATGGTTGCCTATGGCAACCGGATCCAGTACCGCAAGTACGGGGATTGCCTGCCAATTACGGAACTGGCATTACTGTGATCGACTGGCCACAGAGCATCATCAGGTCTACATAAGGCCCTGTAATGCCATGCTCCACAAACTGTACCCAGAAATAATATAGGGAGAGCTTCTGCTGGAGAAAGAACATACCCTAAGGCTAGGGTCACACTTGCTTTATTTTTATACATCTGGATCCAGATCCGCAGCCCATAGGCTGTAATAGAAAAACTGGATCCAGTTTTCCAGCCTGCAGTAAAAATCATGCAGGCTGCATTTTTCGGAGCGGTTGCAAAACCGGATCCATTTTTTTTAACATGAGCGCCTATGGGAACCGGATCCAGTTCCGGATGCAGTTTTTAATATTGCAAAAATCCTCATTGCAAATCGGATGCATTAATGCATCCAGATCCGGAATGAGGATTGCATTTTTATAGATTATGAGAAGTATGAAGGCACAGTCCAATACTGGATCCGGTAATGGATCCGGTTACTGGATTGTGCCTTTTAAGTGTGACCCTAGCCTAAGGGTATGTTCACACAATGTGTATTTTGCCACGTATTTGGTGCGGATACACAGCAGATCTGCATTAAATATGAGCAGCATGTTTTCCCAGAAAAGTATTTTATTGCGGTAATATCTGCAGTATGTCAATTCTTGTTGCGGGGTGTACCGCGTTTTTCACCAATAGACCCTCATGTTAATTCAAAATAAGCAGCAGATACACATCAGTGTTGCACTCTGGGTATTTGTTGCTTATTTTGTGCCTAATTTGCATTCAATTCCGCAGGCTGTGATAAAGTGATAGTGTGAAAGGGGGGTGGAGCAGGATAAGACATTTTTTTTGCCAAAGTATCCAAGCTTTAGGCTAGGGTCATATTTGCTGTAGCAAATGCAGATCTGGTTTTGAGCATGCAAAATGCTCAAACCCGGATCAGGATCCACAGCCCATAGGAGCCCATTATAAAACCGGATTGCACTACATGCAATCCGGTTACCGCTTCCGGATTTTCAGCCTGCATTAAAAATCATGCAGGCTTCAGTTTTCGGAGCAGTTTGCAAACCACAGCAGGCTTGCTATAATGGGCTCCTACTGGAGCCCATCCGGCTACCGCAAGGCACATGTGAATGCCTGCGGTTGCCGGATGCTTTGCTCATCCCTGCTGCCGCAAAGTGTTCTGTGTGTGTTAAAACTTTTAATTTTATTATTAAATGTTGCTATAATGTCTCTAGGGGGTACCCACTCCCCCTAGAGACCTTCCACCCAGTCAGGTGGGCATATAATGCTTTAATCACTTATGTACAGCAGCCATCTCTTGTCAGCTGCTGTATATTTTTATCAATGAAGGCGCCAGGCTCCTCTGAGAGCAGCGCACATACTAAAGCTATTGTAGGTATAGTATGTGCACTGTTCAAGGTCCTGAAGGCTTAAACAGTAAGATCTATGGGCACTGGATTCTGCTGGGCTGATCTCTTTCCCTGTTGCAGACTCGGTCTCCAGTGACCGGTGTTCTCCTGGGGTGAGCCGGTATAGCTCCTCTGCCCCCACTGTAGTGTTCCTCCCCTCTGCCTTCAGTCCTCACTCTCTGTACCCTCACACTGGCTCTGGCGTGTACTGGTGTCGGGCCTAGCACGGCTCCAGCAACCAGTTTTAGCTCACTAGGCACTGAGCTGACTTTACAGTTCTTCTAGTGACTGCATACTCTGGCTAACTCCGCCCCCTGCACCTGTATTTATAGGGGATCTGGATTAACAGCAACCAGTGGAGCTCTCCCTACAGGCCTGGAGAGGAAGGTGTTGGGTGTATATGAGGTAAACAGATGTGGAAATCCCTTAGTGAACTAGTTGATTCTGTGGCTTACCTGTCACAGGGCATCACATTATGACACCAAATTGTTCAGCCTTTAACACCTTGATGACCAAAGACAGGCATAGCACATCATTACCAGGTGTCAGTTCCCATATCATGACATGCTACGGTTGTCATGAATTAAAACTGTCACAATTTGAAAACACCACACAGTGACAGTTTTGCGTTAACAGTGGTCATTGACATGACCTACATCATTCACACAGTGTCCTTCATTGCACTCGATCACAAACCTACTTCTCTTTGCCCTACTGATGGTGTGGAGCCCACTGGGACCTGGGTACTCGGTACCGGACCGGGGTACTGCTGGGGAAATCATGGCAGTCTGGATCGTGTCCTGGGTTCTCACAAGTAAAGGGGTATTTACAAGGATTAGTTTGTCGTGATGCCACCCATGGGTTGTGGTGGGTGATGGGACCACCGCTGCAGGAAGCTCTACCAGGAGGATAGAGGGATGGATGGGCTGCAGCAGGATGGATGAGCCCGCCGTGGGTCGGACTGCTCCTGGCAAGGTAAAGGTATGTAAAGCATGGTTCTGTATACCTGGAATCAGACACGGGAAACTGAAGCAGGGTTCACTGGGTTTACTTGCAAGTTCTTTTAAGGCAAACAGTTCACAGTACAGTCTTCAACACAGTTCACAACTCAGTTAACTTCGGACACTTGAACCCTCTGCAGCCAGGCTGTCGCTCTGAGACCCCTCACTCCTTCTATTAACCTTTCAGGCTGGTTCTCTCTCTCTCGCTCTCTATTCTCCCTGTGGATTGTATGGCGGCAGCTTGGCCCCTTGTATGTAGCTTCCCCTTATGTGTATGGGCAGTAAGCCGGGTCCTCTTGGTTGCTGCTGAGCCTCCAACCCTGAAGTAGGAACTCCAACTTGGAATTAAAGCTCCCCGCCAGTTTGTCTGGGGAGCCGGTGTATGACTTCAGTCCCCCTCAGAGCAGACACTCTGGTGTTTGCCTAGCCTGCATTAACCCTGTTTCCCAAGGTGTTACCAGGCTCCTTCTAACCCGTGTGATTTCCAGTTACTTCAAGGGAATCTATCCCACCTGTAGTTGGTCGGGGTTGCCGTGTTCCTCGGACCCGGTGATACTGGTCCGGTCTCTGTCCTTGCACTCCCATGGGATGTCGGCTATGGGCGAGCTTTCTCTCCATGTATCTGTGTCTCTGTGGCTTCTGCATCCCAGGGAGCGCAACCCCACCGGGATGTGTCACTTTCTGCTGTTCTTTACCTCTCGGCTCCCTCTAGCCTACTAACGCCTTCCTCCTCTTTTCCTCTATTTGTACTAGATGTCACCTGACCTTCCTTCCCACCCACTTTCCTCTGAACCGACCACCCCTTACCAGCCTGGTGCTGTGCTCCTGTGGGTGGGTGTGTGTGCTGTGAGGGTGTTTGTTGCACAAACTGTCTATCTTTCTGCCTGGCTGCAGTTCCCTATGTGGCCACCCTGGTCGCAGGGGCGCCAAAATGGCATTAAGAGGCTAATGAAGAAGTTAAAGATATGACATAGATAATTTGAACAAACCATGATTTATCACAAAGCCATGTCATTGAAATGATGTGCATAAAGGTTATTATACTCCGGTGCCATAGTGCAATTATAGTCTTTATTATATTAAATTAAAAGCATTACAGATCCCCCAGTGGGGAAGGTTGCAAGCCTATCACTGCTACTGGGAGCCAAGGAGATCCTGTGAGTATTGGGTGGTGGAGTCTTCAGACTTTATAGAAATTATTTGCATTGAGTAATAATAAAGTGCAGATATGTCCACACAACATTTATTAAAATAAAAAATTTAATTTTTAACCAAATTGCTCCTTAATAGACCTCTAAATAAACATAATGAATAGAGTAGATTCTACAACAGTGTCACTTTTTGGGAGTTCCCATACTGTGAGCTGGTAACAGTGAGAATCATTGATGATTTCCAAAAAAAACTTATAAGCTTTTTAAAAGAAAATAACATGAATAATTATGCAAATGTGTGCAGTTCTTTTCTGTATCCAGTGGATGGTCAATTAGGATCTGGATGGAAATATTATCTCTTCCGGGGTAAATTGGATCATACAATGTACATATAACCCTTCTTTTTAACCTTTATTAACCATCGAATGAACTTGATGGACATTTTTTCTTTTTCAACTGTAAAGACTATGTACCGTTTTTTTCGGATTATAACACGCACTTTCGTTTCCCCCAAATTGGGAGAAAAACGGGGTGCGTCTAAAAATCCAAATCTAAAACGAAAAAAATCTATATGTATAAAAAAATCTTACCGAGGGTGGTTGCGGGCGTGCATGAACCAGTTTTCACAGGTTCACGGATGGTTGGGGCAAAACTAAAAGCTAGGGGAAATCGTGGCATTATCCACTGGTTACCGCCATTACCAATGTCTCAGCATGCATTGCCGAGCTGCAATACATGCTCTAGTGTCTAGACTTCAAGAAAATGGCCGTAGATAGCTGTCTGCACATTAAGAACACATATGAGATATTTCCCTAATCTGATAAAATAACATAATACTAGTATCCCCTTTAGGCTGGAGTTCCACCAGTGTAGATGCTTGAGCATCGGATGCGATATGCTAATGACCCTCGGCTCCTGCTCTGCTGTGAGAGGATACCGAGTGTCAGGCAACTGTGATCCGATTCGACCCCCCGTGATGCTGGCATATATATGCTCCCCTGTGCTGCTGGCACATATATGCCCTCCCTGCTGCTGGCACACATATACCTCACTGTCCTACTGGCACATATATGTTCCCATGTGCAGCTGGGACATTGTCTGCCCCACCACATTCTGGATATGCCCCCCCATCACTCTATATCCCCCCTGCTGGCGCACACATAGTAAAATAACAAACACTTTTAACTCACCCTCCGCTGCTGGCTCCGTCACTCCCAGCTCCTCTGTATCTCTTGCTGCCTCTCCCCAGCATTGGATCATGTGACTGGAGTGCACAGTGATGTCATCACTGTGCTGTTCCAATCACATGATCAAATTGAGCACAGACAGGAAGAGATACCGATGAAGCCAGAGGCAGAGGGTGAGTTAAAATTGTTTGTTATTTTACTATGTGCACGCCAGCAGGTAGGCATATAGAGTGACGGTGATGACCATATCTAGAATGGGGGGGTGAGTACAGGATGGGCGGGGGAGTGCAGGCACATGCAATATGTGCCACTCCCCTGTCAGCATCTCAGCACTAGCTTTAGCATCGAGGTGATGGACAGTGGGTGCAGTACATTTTACATGAGGCTAATGTGTGAGACCTTGTGACCTCCCGCTGCCTGTGTAGCCAGCAGCCAGCCTCCTCCAGCTCTCAGACACCACTCCAAAGCCCACCCCCCACAGTACAAAAAGTAAATTCAGATTATAAAATGCACCCCCCACAAAAGTGCATTTTGTAATCCGAAAAATGCGGTACTTTCGAATTTAATATTTCCCAAATTTCTGAAATAACCTTTTTTCCCACCCTATTTAAAAAAAATTGGAAAAATAATAAAATACAGTCATTATATCTGCTCAAAAATGATGCAATCAATGTGGTTTTCAACCACTCAGACAATCCCTTCTCTAACCCTATGTTTCTCCAAATTAAATAAAAACACCTATTCTCATTTACAGTGATGGCCATTCCAGAGATGTCAGCACTGCCCTACCAGGGATCACCAGGGGAGAAAAAGGGAGAGAGTGAGGGAGCAGGGAGAGGAGGGGGGAAAGAGGTGACAGGAGGCAGAGAAGAGCGAGGTGACAGGAGGGAGAGAGGAGGGGGAGCGAGGTGACAGGAGTGAGAGAGGAGGGGGAGCGAGATGACAGGAGGAGCGGAGAGAGGAGGAGAGAGGATCCAAACTGATCCTGCAAAATATCGGAATCAGATGCCTGTTTGGCATCCGATTGCAGGCATCAGTTTGGATCTGTTGCTGTCCGAGGGGTCCTACAAAAAAAAGGATCCCCTAGGACAGCACAAAAATGCAGTGTGAAAGCAGCCTTAAAAAAACGGATCTGTTTTTTTTACTGTACCCAAAAACGTTGCTTGTAGTGTTTTTTGGGTCCAGTAAAAAAACAAATTAATTTTGTTAATAATGCAGTCACACTTGATCCCAGGATCGATTTTTAGCATCAGTTTTAAGACTTAGAAAAATAAAGTTAAAAAACTGATGCCAATAACGGATCCAGGGCTTATGTGTAACCCTAGCCATAGCCTTATTATTTTACTATGCAGATATGTAGGGATTGAGAAGTGGTTGTTGGAGTAGTGGCCGACCTTTTGAAAAAAAATACAACTCATCTTTACAATAATCCAGTGTTCCAAAAATTATGTCAATAAAACATTTAGGATGTTATGCCTCTTGGAACCTACCAAATCAAAATGATGTCCCGGGCTAACTTATGTGCCCCCTTCATCATTTTCGATACTACACAGTTGAACCCCATAGATGTTGAGATCATGGCATTTATAGGTCCTATGCTGTGTTTGATCAACATTATTATTATTATTATTTATATAGCACCATTAATTCCATGGTGCTGTACATGAGAAGGGGTTACATACAAAATTATAGATATAGTTTACAGTAAACAAATTAACAATGACAGACTGGTACAGAGGGGAGAGGACCCTGACGTTGCGAGCTTACAGAACAACTCTTGTTAAAAGATAAAAGGAGTTATTCATCTTGCCATTCAATCAATATCTATACTGTTTAAGAATAATTTTGTTGTCAATATGAAGTTAACTATGAACATGCAATATTTAGCTTGTGAAGCAATAGTGAGGAAATGAGCCCGATAAGCACTTATTCAGTGACAACCATAAATTGATTATTTCCTTTCTTATGTAAACTTATCTGGCTGCAGTGTGGGCTCACTTCCGAAGATCACTATGGTAGAGTCTTATCTAGAGGAAACTGATTTTAGAAGCTTGGCCTGCTCCTGATAAGGCACACATATCTCTGCTGGACT
Organism: Allobates femoralis; assembly: GCA_033576535.1. Taxonomy (NCBI): domain Eukaryota; kingdom Metazoa; phylum Chordata; class Amphibia; order Anura; family Aromobatidae; genus Allobates; species Allobates femoralis. The sequence goes on from JARQOC010000003.1 coordinate 220,706,031, forward strand.
TTGTATGCATGTTCCCATTTCGGGAACACACATAACTAAAAGGCAGATTGTGAATTGCTCATATTCCATTTTATTTGAATCATTTAAAAATAGTTAAATGATACAATACATTATGAAGATTATAAAATGCAAAGTTTTGTTCACTGAGTACTGCATCAAAAAATATTCCCATTCTACATTAATTTATTTTATTATATTAAAAACTTTATAGAAATATAAACCATACTGCACCGTTAAAGGGAACCTGTCACCCCTTTGGGCATTTTAAACTGTGCCCCCCAGCTTACACATAATGTAAATGGGGTTCTAGTAACCCCTGTATAGGACCAGACTGAACCCTCATACCTGTGAAAACAACTTTTATTGTGTTCAGCAGTGGCCTCCTATTGAGTCACAGAGGCTGCTATATGGTCATGGTGGCTAAACCCCTTGCCGCCCCTCCAGGCTGAAAAACCCGCCCAGCATGTGTTAAACTTCCCGTCCCTTCTCTGGCTGGCGCTTGAGTGACAAGAGCACTTGCGCCGACACAGTGGAGCAGGTGTCCGTGTTCCATATAACATAGTGCAGATGTCTTGCAAGACGTTGGCACTGACAGTGGTACCCGCACCTGCGCAGATGCACCTGTCAGGGTCGACATCTCGTGAGATTAGTGAAGTCTTGCGAGACATCAGCACTGTTAAATGGAGCACGGACACCTGCTCCACTGTGACGGTGCGAGTGTTCTTGTCACTCAAGTGCTGGCTAGAGGAGGGGCAGGGAATTTAAAACATGCTGGGTGGGTTTTGCAGCCTGGAGGGGTGGCGAGGGGTTTAGCCACCATGACCATATAGCAGGCTCCGTGACTCAATAGGAGGCCACCGCTGGACAGAATAAAAGTTGTTTTCACAGGTATGAGGGGTCAGTAGGGCACATACAGTAGTTACTAGAACCCAGTGGCGTAACTAGAGTCTGGTGGGCCCCGGTGCGAAATTCAGACCTGGCCCCCCCCACGCACACACGTTGGTCGGATGCTTGGGTCCCGTGTAACGTTCAAAGTTCTATAAAGACTCACAAATTGACCCCTCTATGTATTAATGTCCCTCACCCTGCTATATATGGTCCTCCTCCTGGAATATGGCCCTTATCCTGATATATATGTTCCCCTTTCTAGTATATATGGTCTTCCTCCTCCCACCATGATAGGCGTCCAATTATTATAACTCCCATATTCCTCCACTCCAAAACCCAGTGTCACCCCACATGTTAGCCTATTCCAGTGGTGGAGTCTTCTGCTCTCCTCTGTCCCCCGCTCTTCACCTCTGTGCCCCACTCTCCACCTCCTCATGTGTCCTCCTCTGTCCCCCATTCTCCTGTGTCCCACGCTCTCCTCCTCCTCTGTCCCCCGTTCTTCTTTATCTCCCGCTCTCTCCTCCTGTGTCCCCCGCTCTCTTCCTCCTGTGTCCTCCATTCTCCTGTGTCCCCTACTCTCCTTCTACTCTGTCCCCTGTTCTGCTGTGATCCCCACTCTCTTGCTCCTGTGTCCCCGCTCTCCTGTGTCCCTCGCTCTCCTCCTCCTCCTCTTTCCCCCGTTCTCCTGTGTCTCCCGCTCTCCTCCTCCTCTATCCCCGTTCTCCTGTGTCCCCTGCTCTCTTCCTCCTCTGTCCCCTGCTCTCCTCCTCCTGTGTCCCCCGCTCTCCTCCTCCTGTGTCCCTCGCTCTCCTCCTCCTCTGTCCTCCATTCTCCTGTGTCCCCCACTCTCCTCCTCCTCTGTCCCCAGTTCTCCTGTGATCCCCACTCTCTTCCTCCTGTGTCCCAGCTCTCCTGTGTCCCTCACTCTCCTCCTCCATCTCCCTGCATCCCTCGTTTTGCTCCTCCTCTATCCCCCGTCCTCCTGTGTCCCCCGCTCTCCTTCTCCTCTGTCCCCTTTTTCTGTCTCCCCCGCTTTCCCCCTCCTGTGTCCCCCGGCGCTTTCCTCCTCTCACTTCTCTTCTTCTCTTCTGCGAGTATTCAGCAACAGAGTGTCCTCACTTTCTGGATGAGCGGCCAGGACTAGAAACACGGCGGGAGACTGAGGAGGCTGCCGCCAGACTCTCCGGACCTCCAGAAGCTCACGGCTCTGTCCTGAGATGCAGCACGTGACGAAGCAGCTGCGGGACTTTCAAAGCTGCCGCGCCACTGCGCCTTCCTGTCCTCCGGCAGCCGGAATCAACCGCCTGGGGACCGGCCTGGCAGAGCGCTATGCAGAGACATGGATGTGCATCCTAGGGATGCACATCTATTTAAAGCAGTCGCAGGGGTTGGCAGGCGCCGGGCCCCTAAACCTCCGGGCCTGGTCGCACTTGCGACCTCTGCAACTGTGGGTGGTACGCCACTGTATGTATGGTCCTCCTCCTGGAATATGCCTTTATCATGGTATGTTTGGTCCTACATTATAGTAAAATGCAGCCTCACAGTCCTCCATAAAGTATAATGCAGCGTCCCAGCCCTCCATATAGTATAAAGCTGCATCACAGCCCTTTATATAATATAATGCAGCCTCACAGCCCTTCACATAATATAATGCAGCGTCACAGCCCTTCATATAGTATAATGCAATAATGCAGCCTCATAACCCTCCATATAGCATACATCCTCTCAACACACATGCACACACAGGGACACAGACACGCACATGGGGACACAGGGACACACACGGACACGCACACAGGGACACGCACACAGGGACACAGACATGCACACATGGACACAGACACGCACACAGGGACACAGACACGCACACAGAGACACAGACACAGGGACACAGAGACACAGGGACACAGACACGCACACAGGGACACAGACACGCACACAGGGACACAGACACGCACACAGGGACACAGACACGCACACAGGGACACAGATACGCACACAGGGACACAGACACGCACACAGGGACACAGACACGCACACAGGGACATAGACACGCACACAGAGACACAGACACGCACACAGGGACACGGACACAGCAGCACCGTACACTAACGGCATCTGAGGCAAGGAGATGACTGCAGTGCCGCTGTCCTTGCCAAACACATGCCACTAGCCGTCTGGGCAGCCAATCACAGGCCAGTAGCTGAGGTTATGCGCCGACTGGCCTGTGATTTGCCAGGACAGTGGCAGGGGCAGAGAGAGAACGGTGCTGCTGGACTTTATACATCTGGCGGCTGTGATCAGCCGCCTGGGGACATGGATATGCGTCCTTAGGGATACACATCCATGTAAAGGGGATGCAGCCAGGGGTCGACGGGCCCCTGTACCTTCTGGCCTGGTCGCAGCTGCGACCGTGGATGTTACGCCACTGGGAAGGGTGCACACAGTATAGGGGGTACAGTATGTGGGGTGGGCATGCACAGTATGGGGAGGGGGCACAAAGTATATGGGGAGGGCACAGAATAGGGGGCACACAGTATAGTGGGAGGGGGCACACAATTTATGGGGGTACAGTATATGGAGAGGGAACACAGTATATGGGGCAGGGGCACAGAACACTGTGTCTGACCTGTTACAGGATCTGCAAGTCCCTCCTGGTGATCAGCTTGCAGCGGTTGGCCCCCAGCACCCGCACCTGCTCCTCTGTGCACACCACCGGGGTGATGTCCTGAAACTCCTGCGGCAGGCAGATTAGCTCCTGCCTGTCTGCTCCAACATCCGGCACTCACTGCTGCCCCCGGGAGCCGGGCTGTACTTGCCCAGCAGGCAGCAGCTCTCAGCAGCACTACAGGAGGAGCGGAGGCGCGGACACGGCCCTGCTCTCGGCTGGAGGCAACAAGCAGCTGCCGCTGCTGCCTCATATTGTCAGGGCCAGAGTGCAGAAGCAGCCGGCCACACATATCGGCGATACAAGCCTGCTTAAACGCAGGCTGGCGCCAGGACCGTCACCTCCCCTCCCCTCCAACACACTGGCCATGCAGTTACATGGATGTGCGTCCTTGGAGACGCACATCCATGTGAAGCTGGGGCCCGGCGCTGGTATCATCGGTCGCAGGGGGCTGCGGGCGGCTCGGGCCTCTTATAGCCCCGGGCCCCGTCGCAACCGCGACCCCTGCGACCGCGATTGGTACGCCACTGCATACACACATAAACACACACACATAAACACACATAAACACACACATATAAACACACATATACACATAAACACACACACACATAAATACACACACACACATAAACACACACACAAACACACACATATATATATATACACACACATAAACACACACACACACATATACACACACACATAAACACACACACACATAAACACACACACTTCCCATCTAGCAATGTCTTCCCCCTTGTGGCCTCCTCCCCCCAATGTTGTCTCACCCATGTGCTTGGTGTCTTCTTCCTGGCGTTGAGCTGCACCGTGACAGACTTTACTGCAGGGGATCAGCACTGTCCCGCAGCTGACGTCACAGGCCTCTGCCGGCTTATGCATATTCATGCTGGTAGCTGCCTGGGGAGCACTGGCTGGGAGGTATGGTTGAGGAGCGGGGAGGGATGGATGATGGGGGGTGCTGTCAGGAACATTCAGCCTGACAGCACAGTGGAGGTGTGGGGAGCCACCGCACTTACTTGCTTGCAGAGCCGCTGACAGGCAGGAGGAGAGGAAAGGTGAGTGGAGGGGCGGGCACAGCTACAGGAAGTGCCGCTTCACTTCCTCCACATCCTCCTTCCTCGCCTTGGACACCCGCGGTTGCGGCGGGTGGCTGGAGGCACAGGCCCACCCGCGTGGAGGCACGGGCCCCCCCAAGGGGGCGGGCCCGGTCGCAACCGCGACCGCTGCGACCGTGGTAGGTACGCCACTGCTAGAACCCCATTTACATAATGTGTTAGGTGGTGATCAAAGTTTAAAATGTCCAAAGGGGGTGACAGGATCCCTTTAAAACAGCGGTTGGCTAGAAGTTTCCTTTTGGCATACATTTTATAGATTGACACACATTCTGGCTAGTGATGGGCGAACCCACCGATGTTAGGGTTCAACAAACTTGTCCGAACTTTTATTAGAGTTCAGGTTCGGGGTTGAAAGTGGCTCTTGGCTGCACAGTCTGATCGCTTCTGGGAGATACAGATGAGCTGCAGCTTATCTGTATCTCCCAGAATCGTGGACCTGCTGAGGTTGGCAGCGCCTGCCAACCACAGCAGGAAACTGCTCTGTGACAGCATCCGGGGTCTAGCCAGGACCCCGGCCTGTCATGTGAGTGCCGGAGATCCTGTGATACTATCGTGGGATCTCCGGAGCAGGCGGGGAACAGCGCGTTCCCCGCCGCAGCCACCTTGGATCCCGCTGTCAGTGATTGACGGCGGGATCCAAGGGGTTAACAGCGCCAATCAGATCCTGGATCCGATCGGTGCTGTTACCCCGACATTTCAGCTGATGAGATCAGCTGAGATGTCGGGACTTTGATGTGAGCTCAGCGCCGAAGCTCACATCAAACACCCCTTACCGGCCCATGACGTCCTCCTACGTCATAGGTCGGGAAGGGGTTAAACAGCAATATACTTATTGGCGTCCAGCCACTTGTACTTTCGGAGCCGCCCATTAACTTCCTAAATTTTCACTGCAGAGAAACCCAACAGCCAATCACAGATGCTGTCACAGAGTATTGGCCCACCAAAACCATGATGCAGTTTTTGCTGCGGATTTCATGCTCTTTTGGTGCAATTTTGGCACAAAACAGCATGCATTGCGTTCAATGTGTTCATCTGCTTCTCCTGGCCCAAAAAAGCACCAAAACCGCAATATAGTTGAGCTCTTTATATAAAATTATTCTTTGAAATAATTTTTTAAAAAATGACATGTGCTTGACCATATTTTTGTATGCCAGCCAGGAACACCAGGCAGGTACAGGCAGCACCCTACCCCCAGCTGTCTATTTTTACCTGGCAGGAAACCAAAAATATAGGGAAGCCCTTTTTTTATTATTTAATGAATTTCATGAAATAACTTAAAAAAATGACACGGGGCTTTGCCATATTTTTGGTCTCAAGACAGGTACAACTAGGCAGCTGGGACTGGAATCTTTAGCACATGGTGGCCCATGCATTTTGGGGCCTTCCCGCTGTGAATTACAGCCGCAGCTGCCCCAGAAAATGGTAGATTCATAAAAGTGCCATTCTCTGGCACTGTACTCTGACTTTTCTAGTGGCCCTGGTTGCTTGGCACACTGGGTAATAAAGGGGTTAATGTCAGTTTTTTATTGGCTGCTGGCACTAAGCCTGAAATTCTTAGTGTAAGCAGTAAAAAAAAAAAACACAACACCGAAAAAAACATTTAGAAATAAAATAAAAAAGACAACCCTGTTTCCCATGTTTCATTAACAAAAAAACTTTCCATCTGACATAATTCACAGATAACATCTTTAGCTCTGCTGCATATCTCTGTGAGCAGATGCCCATTCTCTGTGACAGCATCTATGATTGGCTGTTGGTCCCCTTTGCAGTGAATATCTAGATAATGAGCAGCACCGGAAGTAAACGCAGCAGGACAGTGAAGCGGTGGGATCCAGTAAGTATAATGCTGATTAAAAACTATTTTCTTTATTTTTACAGCTCTACCACCCCCAAACCTGAACTGTAACATGGACTTCCCAGGGAAGTCTGTATTCAAGATCTGTTTCTGAACACTAGGTGTTCGGTACGGACCCCGAACTTTAGTTTGGGTTTCCCCATCACTTACTCTGACTCTGAGGCTAGGGTAACACAACCGTATTTTCACCATCTGAGAAAAACCATCCAATTATGTTAATCAGACTCTGATATCACTGAGATCTACAGAAAAGTGTCTCCATCTTCTCCATTCTATCATTCTGTGACAATAGAACTCCACTCGGATATTATCTGATTGTGGTCTGATTGTTTTCACCATCACAGACTTAAATGGTCTAGTGTGGTCCGATTGACTGAGGCAAATTGTGCCTGATGTGATTTTTTTCATGAGACCGAGTGAACATTTTCACTGTAAATGACTTTCAGTATTAACTCTACGGTGATGATACGTAGATGTTCCTTCCAGTTCCTTTGTTTCACTTTTTTGGTGGTATGATGAAAAAGTATAGTTTTTGCCACATGTTTTTTTACAATGCTCACTTAGGGATGAGCGAGTATACTCACTACTATTCGGTATTCGCCAAATAGTAGCGATCTTCGGGCTATTCGCTACTCTCCGAGTACTTATGAGTACTCTGTCACTACCAGCCATTCAGATGGCGCCACGTCACACCACGTGATCGCTAGCGGCCACCTGATTGGCCAATGTGCAAGGTCCTAGATGTACTATCAGGACCTTGCAAACTGGCCAATCAGGTGGCCGCTAGCGATGACGCAGTTGTGACGTGGTGCCATCTGATTGGCCAGATCGCTACCTGCCATCTGATTTGCTGGTAGTGAAAGGTCCTTTTCCAGCAATCGGATGGCTTCTCTGGCGGTCCCGGTGCAGGTGTCGGAAGGTGAGTATGTAAGTTTATCACTTTTTAACAACTTTTATTAACTTTCAGGCTACTTTCGCAGTGTATAGATACACTGCGAAAGTATTCGTACTCGCTATACTCGCAACGAGTAGCGAGTACTGCTGCCTACTCGTTGCGAGTATAGCGAGCACGAATAATGCGGTACTCGCCCATCCCTATGCTCACTTAAGGGGTTAACTAGTGTGATAGTTTCAGATAGGGGTCATTCTGAATGTGGCGATACCAAATATGTATACTTTTTTTTTTACATAATTTACTCAGTCCCTATGTGGGACATCACCTTTAGGCTGGAAACACACTATAGTACTTACAAGCGAGTCTCTCGGACGAGACTCGGATCAGTGACCCTGAAAGGCCTCTCACTCTCTGGACAGAGTGTCAGCTGCTGTGATTTTGGGCAGCATCACGCTCCTGTGCAGAGAGGGAGAGGCCAGTCAGGGTCACTGATCCGAGTCTCGTTCAAGAGACTCGCATGTAAGTAGAATAGTGTGTTTCCACCCTTACTCGTATATACACCTTTTCTGCCACCATATAGTAATAGCATTCACATTTTATGTATCACTACAGCTGGAAAAACCCAAATTGTCACCACATAAAATTATAATATATGAGCCCACAAGGTGGACATTGCTAATGCATGGGGCCTCATTGTGGGACATTATTACAGTATGGGTCCACAACGGGGTACATTATTAATGTTCCCAATGTGGCCCAAAACATTAAGGGCCGTTTCACATCTGTGTGCCAGTGCTTTTGGCAGCATTGTGCTAGAGCAGGAGGTAGCGCAGTGCATGTGCTGCCAAGCACATTGGAGCGCAAATGAAGCGTATTGCGCTAACGCCACCATTACCTTATATGGGCGAGCACAGGCAGATGGAACCCAGAAGTGCAAGTGTGATTGCGGCTGTGAAATAGCGCATGCGCTAGTCCGGACGAACCGGAAACACGTAATGCGACAATTGTGGTGCGTCCGGACTAGTGCATGCACTGTGACACAGCCGCATTCACATTTCCGTTTCCGAGTTCCGTTTACCTGAACTCGCCCATACAAGGTAATGGCGGCGTTAGCGCAATGTGCTTCATTTGAGCTCCGATGCGCTTGACAGCGCATGCACTGCACTACCACCTGTGCTAGCACAATGCTGCATAACCCACTGGAGCTCAGATGTGAACTAGGCGTAACAAAGCCCCGACTTGTGACTCCATGCATTAATAATGTCCCCAATTGGCCCAATGCAGTAATATTGTCTCCCATTTTGACAACCCTATTGAGTAAAAATGTTTCCTATTTTGGCCCTCATATAAGAATAATGTCTGCCATTCTTGCCAAAATATAGTATTTATTTCCATTATTGTGGCCCACTTACAGTTATAATATTTCAAATTTTTTACCTATTGTGAGGTATACCTGCAATACTGTACATGACTGGTATGTATCGCACAGACAGACTTCTACTGAAATCTAAATCCAGGATGTTTGCTGGGACTTACTATTCCACAAACTATTATATGATATGGGCTGGATTTAAAGATGGTCAGGAAGTGATGGGTGGGAGTAACCATTCACACACCTCCAATAGGTGTTGGTAATGCATGAAGTCTACTGTATTCACATATATCAAGTAAGTTACGGTGACGTCCATCTCTCACTCTCAAAGTGTGTTTAGTTTACAGGTTCTTTAGAAAATGGTGAGACACCCTAACTGATATGCCAGGCAACGACAGTTGCCTTTCATGATCTTTAGTTTGTGACAGGTTCTCTTTAATAATTGTGGTGCAAACCGTACCTGAATATAATGGACTTATGCGGTTTGTTATATAAGTGACAAAGCTGGGTGTGATTAGTTGCACCTGGATTATCTAATGTAATAACCGAATGACTACTTTATGAGTGTTGAATTGCATTGCGTAAGCAAGTGTTCCATAACAGTACTGCAAGCGCTAACTCACACTATATATAGTAATAAATGTCCTCCACTGTGGGCCTCATAGAGTATGGTGTCACCCTCTATAACCCGCATAAAATATAATGTTCCTCTTTGTAGTTCCTGTAAATTATAATGTTCCCCTCTGTGACCCCAGTAAAGTGTAATGTCCTCCTCTGTAATGCTCTTTACATGGCAACTTAAAATAAAACATAAAAAACAATTTGTCTCACCTTTCTCCAATCTCATAAAAGAGCAGCTTATTCCTCTTTCTCTAATCTGATATAATTGCATCACCTGCATACCAACAAAGCCTGATGTCAGCTGTCGGTATTGTGGGGCGTAGGAGCCAGTAATTCTCTCTGCTCCGCAATGTGTTTTAGCTATATGTATGTTCCAGTATTCTGCATCTCCTCTAGGCTCCACCCCCTTTTGGAACCTACCAAAGTACTGGTTCCCCCTATTCTAGTGGACTATTTTTCAAGACTCCACAGGTTTAAACCCTGAACTAGCAATTTACAAAGAATATTACATTTTATAATAAAGTGCAATACCACTCTGTGGTGCCTAGCCGCAGGGGTGCCACACATGCACACCCATCTGAGGATCGCCCTATCACCAGCTAGCACCCTGGTGTCGGATGACTTCTTGGTCCTCTATGAAGTCAGTCAGAACCTGATTAAAAGTGGCATTTGGTATTGACTTTGCATAAACCATTTGTTATGTTGTTATGAGCTATTTGAATTGTTCTTGGTTTATTGAAAACACAAAAACAATTTACATTTTGACAAACCTTATTTGCAATAGAAGTTTAATCATTTTAATTGGAACTGTAATACCCATTAGGAGATGATACCGGAGGAAAGAAGAAAGGTAAATTATCTAAATTAAGTTATATAAAAAAAACTATGATTATTGTTATTTATAAATTCAGGTCTTTCTAAGGCCGGTTTCACATTGCGGGTTTATCCGATCCGAGGCTGTCTGTGTAAACCGGACAGACCAGGACCGGAGTTTTGGCCCCATAGTATACTATGGGGCCGGATAGAAGCTGGATGGCAGCTCTCTGCAATCCGGTTTCTATCTGTCCGGGACAATCCGGGAGAATTCAGAATTGTCTCACGGACACAAAAACGTTGCTTGCAGCATTTTTGTGTCCGATCCGGGGCTGTCAGGCTCACCCTGACAGCCTTGGATTGGATCTGAACCGCAATGTGAAACCGGCCTAAGGCGCCGTCACACTCATCAATATCGTGAGCGATATTGTTAGCGATCACGTGCACGCGCGATTGCTAACGATATCGCTCACATCGCTGGTGAGCTGTCACACAGACAGACTCACCAGCGATGTGGAGCAGCGAGATCGTGGTAACTATGGTACACATCGGGTTACTAGGCACCGCGCGGCGCTTAGTAACCCCACGTTTACCATAGATACCATCTCCCAGCATAGGCTCTGCCGCTGGGAGAATCTTCCTCTAATTGCCTACACCCACGATTGACATTGAATACGCCGATCACCTGGAAAGGCATCCGGCTCCCTAATGGAAGCCTTGGCGATTGGACGATCCGAGAACGGCATTACATTGCTACAACGCTGTTGTTTCGGCCCGGTAGCCTGCGAGTCACGTCTGCTTATAGTGGCGGGGTAAAAGGACAGATATTACGAATCGTCATGAATTGACCGCATGTGAACCGCCTATCATTATCAACTTGATATGTCATTGCTTGACACCCATTTTTAATAAATCATTCATTACATGTGAAAGGATGTTATTTAAGCTGTGGTATGTAACGTACGGCCTGGCTTGCTAGCAAAGCGAGAGTGAATGTGTCTGTAAAAGTGCTATAATAAGTTAAGTAACTAATTCATTCTCTGAGAATTTTCTTCCTCTCTATCTGGACACTTTGTAAATTATTGACAGGCTTGTTATGCAAGCAGTCACTGGTACCTAATGTAGCCTGAATTGCAGCTTGTTAACTACAGCCTGTTGATTTTCCACAAATTAATGAAATCATTAAAGGGGTTTTCAAGACCCTAGAACAATTTAGTCAATCTCTGCAACTGTAGATTACAGAATAGTGACAGTGTGCAATGTGCAAGCTGTCAAAATTCCCCTGCATTCCCAATGAAAGTGGGAGCTCAACTGACTGCAAGTATTCAATTTGAACACTTAGGGCCACGTCACACACACAGATAATTGTGCAGAGATTGTTCGCAGATCTCTGGTTGCAGTGAAATCATGGACACATTGTTACATTTGCACACAGCAACAAAATGGAGCAATGTGTCCATGATTTCACTGCAACCAGAAATCTGCGAACAATATCTGCACAATTATCTGTATGTGTGACGTGACCCTTATTGTGCCATACTCTCAAACTTCTCATCTGATTCTCACCTGTTTATTTTCTCCTGTGGAATTAACTCCTCTTTAATCATTCAGATCCATGAATCAATTAATTTTAACCCCTCCATGCCCTATGACATACATTTACATCATAGGTCGCCTACCACTTTTGATGCGAGCTCACGGCATGAGCTCGCATCGTCCCCTGCACATCTCAACTGACATGATCAACTGATATGTGTAGTAGCAGAGGTGATCAGATCCACAAACTGATCGCCGCTGTTAACCATTTGGATTGCGCTGTCATTCACTAACAGCGCAATCCAAAGCCCCGCAGCATGAATCGCACTGTTCCCCACTGGTATTTGTGGTCTCGGGAGGTGAATCACGGGATCTCTGCTGTTACCTAGACAGCCCAGGGTCCTGTAATGACTTCGAAAGCTGTCCTGATTCACTTTCTGCTGGCAATGACAGAAGTGAGGTCGCCAGCAGAAAGTGATCACTTCCCGTTTCTTCAGATGTGCAGCAGCCCATCTGAAGACAAGGGAAGCGATTGCAGGGTGCAGTACTGAGGCCCTCTAGTGGACCAATAAAGTATTTTAAAAAATAAAAATGTAAAGTATATAAAAAAAACCACACAATATATTAAAAATCACCCCCCTTTTGCACCATAGAAAATAAAACTATTGAAAAAATAAATAAAATATTGAATCATTAGAAATGTCAGCTCAAGCTGTAAAAAATAAGCAATCGCACAGCCCCAGATTCTGAAAAAGGAGAACGCTATGGGTCATGGAAAATGGCACAAACGTAAAAAAAATTTTCTTTAAAAGAATTTTTTTTCATCACTTAGATAACAGTAAAAGTATATATGTGTTGTATTTACAAAGTCATATAGACCCGAAGCATCATACCAACATGTCAGTTGGAACTTTTCTCCCAATCCCATTTTCCTGTACACTATATGGAAAAATAAATGATTTAATTCAAAAGTAGAACTTGTTCAGCATAAAACAAGCCCTTATATGTCTATATTAACGGAAAAATAAAAATGTTATGGCTCTTGGAAGAAGGGGAGGGAAAAGCAAAAACTGGAAAACAGAAAATCGCCATGGGGTGAAGGAGTTAAATAGAAACAAGACTGAAAGAGATTCTAAGATGGCTCTCTGTGTGACAGCAGACTTGTGAATCCTCACATCCCAGGCTGGTTTCAAACTGGATTTTTTTGCCATCACTGTGAGTCTGGCTGAAACTGGATGCACCCGAATCAGTTTTCGGATCCATTACCATTCAATGGGGCCAGATGAACTTGCGGGTGCATCCAGTTCTTCTTGTTTACTCCGGATCCTTGTGTCACTGTTTTTTTCACTTAGACAAAAAAAATCATTTTGTTGCGATTTTGGTCTCCGTGACAAAATCCAGAAGCACCCAGATCTGGGGCACTACTTGTTGATTTAAATGTGTCCCTATGTAACCCGGGTCCGGTGGACTTTAGATCCTAATGGACCCGGTCACCAGACCCAGGTTTTGGAACTTCTCATGCCCAGAATGCAGTTCCAAAGACATGCCCCCTAGGGGGTGTGTCATTTGTCCCCAGATCCGGCAGAAACTGGTACACAGCCAGAAGAATCTGTCTGCTCCCACACCGTGAGACCGATCAGTGATAATACCGATGTGGATGCATCAGTTTTTGAAATTTCGTTGGAAGGTACTCGGAGGACGCAGGTAAAGTCTGCATCCCCCTGGAAAACCAGGCTCAAGCACTGTGTGCTGTGAGAATTATCTGGGGCTGGCGCAAGTGATCGCAAGTAATTAATTTGAATGATTCCAACTACACCCCAATTAGACTATGTCCAGTTTCATTGAATATAATTTTTTTGAGTGTGGCCCATCTATTTGGCACATTACAAAATCTATGAAAACCGCATACTTGCAGTCACTCGCCTGTTGTTCCTTGCACCTGCACCAGAAAATTCTCACAGTGTGCAGTCACATAAAGGCGTGGCAGACTTGTTACCTAAGCCCATAAAACCACCTTGAGTGAAGGTATATGATAAAAGCATAATAAACATAATAAATGTCACCAAGGGAACATACTCATCATCTTGAAGGCATGATACATATACTAAAACTACAAATAACTACAAAAAAATCTGTTGTATAAAATTGAAAGTACCGTATATACTCGTGTATAAGCCGACCCGTGTATAAGCCGACCCCCCTACTTTTGCCCCCAAAACTTGGGAAAACCTATTGACTCGTGTATAAGCCGAGGGTGGACCCGAGCACAGGTATACAGCCCCCAGCAGTGTGGTATACAGGCCTCCCCAGTGGTAGTATACAGCAGCCTCCCCAGTGGTAGTATAAAGCAGCCTCCCCAGTGGTAGTATACAGCAGCCTCCCCAGTGGTATATACAGCATCCCTAAAGGTATAAACAGCAGACCCCAGAGGTATACAGCAGGCCCCAGAGGCATATACAGCAGGCCCCAGAGGCATAAACAGCAGGCCCCAGAGGCATATACAGCAGGCCCCAGGGTATATACAGCAGGCCCCAGAGGTATACAGCAGGCCCCAGGGTATATACAGCAGGCCCCAGAGGTATACAGCAGGCCCCAGAGGTATACAGCAGGCCCCAGAGGTATACAGCAGGCCCCAGAGGTATACAGCAGGCCCCAGAGTATATACAGCAGGCCCCAGGGTATATACAGCAGGCCCCAGGGTATATACAGCAGGCCCCAGGGTATATACAGCAGGCCCCAGAGGTATACAGCAGGCCCCAGGGTATATACAGCAGGCCCCAGAGGTATACAGCAGGCCCCAGAGGTATACAGCAGGCCCCAGAGGTATACTGCAGGCCCCAGGGTATATACAGCAGGCCCCAGAGGTATACAGCAGGCCCCAGAGGTATACAGCAGGCCCCAGAGGTATACAGCAGGCCCCAGGGTATATGCAGCAGGCCCCAGGGTATATACAGCAGGCCCCAGAGGTATACAGCAGGCCCCAGGGTATATACAGCCCCCCAGTGTATACAGCAGGCCCCAGGGTATATACAGCAGGCCCCAGGGTATATACAGCAGGCCCCAGAGGTATACAGCAGGCCCCAGGGGTATACAGCAGGCCCCAGAGGTATACAGCAGGCCCCAGGGTATATACAGCCCCCCAGTGTATACAGCAGCCCCCCAATAGCACTAGCCCCCCCATCATTGTAAGAGCCCCCCACACTTTGCAGAGCCCCCCCCCCCCGCTGCTTTATCTTACCATCCGGGGTCTTCTTCACCGCGGGTCCTCCAGTCCTTCCTCGCGCGCTGTGTTCCCGGTCTCATGTGACCCGGCGGTCGCAGTGGAATGACGTCATCGCGCCGGGTCACGTGAGACCTGAACACAGCGCGCAGGACCCGCGGCGAAGACCCCGGATGGTAAGATAAAGCAGCGGGGGAGCTCTGCAAAGTGTGGGGGGCTCTTACAATGATGGGGGGGCTAGTGCCATTGGGGGGCTGGCTGCTGTATACACTGGGGGGCTGTATGCACGGCTCCCCCTGCCGCTGTGATGGGCGGGGGGAGCCGTGCATATCTAATGAGCGGCCCCACGTGACGGGCCGCTCACTCATCAGCCCCCCCCCGCCTCCTCCAGCCTCCCCAGCACCCGGACACAGCCCCCACCACATATATTACCGTATTGACCCGTGTATAAGCCGAGGGGGTGACTTTTCAGCCCAATTTTTGGGCTGAAAAACTCACCTTATACACGAGTATATACGGTAATACCAATATTTTGTATGGTCTAACAGAAGGCAATGGGGGCCATATTAAATTGTATTCTACATATCCCAAATAGGAAGCCCATATACAGTATGCTCAGTCCCGATAGCCATTTTTCTCTATTTGAATAAAAGGAAACAGGAAAGTAATGCAGACTCCCATTTTAAGAAAGTAATGCAGACTCCCACTTCTAATTTTCTTGATACGCCTTATAAGTTTTACCTTTAGATAGGTGATTTTGGTATATTTATATATGGCAGATCTTCTGCAAAAATTTCTAAATCTAAAACACAATTCCAAGTATCTGTAGATTTCTGCAAGCCCAGTTTAGATGAATAAGGCAGTTGCAAAATAAGATGCAATTAAATCTTAGACTTTTCGTTATGGCCTTTATGACAAGTTGGCCTTGTCCATTACTCAACCGCCATTTGGTTGTTTATTGGCCACTTAAACAGGCTGACAAACACCCCATGATCACATAACTTTTTTTAATATGATTTTTCTGTGTGCATAGCAAATCATGATAATGGCAGCACATTGCCATATTTCGCCGAATAATGTGCTATCAATAACAATTATTTTTCAGCTGGCTTAAAAAACATCACACTTAATATATGAGGGTTTTCATCATCAGGTAATTGCCAATGAATAGTCGGACATGAGTGTTGCTATGAACATGTGTTCCCCCAATTATTAGCCCATCAAAATAGTTGTTAGGACTTAATATTTTAACTATTTCAACACCTACTTAACTGTCTTCTTATGGTTGCAGGAAAACTTCTCTCCATAAGGTAGATAGCACGTTCCCAAACCTCGTCTTAGCCCACTCACACAGCCAGATCAGAATATCCCACACACTACACTGATGAGGGGCGGTTACCCCAAAACATTTCTGTAGTTTGGGGTTCTGATCTAGCACAAATCCCATAGTCATATTAAAAAGCTTGTTAGAAAGCGACTATAACTAAGAGGAGCTACTTAAAGGTGGCACTGGAGTTAATCCACTTCCTTACTGAAGTGCAAATTTATACTGTAATAGTAATTGACCATTAAATGACTGTTGAAAATTATCTATAAAAAGGGAAAGACGAGATAGCCCCAGATGGTCTAACTTGTTATTTTAGAAACACATTCTTATTTAACATTACAATGGGATAAAGCATATTAGAGGCTTTCTGTTAATGACGTCAGTAAAATTTATGAAGTCCGGTGAATCAAATTGATTTTTGTATGTTAATAAATCTGGTCTATCCTGGCACTGTCTGCTCGTGCTCTTTTCTTCCCCTCTAGTGCTATTACAGTACAACACATATTCATTCAAGCCTTAATGAACTAGCCTAAAGGCCTAGAATAGGAAAATATGGAGAACTCATCACGTCTGCGTAGTGCTGGTAAATACTCATTTCATCAGCACTTCATTATTCTTAAGTAATATTACTATTAGCAATAAAAAGGATGATGGTTATACCCTATAGCAAACCGTGCAAAAAGAATTTGCTTGGTTTCCATAGTTTTCTTTGAATGCTCAAATACAAATATAGAAGTAGTTACCTGTGAGGCTTCTAAGTGACAAATATGATTATTTCATTTATAATATTCACCATTAGGCAAGGGCAAAATAATAAACTTTTAACTCCCTGTCGATATTCATTTTCCTGCTACACAATGAATTGCACAACGTTGAGTTATCGTATGTGCATATGCAGCTATGATGAAATCGGCACCAATAAAT
Source organism: Allobates femoralis (assembly GCA_033576535.1). Classification (NCBI taxonomy): domain Eukaryota; kingdom Metazoa; phylum Chordata; class Amphibia; order Anura; family Aromobatidae; genus Allobates; species Allobates femoralis. Next base: position 220,723,289 of record JARQOC010000003.1, read on the forward strand.
TAATAAGGCCAAAAATGAAAAACACTTTCGTGAAGTCTAAAAGTGTACGATATTTCCATGATGTTCTTAAGATGTTCCCATGTAGAAATTTGTTTTGCAGAGATTTCACTGGTTGGTATTTACATCTGAATATGGTTTATAGAAATATATGTTCATGCTGAAGTCTTGACTAGAGATGAGCGAACTTTCCCCAAAATTGTTCGCCAATTTCAAAGTCAGCACAAACATTGCAGATTTTGTTCTTGAACGGAAACACAAGAATTGTAACCACAAACGCGGCTTTGTTCATTAACTGATTGGATAAAATAGTATTACTATTTTTAAGTGATGATTTTCTTCTACCTTCTCACAGTTTAGGATAGCTGGGGGATGTGTTTGATGACGGGAAGGGGTGGGGAGAGGTCAGAGCAGCGTCGGACTTGATTTTTTTCCCCCCCAGCATTTTCTTTGTGGATGTTTCTGGTCGCAGCCAATCAGGGCACATAAAAGATCCACAAGTTGAAGACACAAGAGCATTTGTCATTGGCTGGCTTGTTTCAATGGCTACCTAAGTGTAATGTATTGTAGGGATTTACTCACTCACTATTTTAATAGCAATGTGGCAGGATGACAAGGTAAAATGGGAAACGGGGCAGCTGATCTGCCCCTCAAGTTAGGGAGCCCTGAACTCACCCTGACTCAGGGGAACACCTGATGGTGGAGATGCCTGAATCTCTACCCTAGCCCTTCTCCTGCTCAGCCCTGCGCTGATTCCTACTGCCCCTCCCCCCTAATCAGGGAAGTAATAAAACCCACAGATTAAGATAGACAGGGGGAACCAAAACACAAGTGCTCAGTACTCACATACAGGGAGAATACAATATGTGATTTGCGAGAAAATAAATACCAGCATTAGATAAAAATACATCAAACAAGTTACAACTGTTTCCCAGAATCTGGAACACCACACCACAAACCGGTTAAGCTTGGAGCAAGCTGAAGCTATAATAGATTATTTATTTATAATAGGTATAAGAGACTGGGCTCCACCATATTTAAAGGGTGGAGATAGCTATGATAGGACAGAAGCGACCTGAAACTACAGCAGCCCATTAGCAGCCATCAGGAAGTTAACTCCAGCAAGACGATGACCAGTGAGCACAAAACAATTGACACCCAAACCCAGGCTGAGCAAAAAAGAAGCACAAGTTTGCTAATCAGACACCACAGTGTGAACAGAGTCAAAAGACAGCAAGACCCCAAAAGGAGTGCAGAACGGAACACCGCATGACACAATGGGAGCAAAGACACACATGAGCCTTAGATTTTATAGGTGAACAAGTCTGTATTGAACACACATGGTAGAAAACAAACATGAGATGCAGAAAAGTGAGCAAGTTTATTGAACATGCAAAACAGAAGTCTCTTGAAATAGTTCTTTCTCAATGTAGCTAAAAGGGAAAGTGTTTCAGAAGTTGTACACGTAGGGTACCTTTACACGCGGCAACCTTTTTAGGAATTTCCCTGGCAATTTACTGGTTGCAGTGAAATCTCTTGTTGCTGTGTGCAAATGGAACAATGTCTCCATGATTTCACTGCAACCAGTAAGTTGCCAGTGACATTCCTAGAAAGGTTGCCGTGTGTAAAGGTACTTTTAGGGAGATGAAAAATGCATAAAGTCTATGAGTGTTGATACACTCAGAAAGGTCTGGGAATGGTAGCCATAGAGAATAAGTCCTGAACTTAAAACAGTGCAGTGTAGTTAAAGTTCAGCACAGCCCAGAGAACTACTGCACAATATAAACTGATAAGCTGCAAAAGCTAAGAAGCACACAGGGATAATGTATCACAGGCAGGCAGGCTTGAAGCAAAGTCAGAGACAACAGCACTAGAAGAGAGTTTATAGGAGAAGCACTGAAACAGGTGTGGCAGCAAGAGGTTAAATTGTGTCGAGCCCCAGGCCCTGGGGTACTCGAGTATCAGGCTCGGTGGGTGTTCTCATGAGGATATCACAGGTGGCAGCGCCTGAGCCTGTGGCCTGGGTGACACTTCTATAAGGGGTGTATGTACAGGGGATTAGAGTTTGTCATGCAACACCACCTGTAGTACCTGGTGATGGGTCACCAGCGCCGCCACTGTCCTCTGGAGGTCGATGGTAATGCGGCTGAGATGGCAAAGCTCCCTACAGGTGGAGCTGGTCCTCCAGGGCAGCATTCCTGTAAGCAAACAGGTTGATGAAGATAACCACACAAAGGCAAAGTCACTTTCTCCCGGGTACTTCACTGTAAACGTTCCGCAGCAAAATACAGAGTCCACAGTTCAGCAAGTTGTTATTCAAACAGGTAGCCCTACGGGTGGCTGCAAGTGGATGCAAGGTGGTATGGTGGAACCCGTGGTAAACATTAGTTGACGAACCTGTGTCCTTTCTTCCCGCCTAGGATGAGTCTATACCCAATGGCTCCTTGTAGGTAGACTTGGGGCTTCCCTCCCTCGTGGTAAGGAAGCAGGCAGACCACTCCATCTGACAGAGTGCCACATCCAGTAAACAGACCGCAGCAGCTGGTTGATGACTTTCAGAGATGGACTCTGCCCATTTCCTCAGGTCTGGCGTTCCCGTGGTGAACTGGGGAATTCCCTGGAGTATGATTGTTCCACACTCGAGTTCCCCCTTTCTCTCTAGGGCGCAGACTCCCTCGTCAGGCACCCTCTCTCAGGACCCTCTCTCTCACCTTCCCTCCGGATCAGCGTAGAGCTGTCCGGGTTAAGCTTCCGCCTCACTCCACACTCCAACTCCTCCGAATCCGACTCTTAGACGCTCTTTATCTGACTAACTGACTCTAATTCCCCCCAGAGGTGAATATATCTCCCTCCCTTGGGGTAACCTCCCACCACTACTCTGTGTGGGATTGCAGGAATGGGTCCCACCCATCAACCTAGGATCCACTTGCAGCTGGGGAAGATTACACCACTTTTACAGGTGCAATACCCCACTGTGACCCCTGACCATGTGGGGCGCCATAATTGCAGAGACTGGAAAAGTCAAAGCAGATATGCAGGAGGAGGAACTCTTGAGAAACACAGGAAACAGGAAGCTTGGAATTCAAACTCAATACTCAAGAAGGGCTAGAAGGTAGACTAAAGGTACCGTCACATGCCGCAATCTCGCCTCGTGATGTGTGGCGATATGATGTGCGCGCTCACGTTTTTTGTGCCCACCTCAAATCGTCGATGGCGGCGTCACACGCCGCAATTTCGCCCTGAAGCTAATGCGATGTGTCACTCCGGAAATTGCCTCACCTACAATGAAACCAATCTTGCCTCATTCGATCGATGCTTCACACGCCGCAATCTCAAAGGCAATGTGGGCGTACATGTTCAGCGCGGCGAGGAGATAGGTGTGCCACAGTGCTTTACACCGCGCCCCATACACGCTCATTGGACAAAACAACTCGGTTACTATTGGTCAGCCTGCTCTTGAAGGCTGGCTAATACATGACGCCATTGTCTATCGGAGTTGTCACAAATACACGCTCGTGTCGTCAATTGTGGCTCCTGCAACACACTTTTGAAGCGCCAAAGTGTAACACAGGAATGGTCTTGTGCAGTACAGTGAATTACACTAAGAATGGCTAGGTGTGCGTCTGTAGGTGATAGTGGTAAGATACAAACAACACTATGGACACATGTGCCTGCATTGGTCCACGCCATGGCAGAGCTGCCATGGCTGAACTATGTGTGTACCTTCATCCCCCACAAATACTATTGCATTCTCCATGTGTGTGGACATATTCCCATGTGGCCAAACACATCATAATGGACATGTACACACAGTCACGGCATACAGTGTGGACCAAAGGGCTGGACCTGTGTACTGGACATTAGCTGACAATGCTGCACGGTTCATCATACAGAAAGCTTTTCTGCACTTTTTTATTCATTTCAGGGTGTAGTTGGGCCCCTATGGGGCGCCATTCATCTAGTGGTGCAGAAACATTGTACTGTGCAGCCCATAGCTAAGGCAGCAGAGCTTGGGTAGCTTTCAGACACTCTGCACCATATGTATCAGTGTGAATGGTGCCCTATGCAGGCCCTTAGTGTGCATGGCAAGTCGCCTCCCATACCTTGGTTGAGGTGATTCATTAGCTTGCATCTGGGCTTGCTACACAAGTGTGGTCTGACTGCGTCCTGCAAGTGCAGTATTGTTTTTTGTCTATGGCATTGATGGTAAGTTTTTGATGCTGCTTTTTCTAGTAGTTTTTGTATATTTTGATAGGACTGACGAGCATGGGAATCCGTGTCGTGGATGTCAGCTTAAGTGCCTTCAAAGAAACAATAGTTGCGCCACACTGTGTATAATGGTGAGAAGGGTGGGTGACAAATTATTCTGCTCACCTGATTCTGTTGTGCCGACCGCACAACAGGTTGAAGAGCTACGAAGGGCTGCTGGTGCTCACGTCAGCTTAAGTGCCTTGGCCAACACATGAACCAATATCCCATCTATAAAGGTTTTTTGTTCATCATACAGAAAACTTTTCTGCACTTTTTTATTCATTTCAGGGTGTAGTTGGGCCCCTAGGGGGCGCCATTCATCTAGTGGTGCAGAAACATTGTACTGTGCAGCCCATAGCTAAGGCAGCAGAGCTTGGGTAGCTTTCAGACACTCTGCACCATATGTATCAGTGTGAATGGTGCCCTATGCAGGCCCTTAGTGTGCATGGCAAGTCGCCTCCCATACCTTGGTTGAGGTGATTCATTAGCCTGCATCTGGGCTTGCTACACAAGTGTGGTCTGACTGCGTCCTGCAAGTGCAGTATTGTTTTTTTGTCTATGGCATTGATGGTAAGTCAATGCTGCACGGACCCATCAATACCATTTAACGTATCACATACCTCTGTGCACAGCATAAAGCTATGTGCAACTGCCCTGTATTGAAAAGTAACGACAGACACAGGTAGTTTGGTTCTGTTTTTTTTAGTGGTACTTTTTGTGCACAAAAAAAGGAATTATAACAACACACAAAAAAAACATTAAAAACAGAAGTGTCAACATCACACAAATAAATAGAAAAGGATGATAAAGAATGGCCATACCCAAACATTTCACACTACAGATAAAAAAAAACTAAAACAACTAACTAACTAATGTTTAAGCACCCAAAATAAACAAAACACCACCATAATCCTCCTGGTTTAGCCATCCTGCTGACTGAGACCCTGGCTCAGCAGCTGGAGTGGCGCCACACCATGGTCGGCAGCACGCCAATCCCCAGGACGGAGCTCCCCTGTTGTGGGATCAACAGAATCCACATAACTTGCCGGCGTGTATGATGACCGATCCCTACGACGTAGGAAGTTATGCAGCACACAGCAGGCCAGCACTACCACATCGATAGATTCCAGTTTCATATGCAAAGGCTTATGAAACACGCAGAAACTATTGGCCATGATCCCGAACTCATTTTCAACCACACGGCGAGCCCAGGATAGCTGGAAATTGAAAATGTGCTGCTCAAAAGTAACTGTCCTCTGGGGACACAGCTGTAGTAGGTGAGCCTGAAGGGGAAGGCTTCATCCCCCACAAACGCAAAGTTTAGATGACCGGTCGTGACATCATTTGAGGGCAAGTTCAGAGCACCTCTCCTTAGGTCTTCGGCCAAGGAGCTGTGTGCAAACACCCCCATCTGAGACACGGCAGTTCATGCCAACGTTTATGTAGAGGAACTCATAGTCAGCATCCACCAGGGCCATGAGGACCACGCTAAAATATCCTTTAAAATTAAAATACAAGGATCCCGTGTTGGGGGGTTGTGTGATTTCACGTGCTTATCATCCAATGCACCTTCGCAGTTTGGAAATTGCCATCGATCGACAAAACCTCTGGCAACATCCATCCATCCAGCTGGGGTTTTGGTAACTGCATGTAAGATGGCAGCAGACAACTTACGATGGCCTCACACGTCTCTGGTATCAGGCGGCTCAGCAGTGGCCATGAGACTGCTGCAGAGTATTGCAGGTCTGTCCTCGAACGACCTGTTGCCAGAAACCTCAAAGTTACAGCCAAAAGATCCTCAGGTGGCACAGCTCGACTCATCAAAATGTCCTGTCGGGCAATCAATGGCTTTATGCGTTCCAAGAGGAATGTGAAAGAGTCCTCGGACAGACGGAGATAGTTGCTGAAATCATGCGGACTACTATCCTCCAGCTGATGCAGCAGGCGCATGTGTCTCAGGTTGTCCTGTTGCCGAAGCCAATCCCGAACCCACAAACGCCGTGGTCTGCGAGCCCGCAACCTCTCAGCTGTCTCGTCCAGCCACAAGTCCACCAAGGCAAGAGCCACGATAACATCTCCATCAGGTTCCATGATCATCTCACGTACCAACCCCTGCAAAAGGAACAAAAAAAGCCTAGCATGAAAAGAACACGTTATCAGACATCAAAAATAACCACTACCTCCTTCCCTACACATGGCCTAGCCAGTTACCCACATCCTAGCAGACTCTGCTCACATGGCCACCCACATAGATATTTTCGACCATTGAATGGTCACAAACAACATTATTCTACCTCACAACAACACCTGTTATCACTACACCAATGGGCCTCCTCCACAACTATATCTCCATCGTCAAATTGTGACATCATTACCATATCACCATATAGCTGCCCATAATGTATATGTACTACCACAACGCCTAGAAAAATACAAAGCTCAACCACACAGACAGATGCTTGTTAACAATTAAATGCAAGAACATTCTAAACGTACCAGTGTGGCGTCCCCCTGGCTAGGCACCACAGAGAGGTATTACACTTTGACAACAAATGTGATATCTCTATGTTGTTGGTTCAGGGTTTAACCTGTGGAGTGTCAAGTTACACACACAGGACTAGGCCACCTTAGAATAGGGGGGACTGGTTATGTAGTAGGTCCCAAAAGGGGGTGGAGCCTAGGCTAGAGTAGTGAGAGTTAAGTGACAGTTACAACAGACAAAGCTGGGAAGGCAGTCAGGAAGGACATGCCTGACAGTACCGCTGACAGGAGGGATCCCCATCTTTAAGTGGGGACCTAGGACAGAAAAAAATGAACCAGGAATGGTTGGAGCGGCGGGTCACGTTTGGGGAACACCGGCAGCACGGGAAGCTGAGGCGGTCAGTAGTTTACCTTTGGCCGCAAACCGACAAGCTGCAGGCCCATAGTAATCGGGTTGCCGTTAGCAACCCAAAGGCATCACACCCCTCAAGACTGAAACTGGTTCAGGACACTATAGGTAACGGGCCTAATTCTGGTGGCGGGAGAGAGAGTGCGTTCCAGCTGCTCCCGTCCGTACCAGTAAGGAACCAACCTTACCTACTAGCTCCAGACAGTAGGACTGACGGGAGAGCTCTGCAAGGGTGGTAAAGACAGAGAAAAGTAGACCCTGAAAGACTAAGAGGGAACATCTGGAGACTCCATAAGGGGGACCCTGAACTGGCAACCATCTCCTATTAAACCGGACTGTACCGTGTATCGTTCAACATTTGCTGGTACCCAGTAAAGTGGAGTTAGAGTTGAATTAGTCTCTGTGATTCTTTTCGCCGGTGCCCGGAGGGCTTCATCATCATAAGCAGCATCTCATCAGAGGGGTAAGAATAACAACAAATACTCCCCTCGTCCCCCTCATCATCCTCCATCACCGCTGCCCTGAGGTAAAAGCTCCACCTGTGGGGAGCTGTACCACACTCTGCTGCACCCATTATCACCTCAGTGGCCAGCTTGCAGCGCCGGTACCTATATTACCGGGAACTACAAATGATAACCAGGGCACGGAACCGGGAACCTGACGACCCGTTATCCCCCTTCCAAGAAGCCATCAGTCTCGGTGTCCGAGTACCCCTAGCCCTGGGTTCATCACCAGAGCTATGTGCTACTGACAAATCATCATCCCACGCAGCTGACAATCGCATATTCATCATGTCCAACACACATCCCTGTTGTGTTGATAAGGCCGGATCTTCACAGGCAGACATTCCCAAGCCACATGGGCCACTCTCAGTATCACCAGAATACTTCCATTCTGTCTGGTAAAGGCCAGTACTATGTGCCCACATTTCATATGTTCCACTAAACTAACCACAGAGGCCTCATGTATGGTGAAGGCAAAATGGATTGTCAATGAGGAGGGTGTTTTGTGGCAAGGAAAGCCATTCATCCATTTTTCCGCACACAATAGATCAATCAAACACATCATCATTACAAACTACATACACCAGGACTTGGGCGTCTGCTAAAGTACATAAGAACGATCCGTAATGCAAAGCTGTATCAAACGCTATTCACAGCCATATCACAAATCATGTGTGAACATCAGTACTTACTTAATGACTCTGGTCAGGAAGCGTGCCGTAGCTCGGTCGTTAGCGGTTTTTATGTGGTAAACATCCAATCACAGGGTATCTGCGTCATCTACTTCATGTAGCCACCTGGGCATTGCCACCTGCGACTACTGATTAGGCGCCTGTGCTTCTTTCTGATTGGTCATGTTGTGTTGACAAAAAGTGGCCAGCTGGTCCGCCACCTTTGCTCCTACTTCAATGTGCATTATTCTAGTAGTGTCTCATCAACAGAACTCTGTTGGACAGACGGTAAGTTGGTGGATATGCTATTGTGCTGCTCATGAATGGTATCTTAATTTTGGCTTCCGAGCCATATATTGCAAGACGTATGGGCAGGTTATGTACAGCTTCATGTAGCATCATGTGTGGTTTCCGACGCCTACGCATCGTTAACCCCCTCATGTCCTGTTTCACACATAATGATCCTTGCCACCAATGACATGACAATGTGTCATACAGCACTACATCATTCCATAAATATGTGCTGAGGTTAATCCTGGGTCTAAATTTTGTGTGGTACGCCATGTGTGCCATTTCAACATGATACAGCTTTGTAACCTTGCCTGCCCAGACCCAAACCACATATGCCCTGTGTCATGTGCAGCATGGCACATCTGTGTAGACATATAAAGGCCATTAATGCTTCTGCATACACAAGCTAACTACCAGACCACCAGTCATTGCTAGTGCTGGACATGGATTGGCCACACAGAGTAGGATGTGACCTGATATGTACATGTATGTATTTTGGTAACACATTATGTTTTAGTTTGGCAGATGGCTGAGAGTCCTTATTTTGTGCGTGTACTCCTAGCCATGTACCAGTACCATGAATGCCTGCGGCGGGTTGCATCGCCCGACTACAAGAACAGGGCGGCGAGGGTTGTGGCCTACATGCATCTTGTCGAGCTGGCAAACCAGCTCGACCAAAGTAAGACCTGGACAGTGCCGATGGTTGTGGAAAAAAATCAAGCGGCTGCGCACCGTGTTCACCAAAGAACATAAGAAGGTGTTGACGGATCAGTCCAGGGCTGGAGCTGAGAAGGTCCTTAAGCCACGTCTGTGGTATTATGACCTCCTCACCTTCACCCTGGGCCAGGAGACTCATCATCCTACACGGTACAATAGCCGCCTTGCCCAACCATCTTCGGCCACAAGCCAAGAGCCTGCCCCATCACAGGAGGTGCGTAATTGTTGTTTTGCTACCTATGTCCACACCTTGGTGGTTGCACTGATGTGTGGGTTGGTGGACATGTAGAAGGCACAATCGTGTTGGACTTTCTCCATTCTTCTGTGTGTTCTGCTTTATGTTGGCTCGTGGCTGTTGGCACAGATTGTGCTGTCTTATGTTGGGGCACTTGGCATATCAATTTGGAGCCTCATGTGAGTACAGAGCACTGGTCTACTTCTTTCTTCATCTCTGTTTCCAACCCTGCTACTGTTGATTTTGGTGTTTGGCATGCTCAGATATGCGCCATCTGGTGCTGGGTGTTTGGTTGTGGTAACTGATGTCAGTACATTGCTACTCTTGTTAACTTGTTTTTTTCTATGTTTGGTTTACAGGCCCCTTGTAAGTCTGGCTCCAGTGCAGAGGACCCACCCACTGGCCAGGCTCCACCCTTATCATCTTTGCTGGAGCAATTGCCTGATCCCAGTGGCGGGGGACCATGCCCAGGGCCCAGCTCCGGCATACAACAGCGTCGCACACCTGCCCCACCCAACACTGAGCTGGGTAACTGGGCAAAACGGGTCCTATTGGACAGAGAGAAGGCACCCGCCACTTCAATCGGGCACATGGCCAGTGAGTGGGTGTGTCGCATGGAGCCAGAACGCTGTGCCATCGCCGAGAGGGCCATCATTCGGGTCCTGGAAGCGGGCGTTGAAGGGGCACTGAGATGGGGTGGTTACATCGCCATCCCCAAGAAAACACCCCCAGTGCCCCCTGCGCCCCAACAACCGATGGCTAGAGCTCGACAAAATCAGGATCCTTCACGTCCCCCACAAAGACTCCAGCACAGAAGGGCCCCCAATGTGTGGGAGAATGGGGATGAGGGGGAGGAGCCATTGTCTGATCCAGCAGAGGAAGCAAGACGCTACTAGGCAATGCACTACATTGCGTACTGGACTTTTAAAAATTTTTTTATATAAAACCAAGTGTATTTTTATTTTGGGGTAATAAACCTGACTATTATTTGCCATTCATACGTCCACATATGTGTCAGGTTCAGCAGTATGGTTGTGTGTGTAGTGTGTTGTGGGTGTAATGGTGATGTTTGTGTGGCAGAAGGAGAGGCCTCATGTCCACAATAACATAGTTGTGTCCTTGTAGCAGACAGGAGCCTATACCTAGGTGACATGTGTGAGCATTGAGAGATTACGAGTCTTCTCTGGCCGACATTGGCGAGTATGTTTGTGTCTGTGTGTTTGTTAATGTGGGTGTGATATTGGAGACATTGATGTCAATTATGGCTTCATCCGTGTTGAAATGGTACAGTATAGTCAGATCTTTATCATGTCACACTGCACACCTACGCAAATTCATTAGCCATGTGTTGTGTTTAAAAATGTCACCTCCCAAAGGTGTCCCTCTGTGTGCTGAGACAAGGGATCACACAGTATTTTGGTTTGCACTCACAGGATTTCACTTGAGTAGCAAATCCCCATCACAGTTTCCATCTTGAGGAGACGGTGATGCGCTGACAGCCCAGCCTGCAGCGCGAGCTCTTGCCCCTTCACAAAGAAAGGTAAAAAAACATTATGACTCACATACTGATGTCAGGGACACAACATGTAGCCCTTGTAGACATCATGTAGCCCTTTGCCAACACTTACCACCAATCACAACTTCAGCAGGCTCAAGGTCACTGTGTGGGGACCACAACACAGCAGGGCTGGCCCAGGAGCTGGAGATGCTTAGGGGCGGTTGAGCCTGGGCTTGGGGTATCGACTTGGTGGCCTAGGACCATGCTTCCTGGTCCCATGGGTCCTGGGCTGGCTGCTCCCGAGGGTGAGGTCCCCGGTGGTGAGGGACTTCCTGGGCCCTCCGGGGAAGGTGAGGGTGGGGTCCATGGTGGTGAGTGACTTCCTGGGCCCTCCGGGGAAGAAGGGGGGGGTTCCTGGTGGTGTAGGGGACAGTCAGCCCTCCTCAGACGGGGAGTCCTCCTCATCTGTGATATCAAAAATGACAAGACACCGATTTTACAAAAGGAACACAACATAGGGCAAACACGTACTGTGTGTGTATCAATGTCATTAGGGCATGAAGACTAGACTAAAAGGTTTGGGTCTGGAGCGACCCTATGGTTAGGGGCCAGTCTGTTTTTGGACATGACCTTAACACCAGTGACCACACATTTGGGATGTAAAACACCCTTGGAATAGCAGAGGACGGATTTTTACACAAAACACAAGAGCAGACAGTAAGCATCTGGTGGTGCCACCATGGGGGCAAACACATAGCAGTCAGCTTGTAGTCACTTTTCCGGATTGTGATCAATGTCTTGTGAAATGCTATGTGTCAGAGTGCGCACATATGTGCTGCCAGGTGTGATGTGGCCCTTCAAATTAGCATTAATATGTTGTGGTCAACTTTGCTGTCATTACACACATGTGTTTGGCCACACAGAGGTCAAGGACCACTATAGCCATCAGCATTAAAAAAAACATATGAGTGTATTCTGCACCTTCATGTTGCAGTGTGACCAACATGCAGATGCCCATTGGTGACAGCTCCACATGATGGTTTATGTCACACTATGTGCCATGGCACAATATGACATGATGGTTGGGTAGTGTTTGGAGTAGGATGATTGGCATGTGTGTGTTTGGCATTGCCATATACTCACAACGCAGCCTGGCAATCTAGGCACAAATGTCCACAAACTGCCCTGGGGACTTGTGCTTCAGGTCTGCCACCTTTTTCTGGATTTGCTTGCGGGTCGTCTCCACACCCACTTTCCGGAGCAGGGCCCACTGGATTTTGCGCAGGATGTTCTGCTTGCACAGCCGTGGGTGGCGGTGACTCTGGTGCACCAGTAGTCAGGCCGGCCACACAGGTTGATGAGGATCACAAGTTCTGCCAAACCCCATGTGGCAGCGTGCCATGATGCGCCCAGGCTCTCAGCACTGCAGCAAGCTGAGAGGGGGCGTGCATAATTACAATGCGGGCGAAGAGAGCAGCAGACAGGCCCGCTCTTTCACTGATCAGTGTCCATCCAGTTTATGTGCCAAAACCAGGAGTGTCCCCAAAACAGAACAGGTGTCAATCTTTCAATTATAGTTTTTCTCTGCAGGTTCCTCTCCTGGTTTTGGCACACAAACTGAATGGACACTGATCAGTGAAAAAACTGCAGTGTGAAGCCAGCCTAAAAACCATATGGAACCCTCAGGATATTCGGATTGACTATGAAGTTATGGATCCATGGATGGAACTTGTGTGTGCTTTTCTGAACAACTTAATGTCCATAAACACTATTTGAATGTGCGTTTTTTTTGTTATAGGCCAAAACAGTTAGATGTAATGGAGAGGTATTCAGTAATGGACAGACTTTGTGCAATGATATCATACCTTTCATGTCAGGGATCTGTCACTCTAGATAGCAATATTTTAACTAAAATCATATAATGAATGTATACAGACAGAACTATATAACCATGCACAGTCTGCCCATTTACAGCATACTGTATACCATGCCCAACTCTTGCACTTTATTGTGATTGACAGTCTCTCCTATCTCTTTATATTTGGTTTGCTTTTTCAATATCTGGCCCCTTATTCTAATAATTATATGTACCGGTATTCTTGTTTTGCTTTTTGAGCTACATCCTTTTTATCCTAATGATCCTATGGTCTTTGTGCATCTATTTAACTTTTAAACAAAAAAAATCCTTCCATAACATTAGTCCATTCATAGCCCCTCTATATTTCAACTCCTCACTTCCTTGCTCTGATGCGCTCCCACCCCCCCTTCCCGCTTTTTTATCCGTCCAGAGTGCCAAAGAGCCAAGATCCCTGGATAAAGGCAAGTTTTACCATCTGGGCTAGGTAATGCCACTTCTATAGGGCAACAGTCTGGGCCTTACAATTAAGAGGGCCAATATTTTCCTCCAAGTGATAGTGTACCTCTTAGGGGGTAACTATATATTCTTGTGAAGTGATACTTATTTTGGGCTCTTGTATACTATTTGGTACTAGGCTGGTGTGTGTACTGCCATATTGCTAGGGATATATTAACCCTTAGGCTATAGATTATACAGTATACTACAGATTATTCATTTGTTAATTTGCTGGTTATTTTGTTGGTGGGTGTGTGCGTCTTTTTGCATGTCTTGCACACCATGCATTTTAAAATGTTTTTAAATTTCTGCTTCTTGTGTGTGGATTTACAAAATAAAGATTGATGTATTTTCTTATTTATTGATTCAGGTGATCCTTGTTTTATACACACTGCTTTCTCTTATAAAATGTACCGTATATACTCGTGTATAAGCCGACCCGTGTATAAGCCGACCCCCCTACTTTTGCCCCCAAAACCTGGGAAAATCTATTGACTCGTGTATAAGCCGAGGGTGGACCCCAGCACAGGTATACAGCCCCCAGCAGTGTGGTATACAGCAGCCTCCCCAGTGGTATATACAGGCCCCAGAGGCCAGCCCCAGTGGTTATACAGCAGCAGCCCCAGTGGTATATACAGCAGCCCCAGTGGTATATACAGCAGCCCCAGTGGTATATACAGCAGCAGCCCAGTGGTAGTATACAGCAGCAGCCCCAGTGGTAGTATACACGCAGCCCAGTAGTATATACAGCCCCAGTGGTAGTATACACGCAGCCCAGTATTATATACAGCCCCAGTGGTAGTATACAGCCCCAGTAGTATATACAGCCCCAGTGGTATATACAGCCCAGTGTATATCAGCAGCCCAGAGGTATATACAGCAGCCCCAGAGGTATATACAGCCCCAGTGGTAGTATACAGCAGCCCCAGTGGTATATACAGCCCCAGTGGTAGTATACATACAGCCCCAGTAGTATATACAGCCCCAGTAGTATATACAGCCCCAGTGGTAGTATACAGCAGCCCCAGTGGTATATACAGCCCCAGTGGTAGTATACATACAGCCCCAGTAGTAGTATACAGCCCCAGTGGTAGTATACAGCCCCAGTGGTAGTATACAGCAGCCCCAGTGGTATATTCAGCCCCAGTGGTAGTATACAGCCCCAGTGGTAGTATACAGCCCCAGTGGTAGTATACAGCAGCCCCAGTGGTATATTCAGCCCCAGTGGTAGTATACAGGGCACCAGCAGGGCCCCCCTCATAATTTGGCGCCCCCACCTCACTTGCTGGGCCCCCCCGCATGCAGCGCTGCGCATATACTTTACCTGTCTAGCAGCTGTCACCCTCCGATGGCGGATCGCGGCTCCTGGGCTCCGGGCTCCATCTTCCTCTCTGTCTTCCTGCTTTGTGACCGGGGCTCATCGCGATGACGTCATCGCGACGCCGGCCGGTCACCTGACAAGCAGGAAGACAGAGAGGAAGATGGAGCCCGGAGCCCAGGAGCCGCGATCCGCCATCGGAGGGTGACAGCTGCTAGACAGGTAAAGTATATGCGCAGCACTACATGCGGGGGGGCCCAGCAAGTGAGGTGGGGGCGCCAAATAATGAGGGGGGCCGTATTGACTCGCGTATAAGCCGAGGGGGGGGACTTTTAAGCCCAATTTTTGGGCTGAAAAACTCGGCTTATACGCGAGTATATACGGTACTTACTGTTATAAGTGTGTTAGTGATCCCTGTATAAAGGATAGGGTGGTGCCCTCAATTTAAAATTGGCACCTAAAGCAAGAAAAGACGCTTTCTGCAACATCTTTTCTCGCATTAGGAAATACCACGAGATTTCCATCTGATGACAGCGTCGGAGCTGCATTAGGGGCAGGGCCTCCATAGGTAAGTATGGGCAGCATTAATGCGGTGCTGCCATGGTGGTAGCACCGCGTTTATGCTGCCAAAAACTAAGTTTTCAGCGCAATTCCCCCGGGCAGTGCTGAAAACGTTAATATGACCCTAGCCTTACAGAATACATAGAGATAACATACTCCAATATTAAAAATGAACCCGAAATGCCAACATTCTAAATGTTACTAGCTCACTAAAGTTAAATTAATTACCGTGGGATTGTACACTATGGGTTTAAATGATAAAGAGCATTGTATCTCTTCAGATCCACAGTTGGTGTTGAGCTGGAAACATGAAAAGTATGGGATACAGAGAAGTATAAGGGCCAAAATAATATAATTATAATGTGAAAGTGGATATCGAATGCTTACCTAGGTGATTGTGAAATCCTTCAGTTTGTACTATAAAGACATTTTTTTGCCTCAAAGCAGTGATTTTCTCTAAAAAGGCATTGTTTTGCCGCTAACCAGTGATTGTCAAATCATGCAGTTTCCCCTAAAGAGGCTGTGTTTGACCTCTAACCAGTGATTGTCAAAATCCTTCAGTTTCTAATATAAAGCCCCATCACACATAATGAGATCGTTAGCGAGATTATTGTAACATCACAGGTTTTGTGATGTAACAGCGATCTCGCTAACAATCTCGCTACGTGTGACACTTAGCAGCAATTAGGCTGATCATTACAAAGTGCTCTGGGTCACTTTTTGGTCGTTGCGCTCCCGCTGGGAACGCTGCATTGCTGTGTTTGAAAGGGACAACAACCAACGATCTCAATACTACGCCCGAGAGTGCCAATTCCCAATGACCTCAGTATCATTCCGGATGGTTGCTGAAGTCGCTGGTGAGATCTGACTGGGTACCATTACACGTTTCAATATCGTTCCGATATTGCATACAATTTCACATGAGTGCGCACGTTTTTGGCACTTGTCGAAGATCGCATAGGAGATGTCACACAGGGAGATATCCGCAGGCAACGCAACTAGGATGTTGCACGCAACTTTTGTGCGCTGGGAATGAGCAACCCAGTGTCTGAGCATTTACATTGTAGTGAATAAGGGAAGTTACATTCCACATCGTCGTTGCGTCGTCACACAGCATGATCATGCCAGATCGCATATGCAACATTGTACGGTTGAAGGACTTGCATAATCTTCTTGCAATATCGTACCTGCGATTTATTGCAGTCGGATTGCCCTGTTACATGACACATCACACCAACGATATCAACTGCAGCGACCACACCACATGACTTTTTGTCGATGTTGCATTGCGATATTGCGACGTGTAACGGTACCCTTTAACATCTCACCAGTGACCCCAAAGTGATGTACCAGCAATCCCTACCAGGTCGTAACGTTGTCGGGATCTCTGGTGCATCACTACGTATGACGGGACCCTAAAGGCTTTTTTTTGCCTCAAAGCAGTGATTGCAAAATTGTTTAATTTCCCCTAGCAAGGATGTGTTTGACCTCTAAGGCTGGCTTCACACTGCAGTTTTTCACTGATCAGTGTCCATCAGTGTTTGGGTGCCAAAACCAGGAGTGTCTCCAAAACTCAGAACAGGCGTCAATCTTTCAATTATAGTTTTTCTCTGCAAGTTCCTTTCCTGTTCCTCTCCTGGTTTTGACACCCAAACACTGATGGACACTGATCAGTGAAAAACTCAGTGTGCAGCCAGCCTAACTAGTGATTGGCAAATAATTCAGTTTGTACTGAAAAGGATTTTTTTTTGTCTCTAAAGGCCCAGTTACACACACAGATAACTGTGCAGAGATTGTTTGCAGATCTTTGGTTGCAGTGAAATCATGGACACATTGTTACATTTGTACACGGCCACAAAATGGAACAATGTGTCCATGATTTCACTGCAACCAGAGATCTGGAATAATCTCTGCACAATTATTTGTGTGTGTAACTGGGCCTTAACTAGCGATTGTCAAATCATTCAGTTCCCCCAAAAACTGTGTTTGGCCTCAAAGTAATGATTGCAAAATCCTTCAATTTCCCCTAAAAAGCATTTTTTTTCCTCAAACCAGTGATTGTCAAATCCTTCAGTTTGTACTAAAAAGTCTTTTTATTTGCTAATAAGCAGAGTTTGCAAAATTGTTCTGTTTCCTTTAAAAAAGCCTATGTTTGGCTACAAAGTAATGATTGTAAAATTCTTCAATTTTCTCTAAAAAGGATATGTTTGGCCTCTAACCATTGATTGTGAAATATTTCAGTTTGTACTAAAAAGGAATTTTTTGTCTCTAGCTAGTGTGAGGTATAGCGGCGTCAGGGAGGCAAAGACACGGGATCCAGGCACCACTGGTCACAGCACACGGGTTTATTTGGCCAAAAATGTAGGAAAAACAATAGTCTGGTACAATATTCCGGATTCCCCTTACTTCAGGGGCCGCTTCTTAGCTTCACCCAGAAGGACGTACCCCGACAAATCAGCCACAATGTCTCAGGCCTGGCTCAGAGATGCTTCTCTCTCAGAAGCTCAGGGAGTTGTCTTCATTCCCCCACTAGAGACCACACCCCGTGGTCTAGCTTCCTTTTATCACACCCAAGCCAGTAAAGCAGAACCAGCACAAAATCCCGGGATGGAGTGCGACCTGTCAATATGGAGGACGCACCCAGGAGGCACATACCGGTCGCAGGGGCCCGACCCAGTGCCTCACACTAGTGATTGTCAAATCTGTGTCTGGCCTCAAAACAGTGATTGCAAAATCCTTCAGTTTCCTTAAAAAGACATTATTTTGCCTCTAACTAGTGATTGTCAAATCCTTCAGTTTGTACTATAAAGGCTTTTTATTTGCCTTGAAGCAGTGTTTGCAAAATTGTTCAGTGTTCCTTAAAAGGCTATGTTTGGCTTTAAAGCAATGATTGCACAATTCTTCAGTTTCCCCTAAAAAGGATTTATTTGGCCTCAAATCAGTCATTGAAAAATTCATCAATTTTTCTAAAAAGGATATGTTTGGCCTTTAACCAGTGATTGTGAAATACTTCAGCCTGTACTAAAAATGATTTTTTTTGTCTCTAATTAGTGATTGTCAAAACATTCAGTTTCCCCTAAAAAGCTGTGTTTGGCCTCAAAGTAGTGATTGCAAAATCCTTCAGTACCCCTAAAAAGTTTTTTTTTTTTGCCACTAACCAGTGATTGTAAAATCATGCAGTTTCGTTTAAAAAGGATGTGTCTGGCCTCTAACCAGTGATTGTCAAATCATTTAGTTCCCCTAAAAAGTCTGTTTGGCCTCTTACTAGTGATTGTGAAATCCTTCAGTTTATACTATAAAGGCTTTTTTGCCTCAAAGCAGTGATTGAAAATCATTCAGTTTCCCCTAAAAAGCTGTATTTGGCCTCAAAGTAATGAGTGCAAAATTCTTCAGTTTCCCCTAAAAAGGAATTTTTTTATTTTTTTTGGGCCTCTAAACAGAGGTTGTAAATTAATTCAGTTTCCCCTAAAAGTGCTGTGTTTGGCCTCAAGTAGTGATTGCAAAATTCATCAGTTTCCCCTAAAAAGGATTTGTTTGGCCTCAAAGCAGCGATTACAAAATTCATCAGTTTCCCCTGAAAAAGATTTTATTTGACTTATAACAACTGATTGTTTAGCCTCTAACCAGTGATTGCCAAATTGTTCAGTTTGTACTATAAAGGCTTTTTTTTTTTGCCTCAAAGCAGTGATTGCAAAATTGTTTAGTTTCCCCTAAACAGCCTGTGTTTGGCCTCAATGCAGTGATTGTAAAATTCCTCAGTTTTCCCTTAAAAGGCATTTTTTTGCCTCTTACTAGTGGTTGTCAATTCATTCAGTTTCCCCTAAAAATGCTATGCTTGGCCTCTAACCAGTGGTTGCAAAATTCTTCAGTTTTCTCTAAAAAGGCATTTTGTGGCCTTAACCAGTGATTGGTAAATCAATCAGTTTCCCCTAAAAATGTCTAGCCTCTAACCAGTTAAAATATAATAACAATAGCACAGCGGTCTCAGGGAGCGCCAAAGGAATACTGGACAAATTAGTGGATAAGAACCGACCTTTATTCTTCCTCCAATACCACTGCCACAACACATTTCGACGGTCTAAGCCGTCTTCATCAGGTGGGGTAAGGGAGAATGTTACAATGACAGCTTTATAAAGGGGTGGTGTTTTACATAATTTAGACCACATGTTGTAATCAACTAACCCTTTCATTGTAAACCTCTATATAATGCATTCTTTACCAATTAACCTCTTATTTCCCCTTGAACCAGCATTGTGCATTCATATTTAAAAATTCCTACCTGAATTCATAAACTACCAATTCTTAATAAAAACTTCCTATCTATATTTAAAAATTGTTTAATAAAATAAAAATGAATAATAAATAATGAATGATAAAATTTAAAAAATAAAAATTGAAATATATACTTAAAACAACAGGGAATGTTATAACCAATTCATTGGCAACTTTTAACCTTTTCAGATTTAATGGTTTAACATTAAACACATTAAACACATTAAGCACATTAACCATAATCTGGTATCCGGTCCGGGGAGCACGGAGTTGCGAATGCAAACACCGACAGGACGGCACCAATAATAGAGAGAGGCAACCCGGAGCCCCAGTAACCACACATTTAATCTTGGTTGTGTAGACGTACACAACCATTATAGGTGAGTGCACTGACACTTTTAATTTATACAAGTAGCCCTGTGTGTCTACACATGCACCCTTTTCTTTTTCTTTAGCCTCTAACCAGTGACTCTCAAATACTTCAGTTTGTACTGAAAAGGATTTTTTTTGTCTCTAACTAGTGATTGTCAAATCATTAAGTTTCTCCTAAAAAGGCTGTGTTCGGCCTCAAAGCAGTGATTGCAAAATCCTTCAGTTTCCCTTAAAAAGGATTTTTGCCTCTAACCAGTGATTGTAAAATCTTTCAGTTTTCCCTGAAAAATAATTTTTTTTTGCCTCTAACCAGTGATTGTCAAATCATTCAGATTCCCCTAATAGCCTGTTTAGCCTTTAATCAGTGATTGTCAAATCTTTCAGTTTGTACTATAAAGGCTTTTTTTGCCTCAAAGCAGTGATTGCAGAATTCCTTAGTTTCCCCTACAAAAGGTGTGTTTGGCCTCAAAGCAGTGATTGCAAAATCCTTCAGTTTCCCCTAAAAAGGATTTCTTTGACTTAACACCCCTGATTGTCAAATACTTGTTTGTACTAAAAATGATTTTATTTGTCTCTAACTAGTGATTGTCAAATTATTCCGTTTCCCCTTAAAAGCTGTGTTTAGCCTCAAAGCAGTGATTGAGTTATTGCAAAATCTTTCAGTTTCCCCTGAAAAATATATATATTTTTTCCTCTAACCAGTGATTGTCAAATCATGCAGTTTCCCCTAAAAACCTGTTTAGCCTCTATCCAGTGATTGTTAAATCCTTCAGTTTGTACTCTACTTCTTTTGTCTCTAACTAGTGATTGTCAAATCATTGAGTTTCCCCTAAAAAGGCTGTGTTTGGCCTCAAAGCAGTGATTACCAAATCCTTCAGTTTCCCCTAAAAAGGATTTTTTTTTGCGCCTCTATCCAGTGATTGCCAAATTATTCATTTATTCATTTTTTGCTAAAAAGGCTGTGTTTCGCCTCAAACAAGTGCTTTCCAATTTTGTGCGCATAAATAATAACAATAATAATAATAATCTGCAACATACTCTACAGTGCTTTACAATTCAGAGGTTCATATACTAACAGTAATAAGTAACAATTATAAAAATGTAATTATTATAGCAAAAATAGAGACGCCCCTGCTCATAAGAGCTTATATAACACATGAGTCGGAAATCCCAAGGTTGTTGTGGTGGAAAGAGGAAGGGGAATAGGCATGGTGGAAGAATAAGTAGGCTTGGTGTTCGAAGTGTTCGAGAGGTAAGTGCTACTGCTAATGTTACTGAAAGCTTTACTAACCAAAACTTGACTCATTGTATCCCAAACGATGTGATAACTTCTATTATTGACAGCCTACTCTAGTCTCTTTGTTTGCCCTCCTTCACAGTGCAGCAGTTTGTCAGGTATACCCTACTCCACCCTATCTCAGCACAGCATCTAGCCTTTGGTCCCACAGTTGTGGTCACGGAAAAGATTATTTTCTCCTACACATACCAAAGAAAAGAACTTGAACTAGACCATCTCCAATTTGTTGGCCATGGAAATGCTACCTTTCCGCCTGGTGAATACAGATGGTTTATGAAAGCTGATCGTCATTGCAGCCCCCCAGTATCAGTTGCCCAGTCACCACTACCTCTCGAAGAAAGCTCTGCTTGTGTCATTCCATCATGTTGCAGATAACATCACCCATTTCTTGAAAAACTCTATGTGTGACAGGGTGCATATCATCAATGACAAGATTGTGTCACTATCCATAGTGATATGAACATGAGCTGAAAGACCACTCTGCCAGAAAGAAGCCATTACTCCAAAAACACCATAAAAAAACTAGAATAATTTTTGCAAATGCACGCTGGAACTAAGACTTACATTTTTGGAGACATGTCCTGTGGCCTGACGAAATTGAAATTGAACGTTTTTGCCATAATGGCCATCATTACATTTGAAGGAAAAAGGGAGAAGTTGGAAGCCTAAGAAAGCCATCCCAACTGTGAAACACAGGGTGGCAGCATCATGTTGTGGGTTTTTTTATGGCAGGAGGGACTGGGGCGCTTCACAAAATAGATGGTATCATGAGGAAAGAAGATTATGTGGCAATGCTGAAACAACATCTCAAGACATTAGCCAAGAAGTTAAATCTTGGGCGGAAATTGGTCTTTCAAATAGACAATGACCCAAAGCATACTGCCAAACTGTTCAAAAAGTGGCTTAAGGATAACAAAGTCAATGTTTTAGAGTGGCCATCACAAAGCCCTGATCTCAATCCAATTCAAAATTTATGGGCAAAGCTGAAAAGGCAGGTGTGAGCAAGGCGACCTGCAAACATGTTAGGGTACCGTCACACGAGGTAACATCGCCGGAGGTATCGCCGCGTGTAAACACGTGACAGCGACGCTGGCGGAGCGCCAAAAACGTGCGCGCTCCCATGCCTCCCGTCGCGTGTTCACACACGGCGATACCTCCGGCAATGCACCGGCAATGTTACAGGCGCCATCGCCGCTGGGGTGTCCACAAACCCCAGCGGCGATTCTGTAACATGGGAGCCTATGGCTCCCATGCCTGTAACATAGGCGATCGCTATGTTACATGGGGTGATGTGTACACATCGCCCCAGAGTGCTCGCCTGGTTTCAGAGTACTGCTGCGAAACCAGTCGACCACTCACAGCTGATTTTTCGGCACCAAATCCCCTCTTTACACGGGGCAACTCGTCGGCGATAGGCAATAGGCAATAGGCCACGCCCCTGCATCGCCTACAAAATCGCTGCCGATGTCACCTCGTGTGATGGTACCTTCACACCAGTTCCGTCAGAAAGAATGGCCCAAATTCCTACCAATTTTGTGAGAAGCTTGTGGAAAGATATCCAAAATGTTTGACCCAAGCCATAGAGTTGTAATGGAATATAGAGGGCAATGGTACCAAATACTAATGAAATGTATGTCTGACTTTGCAGAAAGTAATAACGATGACTTAAACATTCTCTCTCTCGTTATTTTGGAATTTGGCAAATGTAAATAATTCTGATAATCCTAATTGACCTAAAACGGGAAAGGTTTATTCTGATTTCATGTCAGATAGTGAGAAAATCATGCATATGTGTCTTTTTATATAGTATATGTAAGCTTCGGGTTTCAACTGTATACCTACATAACAGCTCGGTACATCTTATCGTATACCTTAGATTACCCTTTACATTAGCAAATATCAGTATGCATTATACCTATTATACTGCTGGACTTTGAACATATATTACACATATTAAATGTTATACATTATACTTATAAACATCCTATACATGCAAACATTACTGTACATGTGTGAATATGGAGATACAGAAAAATAGAGAGCACAGAATCTGAGTGTAGAGGGTTTGCTGCACCAGTATATAGATAAACAGGGTGGGCCATTTATATGGATACACCAAAATATAATGGGAATGGTTGGTGATATCAAATTCCTGTTTGTGGCACATTAGTATATGGGAGGGGGAAAACTTTTCCAGATGGATGAGGACCATGGCGGCCATTTTGAAATTGGCCATTTTGGATCCAACTTTTTTTTTTCAATGGGAAGAGGGTCATATGACACATCAAACGTATTGAGAACTTTCATAAGAAAAACAATGGTGTGCTTGGTTTTAACATAACTTTATTCTTTCATGAGTTATTTACAATTTTATGGCCAGTATAAAATGTGATCAAAGTGCTGCCCATTGTGTTGGATTGTCAATGCAACCCACTTCTCTCACTCTTGACACACTGATAGCAACACCGCAGAAGAAATGCTAGCACAGGCTTCCAGTATCCGTTGTTTCAGATGCTGCACATCTCGTATCTTCACAGCAAAGACAATTGATTTCAGATGACTGATGAGGTAAACTTTTTTGGAAATGGAGAAGTTAACATACAAAACCACCACTATTGGTCTGACACTAACCTACAGTGAATAGATCCCTCCAAGGCTGCTGGAACACCAAAATTGATGGTATGGTGTGGTATATGGGGAACAAAGATAGTGGGGCCATTCTTTATCAATAGAAACCTTAATGCCACTGGATATCTGAATCATGCGGCAATTTCAGATATCCAGGGGCATTGAGGTTTCCATTGATAAAGAATGGCCCCACATATACCACACCATAGCATCAATTTTTGTGTTCCAACAGTCTTGGAGGGATCTATCCGCTGTGAATTAGTGTCAGACCAATAGCAGTGGTTTTTTTTTGTTAACTTCACCATTCCAAAAAAGTTTGCCTCATCGCTCATCTGAAGTCAATTGTCTATGCTGTGAAGATAGAGATGTGCAGTGTTATGAACCGATGACTCAGGAGTAACATTCAGATTCCAAAGAACGTTTTGTTGACTATACTGACCGCAATCCCAGACTACACACCGCAACTAGACATAGCCGTGGGATGTAACTAACCAGACCTAGACACCTCTGCACAGACAGAGAATTAACTGCTCCTAAAGATGGATGTAGGAAAAGCTATCTTGCCTCAGAGCAGACTCCCAAAAGAATACCAAGCACCCACATATATTAACTGGGAAACAAAAGAAAGAAAAACAAACACAGGCAGAGTAAAAGGTTTAGCAAAAGAGGCCAAACTAGCTATATAGGAAAGACAGGATAGAATACTATTGCGGTCAGTATAAAAACATATAAAAAAAACCGAGAACAGCAGATAGTACAAAAATTACCGTGAGTCACTAAGACTCGGCGCCCTCTATATCTGCAACTTCTATAAATCAAATGCCAGCAGAACTGGAAATAGCAGATAATAGTGAATGGTAAAATTCCTAGGAAGAAAACTTCCTGAGAGTGGATAAACAAATATACAGACTAAATTGCAAACCCACAATCAGAATAAGACAAAACATAAGCAGAACCTTAAGCACACAAATCATCCACTTAGCTTGCAAAGAATTACACAGAGCAGAAGAAACCAGAGAGATGTGAACTCCTCCAGGAACCAAAGACAACTGCAAGGATTGATGCACTTCAAACCATTATATGCTCCAAGAACCAGATTGCCAATCATCACCATCACCTGTGAAGCCCACACAGTCAGCTGCATCACCAGCAACAACCACCGGAGGGAGCTCCAATGAATTCACAACAGTGCAGCATCTGAAACAACGGATACTGGAAGTCTGTGCTAGCATTTCTTCTGTGATGTTGATATCAGTGTGTCAAGAGTGAGAGAAGAAGGTTGAATTGAAATCCAACACAATGGGCAGCACTTTAATCACATTTTATAAGTGGTCATAAACTTGTATATAACTCATGAAAGAATAAAGTTACATTAAAATCAAGCACACCATTGTTTTTCTTAAAAAATTCTCAATAATTTTGTTGTGTCATATGACCCTCTTCCCATTGAAAAAAATAAAGTTAGATCCAAAGTGGCTAACTTTAAAATGGCCGCCATAGTCACCACCCATCTGGAAAAGTTCCCTCTTCCCCCCATATACTGCGACAAATAGGAACTTGATATCACCAACCATTCCCATTTTATTTAGGTGCATCCATATAAATGGCTCACCCTCTTCTTTCTCACTCACCTATTTGGTGGCTTGCTGTCCTGATTATCGATCCAGGGGTGGATCACCTTTTTCTCTTCCTAGTTCTGCAGCATGCTTCTGGGAGCTATGAAAGAACTGTACTCGATCCTTTCATAGATAGAATACAGGATGAGAGAATTTATTCCAATGTATGCCTCCAGATGTAAGAGATGGTGGAAAATGGTAATATTAGTAAAGGAAAATTGATAATTGGTAGAATGGATGTCTCCAGCTCAACCCAAGAACATCACATGGCAGCGAAAATTTATTATTTGCATACCATAACTATGATAATATGATACGAACACCATCCACAGATATTTGTGATTCTGGGATATAGTCACTTCTGTGGGTTCAAGCACCTTAATTTTTGGCCTTGGAAATCCTCAGAAGGAAATATGTTTATACAGTATATCACAAAAGCAAGTCACCCTTCATATATTTGTAAATATTTTATTACATCTATTTATGAGACACACTGAAGATATGACACTTTGCTGCAATATAAAGTAGTTAGTGTACAGCTTGTATACCATGTTACTTTGGTGCCCTCTAAACAACTCAAGACACAGCCATTGGTGTCTAAACTGTTGGCAACAATAATGAGTACACCCCTGAATGAGAATTGTTAATTTGTGCCCAAAGTGTCAATGTTTTTTGAGTCCACCATTATTTTCAAGCACTGCCTTAAATCTCTTGGGCATAGAGTTGACTAGAGCTTCCCTGGAACCACTGGAATCCTCTTCCACTCATCCATGATGACATGAGCTCATGATTGTTAGAGACCTTGCACTCCAACACTTTCCATTTGAGAATGCTCCACAGATGTTCAATAGGGCTTAGGTCTCATGACATGCTTAGCCAGTCCAGTACCTTTACTCTCAGTTTCCTTAGCAGAGCCTTGGTCATCTTGGAGGTTTTTTGCAGTCATTATTATATTGGAGTAATCCCCTGTGGCCCAGCTTCTGAAGGGAGGGGATGATGCTCTGCTTCAGTGTGTCACAGTACTTGTTGGCATTCATGGTTCCCTCAAGGAGCTGTAGCTCCTCACAGCCAGCCAAACTCATTCAGCCCCAAACATTGATACTCCCACCACTATTCTTGACTGTAGGCAAATCAGACTTGCCTTTGTACTCCATACCTGGTTGCTGCCACACACATTTGACACCATCTGAACCAAATACGGTTATCTTGGTCTCATCAGACCACAGGACATAGCTCCAGTAATCCGTATCCTTAATATGTTTGTCTGCAGAACAGTGCCCCTTTTTTGTGAAGACTGCTTCCCTGGCCACTTTTCTTACACAGACTGCTCCCCTTGGTGTTACTGCTATTGCCTATCTTGTGCACCATCTTTCCTCTCCAACCCAGATTGTCCTCATAGTTTATCCCCTGAACACAGAATTCGTACCATGCCCCTTTAGATTGCTCATCGATGTCAGTATCTTTCCTTCATAGACACCTCTGCTTTAAGCTAGGGTCACACTTGCGCAATGCATCTGCCAAGAGGATGCATTTTTTTCATGTGCAAATGTGTAAAAATGAATGTGTTAACGCACCAATAGACTCCAATGCAAAAAAAGCATTGCCAAATTGGAATGTGTTTGGCGCTACATGTTTTTTGTAGCGCACATCATAACATTGGGCAGCATATTTTGGAAAACGGATGCATTGATTTAAAATTGGAGTCTATTGCATACATGTACCATGCGTTAACGTATCTGTTGATTTAGGCAACATAAATGCACACGTCATGTGAATGCAAGGACAAAAAAAACACATCCTTTAATGCAAACGTCAAGCAGATGCCACAACCCAAGTGTGACCCTAACCTTACACCTTTTTTACACCACTTGCTCACTATTTTGTTTACACAGATTGCTCCTCCAAACCCCTTTTTTTCTGTTTGCTTTTCATGCTTTTCCATGCTCTACACCACTCTCTACTTTCCTTTCTGCACAGACAGCTCCCTATATTTCTCCATCTTTGACAAACTTCTCGCCATAAGTTCCCCTTGTTCTTCACACACTAAACTCCATGATTCCTTTCTCCCTCACACTCTACTCTCAATGTTTCCTACCATATTCATAAAGACTGGTCTCCTTGCCATTTGATTACTAACATACTGCTCATCATGTTCTTTCCCTTTCTTATACATTTTTAAGGAGTCAGGTAATCCAATCTATTTAAAAGGGAGAAGAGGAGGGAGAGAGGAGGAAAAAAAAAAAAGATAATATATATATATATATTTTTTCTCGTTTACTTTCCCTATCACCATGTTCTTTACTTCAATATCTATTGTTCTATGTGCTTTTGCCCTTTACATTCACCGCCCCATTGCCCCTCCATCACCCCACATCCACATAAACCCATCTCTCCTTCCTTCTACTTTATTGAACTCCCATACTCTGTTCACCATAGTGAATAATCTCGGACCACCATGCTCCAGGGTATTGCACCAAGAACAAAGTCACCATCACAAAAACTGTTTGCCTTTCCTCTTTCTACTGCTGCTTCTCTCAAGGGACATTTCTCCAAATCCTGGTCCACCCTCCACCAACTTCTACCCCTCTCCCACCACACATAGAAACCCCACCAACCTTATAAACATTACCTGGACACCTTCATCTACCTCTTTTAATTGTGCTCTCTGGAATCCACGGTCTGTATGTAACAAACTTCCACTCATTCATAACTACTTTCTCACTATCTCCCTTAATCTGCTGACCCTCACTGAAACCTGGATCCAGGATTCAGACACAGAGTCCCCGGCCGCTATTTCTTATTGCATTTCTCTCATTCCCCAAGACCTGGGAACAGACATGGTGGTGGAGTTGGCTTACTCCTGTCCCCACAATGTACTTTCCAGGTCATCCCCCCAGCTCCATCACTTTCATTCCCCTCTTTTGAGGTCCACACAATTAGGCTCTTCCATCCCCTCCCCCTTAGAGTAGCGGTGGTATACCGCCTCCCAGGGTCACCCACCCAATTCCACAACCATTTCTCCGCATGGCTGCCGCATTTCATGTCCTCAGAATTACCAAGCATTAATCTGGGAGACGTCAAAATCCCCACAAACAGCCCTATCTTCTCATCTGAATTTCAGCTCCTATCTCTAACCACATCTCTTGGCCTCTCTCAGCTCTCAACCTCGATGACACACAAGGATGGTAACACCTATGACCTGATCTTTGTCCGGCTCTGCTCAACCTCCTCCTTAGATAGTTCAGAATTTCCCCTCTCTGACCACAACATTCTCTCCTTCACACTCACTAACCCTAGCCCACCCCAGCACATTCCTACATATCACAGATTCAGAAATCTACAGGCCATAAACCCTCACACATTCACAGACTCTCTACACTCATCACTGTCCCCAATCTCCTCATTCTCCTGTCCCGATCAGGCAGTCAATCGCTTAAATGACTCTCTCAGAAGGATCCTGGACCAAATAGCACCCCTCACCCTCAAAACCTCCAAACACAGAGTAAAACAGCCCTAGCTCACATCACAAACTCGATTCCTCCAGCGATGCTCTAGGAGTGCTGAACGTCTATGGAGGAAAAGCCGCACTCCAGAAAACTTCATTCACTACAAATTTATGCTGAGAACTTACAATTCTGCTCTTCACCTTGCCAAACAAACCTACTTCACCACTTTGATCTCCTCACTATCCAACAACCCAAAAAAACTCTTTGACACCTTTCACTCTCTCCTCAGTCCTAAAGTGCAGGCCCCCATCAGTGACCTCTGTGCTGATGACCTGGCTTCCCACTTCACAGAGAAAATAGAAAACATCCGTCAGGAAATCAACTCCCAACCTCAAATTGCTGTTACCCCTACCTCTCCCCACATTTCCTGCGGCTCACTCACTACTTTTGACCTGGTCACAGAAGAAGAAGTCTCCAGGCTCCTCTCTTCCTCTCATCCCTCCACATGCACTTTTGACCCCATCCCCTCATACCTACTCCAGTCTCTCTCTCCGGTGGTCACCACTCACTTAACCAAAATCTTCAATATCTCCCTCTCTTCCGGCATCTTCCCCTCTTCCTTCAAACACTCTATCATCACTCCTTTATTAAAGAAATCTTTTCTCAACCCTTCCTGCACAAACAACTACAGATCTCCCCTTCATCTCTAAACTCCTGGAGTGCCTGGTCTACTCCCGCCTCACTCATTACCTCTCCACTCACTCTCTTCTAGACCCATTACAGTCTGGTTTCCGCCCCCTACATTTTACAGAAACTGCTCTCACCAAAGTGACCAATGACCTTCTGACAGCAAAACGTAATGGTCACCACTCTCTGCTTATCCTTCTTGATCTCTCTGCAGCCTTTGAAACTGTTGACCACCATTTCCTACTCTCCATGCTGCACTCCATCGGCATCAAGGACACTGCTCTCTCCTGGTTCTCTTCCTATCTTTCTGACCGCTCTTTCAGTGTATCATTTTCTGGCTCCACTTCCTCCCCTCTTCCTCTCACTATTGGAGTCCCTGAGGGTTCAGT
This sequence comes from Allobates femoralis, assembly GCA_033576535.1. Lineage (NCBI taxonomy): Eukaryota > Metazoa > Chordata > Amphibia > Anura > Aromobatidae > Allobates > Allobates femoralis. The sequence continues at coordinate 220,753,281 of JARQOC010000003.1, forward strand.
CCTTGGACCTCTTCTCTTCTCACTCTACACAGCCCCGATTGGACAGACCATCAGCAGATTTGGTTTTCAGTACCATCTTTATGCTGATGACACACAACTATGCACTTCTTCCCCTGACCTTACTCCCGCTCTAATATAGAACACCAATGACTGTCTAACCGCAGTTTCCAATATCATGTCCGCTCTCTACCTGAAACTTAATCTTTCCAAAACTGAACTACTTCTGGTCCCGCCTTCCACTAACCTCCCTAAATATGACATCTCTCTCTCAGTGTGCGGCACCACAATAGTGCCTAGTCAGCAGGCTCACTGTCTGGGTGTTATGTTTGACTCTGATCTTTCCTTCACCCCATATTTACAATCTCTCGCCCGCTCTTGCTGCTTGCACCTGAAGAACATCTCCAGAATTCGCCTCTTTCTCACCTTGGAAACCACAAAAATACTCACTGTGGCCCTGATTCACTCCCGCCTTGACTATTGTAATTCTCTCCTAGTTGGCCTCCCCCGCACTAGACTGTCCCCTCTCCAGGCCATCCTTAATGCAGCAGCCAGGATTACCTATCTAGCTAATCATTACTCAGACGCTTCTGCTCTATGCTAGTCATTACACTGGCTGCCTATACACTATAGGATCCATTTCAAAATGCTTGTTCTCACCCACAAAACTGTGCACAGTGCAGCACCCCCATACATCTCCTCCCTCATCTTTGTCTATCACCCCACCCGTTCTCTTCGCTCTGGAAGTGACTTTAGATTCACTTCTGCATTAATCCGAACCTCCCACTCCCAGCTCCAAGACTTCTCCCGAGCCGCACCAATTCTTTGGAATGCTCTACCCCAAGACATTAGGTGTATCCACAACTTAAATAGTTTTAGGCGATCCCTAAAATCACATCTTTTTAGGGCGGCCTATCATGATCCCTAGTCAGTCATCTAGACATAGCCTATCCGTTCCGTCTCAAGTGGATCACATATAACGGGTTGTGGCCACTTATTCTGCTCCTATCTGTTCCCCATCTCCTCAAGTTGACTATACTATCATTGTTAGATTGTAAGCTCTTATGAGCAGGGTTGCCATTTTTTGCTCTAATTATTGTATTATGTTATGCTTTGTATTGTTTTTGGCATTGTATTGTATTTTCTAATTGTTTCTTATGATTGTTTAAATGTGAACTTTGTTTTGTGAAGCGCTGCGGAATATGTTGGCGCTATATAAATAAAAATTATTATTATTATTATTATTTGTACTGCTCCCTCTGGTAAATTCTTATTAAAGTGATCCTAAACCCAGAAACTGACCCCCCCTTATCTTTAGACCTGTCCCTGCACCCCCTCTTACCATTTCTAGCCATCCCTTTTGCAGAAAAAATCGCTTTTGTAAAGTAAGAGAAAAGGTTATAATACTTTGACCTGTGTGAGTTCTCTCTTTCTGTGGAAGCCGAGATGGGACGGGCCTGTCTGCTGCTGCCTGGTAATTATGCACGCCCCTCTCTGCTTCCAAGAGCCTGGTCGCATCATGAAAGGGGCGGGGCTAAATCGTGTCATGCCGGAGCCCCGCCCCCTTTCATGACGCGGCCAGGCTGTTGGAAGCAGAGAGGGGCGTTCATAATTACCAGGCAGCAGCAGACAGGCCCGTCCCATCTCGGCTTCCACAGAAAGAGAGAACTCACACAGGTCAAAGTATTATAACCTTTTCTCTTACTTTACAAAAGCGATTTTTTTCTGCAAAAGGGATGGCTAGAAATGATAAGAGGGGGTGCAGGGACAGGTCTAAAGATAAGGGGGGGTCAGTTTCTGGGTTTAGGATCACTTTAACTTCCACTACAAAAATACAACTTACAGAAGCAGTATTTTCCACTTTAATTTACGTAAAATAAGTTATGTCACATGCTGCGTTATCAAGTTCTCTCCATGACCATGACAACTCAATTGGTGCAATTGTGGTGAATGGTGAGGTTCAAGGTTTTAACTTTCTATAAAAGCTGTAGTTATAGTGTGCAAATAGATAACACAAACAATCCAGAGTATGCTATTATTTCAATCAATTGAAGAATACACTTAAAATCTTTGTCTTGCTGCACTGATCTTAAGATAGTTTTTTCCCTGAGACAACTGTTTATATAAGACATAGAAAACATGATTCATCAAAAGTGTTCACATTCAGCCAATATACCATTTTGCTGCTAAGATCTTAAAAGAAGATTTTACCCTAGTTTTTGTGAACTTATTTTGTCTTAGAATGTAAGAAAGTGATAATAATGAGGAATTAATACATGTTTCTAATAATAATGAAGCAAATGCAGACATGTATAAGTTGTATAGCTGATTGTAAGCTAGTAGACTTTCGAAAAGGGGCACATCACTGCGTGTTGTTCAGACATGACAGAGATTCGTTGTAATTACAAGCAAATCATATTAATCTGCACAGGAATCCAACAAAAGCCAGTAAATGGTGTGGAGAATTTGCAGCGGTATTTATAACCATCAGAGTCACGTCATTTTAATGGAAGATGCTAACATTCTTTATCGTAATGGGCCTCACAACCCATCCAAAGGATAATGTGACATGAGCAATCTGACTTCAGGATAATAAAAAAAAGCCAAAAGTATGATTAGAGCTTGCATATAGAACAGCAGACAGAAAATATACCCTCTACAGAGCAGAAAAGAATTACTCATACTGTAAACTGTGCGGCCTCTTATAGAATCATAGGAATTTACTTTATGGATTGTCCATATTGTAACTATTACATTCATTATATGAACTGGAGTAAACAATAAAGATTTTTTAAGACACGTGTCTGCTTCATTTGTAGTACTTTTTACTCTACTAATTGGTTTCTCTGATTATTGGGAAATGGTTTACTAAATTTTTAATGTGATTATTATATTTGCAATGCTAATTTTTTTTTAAATGACTTAAAGGCTTGTGGCAAGACTGCAAGTTATCCCCTCTTTAGAATTGCTGAATCCACTTCTAAGGATTGGTGATGTTCTGAGGCAAGCAATAAGAAAGTTACTTTCATCTGGCCAGGAGATAATGTAATATCTAATAATTTAAAAGATAGTAAGTAACCATTCAGTACATAATCATTAGCAGCTATGCTCTAGGAGTGCCAGAGACCTATGGAGGAAATCTCGCACACTAGAAAACTTTGTCCACTATAAATTTTTTCTAAGAACCTATAACTCTGCCCTGCACCTTGCCAAAAAGACCTACTTTACCACCCTGATCTCCTCACTATTCAGCAATCCAAAAAAACATTTGACACCTATCACTTTCTCCTTAGTCTTAAAGTTCAGGCCCCTATCACTGACCTCTGTGCTGATTGTGACAAAATGGACCCCTTTAATGTATTATGTAGGAGGATTTCTTATTTATCCCGATAATAGTGTATTTTGGTTTGCAAACTTGTAATATGCCACTCATGGGTTACACAAGATTTCTAGGAGCCTGTTAGTATTTAAAGTGGGTAATGTAATTATCTACCTTGTGATAAGCAACTCATTGTAAATACAAGTCTTGTAGATGACTGGCAATGTTTAACGTGTGTAATGTAAATGTCTTGCCTCCTTGTTGTGTATGTTATTTCCTACCTTGTGATAAGCAACTAATTCTAAATACAAGTATTGTAGATGTTTGGTGATGTGGACTTATGTAATGAAATTATTTCTTTTCTATAAGGTCAGAGGAACTTAATCCTGTTAGAATGCCATTGTATTACGATGTGGATTGTTGACTCTATGTAAATTACTTCAGCCACCATTGTTTAATGTCATGGATTGCTGACTAAATGTATCCTGCTAGGTGCTAGGTAAACCATTTGCCTGTGGCTCTCCCTTGACAGAACTTAATCCTACTAACATTCCATTGTATTACTATGTCGATCAGTATGTGCATCTCGCTTGCCAGGACTGCAGTAACATTAGAGATGTGTTATATGAGGCTTGAGATCCAGCCAATGAGAAGACAGTTTTATTCCACCAATCGTGAAGTCCCAAATAACCTGCAATGAGGTCTGAGGGTATATAAAAAGACCTGTTGATTAACCCTGGTGATTTTGAGAGTCTGTCTAGTGACCTCACTCTAGGGATTACAGTCCTGGCTAGAGGTGTACTGGACTTGATACAGGCAGCTAATCTAGGATCTACAGACCCAATTAGCCGGCCATAATCCTAGGTCTATAGTTTACGGTGCTGACCGAGGGGATCAGAACAGGATTATCAAGCCACAAGGACTTCAGCATCAAATGATCGGATTCGGCTGGGGATAACAAAGACTGCATAAGGAACCAACCCAGGTTGGGACGATCCAGTCACCTGGCTACAGACTTTGCTGTGCTATATTTTAAACCCTGGTGAGCCAGCGGAAGGGTGAGACTCTGTTGCCTGTTACATGTTGTGTTTTGCTGGTTATGTGTTATATGCTGTAAACTGTTTTGGGAACCAATAAAGCCTTAATATTGTGGTTCCCTCACCCTGTGTTGTCTGAATAGTATTCCGCCCACGGTTAAGGAGCTTGGGCACTCAGTTTGGGGGTGAGCCCTGGTCCACGTTGTCTTTCCAAAGGTGGCTGGGCCAATGGACGAGAGCACCCACTGACCCCCGTGTCTCCACACAGTTGGTCTGGCTTCCTATTTCACAGAGAATGTAGATAATATAAATAGGAAATCAACTCCTGGCCTCCAGGCACTGTTACTCCCATTCCTGCCCACATCTTATCTGGCTCACTCTCCGTATTTGACCCAGTCGCAGAAGAAGAAGACTCCAGGCTCCTCTCTTCTTCCTATCCAATTACATGCACCACTGACCCTATTCCCTCACACCTACTCCAGTCTCTCTCTCCAGCCACCACTACTCACCTAAACAACATCTTCAATCTTTCCTTCTCTTCTGGTAATTCCTCCTCTTCCTTCAAACACTCTATCATTACTCCACTCTTAAAAAAAAACCTCTCTTGACCCATCCTGGACAAATAACTACTGACCAGTCTCCAATCTCCCCTTCATCTCTAAACTGTTGAAGCACCTGGTCTGCTCCTGCCTCACCCGCTACCTCTCCACTTACTCTCTTCTAGATCCATTACAGTCTGGTTTCTGCCCCTACATTTTACAGAAACTGCCCTCATCAAAGTGACCAATGAACGTTTGACAGCAAAATGGAGACCACACTCAGTTTGTCCTCTTGAGTTCTCTACAGCTCTTCACACTGTTGACCACCATCTTCTACTCATTATGCTGCTATAGGACACGGCTTTCTCATGGTTCTCTTCTTATCTTTCCAACCACTCCTTCAGTGTATCATTTGATAGACCAACTACTTCTCCTCTTCCTCTCACTATTGGGAACCTTCAGGGTTTGGTACTTGGCCCTCTTCTTTCTCTAAACGGCCCTAATTGAACAAACCATCAAAAAATTCATCCCCTACACTTCATCCCTTGACCTTAGCCCCACTGCATTACAGAACGCCAATGACTGTCTAAGGCTAGGGTCAGACCTGCATCTGCCCTGAGCCTGCTGGATCCGTTTAAAAACTTAGAATCTGGCAGGCATAGCACATAGCTTTACCAGCAGGTAAAGCTATGCACTGCCTGCCTATGAATTGCTATGGCAACCCAATGCTTACCGCAGCTGACGGCTCCACTGCGAATCCCCGGATATGCGCTAGTGCAGAGTAAACAGGAAAATGCTGCAGAATGTGTTTCCTGTGTGCTCTGCAATAGAACATATCCAGAGATTCGCTGTGGAGCCACCGATTTCAGTAAGCATCGCGTTGCCATAGCAATCCATAGGCAGGCGACGCATAGCATTACCTGCTGGCAACGCTATGCACTAAACCTGCCAGATTCTAAGTTTTAAACGGATCCAGCAGGCTCAGGTAGATGCAGGTCTGACTATAACCTTACTGACATGTCCAACATCATGTTCATTCTCTATCTGAAACTCAACCTTTCCAAAACTAAGTTTCTTCTGCTCCTGACGTCTACTAATCTCCTTAAATCTGACATCTCCCTCTCAGTATGCGCCACCACGATAACTCCTAGGCAGCAGGCTCGCTGTCTGGGTGTTATGTTTGACACTGATCTTTCCTTCACCTCCTATATTCAAACCCTTGCCCGCTCTTGTCGCTTGGACCTGAGGAACATCTCTAGAATATGCCCCTTTCTCACCATGGAAACAACAAAAACCCGCACTCTGGCCCGGATCAACTCCCGCCTTGATTATTGTAATTCTCTATTAATTGACCTCCCCCTCACTAGAATATCCCCTCCCCAGTCCATCCTTAATGCAGCAGTCAGGGTCACCATTGCTTGGACACCTCCGCTGTGTGCCAGTCTTTGCACTGGCTGCCAATTCATCACAGGATCCAATTCAACTTGCTTGTTCTCACCCACAAAGCTCTTCACTCTGCAGCACCTCCGTACCTCCCCACCCTCTAATCTATTACCTTACCCATTCTTTTTGCTCTTGTGACGACTTTAGACTAACATCTGCACTAATCTGAACCTCTCACTTCCCACTCCAAAACTTCTCCCGAGCTACACCAATTCTCTGGAATGCTCGACCTCAAGAAATTAGGACCACAATTTACATAATTTTAGGTGCTCCCTAAAATCTTTTTGGGGCTTCTTATCATATTCCCAAATCAATGTTCTTTATATATAGCCTAATCACTAATTCTCTTAACATAATTCTGGGTCAAACTCCATCAGACCCAAATGCTCTTCAAAGATTGGCTGATGACCACTGCAGCATTTATTTATCCCCATTTACTAAAGAGGGCTGGACCATCATTGTAAATAAGTAACTGTATTTTGTGTCATCCCCACCTCATGACTGGGAGCCCTCGTGGACAGGGTCCCTGCCCCTCCTGTACCTGTACGTCGCCTAGATTTAGTGTACTTGTTCTTGTCTCCCTTATCCTCATGTAAAGCACCATGGAACCTAATGGCGCTATATAAATAAATAATAATAATAATAATAATAGTAATAATAATAATAATAATAGTATTTTTTTTTAACTGTTACTCATGACTGTTTGTATATGAACCTCTGAATTGTAAAGCGCTGCAGAATATGTTGGCGCTATATAAATAAAGATTATTATTTATTATTAAACGGTGCACTCAGCACTGACTGTCAGCCGACTCCATGGTGCATCAGTACTGAGCTGGCTGTCAGTCAGTTCCGTGGATACAGCTGCTACTCGCTATATACTGAGAAGTGACTGAAGATGCACCAGCCGCGCCTACATGCCTGAAAGCCTAATGCTGCCAGGAGAAATAAAATGAGCAGGGATTTCATTGCAGCGGCTTCTGAATGCTATTCACCTGCAGATTAAACACACATATGCAGGTTAATAGGTTTTTTTTACATGACAGGTTCAATGCTGTCCAAATCAATCATTGAGAAGAAGCAGAATCCCTTCAGTAAAATGGGGTAAAATGAGTTCCAAGTTAATTTTATGATATCATAGCCACAAATAAGGTATGGAAGAACTGTAAAGGAATATATTACGATTACATAGTGATCATACAGGGAGAACAAAGGTGGGAATTATTAATACATAGAGGCACAAAGAAGGCATTTTGTATATATGAAGCCACAATATGAAAGCATGAAAAGTGTATTATTAAAATATTGTACCCAAGTAGAGAGAAGGGAGGGACTATTTCTATATGAAGAAATAAAGGAGGATTTATCAGCATGAGGAGGCAGAAAGGAATATTATAAGAATTTTAAGGCCGAAAAGGGGCATTATTACAATATGGAAACACAAAAAATCATAATTGGTGAACATTGTTACTGACAAACTGGAAATACATAAATTATTAACATTTTAGTTGTATAGACTCTTCATCTTTGACCTTGCAACACCAAAAAACAAAAGTTGTGTAATTATGAATATCACAGGATAGAGAAACATGGAAATAATATGTAAATGATAACAAAATTGAAATAATATTTTAGTAAGCCTTGTATGTCTTGGCTGCCATCAATGCATTTTTTAATAGTTGTATGAGGAATGTTTTGCCATGCTGAATGCACTAAGGCACCTACATCATCATTATCCATTGCTCCCTTTCGGTAGCTCCCTATGCAATTGCCAAAACAATAACATTCACAATGTCCAGTCTGGAGATGCTGTAGGTCATGACAGCATATTTTAGTCATGCAGGCTCCAATAGTAGAATGCGTGACATACAGCCTTATATTGTTGTGTTTAAAAATAGCTCCTGGGACTCTTTGAAGAAATTGCCATACCCTTGGTTCTTCAATTGATCCATTCTATACTGCAATTTAAATTAGACATCAGATACAAAACCTTAGGCATCAAACAGGTCCACACAACTCATCAGAAGGCGTTTCATAACATTAAAATATGACCCAGATGTCCAGCTACAGGTATGTCATTGAACTCACGAACACCGGTCTCAAAAGTCACTATGGCACAGAGAAAAATGGTAAAAGAGACTTTAATGGAGGTCCTCTTGAATTATGAGTTCTGCTTTTGCATTGGATGCAATGATAGCGTGAGATCGGGCAGCATGGTTTCCATGGATGGGGCATGTATCAGCAGTCAGGCTCCTATTTACCCTATCCTAACTTTTTTGAATTGTGCTGTTGTCCTCAATTTTTTATTTTAATTGTCTTTCTTACAACTTCTGATATGTTTTATATTCTGTTGTAAATAAACATATGTATACCATAAATCATAGCAACAACGTCAGAGCATCTAAGTAACAGTTGGGAAAGGAGGAAGTGGTGTCCCATAAGTTGCCATGTGGCCCATAGTAATATACTTATATATAGTTTTAGTTACAAAGACATGCCAGAATACAATATCAGCAGGACATAGGTGTTGAGTTAGAATGTACAACAGGTTCTTCTTCGGAGTATACTAAACTATTTAACTCCTGTTTGCCTCTGGTATTTCAACAAAAAGCCAAAATGAAATAATGGAAGAATTTATGGGAGTTGAAAATTATCAGCTCACATCATTTTATTGAAAAACGATAATTTCATATTTCCACAATGAAAAATTTTAAAAATCTACACTGATTGGACCACTCCAAGAAAAAGCATAACATTTTTCTTTATAAAGTTTTATGCCGATGATGGACCCAATATATGGCCTACAAGGTACAAGTTGTTTTCCATAAACATTGCAAAAAATGTAAGTTGTGTAAAGGAAGTCCAAAAGAGTAAAATAAAAGCACAAATGAACTTGAGTGCTTGTGATTATTTTCAAGAACATGAATGACATTACCTCCAGCTTTATCCTGTACAATTATGTATTTAGCAAAAATTGTTGAATGGTATTTAAATCGGTTGCTGTTTGGTTAATCTATGTTAAGTATTCACAGCTGTCTGTCCGGAAGAAAATGATTATGAAATGAAGTCCTAGACTCTTATAATAAAGATTACTATTATCCAGCATAAGAGCATTCCAAACCTTGTATTATTGCACATTCAAAACGACTCCATGGAATGCCGGGGAGGAGAAAGCATTTTTACTCATTTCCTTTTGAAGTGTCTTTGTTAAAAACTCCCTAACTCTACATATTTTACTATCGTTACCTCCTCATCTAGGAAAGTATTAACTTAGTAATAACTAAGATGCAAACAACATACAAGTGTGTTATGTATTTCTAAGTGTTTTAGTGGATCAAGACAAGGCAAATAAAACGGCAAAAAAGAACAAAGAAACAAATACAGTGTTTGTGCAATAACAAATATTAATACTATTTTTACTTTATCATTACAGTTATTGATATTATTTGTCCTCAGGCTTGCAGTCAGGGGATTTTGCTTTTAGGGGCTTAGTTTGAAAAGAGGACCACCCAAAAACTTTCCTATTGGAAAAGGGTTTCTTTATGCTTGAAAAGTAGATGCTTTTCTTTCTGGTTGTCTAGTAAAAATCTTAATGTCTGTTATTCACATCAATTCCTCGCCACACCATGCCGCCTCCAACTCAAAAATATTTCCAGAATCCGTCCTTTCCTCAATCATCAATCTACTAAAATATTAGTACATTCCCTTATCATCTCCCACCTCGACTACTGCAACATCCTCCTCTACGGTGTCCCTGCAAACACTTTCACACCTCTCCAATCTGTCTTTATCTATGCTGCCTGACTAAGGCTGGCTTCACACCGTGGCAAGATCTGATCCGGGGCTGTCAGTGATGAACCTGACAGCCCCGGACTGGATCAGCACACAGAACCGGAGGGCAAATATGCCCTCCAGTCCAGTGTGCAGCCGGACACAGCTGCAGCTGCTGATGAATCAGGACCGCGGTTCGCAGGGAACTAGCTGTGGTCCTGAAACAACAGCGGTGTGCAGCCGCAGGTGTCCGATTCCCGATTCCTCCTGGACCGGGGCAATCCGGTCCCATAGGCTCCAATGTTAGGGAGCGCCAGATTGCACCAAATATGATACCAAATATGTGTATTTTTTTCATTGTTTTATTTTCAATGGGCAAAATGGAGGTGATTTGAACTTTTAAATTTTTTTAATTTTTCAAGTTTTAAAAACGTTTTTTGAAACATTTTTTAGTGTTTTTAACTTGTCCCCTTAAGGACTTGAACCGTGAACCGATCACTTGAGCTGTGCAGAATGGCTCTTTACTGCACAAGTGATCATCTTAGCCAGCATTCACTGGAAGTGAGTCATGAAAGGAAGAGGGTCATCATCTGACTCCTTCCTGTCATGACAAATTATAAGCAACCCGTGATCATATCACGGGCCCTCTATTGGGGCAAGGAATGGTGCAATCCCCGCTGGTGCCTATTATATAATGATGTTTGAGTTTGACAGCACAATCTAATAGGTTAACAGGTGCAGGCGGATCTCGAAGACATGCTAGAACAGACCTGATGCGTTTCTGCTGCCAAGAGCGACACCCTTAGTCATGGGGAGTTCTAGCATGTCTATGCGTTTTAACATGCATCATTAAAGTGGTGAATTTTATGTTATTGGGACTGGAGTGCTTTTTGGCGTTTTTCCTCAGTTTAAGCTATTTAGGATGATTTCCTGCCAGTAGCTGATTGCACTCATCCTAGAACATGAAATTTGGCTTCACATGCATGGAGTGGTGAGCCTCCTAATTTGCTTTTTTGCATAATACAGAACATTGGCTCTTAAAGCACTACTCCAGTGAGGAGAGAAGGTTTAAGTGCTGGATTGTTACTTTTAACCTAAGGCCCCAGTCCCTAGCAATATACTCATTCTCTGATGTCTTAACTCTCTTTTGACATCGCTGCAGTCCCATGGTGCCATCTTGCAACTGCAACGTCTGACTTCCCAGGAAATCAGAAATTATGTCAAATGCTCTAATTGCAAGACTATGATAGCAAGGATGAGGCTGTCATAGAATTTCAAGAAGTTGTGGTGTCTGGCCTGCTCCATGAAATATTGAAGCTCCTGGCAGGTCACAAATAACAGAAGACCAACTGGAGTGGTGCAGATAACAGATGAAGAAGAGACAGCGTGAATTTAAGACTGAGGACAGAAAATTTAGATTTAAATCCCCACTGGAGTGGTGCTTTAAAGGGAACCTGACCTCGCAAAATATGCCCCCAGCCTCTATATACCTGTCCCTGCACCATGTTAATAGATTTCTAGCCATCCCTTTGTGCTTGAAAATCGATATAGTAAACTTTAGAAAAGTTGTTATGATACCTTATAATCTGCGGCTTCTCATTATTTGAGAAGTCACAAAAGGCGTTCCTGTCTGGGCCTCCCCACCGCCTACTTGTTACTTATTCACGCCCCTATGGGCGTGCTACAGAGCAGGGACAGTGCTCGTCATGTAAGGGGCGGTAAAGCCGATATGACGCTAATTGCGTTATATCCGGCTTTACCACATCATCGATGCAAAAGCATCTACACCATAATATGTTGAAATACCATTTCCATAAAGAGGAAAAGTACATAAAACACACTTTCTGACAAATATTGTATAGGTACCACACATGATGCCAAAAGAGCTCTGCCTTGTTGAGGACTCTACAAGACCCCTGTGCTATCTGTCCTGTGCTAGTTGACATTGAGACATTATCTTTAGATCTTTTAAGTCCTGTAAATTGCAAGCTGGAGCTTCTATGGATTGGTCTTTTTTTTATAGCATAATCTGCCAGTGCCCAATTGAATTAAGATCTCCGAAGACTAAACTTATTTGTAATGTTCCTCAAACAAATGCAGAAAAAGTTTACAATATGACTGGGCAACTTATTATGCTACAGAAGGCCACTGTCATTAGGTAATATATTTATCATGATCAGGTCTACTTGGATTTTAACGATAATCAGCAAAACACTGTCTTTGCTGACTTACCATGGTCCGAAAGTGCATCTCTTCCCCATTAAGACATAAACATTCCCCACGCCATTCCACACAATATGAAATAGAAAAAGTTTGATTAGACCAGGTCCTGTATTTTAGTTGCTTTATAAGCAAGTGTATCCAAAAATGTATTTTCTAAGCTATAGCTTAGGATCAACAACAGGGGACTAGAGGCAATGGCACAGTGAAGCCGATATGTAGGTGTCAGGACCTGTAAATTAATTGTAAATCCAGACAAATGTGTACATGAAGAGTTGTATGCTATCAGCAGACAGATAGTCAATGTCAGAGATGTATGTAATCAGAAGACAAATGGTTAACTTCAAAGTAGCAGTGATGAACAGGCAGACTAGATAGTTGCTTGCAGAGAAAATTAAAATTACACACTGTTGCAGCAGAATTGTGTGAACAGCATCAGTATCAACAAGAAAGGAATTGTTATGCTTATAAAATACAAATGGTTAATTACAAATCTGAACTAGGAACCAAATGCAGATAAATAAACAGGAGTTTGCTGAAGAGATGATTGGCCAGCGGAGTGAGGTGTATGGTGGGGGTAGACTCCTGAACTGAAAGTGGTACCTAAATGCTATGCTTAATATATAGGAAAAGGAAGAGAAAGTGCACTATAGGGTCTTATCCCAATTTCAAATAATATATCTTCAATATGGATCCACTCACCTGGAACAGTTGTGTGAGACACAACAATCGTATGCACATAGGCGTGGAATCCACGGAACTGCAGCAATCCACCGGTATAATCAATTGTCCAATAATTAATAGTTTCACTCATATACTGATAAAACCAAAATCCCCCATAAAATAACAGAGGATGAATGAAACAACTGTCTCAAATATCAATTAATAATTTTTATTAAAGAATTCAAAAATAATTTAGTAAACATATATCTATTGAGGTACCACAATTATTACAGGCACTACTCCTTTAAAAAGAAACAATTTCTACAAAAACTCATTACATAGTAAACAACAGTATAAAAGGGTGCTGCTGTGTGACAAAGGTTATCTGATAGCTCAATATTGGTGCTCCTATAAAATTCCTTCACCAACTGCAGCCTAAGACCAGCAGCCTGAGGGCCCTGAGGAAGATTCTTATTGAAACGATCGTCGGCAGGAGGGGTGAGGAGCCTGTGTGACTGAACAGCAGAGGTGCAGCCTAGACCTAAAGGTAATATTATGCAGGACTCTAATATGTTGCTCTGCAGGGGGTCCCTCATCTGATTGTGTATGGGGATAGTGATTTTGCCTCTTCTAGTGAGTCTGCTGGTCTTAGGCTGCAGTTGGTGAAGGAATTTTATAGGAGCACCAATATTGAGCTATCAGATAACCTTTGTCACACAGCAGCACCCTTTTATACTGTTGTTTACTATGTAATGAGTTTTTGTAGAAATTGTTTCTTTTTAAAGGAGTAGTGCCTGTAATAATTGTGGTACCTCAATAGATATATGTTTACTAAATTATTTTAATGAATTCTTGAATAAAAATCATTAATTGATATTTGAGACAGTTGTTTCATTCATCCTCTGTTATTTTATGGGGGATTTTGGTTTTAGCAATCCACCGGTATAGTAAAATTGCCATAGAATGAAGGAGAATATCCGGCTTATCGATCGCGCTGTTCCCAATTGTCTTCAAACTACTGATTTCATGGAACCATGAATCCCAACTAATCTTTTATTCTACTTAAAACTCTACGCGTTTCGTGTACTCACTGTTCACTTCCTCAGGAGTAGTAGTTACCGGATATTCTCCTTCATTCTATGTCATGCTTAGTTTATACTCAGACAGCACATAACTATGTGAATTGACCTTAAAAGGCATTGGTTCATGATGTCAAAGGTGGTTGCCAGGTCATCACAGTAAACCCTCATGCACTTGCATAAAGGGATTTGGCCCAAGGGGAATTAACAGAAATTTGTGATGCAGTATCTTTACTGTGGGGTTTGACAAGCCAGGCTACCTGTCAGTCCTCATGTGTATCAGTGAGCCTTCAGCCAGTGTACTGGTAGTGTTTCCTTGGACTGATTTTGGTAGATATTAACTCCTGCATACAGGGAATATCCCCCTTCCATGTAGTAGATCAAGCTATTACAATTTCGCACTTATCAAAGTCAATTCAATACCTATTTCCACTTGCCCAACTTTCCTGCTTTTAACACATCATCTTCAAGAACTGACGGTTCATTTGGTGTCTAACATATTACAAAGCTTGACAGCCACCATTGTTATTGGATGTAATTGGTTTTAATATTAAGGCTAATCAATATATAACCACGGTAAAGAGCCTAAATAACCACCACAAGTCACTAAAATAACACAGACAAGCAATGTTCACATGATTTTACCAAATCCTGCCTTTTTTTGCCCTGTTGATTAAATTGATGTTTTCAGCTCATACAATTGCAATGGATTATTGTTAGTCTCAAGCAAAATTAACATTTTATAAATAATGACTAAAGAGTTTAGTTTTCTGAATGTTTATTACAGGCAACCATGACCGTGACATCTCTGGATTAATTATTATCAAGGGAGAGAGATTCATGTCTAGGAGTCTTGACCATGACTTTCATTCTGCCTTTTACTCTTATCACTGCCTCCCAATAATTTACTGACATCCTTTAGGTAACCTAGTGTCATACTAAATCATTGACGCAGACATCCCTCAGTTCTATGATTTATTGTTCTCTTTTATCATAAGTTTAGTCATTTTGAAAACTAGATTTTTAGGTTCTATGTGTTCTTCTGTGTTTTGGTTTGATTTGTCGGTGTTAGTCAATTTGGCTCACAAACCTTTAGACATTTAGGAAGAATATTTTTTGTTTTTCTTGTTATTTAGCTGAAACTAAATTTGAATTAGGAAGGAAACAATGTATTCTGCTAGTCCATGACCTGCGCCTATTAATCACACATGTACATTTTCTTCAGGCAATCCCCATGTGCAATTAATGTTTAGTACAAATGGAATAATTGCTGGAAGCTGTTATCTGAAATCCGGTCTCCCCCTCTGTTTCCGGAGACAGGAGGCATCCTCTGCAGAGAGGCTTTTCTCTCCCACTTACTTAGGAATGTATAAACAGATAGATCCAGCTTTGCAACACTTTAGGATGAAAGCAATAGTGAAAATTCCTTCTAAATGTGCATATATGCTTACCTTAGCTAGGATGTGTTTAACCCACCATTATAGTTCTTAAATTTGCAATTATTATTTTTAAATGATTAACCAAAATGCATTCACTGAATTTAAAATATTACATAACACATAACCAGGTCAGTATAGCTTAATTGTAATTTTTTTTATAAGTCACCAAGCTTTTGTAGTCTGTTCTGATCTGATACCACAATATCATTACTACCGTATATACTCGTGTATAAGCCGACCCCCCTACTTTTGCCCCAAAAATCTGGAAAAACCTATTGACTCTTGTATAAGCTCAGGGTGGACCCCAGCACAGGTATACAGCCCCCAGCAGTGTGGTATACAGGCCCCCCCCAGTGGTATACAGGCCTCCCCAGTGGTAGTATACAGCAGCCCCAGTGGTAGTATACAGCAGCCCCAGCAGCCCCAGTGGTAGTATATAGCATCCCCAGCAGCCCCAGTGGTAGTATATAGCAGCCCCAGTGGTAGTATATAGCATCCCCAGCAGCCCCAGTGGTAGTATATAGCAGCCCCAGCAGCCCCAGTGGTAGTATATAGCAGCCCCAGCAGTCCCAGTGGTAGTATATAGCAGCCCCAGTGGTAGTATATAGCAGCCCCAGCAGTCCCAGTGGTAGTATATAGCAGCCCCAGTGGTAGTATATAGCAGCCCCAGCAGCCCCAGTGGTAGTATATAGCAGCCCCAGCAGTCCCAGTGGTAGTATATAGCAGCCCCAGTGGTAGTATATAGCAGCCCCAGCGGTAGTATATAGCAGCCCTAGTGGTAGTATATAGCAGCCCCAGCGGTAGTATATAGCAGCCCCAGTGGTAGTATATAGCAGCCCCAGTGGTAGTATATAGCAGCCCCAGCAGTAGTATATAGCAGCCCCAGTGGTAGTATATAGCAGCCCCAGCAGTAGTATACAGCAGCCCCAGTGGTATACAGGCCCCAGCAGTATATACAGCAGCCCTGGGGGTATACAGCAGCCCCCAGGGGTAATACAGCAGCCCCCAGGGGTACCCAGCAGCCCCCAAGGGGTATCCAGCAGCCCCCAGGGGTACCCAGCAGCCCCAGCAGTCCCAGTGGTAGTATATAGCAGCCCCAGTGGTAGTATATAGCAGCCCCAGCAGCCCCAGTGGTAGTATATAGCAGCCCCAGCAGTCCCAGTGGTAGTATATAGCAGCCCCAGTGGTAGTATATAGCAGCCCCAGCAGCCCCAGTGGTAGTATATAGCAGCCCCAGTGGTAGTATATAGCAGCCCCAGCGGTAGTATATAGCAGCCCTAGTGGTAGTATATAGCAGCCCCAGCGGTAGTATATAGCAGCCCCAGTGGTAGTATATAGCAGCCCCAGTGGTAGTATATAGCAGCCCCAGCAGTAGTATATAGCAGCCCCAGTGGTAGTATATAGCAGCCCCAGCAGTAGTATACAGCAGCCCCAGTGGTATACAGGCCCCAGCAGTATATACAGCAGCCCTGGGGGTATACAGCAGCCCCCAGGGGTAATACAGCAGCCCCCAGGGGGTACCCAGCAGCCCCCAAGGGGTATCCAGCAGCCCCCAGGGGGTACCCAGCAGCCCCCTGGGTACAGCGCCCAGGGTACCCAGCAGCCCCCGGGGTACCACATGCCCCAAATGGGGCACTGACCCCCCATCTGCTTAGTTTACCATCCCGGTCTTCTGATTAGCGCCGCTCCTCGGTGCTCCGTTCTTCATGCTCCGTCCTCCGTCCTCGCTGCATCCGGGATCTCCGGCCGTCGCACGATGACGTCATATGCCTGCGACGGCCAGGGATCCCAGATGTAGCTGGACGGACGGAGCCCGAGGAGCGGCGCTGATCAGAAGACCGGGATGGTAATATAACCAGCGGGGGGGGGCCCTTACAAGGGAGTGCCAGCATTTGGGGGCATATATGAACTGCTTTCCCCTGCCGCTGAATTGACAGGGGGAAGCAGTGCATATATAATGAGTGGCCCCACGTGACGGGGCCGCTCATACAGCAGCCTCCCCCCGCCTCCTCCAGCCTCCACAGCCCCCACCCGTATTGACTCGTGTATAAGCCGAGGGGGAGACTTTTCAGCCCAAATTTTGGACTGAAAAACTCGGCTTATACACGAGTATATACGGTACTTTCATTTCACTGCTTCTGTAAACTACAGGGTAGGTAACATCTGTAAGAGCTGATCAGGGAAAAATAGAACTGTGCCTTGGGAATGGATATGTAAAACATACCAATT
Source organism: Allobates femoralis (assembly GCA_033576535.1). Lineage (NCBI taxonomy): Eukaryota > Metazoa > Chordata > Amphibia > Anura > Aromobatidae > Allobates > Allobates femoralis. The sequence goes on from JARQOC010000003.1 coordinate 220,771,017, forward strand.
GTAGTCATGTTCACTTACTGGCAACTACCTGGATCCAGCAGGCTGTTTCTTCATCTGTGCAGAGACAGGAAGAGGTAATGTCGCTATAATTTACTAGATGGTGGCCCGATTCTAACGCATTGGGTATTCTCGAATATAGAAATAGGGATTGCATGGGAAGGCGGTGAGGGCTGAATAGAGAGGGACTTTGAGAACGGAGTGGCAGGGAGAGGACGGCGTTCCAGGGGGGAGGAAGATGGAGGAAGGAGTGTCACAGGTAGGGGGAGGACGGTGTGTCGGGGGAGGAGGATGTGGATGGAGGAGGTAGTGGCGGGGTGGGGGAGGATGGAGCGGCATAGGCAGGGGGAGGACAGAGGATGGAGTGGTGGAGGGGAGGAGGACAAAGGAGGGAGGAGGAAACGGTGGGATGGGGGAGGACAGAGCGGCACAGGCAGGGGGAGGAAGGAGCAGACTCACACCCACACACAGACTCAGACCCACACACAGAGTCACACCTAGACACAGACTCAGACCCACACACATACACACACAGACTCACACCCACAGCCAGACAGACACACAGGCTCTCACCTCTCCGTCCCCTGGCCTGTCCCAGTGCTGGTCCTCATGTCCCTGGTGCTGAGCGGGGTGTTGTGCAGTGTCAGCAGAGTGTAGGTGTGGAGGAGGCGGGTGCAGATGCAGCAGGGGAAAGGATTATTCCAGGTGTCAGCCTCCTCCTGTCAGTGCAGCTGGGCCCCAGCTGGCATGTTCTGCTGCCACCTCCTCACTGGCAGGCACGGAATGTGTGTGCGAGGCTCTAAGAGGCGGTGACAGAGTGTGCGGCCATAGGAAGGAGGAGAGTGTGGAGGAGCCGCATGATGCGAAACTCCTGTTGCTCCCTGCACCCTGGGAGCCCTGACCCCAGCAGCCCCCAATGTCAGTGGGGGGCACGCTCCCCAGGGGGTAGGGGTGTGTCAGCCACGCTGTGTGGCATGCAGTCCTTGCTGCCACTGCTCCCTCTACCGTAGCACCTGCGACCGAGCGTGCATATGAATGTGGAGCGTGTGTATGCACGTGGAGTGTGCATGCGTATAGCATGCATGTATGTATGTATGATGAGTGTGGTTGTGTGAAGCATGCATGTATGTGGTGCGTGCAAGTGCAGAATGCGTGTAAGTGGAGCATGCATGTGCAGAATGCGTGTATGTGTACCGTAGATGTGGAGCATGCGTGCATATGCGGAGCATTCATGCTTCACACATGCAACCATTACATGTGCACTCAGACATTACAGGCATGCTCCACAGACATCCATACACATTCTCCACATGCACACACATGCTCCGGTACACACTTTCTACTTGCTCCCCACATACACTCTACATATATATGCACACTCCACATACACTCGGTCTACATACACATGCACGTACACTCCACACATGCACTGACGCTTCACACATGCATGCATGGTTCACACATGCATGTGTGAAGTGTGCGTGTGAGGAGCATGGGGATGTATGTAGAGCGTGCATGTGGAAAGTGCATACAGGAGCGTGCATGTGAATGTTGAGAAGTGCATGCGTATATATGTGGAGTGTGTGTGCGTAAAGCGTGCATGTGTTTGTATGTTGAGTGTGCGTGTGTGAAGCATGCATGCACGTGATGCGTGAGTTTAAGGTAAGAATATGTGTACATATTTATATGGAGCATGCAAGTGCAGAATGTGTGTAAATAGAGAATGCATGTGGAGTATGTGGATAATGCAAGCGTGGAGATGTGGAGCAAGCATGCGTATGTGGATTAAGCATGCGTGGTATATTGAAAAGGGAGCGTGCATGGTGTGTGTGTGTATGTGGAGCAAGCGTGTGGTGTGAGCATTAGGGGACTCACTGCGTGACACAGGTCCTTGTGGTGTGTTAGGAGCTGGAAGTGGTAAGACAGGAGAGGGGTACTGGGAGAATGGGGCCCAGGATGCTGGTGTTGCTGAGAGTTGGTGGATGCTGAGAGCAGGGGTGGGGTGCTGGGAGTTGGGGGGGGATGCTGGGAGAAGCTGTGAACCTGAGGAGTGCTGAAAGGTAGTGGATGGTGGGAGAGGTGGGGTGCTGGGAGCTTTGCTGGGAGCAATATGGGGGTACAGGGAATGGGGGAGAGCAGAAAAGGTGGGGGTGCTGAGAGCCATCAGATACTGGGAGCGGAGGGGGTGCTGGGATCTAGGGGGGTTCATTGGTGGGAACTGGGTGGTGCTGGTAGTGAGGGGGGGTGTGTGGAAGCGTTCAGAAGCCGGGAAGGCAGGGAAGCCGGGAACCAAAGGTTGGTGTGAGAGGGGGAAAGCTGTGAACGTGGGTGTGCTGTAAGTGGGGCGGATGGTGGGAGGAATCATACAAGCGGAGGGTCCAGAGAGCTGGCAGATGTGGTGAGCTGGCGGGGGGGATGTGCTGCGAGTGGGGGAAAGCTGCCATGAGATACTGGGAGTGGAGGGGATGCTGGGATCTAGGGGGGTTGATTGCTGGGAAGTGGGGGGTGCTGGGAGTGAGGGGGGGTGTGCAGAGAAGAGATGCCGGGAGGGCAGGGAAGGTGGGAACCAAAGGTTACTGTGGGCTAGCGAGCGGGGGGGAAGCTGGGAACGTAGTTGTGCTGTAAGTGGGCAGATGGTGGGAGGAAGCAGGCAAACTGAGGGTGTAGATAGCTGGCAGATGTGGTGAGTCGGTGGTGGGGATGTGCTGTAATGTGCTTGGAGGCGTTGTGTCCTGGAGGCCGGCGGGAGCAGCGGGTGCTGAGGTGCTGGCAGTGCTGGAGAGCGGTGGGTGCTGGGAGATGAGCGGGCAGAGAGGTGTGATCGTGGCGAGGGTTAGTGTGCATGAGGCTGCGGTGGGAGTCCGCTGCGGCAGCGCTAGCAACCGCCATGTTTTGTTCTGTGTCTTTCCGCACGGTTCTTTTGCATACGCTGCGCTCATTGGCCGCCGCGTCTGCCGGCGACCAATAAGCACTGGCACACGATTTCCGTGACAGACAGAGAACCTTAGACGATTATATAGTAGATTATTATAGCACCACCTATTCCAGGGGTAGAGAACTCCATCTCAGGTACACCGAGGACCTTACCATCTGGCCAATCAGGTGGCCGCTAGCGATCACGTGATTGTGACGTGGCAGCATCTGATTGGCCAGATCTCTCCCAGCCATCTGATTGGCTGGGAGAGTGAAAGGTCCTTTTCCATGCATAGATGTCGATCGGCCGGTCCCGGTGAGGCCGTCGGTTAAGGTGAGTATCTGATTTTTTTGTTTTGTAACCACTTTTCTTCTCTTTTACAGGACTTTTGCAGTAGTACTCGGAATTGCTATACTCGCAACGAGAACCGAGTACCGGGACCTACTCGTTGCGGAAGTGGGTAACAAATGCAGAAGTGGTGCATGCGTTTCTGTTATATTTTTCTTTAAGGCCACATGCACATGTTGAGAATTTGGTGATTTTTTTAACTCAGTGTTTGTAAGGCTGGGGTCAGACTAGTGTACAGCATCCAATGCGAGAGCATCAGATGTGATATGCCAATGACCCTTGGCTCAGGGTCTGCTGTCAGCGTGAGCTAAGTGTCAGGCAACTGGGATTTGATCCCATGATAACTCCCCATCTCCTTCATTGTCGGCCTCAGCATATATTGCTCTGTGCTTACATGTGTGCGAGTGCAACGTGATGTTTCACATGCACCCATAGACTTGTATGGGTGGGAGTGATCCAAAACTTGCAGATAATAGGAGGTCTGAACTTCCTGATTGTTTAGCATGGGCCCGAGTGCAATTTTTTACTTTTTACAGTTAAACTTTATATTTTTTGACCCGTGGAAGCACACAAGTGCGAAACGGTGCCGTCGTCAGTAGCCCCGTCCTCCCCCTCCCTGCCTTGAATGTACACGTTCCCTCATTAAATCACCGATTAAGACTCGGGCGAGTGCCGTCTCTGCTTTCAAGAATCAAAAGATCCACTGCTGTTGTGCTCGAGGACTGGCACCCCCGTTCTATAGCCTGAGTGCTCCTAATTTGGTCCGCCCGGCGAGCTGTCGGCTCTGGTGCCCTGCATTCCTTCTATACCTGTGTGAAACTTTATATTTTTGTTTCATTAGGGGACTTGAACCTTAGTTTGTCAGATTGTCTATATTTTATACTGCAATACCACAAGGTATATAGTGTAAATCATGGTCTATGAAGCCAAGCCTATGGCTGATCTTCACAGTCATTTCAAGATATTCTCAAGGCTGCTAAGATAACCCAACGGTACTTTTTGATCACGTGAAAGTGACCAAGTGGTAGCTGGTGCACATGCAGGGGCGCATCTAAGGGGGTGCAGCCGGACCTTTTGCACCGGGCTCAACCCAGCGGGGGTGCCGGCGGCACCCCCCCTGTCCACTCCCCCGCTCTGTGTGTATATCACAGTGCGTGATATGCAAAGATTGTATGTGGGGCCCGAGTGGTCGGCCACTTCCGGAGGCACTTCCGGAGGAGTCTGCACCCGCTGCACACTGAGTTCCTATCTATAATACCCCCTGCTCACCGGGAGCGATGGTACCGCCCTTCGTGACGTCACCGGACATGCCTCGGCGGCCATCTTTGTACTCCAGCAGCATCCTGGAATTGTCAGGTAATGCAGCCCGGTCCTCAACCACGGGTGCAGCAGGGGCGGCGGGGCTGAAAACTGACAGCACAACCCCCCCCCCGGTCCTCACCTGCTTTGGGGGGGGCGCCATAATAGATCGTTGCCCCGGGCGGCGTCAAACCTAGGTGCGCCGCTGTGCACATGCATACTGGTAACTACCTCATTTAAACTCCGCTGTCATACTTTGACATCAGTATATAAATTACCAACAACAGAGATGACCAGTGCTGAGATCCAGCCCATACTATTAGACACCGGTGCCAGCAATGTTATATATCCAGCATCTACCATAAGCAGAGCAAGCTGAGCTCATGAGCGCCCTCCATATAAACACACTCCATTGCTAATGAACATGTACACTTTGCACAATTGGGTAAAAGTACAAGTTCATTAAGAATTGTTTGGTTGTTGGATTGAATCTAAAAATAAAGCCAATATTATTCAACATGTTCCTCTATTGTGGCATTTTTACCAATCTTAGATTAAGGAATTTCATTAGAAGCAAATTAATTTCTTAGTATATTTTTGCAGTGTGGCAGCAGTCTCACACTAAGGGCCACTTTACACAAACCAACTTATTTGTCCAACTTCTGACCAACTTGCTGGTTGCAGTGAAATCATGGACACATTGCTCCATTTTGTGACTGTGTACAAATGGAGCAATGTGTCCATGATTTCACTGCAACCAGTAAGTTGGTCAGAAGTTGGACAGATAAGTTGGTGTGTGTAAAGTGGCCCTAAGGCCTCATACAGACGTTTATGTGGAACATACGTGTGATAACCAAATTTTTCACAGATACAACATGTACCCATTATAACCTATGGTGCTTTGTGTTTAATCGAGCATGAAAAACACATGGAGACATATACATTTTTTTCCAGTAGCGTGGATGACCAAGGCTAATACAAATCTATGGATCCGTTAAAAACAGGTACAGCACATGGATGCCGTCCATGGACTATCTGTGTGCTGTACGTGATAAACATTGAAAAGTGTAGGAGAAGTTTTGTAATGTATTTAGGTAATGATCCAGCTGTGAAAAACACTGATGACACACTCATAGTAAAAATGGTAGACAAGGACCGTACGCTGATGACTCACTGATCCAATAAACTGATGACTCAGGTACCATTTTCTGACATGTGTTTAAATATGTAAATGTGATTGAGGCCAAACACTTGGAGAACACATGATCTCCCTTTGATGTTGTCCTTGGTCAGATTAGAACTAAGGAATAGTCCAGTGGGGTGTGGCTTTCCACAATCTAGCCCTGCCTACGACTGCTGGAAATCTATTGCATGTGCATCATGTGCCAATGGTCCTATGAAGATGGGGAAGAAAAATTTTAAAAGGCAGAAATGCCTGTATACAACAATCAAGATATTATTAGAACAGAATTGCAATATATAAAGCTATAGCTGCGATGTGATTTTTTAGGAGACTCCTTTGACTTTTATCATAGAAATAGACCCATTAAGGAAACTGAACATAATTGAATAAATATTTGAAAACTATACATAAAAATATGGCCACATTAGTTAGTAGGTTTGCTCCTGCCTCCGGTGTGACTCGGTAAATCTGTGCGAAACTCATTCAAAAATCTAACATCGCTAATTTCCTGCGATGTCATGCAAACAGCACCATGAATATAGTTAGTAGGGCTCCAATCGTAGACATCGCTTACAGACTTATCTTTCATGCCAGCATTCCAGAAGCATAAAGGAATTGCATATTTGGAAACCAAACAGGATGTGTAGTAAGTCAAACACTTGCATCATCTGACAGATGGGTTTTTCAAATTAGTAAGTTTATTCAAGGCTTTTAGCGGGATATGTATGTTCAATACCGTATGCTCACAATGTTTTCTCCTGTGTTAAACAAGAATCACATGACATCTAATAGGACACAGATTGGGACAGAAAGGAAAGGTCATATGAAACAAAGCAGCAAGTAATCTAAGCATAATAACAAGTTAGCTAAGCATAAAACTGTCACTGCTTGGGGGGAAATAAATGGCTTGGCCAGGGGGAGAGGCAGGCAAAATCAATCTGGGAGTGAATGTTAAGCAGTTTGGAAGGACAGATTTTAGTGCTTTTAGGGTGAAGCCTATTTATCTCTGTCCTATTGTATTTCCCATGCTTCAGGTAGAATCCATGCACTGGCCTCCTGCTTGGCTCCAGTCAGGCTCCAGCCTTGATTAATGGCAGCTGGAAATGTCTGCAAGTCTCATTACTGCATGATAAACTACAGCAAAACAGAGATCTCCTAAGCAAATGTCTCCAACCCCTTATTATGGAAGGAGACATAGCCTTTATCACATTTGTCACTGCTGAGGATGATCACAGTATTATTATTACTATATAAATATTCATATTATTTTCATGGGCAATGAGATGGAGTTGTCCAAATTGTGGACAACCCCTTTAATACTTTTGCATGTATGACACCCTGGAATCAGTTCATACACTGATTAGTGAGACATAGGGTAGGGTCACATTGGAAAGCTAAATTGCATTCACCGCATCCGGATCCGGATGCGGTGAACGCAATGCCGGGCACACACAGTTTTTGTCAAAACTGTGTGCAGAATACCGCACTGCGGTCACCGGATGGCTCAGGATGTGTAATCCTGAGCCATCCGGTAACTGCAGAGTGTGCGGTTCCCGATCTGCGAAGTTAATAAAGAGTTAACTAGCTGCCCTAAATGACTTGTTGAGGTCTGTAGGGGGCTTAGACCCCTACAGACCGTCCGGCGACTTCTATAGTGTTCTGCAACAATGTGTTACTGTGCACGGGCGAGGAGCCCGTGCATGTCATCCAAAGGTGCCCCTAACCCCCCGTATCACTATACTGTGGTGCATAGACCCCTCTATTCCAAATAAGCTGTATTGGTGTATAGTACATGCTAAATGTGGCCATTCGCAATGTAAGTATATACTTACATTCTTTCGTAGGCAGAGATGAGGAAATCCATGGGCGGGGCTGTGTGCAGTAGCCTCCGCCCGCTCCTTCTTGATGCCCGCCCCCTCTGGCCGTAATCCAGTGTTTTGAGGGCGGGGACGTCGTTAAAGGGGCGTGGCTAACCGCGGCACATTAGTTAGCCACGCCCCTTTAACAACGTCCCCGCCCCCACAAGACTGGATTACGACCAGAGGGGGCGGGCATCAAGAAGGAGCGGGCGGAGGCTACTGCACACAGCCCCGCCCATGGATTTCCTCATCTCTGCCTACGAAAGAATGTAAGTATATACTTACATTGCGAATGGCCACATTTAGCATGTACTATACACCAATACAGCTTATTTGGAATAGAGGGGTCTATGCACCACAGTATAGTGATACGGGGGTTAGGGGCACCTTTGGATGACATGCACGGGCTCCTCGCCCGTGCACAGTAACACATTGTTGCAGAACACTATAGAAGTCGCCGGACGGTCTGTAGGGGTCTAAGCCCCCCTACAGACCTCAACAAGTCATTTAGGGCAGCTAGTTAACTCTTTATTAACTTCGCAGATCGGGAACCGCACACTCTGCAGTTACCGGATGGCTCAGGATTACACATCCTGAGCCATCCGGTGACCGCAGTGCGGTCCCAGAAACGCTGCGAAAACTGCTGCCTGCATGATTTTAAACGCAGGCAGCAGTGCCGGATCCGGCCACCGATGGCTTGTGAAGCCATCCGGTGTTTTGCATAGGCTCCTATGAGGAGCGTTTCCTGGTCCGGTTTTGAGCTTTTTTAAAGCTCAAAACCGGATCAGGATTTTGCAACAAAAACGGAAATGTGACCCTGGCCATATATAGAAATGACAAAATAAAAAGAATCACAACAAAGTTTTCAATTAACCATAGAGTTCCTACAATGAAATAGTAAAATGTGTATGCCAAATCCTTTTAGAACACTGCATTTATCTAGGTGTTAATGAGGCTAAAATGCTATCTCAAATTACGTCACATGTAAATAAAATTTAAGGAACCTGACGTGTTTTGTATAATGCCTAAATGCATTATACAGGGTGTTGATAAAGTAACTATGCAGTGCAGTGTGGTGTTGTTATAAGTACTAATACACAGTATATTTGTCTGCCACTCCGGTTAGATTGCAGAACAGTTGTGATGACTGTGATTGGCGCTGCAGTAGCGACCTTGTTAAGTGGGACATGACAAGAATGGACAGGAAGTAGACACACCACCTACTGGCAAGGGTTAACCACTGCATAGTTACTTTATGAAAACCCTGTACAATGCCTTTGCTAAAAGTATGTCACTTGGGACAAATAATTGTAGTTTTATTTCAGAATTATTTTTTCAGTTATAGTATAATAAAATGTAGACATGTCAAAATGTATGTCACTAACAAAATTCTAGGATCCATTATCTCATTTTTATCACTAGCCGCATAATCGAAGCGGTGAGCGAGACGTTGAGGTGCTGGGCAGTGTGGTGCGGTATGCAGACAATTCAAGTAGACACATAAACTGTGATTTGGGTAAATGTGCAATAGGATATGTATAGGATATTATTATAATGTACTCTCTCTATTCCTGGGCCTCAAGTGAGGATATGTAAGGGGAAAAGGGAGGTATAGGATCTAATGAAAACTATATACCTATCTTATGCTGGCATAAATTTTGATTGTACTGTATTACGGTATCTAAGCCTGTGAATGTAAATATGAAGCTGTAACCACACAGTCTTGGAGTTGTTTTAGGGGATGGTTTTAATTATCTGTGTGACTTGATCAACTTAATAAAACTTATATGCATTTATAAACCCAAGTGTGGAGTTAAAATTGCCGTAAATCTTTGTATGATCAAATGTCCAAATGTACCGTATATACTCGTGTATAAGCCGAGTTTTTCAGCACAAAAATTGTGCTGAAAAGTGCCTCCCTCAGCTTATACACGAGTCAGTGACGGCTCCCCCCCCTGTGGTAGTATACAGCAGCCTGGCCCCCCCCCCCTGTGCTATATACAGGCCCCCCGTTGCTGCTGCCGCACACCTGTAAAAGAAGAGCTTTCATACTTACCCTCCTGTGACCGCGCGCGCATCCCCCGCTCTCCTTCCTGCTTCTACCGGCGTCCATCTACGTGACCGCGCACAAATAATGACGTCATTACATGGCGCGCGGTCACGTGGAAGGACGCCGGGTAGAAGCAGGAAGGAGAGCGGGGGATGCGCGCGCGGTCACAGGAGGGTAAGTATGAAAGCTCTTCTTTTACAGGTGTGTGGCGGCAGCAACGGGGGGCCTGTATATAGCACAGGGGGGGGCAGGCTGCTGTATACTACCACAGGGGGCCTGTATACACCACAGGGGGGAGCGCTGCTGTATACTACCACAGGGGGCCTGTATATACCACAGGGGGAGAGGCTGCTGTATACTACCACAGGGGGCCTGTATATACCACAGGGGAGAGGGCTGCTGTATACTACCACAGGGGGCCTGTATATACCACAGGGGGGAGGGCTGCTGTATTCTACCACAGGGGGCCTGTATATACCACAGGGGGGAGGGCTGCTGTATACTACCACAGGGGGGCCTGTATATACCACAGGGGGACGCTGTATACTACCACAGGGGGAGACTGCTGTATACTACCACAGGGGAGACTGCTGTATACTACCACAGGGGGAGACTGCTGTATACTACCACTGGGGAGACTGCTGTATACTACCATTGCGGAGGCTGCTGTATACTACCAATGGGGAGACTGCTGTATTCTACCACTGGGGAGACTGCTGTATACTACCACTGCGGAGGCTGCTGTATACTACCAATGGGGAGGCCTGTATACCACTGGGGGGGCCTGTATACCTGTGCTGGGGTCCACCCTCGGCTTATACAAGAGTCAATAGGTTTTCCCAGGTTTTGGGGGCAAAGTAGGGGGGTCGGCTTATACACGGTCGGCTTATACACGAGTATATACGGTATGTAAAATACATATATCCAATCATGTTAGAACTCATTCAGATGTCCATTGTTGCTTGTTTGTGAAAAACAAATTGATTCATATCTATGTGCTCGATCAGATTTTCTACAGGGTGTATTTCTATGAACCTATTGATTTGAGTAGGCTAGCTTGATCCATGTCTCAGATCAAAAACAGACATGTATGTTTGAAGGACAGGGTATTCTAATGACTAAAGCTTTTCCCTTTGGAGAAAGCTAAGTTAGCGTAAGGCTACATACAAGGCATACAATGCTCTTCGGGAATTTAAATTTGCAAATAGCCTTGTTGGCCCTATACAGGTTCAATATTGAATTTTAGAATTGCTACTTCCACTAGAATTGCTGTTCTCTTCCATATTCATATTTTTTGCAAACAATGGACTGGTTTGATTCAGGTCTTTGTTGACTAAAGATGCCTTCTTTTTTTTTACAGTCCCCAAAAAACATGGACATGTTAACAGTCTCATATTTACTATAATGGATATGTGTTTCATACTGTTAAAATCTACTGTTACCAGCAGCAGTCTGATGCCTCCAATTATCAGGACATTTACACAATTGACTGATAAGTGATGGAAGAGGCTGCAGCTGTATCAACTACTAGGCCAGTTATTGGAGAACTGACAGTGAGCATATTGTATACATACCTCTGTTTCCAGCACATCCACAATACCAAAAAGAACTACTACTGTGTTTCCCAGAATATAAGACCTGCCCCTTAAGTTAAGCCCAAACAAGATTTTTGGACCTGTTTTCAGTATGAAGTATTAAAATATAAACCCTACTCCAAATAAAAAGTTTTAGTTGCAGATAGCTTACTAATAGTATCTTTTCAAGACGTAACTTTTATTGATGTAAGTTGCCCTGTTGTGTTGCTGTAAATCTCTAATTTTGCAATCCCATGCCAGATAGTTATTGGAATGAATATTGACCCCTTTACCCACCTATAATCCTGCCCACTCCTCTGCTAATGTCAATTCTCGGAACTAGTGTTAATGAAAAAATTAATATTCACACTTCTCTCCATAATCTGGCCCACCCCTTTGCCGACATCAGTGATTGGAACTTGTGTTAATGAAAATAATTAATATTAACCCCCTTTGCCTGCCCATTCCTTGGTACCAGGATCAGTGACTCAGTCAGACTTACTACTGACTATCGCAGTGAGCAGTAGTTAGCTTGAATGAATCACCTATGCCAGTACAGAGGGATGGAGGGAGAAAGTGGTGAATATTCATTTTTTCATTTATAAAAGTTCAAATACTGATGCAGGCAGAGTGGGCGGCAGGATTATGGGCAGGGGAAGGGGGAAAATATACATTTTCAATAATAGGTTACCCATTCACTGATGCCAATATAAAATATAAGACATCTTTGCAGAATAAGTACTAGCTCAACTTTTAAAGCCAAAAAGTATATTAACACCCTGTCTTATTTTGGGTAAACACAGTAATTGCAACCACAGGCTGAGAGGACACCAATATAGGGAACATATGACTTCAGGCGTGATGTGTACAGAGCAAGAGTAGCAGAGTTACAGTGCTGTACAAATTAATTAGGACAAAGCAAGTCTTTACCTGTTTTTCTTGCATTATTTTACTATCTCTGATAAGTGTTTTATCAGTTCTTGGTGTCGTTTTCCTTTTTCTTCCACATTTCCCTTTTCGTTTTGGAGAAAACGATCCAGTTTCATTGTGTGTGCGAATTATTCTTGAAACGGTAGATTTTCCAATACCAACGGTGGAAGCGATTTCTCTTACAGTCAGACTTGTATGTTCGTTAAGAGTAATAATTCGAGACCTCTTCCATGGAATAACATCAATTTTTACAGGCACTAATCACACTGAGAGAAAAAGTACACTAAACCACTCCTCACAGAAACAAACTCTCAACTGAAGCTGAGGGGGCAGCTAGCTGTTATTTTCTGACTAAAACCAGTCAAACCACATTTTGTTACTCAAGGTTGTACACTCACACCTGTTCAAAGCAGTTAAAACTGCTTTGAATCACTGACTGGTAACCCCAACTTACGATTTTACTTAAAAAATGCTTTGTCCTAATTAATTTGCACAGCACTGTAATACTTTTTATATATTTAATCTGGAAAAGTATTCAATATTTATAAAAAATAAGCCCTGACTTGCCTTCAGCACCTGCACTGTTCAGCACCATGCAGAGGGGACTCTCCCCATAGGCAGTAACAGAGCGCCGGCTTTCTCAGTGAAATTCTAAAGCCGACAGTTCTTTTAACCCATTTTACTGAACAATTAACCCCTTCACACACATGGTGTAATGACACCATGTTTGCAGAGAGTGAGGACGCTCTCAACATACATGGTGCCACTACACCGCTTCATATTAACCCCTTCATCACCGGGATTGCGGCAGCAGGGATGAACAAAGCATATGGTCACCAGATTGCTCCGGATTACACATCCGGAGCAATCCGGTTACTGTATTCCGGTTTCCAGGACACATTTTGTCAAAAAATGTGTCTGAAGGCAATTGCGGTTACCGCATCCGGATCTGGATGCAGCAAGCGCAATTACCTTTCCAAATGTGACCCCAGCCTTATTGCATCCACAAAAATATGCACCTAAACCGCTGTGCTACAAAGTGCATACGTTGGCACAGCACACATAAAAGTTACGTTGACTTTGCTGGTTCCCCAATATGAGCATTTTATAAATATTTTAGCGGAGATTTTACCATAATAAATTACATTTTATTAATTGTAATAGTGTAATATTTTACATATATACACTTGAAAAATACTAATTTTTAACTGTCCCAAAAAAGCTTTGTGTGAAACATAACCTTACTATAATTTATTGTGTAAATTACATTAGTATATATGTATTAAATACTATTAAACTAATTCACAATAATCAAGAAAGAACTGGAAAATAAAAAAACCCAGTGAATTATTAAAGATGATTCAGAAAATAAAAATGTACAAAATAAATACACCTTTGGGAACATTTTTATAAATAGTGATCTAAAAACAACAATGATAAATTAGATTCTGTGCTTTAAAAAAAGGCAACATCAGGTTAATGATGTGTAACCAAGCCTCTAATGTAATTTAGTCATGTGGGTAATCAGGATAATGACTGGTCTGGTCCTACAATAGCTTCATAGAATAACTATGTGATTGAATATGCAGGCAGGTCAATTCAAATGAAGATTATTTTAGAATACACCAGTTGGATCTCCACAAGGAGAAAAAGTATTTTTAAAAAAATGTTTTACTAAAACACTGTGGTTTTATTCATCTTATATTTCCTGCACTTCCATGAATCAGGAACTGCAGCTCTGTGTTTAACCCCTTCACCACCCAGCCTGTTTTCATCTTCCTCACGTGGCCATTTTTTCCAATTTTGACCAGGGTCACTTTACATGGTAATAACTCTGGAACTCTTCAACAGATCTCAGTGACTCTAAAGGGCCCGTCACACGTGGCGACATCACCGCCGATTACATAGGCGATGTAGCAACATCGCCCCTGCGTCGCCTAGTGTAAAGGGACGATGGCGACGCCTTTTACTGGTCGCCTGGTTTCAGAGCAGTGCTCTGAAACCAGGCAGCCGATCTGGGGTGATGTGTCCACATCGCCCCATGTAAATGGCTGCCGGCGAGCTGACAGGCGATGGGAGCCCAAGGCTCCAATTGTACTGCATCACCGCTGGGGTTTTGAGACACCCTGGCGGCGATGCCGCCTCTCAGCTCAACGGCCCATTGCTAGAGATGTCTCCCCATGTAAACGGGGAATGGCAACTCTGGCGGGGCACCAAAATCGTGCGCGCTCCCGGCCCGTTGCCGCCGACATCTCCGGGGCCGTCGCCAGGTGTGACGGTACCCTAAGGCTAGGGTCACTCTTGGCATGCAGTTTTTCTGCATTTTCAAAACCTGTTTCCGTTTTTGGAAATTGCCACTTTTTCATATAAAAAACGCTATGTGTTAACGCATGGTACCTATATCTACCATGCATTAACGAATGCGTTTCCCATAGGGCCCCATGTTAAAAAAAACACATAGTGTTTTTTAACAGTGCTTTTTGACACTGTGTTTTTTGCATGGGAACCTATGGATCCGTTAAAACTATAAGTTTTTCTAAAATTTGAATTTGAAAAACTGATGGTTTTAACGGCTCCAGGGCTCAAGTGTGACCCCAGCCTTTGACTGTTTTTCTGACATATTGGACTCCATTTTAGAGGATAGTTTATTTGCAAAAATATCAGAAATTTAGTGCCGATTTTGAATATTTCACAATTTTCAAAATTTGAGGTTTGATGCCCTTAAACCAAACTTATGTCATACAAAATAGGTAATAAATAACATTACCCACATGTCTACTTTACATCAGCACTATTTTTGAATCATAATTTTTTTTTGTTAGGAAGTCAGAAAGCTAAAATGTTTATCACCAATTTCTAATATTTCCAACAAAATTTACAAAACCATGTTTTTAAAATGGACCACATCACATTTGAAGGGACTTTGAGAAGCCTATATGACAGAAAATACCAAAAAGTGACAGCATTCCAAAAACTGCACCCCTCAGACTGCTCAAAATCAACGACAAATTTATTATGCTTCAGGTTTTTCACGGGAACTAAATCAATGTGGAAGAAAAAAGAGAAAACTTTAATTTTCAGAAAAAACTTACCATCAATAGCCAGATACAAAACCAACAGAATCATAAAAAAAGTCAGTGTGAATAACGTCCTATGCAAGCCCATTGGAAAGTCACCTCCCACATGTATTGTAGGTAGAGGTGATTTTATCTGCCTGCACCTGGGCTTGCTCTACATAAGGGGGTCTGATGGCATCCTGTAAGTGCAGTGTTAGTTTTGTATCTGGCTATTGATGGCAATTTTTTTCTGATGCTGTTTTTTCTGATGCTACCTTTTATGAGTAGTTTTTGTACAAATTTTGTTAGGACTCATGAGCATGGGGATCCGTGACGTGGATCATGAGCTTAAGTGTCTTGGCCAATGCATGAACCAATACCCCATATAAAAAGTTTTTTTGTTCATCATAAGAAACTTTTTGCACTATTTGGGGAGTAACGGGGAGATAGGTGGATGAGTCGGGCAGCAGAGTTGAGAATGGTGCGGAGAGGTGCAAGGGAAGAGACAGAGAGGCCGGTTGCAGTAGTCCAGGCGGGAGATGATGAGGGCGTGGACAAGTGTTTTAGCAGTGCTGTGGTCAAGGAAGGAGATGATACGGGCAATGTTTTTTAGTTGGAGTCGACAGGCGGTGGCGAGGGCGAGGGCTTGGATGCGGGGCTTGAAGGAGAGGGAAGATTACCCCGAGGCACTTGGTGTGGGGGACGGATGAGAGTGTGCAGTCGTTGATGGTGATGGATAGGTCAGGAAGAGGGGGAGGGTGTTAGGGGGAAAGACGATGAATTCGGTCTTGTTCATGTTGAGTTTGAGGAAGAGAGTAGAAAAGAAGGATGCGATGGCGGATAGGCAGTGAGGAATTTTGGATAAAAGGGAGGAGATATCAGGGCCAGATAGATAGAGCTGGGTGTCATTGGCTTAGAGGTAGTATTGGAGGCCATGTGACTCGATGAGTTTGCCTAGGCCGAGGGTGTAAATGGAGAACAGTAGTGGTCCCAAGACTGAGCCTCGGGAACTCCTACAGATAGGGGGTGGGGCGAGGAGGAGGTGTGGGAGTGGGTGATGCTGAAGTTCCTGTCCGTTAGGTAGGAGGAGATCCAGGAGAGGGCTAGCTCAGTCATGCCAAGAGATTCAAGGATTTGAAGTAAGAGGGAGTGGTCAACAGTGTTGAATGGGGCAGAAAGGTCGAGGAGGATGAGGACAGAGTAGTGTCGTTTGCTCTTTGAGATCAGTAGGTTGTTAGTGATTTTGGTTAGGGCTGTTTCGGTGGAGTGGTGAGGTCGGAATCCGGATTGTAGGTGATCAAAGAGAGCACAGGAAGAGAGGTGGGAGGATAGTCCGGAATAGACGTGTTGTTCAAGAAGTTTTGAGGCGAACGGAGGAGAGATATGGGGCGATAGTTGGAGACTGTTGTAGGGTTGAGGGATGTTTTTTTTAGGATGGGCGTGATTAGGGCGTGTTTGAAGGGTGAGGGGAATGTTCCGGATTTGAGTGATATGTTGAAGAGATATGTTAGGGCAGGGATGAGGATTGTGGTGAGGTTAGGGATGAGGTGGGAGGGGAGTGGGTCAAAGGCGCTGGTGGTGAGGTGTGATCGTGCTAGAAGGGAGGAGAGTTGGTCCTCTGTCAAGGGGGTGAAACTGCATTTGGGCGAGGAGGGATGGGCTGGAGGTGGGATGGGGCGAGGGGAGTGTGGGTCAAAGCTTTGTCTGAGTTTGTCAATTTTGTCTTTGAAGAAGGTGGCGAAGTCGTTGGCGGAGATGAGGGGTGAGGGAGGAGGTGCAGGGGGACGAGGTAAAGAGTTGGAGGTTTTGGAGAGTTGTTTGAGGTTGTGAGACAGGGCGGTTATTAGGGAGGAGAGGTAGACTTGTTTTGCGGAGTCAAGGGCAGTCTTGAAAGTATTGAGGGAGCGCTTGTATAGGGTCAAGTGCTCTGCGGAGTGGGGTTTATTCCATTTACGCTCGGCTGCCCTAGTCGTCCGTCTGAGTTTTTTTGGTGAGGGTCATGAGCCAGGGTTGCCGTTGTACTCGTGTTGTGTTAAATGTGAGTGGAGCAGCCTGGTTGAGGGCTGTAGTGAGAGTGGTGTTGTAGAGGGAGGCGGCTGAGTCAGCGTCTTGAGAAGAGGCCAAGTCTGAGAGGGGGAAGAGGGATTCTGAGAGTGAGTGGAAGTCTATGAGTTTAAGGTTTCTGCGGGGGTGGGGGAGTGTCCGGAGAGGGGGGAGCGTGGTAGGGGGGGAGAGGGATGAGAAGGGCAGTAGGTTGTGGTTGGAGTGGGTGAGGGTTAAGTTTGCGAGGTCGGTGAGGGAGCAGGGGCGGGTGAAGACGAGATCTAGTGTGTGGCCACCAGTGTGCGCGGCAGAGGAGATCCATTGGGAGAGGCCAAAAGACAAGGTGAGGGATAGGAGTCTGGAGGCAGCGGCGTTGGGGGTGTTGATGGGGATGTTGAAGTCACCCATGATGTTGGTGGGGATGTCGGAGGAGAGAAGGTGGAGGAGCCAGGTTGTGAAGTGGTCGAAGAAGGTGGAGGGGGATCCAGGGGGGCGGTAGACAACGGCCAGTTTGAGGTTGCAGGGGGAGTACATGCGAACAGAGTGTACCTCTAAGGAGGGGAGGGGGGTGGAGTAAGTGGGGAGAAGGAGCAGTCATTGGCCAGAAGTAGGCCAAAACCTCTTGTGGTCACATGGTTATGACATCACATCAGGTCTCCCAACATTTCTAACATCAGACTGAAATGTTAACTAAGCTGGAGACTGAATGCCTCATTACATAAGGAAATGTTTCACCTTTGACAATACACCATGAGCTCATTTAGGGATGATTAGACTGGTATTATAAAGCTGTAACTACAGACAGTGTTAACTGTGGAGGCATAAACTAGCTGACAGGCTCCATTTAAGTAAAAGAAGGCTAAGGAGTAAAAAGAGGAAAAGTGAAGGGTGTAGGCATGTTACTCAGAGAGCCCTGCTCTAATCATCCACCACACAGCAAGGAGACTCCAAGATGAGTCCACACTTTTCTAAAAATTAGGGTCAGACCACAGAGAACTGGCATCAATTGCTCCAGACAAAAAATGGCTAAGCCTGAATGCACGGTGCAGGGTCTGAGACATGGCCTGGCCTAGGTATATCAAAGTTAAACACTGATCAAGAACAAGGGGGAAGACTGACAGGTATAGCACTGTTGGGCAAGGTACCCTCAAACCTCTTGCAAAAAACTCAAGTGGCACAAATATCAGCTTCAGAGATTACTATAGGAAGTCGGATTCAGGTGGGTCACTGACATGTATAGGTCTAGTAACCAGGATGCCTTCAAACCTCATGCAACTTCTCCAGTCAATTGTATGCTCTGCCATCCTCAGGTGGCATAAGTATCAGCTTCCTGGACTACTACTGGAAGAAGAATTGACGTGGGTCAGTGACCTGAATAGGCCCAGTGGTCAGGGGGCTCTCAAACCTCATGCAACTGCTCCAGTCAATTTTATGGCCTACCAAAGTCAGGTGGAACAAAAATCAGTTTCATTAAGTATTACCAAAATAATTACTCAGCTGGGTCAGTGACCTGTATAGCCCCAGTGGGCAGGGGGCCCTCAAAACTCACGTGACCACTGCAGACCATTTTATGCTCCGCCATAATCAGATAGCATGAGTATAAGTTTCATGGACTACTATAAAAAAGAATTACAAGAAGTAGGATTCAGCTGGGTCAGTGACCTGTACAGGCCCAGTGGGCAGGGGGCCCCCAAACTCATGCAACTGCTCCAGTCAATTTATTGACTTACAAAACAAAGTATTCACTGATCTCAGGAAGACCAGTTCAAGAAAACACTGCGGGCAGCCTGCTAAAGCGCTCAACACAGTGGTTTCCTAGGTCCATTGCCCCCTGGGAATTTAGAATATGCAAATAAAGTCTGTGGAGCCTCGTTTAGGAGTCTCAACACAGGACTAGCCAGATCTTCCTCTAGTGAAGGACCTAGCCATGATAACCACCATATTAAGTGGCCCTTTGAGTCAATATCCAGCTCTTTACAAGCTTAAAGATATGACAAGGGAATACGTTGCCTTGGTATTCCCTTGTCATATCTTTGCATGTTAGAAATGTTGATTTCTAAATTTTGTGCAGTTATATTGGTTTACCTGGTGAAAATAAACAAGTGAGATGTGAATATATTTGGTTTTTATTAAGTTGCCTAATAATTCTGCACAGTAATAGTTACCTGCACAAACAGATATCCTCTTAAAAACCAAATCTAAAAAAAAAAACACTTCAACTTCCAAAAATATTAAGCTTTGATATTTGAGTCTTTTGTGTTGATTGAGAACATAGTTGTTGATCAATAATAAAAATAATCCTCTACCATACAACTTGCCTAATAATTCTGCACACAGTGTATAAGTGTGTTTGAAGCTTATTATAGCCTGTGCTACGTAAAGTTTTCTTCTTCACTCCTTCTGTGCTGGACTCTGTCTACAAACAGGTGCTTTGATACTGCCCCACAAAGACTGAAAGCACTGGGGAAAGCATTGAAAAGCTTGATGACCCTACACATAAATATTGATGAGTCCGTATTTTCATGTTAATCTGTTCTTCCCAAGTAAGTCCCAGTAGGACTTTGGTTATGTATACTGTGTATATATTCATATATTTGTGTGTTTGAGGCTTATTATAGTCTGTGCTGCAGAAAACATTTTTGTTCTTCACTCCTTCTGTGCTGGACAGTTTCTACAAACAAGTGCTTTGATACTGCCACTCAGAGACTGGTGAACAAGCATCAGGCCTCTGGCCTGATGGTCTGATGTTTGAAATGAAAGGCACTACACATACTCCTGTAGAACAGGGCTGGCCAGGTGCATTACTCCAGAGCTGCATAAAATGTGTTTTCAGGATTTACCTAGCATTGCACAAGGTGCTGGAGTCATCACCTCTGCAGGTGATGAAATCAGTACTTTTGCAATGCTAAGGAAATACTGAAAACTTGCACTGTTTTGAGACCTTGAGGACTGTGGTTGGCAACCCCTGCCCTAGAATTCTCAATGGAAGTGGCCAGGGGGTAAAAGGAGGAATCATCAAGCCCTTTAGCCACAACTGCAGATCCCCTGGACCCTCTTAGGCCCTGTGCCCATGGTGCATTGTTTGATGTTTTTTTATGCAGATTTTGAGAATCTGCATCAAAATCTGCATGTCTATGCTGGAGCCAGCATTGTCTATGACAGATCAGAAGTGCTGTGCCCACATTGCTTATTTTTCTTGGACATGTAGTTCAGATTTCTTTCTTCTGCCCCAAAATCTGCACCAAATCAGCAAGGAAAAAAAAACGTTGACATAATACTTCTGAACTCTCATAGGATTCAATATAGACATGCATATTTTAATGCAGATTCTCAAAATCTGCTTCAAAAGAAGCATGAACCAATGTATCATGGGCATGGGACTTTACAACAAAATTTTAGGCTCACGTGTACAGAAAACATCCCCCATGTGTTGTTAGAGCAGGCAGGTAGGAACTGGTGAGAGTGTGACAAGCGGTGCCATCACAAATATTATTACAGTCCAGACTCAAGGGGTCACACAAGGACTATTCCGCAAGTTTAAACTGTGCCGCACTCCCTGACATCACCATTCCTCACAAGTGCTGTCTCACGATACCAATGAAATATATCAGCTACGTCTCATGCAATATCATGGTTCTCATGAGACAGCTTGTGCTATGGGCACTGATGCCACTGAGGTTATCTCAGGTCACACTGTGGGATTCCCTGCTGCGCGATACCTGCTTTGAGAATCTCTGGGAAGTCACAAGGATGTCTGAGGTTCATGAGCGGGCCCAGAAGAATGATGAGTGTGACAGTGAAGCTTACTAAGTAATAGTGTAGGAAGATCATTTCTGTGCTAAAACAGCATGGCACCACTGTAAAATGATTTGAGCTGGGTTTGGCAGATTTTGTGCCCCTTTAAAGGTGTTTTCTAGGACTTTGATTTTGCCTCCCATTGATTTAAAGGGGGTTCGGAAGTTCGGCGAACATATACCTGTTCGGCGAACCAGACCGAATCCGAACTTCAAAAGGTTTGTTTATCTGCACTCACTTGCTCTTGATGTTTGATATGTCAAAAGTTGTTTGAGAAGGTGTTAGTCCAGGTAGTGGACAATACCTTTAAACATTTGAAAAATTCACCATACAATGACCACATAAAATGAGCATAGATAAGTACACCCCTTTGAAAAGTAAGATTTTAATCAATATCTCACTGAACTCAAGAACAATATCCAAAAAGTTTAACAACGTTCAGTTTCATAGAGCATTTTTAATTCATAACATGAAAGTAAACATAATGAATTTTGCTTTACAAAATCTTTAGTTTTACTCAGATTAGTTGATGCAAAAATGAATATAAAACCACTACATCTAGTGTTTTTTATGACCTCTATGATTATTAAGGACAACACCCAATCTTATACGCATGGAATGAACATGTTGCCTACATATTGCAACATCTATCTTTTTTCATCCTAAAAAATGACTTTTTTTAAAGCCTTGATGCTTGATGAAGAGTGATGCCTAACCTGTCTTTAAAGAATACCCCACAGGTGTTCGAATGGGTTCAGATCAGGATGCATACTTGGCCACTAAAACTCTCACCTGGCTTTCTATATACTGTGTATCGATGCTGATGGAGGAAACTCATGCTACTCTAGTAATATACATTCAAAGCACTGTATATATTTATACATATATAGATATTATATATTAATATACAGTATAGTTACCGTATATATATGTATATGCATACATATATACAATGCTCAGCATGTACATTAGTAATCTAAAGCACCATAAGATTCCATCGAAAATATTTCTTAGCAGCAGAGTACAAGCTGTTATTCACAGAACATACTGGCAAGGAGATATTGGCTATTTCTAAGGAGCCACTGAGCTCATGGTCAAAGTGGGTTTAAAATTCCAAGTTGATTCCTTGCAAAATGGTTGGCTCACATTATAGAGCAGCAGATGGGAGTCTTCTCATAAAGTCATGTTCAAAAGGCTGTATTTCATTGTCAGGTTTTGGACAGCAATTCTCAGTATGAGCAGGGATCAACTGATCGGAACTTACAAGTTTGTGATCAGTCCAGGCATTGCAGTATATATACTGACCATCGAATGTGGCCATCTGAACACCACCTATGCTGAAATGTGGGCTTGGTTAATTTGCAGTTCTACAATGTATTTTAGTTTGATGGGTGTAACTACCAGGATAGTATGCATAGCTGCTGCTGTGAGGCCAAACAACTAAGGAGGTTCATGAGATGCAGTAAGTGATGACTAAGGGTACCGTTACACGTGTACACCTCGCCGGAGATATCTCCGGCGACGCTCGGGGGCGCGCACATTTTTGATGCCCCGCCAGTGTCGCGGTCGCGTGTTTACACAAGGCGATACCTCCGGCGACGCACCGGCGATGCTACAGACGGCATCGCCACTGGGGTATCTACAAACCCCAGCGGCGATGCTGTAACATGGGAGCTTCCATCGCCTGTAACATCGCCGGTCGGCATGTTACATGGGGCAATGTGTACACATCGCCCCAGAGTGCTCGCCTGGTTTCAGAGCACTGCTGAGATATCAGGCCACCACTCAAAGGCATCGCCATCGCCTAGCTACATTACGCGACGCACAGGCCATGTCTGCGGCGATAGGCCTCGCCCCTGCGTTACCTATAAAATGGCCGTGTGATGGTACCCTAAAAGGACTGGTGGAAAGAGAATGCACCTAATTTTTCATAGCATCAACTGTAAAGCCAAATAGTTATGCCAGCAGTACTGTGAATTCACTGTGCATTATTCCTGTACTGTAACATCACTGTGTATATTATCATTGCATTTTCACATCAATGTGGTCATGATAGACAGTATTCCTTTTTCAAGTTTTATAACTCTTGGTTGCTATAATTTTATATATTTAGCAAGCCAAGTTATGCAAATATGTTAGTGAAATGCTTTGTGTATATTTTGCTTTTTTGTGATAAATTTATCAGCGGCTTTTCAATAATTTCATGTTGTGAATAGCAATAGCTTCAGAGGAAAATCTTTAATATGTCACCAAACAAATATCTAATAATACCCAGGATTAAATAATAAAAAAGCCTAGAAAAAAATGATTTCAGCATACGGCATGAAATAAGTGTGAAATGAGGGTCTATAGTACCAGTGTAGAATGTGTGTGAAACAGTTATGACTCAATTCTGTATAAAAGGCCATAAAGTCGACACACTCCGCATTCCTTAGCCTTATTTCCAGCCTTTCTAAATTCCTTACAAACTATCTAGGCTTCCAATTGTTAATATCTTATTCTTAAAAAAAATTGCAAGACACCCTCGTCCTTACATGAGAAGAACACTGGTTCTTCTGTCTTGAGATTAACTGTTCCCAAGATCTGAAAAGAAAAGAAGTTGTTTAAATGGAAAGGGAAAATTCTTGTTCACTGTCAGAAGCTCGGCTTATCACAGCAGCCCCCTATTTTAACTCGATTGCAAACGATATCAGTGATCAAAGGGAAAGAGCCCCTGCAGGAGCTTAGGTGAACAGCATGGCAGCCGCAATTCTTCCTGTTGATCAGAAAGCAGGAAAAGACTTTTGACATGAAAGACAGCTTAACCAGAACAAGAATGGCAATAAACCATCTGTAAAGTGCTCAAGGTTGCCCTTGAACTAATGCAAATTCTTCCAAACAATTTTTCCCTTTCTTCAGCTTGAAGGTTCCCTGCGGTGTCATTTATTCAGTCACATGCTTACCTACAAAGGCTCTATATAAATACAAGTACAGTGCTCTTGTGTGTGTCTTCAATGCACATTCTCTGTATTGTTTAGCATTTTAACAGTTATTTTATCTACTCTTTGCTAAATAAACTTTAACAAATACATGTTATCAACCACTTTCCAGGGTTTGTGTAATTAATAACTATTAATTAAAAATTCAAACTTGAAGTATGGAAATTTTGGAAGTCTAAAATAAACAACATAAAATACCAAAGTCAAAGCAGATAATAATGTTATATATATGAAATGTTAACTATTAACCAGTCGCTAAATATATTTATTAGAGATGAGGAAACCAATTCAATGTACCCTGCAAATTCAAACTATGGCTGGGGTCACATTTAAAACATGAATTGCATTCACCGCATCCGCATCTGAATACCGCACAGGAGTAACCGGATGGCTCAGGATGTGTAATCCTGAGCCATCCGGCAACTGCATAGTTTGCTGATCCCGGCTATTGCCGAGATGAGCAAACTGTCCTATGAATAGTAAAGAGTAAAATTTAATAACTAAAGAAATGGTTGAGGTCTCTAGGGGGGGCTGAGATCCCCCTAGAGACCGGCCGCCCACTCCAGTGGGCTTCTCCTACAATTGCCCCCATGCCACGGGCTCCGAGCTTCGTGCATGTCCCCCTAACTCCCGCCCCCCCCCCTCCCCGTATTACTATAGAGGGGTGCATACATCCCTCTTGTGTAGTTCTTCTTGTATATGTGGCAAAAACGAAGTATTTAAAAGTATACATTTAAGCTCATAGTTACATGCTTTCGTAGGCAGTGTCCTGGGAAATCCATGGGCGGGGCTGTGTGCGGCAGCCTCCGCCCGCTCATTCATTATGGCCGCCCCCTGTGGGCTTCATCCAGTGTTGTGAGGGCGGCCGCGTCATGAAAGGGGCGGGGCTAAGCGTGTCACACCGTTAGCCCCGCCCCTTTCATGACGCGGCCGCCCTCACAACACTGGATGAAGCCCACAGGGGGCGGCCATAATGAATGAGCGGGCGGAGGCTGCCGCACACAGCCCCGCCCATGGATTTCCCAGGACACTGCCTACGAAAGCATGTAACTATGAGCTTAAATGTATACTTTTAAATAATTTGTTTTTGCCACATATACAAGAAGAACTATACAAGAGGGATGTATGCACCCCTCTATAGTGATACGGGGGGGCGGGAGTTTGGGGGACATGCACGGAGCTCGAAGGAACCCGTGGCATGGGGGCAATTGTAGGAGAAGCCCACCGGAGTGGGCAGCCGGTCTCTAGGGGGGTCTAAGCCCCCCTAGAGACCTCAACCATTCCTTTAGTTATTAAATTTTACTCTTTACTATTCATAGGACAGTTTGCTCATCTCGGCAGTAGCCGGGATCAGCAAACTATGCAGTTGCCGGATGGCTCAGGATTACACATCCTGAGCCATCCGGTTACTGCTGTGGGGTACAGAGAACCGCTCCGAAAACTGCAGTCTGGATGATTTTTAACGCAGGCTGCAGTGCCGGAGACGGACACCGGATGGCTTGTGAAGCCATCCGGTGTTTTGCATTGGCTCCTATGAGGAGCGTTTCCTGGTCCGGTTTTGAGCTTTTTGAAAGCTCAAAATCGAATCAGGATTCTAGAAAAAAAACGGAAATGTGACCCTGGCCTATGTGCGATTCCTGTTGCAAAAAATGCTCACCACCATTTTACACAAATTAGCCAGAGAAAGCTCAAACGACCACAGGTACAGCTGAGCACATTCAATCAAGTGAGACTATCGTAGCTTTTATACAAGCAGATGCAAGGAATGCTACATTTTGAACTGAAAGTGGAAAGTGCTGTAACATCAGGCAATTATTAGCTATTAGCAATAGTGATTGAGAGAAAAAGCAATAAAACACTGAAAAAACATTACAGATAGTGTGTGAAAGAACAACAGTGAAAACAGTTACCGTATATACTCGCGTATAAGCCGAGTTTTTCAGCCCAAAAATTGGGCTGAAAAGTCCCCCCCTCAGCTTATACACAAGTCATACAGGTCCCCCTCACAGTATGGTTCCCCCCCTCACAGGATGGCCCCCGCATGCAGCGCTGCGCACATACATTACCAGGCTATCAGCTGTCACCCTCCGGTGGCGGATCGCGGCTCCTGGCTCCGGCTTCCATCTTCATCTGTATCTTCCTGCTTTGTGGCCGGGGCTCATCGTGATGACGTCATCGCGATGTGGCCGGGGCTCATCGCGATGACGTCATCGCAACGCTGGCCGGTCACGTGACAAGCAGGAAGACACAGATGGAAGCCGGAGGGGGACCTGTGTAATGGACACTGCTGGGGCTGTATACTGTGCAGGGGACCTGTATACCACACTGCTGGGGCTGTACACTGTCCAGGGGACCTGTATACCACACTGCTGGGGCTGTATACTGTGCAGGGGACCTGTATACCGCTCTGCTGGGGCTGTATACTGTGCTGGGGGCCTGCTGTATTCCACACTTCTGGGGCTGTATACCTGTGCTGGGTTCCACCCTCAGCTTATACGCGAGTCAATACGTTTTCCCAGGTTTTGGGGGCAAAAGTAGGGGGGTCGGCTTATACACGAGTATATACGGTATATTATAGTTTATCCATAGCCATGAATGTTGGATTTACTTTGTGTTAATACTAATGCTGTTTCTGAATTAAGAAGCTTAAAATTAGTTGAATGCAGCCCTACAGGCCTCCCAGTGTTATTTATGCCTTTTCAGCGCAAGTGAAGTAGTTGTGGTTTGCCTTGAATTGATTATAATAATAATTTATTCATTTATATAGTGCTATTAAGTCCATAGCACTTTACATACATCGGTAATGCTGTCTCTCTTGAGGCTCACAATCTAAATATCCTATCAGAATGTCTTTACAATGTGGGAGGAAACTGGAGTGCCTGCAGGGAACCCACGCAAGCACAGGGAGAACACACAAACTCCTTGCAGATGTTGTCCTTGGCATCCTTGGTGGGAATTGAACCCAGGATCTTGGGACCTCAGTGCTGCAAAGGCTGCAGTGCTAACCACTTGAGCCACCGCGCTTGTCCACCTCAAAACAAGTTTTTTTGTTTTTTGAATTTCAATGACGAACTAGAACTTCAAAGCTCTAATCACTACTAATACTTAAATTTGTTATTAGGAAGAGCATCTAAGAGGGACCCATACAAAAACAACTTGAGGGTAGGATGAGGGAAATTGTTCACATGGAAAGTGTAAGAGCACTCAAGGGCTTACCATAGATGACTAATATTAACTGGTGATGATTACATTCTAATATACTGTTTCTTAAGGAACATTATACTCTAAACTGAAGAACAAATCACAGTTCATGTTGCTGGACCGCACATACAGTAGAACACTTTAATTATCAAAATAAATCCCTTTAGAAACCCCCTGTTGGAAGGAAGCACAGATGATAGGCTCAGGTTCCTGTACGCTCATTCATCTTTTATAAGGTGATCACCAGAATATTGTGAAGGGTATCCTTAGGGCCGCTTTACACACACCAACTTCTGTGACCAACTTCTGAACAGATCTCTGGTTGCAGTGAAATCATGGACACATTGTTCCATTTTGTGGCTGTGTACGAAATGGAACAATGTGTCCATGATTTCACTGCAACCAAAGATCTGTTCAGAAGTTGGTCACAGAAGTTGGTGTGTGTCAATGTAGCCACATGATAAGCTGTTGTTCTACCAGATATACATGAGCAGACTGTGGGAAGTAGGTATAAAAACGTGATTCTCTCTATCCTTAACCCTCATTTGGTGAAATGGTGATGTCATTGTTTTCACTGCTTGCCAGGTATAGCTACATATCTCAAGAGGTAGAGTTTCCAGACCTGTGTGTTATTGGAATGCTACAGTGGAAAGAGTATGGGTGTGCTCACCAATATTGTGGTACTCATGGGAAAAAAATAGTTTATATTAAAAAGAGAGAACCCTGGCACATACGACAATGGAGTAAAGAGTCAATGCAAAAAAAATCTGTTTATTTCATGTAGCTATACCTGACGATCGTTTCAAGCTCAAGGAGCTTTTCATCAGGGATCTGTAACAATCATAGTGTGCAAAAATACAAAAGGACACAAATGAAAAATGATGAATGGCTCCTTGAGCTTGAAACGATTGTCGGGTATAGCTACATGAAATAAACAGATCTTTTTTTGCATTGACTCTTTACTCCATTGTTGTGTGTACCAGGGTTCTCTCTTTCATATGGAATGCTACAGTGACTGCATCATAACCCACTTAACTCATCCACTCAGCCAGAGACCAGCTGAAGTATTCTCTAATCACAGATATGGTCTGCGCTGCTGATAGGTGCCTTTATTCCATGCCCTGGTCGTCCTTCATTTTATTTCCAGCCGCGCGGACCATATCTGTCCATTTTTACTGTGCTTTCACTGCCTCGAGCGGGGGTCCTGCAGCAGCTGATATCAGGCTCTGATACCAGTTGTGGGTCTCACAACTGCATAAGATGAGCAGTTCAACTATTTGTCTTTCCAGTAATTTTGGGAGATTCGACCCATTGAGCCCTTGTCTACCCATTTCTATGTCATACAATGGCATCCATCACTCACTAGTTGTTATGGCTTCCATTAAACAATATGGAATAGTATAGTCAATTACTTTATTCCATACTTATTTTTGGCAGTATACTGATTAGAGATGAGCTTAATTTTGGAAATATGAAGTCACCAAACTTTTTAAGAATTTGCCCCCAAAATTTGTTTTCATATGAATACATTACCATAAGTCCTAATACTGGAAAGCTTGTAATTACTTAGAAAATACACATGGCAGAAAAGAAAAAGAGAGAGTTAACCCTAATAACCATAGGATCTAAACTCTACAGGAGAGAAAGACTCCAGTGATTATGGAGATGGAAAATGCCATATAATCTGTGCTCTACTGGGAAACACTGACATGTGATTGCCCGGGTACTGACCACCACTGTACAGGGTAAGATAATCCACTAGATATCACAGCTGCAGAACACTAGCTGCATAATTGTAGGACCTACTCTCTGATTTTTCAGCACTGAGGCAAATGATGTTGGGGAAGGCTTTTGTTAGCGAATTGCAAATCAAATACTGAACAGTTTGAATTCATGACAAATTGTGAATTTCAGAAGATTCAGAAAATCAATCTGCATATCTCTACTACTGATGTATGCCAATCAGATAGAGGCCAAAAGGGAATGTACAGTTATGGCCAAAAGTGTTCGCACCCTTGAAATTGTTCCATAAAATGAGTATTTCTACCAAAAAAGTATTGCAATTACCCCTCTTTTGTCATAGACACAAAAAATAAGCCAGAGAAATAACAGCC
Organism: Allobates femoralis; assembly: GCA_033576535.1. NCBI lineage: Eukaryota > Metazoa > Chordata > Amphibia > Anura > Aromobatidae > Allobates > Allobates femoralis. The sequence continues at coordinate 220,800,358 of JARQOC010000003.1, forward strand.
AAATTTGACATAATTTCACACAAAAGTCCAAAAATGGGCAGGACAAAATTGATGACACACTTATCTTGATATTTGGTTGAATAAATTACTGCTATCAAGCGCATCCTATAACCAACAAAAAACGTCTTACACCTCTCAACTGCAATTTTAGACCACTCTTCTTTTGCAAACTGCTCCATGTCTCTCATATTTGTAGGCTGCTTTCTTCCAACAGCAATTTTAAGATCCCTCTATAGCGGCCGTCACATGTCTCGACATCGCTCTCGATATTGTAAGTGATCACGTGCACGTGCGATCGCTTACAATATCGCTCACATCGCTGGTGAGATGTCACACAGACAGACTCACCAGCGATGTGGGCCAGCGAGATCGCTGGTTACTATGGTACACATCGGGTTACTAGGCGCCGCGTGTCGCATAGTAACCCGACGTGTACCATAGTTACCATCTCCCAGCATAGGCTCTGCCGCTGGGAGATCGTTCATCGTGGTGTTATACACCACGATGAGACAGATCGTGAAATCACTCATCGCAAGATCTGAGCTCCGGAGCTCAGATCACGATTTTGCGATTTCATCCATTCTCGCTCATCGTATATTGCCGTCACACGCAGAGACATCGTTCACGCGATGTTAAATCTGGCGCGTTCAATCGATATCTTTCGCGATATCTTAGCGTGTGACGGCCGCATATAGGTGTTTAATGACAGTTAGAGCCGGACTCATTGCTGGGCACTTCAGAATTCTCCAGCACTTTGTTTCCATACATGTCTGGGTCCTTCTTGAAATATGTTTGGGGTCATTGTCCTGCTGGAAGATTGATGACTTAGGATGCAAATACAGCATTCTGGCATTGAGCACTACACTACGACACAAAATGTTTGGATTTCTTGATACCTTGCATAGGGCACCCAGCAACATAGCCATCAAGAAAGAAGAAATCTTTGAAACCTCCACTATACTTGACTGTAAGTACAGTGCTCTTTTCTTTGTAGGCCTCATTCCATTTTTGGTAAACAGTAAAATAATATGCTTACAAAAAAGCTCTGACTTCATCTCATCTGTCCACAAGACACTTTCCCAGAAGGATTTTGGCTTACTCACACATATTTTGGCAAACTACAGTCTAGCTTTTTTGTTTCTGTTTCAGCAGGAGGTCTCATGCCGTTGTGTTCCCTTTCATTCAGATGTCAATCGCTAGTTCATTTAAAACTTGATTGGGGCTGCTTATACACTATTTGTCATGCTGGGGAGGCCGGGGTGCCCAGAAGTAGGAGGGAGCTGGGCGTAGGGAGTAAGGGGAGCCTGCTCTGGCCATGATACTGGAGTCAAATAAACCGTAAAAGGCGCAAGGGCATCGCCCCGCCGATCCACAAGGTGTTGTTGCCAGTGGGCAGGAGGCACAATCACCGGGGTGCCAGTCAAAAGGAAAAGTCCATAACAATGCAGCAATAGGAAAAAAAGATGGCACTCACCGGGATGAAGGCAAATCAGCGATGTCCTTTATTGTGGGAACATGACACGGATGCAGGGAGGGGGTGCCAAGGGTGACAACGGACCGTTTCGGGCTCTCGCCCTTCGACTGGTCACACATGTGTGACCAGTCGAAGGGCGAGAGCCCGAAACGGTCCGTTGTCACCCTTGGCACCCCCTCCCTGCATCCGTGTCATGTTCCCACAATAAAGGACATCGCTGATTTGCCTTCATCCCGGTGAGTGCCGTCTTTTTTCTCCTGTTGCTGCATGATACTGGAGTCCCTTACTCGCCCTGATCTCGGAGGTACCTCTAAAGGTAAGGAGGTCTGAGCCACCAGCCAAAGTCCCTAACTCCTGAGAAGCCCTAGGCATAAGTCCCTACCTCCACCCACGGATCACGGAACCCGACAATTTCCAATGGAGAGCAAAGCAGCAGCTCTGGATCAGCATCCGCTCACAACAGGTCACAGTCCAGAAGTGAACTGAATCAGGGACAGCAGGTGGATGAGAGCTGAACCACCTATGGCCGTGGGGTGGGGAGCAACCAGCCCAGGCACGCCCCTCAGCTCACCTAAGCATGAGTCATATTCATCACACACACTTGCACTCTCAGCTCCTTCTCATTAGGTTCCTCTTTCCACACTGAGAGCAGGGGAAAAAAAAGACTTCATTTAAACCACAGCAGCAGCACCTCCAAACAGCAAGGCAGTCAATACGTAACACTATTCAGAACATTCTTTGTGGCAACATTCATCAATTTTTCTCTGCCGTCCATGTCTAGGGAGATGAGGTAGCGTGCCATGGGTTGTAAGCCTCTCAATTATGTTGTACATCATGGACAAAGAAACATTTAAGATCCCAAGAGATAAAATTGTATTCTTGAAATTGTTATTTTTGTACAATTTTGGTTTTCAGGTCATCAGTACTCTTCTCGTCTTTCTGTTCTCGATGCTTTGTGTGGCATACCCAGACACACAGACCTAACATTGAGTCAAATTATCTCCTTTTTATCTGGTTTTAGATGTAATTTTTATATGACCCACACATGGTATGGGAAAAATACTTCATTTTCTGCCATAATGGCAAGGGTGTCAACACTTTTAAGCCAGACTGTAAATCAGACATTTCTTTTCCTGGATTACAGGCTAAATTTTGGACTAAAACATTATGCGAACAGACTCTAATGTGTAATATCCTGGTGTGTTGTTGTCATTATTAATTATCTCAGTTGTCTATTCTTTTGTTCACTGAGAAAATCTTGTGAAATCTGTACCACTTTGAAATTTTTCCTGTTTTTTAATATTTTTTTTTGTAATTCACAAGTCCATTTAATATAGAGCGCTATTATGGCACATTATAAAGCAGTATCACTGCTGGAGACCTCGGAGAACCAGTCATTAGGATCAGGCATGACAAACTAAAGGTATGGGCATAAAGGGCTGATTTAATAGCTACTTTCACAGTGAAAATCCAAAGTCTGCGTGTTCTTTAATCACTATTAGATTATTTGGTGCAATGAGCTGCTCATGGACATCGGGGTGGGACAGTGGGTAGGGTCTTCTTCTCTTCTACAGACCATCAGCTGCCTCTTGTGTAAGTATCTTCAGGCTGTTTAACATTCCATGACAGCCCTGTTCTTAGTTATGGGCAGCGCTTGAACCGATTGATCTGGTTGATCTGGTTAACCTCCTGGCAAAATTCAGGAGAATGGCACCACAGCAATGTATGCGCAGATTAATATCTCAGTTTATTCAAATAAACCTGCCCCCATCACTGATTGGCACCTTTCTCCCTACTCACAGTGCAAACAGAAATTTGCCAATTAGTGGTGTGAGTGGGGTTATACCGAGCACATGATTCAGAGAACTGGTAGTTCTGCCATGGGTAAAACAGTGATTTTATCACAATTGTTTCAACAGCCAAAGTACTAAACACAACACACCAGTAAAATTAGGGCTCTGCCATTACATTATGCAGATATCAGATCATGTAGCAAAAATCTGGTGACACAGTCCCTTAAATACTGGTCTTATGGTACGTTCAAATGCTCAGTTTTTGGTCACTTTTTCACATCAGTTTTTGTAAGCCAAAACTAGGAGTGGATGGCAAATAAAGAATTGGTAACATCTATTTATTACACTATATTCACATGTTGAGTATTTGGTCAGTATTTTATATTGGTATTCACAAACCAAACCTAGGATTGGAACAATCAGAGGAAAAGTAGAATAGAAATACGTCACCACTTCTGTATTTATCATCCACTCCTGGTTTTGGCTTAGAAATACTGAGGTGCGTACTGACCAAAAATTGAACATGTGAATGAAGCCTTAAAAAGGTTGTCCTGTCTCATCTTCTTAAATAGGCAAAATAGTTTTTTAGAAAAATAAACAAATTTGAAATGCATTGCTCATTAAAATTCCCCTACAATATCAAGAACAAAGGGATGTTTAATTATGTTAGTTCACTGCTCTTTGCTTAGATTTCTCACCTCTGCTGCGGTCTAACAGAGGTGGCCGGTCTTCTGTGCAAGGAGTGCAGCTCATGTAGTCTGTACTGTAATTCTCGCAGGTGATGCTCTAAAGCATCTACAGAGGCAAAGCTATTTGTTTGCAGTGTGGGAAAGCTAGGGATGGCGGCTCAGCCATGCTGCTTGTCTGAACTGTCAATCATCAGGAGTCCACCAATCCCACCAATGTGCTGCTGCAGATAAAGGAGCACAGTGGCTCAGTGGTCAGAACTGCAGTCTTGCAGCACTGGGTTCATGGATTCAAATCCCACCAAAAACAACATCTGCAAGGAGTTTGCATGTTCTGTGTGGGTTTGCATCCACACTCCAAAGAAATACTGATAAACAATTTAGATTGTGAGCCCCAATGGGAGCAGGAGTGATCACATTTGACAGGTGCTGTGGAATTAATAGAGCTATGTGTGTAAAATAATAATAAATCAGAAAGATGATGGGAGTGTAGGTGTGCCACGGTCCGCGCTGCTCCAGGGCTTAAAAAACTCACCAAAGAGACAGTCAGATTTCCATCCTTTATTCTCCTCCTCCTACGCGTTTCGGCGCCTAGCCTGGCACCTTCATCAGGGATCCCTGATGAAGGTGCCAGGCTAGGCGCCGAAACGCGTAGGAGGAGGAGAATAAAGGATGGAAATCTGACTGTCTCTTTGATGAGTTTTTTAAGCCCTGGAGCAGCGCGGACCGTGGCACACCTACACTCCCATCATCTTTCTGGATTAAACCACTGTTCAGTGGTCGGTGGAGGTCCTGCAGCAGCTTGGAATAATTTTTCCAAAACGCCTTCAAACCAGTTGTGGGGATCACAACTGCACCGGGTGAGTGGCTTCTCGGCATCACCCCATTACCATCAGTGTCACTAGTGATAGGGCACTATTGCGCCTCTTGTCCCCCACCCTTTTATATTTTTAAAATAATAATAAATAACAGCCACCATTCATGCAAGTGCTGTACATATATATGAATACTAGCTGTACTACCCGGCTACGCCTGGGTTAATAAATAACTGCTGTTAGCTATAACAAAATAGAATTGGAATATGTCATATTAATGACCTGTAGGAAAATAGAAGCTGAGCTGTGATTGGTTGCTATAGGCAGCCTAATAAATCTCCAACCAACAGTAAACCCTCCCCCCGGCCGGGCAGTATATATTACCTCACACAAACACATAAAAGACAGCTCATGTGACTGACATCTGCCTTAATTCCCTAAATGGCACATGTGTTGCACATTGGCTGTTTTTAATCAGATGTTTATTTTTGGAAATTAAAGATACCAGACGTATGAGGTGAGTTGTGTGAGGCGATTTGTGCACATCTGTGTCTGTCTGTGTGGTGTGTGTCCCTGGGGTGTGTGTGTCCCTGGGTGGGTGTTAGTGTGTCGTCAGTGGTGTTCGTTGTGTCCCTGTGGAGGGGTCCCTGTGGTGTGTGTCCTTTTGGGGAGGTGTCCCTGTGGTGTGTGTCGTTGTGGGGTAGGGTGTCCCTGTGGTGTGTGTCCATCCTATGGGTCTGTGTGTTTTGTGGGGTGTGTGTGTGTCTCTGTGTCCCTGTGGAGTGTGTATGTGTGTATGTCCCTGTGGTGTGTGTGTCCCTGTGGGGTGAGTGCATGTGTCCCTATAGGGTGTGTATGTGTGTGTGTCCCTGTGAGGGGGGTGTCTGTGTGGTGTGTGTGTCTCTGTGTTGTCTGTGTCTCTTTGTGGTGTGTGTGTTTGTGTTCGGGTGCATGGTGAGTATCCAATGTATCCAACCTTAGCTGTTACTCTTTGTGTGCATGTGGTGTGTATGCATGTCCCCGTGCATGGTGAATATCCCATGTTGGGACCCCACCTTAGTGACTATATGCTGGTATATGCTGTTAGTCTTTGGTGCTTTCATTAAGCCCCTCTCATTCACAACTGTCAAATGGTAACTGTCACTTTCTCTCCATTATGTAGATAGGGCCAAAATTGTTTGGTGAATTGGAACGCGCGGGGTTAAAATTTCACCTCACAATATAGACAATGACAGTCTTGAGATCCAGACGTGTGACTGTGCAAAATTTTGTGACTGTAGTTGCGACGGTGTAGATGCCAATCCGGACATAACACACACACACACATACACAGATTCAGCTTTATATATTAGAATATGGTACATTTGTTTCTCTTGTAGTTTTGCTGCTCATTAATCAGATTCATATTTTTGAAGGATAATACCAGACTTGTGTGTGTTTTAGGGCGATTATGTGGCGAGGTTAGTGTATGTGTGTGACATGTGTGCTGAGGGTGGTATATGTGTTCCAGCACGTGGTAGTGTGTGGTGCATTTTGTGTGTGTGTTCATATCCGTGTGTGTGGTGAGTATCCTATGTCGGGGCACCACTCTTAGCAACTGTACGGTATACACTTTTGGCGCCATCGCTCTCATTTCTTTAAGTCCTTGTTCACATCTGGCAGCTGTCAATTTGCCTCCAACACTTTCCTTTCACTTTTTTCCATTATGTAGATAGGGCAAAATTGTTTGGTGAATTGGAACGCGCGGGGTTAAAATTTCGCCTCACAACATAGACAATGACACTCTTGAGATCCAGACGTGTGACTGTGCAAAATTTTGTGCTGTAGTTGCGACGGTGTAGATGCCAATCCGGACATACACACACACACACACAACACAATTCAGCTTTATATATTAATATGGTACATTTGTTTCTCTTGTAGTTTTGCTGCTATTAATCAGTTCATATTTTTGAAGGATAATACCAGACTTGTGTGTGTTTTAGGGCGATTATGTGGCGAGGTTAGTGTATGTGTGTGAATGTATGCTGAGGGTGTATATGTGTTCAGCAGTGGTAGTGTGTGATGCATTTTGTGTGTGTGTTCATATCCCTTGTGTGGTGAGTATCCTATGTCGGGGCCCCTTCTTAGCAACTGTATGGTATACACTCTTTGCGCCATCGCTCTCATTTTTAAGTCCCCCTTGTTCACATCTGGCAGCTGTCAATTTGCCTCCAACACGTTTCCTTTCACTTTTTTCCACTATGTAGATAGGGGCAAAATTGTTTGGTGAATTGGAAAGTGCGGGTTAAAATTTCGCCTCACAACATAGCCTATGAGGCTCTTGGGTCCAGACGTGTGACTGTGCAAAATTTCGTGCTGTAGCTGCAGCTGTCGATTTCCCCAACACTTCACTCCCATTAGTAATAGGAAAATTGTTTGTAATAGCGCAGTTAAAATTCGCCTCACAACATAGCTATACGCTCTCAGGGTCGAGTGTGACTGTGCAAAATTTTGTGCTGAGTTGCGACGGTTAGATGCATCCCAGACATAACACATTCAGCTTTTTTTTATATATATATAACTGTATATATATGTATATACAATATATATATAATATATATATATATATATATAATATGCACTATTTGGGAGTGATGTAAACATATATATGTACTAACTGGATGGAGCTTTGATGCAATAACAGCAGTAATGTCAAGATAGAGGTAGGCTCTTTGGTGGTGATGACCCTATGATGTCATAATACCCATTGTGAGTGTAAGGGCCCTTTCACATCAGCGTTTTTCGTAATTCGCGGCAGATGCGGTGAAAAAACCGCATCTGCCGCGTTTGCCGCATAACCGTTCCACTTGCGGCACGGTTGCGGTTTTTCCCATAGGAAGTATAGGGGGACTTGCGGCAAATGCGGCAAGTGCGGTTTTGCACTTGCGGCAGGTGCGGCAGCGAAAAAAACCGCGGCTGACCGCGGTTTTTTTCGCTGCCGCACCTGCCGCAAGTGCAAAACCGCACTTGCCGCATCTGCCGCAAGTCCCCCTATACTTCCTATGGGAAAAACCGCAACCGTGCCGCAAGTGGAACGGTTATGCGGCAAACGCGGCAGATGCGATTTTTCACCGCATCTGCCGCGAATTATGAAAAACGCTGATGTGAAAGGGCCCTTAGAGGGGCTATTTTTCTTTTCCAAAATTATTTAGTATGAATACGGGTGCTTTCACATCAGCGTTTTACGCTGATCGCGGCAGTTGCGGTGAAAAAACCGCAATCATGGCACACTTTCCGAAAGCCCCATACAATATCTATGGGGCTTGCGGTAAGCGTGTGGCAGGTGCGGCAAGTGCGGTTGCGGCACTTGCGGCAGGTGCGGTATGCCCCGTTTTTTTCGCGGCCGCACCTGCCGCAAGTGCCGATGCCGCACTTGCCGCACCTGCCGCAAGCCCCATAGACATTGTATGGGGCCTGCCGCAAGTGTGCCGCAATCGCGGCCATTATGCGGTAATCGCGGCAGTTGCGTTTTTTTCACCGCAACTGCCGTGATCAGCGTAAAACGCTGATGCGAAAGCAGCCTAAGATGACGCCAAACATATATAACTTTTTATTATTTTTTAGTGTTTTTAGCACTTTCTAAAGACAAAGACCTGTAACTTTCGTAAATTTTAGATTTTTTTTCACTGCTTGGAGCACATCTTTGTGCATGGAGTAATATATTTTCATAAATCTGATTTCCCACTATTTCTATGAGTGACAGAGTCCTATTACGATATATGGGAAAAAGGGGGCACACTCACCATGAGGGACAGAGTCCTATTTCCATATATGGGCACAGGGGCACTAATACCATGAAGGACACAGATTCCTATTACCATATATAGGCACAGAGGGCATTATTACCATGAGGGACACATTGGCAATATAGGGACAACCGGACACAAGAGCAATGACAAATTCCAAAGGGCAATTATATACATGCAGATGTCTACTACAGTCTACATAAAACATGCTTTGTACTAAGATTACAATTGCTAAGGGTGCCTTCACACTTGCGTTTGGTACGCAGCACACCGAACGCAGCCAAACGCTTGTGCACATGCGTTCCTATGTTTAACATGGGAACGCATGTGCCTGCATTTGGCTGCGTTCGGTTGCGCTTGGGTTCGGATGCGCACAATTTGTGCACCCTTCGAGCGCACTCTGAACGCAACATGTTACATTTTTTGTGCGTTCGCGGGCGCTTGTGTTATCTGCAAGAGCCCGCAAGCGCACAAACAATGCATGGGAGTCAATGGATCAGCAGTGTCCTCCGCGTGACAGCGCAGGAGAACGCTGCGGATCTCATTGAAATCTCTCCCAGTGGCTGCCGGTGAACAGCGGCAGCCACCAGGAGTGGGAGATCAGCTACAGCCATCACTGGTCTCCCGCCGGTTTTGGCATGGGAGATTTGAAGACACAGCTGATCTGACAGCTGTTTTAATCTCCCATGCTGACACCGAGGTTATCTCCTGCACCGATTTCACCCTATTCGGTGTCGGCGTGGGAGATTTAAACAGCTGTCAGTTAAGCTGTGTCTTTAAATCTCCCGCGCCGACACCGGCGGGAGATCAACTGTGGCCGGGAGGAGGAGATCTCCACCGCTGATCTTCTCCTCCCGCCCCAGAGACAGCTGATTGGTTGGCCGGGCTGATACTAATGTGAACGCATGCAGAGATTCTCGCCTGCATTCACATCAGTATGGGCTGCACTTGCACTGCATTTGCGTCTGCATGCCATACGCATGCAGACACAAACGCAAGTGTGAAGGCACCCTAAGAAGACACCTGATGATTTTCCCTATGAGCTGAAATCTTGCACATATAATTTTTCTGGTTATCCAAGACATGTATAACTCCTGAAATATTTGCATTGCTATTCTGCATACACCAAAGTACAAGGAAGAAAGCAGTAAGCGTGTCCGTTAAATCTTTATTTTGTGAGACGTTGGAAATGTAGATTGCATCTTGCCATAAATCAGATGAAAGAATTAGTCATAAAATCTGAAAAAGTAATACCCTAAGATATGTTATGACATTGGAGCCAAAGTATGCACCTTTGTTGACAGGAAAGCAAATAAAGATTGTGGTCAAATTATAGGACATAGGAAAGATGGAAGTGAGGAGAATGTTTTATCGCTTTGAAATATTATTGTTTCAACCGTGCTTGCAAAATAAATGTCACAGTGGATAATTTTGGATTATGTTTGTCATTTTTACAACTAGTATCCTTCCTCCTAATTATGGTTGAACATGACATAGGGTTTTTATGGTCATTTCTGGGAACAATTATACAATCATATAAAGAAGTCACATAGGATTTAAGGTCTTGTAAGCTATTTGGCAGTGCTGAATTCTACAAATTCATTCATTTGGAGAGACAATAAGCAGATGCCCATGACTTTTTTTTTCTTTCTCTATTACTTCCAGTGAAAAACAAAAAAAGTTTCCTCTGAGTAATTGAAAAAGTTTCACAGAACCTCCTTTACAACATACTATATATGCATTTTAAGATTGGTGTCTGATAACATACAGTAAAAATAAAATATTACTAAATTATATTGCAGAAGAACAATCCCTACAGAAAAAAATAATAAGGTTACAATATAAAGGTTATGCTACAAATCCTTAAGTATGTATAAAAGCATGTAAAACAAGCTGTTAGGACAAAATGTAACCTTATCCAATTTAACCTTAATAATAACACTGTATAGAAAGACTCACCTCTAATGGTTGTACAGACCCCAAATCACTATATATGCATAAACCGGCTGCTGCTGACCCACGTGTAGTATAAAATCCAAACGTAAAAGAAAAGGGTCCTAATTGCGCTGCCAGGAAGGATGAGAAGGATCCATAGGTAAAATGCGCCTGCGCACAGATCACATATAGGAGTGAATGGGTGCGCACGGCGGTCTGCAAGCATCTGCACACCGCGTGCGCTCCATTATAAACATAGGGGCTGCCGTCTGCATGCAGATGCTTGCAGATGCCTCTGCAAAACGCTGCGGAGGCATCTGCAAATCTGAAGGCAGCCTAAGACATCTTAATGGAGCTTTCTCTGCTATTTCCAAATTTGGTTAACCTAGCAACTTGCTAGTGCTAGGCTATTTTGAGAGAGAGTGGACCATATAATGTATTATTTCACAAATATCCATAGCTCTAATTTTAAAAAATGCATTAATGAAAAGTTATAGTGTATTCCACTTTTCACACAAAAAAAGTGACATGACTTTGCACAAGCTTTACTAGCAGAAAATGTTACAAAATTTTGCATTCCCCATCCTTATATAAAAGTGACTAAATCTGAGCGCAGTTTAGCTAGTAAAGTGAATCCTTCGGTGACCTGACTAATAATAAATACCATATTTTGTGGACTATAAGTTTCAATGGACCATAAGATGCACCTAAATTTTAGAGAAGGAAAATAGGGGAAAATACTTTGAAGCAAAAAATGTGTCCATGAGGTAATATCATGCAGGGATCTGCTGCTGACACTGTTATGGGGTTATAGCCATCAATTCTGTATGGATTTACCCTATCCTGGCACCTTCCAGATATATACTGTATGTTCACCATCCTGGTGTATATGCCCCTCATCCTGGTATATATGTCTTTCATATGGTATGTATGTCCCTAATCCTAATACATATGTCTCCATCTTGATATATATGTTCCCCATAATGGACCCATCCTGGTATAAATGATCATCATCCTGATATATACAGTGCCTTGGCCCCTTGAACTTTTCAACCTTTTGCCACATTTCAGGCTTCAAACATCTACTCTATAATTGCCGTAGGCATTTTCGTGTCGGCCCCCGAAAACGCCGTGGCTATGTCACGCTGTGACGTCACCACGCGCGAGCAATGGCCGCGAAGCGGCCATTGCGAGTCGCTGTCCGAAAATAGAACCAGAGGCTCGGCTACAAAGTTAGCGATTTACCGCTCAGGCAGCGACTCGCAATGGTCACGGCCATTGCGAGTCGCTGCCTGAGCGGTAAATCGCTAACTTTGTGGCCGAGCCTCTGGTTCCATTTTCGGCCAGCGACTCGCAATGGCCGCGAAGCGGCCATTGCGAGCACTCAGCCCCAATAAGTATTGAACACCCCCCAAAAAGTATTGAACACACCCCAATAAGTATAGAACGCGTCACAATAAGTATTGAACGCGCCCCAATAAGTATTGAACACCCCCCAAAAAGTATTGAACACACCCCAATAAGTATAGAACGCGTCACAATAAGTATTGAACGCGCCCCAATAAGTATTGAACACCCCCCAAAAAGTATTGAACACACCCCAATAAGTATAGAACGCGTCACAATAAGTATTGAACGCGTCCCAATAAGTATTGAACACACCCCAATAAGTATTGAACGCGCCCCAAAAAGTATTGAACACGTCCCAAAAAGTATTGAACGCTCCCCAATAAGTATTGAACGCGCCCCAAAAAGTATTGGACCCCCCAAAAAAAGTATTGGACCCCCCCAAAAAGTATTGGACCCCCCAAAAAAAGTATTGAACACCCCCCAAAAAGTATTGAACACACCCCAATAAGTATAGAACGCGTCACAATAAGTATTGAACGCGCCCCAATAAGTATTGAACACCCCCCAAAAAGTATTGAACACACCCCAATAAGTATAGAACGCGTCACAATAAGTATTGAACGCGTCCCAATAAGTATTGAACACACCCCAATAAGTATTGAACGCGCCCCAAAAAGTATTGAACGCACCCCAATAAGTATTGAACGCGCCCCAATAAGTATTGAACGCGCCCCAAAAAGTATTGGACCCCCCAAAAAAAGTATTGGACCCCCCCAAAAAGTATTGGACCCCCCAAAAAAAGTATTGGACCCCCCAAAAAGTATTGGACCCCCCCCCCCCCAAAAGTATTGGACCCCCCAAAAAAGTATTGGACCCCCCAAAAAAAGTATTGGACCCCCCCAAAAAGTATTGGACCCCCCCCAAAAAGTATTGGACCCCCCCAAAAAAGTATTGGACCCCCCAAAAAAAGTATTGGACCCCCCCCAAAAAGAGTATTGGACCCCCCCAAAAAGTATTGGACCCCCCCAAAAAGTATTGGACCCCCCAAAAAAAGTATTGGACCCCCCCAAAAAGTATTGGACCCCCCCAAAAAAGTATTGGACCCCCAAAAAAGTATTGGACCCCCCCAAAAAGTATTGGACCCCCCAAAAAAGTATTGGACCCCCCAAAAAGTATTGACCCCCCAAAAAAGTATTGGACCACCCCCCCAAAAAAAGTATTGTACCCCCCAAAAAAATATTGGACCCCCCCCAAAAAGTATTGCACCCCAAAAAAAGTATTGGACCCCCCAAAAAAGTATGGACCCCCCAAAAAGTATTGACCCCCAAAAAAAATATTGGACCCCCCAAAAAGTATTGGACCCCAAAAAAAAGTATTGGACCCCCCCAAAAAGTATGGACCCCCTAAAAAAAGTATTGGACCCCCCAAAAAGTATTGGACCCCCCAAAAAGTATTGGACCCCCTAAAAAAAGTATTGCACCCCCAAAAAGTAGTGGACCCCCCAAAAAAAGTATTGGACCCCCCCCAAAAAGTATTGGACCCCCCAAAAAAAGTATTGGACCCCTCCAAAAAGTATTGGACCCCCTAAAAAAAGTATTGCACCCCCCCCAAAAAGTATTGGACCCCCCAAAAAAAGTATTGGACCCCCCCCCAAAAAAGTATTGGACCCCCCCCAAAAAGTATTGGACCCCCCAAAAAAAGTATTGGACCCCCCCCAAAAAGTATTGGAACCCCCCCAAAAAGAATTGGACCCCCCACAAAAAGTATTGGACCCCCCAAAAAAAGTATTGGACCCCCCCAAAAAGTATTGGACCCCTCCCCCAAAAGTATTGGACCCCCCCAAAAAAGTATTGGACCCCCCAAAAAAAGTATTGGACCCCCCCAAAAAGTATTGGACCCCCCCCCCAAAAAGTATTGGACCCCCCCAAAAAAGTATTGGACCCCCCAAAAAAAGTATTGGACCCCCCCCAAAAAGAGTATTGGACCCCCCCAAAAAGTATTGGACCCCCCAAAAAAAGTATTGGACCCCCCCAAAAAGTATTGGACCCCCCCAAAAAAGTATTGGACCCCCAAAAAAAGTATTGGACCCCCCCAAAAAAGTATTGGACCCCCCAAAAAAAGTATTGGACCCCCCCCAAAAAGTATTGGACCCCCCAAAAAAAGTATTGGACCACCCCCCCAAAAAAAGTATTGTACCCCCCAAAAAAAGTATTGGACCCCCCCCCAAAAAGTATTGCACCCCCCAAAAAAAGTATTGGACCCCCCAAAAAAAAGTATTGGACCCCCCCAAAAAGTATTGGACCCCCAAAAAAAATTATTGGACCCCCCCAAAAAGTATTGGACCCCCAAAAAAAGTATTGGACCCCCCCCAAAAAGTATTGGACCCCCTAAAAAAAGTATTGGACCCCCCCCAAAAAAGTATTGGACCCCCCCCAAAAAAGTATTGGACCCCCCCAAAAAAGTATTGGCACCCCCCAAAAAAGTATTGGACCCCCCAAAAAAAGTATTGACCAGTATGACCCCCCAAAAAGTATTGGACCCCCCAAAAAAAGTATTGGACCCCCCCAAAAAAGTATTGGACCCCCAAAAAAGTATTGGACCCCCCCAAAAAGTATTGGACCCCAACCCCCCAAAAGAAAGTATTGGACCCCCCCCAAAAAAAGTATTGGAACCCCCCCCAAAAAGTATTGGACCCCCCCAAAAAGTATTGGACCCCCCCAAAAAGTATTGGACCCCCAAAAAAAGTATTGGACCCCCCAAAAAGTATTGGACCCCCCCAAAAAAAGTATTGGACCCCCCCCAAAAAAGTATTGGACCCCCCCCAAAAAAGTATTGGACCCCCCCAAAAAAGTATTGGACCCCCAAAAAAAGTATTGGACCCCCCCAAAAAAGTATTGGACCCCCCCCAAAAAAAGTATTGGACCCCCCCAAAAAAGTATTGGACCCCCCCCAAAAAAGTATTGGACCCCCCAAAAAAGTATTGGACCCCCCAAAAAAAGTATTGGACCCCCCCAAAAAAGTATTGGACCCCCCCAAAAAAAGTATTGGACCCCCCAAAAAAGTATTGGACCCCCCAAAAAAAGTATTGGACCCCCCAAAAAGTATTGGACCCCCCAAAAAAAAGAGTATTGGACCCCCCCAAAAAGTATTGCACCCCCTAAAAAAAGTATTGGACCCCCCCAAAAAGTATTGGACCCCCCCAAAAAAGTATTGGACCCCCCAAAAAGTATTGACCCCCAAAAAAAGTATTGGACCCCCCCCAAAAAAGTATTGGACCCCCCCCAAAAAGTATTGGACCCCCCAAAAAAGTATTGGACCCCCCCAAAAAAGTATTGGACCCCCCCCAAAAAAGTATTGGACCCCCCAAAAAAAGTATTGGACCCCCCCAAAAAAGTATTGGACCCCCCCCAAAAAAAGTATTGGACCCCCCCAAAAAAAGTATTGACCACCCCCAAAAAAGTATTGGACCCCCCAAAAAAGTATTGGACCCCCCCCAAAAAAAGTATTGGACCCCCCAAAAAAAGTATTGGACCCCCCCCAAAAAAGTATTGCACCCCCCAAAAAAAGTATTGTACCCCCCAAAAAAAGTATTGGACCCCCCCAAAAAGTATTGGACCCCCCAAAAAAAGTATTGGACCCCCCCAAAAAGTATTGGCCCCCCAAAAAAAGTATTGGACCCCCCCCAAAAAAGTATTGGCCCCCCCCAAAAAGTATTGGACCCCCCCAAAAAAGTATTGGACCCCCCCAAAAAGTATTGGACCCCCCAAAAAAAGTATTGGACCCCCTAAAAAAAGTATTGGACCCCCCAAAAAGTATTGGACCCCCCAAAAAGTATTGGACCCCCTAAAAAAAGTATTGGACCCCCCAAAAAAAGTATTGGACCCCCCCAAAAAGTATTGGACCCCCCCAAAAAAGTATTGGACCCCCCCCAAAAAGTATTGGACCCCCCCAAAAAAGTATTGGACTCCCCCAAAAAGTAGCTATAACTACTATAATCAAATTAATGCACGTTCTAGAATCCCGATGCATTTGCATCGGGCTCACAGCTAGTAAAGATATAAAATTCTAATTTTTTGTGAAGAATCACCAACAAGTGGGACACAATCATGAAGTGGAGCGAAATTTCTAGGATATTTTCAACTTTTTAAAAAAAAAATAAAAAACTAAAAAGTGGGGCGTGCATTATTATTACTCCCCCTTGAGTTAAAATTTTGTAGCACCACCTTTTGCTGCGATTACAGCTGCAAGTCGCTTGGGGTATGTCTCTATCAGTTTTGCACATCGAGAGATGGAAACAAGACATTTTATGGATATCTTTGAGAAATGTCTTTCTTCTTGCCACTCTTCCATAAAGGCCAGATTTGTGCAGTATACGACTGATTGTTGTCCTGTGGACAGACTCTCCCACCTCAGCTGTAGATCTCTGCAGTTCATCCAGAGTGATCATAGGCCTTTTGGCTGCATATCTAATCAGTCTTCTCCTTGTTCGAGATGAAAGTTTAGAGGGACGGCCTGGTTTTGGTAGACTTGCAGTGGTCTGATACTACTTCCATTTCAATATGATCGCTTGCACAGTGCTCCTTGAGATGTTTAAAACTTGAGAAATCTCTTTGTATCGAATTCGGCTTTAAACTTCACCACAACAGTATCTTGGACCTGCCTGGTGTGTTCTTTGGTGCTCATGATGCTCTCTGCACTTGAAACAGAGCCCTGAGACTATCACAGAGCAGGTGCATTTATACGGAGACTTGATTACACACAGGTGGATTCCATTTATCATTACCAGTCAGTTAGGACAACATCGGATCATTCAGAGATCGTCACTGAACGTCTGGAGCGAGTTTGCTACTCTGAAAGTAAAAGGGCTGAATAATATTGCATGCCCCAAGTTTCAGTTTATTAATTTTAAAAAAAGTTTAAAATATGCAATAAATTTCATTTCACTTTACGATTGTGTCCCACTTGTTGATTCTTTACAAAAAAATTAGAATTTTATATCTTTATGTTTGAAGCCTGAAATGTGGCTAAAGGTTAAAAAGTTCAAGGGGGCCAAATACTTTCACAACGCACTGTATGTTCCTGATCCAGGCATACATGTTCCCCATCATCTTATCATCATAAGCCCATGCTGGTATATATGCCTCCTGTTATGTTGCCCACATAAAAAAATTAAACAAACCTTACCTTCACTCCGATCCCCCACAGCACTGTGTCATTGTCTGATTTCTACCTAAAGGGGGTAGACAAGGGTGCAATAGGGTCTTATCTCTTTATTAAACCTCACTTAACTTGTGATATACTGCTCACTTTGCCCAGTTGTGTGACCCACAACTGGTATATATGACTTATACAGCTGCCATTGGATCCACCATTCTACGTGGATGGCCATGCAAACTACAGATCCAAAACACAAAGAATTAAAATGATCCGCACTGCTGTATGAATGGAGGTGGACCAGAGTATTTTAGGAAACAGTGTTTATTTCAACGCGTTTCAAGGCTGTCCCAGCCTCTTCATCAGGAATACACCAAAAATAATGACTAGGAATACACCAAATACACCATATAGTTGTGTTTTTTGTATCTTACTGGTCATTATTTTTGGTGTATTTCTGATGAAGAGGCTGGCACAGCCTTGAAACGCGTTGAAATAAACACAATTTCCTGAAAGATTCTAGTCCATCTCCATTTATACAGCAGCGTGGATCATTTTAATGCTTTATCTTTTGGATCTATTATTTGTTTTCTAACATCCTATGTTACACAAATCCCAGGCGTCCACCGTGACCTAAGGTTTGTAGAGTGATATGCCTTTGTGCCATTACACTTGCGTCACACAGTACACCCACAGTCTAACTGATCAGCTTGATACACAACAGCACATCTACTGTCAGAAGAGCTGGGTTCCAGTTTGTGCTGTCATATTCTCTCTGCATACTAAAACGTGCTAGTTAAGTACTATATGCTTGTGCAGTGGCACACAGGGAGAAGATCACAATGCAAACTGGAACCCAGGCTTTCTCAAGAGAGATTTGCTGTATTGTTGGAAAGTGTGGAAACATAGGCAGACGTTCACTGTATAAGCCACTACCTCCCAGCTCAGCATGGCAGCAGATTGCATAGGGAAGCTTTCGGCCAGTCAAATTCTGGGTGTGCAGTGTGACAGCACAAGGTAATTGCGCATAGAAATATTACTGTGCACACTGGAGGTCACAGCAGCCCCTAGAAATTTGTGTGATGTAAGATGTTGGGAGGAAACACTGGGGCACTGCAAAGACCATAACATTTAATAGTGGACACACAATTACCAGAACCTGGGGCGAACACATGTACTTGCTAATGAAGAGAATCAATATTCACTGCTCCCCACACCAAACTTCCTCCCAATATTGTAACATCGGCATCAGTGCAGAGAGGTGAGTGGGATTATGAGCGTATGGAGCAATGAATATTCAGCGAGTACACATATTTGCTCTTGCTGCTGCTGCGGCCTGCTTCTGCTTTCTTTGACTCTGCTCCACCATCCACCCCAGCAAGCGAGGTGCATCCAGACTATAAGATGCACCCCCACTTATTAGTAGTAATAATTATTAATACATTTAGGCTGCCTTCACATTTGCGTATGTGAACGCAGCTTATGCTGCGTTCCCATACGCATTCAAACGCATGCGCACTGCGTTCCTATGTTTAACATAGGAACGCATAGTGCCTGCGTTTGGCAGCGTTTGCTGCGTTCGGGTGCGGATGCGGACCATATCTACTCCTTCCGGTGTCCCGCGTCCGCACCCGGGACGCAGCATGTCGCGTCCCTGGTGCGGACAAGAGTGTGTGATCTGTACGCAGGCATCCGCCTGCGCACAGATCACATATAGGAGTGAATGGGTGCGCACGGCGATCTGCAAGCATCTGCAGACCGCCGTGTGCACCATTATAAACATAGGGGCCGCGGTCTGCATGCAGATGCTTGCAGATGCATCTGCAAAACGCTGCAGATGCATCTGCAAGTCTGAAGGCAGCCTTAGTGCACCTTAATCCAACCCAACTGAGTATATGACCATGTTCAGATGGGTATATTTCATGTAAAGACTAAAGATGGAAGAAAGTGGTGCTTCAGCAATTTTCCAAATATAATAGTTTTATTCCAACATCTCAAAATCGAGACATTTTCAAGTATATCCAAAAATATTTAACCTTTTTCCAGTGGCATTTCAGACTATATCTAGGTCCTTGTTCATGGATAACTACTAAACTGAAGATAAGCTGACAAATTCATATGGACTAAAGATGAGTTGACTAATAGCCTAGAGATGAATTAACAAATTCATGTGGAATTGAATTTTACTTCCATATTACAGAAATATGAAGTCGCTAAAATGAAGATTTCATGGAATTTGCTTCTGTGTGGATTCAACAAAATGGTGGCCACTGGTCGTCATTTTTCTAAACAAAAAAGGGTCATCAAAAAGTTAAAAAATGATATTTAACTCACCACTCTTCTCTCCGGCCCCCTCCACTTCTCACCATTAACCCTTTCGAACTCGCTGTATCTTCTGATCACCTGCAATCACACTGAAATCCCTGAGTCTCTCACGCTAGGCCAGGACTTTCTGGTTCTGACTCTGATAAGGCCTGAGACAATTCTACTCATGTGCACACATCATGATATTATGATGCTGTGTTCTTCCACACACTTGCATAGAACACACTAGGTGATCTCAGAGCCAGAAGTCCTGGCCTAGCGTGAGAGGCCTTGGGATTTCAGTGTGAGCAGTGGTGATCAGAAGATGTAGTGGGTATCGGATGGATGATGGTGTGGAGTGTAGAGGCCAGAGAATTGAGCAGTAAGGTGAGTATAAAGATTTTATTTATTTTTTTACATCTAGCCATTATTATGCATTAGGGTCTCTTCACACCCCAGAACGTAAAAAGAGACATTCAAGGTGTGGGCAATAATTTCTCTGTGAATCAAATTTCCAAGATACAGGCAAATTCAAATTTTGCCTGATCCACTCAGGCAATCGCAACCCGTGCACCTATTGTAGTTTTTACTCTGATGGGCTCTCTAGTAGGGACTTCGATGACCAGCAGAGGAAAAACTACAGGATGGGACATTTATATGGATACACCTAAATAAAATGGGAATGGTTGGTGATACCAATATTCTGTTTGTGGCACATTAGTATATGGGAGGGGGAAAACTTTTCCAGATGGGTGGTGACCATGGCGGCCAATTTGAAGTCTGCCATTTTGGATCCAACTTTATTTTTTCAATGGGAAGAGGATCATGTGACACATCAAACATATTGAGAATTCCATAAGAAAAAACATGGTGTGCTTGGTTTTAATGTAACTTTATTCTTTCAGGAGTTATTTACAAGTTTTCATGTAACTTTATTCTTTTTTTATTTATTACATCATCATGTAGCAAATTCAGATATCCAGTGGCATTGAGGTTTCCATTGATGAAGAATGGCCCCATTATCTTTGTACCCCATATACCACACCATACCATCAATTTTTGTGTTCCAACAGTCTTGGAGCGATCTATCCACTGTGGGTTAGTGTCAGACGAATAGAGGTGGTTTTGTTTGTAAACTTCACCATTCACTCATCTGAAGGCAATTGTCTATGCCGTGCAGATACGAGATGTGCAGAACTGAAACAACAAATACTGGAAGCCTGTGCTAGCATTTCTTCTGCGGTGTTGCTATCATTGTGTCAAGAGTGGGAGAACAGGGTTCTATTGGCAATCCAACACAATGGGCAGCACTTTGAACACATTTTAAAAGTGTCATAAACTTGTAAATAACTCATGAAAGAATAAAGGTATGTTAAAACAAAGCACACCATTGTTTTTCTTATGAAATTCTCAGTATGTTTGATGTGTCACATGACCCTCTTCCCATTGAAAAAAATAAAGCTGGATCCAAAATGGCCAACTTCAAAATAGCCGCCATGGTCATCATCCATCTGGAAAAGTTTTCCCCCTCCCATATGCTAATGTGCCACAAACATGAAGTTGATATCACCAACCATTCCCATTTTATTTAGGTGCATTCATATAAATGGCCCACCCTATACAATAGGTGCAGGGATTGCGATCGCACCCAGGCCCTGGAGCTCTAGGGGACCCAAAAAGTCTCTTTGGTCTATATGAAATAACCAATACTATTAAAGACATAATTGGGGGCCTGGGGTCCATATGCTTCAAGTTATGCCACTGGTGCCCAGACTACTTCCTGATTCAAACTTACAGCTTTAAATAAGTCATTGAGGCTCTACGTTTGGGATAGGCGACGGCTAATCAGTCTAAGCACTGAAGTCTGTATAAAAATCATGGAATTACACTTGTCTGAACCCCACTAGAGTATGATATGACAATTTAAGTAAATTCTCCTTTTTTACCTCTGACAATAGGTAATCTTCACATAAAGAAAGAAAAAAAAGATAAAAAAAATGTTATGAAAACATCATTTTACTACTGTGTGGATATTATATTTAAATGATTCTTTATTTTACAATGTCTTGATTAATTTTACCATCCTTTTTCAGAAAAGCTTTCACTAACTTGATGTTTATGTGATTAAAGGGTGAAGCCTGCCTATTTTCAATCACACTCATGAATCTAAAAGAATGAAAAACATGTGATAAAGCAGATCACTGCTAGGATGGCCTGAAACTAGATGCTAATTGCCAGCCATGATGAAAAGACTTAGATTATACTTGATTATAAACATAGAGGTTAGTGACGTATATGTAAGGTTTATATTACTCCTATGAAAGTGGCTGGCTAAATGATCAATGTAGTTATTGTGGCATGGTGCTGGTAAAGTAAGAATGTAATGTCAATCATATACAGTGGATATAGAAAAGTCTACAAAACCAGTTAAAATGCCAGGTTTTTGTCCTGAAAAAAATAAATCATACCACGAAGAATCATTTCAGTACTTTTTTCACCATTAATGTCACTTACAATCTGTACAGTTCAATACAAAAGAAACAAATCTTTTTGTTGTATAGGAAGGAAATAAAGAACTAAAATCATGTGTTTGCCTATGATCATGAGTTGCTCAGTAGCCAAAACGCGTTGCCTAAAGACCATGATACACTGACCTTTGGAATTTTATGTGCAAAAAATTGTTCTTAACCAATTTCTAAAAAGATGGAAATTTTATGAAGAGCTCGAAGTGCCAAGTTCCTACACTCATAATATCATTGGATGTATTTGTAGGCAGCCTGAAGCCCGCTAGGATCCGTACTGAAAGGAAGCAACACAGGAGAAGGAAGAATGCAGAGCAGACATAATCTTTGTATTTGATGTAAATCTGCAATAATTTAAGGTGTGCTCTCAAAAAAATATTATAATAAAAAATAATGCTAAAAAATTGAAATAGTAATATATATATATAATATTATATATATAAATATAATATATATAACTATACAATCGTCTAATGTTCTCTGTCTGTCACGGAAATCGCACTCTAGCGCTGATTGGTCCTGCCTGGCTGGCTCAACCAATCAGCACAAGCGCGCAATTACTGTACACAGAAAGAGAACAAGAGATGGCGGGCACTAGCGCGGCCGCAGCGGACTCCCGCCCCAGCCTCAAGTCACTAACCCCCGCCATGAGCCACTCACTGACACCGGGGACAAGTGCAGGTCCAGGGTGCAGGGAGCGCACATCGTGTGGCTCCTCCACACTCTCCTCCTTCCTATGGCAGCACAGTGTGTCCTCCTCCTCCCTCCCTTATCCTCTCATCTTTTGAAGTGCACTCTGTTCCTATATATTCTCCTTCCAACCTACAAGTGGCCGTCATTTATCGACCACCAGGTTCCACCACTACCTTCTTTGACCACTTCTCCATCTGCTCCTATACTTTCTATCTGCTGACATCCCCACCATCATCATGGGTGACTTCAACATCCCCATTGACACCCACCAGTCAACAGCCTCCAAACTCCTGTCACTTGCCTCATCCTTTGGTCTCTCTCAATGGTCCTCCACAGCCACCCACACAGATGGACACACACTAGACCTCATCTTCACCCGCCTCTGCTCCCTAACTAAACCCACAACCTCCCCTCTCCCCCTCTCTGACCACCATCTACTTACTTTCTCATCCTTGACCTCCTCATCTGCCACCCATGTTCACCAACTCACACACCCTCGCAGAAACCTCACACATCTTGACACTCACACACTCTCAAACACAATTTTACCACTATCATCCATATCCTCACTCCATGACACAGATAATGCCACCGCTTCCTATAACTCAACACTCACATCAGCTATTGATGCAGTTGCCCCTCTCATTCATGGCGGAACACGACGAATCAACAGACAACCCTGGCACACAGACTCCACTAAAAACCTGCGGCGAGAGGCTAGGGTGCAGAGCGGCGCTGGAAGAAAACCAAATCACAAGAAGACTACACAGCATTCAAACAAGCAATTATCACATTCAAGTCAGCACTCACCACCACTAAACAGAATTACTTCATCACCCTCATATCCTCTTTGTCCCACAACCCCAGGCAGTTATTCAACACACTTAACTCCCTCCTCGCCCCCCACTGCCCCCTCCTATTTCTTGCATCTCTGCAGAAGACTTTGCTACATACTTCACCAACAAGATCGACCGGATCAGACAAGCCTTTGCTAGCCAACCACCGCAACCCCATGTATACCGGATCACTCCTCTCCCCCACTAACCCTCCTCCCAATATCACTGAAGGAGAACTTGCACACCTCCTCTCTAGATCGCACCTCACCACTTGTGCACTGGACCCTATCCCATCCCACCTCCTTCCCAACCTCACCACCACACATATCCCAGCCCTAACCCACCTCTTCAACCTATCACTAACTTCTGGTACCTTTCCTTCTGCTTTCAAATATGCAACAATTACACCTATCTTAAAGAAGCCATCCCTCGACCCCACTTCTACATCCAGCTACCTGCCCATATCTCTGCTCCCGTTCGCTTCCAAACTTTCGAAAAGCATGTCCACACTGTACTCTCATCCCACCTCTCATCCAACTCTCTCTTTGACGTCCTTCAATCTGGCTTCCGCCCTCACCACTCTACTGAAACTGCCCTGACCAAAATTACTAATGACTTGCTCACGGCCAAAGCTAACAAACAGTTCTCTGTCCTCCTCCTTTTAGACCTGTCCTCTGCATTCGACACAGTCGACCACTGCCTCTTATTACAGATCCTCTCTTCCATTGGTATCACTGACCTTGCCCTCTCCTGGATCTCCTCCTATCTTTCCAACCGCACATTTAGTGTCTCCCACTCCCACACAACCTCCTCGCCCCATCCCCTCTCTGTTGGGGTCCCTCAAGGCTCTGTTCTGGGGCCCCTCCCTTTTATCCATCTATACTCTTGGTCTCGGACAACTCATAAATCATGGCTTCCAGTATCACCTGTATGCTGATGACACTCAGATCTACCTCTCTGGCCCAGACATCACCTCTCTGCTGTCCAGAATCCCGGAGTGTCTATCAGCCATATCCTCCTTCTTCTCCTCCCGCTTCCTAAAACTCAATGTAGACAAAACTGAACTCATCATCTTTCCTCTATCTCACACACCTCCCTTTCCAGACCTATCTATCACAATAAATGACATCACACTTTGCCCTGTTCCCGAAGTCCGCTGCCTTGGAGTAACACTTGACTCTGCATTGTCCTTCAAACCGCACATCCAAGCCCTTGCCACCTCCTGCCGCCTCCAACTCAAAAACATTGCCAGAATCCGTCCCTTCCTCAACTCCCACTCTGCTAAACTACTCATGCATGCCCTCATCATCTCCCGCCTTGACTACTGCAACCTCCTACTCTGTGGCCATCCTGCTAACACTCTTGCACCACTTCAATCTGCCCTTAACTCTGTTGCCCGACTAATCCCCCTCTCTCCTCGCTATTCCTCCACGTCTCCCCTCTGCAAATCCCTCCACTGGCTCCCAATTCTCCAGCGTATCCAATTCAAACTACTAACATTGGCTTACGAAGCCATCCACAATCTGTCCCCCCATATATCTCTGAACTAATCTCCCGATATCATCCAACTCGTAATCTTCGATCCTCCCAAGACCTCCTTCTTTCCTCCACACTTGTATGTTCCTCATCTAACCGCCTGCAAGATTTGCGCCCGAGCATCCCCCATCCTCTGGAACTCTGCACCCCATCACGTCCGACTGTCCCCTACACTCAGAACCTTCAAGCGGAACCTGAAAACCCATCTCTTCAGAACAGCCTACAACCTGTATTGAGCACAGTGCCGCCTCAACACCACTGGACCCGGCGCTCCACAACCACTGGACCTGGCAATCCAGCACCACCTGAGTAGACCCAACCTACTGTCTCCCTCCCCATTGTCCTGTAGAATGTAAGCCCGCAAGGGTAGGGTCCTCTCTCCCCTCTGTATCAGTCTGTCACTTTGTTCATTATATTTGTAACTTGTCTGTATGCAACCCTTTCTCATGTACAGCACCATGGAATGAATGGTGCTCTATAAATAAATAATAATAATAATAATCCCGGGTGCCAGCCGCCTCCTGTTAGTGCAGCTGGGTGGCAGCAGCACATGATAGCCGGGGCCCAGCTGCACTGACAGGAGGCGGCTGACACCCAGGATCATCCTGCACACCGCCACCTCTGCACCCACCTCCTCCACACCTACTCTCTGCAGGACAATGCCAGCATGAGGGCCAGCACTGGGACAGCCAGGGGACAGAGAGGTGAGAGCCCGTGTGTGTCTTTGTGTGTGTGGCTGTGAGTGTGAGTCTGGGTGTGTGTGTCTGGCTGTGGGTGTGAGTCTGTGTGTGTATGTATAACTCTGTGTGTGTATGTGGTGGGTGTGAGTCTGTGTGTGTATGTGTGTGGGTGTGTGGGTGTGAGTGCTGTGTGTGGGTGTGTGTGTCTGGCTGTGGGTTTTAGTCTGTTTGTGTATGTGTGTGGGTTCTGAGTCTGTGTCTAGGTGTGACTCTGTGTGTGGTGTGAGTCTGTGTGTGGGTGTGAGTCTGCTCCTTTCTCCCCCTGCCTGTGCTGCTCCGTCCTCCATCCTCCCCCTGCCTGTGCTGCTCCGTCTTCCCCCACCCCACCGCTTCATCCTCCCCCACCCCGCCACTTCATCTTCCATCCTCCTCCCCCCCGCCGTTCTGTGCTCCATCCTCCTCCACCCCACCACTTCCTGCTCCTTCCTTTGTCCTGCTTCGCTCCGCTACTCCATCCTCCATCCTCCCTCTGCCTGTGCTGCTCTGTCCTCCCCCATCCCGCCGCTTTGTCCTCCATCCTCCTCCCCCCACCGCTCTGTGCTCCGTTTTCCTCCCCCCCACCCCCCGCCGCTACCTCCTCTGTCCTACATCCTCCCCCCTCTTCCCCCGCCACTCTGTCCTCCCCCTACCTGTGCCCCTCCATCCTCCTCCCCCCTGCCACTCTGTCCTCTGAATACCTGATGCGTTAGAATCGGGCCCCCATCTAGTATAATATATATATATATATGTGTGTATACCGAAATACCTCAGCTCAGTTTCTGCCCTAGAAACTCAGTGTAAGTTAGTGTACGTCCACTTTTATTTTTTGAGGCAAAACTGAAAAGAATCTCTCTAAATCCTCTTCAAATACTCAAAACTTTATTTGAGTGATGTATTAATGTACTGATTATGTTTTTAGTAATGTATTCATGTAAGTAATTCATTGATTATTTTGTGGCCTTTGGGATTGGTTCAGTAAGGCACCGCAAAAAAAGTTGTGCACCCCTGACATAACTCCATTGATGAAAAAACAAAAAAAAAGTATGGGTCTCAGAAAATGAAGATATGAACCTGTGGAGAATTTTAAAATGTTTAAAACAGCAAAATGGAAAAATAAATATACACTTGGTATCACCGTAATAATTCTAACCCGCGGAACCAAATGTAATTATTGTACTTGCTTATATAGCACCAGCATATTCCATAGCACTTTACAGATATAATTGTCACTGTTCCCATTGTGGCTCAAAATCTTTATCCCCTATCTAAATGTGTTTGAAGTGTGGGAGGAAACCACAGGAAACTGTGCAAACATGGGAAGAATATAGTGTACAAGCATCTTGTAAATATTGTCCTTGGTGGGCTTTCAACCTAAAAACTACTAGGTTACATTGGGAACCAATGAGCAAGTTACCTGATTATTTCCACCACATAGTAATCATCTTAAAAATGAGCAACAATTGCTAAATTGTACTTTTTCACCATTTTATACCACATTCAATTTTTCCTTATTTTTCTGTATATTATATAGGAAAGTTAATGCTTTAATTTAAAACTACATCCACTTCTGCAAAAAACAAGCCATTCTTTGGCTGTATTGAGCGAGAGAAATGTATGGCTCTTGGAATTTGGTGGGGAGAAAAAAAATCCAGAAATGGAACTGGGATGCTGAGTTCAATCATACTTTTAATTCAATGATTACATATATGATTGCAGAGAAAACTGTTATCAAACACTGGGTAATCTGTGCAGCACATTAGCATATGTGCAGCACAGGAGGTTGGGTTTCTTTGTATTTCTTCCCTGTTTGCTCTAAGCCAAACCCTCCCCCCTCCCCACTCTCCCTTCCCCTACCCCACTTTCCCTTATCCTCTCTCCTCTCTCCCTCTCTCCCTGTCATTAGATGCCCAGGCAAATTAGGTCTTGCATTATACATGGTGATAGAACAGTGTCAGGTTCCTATGTGCTCATCACTCCCTCCCTCCTGGGTCTCTGGCTTCCTCTCACTGAATCTTCTCTGGCTCTGTGTGATCAGATGGTCACAGTGCAGGAGAAGACCCATCCCTACCAAGAGAATTATTATTATTATTATTTATTTATATAGAGCACAATTGATTCCATGGTGTTCCATGGTGTTGTACATGAAAAGGGATACATACAAACAAGTTAAAAATTCAATGAACAAACTAACAGTGACTGACTGGTACAGAGGGGAGAGAGGACCCTGCCCTTGCGGGCTTACATTCTACAGTGCAATGGGGAGGGATGGGTCTGCTTGGGTGGTGGGGCACAGGGTCCAGTGGTGGTGGAGCGCTGGGTCTAGTGATGGTGGCGCTCCGGGTGCAGTGGTGGTGAGGTGGCACCGTGGTCATTGCAGGCTGTTCTGAAGAGATGGTTTTCAGGTTCCGCTTAAAGGTTCTTAGTGTGGGGGACAGTCGGACGTTTTGAGCTGCAGAATTAAAGAGGATGGGGGATGCTCGGGCGACGTATTGCAGACTGTTAGATGAGGAACGTACAAGTGTGGAAGAAAGGAGGAGGACTTGAGAATATCAAAGATTACAAGTTGGATAATATCAGGAGATTACTTCAGAGATATATGGGGGGTACAGATTGTGGACGGCTTTGTAAATCAATGTCAGTAGTTTGAATTGGATACACTGGGGAATTTGGAGTCAATGTAGGGATTTGCAGAGGGTAGAAGTGGAGAAGCAGCGAGGAGAGAGGTGAATTAGTCAGGCAGCTAGATTAGGACAGATTGGAGAGGTGTAAGAGTGTTAGCAGGAGGCCACAGAGGAGGAAGTTGCAGTAGTCTAGATGGGAGATAATGAGGGCATGCACTAGTAATTTAGTAGATTGAGGGTTGAGGAAGGGATGGATTCTGTAAATATTTTTGAGTTGGAGGTGGCAGGAGGTGGCGAGAGCTTTAATGTGTGGTCTGAAGGATAAGGCAGAGTCAAGGATCACTCTAAGGCAGCGGACATTAGGTACAGGGGAAAGTGTGATATCATTTGTGATAGATAGATAAATAGATAGATAGATAGATAGATAGATAGATAGATAGATAGATAGATAGATAGATAAATAAGGCAAGGGAGGTGCGCGAGATGGGTAAAAGATGATGAGTTCGGTTTTGTCTACATTTAGTTCAAGGAAGCGAGAGGAGAGGAAGTAGGATATGGTTGATAGACACTCTGGGATTCTGGACAGCAGAGAGGTGACATCCGGGCTAGAGAGGTAGATCCGAGTGTCACCAGCGTACATGTGGTACTGGAATCCATGGGACTTTATGAGTTGTCCTAGGCCATGGGTATAGATGGAAAAAAGAAGGGGTCCCAGGACAGAGCCTTTAGGCACCCCAACAGAGAGGGGATGGGGGAGGAGGTAGTGTTGAAGTGGAAAGTTAGGAGGAGATCCAGGAGAGGGCAAGGTCAGTGATACCAATGAGAGAAGAATCTGTTATAGGATAGTCGAATGCAGAGGACAGGTCAAGAAGGAGGAGGCTGGAGAAGTGTCCGTTAAGTTTGGCAGTAAGTAGGTCAATAGTAATTTTGGTTAGGGCGGTCTCGGTGGAGTGGTGGGGGCAGAAGCCAGGTTGAAGGTTGTCAAAGAGAGAGTTGGATGAGAGGTGGGATGAGAGTACAGTGTGGACATGATTTTCTAGAAGCTTGGAGGCGAACGGGAGCAGCCATTGCCCTGCCCTCTCCAGTCTGCACGTCCAGAGCTCAGCTCTATCCTCACAGTCACAGACTTGTGACTGCCCGATCACAGCCAGCCAGAGAAGAAGCAGTAAGAGGGAGCCTAAGAAGCTGGAGACACAGGAGGGAGAGAGTGATGAGCACATAGAAGCCTGACATTTTGCAATCTATCACCATGCACAATGTCAGACCTAATGTGCTTGGTATATACTGACATGGAGGGAGGGGTAGGGGAGTGAGAGAGGGAGGGGGGAGGATTTGGCTTAGAGCAAACAGGGGAGTAATAAAAAGAATCCCAACCCCACATAGTGACTCTGTGCTGCTCTTACGCAAATGTGCTGCACAGATTTCCCAGTGTTTGATAACACTTTCCTCTGCAATCATACATGCAATCTTTGAAGTAAAGTTATGATTGTATTCAGTATCCAAGTGCCTGAAGAGCAGAGACTTCACTTTATAGCCCTAAATCCTGCTGTTTGGTTCCCTTTAGAGGTTAATATCTGAATTTTGTTTGCACTTCTCTATCATCTTAATATTACTTAGTGATGTATGGTACATATAACTTGTCATTTTAATTTAACCTATGGGAGGCAGTATGCTGGTCTTGAGCAGTGTTCATGGTAACCATATAACAATAGTTCCCCATGCAATTTCTTAGGAATAAGTAGAGCTTTCACTCAAACATCATAACTTGCTGAAAAACTGAAACCGGATACATATACATTTATAAAGGTTTTATAAATCGGCTGTTTTACAAAATTACTGTAGATGACCTTTGTCTCCTTGACTTCTCACCCTTTTCATCGTTTGAATGTTTTTGTTACAAATACTGTAAAAAAATACAGCACGGCGGATTATATTTCTTACACTCAGGGTTAGTAACAAGAGATTTTACAGTTGAGGCAAATCAATCAAAATGAGTCAACAGAGCTTATATGGAAACACCATTGAAATAGCATTTTTTGTTCTGAAATAATGTAGACACTGGAAACACTGAGAGCATCTTCACTTCCTGCTCACAATGCAAGTATTTTCACAGGCAATCAAGACCAACTAAATCCTTTGAAAATGTATTGATATCTTGTGCACACTAGATTCATAGAATGTATGTCTGAAGAAACAGATGCAGCCTTTATAATGTACTAAATCTCATTAGGGGACATAAAATGAGCAGGCGGTTTATCACACATGCGGTTGCGCACATTGAGGACATCCTGTTTATTTGAGTCGTTCTCCATGATTGGCCGTGGTGGTGTATCAGCACATTGCTGACAGCTGGAAGTGCCTTTCTTATGACAAAGTTCTAGGAAAGAACAGTATCATGGAGATGTCAAGTGTATCCCACAAAATAAGGAACATTTTTACAGAAATGAATCAGTATTTGGGTTGTACGTTATGTTTTTTTTTTATTATTTGGAACTCTGCTGAAGGGCTTCATTGACCTTTACAGACCATCTGAGCTAATAAATCCTTAGACCCCCAGTTCCGGAATGTTTTGGGTAAGGTCGAGATGGCAAATTTCCCTCTTCTACAATATCAGATGTTATGGTAATTCCTTTTAACTAATGAGTAAGAGCAAAGGAATGTCTTCCAACCTCATCTAGACCCAGTGGAATCTGTTGAAAATGTATGACAGCTGTGAGATTTGGCTGGGCTTTTTATGAATGTATGAGAGCTGGCAGAAGAAAACGGGGATGACTGATTGTACATATACTGTGTACATAATATTTGTTTCACAACCTCTTGTTTCACACAGCAAAACAATATCAAAGTGTAATCAATAAGGTCGCCATTATTGTATTTTGTGATTGTTGGAACCACACAACCAAAAACATCTTTGTCATTATTTTTTACTCTACTTTAAAATATGATATATATAATAAGATATTATAGGGGTTTATTATTACACCACTAGGATCCAGAATATAAAAATAATTCTATTTCTGGGAAAGTTGTTTCATAACCAGTCTGGCAACCATCGATGTTCTAAGAGTTTTATCCAAGTCTCCTGGAAAAAAACAGTAAATGGAAGCATTGAAAACTATTGTAAGAAAACAAAAAGAGGACGCTTCCATATTTATACACCAAAATTACAACTGTTTTTGGCATTTAGTGGTTTAACAGACAGGATCAGAGTGTAAAATTTAGACATACGGCAACAGTTAGTAATTACCAAGATTTGTCAGCAGACCACCTACACTGGTTGATTGTATAGGCCCAACCACTTTGCCTGCAGGATAACAGTATGATAAGTGATAACAATATACGCTATGGCAAAATAATTTGTATATGATCCTATCTACAAAATTTGCATTTCTAAAGAAATTAGAAGTAGTGATGAGCAAATAGTCAGGTATTCGAGTTTGGATTATTATATTTGAAACTATTCCAGTATTCATCACGAATAGTGTTAAGCGAACTTTCTCCGAACATGTTTGCCAATTTCAAATTTGACACAAACCTGGCTGATTCGTAATCGGGATAGGGAACCCAAACATTTTGTTAAAAAAGTCGGTGAACTCAGCTTTGCTTGGCAACTGTTCGGATGAAGAAAAAGTCATTAGTACATTTGCAGTAATGCTTTTCTTCTACCTTATGACTGCCTCGAGTAGCGGTCGGAACATGTTTGATGAGGGAAGGGGTGGGAAAGGTCAGAAGAGCTTTGAATTCCTCCCCCCCCCCCCGGTACTTAGTGCCTGGATGTTTTTGCAGCCAATCAAGATGTAGAAACCATCTACAATGTTGAGACACAAG
The DNA here is from genome assembly GCA_033576535.1 of Allobates femoralis. Taxonomy (NCBI): domain Eukaryota; kingdom Metazoa; phylum Chordata; class Amphibia; order Anura; family Aromobatidae; genus Allobates; species Allobates femoralis. The sequence goes on from JARQOC010000003.1 coordinate 220,832,412, forward strand.
GGTTTGTGTACTTGATTGCCAAGTCACATGTCCCTCAGCATATAAGGAGCGGACATGTCACATCTGCACCATTTTGAGACTGTTATGGCTTAGGGACAGTGCTGTTGCCACTGCTCCATGTTTCCGTGTGGTATACAGAAAGATAGATAGCTACTTTATTTTTAGATAGACAGAAGGGTGAGAGGGTCCATCCAATAACAGGCATTTTTGCTTAGAACAAGAGATTACCAAATCCGTGTGGTTCCACTAACAGGCATTATTTGGCCTCAATAAAGTCATCACCAAATGTCTGTCTGTTCTCAAATAACCTTTTTTTTGGCCTGAAACAACTGATTTCCAAATTTTTGTGATTTCCCCAACAGGCTTTTTTTGGCCTGAAACAAGTCCTAACAGGTCTTTTTTGGCCTCAAACAAATAATTGTAAACAAATAATTGCCAAATCTTTATGGTTACACTAACAGGTCTTTTTTTACCTCAAAAAATTAATTGACAAATCTGTCTGTTCTCAAATAAACTTTTTTTGAGCCTCAAACAAGTGATTGTCAAATCTTTGTGTTTTCCCCAAACAGGCATTTTTTACCTCAAACAAGTCATTGCCAAATATTTGTGGTTCTCATAACAGGCATGGAAGGGTGGAGTACAGCGATGGAGCGGGGCTCATGATACCAGACAAACTTTTAGTGAAGGTGCAGATGAAGGAAGAGGAGGAAGAAGAGGAGATGGGTGGGCAACAGTGAGGAGATGAAGAAGAGATTGATCCCCTCTCTGTAGTCTATGGTTGGTGTGAGGGGGTGTTATGTAATCAAGATAAATTGTTACCCTGCTACCAGAATATAGCAAAGACTTGGACCTCATGAAAGTGTGTCACTTATAAGCACATTTTTGCTGCATTATCTGTAACATAATGCCGGTATTGTTAGGTATTAGGAAGATTGCTGACTATTGGGTTGCCACTATTTTAGATCCACATTATAAAAATAGATTTTGCCAGATGCTTTCCCCCTAGAAAGGGACATATGCATGCTGAAGTATTAAAATATGCTTGTAGACAATCTTAGGAGTCGTATTCCCCAAGACTGCAGTGAGGCACAGAGTGCACATTGTAGTTCTAGGTTTCCAATCCTGGGAACATCAGGTCATCATCGCAGAAGCATTCCCAGCAGCAGGTTAATGGTCAGCAGCAAGTTCTGTGTCATTTGACCAATTTTTTAGATGAACCCATGCACTAGCCGAACAGAGTACAAGTCTGACACATAGAGCTCAACTGGAGAGGATGGTGCAGAAGTATCTAGAGCTCAATATCTATGCCATCAGGGGGAGTTGGACCCTTTTGCATTTTGGCCTTCAAAAATGGAAGAGTGGCCTGAGTTCACCCGTCATGCCTTGGAGGTTTGGTTATGCTCGGCAGCCAGCATTCTCTTAGTACGTGTCTTCAGCACTGCTGGTGGTGTCCTGATGGATAAACGCATCCGGCTGTCCCCTGAAAGTGTTGACCACCTAATATTCATCCAGATGAACAAGCCATGAATCTTCAATGTCATTGCCACCTCAGTCGCAGACTGAGCAGACTAAGCGATGGTGTACTGCTCAGTGTACACACATTGATATCTAATTAAAAAAAAATACTTTGGGTCAATTGATGCCACTTTCGTGGTGCCTGGCCCTAATTTTTTGAAACTCTTATTAGGGTCTCCTTCTTGTTTGTTTTCTGAATTTATCAGAGCTCTCTGAGCACCATGCCTACACCCATCACTGATTCCCCTTTTACTATTAAATGTTTAACCTTTAAATGTTAGGCCAGGCCCTGATCCAGACCCTGTGCCATGCATCCAAGCTGCGCCATTATATAATTTTTACTCTGGGTCAATAGATGATACTTTTCTGGTGTCTGTCCCAGGCCAAGGATTAGATGTTCACCAATCTGCGCTTTTTTCAAGAAAGTGTGGATGATAGAAGAATGGTCATTTGCATCCTTCACCATACCAAGATCAGCAGGGGTTTCACCATTACTAGCCTAATCACCACAAGCATGCTCAGGCACATGTCATTAAAGCACCCGACTAGTTGAGCCGATCAGTGTTTGCAGGTGACACCACTGCCTCTTCTATTATGCTACATTCTAGCTAGTCCAGAGCACAAGCAAACATGCCTCCTGCCCTTCACATATCCTTGTACCTTTGCATCTATGTCCGCTGCCTTGTCCCAAGACATTCAGTTCTCCCTACCGGAGGCCAAGAGACACAAAAGGAAATATCCAGCCACACACTCATAGTCATAAACACTAAGCGAGCACATTTCCAGACTACTTGCCCTAGAAATATTGTTATTTATACTTACCATCACTCTGTTCTCGATGCCCTGCTGTCACTATTTCCCCTGGTGTGCTGTCCCTGCCTTACACCAGCACATGTCCACTAACATCACCTGTTCCCTGACCAACGCAGTGACTGGGAGGGTCCACTTAACGACCGACATGTGTTGTGGCCAAGGATGCTATATTTTCCTGAAGGCACACTGGGTGAACCTTATGGAGGCCAGGTCCAAGTCAGACCCTGGAAAAGCACACATGGCACAAATGCCATGGATTATGGGCCCTACTTCGATCAGGGTGTCCTTAACCACCTACACCAGTTCCTGCACCCCCTCATCATCCTCAATCTCCATCTCCGAATGTATTTTGTATTTCCCTCTGCTGGAAGTCAGAAGTATCCACACACATCCTGATCACAGAAGGCCTGGGTTGGGCTGTGACTCAGTCTTTGGTTGGAAGGAGGGGTTAGGGTAGTAAGGCTGAGTAGACAAAGGAGGAGGTCCAGAGAAGAGGCAACTGGGAAGCTGCTCTGAAGGAACCAGTTGCAAGGCAGAGAACCAATCCCTAAGTGACTCAGGCTTAAAGGGCCTGGTGACAGGAACTGGAGTCTGGTGGGTTTTATGCCCAAAAGCCACTTAAGTGGAATCTTCCTGGGCGTCCATAGTATAGACGATCAGGGAACTGCTCCAAGCAGAGCACACATACCAACAGGATCCGCCCTTCCAGCCTGGCTAGAGATAAACCACAGTAAGCAAGAAACCAAGAGGGGATAATAGACAGCTAAAAGGGCACCAACAAACCTACTACTAAGAGAAGTCAGCGGGAAGGTCATGATACTCACCCAACAAAGCGGACTCTGGTTCTCCTCAGACTGGCTGGACTATGCACCTGGTGGTGCTTTCAGTACCATCTTTATGCTGATGACCCACAACCATACACTACTTACCTATCCGGTAACATTGCACTAAGGCTGAAAATTTCTAAGTGCCAGACGCAAGCCCCTGAACGTATGGCACAAGCAGGTGTGACCCTAGCCTAAGGCTGCTTTCACACTGGCAAATTTTGAAATCCGTGTCCATCCATTTTGAAACGGATGGCCACGGATTCGTTATGGCCTCTCATGTTATCCTATGGACACAGATTTGTCCTAAAGTAGCCATCCGTGTATCTCCAATTTGATATGGATCCGTTGGTGTCTACAATTTTCATGCACCCACAAACGGAAACTGTTCCATTTCTGGTCTTCCTCGAAAATCGCGGACACCAATGGACAGACACAGATGCATTTGTGTCTGTTTGAAATTATCATGGAGCTCTATGGAGCAAGGATCCGTCTGGATCCATGAAAACAACGGATCTGTGAAACAGCATGCTTAGAAGCAAGGTACAGCTCCTCCCACCACCATCCCTGGTATCTTATGATGAATTTGTTAAAACAATTTTCCGTGGACATCTGTTGGCACCCTTCTGCACAGATCAATTCCTGTCCATGACTACACATGAATTTCATGAAACTACACGGATTTGAAAATTTGCCAGTGTGAAAACAGCCTATCACAACATTTTTCCAAGCAGCAATGCGAGTGTCAGACATGCGTTTAGGCATCTTCCCCATGCTGTTCCCATTCCATTTGAGCGCTGTTTCCAACAATTTCAGTGATTTTCCTGCCTCCTCCATCCCTCCTGGTAGGGTCTCCAGGACTTCCATTTTACTCGTTACTCAAATCAAATCTATCCGAGTGTCTAACCTGCTCAATTTGAGAATCAAACACTTGAGCATTTTAGTGCTCGCTTATCACAATTGCTTATGCATGAACACAATATGAGTCAATATGAAAAATGAGTATCTATAAATGTACCTTTATACAGTATACTATAGCAATCAGAAATAGAGATGAGCGATGTTCGATTAGAATTGTTCGCCAATTTCAAATTCGACCTGTTTTGGGATATGTTTGAGTCATTCGATGAATTCGAACAATGTGCTAAAGATCCAGTAATTTAAGTTTCTGTTCAATAATGCTTCGTTCACCATGACTTTTCACAGTAATGCTTTTGGTGAACGTAATTATGAGTTTCAGTGTCTAGGAATAAATAGCGGGCGGGTGGGGGGCTGTGGAGACGTGTGTGCTGAAATAATGCAGATCTTCATTTTTTCTCTTTGCCGCTTACTTACTGTGGGTGTTCCGGTGTGTCAGCCTATCAGCACACATAGAGGAAAGTGCTCTTTTTTTAACACAAGGGTTTGTGTCATTGGCTGGACATGTCACATGCCCTTGCCATATAAAACTTGGCCATTTTACCTTGCTCGCCATTTTCTCAGTGCTGCAGCTCAGTGTCAGAAAACACCGCTGCTGGTACTGCTGTGTGAAATACAGACCAAGCTACTTACATAGATAGTGATTCAATTGCATGTTAGATAGAGAGATAGTTTATAGGTTTAGGGACTACTTTAACCCCTTCACCCCCGGGCCTATTTTGACCCTAATGACCAGGTCATTTTTGTCAATTCTGACCAGTGTCCCTTTATGAGGTAATATCTCTGGAACGCTTCATTGGATCCAAGCGATTCTGAGATTGTTTTTTCATGACATATTGGGCTTCATGTTAGTATTAAATTTAGGTCGATAATTTTTGCGATTATTTGTGAAAAAATCAAAAATTTGGCAAAAACTTTGAAAATTTAGCAATTATCAAATTATGAATTTTTATTCTGCTAAACCAGAGAGGTATGTGACACAAAATAGTTAATAAATAACATTTCCCACATGTCTACTTTACATCAGCACAATTTTGGAAAAAAAAAAATTTTGTTCGGAAGTTATAAGGGTTCAAAGTTCATCAGCAATTTTTCATTTTTCCAGCAAAATTTACAAAGCCATTTTTTTAGTGACCACATCACATTTAAAGTCATTTTGAGGGATGTACATGACAGAAAACACCCAAAAGTGAAAACCATTCCAAAAACTGCACCCCTCAAGCTACTCAAAACTACATTCAAGAAGATTATTAACCCTTCAGGTGCTTCACGGGAACTAAAGCAAAGTGGAAGGAAAAAATGGTCATTTTAATTTTTCCAAGAAAAATGTTCTTTTAGCCTCAATTCTTTCATTTTCACATGGGCAACAGGATAAAATGGATCCTAAAAATTGTTGGGCAATTTCTCCTGAGTACATAGATATCTCATATGTGGTAATAAACCACTGTTTGGGCGCACGGCAGGGCTCAGAAGGGAAGGAGCGCAATTTGACTTTTGGAGCTAATTTTCCATTCAAAAAGTCAAATGGCGCTCCTTCAATTCTGAGCCCTGCTGTGTGCCCAAACAGTGGTTTATGACCACATATGAGGTATTGGTGTAATCAGGAGAAATTGCCCAACAATTTTTAGGATCCATTTTATCCTGTTCCCCATGTGAAAATGAAAAAATTTAGGCTAAAAGAAAATTTTTGTGGAAAAAAATGTACTTTTTCATTTTTACAGATGAATTTGTGAAGCACCTAGGGGTTCAAAATGCTCACTACCCATCTAGATAAGTTCCCTGGGGGCTCTAGTTTCCAAAACGTGGTCACTTAAGGGGGAGCTCCAATGTGTAGGCACACAGGGGCTCTCCAAATGCGACATGGTGTCGCTAAAAATGTGAGCTGATTTTTCAGTCAAATTGTTAGCGGACACCATGTTGCATTTGGAGAGCCCCTGTGTGCCTAAACATTGGAGCTCCCTCACAAGTGACCCCATTTTGGAAACTAAACCCCCCCAAGGAACTTATATAGATGGGTGGTGAGCATTTTGAACGCCCCAGTGCTTCACAAATTCATCTGTAAAAATGAAAAAAGAAACTTTTTATGGAAAAAAAAGTACTTTTTCATTTTTACAGATGAATTTGTGAAGCACCTGGGGGTTCAAAATGCTCATCACCCATTTAGGTATGTTCCCTGGGGGGTCTAGTTTCCAAACTGGGGTCATTTGTGGGGGAGCTCCAATGTGTAGGCACACAGGGGCTCTTCAAACGCGACATGGTGTCCGCTAACAATTTGAGCTGATTTTTCAGTCAAATTGTTAGCGGACACCATGTTGAATTTGGAGAGCCCCTGTGTGCCTAAACATTGGAGCTCCCCCACAAGTGACCCCATTTTGGAAACTAGACCCCCCAGGGAACTTATCTAGATGGGTGGTGAGCATTTTAAAACACCCCGGTGCTTCACAAAATAATCTGTAACAATGAAAAAAGAAAATTTTTGTGGAAGAAAAAGTACTTATTCAATTTTATAGATGAATTTGTGAAGCACCTGGGGGTTCAAAATGCTAACAATTCATCGAGAAGTTCCCTGGGAGGTCTAGTTTCCAAAATGGGGTCACTTGTGGGGGAGCTCCAATGATTAGGCACACAGGGGCTCTCCATACGCGACATGGTGTCCGCTAACTATTGAAATTGTTAGCGGACACCATGTCGCATATGGAGAGCCCATGTGTGCCTAAACATTGGAGCTCCCCCACAAGTGACCTCATTTTGGAAACTAGACCCCCCAAGGAATGCATCTAGATGCATAGTGAGCACTTTGAACCCCCAGGTGCTTCACAAATTGATCCGTAAGATGGAAAAAGTACTTTTTTTTCACACAAATTTTCTTTTTTCATTTTTACGGATCAATTTGTGAAGCACCTGAGGGTTCAAAGTGCTCAATATGCATCTAGATATGTTCCTTGGGGAGTCTAGTTTCCAAAACAGGGTCACTTGTGGGGGAGCTCCAATGTTTAGGCACACTGGGGCTCTCCATACGCGACATGGTGTCCGCTAACTATTGGAATTGTTAGCGGACACCATGTCGCATATGGAGAGCCCATGTGTGCCTAAACATTGGAGCTCCCACACAAGTGACCTCATTTTGGAAACTAGACCCCCCCAAGGAATGCATCTAGATGCATAGTAAGCACTTTGAACCCCCAGGTGCTTAACAAATTGATCCGTAATAAGGAAAAAGTACTTTTTTTTCACACAAATTTTCTTTTTTCATTTTTACGGATCAATTTGTGAAGCACCTGGGGTTCAAAGTGTTCACTATGCATCTAAATACAGCGAAGCCCTTTTTATTTTTTTTCTAGGACTAATTCTAGAAAAAAAAATGGCGTGGGGCTCCGCCATATTTTTGGTCCAGCCAGGTACAACTTGGCAGCTACGGATTGTCACCAACCCCCAGCTGCCTTGTTGTACCTAGCTGGCAACCAAAAATACAGCAAAGCCCTTTTTTTTTCTTAAACTAAACTACTAGAAAAAAAATGACGTGGGGCTCCGCCATATTTTTGGTCCAGCCACGTACAACTAGGCAGCTGGGGGCTGAAATCCGCAGCATGGAGAAGCCCAAGCATTCTGGGCCCCCCATGCTGCGAATTGCAGCCCGCAGCCGCCCCAGAAAATGGCGCATTCATTGAAGCGCCATTTTCTGGCGCTGTACCCAGACTCTTCCAGTTGCCCTGGTGGCGGTGGCAAACTGGCTAATAAAGGGGTTAATGCCAGCTTTATATTGGCAGCTGGCACTAAGCCCGAGATTCATAATATAGGGCCAATGTTAGACCCGCCATTAGGAATCTCTGGTAAATAGAAAATACACACAGAGAAAAATCTTTTTATTTGAAAAAAAAGCACAAACAAAATTCGGACTCCATCTTTATTATAAAGATCCGACGTAGTCCACAACGAAGGTCCCACAACGCTCGATCGCCTCCGACGTAGTCCACAACGAAGGTCCCACGACGCTCGATCGCCTCTGCTCAATCCAGAGACTGCAGCAAGGGATCAAGTGTCCTCTTCCTACAGCCTCTGGGGTCAGAGTTATGGTGCACTGTATGACAATGATCTGTCATACAGTGCACCATGACTATGATCTCAGAGACTACAACAAGAGGACACTTGATCCCTTGTTGCACCCATCCATCCACCTATGCACCCATCATCCACGCGAGCACATCCACATCCACGCACGCGCATCCACGCACACACGCTGACATCCACGCACACACGCTGACATCCACGCACCCACATCCACGCACATCCACACACATCCACGCACGCACATCCACGCACGCACACAACCACGCACGCTGACATTCATGCACGCTGACATCCACGCATGCATACATCCACGCACGCAAGCTGACATCCACGCACACATCCACGCACGCACGCTGACATCCACGCATGCACGCTGACATCCACGCACACATGCTGACATCCACGCACACACGCTGACATCCACGTACGCACGCTGACATTCATGCACGCTGACATCCACGCACGCACGCTGACATCCACGCATGCACACATCCACGCACGCTGACATCCACGCATGCACGCTGACATCCACGCACGCACATATCCACGCACGCTGACATCCACGCACATCCACACATGCTGACATCCACACATGCTGACATCCACGCACACACGCTGACTTTCATGCACGCTGACATCCACGCATGCACACATCCACGCACGCATGCTGACATTCACGCACGCTGACATCAACGCACGCAGACATCCACTCACGCACGCTGACATCCACGCACGCTGACATCCACGCACATCCACACATGCTGACATCCACACATGCTGACATCAACGCACGCTGACTTCCATGCACGCACGCTGACATCCACGAATGCTGACATCCACGCACGCATGCTGACATCCACGCATGCACACATCCACGCACGCACACTGACATTCACGCACGCTGACATCCACGCACGCACGCTGACATCCATGCATGCACACATCCACACACGCACGCACATCCTCACACACGTCCACACACACGTCCACGCACACATCCATCTATGCACACATCCACGCACGCACACGTCTATGCACACACACGTCTATGCACGCACACGTCTACGCTCACTCACGTCCACGCACACTCATGTACGCTCACGTCCATGCACGCGCACGTCGACGCATGCACCCCCCATCCATCCATCCATTCATTCATTCATACATACATACATACATACTTACCCTCTGGATCCACCGATGAGCAGGAGGCCGGAAGAGGAGGCGGGTGAAGGAGGCGGGGCCACCGACCGGCGAGCACAGAAGGCACAAAGCCGGAGGCAGGGCCGGGGCGGCTGCAGCGGCGGGTGCACCGAGGTGTGCAGCCCGCCGCAGGAGGTGAGGGGGGGACAGCACACAGGGCAGAGGTGGGGGCTGCCTGGGGGGGGAATCCTTTGGAGGGGACCGGACAGTGTTGCCGGCGGGCACACCCGCGGGTGCAGCCCGCCGGCATATACATAATAATAGAGGGGGGCGGGCGGTTTGGGGGACGTGGGGGCCCCCCTGTGAGTCATGGAGCGTGAGGGGGGTGAGGAGGGGTTGACACATGCCGATCCGCCCCTCCAGATCTGATTGGAGAGCTACAATCAGATCTGGAGGGGTAAATCCCTATGATTCCCTCCGATCGGCAGTTTCACTTTTAAACTGCCGATCGGAGGGGTCCTGGGCACGGGGGGGTTAATCCACCCCCTGTGGGGTCATCTACAGGTTGTCACAGAGCAGTAGCATCTGTGACACCTGAGCGACCCAACTCACAGGAGCTACAGCAGCTCAAATCTGCCAGGACGTTGTGCAACGTCCTGTGTTGGGGACGGGCAGAAACACAGGATGTTGCACAACGTCCTATGTCGGGAAGGGGTTAAAGAACAGCTCTTTTGAGGGCTTAAAAAGCAGTTTTTGCTAGGCAGGTCTCTACAGAGAAAGATAGTTAAATAGCAATTCAAGTGCAAGTTAGAAAGATAGTTGATAGGTTTAGGGACTACTACCAAAAGCAGCCCTTTTGAGGGCTTACAAGCATTTTTTGCCAGGCAGGTCTGTTCCAGTGCTGTGCAAGCGTTTTTTGCAGCATCTGGCAAAATCTAGCCCAGTAAATACTTTGTGGCTATTAGCAGTGTGACAGGCATTGGTGTAGCACTATTGTGAAGAAAGCTACTCCGCCTGTCTGTAATAGGCATTTTTTACTGCCTCTAGCCCAGTAAATCCTTTTTGGCTACTAGCAGTGTGACAGGCATTAGTGTAGCACTGTTGTGAGGAAAGCTACACCGCCTGTCTGTAATTGCCATTTTTTAGTGCATGTAGCCCAGCAAATCCTTTTAGGCTACTAACATAGTTTGACTAGGTAGCTGTACTTCAGTGTTCTTTTGAAAAGTACCACCACATAGAGCAGAAAACACGTTTGTATTGCATCTGCACAAAGCTAGTTACCAAAACTATTTACGATAGTACCACTGTTTTACTATGTAGCTGTACTTCAGTGTTCTTTTGAAAAGTATCGCCACACAGTGCAGAAAACACTTTTGTATTACATCTGCCCAAAACTAGTTATCAAAACTATTGACGCTAGTACTACTGTTTTACATCTGCAAAAAACGAATTACCAAAACCTATTTATGGTAGTACCACTGTTTGGCCACTCAGCTCTGCTAGTTTGCATCCATTGTTTTTTGTACCAACAACTACAGAGTTGCCAATTAGTTACCCGCCAAAATGAGTGATAAAAGGTCTGTTGATGGTGGAAAGGGGAATAGGCGTGTTGCAAAGGGTAAAAATCTTTGTGTCCGTGGGGTAGGTGCTAAAGTAACAGAAACATCTGCTGAACAAATGCCGTCTTCAAGCCAAAATAAAACGTCTACTTCTTTTCGTGGACGATCTGATATCATCCCTTTCTTACACAGAAGAGCATCACTAAAACTTGTAGATGAGGCCCAAAAACAGCAGGTGCTTCAGTGGATATCAAGAGCTCCATTAAGTGGGCTCTCCTCCACCTCAACTTCAACAACACAAGCACTCCAGTCCTCAGAGGTGTCACCCCAATCGCACTTGCTTCTCCACAGCTCACAAGTCTCCAGCCACCCTATTGACAATGGGGAAACACAAATAGGTGAGTCTGCAGAGCTGTTCACTCATACTATAGCCTGGGAATCAGAGGTCTGCTCCAAAGCTTCACTGAGTGAAGACAAGGAAAATATCTGCACTGGTGCCCAAAATCTTTGTGAGTCGGATACAGGCCCATATGAACAAGGGTCTGAGCATAATGTAGACCCTAATTCCCAAACAGTAACCCCTGTTGGTGGAGACAATGAGGCAGATGATGATGAGACTCAGATACCTCATTGTACTGACAACTTGACTTTGCGCTCAGGGCAGTAAGAGGTTGGCTCTGAGGATGACGAGTGTGAGAACACACAGGGTGATGATGAGGTTGGAGAACCCACTTACTGCCAACCCACAGGCAGGCAGTTGATGAGCTCATCAGAGGAGGTGGAGGAGGATGCTAGTGATGATGTTAGGTTGTGGCTTCCTGGACAGAAATGGAATCCAGGAAGAACGTCAACAACTGCGTCCTCAGCCACAATTCTGCCTCTGTGCAGAAGTCGTGGTGGCTCTGCAGGTCGCATGGGTGCCAAGCCTTCCGTAGCCTGGGTCTTTTTTCAGATCGCAAAGGATGACCCAATTCATGTTATCTGCCAAATTTGTAAACAAAAACTGAGTAGAGGTAAAAAAATCAATAGTTTGAGTACTTCACGCATGAACCGTCACATGGACATGAAGCATAAGTCACAGTGGGAAGCTCACTGGCCTGGCCAACCACCGTCTGCCCCATCAAGTGCATCTGCGGCCTCTTCATCCTCTGTGACTGTTGAGACAGCTGTCAGAGAGGCTTTTGGATGCAGAACTTGCACCTCTTTACCCGCAAAAGCCAGTGTGATTGACAAGTCATCAGCTGTTTTATAAGTGCAAACACCTGCTGGTGTTGAGCGCTGTCAGACATCGATAGCACCAGCTTTTCATGAATGCAACGTAGTAACTCTGCCTGCACCTCCATCACAGACCAGCAGTTTATCTGGGACACCCTACTCAACCCTGTCTCAGCACAGCAGCCAGTCCTCGGTCCCTCAGATGTAGACAAGTGAAAGACCATTTCCTCCTACCCATGGCAAAGCTAAGAGATTGAATTTCATCATCTGCAAGCTGTTGGCTACGGAAATGCTGCCATTCCGTCTGGTGGAAACAGCGGATTTTCAAGACCCTATGGCCGTCGCAGTCCCCCAGTACAAGATGCCTAGTCGCCACTACTTCTCAAGGAAAGCTGTGCCTGCGCTACTTCACGGCTTCCTTGAGAGACTCTGTGTGTGACAGGGTGCATTTCACCACTGACACTTGGACGAGTAAGCATGGACAGGGGCGTTACATGTCGCTGACTGGGCACTGGGTGACTATGGTGACAGCAGGAGAAGGGGCTGCTCTACAAGTCTTGCCATCCCCACGGGTTGCACGTCAAACCTCTGTATCTAGATGTTCCTCCACTGCTTCTGCCTCCTCCACCTCTTCTAGGTCCTCCACCTACACCCAAAGCCACCATTTTTGGGTGCTTAAAAGAATTGTTTGGTCAATCGCCCCTGTCCACTAGTCCTAATCAAGTCACTTAACTACCTCTCTTATTCCCTGTAGTAATCCACGAAACTGATAGTGGTCCCACCTGTGTGTTGCGGGGCATAACTTTGATGGTAACGCTTGCACAAGCTTTGAGTTTATCCAGCCTACTAGGCCCAAACCGGTCTCTGACCTACCTCTCTATTATTTCCTGTAGTACGCCACGAAACTGATGGTGGTCCCACCTGTATGTGGCAGGGTATATCATTGATGGGAGAGCTTGCATGAGCTTTGAATTTATCTGGCCCACTAGACCCAAACAGGTCACTTACCTACCTCTCTCTTATTTCCTGTAGTAATCCACAAAACTGATAGTGGTCCCACTTGTGTGTGGCGGGGCATAACTTCTTCCAAACCTGAATTCACTTCTTTGAGTATATCATGCAAGCTTATGCATCTGCTTCAGATGTGTCTGCTTCACTGTGTCACATAAGTGTCTCATAAAAGCGTCAAGATTTGAAATAGACTAGAAATTGACCGGAATTGACTGGGATAGCCTGGAAGGTAATCGGATAGAAGGCCATCGAAAACAACATGTATAACTCTTTTCACTATCAATCTTTACTATGTCTTTTATTTTATTGTTTGTTTTCCTATGTGCTTTTGACACCAACTTTCATCACCCTATTCCCCATCAATCACCACTCATTCACATAAGCCCCTCTCTCCTTCCCTACCGTATGTATAGCTCCCATGATATCTTCAGCTGACTGAAGAATCTCAGCCCATCATAATCCAAAGTTTTGAATCATAATCAATATCCTAAATCTAAAAACTATTTGCTCTTTATCTTTTTGCTGCTACTCCTGTCAGGTGATATCTGTCTCATCCCTGGTCTGCCCTCTGCCAAATTGAACTCCTCCCCCACATTACATAGAAACCCTACCAACCTTTAACCATTACATGCACACCTTCATCTTCCTGTTTTAATTGCGCACTCTGGAATCCATGGTCTGTAAGATTGCCTTCATTCACAATTACTTCCTTACTAACTCTCTTAATCTACTAACCCTCATTGAAACCTGGATCCAGGACTCAGACACTGCTTCCTTTGCTGCTATTTCTCATAGCAGCTTACATTTCTCCCATTCACCGAGACCTGGGAACAGACATGGTGGCGGAGTCGGCTTACTCCTGTCCCCACAATGTACTTTCCAGGTCATCCATCCAGCCCCATCACTCTCATTCCCCTCTTTTGAGGTCCACAAAATTAGGATCTTATATCCCCTCTCCCTCAGAGTAGCGGTAGTATACAGCCCCCCAGGTTCCCCTACCCACTTCCTCGATTATTTCTCCGTGGCTGACACACTTCATGTCCTCAGAATTATTAATCCTTATTCTGAGAGACTTTAACATCCCCATAAACAGGCCCATCACCTCATCTGCATCCCAGCTCCTATCTCTAACCATGTCTCTTGGCCTCTCACAGCTCTCAACCTCTGAGACACACAAAGACGGTAACACCCTTGACCTAGTCTTTACCCGGCCCTGCTCAACCTCCTCTTTAGATAATTCACCTCTTCCTTTCCCTGACCACAACATTCTCTCCTTCACACTCATAAACCATCGTCCACCACAGCACACCCCTACCTATCTCACGTGCAGAAATCTACAGGCCATTAACCCTCATACACTCAGATATTCTCTACTCACATTACTGTCCCCAATTTCCTCTTCTCCTGTCCTGATCTGGCTGTGAATCACTACAATGACACTCTCAGAAGCACCCTGGACCAGCCCTGGCGTACATCGCAAACTCGATTCCTCCAGCGATGCTCTAGGAGTGCTGAACGCTTGCTCACCAGAAAACTTTATCCATTATAAAATCATGTTAAAAACCTACAACTCTGCCCTTCACCTAGCGAAACAGACCTACTTCACCACCCTGATCTCCTCACTATTCAACAATTGAAAGAAACTCTTTGACACCATTCACACTCTTCTCAGTCCTAAAATGCAGGCCCCTATCACTGACCTCTGTGCTGATGATCTGGCTTCTTATTTTATGGAGAAAAGAGACAACATCCGCCAGTAAATCAGCTCCCAGCCTCCAAGCACAGCTACTTCCATTCTTCCCCACATTTCCTTCGGCTCACTGTCCATATTTGACCGAGTTACAGAAGAATAAATCTCCAGGCTTCTCACTTCCTCTCGTCCCACTACATGCACCACTAACCCCATTCCCTCACACCTACTCCATTCCTCTCTCCGGTCTTCACTACTCACCTAACCAAAATCTTCAATCTCTCCCTCTCTTCTGGCATCTTCCCCTCCTCCCTCAAACATTCTATCATTACTCCATTATTAATGGAAATTTCTATTGACCCATCCTACACAAATAACTACATACCAGTCTCCAATCTCCCCTTCATCTCTAAACTCTTGGAGCAGCTGGTCTACTCCCGCCTTACCTGTTACCTCTCCACTTACTCTCTTCTAGATCTCTTCCAGTCTGGCTTCCGCCCCCTTCACTCTACAGAAACTTCCCTCACCAAAGTGACCAATGACATTTTCACAGCAAAACATAATGGTGAACACTTTCTGCTTATTCTTCTTCATCTCTCTGCCACTTTTGACACTGTTGACCACCATCTCCTTCTCGCTATTCTGATCTCTATTGACATAAAGGACATCACCCTATCATGGTTCTCTTCCTATCTCTCTGACCATTTTTTCAGTGTATCATTTGCTGTCTCCACTTCTTCTCTTCCTCTCACTATTGGAGTTCCTCAGGGATCGGTACTTCTCTTCTCTTCTCTCTCTACACAGCCCGATTGGACAGACCATAAGTAGATTTGGCTTTCAGTACCATTCTTATGCTGATAATACACAACTATACAGTACACTTCTTCCCATGAATTTACTCCCGCTGTAATAAAGAACACCAATGACTGTCTAACCACAGTTTCCAATATCATGAAACTCAACCTTTCCAAAACTGAACTTCTTCTGCTTCTGCCCTCCACTAACCTCCCTAAATCTGACATCTCCCTCTCAGTGTGTGGCACCACGATAACGCCTAGGTGGCAGACTCGCTGTCTGGGTGTTATATTTGACACTGATCTTTCCTTCACACCATATATACAATCTCTGGTCTGCTCTTGCCTTTTGTGCCTGAAGAACATCTCTAGAACCTGCCTCTTTCTCACCTTGGAAACAAGTAAAATCCTCACCATTGCCCTGATTCACTCATCCCTTGACTATTGTAATTCTTTATTAATTGGCCTTCCTGCACTAGACTCTCCCTTCTCCAGTCAATCTTTAACGCAGCTTGGTCTACACCCACCTCACCCGTTACCTCTCCACTCACTCTCTTCAGTCTGGTTTCTGCCCCTACACTCTGCAGAAACTGCCCTCATCAAAGTGACCAATGACCTCCTGACGGCAAAACGTAATGGTGAACACTCTCTGCTTATTCGTCTTGACTTCTCTGCAGCTTTTGACACTGTTGACTACCATCTCCTACTCTCTATGCTGCACTCCATCGGCCTGGTTCTCATCCTATTTTTCTGACCATTCTTTCAGTATATCATTCGCTGGCTCCACTTCCTTCTCTTTTCCTCTCACTATTGGTGTCCTTCATAGTTCAGTCCTTGGCCCTCTTCTCTTCTCTCTCTACATGGCCCCGACTGGACACACTGTCAGCAGATTTGGCTTCCTTTACCATCTCTATGCTGATGACACACAATTATACACTTCAGCCCCTGACCTTACCCCTGTTGTATGTATTACATAACACCAATGACTGTCTTACTGCAGTTTCCAAAATCATGTCTGCTCTCTATTTGAAACTCAACCTTTCCAAAACTGAACTTCTTCTGCTCCCACCCTCCACTAACTTCTCTAATATCTCTAAGTGTGCAGAACCATGATATGGCCAAGGCAGCAGGCTCGCTGTCTGGGTGTTATGTTTGACACTGATCTCTCCCCCACTTCCTATATTCAATCTCTCGTCCGCTCTTGTCACTTGCACCTGAAGATATTCTCTAGACTCCACCCCTTTCTCACCATGGAAATAACAAAAACCCTCAGATGTAACCCTAATCCATTCCCGCCTTGACTACTACAATTCTCTATTAATCAGGCTCCCCATCTCTAATCTTTCCCCTCTCCAGTCCATCCTTAATGCAGCAGCCAGGATCACCTATCTGGCCAATTATTACGCAGGTGCCTCCGCTCTGTGCCAGTCACTGCACTGGCTGCCCGTACACTACAGGATCCAATTAAAATTGCTTGTTCTCACCCACAAAGCTCTTCACAGTGCAGCACCTCCCTACATTTCTTCCCTCATCTCTGTCTATCACCCCACCTGTTCTCTACGTTCTACAAATGAATTTCGACTAACATCTGCACTAATCCGATCATGCTCCCTAATAGAAGTCCTTTGTACTCTTTATAGCCCATTCACTATCTCTCTGGAAATAGGCTGGCTTCAGACTTGCGGAGCAACCATGTCGCGTTCCTGGTGTGGACGAGAGTGTGTGATTTGTGTGCGGACATCCGCCTGCGTACAAATCACATATTGCAGTGAATGGGAGCGCATGGTCATGCACAGACCTGCGCAGTACCGTGCATTCTCATAATAAACATAGGGGCTGCGGTCAGCTTGCGGATCCCCTCCGCAGGACGCTACAGAGGGTCCGCAAGTCTGAAGCCAGCCATAACTCTTTTTCAAACTCCACCAAACCAAAAAGCTCTACACAAATTGTCTGTTGTCCATTCATGTAACTTTATTCTATCCCCCTCTTCCTCAAGATGCCTGGACGCCATTTGTGTACCCCTATCTTGTTGTCAGCTCTTTTGAGCAGGGTCACCTTCATTTTCCCTTCAATTATTGTATTCTACCTTTTACATTGTTTCTATGCTTTTTGTATTGTATCTAATAACAGAACTGTATTGCTTACATTGTTTCTCTACTTTAATTATTGCACTTTTTACATTGATTCTTTGCTTAGTTTATTGTGTTTTTTACATTGATTCTCTACTTTAATTACTTACTGTATTGTACATTTTTATTGTTACCTATAACCGTTTTTTATACGAACCACTGTGTTCTAAAGCGCTGCGGAATATGTTGGTGCTATATAAAGATGTATTATTATTATTATTAATATTATTATCATCATCCAGCTCATCGATAGCGGTTTATTGGCCAGAAAAATTGGCAAACTTTATCACTGAGTGCCATGACAGGTAGAAGAATACAAAAAGAAATCTGTCCCTCCATCTAAAGGCCAAGAGATGGACATCCAGGCAAAATACCAGAGTCAACAAGGATGCTCTTCACAAAGTCTCTCAGCTCTGGTGCAACAAACACTGGAGTCGAGGTGGCTCATATTCTTTGTAAAAGTGAAAACATTGACATACATGGAAACTCCATGTGAAAACAAGTCTGGAATGATGGCCTAAAAAAAGGTGAAGGCGTCACGACTTCAATATCGTCATAAGAAATGTTGGTTCAAGTTTGCAAAAAAGTATGAAAAGAGTTGAAGAAAAAGCTGTATACATACACAAGTGAGTCGACCAGTATGCACCAATATTGGGAGCATGTAAAACAGACCTGTCATGTGATTTTGGTCGAGACATGCTTAAACCAAAGGTTGATTTGCAAATTACTAACAAAATAATAAAAATTTACATTTAGATTTCTAAGAGCAAAACAGTAACAATGCATCAGTCCGTACATCATTTCAAGTGCAGCATTTAAAGTGTGCTATAATGTATTAAATCAGAATAGGACCTGAAGATAACTGGATACATAGCCACTATAAACAATGTTAATGTTTCTTTTCATTTTCACTCCTATAATGCTTCACTTCTTACAAACACCCTCATCCATCCACCTAGTAAGAAACTGTCCATCTCTCTCAATTCTTCTCACTCATCTCACCTCTTTTTTAGAACAGTTCCACATAAAATCATTGGTCTCCAGACACACATGACCAGGTCATGCCCTCTCCTACTCCCACCTTCTAACACTCTCTCTACTTCTCCTCATTGAAGGTGAAATCACTCCAAATCCTGGTCCACCTCACCATCTTACCACAGTTATTTCAATCTTGAACCAAGAAGTATCACAGATTTTCACACCCTTACTAACCTTATACACATTCAACCAGTCTCCTGCTTTCCCAGTCCCTCAACCAAGAGCCCTAAGAAATGTTCACTCTGTCTGCAACAAATTTTCACAACCTTTTTATCATTAACAAACTCTCTTTCCTTTGCATCATTGAAACCTGGCTCACACCCTCTGACACGGCCTCTCCAGGTGCATTTTCTTATGGTGGATTCCATCTTTCTCACACAACCCACCCCAGAAACATGCACATACTGGACCTCGTCTTCACCCTCCTGTGTTCCTTATCTAACCTCTCACCTAACTCACCTCTCTCTCTGTATGACCACAACCTGTTCACATTCTCTTTCATCTCCTTTCCCGCTGCACAATCTCCACAAACTTACACACCCTCTCAGAAATCTCAAACACCATGATTTATACTTACTCTCTGTGTGACTTCTCCCTCTTGCAGGCATTGGTTACTTACACAATGCAGATGCTGCTGCCACATAAATTCAGCCTTTGAAATGGTCGCCCCACTCATGCGTACCAAATTCACACAATCACCAGCCATCCCTGGACACAACCCTAACAAAAGAACAGAGGCAGTTTTCCAGAGTTGCTGAGTGGAGATGGAAGAGATCCCCCTCCAACGAGCATTTCATCACATACAGTCCCTCACCAGCTTCAAGTCCACACTAACTGCTGCAAAACAAACTTACTTAATATCTGTCATATCCACCCTTTCTCACTCATCCCCCATGCTTGAAAGGTACTGGAACAATATGTCCACCTCAAACTTTCCTCCAAACTCTCCTCCAGCTCCCTCTTTGACTGGTTACAATCTGACTTCTGACCGCATCCTTCAACTGGAACTGTCCTAAGCAAAGTCACAAATGATCAACTAACCACCAAAGCCAAGTGACACTACTATGTTATCTTCCTCCTGGACTTGTATATTGTTTTGACACCATGGATCTTGCTACAGATTCTCTCATCTCTCAGTATCACTGACCTCCCCCTATCCTGTATTTCTTCATAATTAACAAACTGGACTTTCAGCGTCTATCTCGCACCATCTCCTCACCTCACCCCATCAGTGTCCCCCTTATTAAATAGTTGCAAGTCAAATTTAAGTATATAACATCCAAGATAATTGTCTATTAGATTAACATAGTTTTATGCTCAAAGCATTAGCGGATGTTGAGATACGGAGCCTTTAATTCAAAAGTTTAAAACATTGATGCTAGTGATGAGTGAGCATTGTCGGCACTGTTTAATACTTGGGGTGCTTTGACATACTCAATACTTGATTAAGTATCCTTGGTGCTCACATATTTTGCAGCTGTTTTTCAGCTACTAAATATGCAATGATTGCCTGAAAATCACAGTAATGCCTAGACATGTTGGCTACTAGCATTACTGTGATTGGTCAGCAAAAACATATCATGGTGTCTATATAAGAAGCGTCGCTCAGCTCACTATACCCCACAGATATTGTAGCGACAGGTGCTGGATAAGGGATAATGAAATAGAGTAATATTTGCCTTACAGTCCTTGCAGCTGCAATGTAAAAAATCTGTACTATTCTCTTATAATAATGCTCTTATGTTCATTTATTATAGGGCTATCTTCTGAAGAAGGGATAGTGTATTAGAGTGATTATTGCCTTTCAGTTCTTGCTGTTGTAAAAGAAAAATCTATTCCATTCTCTAATAATACCACTCTTAGCTGCATGTAGCGTAAGGCAACCTGCTGGAGAAAGTATAGTGTATTATTAATGTATCAACCCCTAAGTGACATATAACGTACCAATACATCCCTGGTCGCCTCCCTCCCTTTGATGCACGCTCACACACTGAGCTCGTGATCAAGGGTGTCCAATGTGTTGCCATGACAGCGAGTGGTCAGATGATGACCCCTGTCACTGTTATGACATAATTTCTGTGAACCGTTGGCCAATAGATGGCATTCACAGGAGATGATCATTTATGCTGTGCAGAGCCGTGCATCAGCATGGCTCTGTACAGCCCAAGCAAATTGAATGTGCAGGCTTCAGGTGCTTTAAGGGGACAAGTAAAATAATTAAAAAGTGAAAAATGATAAGTAATAAGTTTTTAAACGTACAAAAAAAACATAAAAGTTCAAATCACTTTGCCCTATTGAAAATATAACTTGAAAAAAAATATACACATACAGTATTTGGTATCACATTCAGAAATGCACAATCTATCAAAATATAAAATAAATTAAGCTGATCGGTAAACTGCGTAACAGAAAAAAGGTTAAATGACAAAATTACGTTTTTTTGGTCATGTCAACATTGCAATAAAATACAATAGCAGGCGATCAAAACATAAGATCTACTCAAAAAATGATATAACTAAAACATCACCCAGCCCCAGATCTAGAAAAATGAAAATGGGTCTTAGAAAATGGCAACAAAAGTGCAATTTATTTTTATAAACTTCAGAATTTTTTTTTACTACTTAGATAAAAGTAAAAGTGTATATGCTTGGTATCTACGAACTTGTACCAACCTGGCAAATCATACTGTCATGTAAGTTTTACCATATAGTGAACATGGTAAATAAATAAAAGAGGAAAACCACTGTGAAATTTCATTTTTTTGCAATTTACCCACACTTGGAATTTCTCCCATTTTCCTGTACACACTATATGGTAAAATAAGTGATGTCATTCAAAAGTACCACTCGTTCTACAAAAAAACAAGCCCTCATATTGCATAATTGGTGAAAAATAAAAAACGTTGTGACTCATGGAAGAAAGGGGGGGACAAAAAAAAATAAAAAAAATCACCCGGCGGTGAAGAGATTAATTGTCTACATGTTCTAAAACTTTTTTTTCTACATTTTCAACAATATTCACTCCTCTTCTCAAAACATGTCCAGATATGTGGGTTGAAAGGGTCCTGTCTGTAGATTCTTAAATAGGATAGGATTCTTTCATCTCTAATGTCACAAGAAAGGGAGGCTCCATACCTGACTATGTCCTAAACTGTCACCTTCATAAGTTTAATCAACTCTCTACTCAGATGTAGTCAAAATTAACTATACAAAGTGGTGCCATCTTTATAACTTCTCACAGTAAATTATATAATTTAAGTGGATTAAGATAAGTAAACATTGCAAAAGCCATTGACTAAGATCAAATTAGTTTTCAAATACACGTTTCTGTGCTGTATTATCTGTATATTAATTGACCTCCCCCTCTCTAAATTTTCCCCTCTTTAGTCCATCCTTAATGCAGCAGCCAGGATCACCATCTGGCCAATCGTTACTCAGATCCTCCACTCTTTGCAAGTCATTGCACTGGTTGCCTATACATTACAGGATCAAATTCAAATTGCTTGTTCTCACCCACAAAGCTCTTCAAGGTGCAGCACCTCCCTACATCTCCTCCCTCATCTCTGTTTATTACATTACCAACTCTCTACGTTCTACAAATGACCTTTGACTAACATCTGCACTAATCCGATCCTCCCACTCCAAGACTTCTCCCGAGCTGTACCAATTCTTTGGAATGCTCTACCCCAAGAAATCAGGACTATCCACAAATTGCATTGCTTCAGACAATCCCTAAAAACACATCTTTTCAAGGTGGCCTATCATGCTCCCTAATAGAAGTCATTTGTACTGTATATAGCCCATTCACTATCTCTCTCTACTCTTCTTCATACTCCACCAAACCCGAAAGGTCTACACAGATTGTCTGGTGACCATTCATGTAACTTTATTTGTATCCCCCATTTCCTCAAGATGCCTGGACCAT
Source organism: Allobates femoralis (assembly GCA_033576535.1). Classification (NCBI taxonomy): domain Eukaryota; kingdom Metazoa; phylum Chordata; class Amphibia; order Anura; family Aromobatidae; genus Allobates; species Allobates femoralis. The sequence continues at coordinate 220,855,053 of JARQOC010000003.1, forward strand.
CAGTGTAATAAGCCCCTGTACTTTGAGTAACACTTATCCTGTTGTAGATTGTAAGCTCTTTTGAGCAGGGTCACCTTTATTTCTTGCTTTATTTATTGTATTGTATTTTTTACATTGATTTTATGCTTATTGTATTGTATCCAATTATTGTACTGTATTCTTTCTCTTCTGGAATTACTTTCTGTATTGTATTGTGTATCTTTTGTTTATTAACCACTGTATTGTAAAGCGCTGTGGAATATGTTGGTGCTATATAAATAAAGATTTATTATTATTATTATTTATTATTATTATTATTATTATTATATTGTTTTTTATTTGCAGCCTGGTATTTGATGGATTGCTCTTTTATTCTTTTCTTCCTAAAGATTTTAAAAATTATCCACTTGTTTATCAATCGATATATCAAAAAGAAATAAAAAAAAATCAATGAGAAAAAAGCAGCCATATTTACAATATCATATTCAGACATACGGTATATATGTGTGCACATACACTGGTGGGACATGATGGAGAGGGGGGCCACAAGTCCTACACAGGGGCCCTTGACTGTAAGAGTCTTCCCTTGGACCATATTGAAATAGCTAGACACTATCAAAGCAACTCCTGCTCGGCATGTTTTGTGTAATACGCCTGATAAATATTTAACACTTGCCAAAAATTAACCAAGGAAGGAAACGCAGTGAAACAGTGACAAGGTCATGAACATCCAAGGTTCAATAATACATAAAGGGATCAAAGGCTAACCTACCCTACCCTATCTCATAGAAGGGTTATTACTGGACATATTGCTAACAAATTTACTACTTGCAATGATAGTATGCATCATAGCAAACATTTGCTTTGCAGCTTTCGTCATCATTGTTTAAAAAAAGAGAACACACATATTTTTAGTTATGTGACTACGCAGCCTCATAGTGCTTGTGCTGCTTGTGCTGACCTATGTCCACAGCCAAAGGGATCTGCAAGAAGCACTTGACAATCAGAATTAGACCATGGAGCAATATAAGAAAGAGACCTTGTGTGATAAACCATATTTTCTTTTCATTATATTATATGCGTCCATTGCTAACCTAGGGAAGTGATAGCATAACTGTGTATAATTGCAGGAATCAAGCAGAGGCACTGTAATGTTTTTGGAGTAGCTAAATGCTTGTACAGTTGTGGCCAAAAGTATTGACACCCCAGCAATTTTGTCAGATAATACTCTTCAGATAGTATTTAGACTTCATAATGCCATGCACACGGTCAAGCAGTCCAGTGCCAGAGGCAGCAAAGCAACCCAAAACATCAGGGAAACTCCGCCATGTTTGACTGTAGGAACTGTGTTCTTTTCTTTGAATGCCTCTTTTTTTCTCCTGTAAACTCTATGTTGATGCCTTTGCCCAAAAAGCTCTACTTTTGTCTCATCTGACCAGAGAACATTCTTCCAAAACGTTTTAGGCTTTCTCAGGTAAGTTTTGGCAAACTCCAGCCTGGCTTTTTTATGTCTCGGGGTAAGAAGTGGGGTCTTCCTGGGTATCCTACCATACAGTCCCTTTTCCTTCAGACGCTGACAGATAGTACGGGTTGACACTGTTGAACCCTCGTACTGCAGGGCAGCTTGAACTTGTTTGGATGTTAGTCGAGGTTCTTTATCCACCATCTGCACAATCGTGCGTTGAAATCTCTCGTCAATTTTTCGTTTCCATGCACATCTAGGGAGGTTAGCCACAATGCCATGGGCTTTATACTTCTTGATGACACTGCGCACGGTAGACACAGGTACATTCAGGTCTTTGGAGATGGACTTGTAGCCTTGAGATTGCTCATGCTTCCTCACAATTTGGTTTCTCAAGTCCTCAGACAGGTCTTTGGTCTTCTTTCTTTTCTCCATGCTCAATGTGGTACACACAAGGACACAGGACAGAGGTTGAGTCAACTTTAATCCATGTCAACTGGCTGCAAGTGTGATTTAGTTATTGCCAACACCTGTTAGGTGCCACAAGTTACAGGTGCTGTTAATTACAAAAATTAGAGACGCATCACTTGATTTTTCTAACAGTGCCAATACTTTTATATACCCCCTTTTGTATGTTTGGTGTTGAATTAGATCCAATTTGGCATTAGGACAATTCTTTCTGTGTTTTTTCATTGAAGACAAATTAAATGAAGATAATAATACCAAAGAATTTGTGATTGCAATCATTTTCAGGAAGAAACTGAGTATTATCTGACAGAATTGCAGGAGTGTCAATACTTTTGGCCACAACTGTAGGCCCCAGTGCAAAAGTTTATTTCTCCTCCAGTGCAACATCTCATTTTGCCCCCAGTTCCATCAGTATTTTTCTTCAATTTTAATGGGAATCTTAAAGGATCTGTCACCAGGTTTTGGTACCTCATCTGAGTGCAGCACAATGTAGGCAATGAGACCATGAATCCAGTGATTTATCATTTAGATGGCTGGATGCAGAGGTTCTGACACAATCATAGATTTTGGACTTAGCCATGCAGCAGAACTGAAAAAGTTGCCCCTGCCCACACCAGGTTCTCTTAGTACATTTTCTATAAATAGTCAAGTGCTAATCATAAGAGGGCCCAACGTCGGATAGCATGGCACAAGCCAGCTAATCACAGCAATGAAAATATCTATTATATAAAGCCCGAAGCCACTTCCGGCCAAACCCGAAGCCACTTCCGTAGTGTTGTGGTCGGATATTCGGCCAGCTCCACCTGCACAGGGTGGACCAAGATGGCCGCTCTATGCAGGAGGATCGCGGCGAGCCAGCCGGGAGACGACCGGAGTCAGCCGGTCGTCTCCCGGGTGGCGAGTCGTTGCAGCCGTGGTAACTCCGGCACGTAGGTCTATTGCGAATCTCCCGCCCCCCGTGGCCGAAAATAGAACCAAGGGCCCGGCCATGCACAGCTCTAAAGACCGCTGTGTATCTCAATGGGAAGTGAGGCGCTATGCTCATTGGTCGGCGCCAGCACACAGCGACCAATGAGCATAGCGTCTCACTTACAGCGGTAAATTTGAAACTCAAAGTCTTTCATTATATCTCAATGGGAAGTGAGGCGCTATTCTCATTGGTCGCTGTGTGCTGGTGCCGACCAATGAGAATAGCGCCTCACTTCCAGCAGTAAATTTGAAACTCAAAGTCGTCCATTATATCTCAATGGGAAGTGAGGCGCTATTCTCATTGGTCGCTGTGTGCTGGCGCCGACCAATGAGAATAGCGCCTCACTTCCCATTGAGATATAATGGACGACTTTGAGTTTCAAATTTACCGCTGGAAGTGAGGCGCTATTCTCATTGGTCGGCGCCAGCACACAGCGACCAATGAAAATAGCGCCTCACTTCCCATTGAGATATAAAAGGACGACTTTGAGTTTCAAATTTACCGCTGTAAGTGAGGCGCTATTCTGATTGGTCGGCGCCAGCACACAGCGACCAATGAGAATAGCGCCTCACTTCCCATTGAGATATAATGTGCTGGCGCCGACCAATGAGAATAGCGCCTCACTTGCAGCGGTAAATTTGAAACTCAAAGTCGTCCATGATATCTCAATGGGAAGTGAGGCGCTATTCTCATTGGTCGCTGTGTGCTGGCGCCGACCAATGAGAATAGCGCCTCACTTAGAGCGGTAAATTTGAAACTCAAAGTCGTCCATTATATCTCAATGGGAAGTGAGGCGCTATTCTCAATTGTCGCTGAGTGCTGGCGCCGACCAATGAGAATAGCGCCTCACTTCCAGCGGTAAATTTGAAACTCAAAGTCGTCCATTATATCTCAATGGGAAGTGAGGCGCTATTCTCATTGGTCGCTGTGTGCTGGCGCCGACCTATGAGAATAGCGCCTCACTTCCAGCGGTAAATTTGAAACTCAAAGTCGTCCATTATATCTCAATGGGAAGTGAGGCGCTATTCTTATTGGTCGCTGTGTGCTGGCGCTGACCAATCAGAATAGCGCTTCACTTCCCATTGAGATATAATGGACGACTTTGAGTTTCAAATTTACCGCTCTAAGTGAGGCGCTATTCTCATTGGTCGGCGCCAGCACACAGCGACCAATGAGAATAGCGCCTCACTTCCCATTGAGATATCATGGACGACTTTGAGTTTCAAATTTACCGCTGTAAGTGAGGCGCTATTCTCATTGGTCGGCGCCAGCACACAGCAACCAATGAGAATACCGCCTCACTTCCCATTGAGATATAATGGAGGACTTTGAGTTTCAAATTTACCGCTGCAAGTGAGGCGCTATTCTCATTGGTCGGCGCCAGCACACAGCGACCAATGAGAATAGCGCCTCACTTCCCATTGAGATATAATGGACGACTTTGAGTTTTAAATTTACTCAAAGTCAAACTCAAAGTCCTCCATGTATCTCAATGGCCAGTGAGGCGCTTCTCTCATTGTACTCATGACAGTAGCAACATTAACCCCTTACATTCCGTTTTATCTGTAATTTCTATAACACAGTGTGTAGTTGTACTGCCACTGCGAAGTTAACCCCTTATATACCATTTTTGCCTTAACTCCATACTTTGTAGTCTCTATTATTACTGCCAGTAGGAACATTAACCCCTTATATTCCATTATTGTTGTTATTTCTATTACACAGTGTATAGTTGTAATGACACTGCGAAATTAACCCATTATATACCAGTTCACCATTAACTGCATATTTGGTAGTGTTTATAACTACTGCCACTGGTACATTAACCCCTTGAACACCATTTTGGATATAATTTACAGCGCTGAGTCTGTTGTGGGAGTGCCTGTGGGACATTAACTCCTTCAATAACATTTTTAATATCATTATAAGTTCCTACTCTGTTATAGTCCTGTTAGTCGGACATTAACTCTTTCTACACCTCCACTATATTGCTACCCTCACAGTTCTGCCTACATCGCCTACTTAGTCATATATCTGGTGTTTAAGACTATTATTTAAAACTCTTAAAAAAATTATATACAGATTCTAGACTCCCGATTCTTTAGAATCGGGCTCACAGCTAGTCCTAGTTATAAAACACTCAGTTTAAGTAAACAACAGCACAGGAAATTGGCATGTGACACATTGTTGAATTCTGTGTTTAACCGCTAAAACATGCTGCCCTCAAATTACTTAGCAAAAATCTGCTAACAGATTCCCTTTAAGTGACACATTAATACATCTCTAGCAGATCAGACAAAATTTAAGTAGTGGTAGATAGTCTCTCTAGGCCTTTTATAGCAAGTTAGTGGGGAAATTGAAGATGTAGGCACTAGAAATTGTCCCTTCTATTCTGAGTGCTAAATAATTTTCTATAACTTGCAAGGAAATAAAATTTGAAAATAATTTTATGGCAACATCACAGAAATGTAAGGAAAAAAAACCTTTAAGGTCCAACTTATGAGGTTCAAATGTCAGAATTTGTTTGCACAACACAAAGTTGTCTTTTGGTGTTTTCACACTCGTTTTTGCCAGTTCCACCAAAGTGAGTTGGGCTAGGGCAGGTTATGTATGGTTGCATAACCTTATGCCAGAAATGTTACTTCAGTTTATCGCTGGAGTAGCCATTTTAGCAAGACACATGGAGGTTAATGTCAGTGATAAGATACATTTAATTCATGAAGTGGCATGCACCATGAACTAGGCTCATATTACTATTACATGCCCTTCATTAGGACTGACATGCAAAGCACTAGACTTAATGAACTGCACTGTATCTCTGGTGTTGGTGAAATGGATAACCTCAATATTCCTACTTCACCACCCTGATCTCCTCACTATCCAACAAGCCAGAGAAATTCTTTGACACCTTTCCTCTCTCATCAGTCCTAAAGTGCAGGCCCCTATCACTGACCTCTGTGCTGATGAGCTGGCTTCTTACTTCAGAGACAAAATAGAAAACATCCATCAGGAAATCAGCTCTTGGCCCCATAGCGCTGCTATGACATCTCCTTTGGCTCACTCTCCACATTTGACACAGTCACAGAAGAAGAAGTCTCCAGGCTCCTCTCTTCCTCTCGTCCCACTACATGTACCACTGACCCCATCCCCTCACACCTACTTGAGTCTCTCTTTCCAGTGGTCACCACTCACCTAAGCAAAATCTTCAATCTTTCTCTTTCTTTTGGCATCTTCCCCTCTTCCCTCAAACACTCTATCATTACTCCATTATTAGAAAAAATGTCTATTGACTCATCCTGCACAAATAAATACAGACCAGTCATCAATTTCCCATTCTTTTCTAAACTCTTGGGGTGCCTGGTCTACTCCTGCCTTACATGTTACCTCTCCACACACTCTCTTCTAGATCTGTTTCAGTCTGGTTTCAGCCCCCTTCACTCTACAGAAACTGCCCTCACCAAAGTGACCAATGACATTCTGACAGCAATACATAATGGTGAACTCTCTCTGCTTATTCTTCTTCATCTCTCTGCAGCTTTTGACACTGTTGACCACCATCTCCTTCTCGCTATGCTGCACTCTATCGGCATAAAGTACACTACTCATGGTTCTCTTCCTATCTCTCTGTCCGCTCTTTCAGTGTATCATTTGCTGGCTCCACTTCTTCTCTTCCTCTCACTATTGGTGTCCCTCAGGGTTCAGTCCTTGGCCCTCTTCTTTTCTCTCGCTACACGGCCCCGATTGGACACACTATCAGCAGATTTGGCTTCCTTTACCATCTCTATGCTGATGACACACAATTATACACTTCAGCCCCTGACCTTACTCCTGCTGTATTACAGAACACCAATGACTATCTTACAGCAGCTTCCAAAATCATGTCTGCTTTCTGTTTGAAACTCAACCTTTCCAAAACAGAACTTCTTCTGTTCCCACCCTCCACTAACTTCTCTAAGATGTTGAAATATATACCAGGATGGGGAACATATATACCAGGATGGGCCCATATATACCAGAATGAAGACCATATATACCAGGATGGGGACCATATATTACAGGCTGGGGGCCATATATACCAGTATGAGGGCAATATATACCAGGATGTTGGACCTATTTACCATAATGGGGACCTATATACCAGGATAAGGACATATATACAAGGATGGTAATTATATATACCAGGATGGAACCAGGATGAGAATCATGTATACCAGGATGGGGGACATTTCTGGAGGTTTCTACACCACTCTAAACGCTTGGAAACATTTGTCATTGAGACAGCGGCTTTCTAATTGCATCTCTTCAGTGGAATCAAGATTTGTGCAGCTCCCGACGAACAGTTTTCGTGGAAACTGGGTTCCGTAGTTGTTTATTGATCTCAGCAGTGATTTTCGGAGCCGTGGTCTTGCGATCCTCTCTCACAATTCAATTTCGAGTCCGACCGTCTTTCGGCCGGACCTGTGCTTTGCTGCGGACGTTTTTCCTTCTCTTTCAAGCACAGTCCTTACTTTGGAGACAGTACCTCTTGACACACCAAGCATTCGGGCACTTTCTGTTACACTAGCGCCTGCCATACCTGCACCAACAATTGGCCTTTTTGAACATCCAAAAGGTCTGCAATTGGTATCAGTTCTCATCATGTTCTTACAATTCGGCAAAACAAACAGTTAATTTCATACACATATCACTTAACACAAATAATCAACTACAAAACATTAACATATGTCACGGTTTGCATATTATAACATGTTCGAAGAATATGATGCCTAAACGTTAGGTGTTTCAATATTTGCCCAACCCTGTATATTCTAGGATGGGCTATATATACAAGATGGGAACATATATACCAGAATGGGACATATAAAATAGAATCTATTAAGGCATTGGAAATTCCAGGAGTCCATTATTTCTCATGCACATATGTACACAAAGTAATCATGTCCATGTAATCATGTCTCTTATTAAGACTTAATATGTTTAATTCAATCATATTTAAAATCACCCATTACAATAATTAGTTAGTTGCATGTCTTTGTAATCTACTAATTAAGGCAACTTTTTAGCCATTGCCTCTAATAAAATTCCGAATTAGATAACACTAATTATTTAAAAGTGAAGTTTTCTGTCAATGTCCTCCATGTCCATACCTCTTTGAATTCATGGACTACAGTTGATTACACACATAAGATCACTGTTAACAGAATGATTGTTGGCTGACAGCTATGTCCCCCGAATTTCCCATGCACAAGAATGCTCAGCTCTGACAAGAAGTTTTCTTGAGTTCTCCTTGAGAGAGCCACCACCTGACTAATCCACCTGCTGCTTAACATATCCCAAAACAAAAGGAAATTCAACAGACTGGATCCTTTTCCCAAATAGACATCATTTTTGGAGGAAAAAATTGGAGGAAAATTGGGAGACCTTCATACCCATGCCAATCAGTAGGCTCAGTTGACTTTTATATAAAGTGTATGTGGGCCTTTAGATGCACCTGATTGACATTGTATGATTTGATTTAGTCTACGATCACCTTTACAACCAGCACCTTCTCTACAATTGACTCTCCCAGTTTTACTTTCTCCATATTGCAGATTTTTAGTATCTAGATTAAGTACATTAAACACAACTTGTCACTTCAGTGAGGAAGTGAAAAACTCTAATGCCACCCAATAAGGGTAGCAATCCTTAAAGTCATAATCGACTCTTTAACAAGCCTTTTAATATGACGTAGGATTTGTGCCAGATCAGAACCCCAAACTGCAGACGCTGCATTTCAGGTTGACTGCCCCTCATCAGTGTAGTGTGTGGGAATTCTGATCTGGCTGCATGAGAGATTAAGACGAAGGACTAGCTATTCTCCTCATTTTAGACTCGTCTTAGCCTCTCATACAGCCACGAAATTGAAGCGTGTGACGTGGCCTTAAGTATCTTCTCCTTTAAGACTTCCCTCTGCATCTCTGGGGATGAAGCAGCCATGTTAGATCAGTGTCAGAAAGGATCTCATCCCACATACACAAGTTGTCTTGCATCCTGCTTCTCTCTTATGAACTCCCATCGCATGTTCCTTGGTAAGCTAATCTTGTGAGAGTTACACTCCTGTCTTTATGTTTAATACTTTAGAGAATCTTGTTAGTATTGTACTGCAATCGTTTTTTACATAGAGATTAGGTATTCAGGGATGTATGTGTTTATCGTCTAGCCTCCATTTTAATGAAGGATCTCCTGTACCGAATACGGTCATGGCTGTTTTATGATTTATGCACTCAATGCTTATTTAATCTCTGAATTGTATTATCACTGCTGTTGTTTTGTGTGATATGCTTAGCTCTGATTTGTGTTATTTGTATTCTTATAGTTTTACCTCACACTTAATTTATGAGTCACATTGAATTATCATCATTCACTCTCTGTTGAACAATAAACAATAGACTACAGAACCAACTATCTTTTGGGATATAGAGAAGGTTAAGCTGTATGCTGAAATTCACACAGCATCGAACGTGAACGAAGGCAGAACAATATGCATTATGCTAAAAGACACTACATCTATATGCTACATCTTCATTTCCAGCATTCTATATATATGATTATGGAGGCCACTGTGCTTTTAGGAACCTTGAGTACTGCAGAAATTCTTTTGTAACCATGGCCATATCTGTGCCTTGCCACAATTCTGTCTCTGAGATCCTTGGGCAGTTACATTGCTCTCATGATTCTCATTTGCTCTGACATGCACTGTGAGCTGTGAGGTCTTATATAGATAGGTGTGCACCTTTTCAAATCAAGTCCTATTAGTTTATTTAAACATAGCTGGACTCCAATGAAGGAGTAGAACCATCTCAAGGAGGATCACAAGGAAATGGACAGCATGTGACTTAAATATAAGTGTCTGAGCAAAGGGTCTGAATACTGAATACAAAGGTCTGAATACTGACTGTGATATTTCAGTTTTTCTTTTTTAATAAATTTGCAAAAATTTCTACATTTCTGTTCTATTTCTCAGTCAAGATGGGGTGCAAAGTGTACATTAATGAGAGAATGAACTTTTTTGAATTTATTAAATGGCTGCAATGAAAAAAAGAGTGAAAAACTTAAAGGGGTCTGAATACTTTCCGTACCCACTGTAAATAACATATTTTACAATTATTGGCTTAATTTTTTAAGTTGTCTATAGTGTTTTGATATTAATTTAAGATTAACATGTGCCACTTTTGTGTCTACATTCTAGAGTAGCGTACTAATTAATATTCCCGATGGGCCACATGAGAAACCATGACTGATGGGCCAAACCCATAGTCTGAAATGAATTCTGCTCAATATTAATATTAACATATTTATAATTATTATTATTATAATTATTGTTTTAGGGTAATAATAATTGTATCACTAAATATAGAAAATAATTAAGTATGCTGACATCCCCCTATAGACCAAATTATACCCCGCATAGCACCCTTCTACACAGTGAGCCCCCATGCAGCACCCTACTTACAATATGAGCCTCCACTTAATCTACTATATCCAGTATGAGACCTCTTACATAGAATCCTTATATACAGAATGAGCTACTTACATAGCCTCCCTAAACATAGTATGAGCCCAAACACAGGCTCCCATATACAGTATGAGCCCACACATAGCCCCTGTATATACAGTCTGAGCCTCCATATAACTCCTCTATATGCAGTATGAGCCCCCATATAGCCAATCTATATACAATGTGAACCCCCACATAACATCCTAAATTCCACAAGAGCACCCAGCCTCCTAAATACAGCATGAGCCCTCACATAGTCTCCTATATACATTATGAGCCCTACATAGTCTCCTATATACATTATGATGTGGCTTAATATTTAGGAGAGTTGAGGACAGACTGGAGAGGTGCAAGATTGTTAGCAGGAGGCCCATTGAGGAGAATGTTGCAGTAGTCAAGGCAGGAGATGATGAGGGCATGTACAAGAATTTTAGTAGATTGAGGGCTGAAGAAAGGACAGATTCTGGAAATATTCTAGAACTGGAGGTGACAGGAGGTGGCGAGACTTTGAATGTGTGGTTTGAAGGACAGGGCTAGAGTCAAAGAGTTACTCCAAGGCAGCGAAGTTAAGGTGTGGGAGAGAGCATGATGTACATTTACCATAATAGATAGATCAGGTGGTGAAGATGAAAGATGGGATGAAGGAAATATGATGAGCTTGGTTTTGTCTAAATTGAGTTTTAAGAAGAGAGAGGTGAAAAAGGAGGATATGGCTGACAGAAAGATGATGGGAGTGTAGGTGTGCCACGGTCCGCGCTGCTCCAGGGCTTAAACTCACCAAAGAGACAGTCAGATTTCCATCCTTTATTCTCCTCCTCCTACGCGTTTCGGCGCCTAGCCTGGCACCTTCATCAGGGATATTCGAGATTCTGGACAGCAGAGAGTTGAATCTGGCCAGAGAGGTAAATCTGATTGTCTTCAGTGTACAGGTGGTACTAGAAGCTATGGGACTGTATGAGTTGTCCTAGGCCAAGGGTATAGATGGAGAAAAGTAGGGGCCACAGGACAGAGCCTTGTGGGACTCCAACAGAGGAAGGGTGGGATGAGGATGTCGTGTGGGAGTAGGAAACGCTAAATGTGCATTTGGAAAGGTATGAGGCAACCCAGGACAAAATTGTCTGTGAATAAGTCGTTGGTAATTTTGGTTAGGGCAGTTTTATTGGAGTGGTGGGGCCGTAAACCGTTCTTGTAGTTTGTCAAGGAGAGGTTAGATGAGAGGTGGGAGGAATGTTGAGCATGGACGTGTTGCTCAAGGAGTTTGGAAGCAAACGGGAGCAGCGATATGGGGCGGTAGCTTGTCCTAGCAGTCGGGTCAAGGTTTGGCTTTTTTGAGGATGGGTGTGATGGTGGCATGTTTGAAAGCTGAGGGGAAGGTCCTGAAAGATAGTGATAGATTAAAAAGTTGGGTTAGGGGTGGGATGAGCATGTTAGTGAGGTTGGGGAGGAGGTGGAAAGGGATGGGGTCAAGTGCACGGGGGTGAGGTGTGATTTGGATAGGAGGACGAGAAAGCTCTCCTTCAATGATGTTGGAGAGGGAGGTTATGAGGGAAGGGCAGAGGTCTGGTATATGAGTGGTTGGGTGGTGGAACAAAAAAGGTTTGCCTTGTTTGGTCAATCTTATTTTTGAAGTATGTGGTATACTCCTCACAGAGATGAGGAAGGTCGGAGGGTGAGAGTGGGTGGAGGAGAGAGTTAAAAGTGCTGAACAGTTGTTTGGGGTTGTAGGATAAGGAAGATATAAGGTTTGTGAAATAGGTCTATTTAGCAGAGGTGAGGACTGATTTGAAGGCAAGTGTAGCTTGTTTGAAAGTTGTGAAGTCGTCTAGCAGGCCATTTTCTTCCAACGCCGCTCCGCAGCCCTTGACACTTGTTGAAGTTTTTTGGTGAGATTGTTGTGCCAGGGTTGCCTATTGATTCGTCGCACCTTGCGATGAATGAGAGGGGCGACTGAGTCTATGGCTGATGTGAGGGTGGCGTTGTAGAAAGCGGTGGCACTGTCTGTGTTATGGAGGGAAGATATAGAGGACAGAAGTAGAAGAGAGTCTGAGAGTCTGTGAATGTATGAGAGATTTCTGCGAGGATGAGCTACTGGCTGATATGGGGGCTGGTGAAGAGGACAAGGATGAGAAGGTGAGTAGATGGTGGTCAGATAGGGGGAAGGGGGAGATTGTGTGATTAAATAGGGGAAAAAGAGGTGGGTGAACGATGAGGTATATTGTATATCTGTCTGTGTGGGTGGCTGTGGAGGACCACTGAGAAAGTCCAAAGAATGAGGTAAGTGAAAGGAGATTTGAGACCGCTGCTGGTGGGTGTCAATAGCGATATTAAAGTCACCCATGATGATGGTGGGAATGTCAGCAGAGAGAAAGTGAAGAAGCCAGATGGATAATTGGTCAATGAAGGTAGTGGCAGAGCCCAAAGGTCGGTAAATGACCGACATTTGAAGATTGGAGGGAGAGTAGATATGGACGAAGTGAACTTCGAAAGATGGGTGGATAAGGGAGGGTTGGAGTTGGATTGGGTTGAAAAAAGCAGTTTGCAGAGAGGAGCCCTCTCCTCCGCCATGTCTGTTGCCAGGGCGAGGAGTGTGGGTAAAGTGACAGATGCCATAGCTCAGTGCAGCAGGAGAGGGCATGTCAGAGGCTGTCAGCCAGATCTCAGTGAGGCCCAAGAAGGAAAGGTTCTGGAAAGTAAAAAGGTCATGGATCATGTGGAGCTTGTTACAAATGGAGCGGGCATTCCAAAGTGCTCCAGAGAGAGGAAGCAGGGGGGTTTGGGTCAGGGGCACAGATTTTACATGTGAAGGATTGCGGTAGTTTATCTTACTTTGGTGGAGATGAGGATAGGTGGGATGTATGAGGGGGGGTGGGGATGACCAGGATTGGGAGATATGTCGCCAGCAGTGAGAAGTAGTAGCGAAAGGGAAAGCAGGTTGGAGAAGGAGAGTGGCCGGCTTGTTTTATATTTCAGTAGGAGAGGTCTGAGGTTAAGCAGGAGGTCTGTGGATGAGGTGAGGTGGGGGGTTAAGAGAGAGGGGGTGATAGTTATCTGGTTAGAAGGTGCAGAGGTTTGGGGGTAGCGAAGGAGAGTGAGGATAAGTGGATCCAAAACTTGAGGGAAAATGTGAGCATAGTGAAAGAGCAAGGTGAGAAAAGTAAGGCAGGTATAATTAGAAGACAGTGGTATCTCTCACCTTTCTGTCCAATTTCTGTACTATTTCTGTACTATTTCTGCTGTACACTTTAGTTCCTTCCATAAATGTTCTATTGGATTAAGCATTCTAGCAATTTTATTTTCTTTCTCTGAAACCAATTGAGTTTCCTTTTGTGTGTGTTGGGATCATTATCTTGCTGTAATGTCCACCTGTTTTCATCTTCACCATCTCTAAGATGGCAGCAGATTTTTATCAAGAATGTCTCAGTGCATTTGTTCTTTCATCTTTCCTTCAATTATATGAAGTTTTCCAGTGACGTATGCTGACCTGCAGCCCCACACCACTATGTTCTCACCCCCAAACTTTACTGTTGGTATGGTGTTTTTGGAGTGATTTACAGTGCTTGGCTTCCAAACACAGTGTGTATTATGACATCTAAAGAGTTCCATTTTATTCTCATCTGAACAGACTATTTTCTCCCTGTATTTCAAAGGTTTGTCAAAATGTTGTTGAGTAAATCTTAAATGCCCTTGAACATGCTTTTTGTTCAGTAATGGAATTTTGTGCTGTGACCGTGCATATAAGCCATGGAGGTTGAGTGCATTACTTATTGTTTTCTTTTAATCTATTGTACCTGCTGAGTCCAGGGTTTTCTATAGGCATTCACAGGTGGCCGTTGGCTTTTGACTACCCTTCTGATAATTATTTGCCCTACTCAGTCTGAAATTTTGCAAGGAGCACCTTGTCGTTGCTGGTTTATGATGAAATTATGTTCTTTCCACTTACAGATTATGGCCCCAACATAGCTCACTGGAACCTTTAATAGTTTGCAAATTCTTCTACAACCAATGTCAACAGTATGTTTTGCACAATAAAGTTGTGAAAGTCTTGAGACAGCTTACTGGTTTTACCCATCATGAGATGTTTCTTGTGAGGAATTTTGGTAATAAGACACCTTTTTATAGACTATCACTTGAACCAGCTGATATTATTTTTCACAAAGTGGCTGGATTGCTTTATAATTATTGATAGATTTCAGCTGGTGTCATGACTTTTCATGGATTTGTGAACTTTTCTTGCTTCATGTGTTCAATACGTTTCCCTGTGTCATTTGTTATTATCACACCAATAGTCATGGTAGAAATTTTGTCCCCCTTGAAATTGTTCCAGAAAAAGAAGTATTCCTCCCAGCAAATTATTGCAATTGCACATGTTTAATTATACACATGGTTATTTTATTTGTGAGCAGCACAAAAAAAAAAACTGAAAAAGGCAACATTTCACACAAAAGCCCCAAAATGTGGCTGGACAAAATTGTTAGCACCTTTTGAAATTTGTGCATAAGTAACTGGCTTCAAATATGTGATGCTTGTTCAAACTCACCTGTGACAAAAAACAGACATGGGCAATATGAAAATCACTCCACAGACCAAATAAAAGGCAAGAAGTTGACTCAATCTTTGCATTCTGTGTCTGTGTGTGCCACACTAAAGGCCGCTTCACACGCTAGGATCTCGTTAACGATATTGTTGAAACATCACGGATTAGTGAACAATCTAATGATATTGTTTGTGCGTCCTTGCGTGTAAACGAACGGTGTAGGATGGAAAAATCGTTGGAACATTAATCCAAAGAATGAGATCCTGACTTCAAATCTATCATTTGACATCCAATTAACGCTGCTTGAAGAAGCTACATCGTTCAGTGTGACACCTTTTTGAACGATGTTGTTCAAAAATCCTATTCCTGCCGCTTTAAAAGATCGTTCAGTCCTTGCTCTCCTATTTAACTGGTGCGTTGCCTAATGGGATATCGTTAACGATATCCTTGTGTGTGACAGCGCACTAACAATGTCGGAACGATCACTGTTACGTGATCGTTCTAAGGATATTGTTAACGATATCCTAGCGTGTAACGGCACCATTAGCATCGTGAACATAGAGAGGAGAAAATAACTATCTGAGGATCTGCGAACCAAAATTGTTGAAAAATATCAACTTTCACAAGGTTACAAGTCCATCTCCAGAGATCATATTGATCCTTTGTCCATGGGGTGCAATATAATGAAGAAGTGTATAACCCCTGGCACTGGTGCTAATCTCCCTGGACGTGGATGGCAGAGAAGAATGGATGAAAGGTTGCAATGCAGGATAGGCCGTATAAGCAGCACTTATCAAGTTCAAAGACATTCAAGAGAAATTTTGAAATTGAGAGACCTGGAGCAGTTAGCAAAAGAGAGGTGGTCAAAAATTCCATCTGAGAGATGTACAAGATTTGTTGATGGTTATAGGAAGTGATTGATTTCAGTTAATCATTTCAAAAGGTGTACAACCAAATGTTAAGGTGAGGCTACCAATAATTTTTTCTGTCCTATTTTTGACATTTTGTGTGAAATTATGTCCAATCTGCCCTTTCTTTTCTCTTTTTTTGTGTGTTGCTACAATACTTACAAATGAAATAAACATGTACGAGAAAACATGTAATTTCGATAATGTTCTTGGATAAATACCTTTTTCTGGAACAATTTCATGGGTGCCAACACTTTTGCGAAAGCTAAAACTTAATTTATTAACAGCTATGATTTCACTTCCTTGTGTGGATTGACGAGGTTGTTACCAACTACTGGTGAGAAATTCATAGCAATAGCTCCTTTAACCCCTTTACGACTAATGACGAGTATACTCGTCATGAAAAGATGTCAGTTCCCGCATCATGACGAGTATACTCGTCATGGTTTTGAACTGTCACTGCTTCTAAACAAACAGTGACAGCTCAATGCTAAAAGCTGTCAGTGACAGCTGAGGGTCAGGGGCAGAGGTGTGGGGACCCTTGTTAACCCCTTTACCCCCCCCCCTCCCCAATCATACTTATCTGCCGGCGGGCTGCACTGCACCCACCGCCCATTATCTAATACTCCAGCGTCCCCTGTGTCTTTTCCCCGCTCCATCCAGCCCCCCCTGTGTGCTGTCCAGCCACCCCTGTGTGTGATGCCCAGCCCCCCCTGTGTCCAGTTCCCCCTGTGTCCGGCCGGCACCCCCTACCCCGGTCCCCGCCAACCACCTGCTCTCCTCCTTCAATAGTAGGGCCCCTTCCCCCTGCTCGTGCCCCCCCTGCCCCGCTCACCTATCCCGTCGGGCTGCTTGCACCGGTGCACCCACCCGCACTGTCAGCCTCCGAGTCCTCTGCAGTCTCCGGTGTGGCTCCTCCTCTTCTCAGGGGCTACTCCTCCTCATCGGTGGGTAAGTATGAATGAATGAATGAATGAATGAATGAATAGATGGATGTGTGGATGGATGGATGGATGGATGGGTGGGCGGATGGATGGGTGAATGAATGAATGTGTGCGTGCATGGATGTGCATGCTTGGATGTGAGTGTGCATGGATGTGTGTGTGGATGTGAGTGCGTGGATGTGTGTGTGTGGATGTCAGCGTGCGTGCGTGGATGTGTGCGTGGATGTCAGCGTGCGTGAATGTCAGCGTGCGTGGATGTGCGTGCGTGGATGTGCGCATGTGTGGATCTGTGCGTACGTGGATGTGCGTGGATGTGTGCGGGATGTCAGCATGCGTGCGTGGATTTGTGCATTCGTGGATGTCAGCGTGAGTGGATGTGCGTGCATGGATTTGCGTGCGTGGATGTGCATGCGTGGATGTCAGCGTGCATGAATGTCAGCGTGCGTGAATGTCAGCGTGCATGGATGTGCGTGTGCGTGGATGTGCATTGTGCATGCGTGGATGTGCGTGCATGGATGTGCGCATGTGTGGATGTCAGCGTGTGTGGATGTGCGTGCGTGGATGTGCGTGCGTGGATGTCAGCGTGCGTGTGTGGATGAGTGCGTGTGTGGATCTGTGCATACGTGGATGTGGATGTGCATGGATGTGTGCGTGGATGTCAGCATGCGTGCGTGGATGTGTGCATGCGTGGATGTCAGTGTGTGTGGATGTGCGTGGGTGGATGTGCGTGCGTGGATGTCAGCATGCGTGCGTGCGTGGATGTGTGCGTGTGTGGATGTGCGTGGATGTGGATGTGCGTGGATGTGTGCGTGGATGTCAGCATGCATGCGTGGATGTGTGCATGCGTGGATGTCAGCGTGCGTGGATGTGCGTGCGTGAATGTGCGTGCGTGGATGTGCGTGCGTGGATGTCAGCGTGTGTGCGTGGATGTGTGCGTGTGTGGATCTGTCCGTACGTGGATGTGCGTGGACGTGTGCGTGGATGTCAGCATGCGTGCGTGGATGTGTGCATGCGTGGATGTCAGCGTGCGTGGATGTGCGTGGGTGGATGTGCATGCGTGGATGTCAGCATGCGTGCGTGGATGTGTGCATGTGTGGATGTGCGTGCTGGGATGTGCGTGCATGGTTGTGTGCAAGGGATCAAGTGTCCTCTTTTTGTAGTCTCTGGGATCATAGTCATGGTGCACTGTATAACAGATCATTGTCATACAGTGCACCATAACTCTGACCCCCAAGACTGTAGGAAGAGGACACTTGATCCCTTGCTGTAGTCTCTGGATTGAGCAGAGAGGCGATCGAGCGTCGTGGGACCTTCGTTGTGGACTACGTCGGAGGCGATCGAGCGCAGTGGGACCTTCGTTGTGGACTACGTCGGATCTTTATAATAAAGATGGAGTCCGAATTTTGTTTGTGTTTTTTTTTCAAATAAAAAGATTTTTCTATGTGTGTATTTTCTGACTATTTACCAGAGATTCCTAATGGCGGGTCTAACATTGGCCCTATATTATGAATCTCGGGCTTAGTGCCAGCTGCCAATAAAAAGCTGGCATTAACCCCTTTATTACCCAGTTTGCCACCAGCACTAGGGTAACTGGAAGAGCATGGGTACAGCGCCAGAAAATGGCGCTTCAATTAATGCGCCATTCTCTGGGGCGGCTGCGGGCTGCAATTCGCAGCATGGGGGGCCCAGAACGCTTGGGCCTTTCCATGCTGAGGATTCCAGCCCCCAGCTGCCTAGTTGTACCTCGCTGGGCCAAAAATATGGCGGAGCCCTACGTCATTTTTTTTCTAGAATTAGTTCTAGAGATAAAAAAAAATGGGCTTCCCTGTATTTTTGGTTGCAGCCAGGTACAACAAGGCAGCTAGGGGTTGCTGGCAGTCTGTAGCTGCCAAGTTGTACCTGGCTGGACCAAAAATATGGCGGAGCCCCACGTCATTTTTTTTTTTTTTAGAATTAGTTCTAGAAATAAAAAAAAGGCCTTCGCTGTATTTTTTGTAGCCAGCCATGTATAACTTGGTAGCTGGCTGACTGGAATCCTCAGCGTGGAGAGACCCAAATGTCGTGGGTCCCCCGCGCTGCAAATTTCAACCCACAGCCACTTAAGAAAATAGCGCATTCATTAGAGGCGGCATTTTCTGGTGCTGTACCCCAACTCTACCAGTTGCCCTTATGCTGGTGGCACACGGGTTCTCCATATGCGACATGGTGTCCGCTAACAATTTCAATAGAAAATTAGCTCCAATTGTTAGCGGAAACCATGTCGAGTATGGAGAGCCCCTCCCTGTGTGCCTGAACATTGGAGCTCCCCCACAAGTGACCCCATTTTGGAAACTAGACCCCCAAAGAAACGTATCTAGATGCATAGTGATCACTTTGAACCCCCAGATGCTTCACAAATTCATTCATAAAAATGAAAAATCACTTTTTTTTCCACAAAAAGATTCTTTTTTCATTCTTACGGATCAATTTGTGAAGCACCTTGGGGTTCAAAGTCATCTCGATATAATCCTTTGGTGGTCTAGTTTCCAAAATGGGGTCACTTGTGGGGGAGCTCCTATGTTTAGGCACATAGGGGCTCTTTATATCCTACAAGGTGTCCGCTAACAATTCCAATTGTTAGTGGACACCATGTTGGGTATGGAGAGCCCCTGTGTGTCTCCACATTGGAGCTCCCCCACAAGTGACCCCATTTTGGAAACTAGATCCCCTAAGGAACGTATCTAGATGCATAGTGAGCACTTTGAACCCCCAGATGCTTCACAAATTGATCCGTAATAATGAAAAAAGAAATTATTTGTGGAAAAAAAAGTGCTTTTTCGTTTTTACAGATGAATTTCTGAAGCATCTGGGGGTTCAGAGTGCTCACTATGCATCTAGATACGTTCCTTAGGGGGTCTAGTTTCCAAAATGGGGTCACTTATGGGGGAGCTCCAATGTGGAGACACACACGGGCTCTCCATACGCAACATGGTGTCCACTAACAATTGGAATTGTTAGCGGACACCTTGTAGGATATAAAGAGCCCCTATGTGCCTAAACATAGGAGCTCCCCCACAAGTGACCCCATTTTGGAAACTAGACCACCAAAGGATTATATCTAGATGACTTTGAACCCCCAGGTGCTTCACAAATTGATCCGTAAGAATCACCCATAAAAATGAAAAAGCACTTTTTTTTCCACAAAAAGTTTCTTTTTTCATTTTTACGGATCAATTTGTGAAGCACCTGGGAGTTCAAAGTGCTCACTATGCATCTAGATACCTTCCTTGGGGAGTCTAGTTTCCAAAATGGGGTTACTTATGGGGGAGCTCCAATGTGGAGACACACGGGGACCCTCCCAACGCGACATGGTGTCCGCCAACAATTTGAATGGAAAATGAGCTCAAATTGTTAGCGGACACCATGTCGCGTTGGGAGGGTCACTGTGTGTCTCCACATTGGAGCTCCCCCACAAGTGACCCCATTTTGGAAACTAGACCCCCAAAGGATTATATCTAGATGCATAGTGAGCACTTTGAACACCCCCAGATGCTTCACAAATTGATCCGTAATAACAAAAAAAGAAATTATTTGTGGAAAAAAAAGTGCTTTTTCATTTTTACAGATGAATTTCTGAAGCATCTGGGGGTTCAAAGTGCTCACTATGCATTTAGATACGTTCCTTTGGGGGTCTAGTTTCCAAAATGGGGTGACTTGTGGGGGAGCTCTAATGTGGAGACACACAGGGACCCTCCAAACGCTACATGGTGTCCGCTAACAAATTGAGCTCATTTTCCATTCAAATTGTTAGTGGACACTATGTTGTGTTTGGAAGGTCCCGGTGTGTCTCCACATTGGAGCTCCTCCACAAGTGACCCCATTTTGGAAACTAGACCCCCTAAGGAACGTATCTACATGCATAGTGAGCACTTTGAACCCCCAGATGCTTCACAAATTCATCCATAAAAATGAAAAAAACACTTTTTTTTCACCAAAAAGTTTCTTTTTGCCTACATTTTTTCATTTTCACATGGGCAACAGGATAAAATGCATCGCAAAATTTGTTGGGCAATTACTCCTGAGCACACTGATACCTTATATGTGGTCATAAACCACTGTTTGGGCGCACGGCAGGGCTCAGAAGTGAAGGAGCGCCATTTCACTTTTGGAACGCAAAAATTGGCTCTAAAATTCAAATGGCGCTCTTTCCCTTCTGAGCCCTGCCGTGTGCCCAAACAGTGGTTTGTGATAACATATGAGGTATCTGTGTACTCAGGAGAAATTTTCCAACAAATTTTAGGATGCATTTCATCCTGTTGCCCATGTGAAAATGAAAAAATTGAGGCTAAAAGAACATTTTTGTTACAAAAATTAAAATGTCCATTTTTTCCTTCAACTTTATTTTAGTTCCTGTGAAGCACCTGAAGGGTTAATAATCTTCATGAATGTAGTTTTGAGTAGCTTGAGGGGTGCAGTTTTTGGAATGGTGTCACTTTTGGGTGTTTTCTGTCATGTACACCCCTCAAAGGGACTTCAAATGTGATGTGGTCACTAAAAAAATGGTTTTGTAAATTTTGCTGGAAAAATTAGAAATTGCTGATGAACTTTGAACCCTTATAACGTCCTAACAATTTTTTATTTTTCTTCCAAAATTGTGCTGATGTGAAGTAGACATGTGGGAAATGTTATTTATTAACTATTTTGTGGCACATAACTCTCTGGTTTAGCAGAATAAAAATAAAAAATTTGAAAATTGCTAAATTTTCAACATTTTTGCCAAATTTTTGATTTTTTCACAAATAAACGCTAAAATTATCGATCTAAATTTAATACTAACATGAAGCCCAATATGTCACGAAAAAAACATCTCATAATCGTTAGGATCCGTTGAAGCGTTCTAGAGATATTACCTCATAAAGGGAGAGAGGTCAGAATTACAAAAAATGGTCTGGTCATTAAGCTGCAAAGTGACTCGGTCCTTAAGGGGTTAAAACTATATGTACAATACCGTTCAAAAGTTTGGGGTCATTTAGAAATGTCCTTATTTTTGAAAGAAAAGCAATTTTTTTTCAATGAAGCTAAAATTAAATAAATAATGTGGTAAATGACTATTCTAGCTTTAAATGTCTGTTTTTTAATGCAATATCTACATAGGTGTATGGAGGCCCATTTCCAACAACCACCAGTCATGTGTTTTAATGGTACATTGTCTTTGCTAACTGTGAAAGGGTGCTTTCACACTTGCGGTTTTGAAAAAATGCGGCAGATCCGGTCAATAAAGCTGCATCAAGTGTGAGGCAGATGCGTCAAGGGCGGTTTCGGCAGTTGCGGCAGATGCGGTTGCGAAAAAAAAACGCAGTCAGCGTCTTTTTTTTTCACGCCCACATCTGTCGCAAGTGCCGAAACCGCACCTGCCGCATCTGCCGCAGACTTACCGCAAGCCCCATGGACAATGCATGGGGCTTGCCACAAGTGTGTCGCAAGTGCCGCCGTTAGAAATTGCCAAGAAACTGAAGATTTCCTACAATGGTGTGTACTACTCCCTTCAGAGGAGAGCCCAAACAGGCTCTAACCAGAGTAGAAAGAGAAGTGGGAGGCCCCACTGCACAACTGAGCAACAAGACAAGTACATTAGAGTCTCTAGTTTGAGAAATCGACGCCTCACAGCTCCTCAACAGGCTTACTAAAATAGTACCCTCAAAATGCCAGTGTCAATGTCTACAGTGAAGAGGCGACGCCGGGATGCTCGCCTTCAGGGCAGAGTGGCAAAGAAAAAGCCACATCTGAGACTGGCTAATAAAGGGAAAAGATTAATATGGGCAAAGAACACAGACATTGGACAGAGGAAGATTGTAAAATGTTTTATGGACAGACGAATCAAAGTTTGATGTGTTTGAATCACACTGAAGAACATTTGTGAGACGCAGAACAACTGAAAATATGCTGGAAGAGTGCCTGACGCCATCTGTCAAGCATGGTGGAGGTAATGTGATGGTCTGGGGTTGCTTTAGTGCTGGTAAAGTGGGAGATTTGTACAAGGTAAAAGGGATTTTGAATAAAGAAGGCTAGCACACCATTTTGTGTCATGCCATACCGTGTGGACAGCGCTTGATTGGAGACAATTTTATGCTACAACAGAACAATGACCCAAAGCACACCTCCAAATTATGCATGAACTATGTAGGGAAGAAGCAGGCAGCTGGTATTCTATCTGTAATGGAGTGGCCAGCGCAGTCACCAGTTCTCAACCCCATTGAGCTGTTGTGGGAGCAGCCTGACCATATGGTACGCAAAAAGTGCCCATTAATGGCTAGAATGGCAAAGGTCGGCAATGCTGTAAATGCTTCAAAGGGAGCATTCTTTGACGACAGCATCATTTCAAATAAAAATCATTATTTCTAACATTGTCAATGTCTGGACTATATTTTCTATTCATTTTGCAACTTATTTGATTAATAAAAGTATGAATTTTCATGGAAAAAAAAAATTGTCTGGGTGACCGCAAACTTTTGAACGGTAGTGTACTTAAAAAACTGGTGACATGGTCAATATTTATTTCACCCGCTATATGTAAGAAAAAGTCTGCCAGCTCATTATGTTAACCAATGATCTTAGTATTAGAGGTTAAAATGGCAGATATATATTTAAATAAGTACAGAAATACAATCAAGTCAATGGGCCAAAATGTGTACAGATTACTATAGCAGATCATCACAAACAAAAGTCCATCAATGAAGTCACAATGCTGAGGTGACCTTATATTGAATACATGAAATTCGACGAGTAAGAAATGATAACATTTTATTGCCTTCTCAAAAGCCTGTTCAAGAGAACAAATCCAACTCTTTGAAAGTATAAATATTGTGGGTCTCAACAATGAATTTATAAGGCCCTGATTTATTAAAACCAGTGATCTTGATGCCCATGATGAGGGGGCAAGAGGAGAGTGAGGCTCTTAATTTATTAAGGGGCTTATGCCTCTAAGGGTACCGTTACACGTCGCAATATTGCATGCAATTTCACTTGCAATTTGCTGGTTGCAGGGAAATCATGGACACATTGCTCCATTGTACACAGCCACAAAATAGAACAATGTGTCCATGATTTCACTGCAACAAGCAATTTGCAAGTGAAATTGCATGCAATGTTGCGACGTGTAACGGTACCCTTAGTGAATCAGGAGTGTCTGAAGAGTGGCGTGCACTTCCATGTGGGCCTTGACACAAATCTTATTCCAGTCCTTGCTGGAGTAAGACTTGTGATATAGTGAATGCAGCCACTCATCATAAGTTTGATGAGCAGTAGTGACCATGACACGCCCCAGCCTAACTCTGTTGACTTAGTCAGAGCTAGGTGAAACTAATTTTGAGAATGCCAAAAGTCGCAAAATTTTAGAGCAGCCTCAAGTTGTGCCACAACTTTGTGACTTTTCAAACCTTGTATGACAACTCAGAAACCTGAGGACAAATAGAACCAGATATATTGGACAGCATATAGATCAGTAAAAATAGAAATACTTGATGCAGCAGAGTTAAATCTGTGGCAAGCATTGGAGCAATCAGGCACCTTTTTACAGGAAATCTATAGCACACGTGAATAGCAGAGATGTGTAGGCAATCTGACATCTTGTTACTGGAGTGCTCTAGAATACAAAAATAGCAGTGACAATAGGATAGCAGATTCCTTGATTAAGCAGAGTTGAAGGCTTGGACATCACCAGACCCAGCTGAGACAAGTTGATAATCAGGTATCGAGGAGTTACTTATTGGGGTATAGGATATGGACAGCACCAAGTAAAGCAGAACTGATGTGCAAAACACATGGCAGTAGACTATACTACTACTTGAATACTCAGTGGCTTGATACAGCCATAACAAGCCTTGAATGATGAAATCTGAGCTGCTCGCCAGGTTACTATAGTAAACTGGCATGGACAAGTCAGCCATAGGGCGAGAGAGCAGAGCACTGTGTTTGAACCAAGAGAGGTGAGTTACAAGAGTACAGGACTTTCCCTGGATGGAGGAAGGGATCAGAGAAGGAAAGAAAGGGAGAAAGTCTGCAAAATATATTGTTTATAGACTCCAGATTCTTGCTGCATGGAAGCTTATAGGTAGATTGGACAAGTCAGTTAAAGCAGCACTGCAGCATGATTTTTGGAAAACAAGAATTCAAAATAAATAATGAAGTATTTTACAAAAATTCAAACTTTGCAAAGGCTGAGCAATAATGAAATTAAAAACAGCTTATACATTGTTTAATTCCTATCCTTGCACTGATATGGACTTGGCAGCTATTGACCATTTTCTTTAAAGCACCACTCCAGCATTTTTTGTATTGCACAGCTGTGCTGGTGCTTTAAATGTAATGGCGGGTTTACACGCCGCGTTATCGGAGTCCAACTCCGATCCAACTCCGACAAAAAGTCACGTGGTTCGCGAGTTGGACCCGATATTGGGCGCGCGTTGTACGGTTTGAACGTACAACGCGATGCTGGAACGATGTCAAAACGATATCGGGGTTGAATGAGCGTGCTATTCAACCGCCCGATATCGCATGGCCGTTGTAGCAGCATCGTAGCGTGTAACAGCACAACTACGATGTGTACTCGCAACTCACCCATTAACTCCCATGTTAAATGGTCGTTACTGGGTTGGTGGGCGTACACATCGTAGGGACGTTGTTTCCCGATATCGCAGCGTGTAAACCGCCGATGCGATATCGGGAAAAGCGCTCAAAAAATGCGCGCTCCCGCGCCGTTGTCAACGATATCGCCACGATATCGGGACGTGTAAACCCACCATTAGACCCTGAACCCCTTGGCGGCTTCATTTGTTTTCATCTTGGGTTGGTCTCCTGTGATCTGTTACCTGTCAGCAGCTTCAGTGTTTCCGGAGGTCACAACTCTATAAATCTCTATGAGAGCTTCATTCTGGCCTTGTTCTGGCCTCATTTTGGCTCTCATAGAAATGCAATGACGTAACTTCTTACTTCTAGTCAGATATTCCAGTCACAAGATGGCACCGCAGGACCGTTGTGGCGGTACAAAGGTAAAAGTTGAAGCCACCAAAAGGTGAGCATATGTAAAGGGGCTTAGATTGAAATGTCACATCAGCACTGGAAAAAATGAAATGCTGTAGTGGTGGTGTAAATGCTAACGTAGCAAATGCATTCACTTATTGACATATTGTAACGATATTTTATTAAATGGTCCATTCCACTCTGAAATTACTTCCAGCGAATATGATTAAAGTCATTGTGTTGTTGTTTTTTCAGATTCCTTTTGCTGCTTGTTATTCAATACTCATTGTGGAGCTTCCATATATAAACTTATATACCTTAAGGACAACTGAAGCACAATGACCGTGACAAAACTCCAAAGGCAGATTTTATATGCTATTACCTAAAGTGTTGATTGATAGAGGGCAACATATCTGTCAGTCATGGATATTATAACATTTGTATGAATAAAATTCATCCTGAGGGATGTTGTAAAAATGAATTCTCACAGCACATGTTACCCATACAATTACATTGTGTTTGAACATGTTCTTCTCAGAAGATCCCATAGTTACAGTACCTTGTTTATCCTAACAAATATGGGTTGTGATATGATTGACACGGTAAATACCCTCTTTTCGGTGGAAAGCTATTACCTTATTTGTGTATGCAGACACAAAGTTCAGATTTCCCATTATAAATACTTGATGGACTTTATTGCTCTCTTGAGCACTGTCAAAATCTCATTCATCTCGCAGCTCATTGTCTAATTTCTGGATTTCTGATCTAGTGATCAGTGAGAAATATAACAGCAATGTTAGTCTCTAATAAAAGCAAAGTTATGTCATACTTGTTAATGGTTAAAAACAAGATTCAGGTTTTGAGACTGAAACTACTTTAAGACTTGCGTGAGAGAGAACACCGGGCCCATAATAGGTGGGATTAATGAGGAATAAAACTATCTTTATATTTTTACTTCTACGAGACAAGATGAGCAACTAATTGTAGATGTGAAGTGTTTTGAAACTCAATTAAAGGTGTTTTCCCAAGGAAAGAGTTCATTTTAAAGTTCATTTTAATTAATCCATTTTGGAATAATAATTAGTTCCATAATTGGATATGTTGAAAAAATTTTCCTGTGCTGAGATAATCTTACATATGGCTAGGGTCACATTTGCGGTAATTTTTTAAATCCAGATCCGGTTTTGAGTATGAAAAATGGCAGCCCATAGACACCCAATATAAATTTGGGATGCCTAAATGGCTCTACGGTTACCGACTTGGGATTTGCAGCCTGCGGGAAAAATCCTGCAGGCTGCAGTTTTCGGAGCTGCAACCATTTTTTTTTATAATGGGCTCCTTGGAAGCCCATGCGGCTGCCGCAAGGCACATGTGAACGCCTGCTGCAGCTGTATGCTTTTTTCATCCCTACTGCCGAAGGGATGAACAAAGGGTTAAATATTCATAATAGATGTGGGCAACATGTCGCTAGGGGGTGCCCACCCTCCCTAGGGACATGCTGTCCACACAGGACGGCATGTGAGGGGTTAATTGTACTGTTGACTCTCTCGCCGGCAATTACCAGCACTTAACTATACTTCTGTATTAAAGCCGCCGGCTCCTGCATCAGGACCACTATCCTATGTCATGTGCGTAAGCTAGGGATTAGCGAGTACTGAAATATTCGGATTCGCTAGACTCGTAACGAGTAGGTCCCAATACTCGGTACTCGTTACGAGTCTAGCAAGTCCAATGTAAGTCAATGGGGAAGTGAGTATTGCGAGTAATTCCTCTGCTGCTGGACCCTATAAAGAGGTCTGGCAGCAGAGGAAAACCTGCAATTCCCCACTTCATTGTTTAAAAGCCAGCAGAAAAAGCCGACGGCTTTTAATCAATGCTGAAGCGGGAAAAAAACCCTACTAGCTTCTCCGTCGCCTGACAGCAGGATCCTTAGGATCGGGTTGGGGAGGCTGCGGAGGGAGCGGAGGATCCTGCTGTCAGGCAGCGGGGAGCGCAGAACCGACCGCGGCAAGCAGGGAGTTAAAAACCGGATTCTCCCGGATTGCCCCGGTCCGGTGCAATCTGGAACCATAGAGTCCCATGTTATTCAGGTGCCGGATTGCTCTAAACCGGGGCAATCCGGGAGAATCCGGTTTGATCCGGTTTTCTCTGTGACGCCTTCCTGATGGGATTTTCAAATGAACAGCTGACTCAGGTCAGCTGTTCAATTGAAGTAGCAGTGCTGTCAGGTTCATGTGAGTTCATGCTTGCCTGCATGAACTCACATGAACTTTCCCATATCTGGGTGCACAGCTCTGCTACATCTCTGGTGGAGATTCTCTACCAGAGATGTAGTAGAGCTAAATAAGAACCCTGGATTGGACTACGTCGGACGGAAGAGGATTTTTTAAAAATAAAGATGGAGTCCCTAACTGTGTTTTTGTTTTTTCAACTAAAAATAATTTTTCTTGGTGTTGTGTTTTTATTTAAACAATTTACTAGAAATTAATAAGGGGCATGTCTAATATTGGCATGACCCCATGAATTTCAGGCTTAGGGCCAGCTGATAACAAAAAGCTGGCCCTAACCACTTAATTACCCAGTGAGCACCGCACCAGGGCCCTGGAAGAGTTGGGTTCAGCCCCAGAACATGGCGCTTCAATGAACGCCATTCGCAGTGGGGGGTGCCCAGAAGCTTGGGCCTCCCTGCACTGTGGATTCCAGCCCCCAGCTGCCTAGCTGTACCTGGCTGGACATAGAAATCACGCAGAGCCCCATGCTTTTCTTTTTTTATTATTTCATGAAATTCATGAAATAATAAAAAATAAGGGTTAGGCAGCTGGGGGCTGGAATCCGCAGGTCAGCTGTTCAATTGAAAATCCAGGCAGGAAGGCGTTACAGAGAAAACCGGATCAAACTGGATGCTCCCGGATTGCACCAGTCTGGTGCAATCCGGCGCCCCATAACATAGGACTCTATGGTGCTGGATTGCATCGGACTGGGTCAATCCGGGCGAATCCGGTTTTAACTCAATTCACGACCGCGGACAACTCCCTGCTTGCCGTGGTCAGTTCTGTGCTCCCCGCTGCCTGACAGCAGGATCCTACGCTCCCCCCACAGCCTCCCACCCGATCCTAAGTTATGATAGGGTGGGGAGGCGGTGGGGGAGCGGAGGATCCTGCTGTCAGGTGACGGGGAATCCAGTAAGGGGATTCAGCATTGTTTAAAAGCCGGCTGCATTTTACCGCTTGCTTTTAAACAATGAAGTGGGGAATTGCAGGTTTTCCTCTGCTGCTAGACCTCTTTATAGGGTCCAGCAGCAGAGGAATTGCATTTCCCATTGATTTACATTGGACTCGTTACTCTGCGAGTAATCGCAAGGATACTCGCAGAGTAACGAGTATCCCGAGTACCCTACTATTCGGTGAGTACCGAATAGTAGCGAGTAGACTTGCTCATCCCTAGCGTAAGCACATTACAGAACAGCATCCTTAATAAGGAGCTGTCTGTGGTGCTTACGCCATTTGCGTAGTATAGTGGCTGCTGTCCAGGGTCCTGATATCATTTACAGTAGTTCTATGGGCACTGCACAGCCATAGAACTACTGTAAATGCGGCAGCAGGGATGAACAATGTATCCGGCAACATTCTGAGCAATCCGGTTGCCGGATTCTGGATTAGGGACACATTTTGTGTCCAAAATGTGTGTGAAGGCAATTGTGGTTACCGCATCCAAATCTGGATGTGGGAACCGCAATTACCCTTACAAGTGTGACTCTGCTAAAGCTAATTGCTTTATTACGTACCGCCGGCTTTTGTCGGCTTTCACTATTTTATCAATGAAAGCCGGCGGCTCCTCGCTGTAAGGAGGATTATCAGTACGTAATGTGCATAAGCACATTACAGGGCAGCATGCTCAATAAGGAGCTGACCCTGCTGCTTACACAAATTGCGTACTGTACCCGCTGCTATCCATTGTGCTGAAAGCTTTAACATTAGTTCTATGGGCAGCGCACCGCCATAGAACTAATGTTAAAGCTTTCAGCGCCATGAATAGCAGCATATAGAGTACGCAATTTGCGTAAGCAGCCGGGTCACTTATACACTGCGTACTGTATTTCCTCCCTACATCGAGGAGCCGCCGGCTTTCATTGATAAAATAGTAAAAGCCAACAAAAGCCAGCCAACTGTAATAAAGCAATTTAACCCTTCATATGCCGCCCTATATGGACAACATGTCTCTAGGGAGGGTGGACACTCCCTGTAGACATGGTGCCCACATATTATATTAACATTAACTCTTTGTTCATCCCCGCAGCATCCCCGTGACGCCACCTGTGGTATCTGGTGACTACACCAGGGCTGCGTTGGGCCTCCAAGGATGATGGATGAGCAGCTAGGTGTTGACGCTCCCCACAGGCAAAGATGGATTCCTGAGGAGTTTGGTGATGATGATGAAGGATGGAGCAGGGATTTGGCCGGGCTGTTGGATAACAGGACAGTCTCTGTAGATAGCAGGGGCACGGGTAAGGAACCGACAAACACACCTCTGGTTGTTTCTGTACCTTTTACTGATGGAATTGCAAGTAAATGTCCAGGGCACTGCCAGATGTTCAGGATGCACTTGTGGGTCTCCACAGTGAGTATAAGGCCACCTTGTCTCTTTCCCCGTATGAAACTTGGCTTGCCTCCTCTGCTCTCTTACCACCTGCGCTGTCATCGGGAAACCCTCGATGGACTACCGCTATTCCTCTCTCTGTGGTGCCTGGCTACCTGGTTAGTGACTGTGCAGATGCCCGGGAGACTGAAGTCACCACAGTAGACAGGTATTCTCTACTGGGCCAGGTGCTCTCCAGTAGGCTCAGACTCCGGTGTCCGGAATGCTGTTTGGGTGAACCTAACGTTGGCTCCTTGGTTCTCTCTCTGTTCTCTCTTTTCACCTCATCTTCAAACCCACTCTTGGGCTCTGCAGGACTACTTCAAACGTTGTTCAGGGTCACTGGCTCGGGCCTGGTGCGGCACCAACCACCAGTACGTCTTCACAGCTTTTGTAGTGTCTGCACACTCCAACTAACTCCGCCCCCAGCACCAGTATTTATAGGGGATCTTGTTTAAGATCCCCCTACTGTGCTGGGTTGGAAGGTGTTGTTTGCGTCTGTGTACCCACTGTGGAAACCCTTCCGTGCTGTAGGTGAGACTGTGGTTACCTGTGTGAGCAGGGCACCACATTCCCCCCTAGTTAAGGTCAGTACTCCTGGACTGAGAAACATTTTTGGTTAACATATATACATAATAACAGGTAACATATGTACAGAGTCTCAAAACCAAAAATTTACTAAAACCTCTGAAAAATGGCAAAACACGTACAGTTCACACAGTGCTAGTCCATCCACCGCAGGCTGGAAAAAGAAGTCAATTGTTACAACCATTCCTGTTACTATGGTCCTTTTAAGGTTGCAAAACAAGGGAAAAGTTATTTTGAAGAGTCTTTACAGTACAGTAAGATCCGGGTAAAAAGTTGTAAAGTTTTTCAGAAGTTCAATTGACTTTGATAAAGTTCTTACAGGTAAAGTCTGTGTAGGCTTAAAAGTTCAGAATACACAACAACATTTACTACGGGTGCCTCGGCATAGGAGTCCTAGGTACTATAGGGGCCTCTACGGTCATAAGTGCTGTAGGCCTCCTGGCCCTGGGGTCACCTTTTGGCCAATATTTTGCTCTCCCTAGACAGCTCCTTACTCCAACTCCACTCACCCCTCTTTTGATGTTGTGTACCTGGTGTGACCTGTTTTGGCCTACCTTCATCCTTTTGTATAATACTATGGTATTTACATTTTCATTTTTACAAGAGTTACTATTTACATGTTCATTTTGATTGTGTTAGATTACGCTTATTGTGCCCAATCTTCATACCTGGATGGGAGTTGCCCACGTGTGCTACGACTTGATCCACGCACTACGGGTGTGGCTATCTCAGGTGATGTGTCAGGAGAATGCAATGTGGGTATGTCAGGTAAGTGTCTGCGTGGCCTAAGTATCACTACAGGACTAGCAGGTGCACCGATTGCAGGAGTCTCTGATTCTCTGACAACAGCTGTTTCTTCCTGACTTCTTGGGACGGTTTTTTTAAACTGGTAAAAGTTGATGATTGGAACTATTACTGCTCCTTCATGTTGAGGCCAATCTTCTTGAAAGTCTCTAAGTGGATATTACTTTTTCTTTGTGTTCTAGACATGGAATTGGGGTTTCATGAGACTCTTTTTCTATTTTCTTCTGGAGAATCTTGAAGGTCTTGGTGTTCCATGCTTCTGGGCACTTTTTCAAATGATCTCTGGATATTGTTTGCGTAGTTTTTCCTCTATTTTTGCTGATGAGGCAAACTTTGGTGTTGTCAAAGTTAGATTTTAAAACAGTGTAGGGTTCTCTTTCCCATTGATCATCTAGTTTATGTCATCTCGTTTTCTTTTTAATACAATACTTCCGGGTATTATTGATTCTGCTGGTGCACTTTTGTTGAAGTTTTTCTCTTGTCTTTGTCTGGATTTTTCTAGACTGTTTTCAATACAAGCTTGGACTTGTCTGTATTGTTCTAGATGGTTAGTGTTCCAGTCTGAGGTGGAAATATCTGCTTTGGGCTCAACGACTCCTAGTTTCAAATCTACGGGTAGTCGTCCTGTATGTGCTCTCATGAGATAGGAGGGTGTACAGTTCCAAGAGCTCACTGGAATGTGATTGTACATGTCTACCAGATTAGACAGCTTTTCTGGCCATTGATTTCTTTCTTCAAGAGGTAGTATCTTGAGCATGTCTATCACGATGATGTTCATTTTCTCACATAACCCATTAGATTGAGGATGATATGGTGTAGTTCTTATCTTCTTCCAACCATAAAGATGAAAAACTTTTGGAAGATTTCGGCTACAAATGCTGAACCTCTATCCGTTAAGACTTGTTCTGGGTAACCTAGTGGTCTACAAAAGACATTTTGAAAAGTCTTTGCGACTGTTGCAGCTGTAATATCTTTTACGGGTTGTGACCATCAGGAGCCTGTCCTGCTTGGAGTCAATTTCATATGGTCCAAAGCTACAATTTGAAGTGGTTGCATTGTTACAATGGGTTGGACTGGTGCTCTTTGACTTTCCTGGTCTTTCCTGCGTAGGCTACATGATCCACAGTCTTTACACCATCTTTCTATGGATCCTCTCATGCCAACCCAGTAGAATCTGTGTTTGAGCAACATTTCCAGCTTTTTCCACCAAAGTGTCCAGTTTGGTTGTGGTAGGCATTTAATACCAATTGGATCTCTGTTTGGGGTACTATGATTTGGCAGACCATCTCATGAGTTCTGGGGTTGATTTACCTTCTGCAGAGCTTTTCCCGGTAAATGAACAACTTGCTTCTTTCATTCCACAGGTGTTTAGCTTCTGGTGGAGGATTTGAAGGTAGCTTTGCGGACTCCTGCGTTATCAGTCCTTTTACTAAACTGATAGCTGGGTCACTGTCTTGAGATTCCTTACAACCAAAGTGTGATAACAGGTTCACTACTTTCTCAGTAAGATCTGTGTGGATTTGTTGACATTGGGGCGTCCTCAACTGATGGAAGGTGGGTAGCTCTATCTCTTCCAGCTTACCCTCATCTCCAATATCTGTGAAGTGGCCATTGTTGTGACCAGCCCGGTACTTGATGGTAAATGGTAATTGGATAATCTGGCCATCCATCTCTGTTCCATGGCACCCAATTTTGCAGTTTCCAGGTGGGTCAAGGGATTATTATCCATAAAGCAGTAAATTATTGCATGCCAGGTAATGTTTAAATCTTTCTGTGACGGCCCAGACCAAGGCCAGTTACTCCAGGAACCGACACAGACACCACTGGTTGTTTCTTTACCTTTCACTGGTGGAATTGCAAGTAAATGTTCAGGGCACTGCCAAGTGTTCAGGATGCACTTCTTGGTCTCCACAGTGAGTGGGTATAAGGCCTCCTTGTCACTTTCCCCATGTGTGTGAAGCCCATGCCCCGTATGAAACTTGCTGGCCTCCTCTGCTCTCTTACCATCTGTGCTGTTTTGGGAAACCCTCGATTGACTACCGCTATCCTCTCTCCACGGTGCCTGGCTCCCTGGTTAGTGACTGCGCAGATGCCCGGGAGACTGAAGTCTCCACGGTAGACCGGTGCTCTCCAGTAGACTCGGACTCCAGTGTCCGGAATGCAGTTTGGGTGAACCTAACACTGGCTCCTCGGTTCCCACTCTGTTCTCTCTTTCCTTCTCGCCTTCTGACCCTACTCTTGGGCTCTACAGGACTACTTTGAAGGCGGTTCAGGGTCACTGGCTCGGGCCTAGTGTGGCACCGAACACCAATATGTCTTCACAGCTTTTGTAGCGTATGCACACTCCAACTAACTCCGCCTCCAGCACCAGTATTTATAGGGGCTCTTGCCTAAGGGCAGCAAGTGGGGCTCCTTCTACTGTGCTGGGGTGGAAGATGTTGTTTGCATCTGTGTACCCACTGTGGAAACCCATCCGTGCTGTAGGTGAGTCTGTGGTTACCTGTGTGAGCATGATGCCACATATATGTCCCTGCTATGTACTGTGTGATGGCCGTGTCCGACTATACAGGAACATGGTCTGAATCCCACCAAGGACAACATCTGCAAGGAGTTTGTATGTTCTCCCCGTGTTTGTGTGGGTTTCCTCTGGGCTCTCCGGTTTCCTCCCACATTGCAAAGACATACGGATAGGATGTTTAGATTGTGAGCCCCAAGAGGGACAACATTACTGATGCATGTAAAGTGCTATGGAATTAATAGCGCTATATAAATGAATAAATATATATATTATACCACATCTCCTGAGCAGGGGTGGACATAAAAGAGTATAACGATATGCAAGTGTGGCACCCCAATGGTCCAGTTGCCACAGTGGAATTGCCTCCCTCACAGGGGGTGATGTCATGAGTGAAAGCAGGAAGAGGTCCCCATGTTATGTACCACCAGCAACACTTTTCCTTACTTTGGGCAAGAAGGGGAACTCTAGAACCAGACTTCAGGGAAGCTGCCCTGGTTCTGGCCAGGAGGAGGGGTTAGGGAGAAAGTCTGAGAAGAGGGAAGAGAGAGGAAGTGAAGAGAGCCATGACTGGGCTCACCCCGGAATGGAGCGCTAGGAAAAGGACGCCAGAGTCCTTGGTTGTGCAGATGCTGCACGCCCTGACAGCAGAATCTGGAGGTCCAGAGGCTGCAAGTCTCCTGGCCACACAGAACACCCGGAGGCACAGCAGCGTCCTGAGAGCCTAAAGCAGCCTTCAGCAAGGTGGCACCAGAGAGAGGCTCATGCTGCCTGCCATACAGGTCAGAACCAGCAAGCAAGAGAAGGGCTGCAGTGTAGCTACAAGATGCAGGGACCTGAAGAGAGAGCGCAGCAGGAAGGCCTCCAATCCCGCCTGGTGAGGTGGATCCCCGATTGCATCCAGGTCAGCCGGATCCCTTCTAACAGCTGTAACCAGTACCCTGGACTGCAATAATATCTACCAAGTCAGGTAACGGAAACTGCACCCTTTTGAGTCGTCCAATTATTGCCTGCACCCTCTGTCCTGTGCCCCAACGATCATCACCACCTCTATAGACTGTTTACACCATCCCTGGGGCCCAGCATAACCTGTGGGGAGCCTTACCATTAGAGATGAGCCACCACCCTGCCGTTCGTGTTCGATTCGATTCGCCGAATCGACGGGGTGTTCGACGAATGTTCGTCGAATGCTCGACGAACACCGTCGAACATCCCGGAACACGAAAAAACCAGGATTGTGGGGCTGTTTCACTTCCACAATGTATACATACATTGTGGAAGTGAAATAAAGTGAAATAAAGTGTTAAAAATAAAAAAATAATGTATGCTTACCTGTCCGCGGTCCACGAAGCCTCCGGTATGGTCCTGTGTCTTACAGGACCTGTGGTGACGTCAGTTCTCGCGGGAACTCCGGTCACATGACCGGAGTTCCGCGAGAACATGACGTCACCACAGGTCCTGTAAGCCACAGGACCTTACCGGAAAGCTTAAAATACACATTTTTATGTTTCGGACACTTTCTTTTACTTAAAGAAAGTGTCTAAAACATAAAAATGTCTATTTTAAGCTTTCCGGCAAGGTCCTGTGCTTATAGGACCTGTGGTGACGTCATGTTCTCGCGGAACTCCGGTCATGTGACCGGAGTTCCCGCGAGAACTGACGTCACCACAGGTCCTGTAAGACACAGGACCATATCGGAGGCTTCGGTGGACCGCGGACAGGTGAGCACACATTATTTTTTTATTTTTAACACTTTATTTGAGTTAGTTAATGTTTATTTTGGCTGAAAATGCGGCAGATGCGGTGTTCTGACCTCATCTGCCGCATTTTCGAACCAAAATCGAACATGTTCTAGATTCGCCGAATTTGAACCAAACTGTTCGAATTCGGCGAATGACTCGAATAGCGCCAAAATCAACTCGAATTTGAGATTGGCGAACTATTCGAGTCGAACATCGCTCATCTCTACTTACCATCAAGGCTGCCGTACCATCTGCCCCAGCGGTCATATCCTGCAGTGTCACATGTGGCATCACAAACTATCCCCTGTAAATAATCCCCTTTTTCTGCACACCCAGAGCCATGGAGCCGGGTCACCGCCACTGTGACCTCCCACCAAACTGACCAACCCAGTTACCGAGTACCCCCTGGCCCTAGCGAGCGTCGCACAAGCATGGGATCATAGTTGATTTTTTATGTAAGGTAAAACATTTCTCTGCCTATTTTTAAAAATGTTTTACCTCAAAGAAGGAATTATTTGTGCTCTTGTGCTGTAATATCTATACTCTATTTTATCCACCCCTGCCCAGGAAATGTGGTATGATCAGACCATGTCCTAGCACGTTCAGACACAGCCATCACACCGTACGCAGCAGGGACTTATACAGGTGCATCTCAATGAATTAGAATATCATCAAAAAGTTAATTTATTTCAGTAATTCAATACAAAAAGTGAAACCCATATATTATATAGAGTCATTACAAAGAAAGCGATCTATTTCAAGTGTTTATTTCTGTTAATGTTGATGATTATGGCATACAGCCAATGAAAACCCAAAGGTCATTATTTCAGAAAATTAAAGTAAGGAAGATGAAGGGTTAAAAACTGTGCTGCCGTATACCACGAGACAGCAAAGGGTGAATATAATATTGATTTATTAGTCAACATGTTTCAGGTCTCCCTGAAACGCCTTGAAACTTGGCAATATGATATTGATTTGTCTTGAGGAAGGGGCCAGGGAGCCATGAAACACATTGCCTAATAAATCAATATTATATTCACCCTTTGATGTCTCGTGCAATATGGCAGCGCAGTTTTTAACTCTTCATCCTCCCTACTCTTTATGCACCATGCTGGGGACTGCAGCAGCCGTGATATGCTTTTAGGTGAAGCCTCTGATACCTATTTAGGGAATATTTTATCTCTCAGACCCTTCGTCCTTCCTACTTTAATTTTCTGAGATAATGACATTTGGGTTTTCATTGGCTGTTAGCCATAATCATCAACATTTACATAAATAAACGCTTGAAATAGATCACTCTGCTTGTCATGACTATATATTTATGTTTCACTTTTTGTATTGAATTACTGAAAAAAATCAACTTTTTTATGATATTCTAATTCATTGAGATGCACCTGGATATAAGATTATTTCAGCACAGGAACATTTTTTTCAATACATCCAATTGTGAACTTATTATTTTAAAATCTATTGATTAAAATAGTTTTTTTTTTGTGGAAAAACCCCATTGAAAAAGTTTGAAAATTTTTATGTCAGTTAATGTGTAAATTTGCATTTGTTATAGCTCTCTTGAACAGGGGGCTGGGCAAAGTGTGGCTCCCTGATAGTTCCAGTCAAACCCACGGACCAAGACAGCAAAAGGGCTGAAAACTATGGACCGAGGGCTGCCATACACTAATAGAATAGGAGCCTCCACCTTCTTCTTCCACCAAACAGTGTACAACAGATGCAATGACATCACATTAGTGCTTCTGCTGTGTAGAAGGTCACTACAGCAGAGTGCCATGGGAATGGGAGCAAGGTGATTATGTAGTGTATTTGATTCACCCCAGGGCTGGAGTACTCAGATCCCGGGGTCTCTTATGTATGCTGTCACTGGTGGTCGGTGCCCAGGTCCGTGGCCCTGGTGGTCGCTGAAAAGTGTAAAAATAAATAATAAACATGTAATGTTCGTGTCGCCACCTGCGGTATCTGGTGATGACACCAGCGCTGCCCGCAGACCTCTGGGGATGATGGATAGTCAGCCGGATGATAGGGCTCCCCACAGGCGAAGCAGGATCCCCGGGGCAGCTCTCTGTAGTCCTGGTTGTTCTCACAGCAGCAGCTCAGCAGGATCAGAGAATGACACCGTCTCTTTGCTGAGACAGGAATGCAGTTTACCAGCTAAATGGAAATGAGACCTTCTTGCTCTGCATGAGTATTTACTGGCAACTTGTCAATGTAGTTCTCGCTGATACACAGTCACATAGTTACGGGTAGATAACCTGGGTAGTGACCACTGAATGGGGTGTTCTTCTGCGGCTTTCAATGATGCTCTTTTGGCTTCACCCTCTATCCCCACATGTGTTGAGGCCTTGACCCGTATAAAACTTGGCCTGGCCTCCTGTGCATCTCTCTCTCCACTGTAATTATGAACTCGGGTAAGAACCTTCTCAGGATTGCCACTAACTCCTGATGGATTCCTGTGGGTCCTGGCTCTTAAATTAGTTGCTGTTACAGGTGTCCTGGAGACTGAAGTCTCCTTGGTACAACCGGTGTTGGCGGCTCAGAGTTGAACTTGCCTGTACCGCACTCAGAACTAGCACTCCGTTCTGTGGACTAGGACTGGGATCCTCCCAGACCAGTAAGCTTACACCCTCAGGCTCCCCCTTCTCGTCTGGGTCACCTCTCCTTGTGGGTGCCCTCTCTCTGTGTCCCCTAAAGGGTCCTCCTCGACCTCTCACTTCACTACTCTCTCTTTTTACAGGTCCCCTCTACCCACTTATATACCCTCCCACTGGGACGGGTTACCCTGGTAACGGGTTTAACCAATTGGCCCCCTGGGCTAAGTGTGTGAGTGCAGGATGAAAGCCACATCAGAACTTCCCCACTCACTGATCACTGGGGTACCACACACGCTGGTCTGGGTGCGGTACCCCTTCATGGCTCATGGACCAGTGGGGCACCACATTCCCCCTTGGTGAAATACACTTGTCCTCAAGTGTTTCTACCCCTATCCGGTACAGAGTTAAATTTTTGTATGTTTTAAAAATAACCGGAACATTTTTATTTACACAACATTATGCAATACTTTTCTTCCCTTTATGGGAGGCACTTGTCTTAAAACATTGCAAAACTTTAACTTAACTTCGGCCTAACAGGGCCGGTACTCACTCAGTTCCGGTGGTTACTGTTCTTGCACATCCACAGCAGTGTCCTTTTAACCACCCGGTCTGTTTAAGGCTGGTTTCACACCACGGTTTTTCCCTGATCAGGTTCGATCAGGTTTTGTGTGTCAAAACCAGGAGAGGAACTTGCAGAGAAAAAACTATAATTGAAAGATTGAAAGATTGACACCTGTTCCAAGTTTTTGAGACACTCCTGGTTTTGACACACAAACCTGATCTTACCTGATCAGGGAAAAACTGTGGTGTGAAACCAGCCTTAAACATTAAAACTCACATATCACACACAGTCTCTGGCTTAAGTCTCAGTCCAGGCTCAACATTAAAAATTCTCATTATTGTTCATGAGTTTTAGAAGCATAAAGTTAACTATTTACAGGACCGATACAGTGTTAATATTTGTATCTTATGCACTTGCGGGTCTTGCATGTCTTTCGTAACTGACCCGGTCTTTACGATATAGGTCCCGGTCCGGGTAGCCCCTTAGGAGATGGGGCTCCACATCTCTATGCCCCACGAACACCTCCTCATAGAGACCCTGCTCCCGGACGAACCCCCACCCACTTTCCAGGTTAAAGCTGGTCACCATACCTTCTCTCCAGTTCTCCGGGGGTACCGGTGGAAGTAGGCGGGCTTGGGCTCGGGCCTGTAAATTCTCAAGTTCCCTGGCCCACCACCCCTCACGATGGTGTTGCCGCTCCGCCTTGTCGGCCAGGTACTGCTCTGTGGTGTAGTCCGGCTAGATATGGATAGGACCGGTGGTCTGCCTCTGTCCTCCGGTGGTAACGGCTTGGCCGGCCACAGCTCCTGGCCGGTGCTGATGATCACTCCACCACGCCGTGTGGAGCCCGGATGCCCCGACTTTCTTGTTGCTGTAGTCCGGATCGCCATCCTTGAGGTCCTCCTCCTCAGAGCCCAACCAGCTAGCTGGCTCCTCCAGGATGGCCTCGGCCACCTGTAACTTACCTGTACTGCACTCAGAACTGGCACTCCGTTCCGTGGACTGGGATCCTCCCAGACTGGTAGGTATATGGTCTGATGCCGGGTGTTAGCTTAAACCCTCAGGCTCCCCCTTCTCATCTGGGTCACCTCTCCTTGTGGGTGCCCTCTCTCTGCGTCCCCTAAAAGGTCCTCCTCAATTTCTCACTTTACTACTCTCTCTTTTTCCTGCTCCCCACTACCCACTTACAGTATATACCCTCCCACTGGGACCGGTTACCCTGGCAATGGGTTTAACCAATTGGCCCCCTGTGCTAAGTGTGTGAGTGCAGGATGAAAGCCACATACGAAACTCCCCACTCACTGATCACTGGGGTATCACACACGCTGGTCTGGGTGCAGTACCCCTTCGTGGTGCACCGAGCAGTGGGGCGTCACATTTTTTTTCAGTGAATATTAATATGGGCTTATATTGTATATAGGAAGCTCTGTGGTGCTTATGCTGTATATTGGAGACTTTGTGATGCTCATGCTGTATAAAGGGCCAATGTGGGGCTCATAATATAGCAGGCTATATTGGGTTTAGGCTGCTCATAGGAGGCTATGTTGGGCTTATAATGTATATAGGAGGCTATATGGGGCTTATGCTGTATATAGGAGGTTATGTGGGGATCATGGACATATAAGGCTATGTAATGGCTTATAAAGTATTTTGGAGGGTATATGAGGGCTCATAATTTATATAGGAGGCTAAATGGGACTAATAAAGTATATTGGAGGCTATGTGAGCTATGTAAGGGCTCATAAAGTAAGTAGAAGGCTATGTGAGGGCTCATATATATATATATATATATATATATATAGGAGGCTATATGAGGCTCATAATGTATATAGTAATCTATGTGGGGATCATAATGTATATAGGAGTCTAGGTGGGCCTCATACTGTATATTGGAGGCTATGTGGGATTTATAATGTACATAGGAATCCATGAATGAATCATAATGTATATGGGAGGCTGTGGGCTGTGTGAGGGCTAATTATGTATAGAGAAGACAATGTGGGCTTCATGATGTATATAGGAGACTTTGTGGAGCTCATCATAATGTACATAGGAGGCTACGTAAGGCTCATAATGTATATAGGATGCTATGTGAGGCTTATAATGTATATAGGAATCTATGTGGGGATCATAATGTATGTAAGAGACTAGGTGGGCTTCATAATGTATGTTCAGGCTATGTGGGGCTTATAATGTACATAAGAATCTATGTGGGGATCATAATGTATATAAGAGACTATGTGGGTCTCATAATGTATAATGGAGGCTATGTGGTGCTTATAATGTACATAGGAATCCATTTAGGGATCATAATGTATACAGGAGCCTATGTGAGGGCTCATTTTGTATAAAAAAGACAGTGTGGGCGTCATGCCATATTTAACCCCTTAGTGACGAATTTGTCATTTTTCATTTTCGTTTTTTCGCTCCTCGGCTTCCAAGAGCCATAACTTTTTTATTTTTCTGTCAATATAGACATATGATGGCTTGTTTTTTGCGGGACAAGTTGTACTTTCAGATGCAATAATTTGTTTTACCATATAATGTACAGGGAAATTGCAAAAAAATTCCAAGTGCAGTGAAATTGCAAAAAAAGTGCAATTACACGTTTGTTTTTTGGATTTTTTAGTCGCCGTGTTCAATATATGGTAAAACCAACATGACGGTGCGATGCCTGGGGCCAGTACGAGTTTGTAGATACCAAACATGTATACCTTTACTGGTATCTAGGTGGTGGAAAAAAATTCAAAAGCATGAAAAAAAAAACATTGCATTTTTTGCGCCATGTTCTGCGACCCGTAGCGTCCTCATTTTTTGGGATCTTGGGCTGAGTGATA
This sequence comes from Allobates femoralis, assembly GCA_033576535.1. Taxonomy (NCBI): domain Eukaryota; kingdom Metazoa; phylum Chordata; class Amphibia; order Anura; family Aromobatidae; genus Allobates; species Allobates femoralis. The sequence continues at coordinate 220,897,138 of JARQOC010000003.1, forward strand.
GCTTATTTTTTGCGTCTCGAGCTGATGTTTTTAGTGATACCATACTTGGGTGGATGCCCTGTTTTGATCGCCGTTATTGCATTTTTTAGCATTGTTGCAGCGACCAAAAAAACGTAATTTTGGCGTTTGAACAATTTTTTGCGCTATGCAGTTTACGGCTCTCATTATTTGATTATTTATATTGATAGATCGGGCGATTCTGAACGCGGCGATACCAAATATGTGTATTTCATTTAATTTTTAATACTTTTATTGTGGATGGGAGAAAAGGGGGGTGATTTGAACTTTTATGTTTTTCGTTTTTTTTCCAACTTTGTAAAAACTTTATTTGTTTATTGATTCTTAATTTTACACTGCCCCATAGAGAGGCATGCAGATGCACAGTCCGGTCACTTCTGACACATACAGAGGAGCTGCAGCTCCTCTGTATGTGTCAGAATCACGGACCTGTTGTGGTTGGCAGCCCCTGCCAACCACAAGCAGGAAATGCTCCATGACAGGTTCCAGGGTCAAGCCAGGACCCTGGCCTGTCACATCAGCACGGGAGGTCCCGCGATACTGTAATGAGGTGAACAATTCAGCCTGTATCATAGAAATGGACACAGAATTAGACTTTGTTTCCGCACTTGTCCACCAGAGGGCATTAGTGGACTGTACCATCACAGAGGGTGGAAATCCCCCACCTTCTCTCTTTTTTACCCAGGAAGAAAAACAGGGCTGGGCAGACTCAGATTTTCAGCAAGGAGAGACCTGTGTGTAGTGTCTGCCGACATAGGGCTCTTTTGCAGCCAGATTCTTGGGAAGAAATACCCCGTGAAAATCGTTGCTGCAACCCCCGGTCTGCAGGACCTTGTCTTACCGAGGGTCCAGCTCAAATTCAGGACATTGCCTCCGGAATTTAGGACATTGCCACCAGATTACATGTGCAGGGGCTGTGACCGACATAAGGGAGCCATCTGTGCTACTGTGATCTCCCTTCTCCTGATCTGTGTGCCCCGGGACAGAGAGAGAGACTAACAAAGATCTGTTACCTGCGGAAGAAGACCGAAGAGGAGGACTGAGGAGTCTGCCCCCCCTTCAGCGCTGCATCGGGACCCGTCATCGTGAGACCCCAGGCCTGCCACGTGGGAGCGACATCTTCTTCTGTGATAGACTGGTACGTGACTTGAGGGAAAGTTAGGGAAAGATATATCCATTTTGTTTGTTTTCTTTTTTTCTTCTTCTTGCTGCGCACCCGGATAAAGTGAAGATCCAGAGACCCCACCATATACATGTGTGCAGCTAGATCAGTTGACTGTGTTATAGATATGTTTTACAGTAAAGAAATGTTACTACCGGTTAAATCTGAGTATGGGGATTCTGTTGAGAAAGATCATACACCCACACCCGCGGCCTTGCCACCGGTCGCTACATCTGGCGTAGTCGGCAGGATGTGTGATCAACAGAATCTCCTCCCGGTAGTAACTTATAACCGGACAGCCCCCCCGGCATCTATTGTCAATCAGGTGAGGAAGTTTAACGGACGGAACTATCCTGTAACTGAATGGACCGAACAACTTAAGATAGTGGGGGAGATGTATAACATTGATCCTAAGACCTTAGCAGAAATGGCCATGCTAACATTAGAGGGGGAAGCGGGACGACAGTCAGGCTGGAGACGGTTAGGGGCCGGCGTACGTTGGATGACTTGGTGCGGGTGCTGGAGAACACCTATGGGCCGACCACATATGCGGGAACATTACGGTATATGTTCTTCCGGCGTACTCAACTCGAGTCGGAGGACATCCCTCAATATGCCAACGCCCTCCAAGTACTGCTTGAACAAGCCTGCAGAAAAGAAGAACAGATAGCTAGTACGGGCGCCCGTGACCTGGTGTTGAGAGATCAATTGGTGACTGGATTAAGAGACCCATACCTTAACCGCTCACTGCAAGATCTCCTCCGGATAAATCCGGCCCTTACGTTCGCTGAAGTTAAGCAAGAAGCGATAGAACGTTCGAGAGGACCTGTTATGGAGGCCCAGACTTATACCGCGGCTTGCAGGTCCATAACTGGTGTCAGAACCCCGAACAGTGACACGGAAGAACTGAAGCAGATGGTGGCAGAATTGCAGAAACAGGTGTTGCAGCTCACCCTGGACCAACAGGCGGACAGGCAAGCGAGACAACAACCCAGCCGGCCGATGGGAAGATGCTGGACATGCGGCGATCCCCGCCATAGAGCAAACCGTTGCCCCCAGAACGTTCAAGTTCATCCACGGGCCAATATACCGTAACCAGCAAGTCATGCCCCACAACAGCGGCCACCTTTAAACTAGACACCCCTGCCAAAGAGGCTCACTCGGCAGGGGAGGCCAAAGAGAGGGGTGTAGGAAAACAGAGCCAGCCACGGAACAAACTTGCATCAAACAGCCCTACCCTGGAAGTATTATTGGAAGGGACCGCCGTGCAAGGATTAATGGATACTGGGTTTCAGGTATCCACCATCTCCGAGCAGTTTTACGAAGAGTATCTGAAGCCGCGGGTTGCCTATGACCCTGATACTACTATCAAGATCAAAGCAGCCAATAATCTACCCATTCCGGTGACGGGTGTTGCCTGGATGAACACCGAAGTGTGTGGGCAAGATCTCGGGAAGAGAGGGATAATCGTGGTCAGGGAAGGCTGTGGATCAGAAACGCCCATGATTATTGGGATGAACATCTTGAAAGACCTGAATCTTGTGTTGGTTACCAAGAGGGGGCCCAAGTACTGGCAAGAAGTGACCACACATAGGGCCACCCGCCGAGCCTTCCAACAAGTGGTCCGGACCTGCAATTTCCAGCGAATGACAGAAAAACAACTGCCGCTAGCCACGATCACCGTACCCCGCCATACTAGGATAACTTTACCTGCTGAGAAGGAGACCGTTATCTCGCTACCCCTTAGCACCACAAGACAGCTCGAAGGCGTGGAGGTGCTGATTGAGCCGCGCACCCCGAAGGAAGGGAAGCTGAACCCCCTAGTTGCTCGAACGCTAGCCATTGTGAGAAAGGGGAGGATTCCTGTCAGGCTGGGTAACACGGCTAACGTGAGCGTCGACCTAGAGGCTGGGACACAACTCGCCCGAGTTTACGCCCTAACCGAAGAGGTGAACCCTATGAACCCCCTCCAGTTTGCACCGTCTACAGAGGGAGATTGGACAGTGACGGTCTCTGCCATGGCCGCTGTCGCGGGTGACGTCAACGCGGGGCGAGAACTACGACAAAAGTGCCAGTTGGACATATCCCAATACTCCAACCAAGAAGTGTCCCAGGTAGAAGAGTTACTTCAAGAGCACCAGGCGTCCTTTGCCCGGCATGACACCGACTTTGGATGCACCCCCAGTATCAAGCACGAAATCCCCACAGGTGATACCGCTCCTATCCGTGAAAGGTACCGCCAAATACCTCCCCAACAATACCAAGAAGTGAAAAATCTCCTGAATTCCATGTTACACGCTGGAGTGGTACGAGAAAGCCAGAGCCCCTGGGCTGCACCAGTGGTGATAGTCAAGAAGAAAGACGGGTCCCTGAGGTTCTGCGTGGACTACCGCCGTTTGAATGCTTGCACCATCCGGGACTCATACCCTTTACCAAGGATCGAAGAATCCCTGACAGCCCTGAAGAAAGCTAAATATTTTTTGTCATTGGACCTGGCCAGCGGCTATTGGCAGGTACCCATGCACGAGAAAGATAGAGAAAAGACTGCTTTCATCCTACCCATGGGCCTGTATGAGTTTGACCGGATGCCCTTTGGTCTGAACAACGCGCCAGGGACCTTCCAGCGACTGATGGAGCGCTGCCTGGGGGACTTCAACTTCGACTTCACCCTCATTTACCTGGACGACATCGTAGTCTATTCGGCCACATTTGAAGAACACCTGCAACAGCTGGGCCGTGTGTTTCGTAGGCTGAGAGAACATGGTCTGAAGTTGAAACCCAGCAAGCGCCGTCTTCTGCAGCCCGAGATCAATTACCTGGGTCACCGGATCTCGGCCGAAGGTGTACAGCCGTCTTCGGAGAAAATAGCCGCCGTGCGGGACTGGCCACAGCCTACGAACGTCAGAGAGGTCAGGGCCTTCCTGGGGTTAGCCGGTTACTACCGCCGGTTCGTAAGAAACTTCGCCCGGCTTGCTGCACCGTTGCACGAACTGCTTCGAGGGACCACCAACGGCCCCAGAGGACGACCCATCAGCTGGGGACCCAGCCAGGAAGAATCCTTCCAAGCCCTAAAGGGTGCCTTGACTTCACCTCCCATCCTTGCATATGCAGACTATAATCTCCCTTTCCAACTACATACCGATGCCAGCCTACAAGGTCTAGGGGCAGTACTTTCACAAGTACAAGAAGGCAAGGAGCGTGTCATAGCCTATGCCAGTCGATCCCTACACGAGGGCGAGAAGAACCCCACCAATTATAGCTCGTTCCGGCTGGAGCTGTTGGCCCTAACGTGGGCTATGGCGGAGAAATTTGCAGGATACCTCACAGGGACGGAAGTACTGGTCCTGACCGACAACAACCCGTTGGCCCACATAGAAAATGCAAAGCTCGGAATCATGGAGCAGCGTTGGATGGCTCGACTCTCTAAGTTCAACTACAAGATCAAATACAGGGCTGGGGCTGAGAATCAAAATGCGGACAGCCTGTCTAGAGTGTCATACCCCTTACTCACCAGAGATCGGGATGAAGAACTAGAAGGAGACGAGACGCCCGACTTTGCAAGGCTTGCCCAACAGATGATGGATTACCTCCAGTTCGTTGTGGGCGAAGTTGGAACTCCAGTGGGGGTCACACCGTGTCCCCAAGAGTGGTGCAGGCTCCAGGACCAGAACCCTGAATGGGCCCTACTCAAGCAATGGGTGAAGCAACAGCAGAAGCCCTCCTCCGAAGCACGGTCACGACTGTCTACCGGAACCTTGACCCTGCTTAGCCAGTGGGACCGGCTGGTTCTGAGAGAAGAAGTACTATACCGGAAGGTTCTCTTGTCTCACATGCTGGAGGAATGCACACAAGTTGTAGTACCTGCTCAGTTAGCCCGGGAGATGGTGGCCGAAGCCCACAAAAGGAATGGACACTTCGGAGTAGATAAGACCTTTCGGTGGATTCAACAATCTATCTATTGTCCGGGGCTCCGTAAGCTGGTCGAAGACGTCTGCAGAACCTGTCACACCTGTGAACTGCACAAGTCCACTGAACAGCGTGCACCTGTCCAGACGATTAAAACCTCCAGGCCTCTTGAGTTGTTGATGGTGGACTATCTGCTGATCGGGACGGCGAGCAGTGGCTATCAATACTGCCTAGTCATGGTGGACCACTTCACAAAATTCGCCGTCGTTGTTGCTACCAAAGACCAGACGGCCGAATCGGCTGCACAGGCCATCTGTCGACAGTTCATCCACATCTATGGGTGTCCGGAGAGGTTGCACTCTGACCAGGGGGCTTGTTTCGAAGGCACAGTCATCGAGGAGCTGCATCGGATGTATGGGATCCAGAAGTCGAGGACCACTCCTTACCATCCACAAGGGAACGGTGCATGTGAACGCTTTAACCGGACCCTACTCCAGTTGATCCGCACCTTGGCCGAAGATAAGAAAGATCGATGGCCCCAATTCCTTCCAGATCTAGTATGGGCCTACAACAACCAGGTCATCTCCGTGACTGGCTACACCCCACACCCTCTTCTCTTTGGCCGCCCAGGAAAAGGGGTCCATGCCCTGAACCTATTCCGCCCAGAAGAAGATGTCTGCCATAACTACCCCTCCTGGCTAAATGCTCACCGACAGAAGATGGAGACTGTACATCGGCTGGTGAGGCAACAAATCCGGGGCCAGAAACATGCTGACCCACTCCCCGTGCAAGAGAAACCCTTAAAGGTGGGACAGCTAGTCTTGCTCCGTATTAAGAAGCCTCAAGGGAAACTTCGAGCCAAGTGGGAGACTGAAGTCTACCGGGTAATCGAACGCCCTTACCCCAATGGACATGTATACCGAGTGCGGGGTGAAGACAGCCGCAGCACCCGCACTGTGCACCAAAATATGTTGCGCCCCTGCCGCTCCCGGCCTGACTCCCCTCCCACAGTAACCGGAGGAGGTGACGCTGCTGACATGACTGACGTCACGGACATTTCTCAACATAGAGATCACATCGACTCTGAGACCGGTGACCCACCTACACAGACCAGTCCCCTCTCTCGGAGTACTGACTGGAGTGGGGCGTAAAGACAGTGACGAGGAGGGGAACAACCGACCCTTGCGACGCACTGACCGCACCACTGCTGGGATCCCGCCCGGACGGTCTTACAGGGACCAGTATGTATGGCCCACCTCTCAACCAACCCCTGCGACATCTACAGCCATCACTGCCTTGGAGCCGGCAGTTGTTGACAGGGACTGCCAACCTTTAAGTGGGGGGGTATGTAATGAGGTGAACAATTCAGCCTGTATCATAGAAATGGACACAGAATTAGACTTTGTTTCCGCACTTGTCCACCAGAGGGCATTAGTGGACTGTACAATCACAGAGGGTGGAAATCCCCCACCTTCTCTCTTTTTTACCCAGGAAGAAAAACAGGGCTGGGCAGACTCAGATTTTCAGCAAGGAGAGACCTGTGTGTAGTGTCTGCCGACATAGGGCTCTTTTGCAGCCGGATTCTTGGGAAGAAATACCCCGTGAAAATCGTTGCTGCAACCCCCGGTCTGCAGGACCTTGTCTTACCGAGGGTCCAGCTCAAATTCAGGACATTGCCTCCGGAATTTAGGACATTGCCACCAGATTACATGTGCAGGGGCTGTGACCGACATAAGGGAGCCATCTGTGCTACTGTGATCTCCCTTCTCCTGATCTGTGTGCCCCGGGACAGAGAGAGAGACTAACAAAGATCTGTTACCTGCGGAAGAAGACCGAAGAGGAGGACTGAGGAGTCTGCCCCCCCTTCAGCGCTGCATCGGACCCGTCATCGTGAGACCCCAGGCCTGCCACGTGGGAGCGACATCTTCTTCTGTGATAGACTGGTACGTGACTTGAGGGAAAGTTAGGGAAAGATATCTCCATTTTGTTTGTTTTCTTTTTTTTCTTCTTCTTGCTGCGCACCCGGATAAAGTGAAGATCCAGAGACCCCACCATATACATGTGTGCAGCTAGATCAGTTGACTGTGTTATAGATATGTTTTACAGTAAAGAAATGTTACTACCGGTTAAATCTGAGTATGGGGATTCTGTTGAGAAAGATCATACACACACACCCGCGGCCTTGCCACCGGTCGCTACAATACTATCGCGAGATCTCCCCTGGAGCCCAGTAAGCGCGCGCTGCCGGCTCCGGCTCCCTTAGATCCCGCTCTCAGAGATTGAGGGCAGGATCTAAGGGGTTAACAGCACCGATCGGATGGCGGGACCAATCGGTGCTGTCAGACCGACATCTCAGCTAGTGGGATCAGCTGAGATGTCGGAGGTTTGAAGTGAGCTCCACGCCGGAGCTCACTTCAAACACGGGGGTAATGACAGCCGACGTCTAGAGACGTACGGCTGTCGTTAACAGGTTAGTAGACTTGAGGACAATTGAAATATTTGACAGAATACTAGTTTCAATGACAATGTTATTATACCAATATTTGTTTGTTTGTTGAACGAGCGTACAGTTAGGGCCAGAAATATCTAGACAGTGACTAAATCTTTTTGATTTGGGTTCTACATGATGCTTTTTTTTTGTTTAAAATGAAACAACTGAGATGCAATTGAAAAGTGCTTTTTCAGGAGTAATTGAGGGAGTTGATCAAAATATTCTGTGAAACGTTTAGGAAATGCAAATTTTTAATATTTTGTACAGAAACCTTTGACAGCAATGATTGCTTGAAGTTTGGAAGCCATGAATGTCATCAAATGCTGGATTTCCTCCTTTGCCTGTAGTGATGGGCAAACCCCCTGATGTTTTGGTTCAGGAGACTTGCCCAGACCTTTTTGTAAAGTTCAAGTTCGGGGCCCGATGTAACACGAACTTGTGTCTGAACTCCATGCTTGAACTTTATAGATATGGGATGGGGCAGGGGGGGGGGCTGTAAAATAAAGCATATAGTTTGTAAAGATCATCATTATACTCACCGGGTCCACACCGTGCATAGTTCAGTCTCGCTGTCCCAGACGATTTTACTTCCGGGGATATTCTGGTTATATGCACTGTACTGAGGGGAGCTCGGCAGCTCTCGGCAATGTTCGCGGTAATATCAGGGGTCACCTGAGTTTATGGCCATGAACTCGATTGAACTCTGACTGTCAGTCTCAGTCTCCTTGTCGTTCTGAATAGACACTTGTCTATTCAAAGTGATGAATCAGAGCTGACATTGCTTTGCCTGTGGATACGTCAGACTGACTTTTTTTTCTAATAAAAATGGAGTCTCCAAATGTGTTTTTTGTTTTATTTCTAATAAAAAATAATTTCTCAGTTTTTTTTACTGTTTACTAGAAATTCATGGTGGCCATGTCTAATTTGGTGTGACACCATGAATTTCAGGCTTAGTACCAGCTGAGAATATCCAGCATGCCACCCTAACCAGGGCTGCTGGAAGAGCTGGGTAAAGCACCTTGAAATGGTGCTACAATGAATGTGTCATTTTCAGGAGCAGCTGCAGGCGGCTGTTTTCCGCATGGGGGCCCAGATCGCATGGACCGTACCAAGCTGAGAATCCCAGCTCCCAGGTTATGCCTGGCTATTGATCAAAATATGGCAGGAGCCCACAATTTTTAACTATTTATTTAAAAAAAAAAAATTGGGCTTCCCTGTATTTTGATTGCCAGCCAAGGTAAAGACAGGCAGCTGGGTATGGCAGCCCATAGTAGTCCACTTTATCTGTGCTGACAATCAGAAATACCACAAAGCGTTATGTCATTGTTTAAAATTATTTATTTATTTTTACATTACTATGATGTCAGTCAGTCTGTGAAGGGCCCAACAATCAATCACAGATGCTGTCACAGAGAGTGGCTATCTGTGACTGGCTGCTGGAGCAAACTGAAACTAGCCCATACATTCTAGCATCTAGAATGTATGGGCAGATTTCAGGCTACTCTAACAGCCAATCATAGATGCCCGTTCTCTGTCACAGCATATGTGATTGGCTGTTGGGTCCGTCACACATATAGTAGTGTAAAAATAGATAATTCATTTTAAAAACTGCCATAGCACTCTATGGTGTTTATGATTCTCAGTGCAGATAAAATAGACAGCTACAGGCTGCCACCCCGGCTGCCTGACTTTACCTTAGCTGGCAATAAAAGTACAGGGAAACTCAATATTTTTTTTAATTTATTAAAATAAATAATTAAAATTGCATGGGCTCCTGCAATATTTTGATCACCAGCCAGGTAAAACCAGACAGCTGGGAGCTTGGATTCTCAGCGTGGTAAGGCCCAAGCATTCTGAGCCCCATACGCTGAAAATGATAGCCTACAGCTGCCCCTGAAAATGGAGCATTCATCGTAGTGCCATTTCCAGGTGCTTTACCCAGCTCTCCCAGCAGTCCTGGTGGGGTTGGCATGCTGAATAATAAGGGGATAATATCAGCTTTGTATTCTCAACATGTACTGAACCCAAAATTCATGGCATCAAATTAGACATGGCTACCATGAATTTCTAGTAAACAATAAAAAAAGAACTACACAGAGAAATATTTTTTTATTAAAAATAAAACAAAAAACACATTTAGAGACTCCATCTTTATTAGAAAAACCCTCAGTCTGATGTAGTCCATAGCCAGAGCAATGACAGCTCTTCTTCATCGCTCTGAACAGACAAACATCTGTACAGAGAGACAATCAGGCTGAGACTGACAGTAACAGTCAGAGTTCAATCGAGTTCATACTGAGCCATGAACTCGGGTGAACCCTGACGTCACCACAAACACACCTGACAACTGCTGAAAACCTGTGAGTTCTCAGCAGTGCAGTGAACATCCCCAGAAGTTAATGAGCAGCCCCGGACGGACATACTAGAAGCGGCTGGGACAGTGGGACTGCAGGATGCACGCCACGGGGCCTGGTAAGTTAACGATTATGTTTATTAATTATATGCTTATTTTACAGCCCCCAGACCTGAACTGTAACACGAGTTTCCCAGGGAAACCCGTGTGTGGGACATGTGCACAGACACTAGGTACAGATCCCGAATTTTACAGTTCGGGTTCACCCATTACTATTTGCCAGGGATTTGCGCAGCTGACTTCAGTTGTTGAGTGCTTGTCGGTCTTTCTGCCTTAACTTCTAGGTTTGCTACTTTCAATAGGTTGCACTAAAGTTCTTCTACTTCCTCCCTGAAGTGACAATTTGCAAATTTCCCAGAGGAGCATTCATAAGTAGCTATTCCCATGACCTCGTCATAGCCTCTCATACTGCCACTTTGCACTGATGAGGGGCAATCATCCTGAAATGTAGCATCTGCAGATGGGAGTTCTGATATTCCATAAATCCCAAGTCATATTGAAAGGCATGTAAAAGAGTCAATTTTGACTTCTGGAATTGCTACTTTCAATAGGTAGCACTAGAGTTCCTCCCTGAAGTTACAGTTTGTGTCTTAAGCATGTGAAATGCACATTCAATAGGGTTAAGAACTGGTGATTGACTCAGCGATTACAGAATATTCCAGTTCTTTGTCATTGAAAACTTTTTTGTTGCTTTCACAGTATGCTTTGGGTCATTGTCTATCTGTACTGTGAAGCGCCATCCAGTCAACCTTGCTGCATTTTGATGAATCTGAGCAGAAAATATAGCTATGCACACTTCAGTGTGTCTTCAGTGTGTCTTCAGTCACATCATCAAGAAGGTAGAAAAAAGGAGAAGGAAATCCGATGCCGCAGCGATAAATCCTTTATTCTTGAGATAAATTCACATAGTCAAGGAGATCCTGGACGCGTTTCGGAGATCACATCCCCTTATTCGTCAGAAATTATCAATAAGCACTAGTAAGAGCCATGCATGCCCATGTTTATCACCTTGCCTCTCGCATGTTTTACAGAGGATATTGTGTACTTTGGATCATGAGCCTTTTCAAGTCTTCTTACTTTCTTCTTATCATCATTTTGGCACAAAGTCATTCTTAGTTTCATTTGACCAAAGAATGTTTTTCCAGGGCTGGGCTGACTTGTTTAGATGTTTTTTTGGCAAAGTGTAATCTGACCTATTCATTTTTAAGGCTGATTGCACCTTGTATACCCTCTGTATTTGCTCTCATGAAGTTTTTTCATTATGGCAGACTTAGGGTGGATTCACATTAGATTTCCCCTCCGCAGCGTTCTGCGGAGGGGAACCGCCATGTGAGCGCATCCACCGCAAATCCCTATGTTTATAATGGGGACGTACGGTTCTGTGCTTGACTGCGTATGACCGTGCTCTCCCATTCATTTCATGCTTGCGTACAAATCATACATTGTGGTCCGTACCAGGAACGCGACATGTTGCAATCTTGGTGCGGACGAGAGAGTGTGATTTGTACACAAGCATGCGCAAGTGTGGTGCCCCTGCGACCAGGGTGGCCACAGGTAGAAACTGCAGCCAGGCAGGAGGGTAGACAGTTTATAAAGCAAACACCTCAAATCACATATCCACTGACATGGGACCTAACCCGGAGCCTGGGACTCTAGGCAGGCAAGCGGTAGTGGTGCTAGATATGAGTGGGTGAAGCGTAGTCATGGTAACAGACGAGTATAAAAGGGAGAAACAGGAAGCAGTTAGCCAGTAGGCAAGTGCTGAGCAGAAAAGACCGGACCAGTATGATCAGGTCCAGGGAAGACGTGAGGGCCGGCAGATAACTGACAGGAGAACCTCTCCTGATATTACTGGGAAGTTACACGGGTAGAGAAGGACCCGGTGATCCCTTGTGAAACAGGGATACCTAAGGTTAGGCTAAAACCAGAGTGTCAGCTCTGAGGGGGACTGAAGATTTAAACCAGCTCACCAGACAAACTGACGGGGGACACAGATTCCAGGTCTGTGTTCTGAATACAGTATTGGGGGCACAGCAGCAACTGAGAGAACCCGGCTTACCGCCAATAGACTTAGGGGAAGCTACTATTGGGGACGGAGCAGCCACTCCGCAATCTGCCTAAAGGGAAAGACAGAGAATCAGCCTGAAATGACACATAGCTGGAGTGAGGAGTCTAAGAGTGATAACCTGGCTGCAGTGGGTTCAAGTGTACGGAGTCAACTGAGTAAAGCTGTAAAGAACTGTATTGTACCGTGCACTGTTTGACAGAAAAAATGAAGAAGTAAACCCGGGTGAACCCTGCTTCGGTGTCTGTGTCTGATTTCAGGTATAAAGAACTGACAATCCTCCATTTTACCCTGTCAGGAGCTGTCCCGACCCCTTCGGGCTCATCCCTTTTCCTGCAACATCTATAATAACCATCACAGACTTCAATTACACTGCCCCGGGGAACAAGGCTCTACCTGCGGGGAGCCGTTCCATCTAAAGCTGCCAAACTTCATCCCCGGAGTTTCTGCAGCAGCGGTGGTCCCATTACTGACCACAACCCATGGGTGGCGTCATGATAAACCAAATCCCCCTGTAAATAAACCCTATTTAACAACCGGTCCGGACCAGGACCGCCGTGACATCCCCCAGCAGTACCCCGGATCCGGCACCGAGTACCCCTGTCCCAGTGGGCTTCACACATGCGTACAAATTACACATTCAAATGAATGGGAGCACACGGTCATGCGCAGTCAAGCGCAGCACCGTGCATCCCCATTATAAACATAGGCACTTGCAGTGACTGCACTCACATAGCGGTTCCCCTCCGCAGAACGCTGCGAAGGGGAACGCAAATGTGAAGCCAGTCTTAGATACTGAAAGATCTATTTCCTAGAGAGTGTTCTGCACTTGGGTAGATGTTGTGAATGCTTTTTCTTCACCATGGAAAGGATTCTGAGCTCATCCACCATTGTTGTCTTTCGTGGACGTCCAGGTCTTTTTGAGTCTCAAGCTTACCAGTGTGCTCTGTTTTTGCAGAATGATAAAAGTTACCATATAATACATGTTGATTTGGCCACTCTTAAAATTTCTGCTATCCCACTGATGGATTTCCTCTTATTTTTTCAGCCTAATGATGGCCAGTTTCTATACCATTGAGAATTCCTTTGACCACATGATGTGGTTTCACAGCAACAGCTTTCAAATGCAAATGCCACAACTATAATAGCTCCAGACCTTATAACTGCTTAACTAATGATGGATTGACTAGAGAATACTGGTAGATTATGAAGCCAATTAAGGAGCTTTTGAGACAATTGTCTAATTGCATTTAGTCCCTTGAAAAAGAAGCAGCTACATATTGAAGATTTGTAATTACAAAACCCTTACTCCAATTAGGATGTGATTACCCTGAAATTAAAGTAGAGAGTCTGCACTTCAGGCCCATATTGATAATATAACGGTATCTTGAATATGTTTTGGTAAACAGATAAAATTGCAAAACTTGGTCACTATCTAAATCTTTCTGCATTTAACTCTAAATGGCAACTAAATTAATCTAAAAAAATGTTTAGAATGTTCATCTGAATGCAGAGAGAAATGTATACCTTTTCTATTTCTGAATAATGCACATCATTGTGCTCATAGAGATTTGAATACCTTTTCACATTTTGTAGTCTGCTCCTGCCATGTGTCTCACTATATTCATATCTCTGGTTACAAATATTCTTTCATCTTCACTTTAAAAAAGTATTTATTCATGGACCTCACAGAAAGAAGGAAATATATGCTAACAATTGCCAACAGTTGATTCTCTAAAAGCTGAATCAATGAAAAAAACTCTGTGGCTTTTAAGGTAATATGTTCCTCCTGGGTAAATTTAAACCTGTAATTTACAAATACCTTTTACATTTATTAACAAATTAAAAAAAAGTCTACAAAGTTCTATCAAGTGTCATACAATAATATACCATTATAGGATTAGAAGAATGGCCTGTCTGAAATAAATTAGCAAATGATAGTTAATAGGCCAGTCTCCTTCATCTTTGTAATAATTACATACACAAACAGTGAGTGAAATAAGTATTGAACACCACACCAGTTTTCTAAGAAAAAATATTTGTAAAGGTGCAATTTATATGCATTTATCACCAGATGTTGATAACAATACACCCAGGGTCGGCCTTAAGCCCCCGTTGCACATAGCGAGATCGCTGCTACATCACAGGTTTTGTGACTCAACAGTGACCTTGCCAGAGATCTCTCCATGTTTGACACATAGCAGCACCCAGGCCCCGCTTTGACATCGCCGATTGTGTTGGAATGGCCTGAACCAATTGTTGATCATCGGGTTCCCGCTGGGCAGCATGGATCGGTGTTTTTGACGCCTTAACAACGACCTCGTTCACCAACTCACAACAGTAGGTTTGATCACCAGACCAGTTTGCTGATTGAAGGGCAATGTACAGATCATTTATACCGGTGATCGCCGTATCAAGCTGCCTGTTGCACTAGGAGATCGCTGACATGTTTGATATCGAACAGCGACCTTGAAGATCTTCCAGTTCGACCTCATCCAGGTCACATCGTTGTGGCGATTGCTGGAAGCTCAACCAATGTTAACAGCACCTTGGCAGCATGATCGGTGCTTTTTACGTTAACCCTTTTGTGCCCTCATGCCATTGTCTACTCAGAACACACAAGCAGACATGTTTGTACATGAACTGTTCATGGGCTGCTTGGGGAGCAGGCAGGGGTGCTGCCAGGGTCAGAAAAGATCAGGGGTCCAAGCCCCAGGACATGTGTCCCCTACCACCTGCCATTACCAACCGCCCAATATGTATAGCGGTTATCAGTTATTGTATAGGAGGAGGTGAGCTGTGATATCGCTTATTGTAAATGGTGGATCCTGTGTTATCTACTGTATATAGAGGTGTTATCAGTCATTGTACAAGAGGGGAGGTGAGCTGTGAAATCACCTATTGTGAATGGATGGATCGTGTGTATATTTACTACTGTGATATATATGGAGGGTGTTATTATGTCATTGTTTACAGGAGGAGGAGGTGAGCTTGTGACATCACCTATTGTGAATGGTGGATCCTTTGTTATCTTCTGTATGTAGAGGTGTTGAATCTGAAACAATTCAGTGTTTCAAATAAGAACATAAGGTACTTTAAATGCATTTGGGGACTGAGACACATGGGAGACTAGCCAGAAAGGCAAGTCCCGGCAAATTCACCCCACTCACGTATATAGGGATAGACCTGTCTCTCAAGGCAGTGGGTAGGGAGAAGCCTCCAGGGAACAGACTTTCTGACTAGTCTCCAGCAAGGCTTGGTCTCCGACATTTTTAACAACTTCACAACCTTCGATGTACTGGTACATCAAAGATTGTGTCTCCACTTTTCATCTGGGTTCAAAAGGCCGAGCACGCATCATTCCCCTGTATATGACAGCGGATTTAAATAGCCATCATGTGCCTCTAACAGACCAGAGTATAACTCCGCCCACAGCTGGTAACCAGTCAAATACCACTGTCAATTTCAGTCAGCGACATTCATAAGAGATTGTGGTTTCTGCTATACATAGCAGTTCCAATGCACTGGTGTGTATATAGCACAGGTGATGAGACGATCGCAGCTTCAAGTACCCTCACAAGACTATTAAATAAGACTATTATGTTTTTAAAAATATTAAACTTTAAAAAAAAAAAAACTAAACTAAAGTTCATATCACCTCTTTTTTGCCCCAATAAAAAAATACTCAAACTGGTATCGCTGCGTTCATAAAAGTCTGATCAAAATATAAATTAATACGATCAGTAAATATCATAGTGAGAAAAAGATGATGCTGCCAGAATAGTTTTTTCGGCCACTGTAATGTTGCCATAAGAAGTGATCAAAACCTCGTAACTACCCAAAGATTGTATCAGAACAAATGTCAGCTCAGGACGCAATACACACATCAATCCCCAGTGATTCCAAGAATGGGGTGTTGGGCCCAGCAATTGGGCTCTACAGAAAAGCTTTTGGAATAAATAGCGGGAATATAAGTCAGTGACAAAGGAGTCTGGCAATAGATCTTTCAGAGATACAGGAACTCAGTTGAGTGAAGAGTTCATTCATAGATGGGTGTCAAGAGAAATGGCTTGGCTATGCCAACTAATCAATAGAATGTGAATGTATATATATATGTCTTATATTCTAGGTTCTTCAAAGAAGCCACCTTTTGTTTGATTACTGCTTTGCACACTCTTGGCATTCTCTTGACGAGCTTCAAGAGGTAGCCACTGGAAATAGTTTTCACTTCACATGTGTGCCCTGTCAGGTTTAAGAAGTGGGATTTCTTGCCTTATAAATGGGGTTGGGACCATCAGTTGTGTTGTGCAGAATTCTGGTGGATACACAGCTGATAGTCCTACTGAATAGACTGTTAGAATTTGGATTATGGCAAGAAAAAGCAGCTAAGTTAAGAAAAATGAGTGGCCATCATTACTTTAAGAAATGAAGGTCAGTCAGTCCGAAAAATTGGCAAAACTTTGAAAGTGTCCTCAAGTGCCACAAAGAAACTGGCTCACACGAGGACCGCCCAAGGAAAGGAAGACCAAGAGTCACCTCTGCTGCGGAAGATAAGTTGATTCGAGTCACCAGCCTCAGAATTCGCAGGTTAACAGCAGCTCAGATTAGAGACCACACAGAGTTCTAGCAGCAGACACATCTCTACAACAACTGTTAAGAGGAGACTTTGTGCAGCAGGCCTTCATGGTAAATTAGCTGGTAGGAAACCACTGCTAAGGACAGGCAACAAGCAGAAGAGACTTGTTTGGGCTAAAGAACACAAGGAATGGACATTAGACCAGTGGAAATCTGTGCTTTGGTCTGATGAGTCCAAATTTGAGATCTTTGGTTCCAACCACCGAGTCTTTCTGCAACGCAGAAAAGGTTAACGGATGGACTCTACATGCCTTGTTCCAACCGTGAATCATGGAGGAGGAGGTGTGATGGTGATGGTGATGGGGTGCTACGCCAGATGACCTGGCCTCCACAGTCACCAGACCTGAACCCAGTCAAGATGCTTTGGGGTGAGCTGGACCACACAGTGAAGGCAAAAGGGCCAACAAGTGCTAAGCATCTCTGGGAACTCCTTCAAGACTGTTGGAAGACCATTTCCGGTGACTACCTCTTGAAGCTTATCAAGAGAATGACAAGAGTGTGCAAAGCAGTAATCATAGCAAAAACGTGGCTACTTTGAAGAACCTAGAATATAAAGGCCACTTTACACACACAGATATCTGTGTCCAACTTCTGAACAGATCTCTAGTTGTAGTGAAATCATGGACACAGTTACATTTGTACACAGCCACAAAATGGAACAATGTGTCCATGATTTCACTGCAACCAGAGATCTGTTCAGAAGTTGGACACAGATATCTGTGTGTGTAAAGTGGCCTTAAGACATATTTTCAGTTGTTTCACACTTTTTTGTTAAGTATATAATTCCACATGTGTTAATTCATAGTTTTGATGCCTTCAGTGTGAATCAATAATTTTCATAGTCATGAAAATAAAGAAAACTCTTTTGAGAAGGTGTGTTCAAACTTTTGGTCTGTACTGTATATATATATGCCACCCACCCCGTCCGCTCTCTGTTCCCCCTTTGCTATCTTCTTCCTTCTTGTGCTCTCTCCTTTGAGCTGTCTTTCCCCATGTGCTCTTTCACCCACACTTTGGGCTCTCTTCTCCCCAGGCTGTCTCTTTCACCTATGTACTCTCTCTCCTCTTGGGCATACTCTCCCCCTGTGGGTTCTCTCTTCCCCCTTCTGTTCTCTCCCCCTGTGGGTTGTCTCTCCCCTTGCAACGTCTCTATCTGAGTGCTCGCTTCCCCGTGTTGTATGTCCCCTTGTGCTGTCTACCCATGCTATGTTTTTGCCCCCTTGTGCTCTTTTCCCATTCTATGCTGTCTCTCTTCCTCCGCTGATACACAAAGATGGCGGGGGCATGAGTAAGTGTGTATGCTCGCGCATGAGCAGTTATTCAGGTGGAGGTTTGGTGCGACAGTGATCGGGTGGCAGCATGGAGCTGTGGGGAAAAGCTGCGACGATGGGTCCAACAATTTTGGGTGGCGATGGGTGTGGGCAGCTGTGGCACACCTGGCGGTACTGCGCAATGGGCCAGTACCATCAGCGGGCACCATATTTGCACACCCATCACTTGAGTGGGCAAATATCGAAGACATTAGAGGACATCCTGAAGCCGGCAGGGATGACAAACGGGACAGCGTGTTTAGGCACACACACAGATATATACATACAAGTAGAACATACCCAAATACATTATCTGTTTTATTTATGTGTATATAATGGTACATTTACACGCGGCCACAGGAAGGTAGGAACAGGCAGGCATCGGACACAATTGTGCCTGTTGCCTTGAAAAGACCACGATGTGGCTGCGTGTAATTCAGGACTTTCCTTCCTGTGTCTTCCCTGAAGGAAGGAAAGTCCTAAATTACACGCAGCCACATGCCTGCCTGTGGCCACGTGTAAATGTACCATAATAGATCTCAACATGGCTGGACTGGGGCCAAAAAGCAGCCCTGGGAAACAAGCTCCACCAGCCCACATACTATATCACTCATCAGCTCTGATCAGTGAAAATTGCTTTTACATGGTCATGGCCTCATCACTTTCTCAATGGAATTATCTGAAGAGCCACATGTGAATGGTGCAGCAGAGGCAACTCAACCACAGCTCCATTCACATGTTACTCTTCAAAGCTACATTTCCCGGGATTGTGGGTTCCCAGTGGTCAGATACACAGAGAAGGGAAAGTCATACCATGTACAAAAGAGAAGTGATGACTTCCATATTGGAGATAATTCATTTAAACAACAGTTAAATGCTGAAAATCAAAGTCCAATACTGTCTCTCTGACAACAGGAGAGGAGAAGTGGTACTGTACAGTATATATATATATACAGAAAAATACAAATACTGAGGATTACTCCCAGTATACAGGACAAGAGAAGTGGTAATGTGCAGTGTATATACTGTATACAGAATAATACAGCTACTAAGGATTACACCCAGTATACAAGACAGGAGAAGTGGTACTGTGCAGGGTATATATACAGAATAATACAGATACTGAGGATTACACCCAGTATACATGACAGGAGAAGTGGTACTGTGCAGGGTATATATACAGAATAATTCAGATACTGAGGATTACACTCAGTATACAGGACAGGAGAAGTGGTTCAGTGCAGTGTATATATACAGAATAGTACAGATACTGAGGATTACACCCAGTATACAGGACAGGAAAAGTGGTACTGTGCAATGTATATATACAGAATAATACAGATACTGAGGATTACCCCCAGTATACAAGACAGGAGAAGTGGTACTGTGCAGGTGTGTATACTGTATACAGAATAATACAGATACTGAGGATTACATCCAGTATACAGGACAGTAGAAGTGGTACTGTGCAGTGTATATATACACAATAATACAGATACTGAGGATTACAGCCAGTATACAGGACAGGAGAAGTGATACTGTGCAGTGTATATATAGGATAATACAGATACCGAGGATTATACCCAGTACACAGGAGAGGAGAAGTGGTACTGTGCAGGGTATATATACAGAATAATACAGATACTGAGGATTACACCCAGTATACAGGACAGTAGAAGTGGTACTGTGCAGTATATATACACATTAATACAGATACTGAGGATTACACTCAGTATACAGGACAGGCGAAGTGGTGCTGTGCAGGGTATATATACAGAATAATACAGATACTGAGGATTACACCCAGTATACAGGACAGTAGAAGTGGTACTGTGCAGTGTATATATACACAATAATACAGATACTGAAGATTACCCCCAGTATACAAGACAGGAGAAGTGGTACTGTGCAGTGTATATATACAGAATAATACAGATACTGAGGATTACACCCAGTATACAGGACAGGAGAAGTGGTGCTGTGCAGTGTATATATACAGAATAATACAGAAACTGGGGATTACCCCCAGTATACAAGACAGGAGAAGTGGTACAATGCAGGTGTATATACTGTATACAGAATAATACAGATACTGAGGATTACCTCCAGTATACAGGACAGGAGAAGTGGTACTGTGCAGTGTATATATACACAATAATACAGATACTGAGGATTACATCCAGTATACAGGACAGTAGAAGTGGTACTGTGCAGTGTATATATACACAATAATACAGATACTGAGGATTACAGCCAGTATACAGGACAGGAGAAGTGATACTGTGCAGTGTATATATAGGTAATACAGATACCGAGGATTACACCCAGTATACAGGACAGGAGAAGTGGTACTGTGCAGTGTATATATACACAATAATGCAGATACTGAGGATTACCCCCAGTATACAAGACAGGAGAAGTGGTACTGTGCAGGTGTATATATTGCATACAGAATAATACACATACTGAGGATTACATCCAGTATACAGGACAGTAGAAGTGGTACTGTGCAGTGTATATATACACAATAATACAGATACTGAGGATTACAGCCAGTATACAGGACAGGAGAAGTGATACTATGCAGTGTATATATAGGATAATACAGATACCGAGGATTACACCCAGTATACAGGAAAGGAGAAGTGGTACTGTGCAGTGTATATATACAGAATAATACAGATACTTAGGATTACACCCAGTATACAGGACAGTAGAAGTGGTACTGTGCAGTGTATATACAGTGCCTACAAGTAGTATTCAACCCCCTGCAGATTTAGCTGGTTTGATAAGATGCCAATAAGTTAGAGCCTTCAAACTGCAAATGGGAGTAGGATTTATTAACAGAAGCATAAATCTTACAAACCAAAAAGTTATGTTGCTCAGTTGAATTTTTATAAATTTTAAACATAAAAGTGTGGGTCAATTATTATTCAACCCCTATGTTTAATATTTTGTGGAATAACCCTTGTTTGCAATTACAGCTAATAATCGTCTTTTATAAGACCTGATCAGGCCGGCACATGTCTCTGGAGTTATCTTGGCCCACTCCTCCATGCAGATCTTCTCCAAGTTATCTAGGTTCTTTGGGTGTCTCATGTGGACTTTAATCTTGAGCTCCTTCCACAAGTTTTTAATTGGGTTAAGGTCAGGAGACTGACTAGGCTTGATGGAGGAGCGGAGGTTCTTGGCCAAAATCTCCAGGTAGGCTGTGCTATCCATCTTCCCATGGATGCGGACCAGATGGCCAGGCCCCCTGGCTGAGAAACAGCCCCACAGCATGATGCTGCCACCACCATGCTTGACTGTAGGGATGGTATTCTTGGGGTCGTATGCAGTGCCATCCAGTCTCCAAACGTCACGTGTGTGGTTGGCACCAAAGATCTCGATCTTGGTCTCATCAGGCCATAGAACCTTGAACCAGTCTGTCTCAGAGTCCTCCAAGTGATTATGAGCAAACTGTAGACGAGCCTTGACATGACGCTTTGAAAGTAAAGGAACCTTACAGGCTCATCTGGAACGGAGACCATTGCGGTGGAGTACGTTACTTATGGTATTGACTGAAACCAATGTCCCCACTGCCATGAGATCTTCCCGGAGCTCCTTCCTTGTTGTCCTTGGGTTAGCCTTGACTCTTCGGACAAGCCTGGCCTCGGCACGGGAGGAAACTTTCAAAGGCTGTCCAGGCCATGGAAGGCTAACAGTAGTTTCATAAGCCTTCCACTTCCGGATGATGCTCCCAACAGTGGAGACAGGTAGGCCCAACTCCTTGGAAAGGGTTTTTCTACCCCTTGCCAGCCTTGTGACCCTCCACGATCTTGTCTCTGATGGCCTTGGAATGCTCCTTTGTCTTTCCCATGTTGACCATGTATGAGTGCTGTTCACAAGTTTGGGGAGGGTCTTAAATAGTCAGAAAAGGCTGGCAAAAGAGATAATTAATCCACACATGTGAAGCTCATTGTTATTTGTGCCTGAACGACTTCTTAATACTTTATGGGGACCAAACAGAATGCTGGTGGTTTGAGGGGTTGAATAATAAATGACCCTCTGAATTAAGTTTTAACGCTTTAAAAAACAACCAAAAAAAAAAAATTTTTTTGTGGCACTGCTAGGGATGGGCGAATCTACTCGCTAGGACTCGTTACTCGGCGAGTAGTAAGGGACTCGCAGGACTCGGTACTCTGCGAGTTTCCAAGCAACGAGTCCAATGCAAATCAATGACAAGCCTAGTTTTGTCAGAGACTCTGACAAAACTAGGATTGCCTTTGACTTGCATTGGTCTGATTACTGTGCAAGTAATCACTGGGAAACTCGCAAAGTAACTGCTGTATATATATATATACACAATAATACAGATACTGAGGATTACAGCCAGTATACAGGACAGGAGAAGTGATACTATGCAGTGTATATATAGGATAATACAGATACTGAGGATTACACCCAGTATACAGGACAGGAGAAGTGGTACTGTGCAGTGTATATATATAGAATAATACAGATACTTAGGATTACACCCAGTATACAGGACAGTAGAAGTGGTACTGTGCAGTGTATATATACACAATAATACAGATATTGAGGATTACCCCCAGTATACAAGACAGGAGAAGTGGTACTGTGCAGGTGTATATACTGCATACAGAATAATACAGATACTTAGGATTACACCCAGTATACAGGACAGTAGAAGTGGTACTGTGCAGTGTATATATACACAATAATACAGATACTGAGGATTACATCCAGTATACAGGACAGTAGAAGTGGTACTGTGCAGTGTATATATACACAATAATACAGATACTGAGGATTACAGCCAGTATACAGGACAGGAGAAGTGATACTGTGGAGTCTATATATAGGCTAATACAGATACCGAGGATTACACTCAGTATACAGGACAGGAGAAGTGGTGCTATGCAGTGTATATATACAGAATAATACAGATACTGAGGATTACCCCCAGTATAGAAGACAGGAGAAGTGATACTGTGCAGGTGTATATACTGTATACAGAATAATACAGATACTTAGGATTACACCCAGTATACAAGACAGGAGAAGTAGTACTGTGCATATTTAAAAATATGTAGAGTAGGACCATTCTATCTGAGACATTCCTTGGCGTGGAAGAGTGGCTCAAGAAATTATTTCGGTGATCTCTTGCGAAATGTCTCTATTTGTATGCATTATGGTAGTGACAGGTGTATTTACACATTTATTTTTTCAGCAATTTTTGGCTGTGCTGACTCCCCCTGTTTTCTCTGAGGATTACACCCAGTATACAGGACAGGAGAAGTGGTACTGTGCAGGGTATATATACAGAATAATGTGATAGTGAGGATTACAGCCAGTATACAGGACAGGAAAAATGGTACTGAGCAGTGTATATACAGAATAATACAGATACTGAGGATTACACCCAGAGAGAAAACAGCCCGCTGTATACACATTGAAGACTGCCCGCTGTATACACATTACAGACTGCCTGCTTTATACATATTACAGATTGCCCGCTGTATACATATTACAGACTGCCTGCTGTATACACATTACAGACTTCTTGCTGTATACATATTAAAGACTGCAGACTCCAAACACATTAGAGACTGCAGGCTCTACGCACATTACAGACTGCAGGCTCTATGCACATTACAGACTGTGAGCTCTATGCACATTACAGACTGCGGGCTCTATGCACATTACAGCCTGTGGGCTCTATGCACATTAAACACTGCGGGCTCTATGCACATTAAACAATGCGACCTCAATGCACATTACAGACTGCAGTCTCTATGCACATTACAGACTGCGGGCTCAATGCATATTACAGACTGCGGGCTCTATGCACATTACAGACTGCGGGCTCTATGCACATTACACACTGCGGGCTCTATGCACATTACACTCTATGGGCTCTATGCACATTACAGACTGCAGGCTCTATGCACGTTACACAATGGGGCTCTATGCACATTACAGACTGTGAGCTCTATGCACATTACAGACTGCGGGCTCTATGCACATTACAAGCCTGTGGCTCTATGCACATTAAAACTGCGGGCTCTATGCACATTAACAATGCGACCTCAATGCACATTACAGACTGTGGGCTCTATGTACTTAGAGACTTGGGCTCTATGCACATTAAACACTGCAGGCTCTATGCACATTACAGACTGTGGGCTCTATGCACATTAAGACTGCGGGTTCTATGCATATTACACACTGCGGGCTCTATGCACATTAACACACTATGGGCTCTATGCACATTACAGACTGTGGGCTCTATGCACATCTGAAATGCTGGTGTATATCTTGTATACACAGCACTATACTGTATATACAGGTCAACACTATATATATAATACAGTATATAGGCACACTAGTACAGCATGTAGTGTGGACCTGTATACACTGTAAAGTGCTGTATAGAGACAGACAGACACCAGACAGACAGAAAGACACTCAGACAGACAGACACAGACATGATACTCACATATAGGACCTTTGATGATGTCACATGGAGGGGAGGCATCAGGGGTCACATGATCAGCTCAGGGCGGGATCAGGAATATGATAAAGATGGTGGGAGGGCCTGGGATCTGCACCTATCATTCTGATTGGTGTGATTTGCACCCTGCTTTGGGGAAACGGCCCCACCCCCTTCACATTATGACCCCGCCCCCTGCATGCCGTGGCCGCTCGGCGGCAAATATTTTTTTTTATACTATAAATTTTTATTGAACAAGGAAAGTATTTTCCAGTTAGCAAGACATAACATAACATAAATACGGTACATGTGTTATATCATCTCTAATTTCCATTACACAGTAATTCTCTGTGCATACAGCCTCTCATGAGAGGTTAAAGATCCCGCTCCACGAAAAGCGGGCAGAGGCCTCATAGTAGATCAATGACACAAGCTATTGACTATTAAATCAATCAACATACAGTCAATTAAACAAATATAAAGTGTAGAACCTTACAAAGTTCTTACAGACAGACAAGGGAGACTCAGACAAGACTGGAGGGGATAGGAAGGAGGGGAAAAGGAAATGGGAAATAGCGTCGACCTCTATAAACCCGTTAGAGAGAAGCTAGTTCAGAACCAGCAGCATAGTAGTCCCATGGAGACCAGATCGACGTGAACTTATCCACCGAGTCGTTCAGTAAGGCCGTAAGATGTTCCATCCGCCTAAATCTAAAATCCGTCTCTTGAGGATTATCAGGGTGGGTGCATTTGTTTGCCTCCAGCATCTTGCAATTAGGCATCTGGCCGCTGTAAGTATGTGTAAAAAGAGTTTGGATGTCAATTTGCCTAAACCTGGGGCCTCAGATCCCAATAAAAATACTAGAGGGTCTAGAGCAATATCCGCATGGAAGACTTTATCTGCTTGGGATTTGATCTGACCCCAGAAAGGTACAATCTTCAGGCAAGCCCGGAATATGTGGAGTGTGGTGCCCACATCTCCAACACATCTCCAACAGGTTGATGGTGAAGAGGGATCTAATCTGTTGGAGGACTTTAGGCGTATGGTACCATAGCATTAATATTTTATAGATGTTCTCCCTATAGAGGGTACAGATGGAGGACTTAGCCGCATTTCACCATATAGACGTCCATTCTCGATCAGAGATCCCCCTTCCCACAGCGGACTCCCATTTTGTCATATATAAAAACGGTCTGACCTGTTCTGCTTGGGGGTCAGATAATAGACCATAGATCGCGCATATCAGACCCTAGGTGTCCCTAGTCCCCCTACAGAGCCGTTCGAAGTCCGTAGGGACTGAAACCCCTGCCTTACCAAACAGGGAGTTGGCCAAATCCTTAATCTGCAGATACTGGAAAAACTCCCTGTTGGATAACGAGAAATGGCGCTTGAGATGATCAAAAGTATGGATCTCCATGGTCCTCCCGTCAATAATGTCATCAAACCGAAATAGACGGGCTTTCAACCAGGGGTGAACCATAGAGGACTCCAGACCACTCGGAAGCAGAGGGTGATTTATGAAGGACACCAAAGGAGAGCATGGTGACATCAGAGCAAACCTCTTAGTACACATAAGCCATAAATCGCGTGTAAACTGTATAGGGCCTAGTAAAGGGGTTAGAGGGCGGACTGAGCAGGCGACCACAAAAAAGAGTTAGGGAAAACAGGGGCTATCCAAAGTTTTTCTACTTCAGTCCATCTACTGTAAGGCCCAAGAGGGGATTCTCCTCAAATGAGTAGCCCAATAGTATTTTAGGATGTCTGGTACCGATAACCCCCTCTACGTTTATGGGCCAAAAGGACCTCCCTTGCCATCCTGTGCCTCCTCCGGTGCCAAATGAAATCGATAATGAACGCTTGTAGAGATTTCAACTCTGAGAGAGGAATCCTAACTGGCATCATCCGACCTATCCACGACAGAGGTAGCGACATCCATTTAGTCAGTGTCGCCTTTAGGTCGCAAAAAAGGGGATGAAAATTGTATTTATAAAACATGTCATAGGAGGAGGTGAGCTGTACTCCTAAATATTTGACAGCGTCTGTCTTCCACCTAAATTTGAAGTTCAGACGTAGGTGATCCCAAGTCTCGGGGGAGAGATTCAAGGACATAGCTTCTGTCTTTCCAGAGTTGATTTTGTAGCCTGACAGGGTTCCATAGGTCTTCAAGGCCGACAAAAGATTGGGTAGAGAGATATGGATATTAGTGAGGGTCAAGAGCACATCATCTGCAAAGAGTGCGATCTTAAATTACTTGCTCCCGAGCATCACCCCCAAGATATTGAGATCTTTGCCGATAGCAGCGGCCAGTGGTTCGATACAAAGGGCAAACAGGAGGGGTGACAGGGGGCACCCTTGTCTAGTGCCATTGGAGATGGTGAGGGACTTGGAAGTGCTAAAGGGTAGTTTAATGGATGCCGTTGGATAATTATAGAGTGCCTGAAGGGCAGTTAAGAATCCCCCAGAGATACCAAAGGACCGCACGGTCTCAAAGAGGAAGGGCCAGGAGAGACGGTCAAAAGCCTTTTTGCATCAAGGCTCAGGACAAGGGCCTGCTGCTGCCTCCGATTTGAAACATCCACCAAGTCTATGACTCTCCTAGTGTTGTCACCTCCCTGGCGGCATGGGATGAAACCCACCTGATCCTTATGCACCAGTAGTGGTATCCATTTCTTGGGTCTAGTAGCTAGGAGCCTGGTGAATATCTTCAAATCGGAATTCAGCAGAGCAATTGGACTATAATTAGCACAATCCAATGGGTCCCTGGGAGGTTTGGGAATCAATTAAATGGGAATGCAGCATAGTGTGTGGTATAGGGACCCCATTCATGAAAGCATTAAACAACGATGTCATATGGGGAAGCAACGTTTTAGCGAAAGTTTTATAATACAAGTAGGTTAGACCATCAGGCCCGAGCTTCCCCTGCGTAATAATCTAAAGATCTAACACCTCCTCCACCTCAACAGAGGATATCGCAGCATAGAGAGCCTTGATCGCTTCAAGATGTAAAGAGGGGAGCGCCAAAGAAGAGAGGTATTCTGTTAGGGTGTTGTATCCCCCCGGTACATCGCCCACCTGAGAATGGAGATTGTAGAGTTTATTGTAATAGGTATAGAAAATGTCTGCTATGGCATCAGGATGATAGTGAGTAGTACCCTCAGGATCTCGCAGTGCCTGAGGACCGGAAGCCGCTTTACGCTCTTTGAGCTGGTGTGCAAGAAGAGTATGAGCTTTGTTGCCCCGATCATAAAAAGTCTGTTTAGAAAAAGTGAGCAGCCTCTCGGCCCCCTGAACCGCCAAATCCTTCAGCCGCTCCCTAAGTTCAATCACCCCTTTTAAGGTAGACAAGGTCGGTGAGTGAGCAGCTTCTGTTCCTGAATTTTTAGATTAGCTGTTAGGGATGACTTTAGGGCTTCTGTAGATTTCTTGGCTCTAGCCCCATCTTTAATGCAATGGCCACTTATCACTGCCTTAAGGGCCTCCCATAGGATTCCTATCGAGGAAACCGAATCAACATTAGCTTCAAGTATTCTTCTAGTTGGCCCAATAGGGAAGATTTGGTGACTGAATCTTTCAATAAAGTCTCATTCAGGCGCCAATGTCTGTTGCGAGGGCGTGTGAGGGAACTGTGGATGTCCATGGTCAGGGGTGCGTGATCTGACCAAGTGATGGAGCCAAGCTCCACTTTTCTCAGGGCTCGCAGTAAGTAAGGATTCACGAAAAAAATAGTCATTCCTAGAGTGGGTCTGATGGGGATGGGAAAAGAAAGAAAAGCTCTCTCCCCGGGATGCGCCACCCTCCAGGCATCAAAAAGTGTTTCAGAACATATAAATGGAAGCCTAAAGACAGCCTCTGCGAAGCCTCAGAAGGCGGCAGCGCCCCAGTGAGAGCCTATCGGATATCTCCGAAAAGGGGACATTAAAATATCCCCCTACAATAATGGCTTCTGAAGGAAGCCCCTCAAGTAGTGCAAAGACCTCTTTCAGAAAACGGAGTTGACCTTCATTAGGGGTGTAAACATTGACCAGGATGAGGGGCGTGCCACTCAAAGACAGTTCTAAAATAATGTATCTACCCTTGGGGTCTACATGTGAGGCAGTAACGAGTGCTGGGCAGTAGGAGGCCAGTAATATGGCTACTCCTCCCTTCTTAGAATGAGAACAAGCAGAGAACTGTTGGGGGTACGCGTGTGAGGCAAACTTGAACGACCCAGTGGAGTCAAAGCGCGTCTCCTGAAGAAAAACAATCTCGGCATTGGAGGATCGCAATTCATTGAGGAGTAATTTCCTCTTGCGAGGAGAGTTAAGTCCCCGCATGTTGAGGGATAGAAGGCGAGTCATCATATCGGCTGTGTGAGTGTAATGAGCTAGTATCAGGCGTGTTACCTGTAGGAAGATGATCTTCCAAAATTTTCCTTTCTGCATATGACTCTGGCTGTCTGCTGTCAGCTGCATTGTGTTCCCAATAAGTGGAAGAGGTCTGTGGAAACATATAGGGAGGAAACATGGAGGGAAGGGAAAGACAAAGACAAACAATAGAGAGAAAAGACATCGTAAAATCAAAAACTTTAACAAAACTTCAAAAAGTAATAATAATCAAAAGAAGCCGGAAGTAACCCAGTCAGGAGTCCCCCAGAGAGAGGGAGGGGTAAGAAAGAGGAGGAGACCACCCACCTACTCAATCAAAAGGTCCCTCCCAGGAGAACTGCAGCAGAAGGTGGAGGGGAGAGACCGGAGCACCCAAAACCGTCAAGGAGGACCACAACTACAAGCGCGATTCACCCGCCAACCATGATCCCACTAACCCCCATCCAAGACGTTTACTGAGGAGAGGGACCTCAAGGCTCCCCCAAGTTTAAAAGGACCGAGGTAACTCTCAAGTGTGTAGCCCAGCCGGACCAACTGACCTCAAAAAAGAAAAAACAGAGTGAGGCAAAAGTTAAGGGGCATCAAAAGGACCAGACCCAAAAACCAGAGGACTAAGTCCACCACAGAGTCAGTGAGAGGGAGGAGGGAGTCCGCTCCCACTACGCCTCCTACCATTTCCTCTGGCAC
This sequence comes from Allobates femoralis, assembly GCA_033576535.1. Classification (NCBI taxonomy): domain Eukaryota; kingdom Metazoa; phylum Chordata; class Amphibia; order Anura; family Aromobatidae; genus Allobates; species Allobates femoralis. The sequence continues at coordinate 220,926,686 of JARQOC010000003.1, forward strand.
CTCTCTGAGATCTCTGTGCTTTAGCCCACACAGGGGGTGGGGGGTCTCCCAGAATGTAAAGGACCCAGTGTGGAATATGAATAGGCAGGATGTCTAGAGCAGCACAGAAAGCCGGGACGTCTGCTGGAGTGCGTAGCGAGGCCAACCATCCATCTCTCCTTGCAAATAACTGGAAAGGGAAGCCCCATCTATAAGGAATTTGATGATCCTGAAGAAGAGTTAGTAGAGGTCGGAGATGTCTTCTTTTCTGTAGGGTTATGTGGGAGAGGTCTGGGAAAAGCTGAATTGTAGAGCCTTTAAATGTGGGGGCGGTGTTGCCCGCCCGGGCTTTGGTCATAATTTGTTCCTTAATGGTAAAATCATGGGCGCAACAAATTATGTCATTCCAGCTGCACGAACAGGTTTTTAGGTTGAAGGGCCCTGTGGACTTTATCCAGCTTAGTATTTCACCGAATTTTCGTCTAGAGGTTTATCCAGGGTAATTTATAGAATAATAAGGGATAACCTTTTTGTTCTCATTAACTGTTTTTATTTTAAGGGTTTTTATAAAAACATGGTGTAAAATAAGTGAATTTGTGCAAATGTGCAGACTTCCCACCCACCTAGACAACAAACACACACACACAGCCCACTAATGGTGCTAGAGCGGAGGGTTTGGTGGGGTTCGGTTGACGGTCTGTGAAGTCAAACCCAAGATAGATTGATGCTAAAGGGAGGGACCACCGGATACACTGTGCATCATTGGTGGTCCACAACCGATAACAACAATTGGTAGATGGTCGTGTGTATTGTAGTCGTCACCCTGTTACAGGTCCAAAGCCCAACCCTCAGTTCCAGGTCCACATCAGTGGTGATCGGTCAAGTCAAGGTCTACAGATTAGACTCCATTCACTGAGAGCAGTAACAGATGTAAACCAGCAGAGGAGCCTGCCTGACATATCCACCATTAAGACTGACTGTGGGATCAAACTCTATAAGTGGCTGAAGACATCGCCTAGACCTGGTGATGCAGAGCCTTATATAGAAGGCTGACTAGATATCAGGGTCAGTAATGGTATAAAGCTGACAAAAGTGACCTTACTATATCAGCACGAAATAACCTCTATTATCCATATACTGAATAAGGGGAACACTAATGTGGCAGACCTCTAAAGAAACTACACTATACCTACCATACAATGGATATATAAGGGCCTAACCAGTAAAGCCTTTTGGATGACACACAGACTGTAACTGGACAAGACTGTGACAAGGCACACCATACCAGGTGTAGACCACAACCTTATAACGTGGTACTGTGAAGAGGATACTATTTGAACCACTAAGGACTGCCTCATATGTTCTCCTAGCAACTGGAACCATCCTGGAATCTGTTTCAATGGACTCATAACCTAGGATCAAATATAAATAGATTTGATCCTTATACTACTGTAGAAGCATATTGTATAACGCCCCTGATGAGCCTCTCAAACTATTGTGAGAGGCGAAACGCGTCGGGCTATATTTTGTTTGCTAAGCATAATTTGTAGACCTTGACTTGACCGATCACCACTGATGTGGACCTGGAACTGAGGGTTGGGCTTTGGACCTGTAACAGGGTGACGACTACAATACACACGACCATCTACCAATTGTTGTTATCGGTTGTGGACCACCAATGATGCACAGTGTATCCGGTGGTCCCTCCCTTTAGCATCAATCTATCTTGGGTTTGACTTCACAGACCGTCAACCGAACCCCACCAAACCCTCCGCTCTAGCACCATTAGTGGGCTGTGTTGTGTGTTTGTTGTCTAGGTGGGTGGGAAGTCTGCACATTTGCACAAATTCACTTATTTTACACCATGTTTTTATAAAAACCCTTAAAATAAAAACAGTTAATGAGAACAAAAAGGTTATCCCTTATTATTCTTTATCCAGCTTAGCTACGTTGGAAGGGGGGGTCCCAAGGATGTCATTGAAAATAGATTGCAATATAGAATTAGGAGATTCCGTCTCTTCGGATTCGAGCACCCCCCGTATGCGGATGCTGCATCTATGACCTCAGTTGTCCAAATCCTCTAAATGGGACTGTATTTCATCTATAGCAGCTTGCTGCGAGGACACTAGATGATGAAGCTCACTCAGATGATTCCTAGTGGAGTCATGGTCGTTCTCAAGCGTCTCAAGTCTGTCACTGAGATGGTGTAAATCCTGTCTGACACTAGTAATTTCAGCTCTGTAAGCTTCTTTGACCTCATTTATTAAGGTCTTAAAGTCCTCTTTCGAAGGCAAGGAGGCTAAGAGGGTCTGCCAATCAGCAGGAGGGCGATGGGTCGGCCTGAAAATCCCATTTGGCTGTGAGGTGGACATATAGTGATGAGCCTGAGGAGGATGAGGGAAGTAATGAAAACTCTGAAAGGGCTGGGATGGTGCAGGGATCTGAGTGTTCCGTCATCAGAAGAGCAGGGCCTGTATTCTCCTCACCTCCGCTGCCCTCACAGTCGCTCCTCATGTCCTCAGCTTCCATGCAGCTCCGTGAGTCCGCTTCCTTCCCCCCCTTCTGCTGGGAAGATGGCGCCCGCTCTGCAGGCTGGCGCTGCAGCAGAAAGGTGTCCAGGGCTGTGGTTGCGGTCACCGGTCCCTCCGCAGCTGCCTGCGGGACGTTCTTAAGTCTTTTAGGACCCATGGTGCAGGGTCAGATTGGGCTGTGGGTGCAGATAAAGGCTAATTATAGCGGTGGTCGGCGGGAGCCTCACAGCTCAGCGTCCTCTCAGGGAAACATCCAGATACGCCCCCTGGCAAATGATTTAAAGCAGGGCTGCGGCCAGAGGAGAGGGTGGCCGCCACACCACACTAGTGGGTGGCCCATAGGGAAAAGTCCCGCCCTTCCCACCTATGAGACCTGGCTTGATACAGCCCCAGAGAATGGGGGCTCTGAATTTATGACACGGGGCACAGGCCTAGTGATGCTACTGGGAGCAGAAGCAGCAAATTAAAGTGACAGCTGTCTCTCTGCGGCACCCCCCTCTGGAGTTTGGAGCGTGGCGCCCTGTGCAGTCGCTCCAGTTGCACATGCTTAGGGCCGGCCCTACATACATCCAATCCTCACCGGAAAAGAAATAAGCCATACAGGTCCATGAATTGAGTTATGTCTAGTAATAATAAATAACACAGTGAAAAAGTATTGAACACATGATGAAAGAGAGGTGCAAAATGCCATGGAAAGTATTGACAACAGCTGAAATCTATCAGTAATTAAAAAGCAATCTTGCCACTTAGTGAAAAATAATATCAGCTAGTTCAATTGATGTCCTAATAAAGGATGTCATTTCCAAGGTGCCACACAAGAAACATCTTATAATGGGTACAACCAGTGAGCTGACTCAAGACATTTGTAACCTTACATGTTGAAGTTTGTTTAACCCCTTTTATTATTATTATTATTTATTTATGTATAGGTATGTCCTAGGTCGCCTCCTTCCTTTGATACAAGCTCACATGCTGAGTTTGCATTATTCTCTGGACATGCCGGATGTCCTGACCAACTAACATGTGAAGATATGAAGATATCAGTTTCCACCTGCTCCTGATTAACTCTTAAGTTTCCGTCACACGTAGCAATATCGCTGCCATATGGCTGGCAATTTGACGAGAGTGCCCACATTCCGGGCTCTTTTCCGCACATCGTCATCGCCCTGTCACATGCGATTTTCGGCGATCCTGCGTTCCGGAAATGGCCTGGCGCAGACCGAAAGCAATTTCACATCTCCACCTCGCCGCCAAATCACTGCGTCACACGCCACCACCTCATCAGCAATGTGGGCGCACAGTGTGAGCACGGCGAGGACACAGGCGTAGCAGAGTGTCGTACACCGCGTCCCTGATTGGCCTACACAACTGCAACGCCATGGGTCATCATAGTGAGGAAGTCTGCTCACTACATGACGCAAGTGCCCTTTCTACTATCTCGCTACTGCACGCTCCCAAAGCTTGTGGCTCCCAAAACACACTTTTGCATAGGATAAAAGCCACACAGGACGGCTCGTATGTTGCACTGTGGAGTACACCAAGAATGGCTATGCATGCGTCTGTTTTTTGCGTAGGTAAGCTCCAAACAAAACTCAGGACATATGTGCATGGATTGTGTTTGGTCCTGGTGGAACTATGTGTGTGCAATCATGTGTGTGTTCCCATACTGATGACTACCTCCATCCACAACAAACACAATTAAAATGTGCATGTGTGTTGACACATACCCATGTGTAAATCCATATAATATCTTGAATGAAACAGTGTGAGCATAGAGTGGTGGCCAATGGGCTGGACCTGTGTACTGGACATTAGCAGATAATGCTACTGGGACCCCTAACGACCATTGTGCTCTCACATACCTCTCTGCAGAGCTTAATGCTATGTGCAACTGCCCTGTAGTGAAAAGTCAAGACAGATACAGGTATTTCTGTTCAGATTTTTTTTTTTTTCATTTTCTGCACATGAACATATAATCCAAGAACATAGGTATCAAAAACAGCAGTGTTAACATTACACACATCCTGCAAAGGTCAGCTTAAATAACGGCAAGACTGTAATCAGAAAATGTTTGTTTTGTGAACAACAAATTAGCAAACACAAAAACAAAATAAAACTGTAACCTACAGTTGTGGTCAAAAGTGTTGACTTCCCTGCAATTCTGTCAGATAATACTCAGTTTCTTCCTGAAAATGATTTAAATCACAAATTCTTTGGTATTATTATCTTCATTTCATTTGTCTTCAATGAAAAAGCACAAAAACAATTGTCCTAAAGCCAAATTGGATATAATTCCACACCAAACATAAAAAAGGGGGTGGACAAAAGTATTGCCACTGTTAGAAAAATCATGTGATGCTTCTCTAATTTGTGTAATTAACAACCCCTGTAACTTACCTGTGGCACCTAACAGGTGTTGGCAATAACTAAATCACACTTGCAGCCAGTTGACATGGATTAAAGTTGACTCAACCTCTGTCCTGTGTCCTTTTGTGTACCATATTGCGCATGGAGAAAAGAAAGAAGACCAAAGAACTGTCTGAGGACTTGAGAAACCAAATTGTGAGGAAGCATGAGCAATCTCAAGGCTACAAGTCCATCTCCAAAGACCTGAACATTCCTGTGTCTACCGTGCGCAGTGTCATCAAGAAGTTTAAAGCCCATGGCACTGTGGCTAACCTCCCTAGATGTGGATGGAAAAGAAACATTGACGAGAGATTTCAATGCAAGATTGTGTGGATGGTGGATAAAGAACCTCGATTAACATCCAAACAAGTTCAAGCTGCCCTGCAGTCCAAGGGTACAACAATGTCAAGCCGTACTATCCGTCGGTGTCTGAATGAAAAGGGACCGTATGGTAGGATACCCATGAAGATCCCACTTCTTACCCCGAGACATAAAAAAGCCAGCCTGGAGTTTGCCAAAACTTACCTGAGAAAGCCTAAAACGTTTTGGAAGAATGTTCTCTGGTCAGATGAGACAAAAGTAGAGCTTTTTGGGCAAATGCATCAACATAGAGTTTACAGGAGAAAAAAAGAGGCATTCAAAGAAAAGAACACGGTCCCTATAGTCAAACATGGTGGAGGTTCCCTGATGTTTTGGGGTTGCTTTGCTGCCTCTGGCACTGGACTGCTTGACCGCGTGCATGGCATTATGAAGTCTGAAGACTACCAACAATAGCATAATGTAGGGCCCAGTGTGAGAAAGCTGGGTCTCCACCAGAGGTCATGGGTCTTCCAGCAGGACAATGACCCAAAACACACTTCAAAAAGCACTAGAAAATGGTTTGAGAGAAATCACTGGAGACTTCTAAGGTGGCCAGCAATGAGTCCAGACCTGAATACCATAGAACACCTGTGGAGAGATCTAAAAATGGCAGTTTTGAGAGGACACCCTTCAAATATCAGGGACCTGGAGCAGTTTGCCAAAGAAGAATGGTCAAAATTCCAGCAGAGAATTGTAAGAAACTCATTGATGGTTACCGGAAGAGGTTGATCACAGTTATTTTGGCTAAAGGTTGTGCAACCAAGTATTAGGCTGAGGGTGCCAATACTTTTGTCTGGCCCATTTTTGGAGTTTTGTGTGAAATGATCAATGTTTTGCTTTTTGCTTCATTCTCTTTTGTGTTTTTTCATTTATGACAAATTAAATGAAGATAATAATACCAAAGAATTTATGATTGCAATCATTTTCAGGAAGAAACTGAGTATTATCTGACAGAATTGCAGGGGTGTCAATACTTTTGGCCACAACTGTATGTGCCGGGTGTTCCCATGCCCTGACATGAGAGCAGCCCCGAACCATCATTGGGTAGTATTGTTGCCTATTTCTTGTTATAATTAGGTATTTTAACTATCTTCCATATGTGTTTCCCCATAAGTGTGTTTGTATTCATCAAGGTAGTAGGAACCAGTGGTTAAAAAAAAAGTATTAATATTTGTGTTAAGGTAAATTAGTGAATGAGTTGTGTGTGACCCATTGTTTGTTTTGGCGGTTGGTATACATTGTCTGTAATGTAGTGTAATGCCACGAACATAGCATGTCTGCATTAATGCAGCAAATACATACAGTGCCTACAAGTAGTATTCAACCCCCTGCAGATTTAGGTGGTTTGATAAGATGCAAATAAGTTAGAGCCTTCAAACTGCAAACGAGAGTAGGATTTATTAACAGAAGCATAAATCTTACAAACCAAAAAGTTATGTTGCTCAGTTGAATTTTAATACATTTTAAACATAAAAGTGTGGGTCAATTATTATTCAACCCCTCAAACCACTAGCATTCTGTTTGGTCCCCATAAAGTATTAAGAAGTAGTTTAGGCACAAAGAACAATGAGCTTCACATGTGTGGATTAATTATCTCTTTTGCCAGCCTTTTCTGACTATTTAAGACCCTCCCCAAACTTGTGAACAGCACTCATACATGGTCAACATGGGAAAGACAAAGGAGCATTCCAAGGCCATCAGAGACAAGATCGTGGAGGGTCACAAGGCTGGCAAGGGGTACAAAACCCTTTCCAAGGAGTTGGGCCTACCTGTCTCCACTGTTGGGAGCATCATCCGGAAGTGGAAGGCTTATGGAACTACTGTTAGCCTTCCACGGCCTGGACAGCCTTTGAAAGTTTCCTCCCGTGCCGATTCCAGGCTTGTCCGAAGAGTCAAGGCTAACCAAAGGACAACAAGGAAGGAGCTCCGGGAAGATCTCATGGCAGTGGGGACATTGGTTTCAGTCAATACCATAAGTAACGTACTCCACCGCAATGGTCTCCGTTCCAGACGAGCCCGTAAGGTACCTTTACTTTCAAAGCGTCATGTCAAGGCTCGTCTACAGTTTGCTCATGATCACTTGGAGGACTCTGAGACAGACTGGTTCAAGGTTCTATGGTCTGATGAGACCAAGATCGAGATCTTTGGTGCCAACCACACACGTGACGTTTGGAGACTGGATGGCACTGCATACGACCCCAAGAATACCATCCCTACAGTCAAGCATGGTGGTGGCAGCATCATGCTGTGGGGCTGTTTCTCAGCCAAGGGGCCTGGTCATCTGGTCCACATCCATGGGAAGATGGATAGCACGGCCTACCTGGAGATTTTGGCCAAGAACCTCCGCTCCTCCATCAAAGATCTTAAGATGGGTCGTAATTTCATCTTCCAACAAGACAACGACCCAAAGCACACAGCCAAGAAAACCAAGGCCTGGTTCAAGAGGGAAAAAAATCAAGGTGATGGAGTGGCCTAGTCAGTCTCCTGACCTTAACCCAATTGAAAACTTGTGGAAGGAGCTCAAGATTAAAGTCCACATGAGACACCCAAAGAACCTAGATAACTTGGAGAAGATCTGCATGGAGGAGTGGGCCAAGATAACTCCAGAGACCTGTGCCGGCCTGATCAGGTCTTATAAAAGACGATTATTAGCTGTAATTGCAAACAAGGGTTATTCCACAAAATATTAAACCTAGGGGTTGAATAATAATTGACCCACACTTTTATGTTTAAAATGTATTAAAATTCAACTGAGCAACATAACTTTTTGGTTTGTAAGATTTATGCTTCTGTTAATAAATCCTACTCTCGTTTGCAGTTTGAAGGCTCTAACTTATTGGCATCTTATCAAACCAGCTAAATCTGCAGGGGGTTGAATACTACTTGTAGGCACTGTAGGTTGTCATTTATTTTGCCTACTTAAATGTACAGTCATATGAAAAAGTTTGGTCACCCCTCTTAAATTTACATATTTTTTTTGTTTAAAATTGGGTTTTTGCAACAGCTGTTTCAGTGTGATATATGTAATAACTGATGGACACAGTAATATTTCAGGATTGAAATGAGGTTTATTGCACTAACCAAAAATGTGAAATATGTATTAGTTCAAAATTTGACAGGTGCAAAAGTATGGGCACCCTTCTGATTTTCATGATTTGAATACTCCTAACTACTTTTTACTGACTTACTGAAGCACTAAATTAGGTTGGTAAACTCAGTGAGCTTTGTACTTCATAGCCCGGTGTATCCAATCATGAGAAAAGCTATTTCAGGTGTCCACTTGCAGGTTGTTCTCCTATTTGCATCTTCTCTGAGGAGTGGTATCATGGGCACCTCAAAACAGCTCTCAAATGATCTTAAAAAAAAGATTGTTCAACATAGTTGTTCAGGGGAAGGATACAAAAAGTTGTCTCAGAGATTTAACCTGTCAGTTTCCACTGTGAGGAACATAGTAAGGAAATGGAAGGCCACAGGGACAGTTCTTGTAAAGGCCAGAAGTGGCAGGCCAACAAAAATATCAGAAAGGCAGAGAAGAAGAATGGTGAGAACAGTCAAGAACAATCCACAGACCACCTCCAAAGACCTGCAGCATCATCTTGCTGCAGATGGTGTCACTGTGCATCGGTCAACAATACAGCGCACACTGCACAAAGAGAAGCTGTTTGAGAGAGTGATGCGAAAGAAGCCGTTTCTGCATGCACCCCACAAACAGAGTTGCCTGAGGTATGCAAAACCACATTTGGACAAGCCAGTTTCATTTTGGAAGAAGCTCCTGTGGACTGATGAAACAAAGATTGAGTTGTTTGGTCATACAACAATGCGTTATACATGGCGCCACAAAAACACAGCATTCCAAGAAAAACACTTGCTACCCACTGTCAAATTTGGGGGAGGGTCCATCATGCTTTGGGGCTATGTGGCCAATGACGGCATCGGGAATCTTGTTAAAGTTGAGGGTCGCATGGATTCCACTCAGTATCAGCAGATTCTTGAGAATAATGTTCAAGAATCAGTGTCAAAGTTGAAGTTACGCCGGGGATGGATCTTTCAGCAAGACAATGATCCAAAACACCGCTCCAAATCTACTCAGGCATTCATGCAGAGGAACAATTACAATGTTCTGGAATGGCCATCCCAGTCCCAGACCTGAATATCTTTGAACATCTGTGGGATGTTTTGAAGCGGGCTGTCCATGCTCGGCGACCATCAAACTTAACTGAACTGAAATTGTTTTGTAAAGAGGAATGGCCAAAAACACCTTCATCCAGGATCCAGGAACTCATTAACAGCTACAGGAAGCGACTAGAGGCTGTTATTTTTGCAAAAGGTGGATCTACTAAATATTAATGTCACTTTTCTGTTGAGGTGCCCATACTTTTGCACCTGTCAAATTTTTAAATAATGCATATTGCACCTTTTTGGTTAGTACAATAAACCTCATTTCAATCCTGAAATATTACTGCATCCATGAGGCCGGAGCGAGGCGGCATTGTAAGGGGGGTCAACTCAGGTCACCGAGGATAGCTCAGGTCATGCCACCTGAGCTGTCCTCAGGTGACGTGAGTTAACTCCCCTTACAATGCCGCTGTGCTACAGCCTCGAGGGGTTAATAAAGATGCAGTCCCTAAATGTAATTTTTTATTTTTTTTATTAATTTTTCCCAAAATTTTTGACGTGGACTTCGCTGTATTTTTGTGTCCAGCCGGGTACAGCAGGCAGGAACGGGCTGCCCCCAACCCCCAAGTGCCAATTTGAACCTGCCTGGAATTGACTTCCGGTTTATTTACTGCTCTGCCAGCGCTCGGTAATCTCCGGCGGCCGGCGGCAGAGTTCAGCGGTGACAGCAGGGTTCACCCGCAGTCATAGCCTGAGCTATGACCTGGGGTGAACCCTGACTGTCATAGTCGGTTGTCAGCCTGCTATCACTCTGCATTGACGTGTGTGTCTATGCAGATTGATGTAGCAGTGCTGAAATTGCGTTTTGGGACTACGTCAGACGGAAGAGAAAAAATTTGACGTGGGCTTCGCCGTATTACTGGAACCAGCCGGATCCAGCAGGCAGGGACGTGCTGCCCCCATCCCCCAGGTGCCTATTTGTACCTGGCCGGACACAAGAATATAGGGGAGCCCTTTTTTTTATTATTTCATGAATTTCATGAAATAATTTTAAAAAAAATGCGTGGGGCTCCACGCAATTTCTATGTCTAGCCAGGTACAGCTAAGCAGCTGGGGGCTGGAATCCGCAGCGCAGGGAGGCCCAAGCTTTCTGGGCACCCCCCGCTGCAAATTGCAGCCCGCAGCCGCCCCAGAAGATGGCGCGTTCATTGTAGCACCATCCTCTGGCGCTGAACCCCGCTCTTCCAGCGGCCCTGGTGGCGGTGGCACGCTGGGTAATAAAGGGGTTAATACCAGCTTTGTTATACAAGCTGGTATTAAGCCCGAGATTCTTAATGTCAGGCCACGTTTGACCCTACCACTAACAATCTCCAATAAAGGGTTAAAAAAAAACACAACACAGAGAAAATTTTTTATTAGAAATAAAAAAAAAAGCCATTAGGGACTCCAACTTTACTTAAAAAAATCCTCTTCCGTCCGACGTAGTCCAAAACGCGATGTCCTCTCTGCTACATCCCTGTGCATAGATATAGATGTCTATGCACAGGGAATGAGCAGACTGAGAACAATCTCAGCTCTGCTACATCATCTCTGTGCACAGGGAGAGCAGGCGGGCTCTAGGACCCTGGAGCTGCGGCAGCCTGCACAGAGCAGACAGCTGGACTCCTTACTGTGCGAGTTTCCCAGTGATTACTTGCACAGTAATCAGACCAATGCAAGTCAATGGCAATCCTAGTTTTGTCAGAGTCTCTGACAAAACTAGGATTGCCATTGATTTGCATTGGACTCGTTACTGTGCGAGTAATCGCTGGGAAACTCGCAGAGTACCGAGTCCTGCGAGTCCCTTACTACTCGCAGAGTAACGAGTCCTAGCGAGTAGACTCGCCCATCCCTAGAGAATACATGTTTGTTCAAAGGAAAAAAATGAAATCCAACATCTGCTGTTGAGAAGTCATTAAGCTCCATACACATTAAAATGTTGATGGTTTTCATAAAATAATAATAATAATCTTTATTTATATAGCACCAACATATTCTGCAGCGTTTTACAATTCAGAGGTTCATATACAAACAGTCATCAGTAACATTATTAAAAAAAAAACACAATGATTAATGCAAAAATAATGATGACCTTGCTCATAAGAGCTTTCAATCTACAATGAGGTGGAGGTGACACAAATTACAAGTGCTTATTCAAAATGATACTCCAGCCATCTTGAAGAGATGGGTAATAGGTAAAAGCTGCATGAGCCATCACCAGCCAATATTTGTAGTGTTTTTGGGTGCAGTGGAGTTTGACAGAAAGTTATGTTCTGAGAAATATTGAATGATCTATATATAAAGGACTTGGATTAGGAAGCATGAAAGGCCACCCTCAAAAAATATGTTTTTAGGGAGCTCTTAAAACTGTGTTAATTGTGAATAGTCTTAATTTCTAGAGATAGACCATTGCAGAGAATTGGTGCAGCCCAAGAGTAGTCTTGGAGGTGGGAGTGGGAGGTATGGATGAGTGTGGATGTTAGTCAAAAGTCACCTTCAGGGCATAGAGAGCGGGTAGGTTGATAGGCAGAGATGAAAGTGTAGAGATAGTAAGGTGCCTCGCTGTGAAGAGATATATGGATGAGAACAAGCAATTTAAATTAGATCCTATAATGATTAGGCAGCCAGTGCAATGATACTCAATGAGCGGAACCGTCCGAGTAACATTTTGATAGATAGGCGAGTCTGGCTGCCCCATTAAGAATGGACTGGAGAAGGGTCTTGTGAGGAGGAGGCAAATTAATAGAGAATTACAATAATCAAGGCAGGACTGGATCAGAGCATCAGGAAAGATTGGTGTCAAACATAACACCCAGACAGCAAGCCTGCTGCCTAGGTATGGTGCCACACACTGAGAGGGAGATATCAGATTTACGAAGGTTAGTGGATGGTAGGAGCAGAAGACGTTCAGTTTTGGAAAGGTTAAATTTCAGATAGAGAACAAACAAGATGTTAGAAACTGCTGACAGATAGTCACTGGTGTTCTGTGGTACAGCCGGGGTAAGTTCAGGGGTGAAGTGTATAATTGTATGTGGTCAGCAAAAAGATGGTACTGGAAGCCAAATCTGCTGATGGCCTAACTAATTGGGGTTGTGTAGAGGCAGAAGAGAAGAGGGCCAAGGACTGAACCCTGAGGGACCTCAATAGTAAAAAGAAGAGGAGAGGAAGTGGAGTCAGCAAATGATACACTCAAATATCAATCAGAAAGATAGGTAGAGAACCAGGAGAGCCAATTTAGTCTTTAAGCCAATTGACTAGAGCATGGCAAGTAGGAGATTGTAGTCAACTGTGTTGAAAGCTGCAGATAGGTCGAGAAGAATAAGCAGAGAGTAAACAAAATTACAATTTTCTGTGAAAAGGTTATTAGTCACTTTCACAAAGGCAGTTTTTGTAGAATGTAAAGGGCAGAAACAAGATTAATGGATTTAGGAGAGAGTGAATGGAGAGGTAACGGCTGAGGTGGACGTAGACTAGGAGCTCCAAGAGTTTAGAAATGAAAGGGAGAGTGGAGATTGGTCTGTAGTTATTTAAACAGAATGGTCAAGAGAAGGTTTTTTAATAATGGAGTAATGATAGAGTGTTTGAAGTAGGAGCGGAATATAGTATAAACAGCAATTTAATATTGGTTAATTTAAAATAGAAAAACCTTTATTAATGAAGCATTTAAAAGGAAGGGAACACTGGTTTTAACGGGTGTTCTTTATTCCTACGCTTTTCGGAGCGTTACCATGCTCCTTCCTAAGGGTTTTTTGTCCCTGAGGAAGGAGCATGGAAATTCTCCGAAAAGCGTAGGAATAAAGAACACCCGTTAAAACCAGTCTTCCAGTTTCTGGTTTCATTCATTCAGCAGCGCGGATCCTGAGACACTTCATCCAAATACAACTATTGTTCACCACGTCGATCGTGGATGTGTGGGACCTGCAGCAGCTGTATCCAGGCATGCATACTTGTTGTGTGTAACACAACTTTTCCAGGTGAGCAGCTTCCAATAATGTTCTTGCCGATATCTGTAAGGAGATAAGACCCTATTTGCGCATTGTCTCACCCCCTATAGAACAGAGTACTGTGACACTTTGGTATACAATAATTTTACCTCCCAAATCACAGCAGAAACACATTCCAGAGGGGATTATTAGAAGCCATACATACTCCAACTTTGGTGAACTGTTGAGTGGAGTATATAAAAGGAGAGGGAGAGATTGAATCTGTTATTTAAGTGAGTAGTGACGACAGCAGAGAGAGACTGGAGTGGGTGTGAGGGAATGGGGTCACTGGTGCATGTAGTCTGATGAGAAAAAAGAAAGGGGTCTTAAGACTTCTGTGACTGGGTCAAATGTGGAGAGTGAACCAGAGGAGATGTGGGGAGTGATGGCAATAATGGTGCTTGGGGGCTGGGAGTTGATTTCCTGATGAATATTTTATATTTCTCAAACAGGTGCCAGTACTACAGGTAATGAGTGGAGGACAGAGGAGCCTCTTAAAGAAAAAGTTACAGGTCTGTGAGAGCCAGAAATCTTGCTTGTTTTGTAGGTGACAAATACTTATTTTCCACCAAAATTTGAAAAAAAAATTCTTTCCAAATCAGACAATGTGATTTTCATGATTTGTTTACTCATTTTGTCTCTCATAGTTGAGGTCACCTATTACGTCAATTACAGGCCTCTCTCATCTTTTTAAGTGGGAGAACTTGGACAATTGGTGGCTGACTAAATACTTTTTTCCCCACTGTATGTTGACTAAGCTTTCACTAGCCCTTCAAAATAAAGCAGTCTGAATTTTAAAAAAAACTTACTTCTTTCTGTCACATCATGAGCAAAAGCAGTGGTGTATAACACTCCAAGAATACAAAATATGAGAGACAACATAAACATAATAAATCACTACAACAAAGCAACTGAAATGCATGTTAAAAATATAAAAAAACAGGGTTATGACACTCTTGATTTGGCTATTCCTCAATGTATGGGGAAAAAACAACAATTTAGTTGGAATATATTTGTGTTACAGAACTATATTGTTTTCTTTGCTTGCATGCTCTTAGCTATAGAGTTAAAGTTTTGACTGTCTTCCAAGGACATTGATGAAGCACCAATTTTGTTTTTAATCCAATATTGCAAGTCATGTCAGAAGAAGAAGAGCTGCCAAAACTATCACCCTTTCAGGTATCACTATTCATCTGGCTATATATAAAGATGTTTTACAGAAAGAGCTGTAAGTGACTCAAGGGAACCCAGCACTAGTCTTCCCATAAATAACTGTAAAATTACTAAATAAATCCAGATAATACACAATTTCTTCCACTGAAATGATGACTAGAGCATCTATGTTGTATAATCTTTTAAAATTAAGTTTAACAAAATTAAAAAAAACTTTACAATATCTGCACCAAAGTGGGATTATCTACATCCAAGAGACATGATAATTTGATAAATATACGTTTAATAATATTACCAATAGTACCTAGCCTGTTAAAGGGCAAAATTGCCTCAATTTGCATGCAAAACTACCAAAATAATCATATTGTAATGAAACGGTTAAACCCACAATACCAATAATAGACCAATGGCTTAAAATCCTACAATAAATAAAAATATCAAATGCAATCAATTTCTAAAACTGTGTGCTGCTCTGAGACTTTCCCTATCTAATTATTGTGCTTTGGTTGCCCATAGATACCCTCAACAGTTCTTTCATGAAACAAGCTCAGTAGAAAACAGCTTTTAGTCTATAGTGGACATCCTCTTCATAATTTACATTGAAATGTTGCGTGCATCATCTTCAATGAACAATCTATATTTTTTAAGGGACATACTAGAATCACTACTTTACCTTAACACACATATTAATACTTTTTTTTTTTAACCACTGGCTCCTACTACCTTGATAAATACAAACAAACTTATGGGGAAACGCATATGGAAGATAGTTAAAATACCTAATTATAACAAAAATAGGCAACAATAATACCCAATGATGGTTCGGGGCTGCTGTCATGTCAGGGCATTGGAACACCCGGCACATACAGTTGTGGCCAAAAGTATTGACACCCTGCAATTCTGTCAGATAATACTCAGTTTCTTCCTGAAAATGATTGCAATCACAAATTCTTTGGTATTATTATCTTCATTTAATTTGTCTTCAATGAAAAAACACAAAAGAGAATGAAGCAAAAAGCAAAACATTGATCATTTCACACAAAACTCCAAAAATGGGCCAGACAAAAGTATTGGCACCCTCAGCCTAATACTTGGTTGCACAACCTTTAGCCAAAATAACTGTGATCAACCTCTTCTGGTAACCACCAATGAGTTTCTTACAATGCTCTGCTGAAATTTTAGACCATTCTTCTTTGGCAAACTGCTCCAGGTCCCTGATATTTAAAGGGTGCCTTCTCCAAACTGCCATTTTTAGATCTCTCCACAGGTGTTCTATGGGATTCAGTTCTGGACTCATTGCTGGCCACCTTAGAAGTCTCCAGTGATTTCTCTCAAACCATTTTCTAGTGCTTTTTAAAGTGTGTTTGGGGTCATTGTCCTGCTGGAAGACCCATGACCTCTGAGGGAGACCCAGCTTTCTCACACTGGGCCCTACATTATGCTGAAAATTTTGTTGATAGTCTTCAGACTTCATAATGCCATGCACACGGTAAAGCAGTCCAGCGCCAGAGGCAGCAAAGCAACCCCAAAACATCAGGGAACCTCCGCCATTTTTGATTATAGGGACCGTTTTCTTTTCTTTGAATGTCTCTTTTTTTTCTCCTGTAAACTCTATGCTGATGCCTTTGCTCAAAAAAACTCTACTTTTGTCTCATCTAACCAGAGAACATTCTTCCAAAACGTCTTAGGCTTTCTCAGGTAAGTTTTGGCAAACTCCAGCCTGGCTTTTTTATGTCTCGGGGTAAGAAGTGGGGTCTTCGTGGGTATCCTACCATACAGTCCCTTTTCATTCAGACACGACAGATAGTACTGGTTGACACTGTTGTACCCTCGGACTGCAGGGCAGCTTGAACTTGTTTGGATGTTAGTCGAGGTTCTTTATCCACCATCCGCACAATCTTGCATTGAAATCTCTCGTCAATTTTTCTTTTCCGTCCACATTTAGGAAGGTTAGCCACAGTGCCATGGGCTTTAAACTTCTTGATGACACTGTGCACGGTAGACACAGGAACATTCAGATCTTTGGACATGGACTTGTAGCTTTGAGATTGCTCATGCTTCCTCACAATTTGGTTTCTCAAGTCCTCAGACAGTTCTTTGGTCTTCTTTCTTTTCTCCATGCTCAATGTGGTACACACAAGGACACAGGACAGAGGTTAAGTCAACTTTAATCCATGTCAACTGGCTGCAAGTGTGATTTAGTTATTGCCAACACCTGTTAGGTGCTACAGGTAAGTTACAGGTGCTATTAATTACACAAATTAGAGAAGCATCACATGATTTTTCTAACAGTGCAATACTTTTGTCCACCCCCTTTTTTATGTTTGGTGTGGAATTAGATCAATTTTGGGTTTAGGACAATTCTTTTTATGTTTTTTCATTGAAGACAAATTAAATGAAATAATAATACCAAAGAATTTATGATTGCAATCATTTTCAGGAAGAAGCTGAGTATTATCTGACAGAATTGCAGGGGTGTCAATACTTTTGGCCACAACTGTAGTGCAACAGGAGTGGTACACCAGGGAAGATGTGAGGGAAGGCACTGGTGATAAAAAGAGGGGAGCAGGGTCACCACCAAATTCACTGGTGGCTGATCCCTGAGCTCCCTAACATCTCTAGACAGATCCTTCCCCCATGAGCGATCACGTACCTAGGCCCTGCCTGACTCTGGACTAGCCCTGACTAATGAGCAGGCCAGCAAGACACTAGTCTTACTTCTAAGATAAAGACAACACAAGGAAAGGGACAAAAACAAAGGGAACAGATTCAACAAAAGAACTCCAATTCGTCTTCCATAGATATACTCCATTGCATCTGCTGGAATGAGTAACACAGCTTTTTCCAGAGACAACTCCTTCTCAGGCCAACATAGAATGAACTATAGCCAGCATAGGACAAAGTAAGGAGTGGATTTATATAGTGGAAGGGAGGTCCAGCAGCTGAGATTACAACTACCTGTTAATCACAGCAGGATAGAAATGGAATCTTAACCACTTCTCTATCTAAAAACCTATTGCACTTATTGTCCTACAAACCTGTATTTGTAAAGAAAAAAAATCTATTACATTTCTTGAAAATGTTAATATTTCTTTCCATAACAGTTTAGCTGCAAAATTAATGCCAAAATCACACATCTTCATGCAGGTCTTGTTCATTGAGTGAATTTGAGTGTGAGGTTCCTGATGATGATGGTGATGATGATGAATATTGTTACACATGTCAAAAGGGGTTTACATACAAATTACAAATATAGATTATAGGTATATCGATCCTAGGTTGACCAGAGAGTATATATGGGAAGATATCGGAAGATTACTTCAAAGATATATGAAGGAGACAGGTTATGGACGGCTTTGAATGTCAATCTTAGTAGTTTGATTTAGATATGGTCAAGAATTCTAAATCAATGAACGGTTTTGCATGTAGAGAAGCAAAGGACTCATTTGGAGCTTCCTAATAAATTGAGAGAGTCTGAACAGTGATGTGCACCTCAGGGTGCACCTCACCATAAATCTTACTCCAGACCCTGTTGAAGTAAGCTTTGAGGCCATGCTCCTGTTCTGCCAAAGCTCCACCCACATTGTCAGAGCTGGGAGAAAATGGTGTGAAAACTAGGGTTACCAATTTGACTTTTTCTGGAAAAAAAGTCAAAAAGTTCTGGACATACACTAAAATACTTTTAAGGACATATTGGTAAACCTTGACAAATCATTCTGATTATAAGGGATACATGTCTACAGACCATAATTATGACATGAAGACATTAGTTACATACACTGTGAACTGTAAAATGATAATAATTATTAATAATTATAGTAAAAAATTATTTGTGTGGGTTTCTTCAGTTTAAAAAAAAAAGCACGAATGCCTTACTTTTTTTTTTTACAAACAGGGCAAAAAAGAGATACATTTTTTCTGGACTGTCCTGGAATTATAGAATGGTTGGTAATCCTGGTGAAAATGCAGACATGCCAAAAAAATTGTACAGCTTCAAGTTGGACCAAAACTGCAAAACTTTTCAAAAAATGTTGTCACAGAATTCAGACATCAAAACTTGAATGAATCAGGTCCAAAGTTTGCATCTCCAGTCAAAGCATTTGTATTGTACGTTGCCTGCAAGAATTGTTGATTGCAAATATAACATCCAGAATGTATCCAGGATGTACATCCTCTAGTACAGTTGTAGTGTCATACAAAAGATATGTGAGTTATTAACTGCTGTGTCTTCCTGTGTTTAAAATTTCCAAAAACTTTTAAACACACAATGTTGTATCTGTCATCATTAACACAAGATTCTCTCATCCATATGGTATTTAAAGCCATCTGTTTTCCCCTTGGAAAAAATATGTGGACAGTAACTGTGATAGTTTCTAAGGACATTGCTCATTACAATGTTCTTTTAAAGGCAGGAAAATACACATTTTACACAAGTTGTGATATTTTATATAGTGCCTTTATTAAATCCAGGTTTTCCTGGCTATGTTGAACATTAGTCCTAGAATATAGTATTGCTAATATGTAATACAGTTTCTAGTAGCATTTTATCCTCAAAACCATGTTTTCATGATCTTCACTGATAAAGTAATGAACTTTTACTTAAATATTATCTCATTCAACTTTCCATATGGCTTTATATTTTATTGATCAGAATCCTGAATTTTTAGCATAATGATCTACCGGTTATCGTTAAGACCTGAAATCAAAGTAAGATGTACCGTATATACTCTTGTATAAGCCGACCCCAGTATAAGCTGACCCCCCTACTTTTGCCCCCAAAACCTGGGAAAACCTATTGACTCGTGTATAAGCCGAGGGTGGACCCCAGCACAGCTATACAGCCCCCAGCAGTGTGGTATACAGCAGCCTCCCCAGTGGTATATACAGGCCCCAGCAGTATTACAGAAGCCTCCCCAGTGGTATATACAGACCCCAGCAGTATTACAGCAGCCTCCCCAGTGGTATATACAGACCCCAGTGGTAATACAGCAGCCCCAGTGGTAATACAGCAACCCAGTGGTAATACAGCAGCCCCAGGGGTTATACAGCAGCCCCAGGGGTTATACAGCAGCCCCAGGGGTTATACAGCAGCCCCAGTGGTAATACAGCAGCCCCAGTGGTAATACAGCAGCCCCAGGGGTATACAGCAGCCCCAGTGGTAATACAGCAGCCCCAGTGGTAATACAGCAGCCCCAGGGGTTATACAGCAGCCCCAGGGGTATACAGCAGCCCCTGGGGTAAAACAGCAGCCCCAGGGGTTATACAGCAGCCCCAGGGGTTATACAGCAGCCCCAGGGTAATACAGCAGCCCCAGGGGTTATACAGCAGCCCCAGGGGTTATACAGCAGCCCCAGGGGTTATACAGCAGCCCCAGGGTATACAGCAGCCCCAAATGCTGGAACTCACCCTCCTGTATGGTAAGGGCCCCCTGCTGCTTAACTTACCATCCCTGGTCTTCTGCACTGCACGTGCCGGTCTTCTGTGCTCCGTCCTCCATGCTCAAGTCCCGTCCGGCTGCATCCGGATCCCCGGCCGTCGCAGTTACAATGGACATCATCGTGCGACGTCCGGGGATCCCGGATGCAGCGGACGGGACTCGAAGCATGGAGGACGGAGCACAGAAGACCGGCGGTGCAGAGACCGGGGATAGTAAGTTAAGCAGCCCCCGCACACAGTGGGGGCGAGTGCCAGCATTTGGGGGCCGTATTGACTCGTGTATAAGCCGAGGGGGGAACTTTTCAGCCCAATTTTTGGGCTGAAAAACTCGGCTTGTACACGAGTATATACAGTATTTAAATGAGCTGGGTTTTCGTTTTACTGTTTTTTGTATTATATTATGCTATGATTTACGTGACTAGTACAAAGTTGTGCCAATTTTTTATATTTTTTCATAATTTAGAAGATTCCCCGCAAACAAAAAATAAACCACTTCCAAAACAGCTATTTAAAATAGGTCAACTCAATATTAGGCTATACGCCCTCAAAAAGGGTCAAAATGAGTGTCTGATAGCATTTTAGACTTATGTAATGTCCTTGACATAAGGACTTGCTGAAGTGGTTTGTGGTTAGTTCTATATATGAATGAAGTGAAAATGATATGGCCTTTCATTGTTTTCAGTAAATCTTTTTGACCGGGGTAAGGATTTAATTTGTCTGTTGTGCTCATAAGTTATTGTGTAGCCTGGACATCATTGCAAATAATATGTCTCATTTAGCCTCAATGATCAATAAAATTGCTTGTCTAAGTTCTCCATCCACTACGCCACTCATACACTGGCAGGATGCCCACTGTCTACAACTCTGATTTTAAATGCTTTCTTAAGCCACCTTGAATGATCAGTCAGTTCTCAGGAACCCTGAGAGCAGCTGCAGCCAGCTGTGTTGTAAAGGAAGAAAACATCCGATAGACCAAAGTCCAGACTGTACTTGTATCCCAGATGATCCCTGTCTAAAATGGTGGAAACACATCTTTCCCTGCTGAGTAACAGTTTCCACAAGGAAGTTCATTATGAGGATGGTTCCATATGTTTCTTTCGTACATGTAGAAGAAGCCTTCTATTCTTGTCTTATATAGTGAGTCATTTCCATATGAACATTTTACTTCAATGAAAACACTGCATCTTTATTACTCTGATGCAAGGTAAGAGGCTTGGAAACAGTGGTTGCAAGTTGCTATAGTATCAGTATTTGTATTAACATTCGGAAAAATAATCATACATTCCAGTAAATATAGTGTGTGACCTGCATTAAGCAAAACCATAAAAATTTAGGAAAATCATTACAAATTTGAATGGTCCTCCTAAAAAGTAACAGTATCATATATGTGCATTCACCTTTTTTCTAATAATAACATGGGTAATCAACTGGCTTAATCAATAAGGGTCTAAGGTGACAAGAGAATAATATTTGTCAATATTACTATGACAGAAAAAAAATCTTATTTGCCCCAGAGACTATAGATGAGCAAGTAGTGAAATATTCAGATTCAGAAAGCTCTAACCAAATTCTTAGAACTCTATCATTACTCGTCACTTGCTAATCATCCACTGCAAGTTGTGGACAGCTATGGAGGCTGAGTTTCAGCAATGGATGTCTACACTAAAAACCTGAAGCCATAAAACCTGTGATAACGGTGCAAACCTGGTAGCAGCCCTACACCTGGGCAAACTTACACACATTCCTTGCATGGCTACACTATCCTGGCCTGCTGCACAAGGCACAGTCACAGTCTGCTGACTTCCACCTTTCTCACCCTTTGACTAATCAACTAGCATCGCTGCAGAGGTCTTTCAGATAACCAGTTAACTGTTTGATATGTTGTGGCGCCCCACCATGTAAGCTGCCACCAGAGGTACTGCACTCCTGAGATTAGGGAGCATTGTGCCTCTGCTCTCCAGGTGTTGGGATGATGCAGTTGAGCCAAAACACACACACACAAAACACACAGCCCGTAGGTCCCTGGGACGGTGGGTGGACCAAGAGGGAGGACCCAGGCTCCAAAAGGGGGACAGGGAAGTGTAGTAGGAAGTTGGAGAGGAGAGACCATCGAGAAAGGAGTGGAGTGGAAGTCAGGAGTGTAGGGGCAGTGTGGTACCGACTCCCGTGGGCTGGAGCATGACCACACTTGTCCCGAGAGGTGTAGAGGAAGAAGGGAGCCCTTGGGGTACGGAACGAGACGTAGATCCCCGTATGCCCATATCTGGCGATACAGAGGTGCTGGTGGATGACACAGGGACCCAGCCCTGAACACAGCAAGGACTCTTCATGTCTGAACTGCTGAACCGGAGGCCCCAGGCTTCTAACGGGAGCTGTGGCCGAACACCGACAAAACTTGAGGAAAACGGCTGAACTAGAGAGCAGTGCCCCAGGAGGGGGAACAAATAAATACTTGTGGCTGTCAGTCCCTGAGCTCTGTGTGCGGAAGGACTGAGAGCCTGAGGGGGGCAGAGCGGTGTAATGCTTGCCCCAGAAGAGAACTACCTCTTATAGCGCTGAGAGAGAGACCACCAGAGACGGAAACACCTAGAGAGAAGGAAAGGGGCACCAACCGAGGCTCGACTGCACTAACCTGGTTCTGGAGACGATGCTGAATCGGAGGTTGGCAAGAGACGTACCCGGTGGCCATGCTGGAACCACCAAGTAAAAGTAACAGAACTGGAGCAGTGGTGTGTGAGACTTTCTTTAACAGCAACCACCAGCCGCAGAAGCCCCATGAGACAACGGGGTACTGATGACCCAGTGAACATCTGCCAAGGTACAAACTGACTCCTCCATCCTTCTGCCTGGGGACCGCGCTCCACCTGGGGGAAGCAGAACCATCCAAGCTGCCGGTCACTGTCCCCAGAGGTTCTGAAGCAGCAGCTGCGGTCCTGGCTGCATATCACAGGTGGCGTCAAAAATACCCCTTTCCCTAGTCATCCCCTGTCATCCTCCTCCGTTTATTAAAATGACACCGCCAGGGTCATGGGACCAGGTCTCGGCCCCCGTCTGTCCCTGTGAAAGGAACCGAGAAGTGAAGAAGAACAACTGCTTCCCGGTTCCCGAGTCTTCCCCAGCCCTGGAGTGGGCGTGTCAATGCGATGTCCCGACATGGTGGAATTCCACTCTATATATGTTGCAGTGACTGTGGCAGCAGCATCAAGCCCTGGTGCAGTATGCAGTTATGCATACAGTGACTGAAACAAGCAGAATGTGGTGCAAATGATGCATGCAGAGTGGGCACAGATCATGGACCACTGCCCACAGTTTCAAAATGTCTACTAATATGGTTAACGATGGATGATGCCAACATCTGTGTCAACATTCCGGTCATCTACATGCTGGAGCAAACTTTGAAATGTTTGGGGGAGAAGGAGGAAGAGGAGGATGCGAAAAGGATATCAATATCTCAAAGGCCTGAACTCTCGTCACACAGGCATGTGGTATGGCAGGGTGGAGTAAAGCGACAGAGGGGAGCTCATAGTATCAGAAAAAGTGTTAGGGCAGGTGCAGGAGTCAAGAAACAAATAGAGGAGGATGAAGTTGAAGAGGTGATGGGCACAGAATAGACAGGAGACAAGAAATAAATGATTACCCTTTCTGTTGCTGAGGTTGGCGGGACAGGGCAAAGAAAGAATGCTCGATTTTTACACCGCCACCAACACAACAAGGACTTGGGCCTCATGGATGCATCAGAGAAATGAGCGCCTTTGGCTGCACTATCTGCAACATTACGCCATATTGTTAGGTATCAAACTAGCGATGACTACTGGGTTGCCACACTGCTGGATCCACGGTACAAAAGTAAATTGAGCTAGATGCTTCCCGTCTTTGACAGGGACACATGCTTGCTGTATCAAAAATACTGGTAGACAATCTTAGGACTTTCCCCAACACAGTAGTGGGGGACACAGCACGCATAGCAGATTCACTCTTTCAACAAGGGGGACATCGAGTCGTCAGCATAGAAACATAAGCAACACCTGTTTAATTGTCAGGAGCAAATTCTGGGAGTTCTTTCACTAATTATTTTTAAGCCGGCCCATCTACCGGCAGAACAGAGTACAAGTCTGACACATAGTGAATGACTGGAGAGAATGGTGTAGGAGTATCTAGAGCTCAATATCCATGCCATCAGGGGGGTTTGGACCTTTTTGCATTTTGGGTTTAAAAAATGGAGGAGTAGCCTAAGCTTGTCCCTCATACCTTGTAGGTTTTGTTATGTCCGGCAGCTGGCATTCTCTCAGAATCTGGCAGTCCCCTGAACGTGTAGACTGGTTAACTTTCATCAAGATGAATCAGTCATGGATCTCCTAAGAATTTTCTACCACAGAAGTAGTGGGCAGAGTAGGTGATGTTGTACTTTTCATCATACTGCATTAATCTCACCATTATGCAATTTTTATTGTGGGTTAATTGTTTCCACTTTGGTGGTATCTGGCACTAATTTTTTGAAATGTAGAAATACTTTTTGGGGGTCTCCTTCTTGTCTGTTTCCTTAGCAGGGCTGTGTGAGCACAATGCCTATACATGTCACTCATTCCTCTGTTATTAATGAATGTTTAACCTAATGTGAAATGCTAGGCCAGGCCCTGTTGCAGACTCTGTCTTGCATGCAGTCTGTGCCATTATACAAGTTTTATTCTGGGTCAATTGATGACACTTTGGTATCTGGCCCTAATTTTTTTGAAATGTGGAGACTCTTCTTAGGGTATTTTTGTTTTGTGTTTATGAATTTAGCAGGGCTATCGAGCAACCATGCCGTATACATGTCATGACCCACCTGAAACATCTTCCTGTAGCATCCATGAACCTAATACTTGTGCCACCAAGGTGGCGGAGCATAACATTTATTGGGGCACTGGCATAGGTATTGGACCCTGCACAATATATCTATACATGTGACTGACCAGTGACTAATAGTTCCTATAATATTCCATGAAACTAATATTTCTGCGATTTGAGGGTGGCAGAACATAACATTTTTTGAATGTTGCATAAGTTAGGGTCCCCTGCCCAATAGGACATGTAGCTGACCTAGCTGACTAATTCTTCTGGTAGTATTCAATGAAACCAATATTTGTGCCAGCTCATAGACAGCTCAGTGACTGACATCTGCCTTAATTCCCTATATGGCACATGTGTTGCACATTGGCTGTTTTTAATCAGATGTTTATGTTGGAAATTAAAGATAGCACACGTATGAGGCGAGTTGTGTGAGGTGATTTGTGCACATTTGTGTCTGTCTGTGTGGTGTGTGTGTCCCTTGGGTGTGTGTATGTGTGTGTCCCTGTGGGGTGAGTGCATGTGTCCCTATAGGGTGTGTATGTGTGTATGTCCCTGTGGGGTGGTCTGTGTGGTGTGTGTGTGTATCTGTGTTGTGTGTGTCTCTTTGTGGTGTGTGTGTGTCCCCGTGGGGTGAGTGCATGTGTCTGTATAGGGTGTGTATGTGTGTGTGTGTCTGTGGGGGGGTCTGTGTGGTGTGTGTGTGTCTCTTTTTGGTGTGTTGTCCTTGTGGGGTGAGTGCATGTGTCCCTATAGGTTGGCTATGTGTGTGTCCCTGTGGCGGGGTCTGTGTGTTGTGTGTGTGTCTCTTTGTGGTGTGTGTGTGTCCCTGTGGGGTGAGTGCATGTGTCGCTATAGGGTGTGTGTGTGTCCCCTTGGGGGTGTGTGTGTGTGTCTCTGTGTTGTGTGTGTCTCTTTGTGGTGTGTGTGTTTGGGTGCATGGTGAGTATCTAATGTTGGGGCTGCACCTTAGCGACTATACACTTGCTGTTACTCTTTGTGTGCATGTGGTGTGTATACATGTCCCCGTGCATGGTGAATATCCCATGTTGGGGCCCCACCTTAGTGACTATATGCTGGTATGTGCTGTTAGTCTTTGACGCTATCATTAAGCCCCTCTCATTCACAACTGTCAACTGGTAACTGCCACTTTTTACCCATTATGTAGATAGGGTCAAAATTGTTTGGTGAATTGGAACATGCGGGGTTAAAATTTTGCCTCACAACATAGCCTATGACGCTCTCGGGGTCCAGACGTGTGACTCTGCAAAATTTTGTGGCTGTAGTTGCGACGGTGCAGATGCCAATCCCGGATATACACACATACACACACACACACACACACTACACACTAAAACACACACAACACATTCAGCTTTATATATTAGATATATATATAACGATTTTTTTGTCTAAAAGTTTTTTATATAAAAGTTGTAGTAAACATGGTGCAGGAATATTTCTTTTAAAAAAATGTCCTTTTCAACTTTACTGATTACAATTTTCACATATTAATTTTTCAGAAGAATGTTCCTTTGCAGACATTTTGTCCACAAGTAGTACAGAAATGCTCAGATTTCCCTTCCTTCTTTGCTTGACAAATATAACAGCACTTTCTTTTTTTTCTCTTGGCTCTGGATGTTTCTGAAAATGTATACCACTTCGGATCATAGCTTCCATAATTTGCCTTGGCAAGCCTTTCGTGTTGCTTCGCTCCATCATGGTAGGCATCAAAAAGTCTCTTTTCACTATAAACAATATAGCTATTGAGGGCTGCACATCAAGGATATTATAAAAAATGACCACAGGCCACGTTTTGTCTGCCTCTTGCAGAATACTTTCCAATCATTTCATCCATCTTGTCCACACCTCTTTTGTTTTATTATAATGCAGTATGATTTCAGGTTTCTGTTTCCTGTCATCGGTGTCAATACTTCCATCATGATGCATTGTATTCAGTAATATCACAGATTTTTCTTTGTTTGCTTTATAAGATACCATTGTCGCTTGATTGCAGAAACCAAAGACACTCTCATAAAGTGGTCGCTTGGGATTGTGCTTCAAGATTGGAGGAATTTTGCGGCAGGTTTGGCCTCATAGTACCAATAAGTGTAAGCTTTTTCTGTAGCAAAAATTTGCCCAGTTCCAGATTGGTAAAGTAGTTGTCTATTGTTATATTTTTTCCAGAATTGAAAATTGGTACTGCAAGTGTTTTTACTATGTCAGAACGTAGGTCTTTCTGGACTGGAGCATCAGCTTCTTTATCACAGTAAATCAGACCATTCATGCCATAATAGCTTGTAGAATCACACAACCAGAAAGTTTTTATGCCATACTTGGCAGGTTTACTGGGCATATACTGAATGAATTTGCAACGTCCCCTAAAGGCAAGAAGTTGCTCATCCACTGCCACATTGTCATTAGAATGGTAAAGCTTTGTACAGTTTTTTTTTTGAACATTAATTTTTATTGAGTATTTGTCCAATTAAACAAATCAAACCAATCAAACAACATAAAATTATATAAAAGTAGAAGAGTAAAATATAGAATTTAAGACAGAGAGTAAAAAGAAAGAGAGAAGACTCCCCAAAAGCATGGGGGGGTGAGATGGAAGGGGGGAAGGGTGTCCGCCTCGCAACAACACAAATAATGCAGATTTCTAGGTAACAAACTAACAACACAGAGTGAATAGTATGGAAAAATGTAAATGTAGACGTACAGGCATTCAGGTACACATGTGTTCAGGAACGCAAACTAGGCCCGTGTCTAGAGAGCCAGTGACGGATTAAAGTTGAAGATTGTCCTCTCTCAGAAGTCCGGACATGCACTCAATTCCAGAGATCTAGGCACCAGTTCAGAAGGAACAGGGGTGGCCTGAGGGTGGGAGGCCCACAATTCCCAACGATTTTGTACTGAAAGTCTAGTGGGTCTGTCCAAGGCAAGGTAGGATTCCTGGTGGAAAATACAGTTGATCTTGCGAGTGACCTCCGATAGAGTGGGAGGAAGGTGGGACTTCCATCTGGCCGCTACACAGAGGCGTGCAGCAATGAGGATATAGGAGGCCGTCCCCCTGAGCGGCAGAGGATAGTCCAGGAGACCTATGTTCAAAACTGTCAATTGAGGAGTCAGGTCCTGTAGCACCCCCGTAACTGTTTGTAGAAGACTGGATACAAAACCCAAAAGGGAGTGGTTTCGGGCATAACCACCACATGTGGGCCAGATATCCCCTCCCCCCACACTGACGCCAACATAGTGTGATAAGTGGCTAGCAAAGGACACCACCCGGGCGGGGGGGTGGTACCACCAGAAGTGGTTTACACACCTGGAGGTCTTTCCCACCTCCGAGGAAGCGGCATGCCAATCCTCCACCGAAGAAGTGAAGCCTAGGTCTCTCTCCCAGCATTTCATGTATTGTAGTTTCGAGGTTGTGCCACTACCGAGTAGCATTCTATACAATTTGGAAAAACCTTTTGGGCGGTCAGCCTTAGAAAGGATAAACTGTAGCAGTTGGGACGGACTCTACGGACCCCCCAACCCACCAAGATAAGTGCTTGTTCCCAGCAGATGCGTAATTTGTAGAAACTGAAAAATTGAGGACCTACAGGAAGGGCGGGACTCACAGAAGGAATCAAAGGTCTCAACGGAAGGAGGGCCCCCAGTGGCAAGAAAGTCCCCCAGAGCACCAACCCCCGCGATTCTCCACGTCTGCGTGTGTAGTGACGGAATCAGCAGGTGAAGGGAAGACAGAGGGACAGCGTCAGGGAGGAACCTCGTCAAGGACTGTGGCAATTCTCTCCAGTAGGAGAGTAGAGTGCGAGTCGTCTCAAGCAGCGGGGTCCAATCCACCGAGTGGATGGACTCAGCTGCCAGGTGAACCCCCAGGGATCTGGGAAGATTCAATATGCACCCATCTGAGGTTTGTGGGTGCATGCCACCAGTTCCTGGCCTCCTCCAAGACAGCCACCCTATTGTAAGCTGAAAAGTTAGGTGTCACGTCCTACTGACGGACCCCACATGTGGACCCACTGGACCACGTAGAGCGGATGCTGATACCGGGAGATAGAGAGGCGGACCAGTACGGTAGAGTCAACAGGTTTATTAGAACAACAACAACACAAGAACCCACGCCCCAGGGGAGAGCCACAAGGTCGCAGCACCGGAATACCACTGAAGGAGGCCCCGGAGCGCTTAACCCCTATACAGGGATACCGCCGGTACCAACCTCGGGGGGACCAATGAAGCGGACACGAGTGTTAAACCGACCCCAGGCGACGTGGTAACAAAGCAGCAACCGGGTATAAAATAAGACACGGGAACCGGGAACACGGAGAATCCGGAGCAGGGCTGAGATAGCGCTTCGGCAGGGAAGAGGTCCAGGAAGCAGACCGAGACCACTGGAGTCAGTGAGGAGCCGGCACGGGAGGAATCTGTGGGAAGGAACAAGAGTAATCAGATATCAAGCCAATAAAGGAACAACCTGACCAGACCAGGATTAGCAAGTTCACTACATAGAAATTGCCCTGGCAAAGAGTAAGAGGAAATGGGAAGCTTATATCACAGCAGGATACTCCTGATTGGCAGAACACAGAGACCTGGTGATTGGCTGAGGGGAGGAGCAAGCTCCCTGCAGTTCTCCAGCAGATACTGATTTGGAGATGGATTGTCATAGCTCAAGCAGCGGTCCCGGAAGTGAGAGGAGCAGCGTTGCTCAAGCAGAGGGTGCTGGACCCCTGCGGCTGGGGACCGGTGCGCGCACCCGGGGAGCATATGGTAAGGAAGACGCTACCCGACCGACCCGCGGGCGGCGGCTGCCAGCGCCCCGGAGCCGTCGGTGGATGGTCGACACCCGGGATCCTTGAGGCCGGACAGGGGCGGTAGGAGCCGAGGGAGTAACGGCAGCAGGCCGCGGGGCACGGGTGGCAGACCCCCGGTTGGTAACATTAGGTAAACCCATTCCCCCAGCATGTAACGGGAGATACATAATGTCTTGCGCTATCCGTGGGGTATTGTTTGCCCATACGTAACAGTTAGAGATCTGTTGGAGTTTAAGGAGCATGTCTTTTGGAATTTTAAAGGGAATACACTTAAGATAATACAGAATTGTCGGCAGCAAAAGCATTTTAAAGGCGTTAAGACTCGCGATCCAGGACAGCTTCTTAAGGGAGTAGGTGGCGGTGGCGCTAAAAATTCTAGAGCAAAGGTTATTAAAATTGTGTCTAAATAAATGGGCAGTGGGGGTAAGAGTAATACCCAAGTAGGGAATTCCCTCCTTCGACCATTTAAAAGGTAGAGAGCTGGAGATGTTGGAGATCAATGGGTCCGGGACGATAAGGGGAAGAATGATCGATTTCGTAGCGTTTAGTTTGTAGTAGGAGGTCAAGGAGAAGGAGCAGAGGGTGGACATTACCGCCGGCAAGGACTGCGATATGTTAGTACAGGTTATGATGATATCGTCAGCATAGAGGCCAATGGTGTGTGTCTCCTGGCCAACCCGAACACCCTCCACCAACGTGCTGGTGCGGATCTTCTCTGCCAGGGGCTCTATCGCTAGGGCAAATATTGTCGGGGATAAAGGGCAGCCCAGGTGGGTTCCATTTGTGATCTGAAAGGCAGGCGAAAGAAACCCAGAGGCAAGGACCCTGGAGTTGGGACGGGAATACAAGGCCATTATAGCTGAGAGGAAGGGCTCAACAAGGCCAAACTTCCGAAGGACCACTTCCAGGAAACCCCAGTGCACCCTGTCAAATGCCTTCTCGGCATCTGAAGACAGGAATGCCCCAGGGTCACCCTTCAACTCCAGATGTTTAAGAAGATTTATCATCCTCCTCGTCCCGTCCTTCGCCTGCCTTCCAGCCACGAAGCCCACCTGGTCTGGGCTAACCAGCCTAGGAACTACATCTGCCAACCTAGATGCTAGAATCTTTGCAAAATTCTTTAGATCACAATTTAGGAGGGAGATGGGGCGATACCTCTCCGGCGAATCCGGCGGTTTGCCAGACTTGGAAATGGTAATTATTGTAGCCTGTGAATGTAAGGGGTCAATTTCCCCCATCTCCCGCCAGTGGTGGAAGGTCCTTAGAAGGAAATGAGCCAGGACTCCAGCAAAGGAGCGAAGATACTCGTTGGGAAGTCAGTCAGGTCCGGGGGCCGAATACAATTTGGTGCCCTGGATGGCCAACTCGACCTTCATCAGAGTGAAGGTGAAGTTCAATCTCTCCCTCTCCTGCTGAGTAAGAGAAGGTAGGTCCAATCCCTCCAAGAACTCCCCAATTAGTTTAGTAGTGGGCTGGGGGGTCGCTGCATCCGACTTAAGGTTGTAAAGTTTAGCGTAGTATTTTTGAAAAACGCCAGCTATGTCATTGGGGTTTCTGACCGTTCGTCCTGAGTCATCCGTCATTTTTCGCAATAGTCTCCCTAGCTTCTTTTTTCTTTAACCGTCGCGCCAATAGGGCGCCCGCTTTATCCCCTGATTCATAGAAGATTGTTTTGGAGTGGCGAAGGTATTTCTCATGACGACACAGTAGGTGGGCCCTAAAGCTGATTCTGGCGGCGATCAGTAGAGACGTCGTTGCAGATGTCGGGTGTTGTTTATTCAGGGTTTCAAGATTTTGTATCTGAGCGAGCAGATCTCTCCCTCTCCCGTGCTCTCCTCAGTCTCGCCGCCCTCTGCAAGAAACGTCCCCGGACATAAGCCTTATGGGAGGCCAACAGAGTCTCGACATTCACTGATCCATTATCATTAATTGCAAAAAATTCTGCTAGGAGAGAGCCCAAATCCTCCACCAATCCAGGCTCAGAGAGCAAAGCCCGATTCAACCTCCATGCCCCAGGGGAAGGGGGTCGCGAGTCAAGTACCACATCAAGGGACACCGGAGCATGATCAGACCAGGTTATCAACCCAATTTCCGCACAGGCGCAGGCCGGGAGGGTCTTGTCATCTACCAAAAAGTAGTCCAGCCTCGAGTAAGACGCGTGTCTGTGCGAAAAGAAGGAGTAATCCCTTTCTGTGGTATGCAGGTAGCGCCAGATGTCGTGAAGATGATATTCACGACAGGTGGGACCAAGCTCTCGACTCCTCCCCCCGTCCCCCGGGAGCAATCCGAGGTCCGGTCATAGATCAAGTTAAAATCCCCACATAGTATCTTCAAGGCTCGCGGGTGGTCATGTAGTCCGACAAGCAGATGGCGGAGAAATTGTACCTGCCCCTCATTCGGAGCATAGATCGAAACAAGCACCACCTCAACTCCAGCTATGGTGCATACCACGATAACAATTCGTCCCGAAGGGTCAGAGACTGAAGAGAGACCACTCTCTTCATTGGAGAATTAGCAAAAAGAGCAGTAGGGTACAGGCCTATGGTGGAGTCTGTGATTTTCCTCCACCAGGAGGTGTGATTCCTGTATGCATAAGATATCAGCGTTCATTTTTAAAGCGTCCCTCCAAAGGAGGGAACCCTTAAATGGGGAATTTAAACCCCACACATTATAGGAGACAATTTTCATGTTCCATACAATAGGGCATTAGTAAATGTAAGAATGTCACCTTTTGGGACGTGGATAGGAGGCGAACCCCACAGGAGGAGACAGAGGGGGGGAGGGGAGAACGGGTGGGGAAGAGGGTGAGAGAAGAGAAGATAGAGATAAACAATAATAAGGAAGCAAACATAGAACATACATGTAAACGTTTTCAAAAGAACTGGCCAATTCTCGGCCACACCATCCGGGGGGGGGGGTTATGCGGGAGGATTCTCAACCCGCCCATCATCTCTCATACCTAGATAGCCGGGCAAAATCCCGCAACCAAGGAACAAAAACCCCCTCTTAAAAGTCCTGCATCCAAACACAGACATACATGGGTATCATGGCTTATATGACTTGGTGCCACTCAGCGGGGAAACAGAGCCTCTACTCCTAGTGTGAGGATGATGGGAGTCATTCTCCGTATCAGGCAATAAGTTCCACTGTCTTAGGGCTTTCCCGAAATGACTTGGGGAAGAGGAAGATCTGGGTAGTCCCTTTGTATCTGAACTTCAGTCTCACAGGGGTGCCCCAACTGTAGGCAATATGTTTATCATGTAACACTTTGCAATGAGGGGCGAACTCCTGTCTGCGGGCCAGTGTCCCAGGCGATAGATCAGGGAAAACAGAGATGCCAGAGAAGGAGTCTGGAATATCCCTTTCCCGCCTCATTTTCTGTAAGATCTGATCCCTAACCTGTAGGGCAAGCAGGGTAAGCAGGATATCCCTGGGCAATGATTTATTGATCTGGGGCGGCTTTGAAATACGAAAGTCTGCTAGGCGTCAGCTCTGCAACTCCAGTGTCCGGGAGCAGGGACCGTAGAAATGGCAGGACTGTGTTGGTTAAATCCTCATCCTCACCAGCCTCTGGAAATCCTCGGAGCTTGAGATTATGCAGCTGACCTTTGTCCTCCAAGTCCCACATCTTTAGTTTCAGGAGTTTAACATCGCCAGCCATCTGAGAACAATCCACCAGTTTGTTACGGACTGTGGCGTATTCCGCCATCTTGCTCTCTATATGGTGTGCCCTCTCCCCTAGGGCCGTGAGCTCCTCTTTAAACTCCCTCAGCATGAGCCGCATGTCCTCCTGGAGAAAGGCATGCAGCGAGGCCAGCATCTCCTTGAGGAAGCCCTGAGTGACAAGGGCCTCTCCACTGCCCGAGGCAGCACGGTCCCCAGAGCTTCCAGCAGTGCGAGGTGAAGTCCTAGCAGAGGGGGAGGAGTGTGCAGGGCGAGAGGGAGACAGCGCCATATTAGAAGCTGCAGCTGCAGGGGGCCTCTCAGGAGGGAAGAAATCTGTGACCCTGGAGGGCTCACCTCGCTTCCGTGGCTGGTTCTTCGGCATCCCCACAATGTCATGACAGTGTGCGGGGACGCTATAGGGGATTATGAGGTGATCCTCACGTTCTGTGCTGCTTGTCTGCAAGATGGGTGCGGGAGCTCACAGAAATGCGGCTGGCGCCATGAGCCTCCAAGCCACGCCCCCCTTTGTACAGTTTTTGATAAAAAGATTCCAGATGTAGCTAATAGGGGCTAATTTATCTGTTTCCAACCTCACAGGACGAGTTCTCTTATCATCAAAACAAAGGCTTCTCTGAATATTCTCAAATCTATTGACTGACATTGTAGCTTTGTAGTGTGGATCTGAAAAAGGGTTCAGAAATAATTCTCTGATTGGAACATCATATGGTTTTGTACAC
This sequence comes from Allobates femoralis, assembly GCA_033576535.1. Lineage (NCBI taxonomy): Eukaryota > Metazoa > Chordata > Amphibia > Anura > Aromobatidae > Allobates > Allobates femoralis. The sequence continues at coordinate 220,960,753 of JARQOC010000003.1, forward strand.
CCTGCCAGAAAAGTAAAGGGCCATATAACCATATAGTTCCTCTTTTGTTATATTTTTCCATGTTTTTTTCTTCCTAAAGTGATATGTTTTCCTTCTAAGTTAGTACACAAAACTACCTCATCTGCAATATCATCTGAAAAAAATGTACAAGAAAACATCTCTTTTAGACAAAAATTGGGGAATTCCTACAGTGCCTTCACCATCTCTCATAATATTATGTCATGGGGTGCGTCCAAGAACCCCAGCAGTACTGTTCCAAAAAACATTAGTTTTGGATGTTCTATTTGTATGTTCTGCTGGATCCACTACTTCTTCATCATCTGAAGAATCACTGGACGATGAAGTAGAGACATTAGCTGGTGGCATGTACTCTTCATCGGACAAAGAAAGTTCACTGTCTTCATCACTATCAAAAATTATTGCCACGATTTCTTGGACAGTCAAACCCCTGGATGTAGACTGTGCCATTGTAACCTTAGATGTCAGTAAACTAAAATGAAAAAAAAAAATCATTACAATCAGGGTTGTGCACTCTTTGTTAGTGTGAGTGCTAAAGGTAAAGTGCAGCCCCCTCCTCTTGCCTTCAGCAGCTCACCACTTTCTTTTAGGTGCAGTAGAAGACTCTGGATTTTTGAAGGTCAGAAAGTTTCTTTTTCCAGAAGCAAGAAAGCTGACTCCTTCCTCCAAAGTCTCTTCAGCAAGTAGCACACAAAGAACAGGATGTTGTCTGTCCTCCTGTTCCTGTGTGTTCATGACCTGCGATGATGTCAGAGACACATGAGGGAGCCTCCCTCCCAAGATCACATGACCATGTAGTCAGGCAGAATACACACTCCTCCCAGCAACAGCAGAGTCATAAAGACTGAGTAATAAATACAAAGTCTTCCCTAGCAACAGTACAGACAAAAAGACTGAGGATCACATGTAAACCAAGTACAGGCCTAAAAGGCCCCAGGTATGTGAATATGGGGTAGTCCCAAAAAAGAGTTGTTTTATTGAAATGCCTATGACATAAAAATATATGAACTGGAAATTACTAACAACTATATACCTGAGGAATACCTAGAGTTTAAAAATTCTAACTAAAGTAATCTTGCAGAAAATAGAAAACAAGTAACCTAGCAGGACTGCGAGCCCCCAGGGTTAACAGCACACTGCCTACTAAGCCTATATATGTCACTGATCCAGATGAATAATTCTTTCTAAAATATTCTTTGGAACTGATATTTGTGCCACCTGAGTGTGTCACAGCATAAAATTTATCGGAGTAGTTGCATGAGGTCTGAGGTCCCCCGGTCCATCAATCCTTCACCTGTCTCTCATCTCCCTGTTCCTGATCAATGTTTAACCTTGAAATGTAAGTACAGGCCCTTTTCCTGACGTTTTGCCATGCATGCAGGCTGCACCATTATGCAATTTGTAGTCTGGGTCAACTGATGCCACGTTCATGGTGTCTGGCCCTAATTTGGTGAAATGTGGAGACTCTTCTTGGGGGGTCTTTGTTGTGTGTGTTTTTTAATTTAACAGGGCTCTTTTAACACCATGCCTACACTTGTCACTCATCTTCCTGTTCCTGATGTACAGGTGTATGTAGAAACTTGAAATACTGGGCCAGGCTTTATCTCATGCATCCATAATGCACAGTGATGAAAATTTTAACTGTGGGGAATAGCTGGCACTGTTCCTGGTGTCTGTCCCTAATGTGAGCTGTTTTGGCAGTTCTTGTGCCCCTTGGAAAGTGTTCTCTAGGCCCTTGAGTTTGACTCCCATTGATTTGAATGGCATTCGTCGATCTATTTGGTAGGCCTACCAAACTTGAAATGGTAGGTCAGGTCCTCTTCCGACCCTGTACCATGCATCCAGGCTGTGCAATTATACAATTTTTAAACTTGGTCAATTGATGCCACTTTGGTGGTATCTTCTCCTAATTTTTTAAATGGGGAGAGGCTTATTGGAGTCTCCTTGTTGTGTGTTGCCTGAATTGAGCAGGACTCTCTGAACACCATACCTACAGCTGTCACTCATCCACATCTTACTCAATGTGGAACGTTCAAATGCTTGGTCGGGCCTTGTCCCATGCATACAAAGTGCACAATTTAAAAAATTTACCGTATATACTCGTGTATAAGCCAAGTTTTTCAGCACAAAAAATGTGCTGAAAAGTTGCCCCCTCGGCTTTTACACGAGTCATATACTCGGTATACAGGCCGCCCCCCCATCAGTGGTATACAGGGCCCCCCTCTTGCTGCCGCACACCTGTAAAGGAATACATCATTATATTTATCCCTGTCGCCGCTGCCGCCGCTCTGCACCGTGCTCCTCCGGGTCTTCATGCTTCTTCCTGCTTCCTCCAACGGCGCACAGGAAATGACGTCATTGTCTGTGCGCCGGAGGAAGAAGCATGAAGACCCGGAGGAGCGCGGTGCAGAGCGGCGGTGGCGGCGACAGGAATAAGTATAATGATGTATTCCTTTACAGGTGTGCGGCAGCAAGAGGGGGGCCTTGTATACCACTGATTGGGGGGGGCCTGTATACCACTGGGGCCTGTATATACCACTGGGGCCTGTATATACCACCGGGGCCTGTATATACCATTGGGGCCTGTATATTCCACTAGGGTCTGTATATACCACTAGGGCCTGTATATACTACTGGGGCCTGTATACCACTGGGGCCTGTATATACCACTGGGGCCTGTATATACCACTGGGGCCTGTATATACCACTGGGGCCTGTATATACCACTGGGGCCTCTATATACCACTGAGGCCTGTATATACCACTGGGGCCTGTATATACCTCTGGGGCCTGTATATACCACTGGGGCCTGTATACCACTGGGGCCTGTATATACCACTGGGGCCTGTATATACCACTGGGGCCTGTATATACCACTGGGGCTGCTGTATATACTGCTGGGGCCTGTATATACCACTGGGGAGGCAGCTGTATACCACTGCGGCTGCTGTATATACTGCTGGGGCCTGTATATACCACTGGGGAGGCTGCTGTAATACTGCTGGGGCCTGTATATACCACTGGGGAGGCTACTGTATACCACTGGGGCTGCTGTATATACTGTTGGGGCCTGTATATACAACTGGAGAGGCTGCTGTAATACTGCTGGGGCCTGTATATGCCACTGGGGAGGCTGCTGTAAACCACTGGGGCTGCTGTAATACTGCTGGGGCCTGTATATACCACTGGGGAAGCTACTGTAATACTGCTTGTCCTGTATATACCACTGGGGAGGCTGCTGTATACCACTGGGGCTGCTGTATATACTGCTGGGGCCTGCATATACCACTGGGGAGGCTGCTGTATACTACCACTAGGAAGGCTGCTGTATACTACCACTGGGGAGGCCGCTGTATACTACCACTGGGGAGGCCTGTATACCACTGGGGGGGCCTGTATACCACACTGCTGGGGGCTGTATACCTGTGCTGGGGTCCCCCCTCGGCTTATACACGAGTCAATAGGTTTTCCAGGTTTTGGGGGCAAAAGTAGGGGGATCGGCTTATACACGAGTTGGCTTATACACGAGTGTATACGGTAACTCTGGGGAATTGTTGCCAACTTTCCTCATGTCTGCCCCTAATTTGAACTGATTTGGCTGCTTTTGAGATCCCCCCCAGAAGGTGTTTCCTATGCCTTTGATTTTGCCACCCATTGAAATCAATGGAGTTTGGGAGGTTCGTTGAACAGTTAGCAGAACTATTCAGCGAACTTCTGAAAGTTTGGTAAACCGAACTGAACTTTAAAAAGGTTGCTCATATATAATAATAATAATAGTTATTTATTTCGCGCCAACATATTCCGCAGCACTTCACAATTCAAAGTTCATGTTTAAGCAATCATAAGAAACAGTTATTAGAAAATACAATACAATGCAAAAAACAATACAATATAGTACAAAGCACAATAGAATAGAGCAAAATAATGACAGCCCTACTCATAAGAGCTGACACTTTAACAATGAGATAGGGGTGACACAAAGTATAGGTGCTTATTTACAATGATGATGGCATAGTCATCTAATTACAACTAGTGATGCATTGAGGATATTCATGCCACAGGTGTGTCAAATAATTTCATATCATTCTGTGGTTAAGAGCTATGAATTGTATTTTTAGTAGTAAATACTGCTTTAACCCAAGATATTTTATTATCACAAGGGGACATAGCTAAAACCAGGCAGCACGGTGGCTCAGTGATTAGCACTGCAGCTTTGCAGCACTGGGGTCCTGGGTTCTAATCCCACAAACGACAACATCTGCGAAGGGTTTGTATGTTCTCCTTGTATTTGTGTGTGTTTCCTCCATGTTCTCTGGTTTCCTCCCACACCCCAAAGACATACTGATAGGAAATTTTGATTCTGAGCCCCAATGGGGACAGTGTTGCTGATGTATGTAAAGTGCTGTGGAATTAATGGAGCTATATAAGTAATAAATATTTTTAAGTGAATAAATATTAAAAATGACCCATAATTTGTTATACAATTTCTGCTTCATGTGACAATACCCCACATGTGACTGTATAGTACTGTTTGGCTAACAAGGCAAGAGGGGAAAGGAGGGGATTTGACTTTTCTGACACAGATTTTACAAGAATGATTTGTGGACTCCAATTGCAGAGTCCCTGTTTTGCCTAAAGAGAGGAAACCCCCTCAAGTGACACCTTATTAGAATTTACACCCTCTAGCAATTTATCTATTGATGCAGTAACTATTTTTACACTGTACGCATTTACCAGAAAAAAACATGTAGTGGAATTTGCAGAGTGAAAATTCCAAATATGCCATTGTAGTGCCCAATACATTGTAGCATCCAACACATTATGCCCAGGTCTTAGGGCCACTTTACAGACACCAACTTATCTGTCCAACGTCTGAACAACTTACTGGTTGCAGTGAAATCATGGACACATTGCTCCATTTTGTGGCTGTGTACAATGGAACAATGTGTCCATGATTTCACTGTGTGGTGCCCCGCTCCGAGTGCGTCACAGGAGGGTATTGCAGCCACAAATGCAGCAACAATATTCTCTGACCCAGCAGTCATGTGGTTAACTCAGAGATCCATACCCTGCATGCATCACTTAGCAAAGAGGGCCAATCAAGGTCCTGGTGGGCGGAGTGCAAGGGTAGTGTGTAGTGTAAAGTTTAGAACAGTTGGAGTTCGAGATCTGAAGGTGTAACAGCAACCTAGAAGACCCTATGGAGAATTCCAGCTCTGCAACCTAGGAGAGGGGGCTCGCATAGTCCCGTGCGGCCCCCTGGCCATCTTCTACCGGCCATCTCCCTACCGTCATCACGGTTGAGCACCATTACTCCCAGTGCATTACCAACCGGACTACGGGCGTCAAAATGCAGGCTCAAAATCATCCCGTGCCATCTACAGCCGGTTTGCTGGTACCGAAGCTAGCAGCAGTTCAGCTCTGCTATGCGAACCAGAAGAGTGGAGGAGCCACTTTACAGGAGCACCCCACCACTGCCAAATCCAGTCGTCTAACCAGCGGTGTACCCACCAAGGGACCCAAGGCTCCCCAAAGCATCCGGAACGTATACCCCGGATAGGGCATTCAAGCAGCCTCCCTGTACCCGACCTGGTATTCCTGGGCGACAACGGCAACCTACTTAATTAGAATGGAGGAACACCGCGGACCTCTGAGGGACACCTATCACTGCTGAGTCCACCCGGTCTGCTACCCACAAACTGTATGCCATGTATTGCCTGCTGGTTACAGTAAAGCACCCGTTACAGAGACTTACAGTGTCCGTGCTTTCTTATGAACTGTCTGTCCGCACTTCAAGGTAACCGCAGCTGCCGCACAACATCTTCAGCAGCTCCAGCCTCCGGGGATCATCGCTTAGCCTGTGGGGAGCGTTCCATCTTGATGCATTCCATCCCCCGGAGGCCCTGCAGCGTTGGTAAGACTTACCGAAATACTCATAGGTGGCGTCACGACAAATTAACCCCTTAATCTGTTCCCACAAGACGTCTTCAGCTTTTTGATCTGCACTCACCTGGGCCCCACTACCGGCAGGCGCGGTCCACCCGTGACAAGGAGGAAGAAGCTACTGCCTGTCTAAACCGGAGTCCCGGCTATGGTGAGTCAGAAATTGGCGTCACGAACAGGATACGAGCAGGCCCGTTACCTAACGGGTATTATGTGCTTAAAAAGACTTTATTTCAACAATTTGGACTTTGTTCATCCTTAAAAGAACTTTTCCCACCTTTTCACCATTGGGCCAAGATGGCGCCCCAAGATGGCATCCCCGCCATGAGGATCCGCTACGTGCAAGTCCAGGGGTGAGCCACCGCCCCTCTTCATGGGAGGGCATAAAGGCAAAGGCGCCAAACTCTTTGTCCGCCCTGATTGCTCGAATCAACCATGGGGGCGGACCCCAAAGACTTTTCCCACAATTGGACTACAAAAACCCCCAAGGAAGTGGGAGTGTCACAGAACCTTCTTCACCAGCTCTTGACCAGAGCGGTTACCGGTTGGACGGGTGTGGTTCTCCTACCAAGATGGCCAGCATGAAACTCCAAGACCTTATGCAACAGGTCAAGGCAGAGGCAAGAGCAGCCATAGGCCATCCCGGTCCGGGTCCTGTCCTCACTATCGACGGCAGCCCGACTTTTGGCAAGAAGCTTTGCAAGACCTCCGAGTGCGGTTAATAGAGACTGTTGAATGGACGATTCGCAGCTGGAGCGCAGGCCTAGGCAGACGACTACATCATGCGATGCAGCAGAGCCGACCGGGTACAGCTACTCCAGGACCAGACGACGTCGCCAGTTTCTCCACAACCTCACCAACGCCCACCACCTGTCCTGCTTCGTCTCCGGAGCCTATAGACTGTGTCATTATACCGGAGACCACAGCTCTACCCTTTCTTTGGCCTGAAACTGTAGCCGGACCGACTCCAGAGCCGGAGCTCATAACTTACTCTGAAGAAGAAGCTGTCATCTACCAGGTTCCCACTGAGGAACCCGCCAACAGTCATCTACCTCTAAAGACTGTCACCTGTTTCTCCCCTGAACCGGAGGCCTCCTCTGCTATTACAGAGGCCTACCTGGTGACCGGGATCGAAACACCCTTACCAGCAGTTACAGATGAAGAGGCAGGCAGCCTGGAAGCCCTGCAGGACGTCCCCGTGGAAGGATCCGCAGCACCACCGCCCTGTTGTACAGAGGAACCTGTTTCAGCATCTCCAACCATCGAGCAGCCCGATGTGGTCGTCGAGGGAGAAGAGGATGACGACGACGACGAGTCCCGCACCATGCCTGAGGACCTCTACTCCGGCTTTGCTTGCGGAGACACCGAGGAACCTCTGTCCGGACATTCAACTCTGGTACACTGGTCAGGTGCATGTGCGACACCTTCTCCTGTGCCGTTCTGCCAGGTGCCGGTCCAGAATTCCCGCCAAGCCCAAGTTCCCTATCAGCCCACACGTCGCAGCTACATCCACACCCAGAGCCGTACCGACGGAGATGTACGTCAGCGCCGCCGAGAGGAGTGGCAGGCCCGTGAACACGCCAACATGGAGGCCCGTGCCGCGGCTCGCCGCCAACCGCCGCTGCCTGATGAACTTCGCCGTGAAGGTAGAGTCTCCACCTTTAATCTATCTACCGGGTGGGGGTTCGCTTGGGAGGTGGGTTTGGATGAAGAGGTGTTTGTGGGGCGCCGGGACGTTGAGTCAAAGTTGCACAGAGGACATCCAGATTGCGACCTGTACAGGGGCGATATAATCACTTATGAGTGGTATGCTTGTCCAGATGGGTGGTTCGCCATTCGGGTGCGCCATAGTTCACCGCGTGAGTGACTTAAATGTTTGGACTTTTTCCACTGACTCTGTTACTGTTTTGCAAATAACACCGCGACTTGGCGGCAATAGCCTGGACTCTCACAAAGGACAGCCGACCGCCCGCAGGGTCCGCACAAAGTGTTTACCTGTTTATCTTGCTTGCAACAACTCAGCAATTACTTACCTGTTATTAATAAAAGTGTATTCTTTTATTGCCGGTTGTAAAAATGTAAAAAAATCTCTCTGTAATGTTGAGTAGTATGACACTTGGGGACAAGCGTATTTCACCAAGGGGGAGTGTGGCGCCCCGCACCGAGTGCGTCACAGGAGGGTATTGCAGCCACAAATGCAGCAGCAATATTCTCTGACCCAGCAGTCATGTGGTTAACTCAGAGATCCATACCCAGCATGCATCACTTAGCAAAGAGGGCCAATCAAGGTCCTGGTGGGCGGAGTGCAAGGGTAGTGTGTAGTGGAAAGTTTAAAACAGTTGGAGTTCGAGGGCTGAAGGTGTAACAGCAACCTAGAAGACCCTCTGGAGAATCCCAGCTCTGCAACCTAGGAGAGGGAGCTCGCACAGTCCCGTGCGGCCCCCTGGCGATCTTCTACCGGCCATCTCCCTACCGTCACCACGGTTGAGCACCATTACTCCCGGTGCATTACCAACCGGACTACGGGCGTCAAAATGCAGGCTCAAAATCATCCCGTGCCCATCTACAGCCGGTTTGCTGGTACCGAAGCTAGCAGCAGTTCAGCTCTGCTATGCGAACCAGAAGAGTGGAGGAGCCACTTTACAGGAGCACCCCACCACTGCCAAATCCCGTCGTCTAACCAGCGGTGTACCCACCAAGGGACCCAAGGCCCCCCAAAGCATCCGGAACGTATACCCCGGACGCTGACACCAATGAGGAAGGAGGGGAGGTTATCACACCACCCTGTACAGCGCCCCCGGTGACCTGAATAAGGCTGGACCGGTATCTGACAGCACAGTCTCTCCTGAGGACGCCCAGCGATGATAGCGGGCAGAAACGCGTCGAGATTTATGACTGGGACTGACCAAACGATCATGTGCATCAGATAAGTAACGATTCTATACACCTGCCTGTGGGAACTATCGATCTGTCTGGGATTGAGTGTTATCTCTGTACCTGGTGTACCCTTGAATAGGGGATATGTATGATGTTTGTATAAGGATCAAGGGAAAGTGTGCATATAGCAACCTGGACACTGACACTGACGTTAACCATATATCTAATTGGGGTGGTTTATAGGACACAGCAGACCTGAGACCGGACCCCTGTGGGTAGTACAGAGTGAGGCTTGAGACACATCACTATATCATTCTAAGGTCTATTCTGTACGTAATAGATATAATCAGCCAGTGGAGGTTATGCTACATAGCATTCTCATGCACCAAAAATTATAAGTAAAACACCCTTTGATGCAGAATTAAACCATACACACACAGGGAAGATGATGGGGGTCGACCCACATCTATGTTGAGATACACCTGAGACCAGGACAGATTACCAGGGGTGGTAATGGCCACAGTGCAGCAACAGGGACACTAGGGCTAGCCACCGTGGAACGGGGACACCTGACATGTTACGTGTATAAAACTCCGTAGACAGGCAGGGGCAGAGGATAGGGTGAGTGTGGGATTATAGGGTCCCCCCCTTCCTCTACTGCTCAGTATTCACTGGATTACAGGTGTAGGGCATACACACACTACTGACCGATTTTAATAATAATTAAATAAAAAAAAGCTATCTTAATTGTGCACTCCCTTGGAGATTTAACCAACCGGACTACGGGCGTCAAAATGCGGGCTCAAAATCATCCCGTGCCCATCTACAGCCGGTTTGCTGGTACCGAAGCTAGCAGCAGTTCAGCTCTGCTATGCGAACCAGAAGAGTGGAGGAGCCGCTTTACAGGAGCACCCCACCACTGCCAAATCCAGTCGTCTAACCAGCGGTGTACCCACCAAGGGACCCAAGGCTCCCCAAAGCATCCAGAACGTATACCCCGGATAGGGCATTCAAGCAGCCTCCCTGTACCCGACCTGGTATTCCTGGGCGACAACGGCAACCTACTTAGTTAGAATGGAGGAACACCGCGGATCTCTGAGGGACACCTATCACTGCTGAGTCCACCCGGTCTGCTACCCACAAACTGTATGCCATGTATTGCCTGCTGGTTACAGTAAAGCACCCGTTACAGAGACTTACAGTGTTCCTGCTTTCTTATGAACTGTCTGTCCGCACTTCAAGGTAACCGCAGCTGCCGCACAACATCTTCAGCAGCTCCAGCCTCCGGGGATCATCGCTTAGCCTGTGGGGAGCGTTCCATCTTGCTGCATTCCATCCCCCGGAGGCCCCGCAGCGTCGGTAAGACTTACCAAAATACTCATAGGTGGCGTCACGACAAATTAACCCCTTAATCTGTTCCCACAAGACGTCTTCAGCTTTTTGATCTGCACTCAACCGGGCCCCACTACCGGCAGGTGCGGTCCACCCGTGATAAGGAGGAAGAAGCTACTGCCTGTCTAAACCAGAGTCCCGGCCATGGTGAGTCAACTGCAACCAGTAAGTTGTTCAGAAGTTGGACAGATAAGTTGGTGTGTGTAAAGTGGCCATTACTTCTGGAACCATTCACTCATAAGATCACTGGACTCCCATCACTACGTTAATGTCAAACATGTGAATTCTATCTGTGGGTTTAGGCACATCATGGGGCTCAGAAGGGAGGGAGAATTTGGATTTAAGGGGCCAGTCACACCAGGTGACGTCGCCGGAGATGTCGGCGGCGACGGGCGTGACGGGCATGTTTACATGCGGCGACACCTCCAGCGACGCTGGCGATCTGACAGGCGGCGTTGCCGCTGGGGTGTCTAAAAACCCCAGTGGCGATACTTTAACATGGGAGCCTACGGCTCCCTTTGCCTGGCAGATCACCATTCCCCATTTACATTGGGCGATGTGTACACATCGCCCCAGAGTGGTCGCCTGGTTTCAGAGCGCTGCTGTTAAACCAGGTGACCATTCAAATACGTCGCCCTCGCCCATTCAGATTAGGCGTCGCCTAAAAAATCGCTGCCGACATCGCCAGGTGTGATGGTAACCTAAGAGCTCAGATTTCTGAGTGGTGAGAAAAAAGTAACATTAAAGGTGATTAATCTGTCTAAAAATAATTTAACAAAAGTGCAGAATGATGTACTCTCCTATCGTTCTCGCCAACAGCCTCTCTGGATGAATTCAATATTATTAAAGATCTGCAGCTCTTTGCTCGCAAGGTTCTTTTTAAAAAATATTATAGCGAGCCCCAACTAATGGGATCTGATCTTGAGCTTCAGACCATGGATCATCATGAGAGCCTTGAGAGTGAGAATGAGGTGGGCTCTCTAACCAGAGGGCCCACGTATTTACATAGGAGGTCCACAGCTTTCCCACCTTTGTCAGCTTGTCCACCTGTGGAAATTTTTGTCCGCCTTGTGAGAGATGACCTACGCCATTTGGCTAGAAACCCTCAGAATTATTATAACCTGACTCAAGAATTAAAACAGATGAAAGACATCGTAATAAAACGGGCTGACAAGGGTGGGAATGTGGTCCTCTGGTCTATGGATTTATATGAAGCAGAGGAAGGCAGGCAATTAAACAATTCTGTCTGCTATAAACGTCTTGAACGTAATCCTCTTAAGGATTACCAGGCAGAACTCAAAAAGCTTCTTAATGCGGGTTTGGAAAATTCCCTCATTTCATTCAAAATGAGAGAAGCACTCCTACCAGACTTCCCAATGACTCCGACTCTGTACTTCCTGCCAAAGGTTCACAAGGACCCCCTAAACCCGCCAGGGAGACCTATAGTTTCAGGGATGGGGGGGTCTTTGTGAGCCTATCTGCAGATTTGTGGACTTCTACTTACAACATTGTGTAGAGACTCTGCCCTCATTAACCAGGGATACTAATGATATTCTTAGATGACTTCAGGGAATCATACTAACTCACGATATGTGGCTGGTAACTTGTGACGTGGAGTCCCTGTACACGTCGATCCGGCACGACCACGGGATGGCTGCAGCGAAAATATTTTTTGCAGTCCACTAATCTGGATGGTGAATTTATTGAATTTGTTCTCTCATTATTGCATTTGCTTTGACACATACCGTATATACTCGCGTATAAGCCGAGTTTTTCAGCCCAAAATTTGGGCTGAAAAGTCCCCCCTCGGCTTATACGCGAGTATATATGGTAATCCGTATATATACAGCAGCAGCACCGGAGGTATACAGGCCCCCCATCAAGCTCCAGGGCCCCCCCCCTTGCGCGGCAGCCTGTAAAGGAAAATGATACTTATCGCTGTCCCGCCGCTGCCATCACGATCCCGGGCTTCAATCCGCGTCTTCTGTGGTCGCGGGCAATGACGTCATTGCGCGCGACCACAGGAAGCCGGAAGCCGGAAGCCGCGGATTGAAGCCCGGGATCGTGTGTCGGCAAGCGGCGGGACAGCGCGGGACAGCGATAAGTATGATTTTCCTTTACAGGCTGTCGCGCAAGCTTGATGGGGGGGCCTGTATACCTCCGGGGCTGCTGCTGTATACAGCCCTGGGGCTGCTGGTGTATACAGCCCTGGGGCTGCTGGTGTATACAGCCCTGGGGCTGCTGCTGTATACAGCCCTGGGGCTGCTGGTGTATACAGCCCTGGGCTGCTAGTGTATACAGCCCTGGGGCTGCTGGTGTATACAGCCTGGGGCTGCTGGTGTATACAGCCCTGGGGCTGCTGATGTATACACCCTGGGGCTGCTGCTGCTGTATACTACCACTGGGGCTGCTGTATACTACCACTGGGGCTGCTGTATACTACCACTGGGGCTGTATATACCTCTGGGGCTGCTGTATACTACCACTGGGGCTGCTGTATAGTACCACTGGGGCTGCTGTATAGTACCACTGGGGCTGCTGTATAGTACCACTGGGGCTGCTGTATACTACCACTGGGGCTGCTGTATACTACCACTGGGACTGCTGTATACTACCACTGGGGCTGTATATACCTCTGGGGCTGCTGTATACTACCACTGGGGCTGCTGTATACACCTCTGGGGCTGCTGTATACTAACCACTGGGGCTGCTGCTGTATACTACCACTGGGGCTGCTGTATATACCTCTGGGGCTGCTGTATACCACACTGCTGGGGGCTGTATACCTGTGCTGGGGTCCACCTCGGCTTATACACGAGTCAATAGGTTTTCCCAGGTTTTGGGGGCAAAAGTAGGGGGGTCGGCTTATACACGGGTCGGCTTATACACGAGTATATACGGTAATTTTTTCATCTTTAGAGACCGCCCCTTCCTACAGCTCCAGGGAACAGCAATGGGCACAACTTGCGCACCTTCATATGCTAATCTGTTCCTGGGGCTGTGGGAGGGTGATACAGTCTCTAAGACAGAGGGATACGATGCAGTCATCTCGTGGTCGCGTTATATCGACGATATTCTTTTCATCTGTCGGGGCTCCATTTCCCAGTTGGAAGCCTTTTTACTTTCCTTAAACACCAATGATATCAACATCAGATTGACTTAGAAGTATAGTCAGATAAGCATTGATTTCCTTGATATTTCTAATAATGAAAAATTCCAATGGTTCATTGACCACAGACATTTTTCCAAAAAAACTTTGACAAAGTAGTATCCTTCATGCCTCCTCCTCTCACCTCCCACGGTTAAAAAATTCAATCCCAAACGGCCAATTTCTCGGGGCTAGGCGAATTTGTTCTAATGACGTCACTTTTAACAAACAAGCAGAGAGCCTTTGTCTGCGCTTCAAAGAAAGAGGATATCATGACTCCGATATTAAAAGAGGGTATCTGAAAGCAACTGGTTCTGATAGAGGAACGCTTTTATTACAGCAGCCAAAAAGAAAAAAAACTATTCCTTATGGTGACAATAAAGTGAGATTTATCACCTCCTTCAACCCTCAGTGGTCGGCCATTAAGGATATAGTGAGAAAACATTGGTCTGTCTTATTGACAGACAATGATTTGAAGCGTAGCTTAGATTCTCAGCCACAATTTGCATGGCGTCGTTCACAAAATCTGGGAGATATGTTGGCGCACAGTCATTACCCTGCCCCAAACAAACAGACTTTTTTGAGTACAAAAGGCCCCCCTGGGGTTCGTTTCCATGCGGTCGCTGTTGCAACATGTAAATTTGCTCCCCGGTCTAGATCATTTACTGACTCTGCAGATGATCGTGAGTACAAAATCGTGCATCACATCACCTGCAATACGGAGTCAGTGGTCTATCATGCAACGTGTCCATGTGGCCTCATCTATATAGGAATGACCACAAGACCCTTGAAGATGAGACTACAGGAGCACGTTAGGGATATTCACAACGCGGCCTAATGTGAGGATGTGGAAACCTTGAAAACTATTCCACGACATTTTTATCACAAACATAACTGTAATCCGAAGGGACTGAAATTTTGTGGAATTGACCAAGTTTATACTAATACACGTGGGGGGGATATCAAACGTAAGCTTCTCCAAAAGAAACCCTATGGATGGTGTCTCAAGACACCATCACACCTAAGGGTTTAAACGAAACAGTAAGCTCTAGGTCCTTTTTATAACAGTATTGCTTGTGCTATTCTTGTAATTTTAACTATTTGTGCCTTATCTCCATGTTTTTAGATTCACTTATTTTTCACTAGTCTATGCAGCTGAAGTTGACACCTTGGAATTCTAGCTGTGAAGGTACCTTTACACGCCGCCACTGCAGGATGGATACAACCCGCTACAGGCTACAAATGTAGCTTGTCGCGCCAATATCGCCCGTAGAAGCGGCGTCTGAAGACGGGACGACACAGCCGGCTACAGATACATCTGTATCCGTGCACTGCCCATAAACAGATGGCAACAAAGCCGATTGTAGCGAGCTGTATCGGCGTGTAAAGAAAGAACAGAAGGGTTGTTCCTACACCATGCTATGTAGCTGGGCGTGACACAGGGTCCGGGTTTCCGCGCCCCTTCAGCGATCATTGGAGGAAGCTCTTGCTTTGCGATTGGTTGTCGCCGCACAGGGCGGCATATTTAAGGAGCTGACGAGTCACACTACACAATTGCTCGAGCGTCAAGTATTAATCAGCCTCCTGCGATGCCTGGCCAATCATGGTATTATTGCTTTGTCCTATCAGCGTACGGACGTCTCGTAATCCACAATTGTAGCACGCCTATGTGCTGTCCTGCTGCACCAGGTACGCCATAGTAGCTGGTTATAGAGGTGTGTAAATGAGCTACAGATGGCTACTGAGACACCGGCGATGTAGCTAGCTGTAGATGTAGAGTTGCGTAGCGCACCTTGTGGCGGCGTGTAAAGAGGGTGCGTTTCCCGTTTGTAACCATTTGGGCGTGCTCGTGCACGTGAAGTAGCGGTTGGTATCCATCCTGTCGTAGCGGCGTGTAAAGGTACCTTAAGATTTAAGAAACGAGTGCTTAAGATTCCATAGGAGCAAGATTGAAGTGACGTAGCATTTTGACTAATAATGGAAGAACTGAGAGGATTATACTATATTACAAGATCACCAAGCAAAATATTTCTCTGGCATCTTCCAATATGTGTGCAATGCTTTTACCTTTATTTCTGTTCTAATAATTTTCCATCATATAATGAAGGTTTTTTACATATCCAAGTACTATGGCAGCGGCTGTCTGATAAATCTTAATGTTTATATAATGCTTGTGTTAGGGATGCCTGCGAGCATCTATTTAAGATTTGTATATAAGAATGCCTTTTTGTATCCACCATGGTACCCCAGTGATTAAACCAGTAAATATAAGGTATTATCAAAAGTTATCAATGTTCCAGGGTCCCCTGATGTGGCTGGTTACCCTATACCTTTAATATTACAACTAGCTTTGTTCACGCCGCCGCGCGTGTGCTCAGCCGCTCCGTGCTGGGTGCCTGGTTGCCATTGTGCAGTGACGCTTGGGACGAGGCTACGCATCTTCCTGCGCATCGCATGTGCCTGTGGCGGCCCGGCCCCTTAGTGACGTGAAGTGGCTGATCACGCTTGGGAGCGCGTGCTATGCAGAGCTGTAGCCATGGCAACGTACTCACGCACTGTCGGCCCTGACTTCACTTCCGTATTTGGATGCGGTAACTTTGCAGCGGCTGTGTGTGTCGCTTATAGCTATGGTGCACAAACACCTCTATTATTTGGAAGTGTAATCGTTTACCCTAGCTAACAATGGGTAATTTTGCAGCGCCTGTGTGTGTCACTCGTAGCTTGGTTCACAAACAACTCTATTATTTGGAAGTGTAACTGTCTACCCCAGCTAACAATGGGATCCTTGGATTAGCTTTAAAGGGGATCAATGGATATGCATATAAACCTAGATCTTACTATGGTTATATTACGTGCATGTATTTATGGGCTGAGCCTAAGGTGATCACATGATATGAATGGAGGTTCTCCATTGAATTAGCTGCAAGACAGGTGTTTTTAATTTTGATACAAACCTATGGGGCACAAGGGTGGAATATTTAAGGATGTTAGTTTGGACATTACCACACCTCCTGACACAGTCCTTGGTGATGAAGCGTGCGTCGAGGTGGGCTAGGTTGCGGACACGTATCAGTCTCCCAATTGAGCGATTCATCATGGCACAAGGTAAATCATACATTTTTCTTATATTATGATGCAGTTATTTACCCACTGAATACGGTAGACTGAAGAGAAGTTCTCTTTGGTCGCCTATAGCGGCCTGATTTTCCTATATCTTGTATGGTGTTTGGCTATATAGTATTAGCATTAGCAGTATTTATACAGTGCTGATACATATCCCTTTATTATATATAGCACATTATTTTGGTCTATGTTGCACTGTATAATAAGATTTAATATTAAAATGATTGGGGCTCTGGTACGGTGTACCGCATGACATGTCTTCTCTTCTAATAGGGTTGTAAGATCTATACTATAAAACTTGTTGTTTTGTGTAATCTCACCAAGTAGATTTTTATATTTCATTACCTGCCGCTTTCTTAATAATCTATTTATAAATAAAGATTTAATAATTTTGCATAGTATTATGTAGTTGGTGTTTTTGAAGTACCATCTATAGTGCATGAAACTAGCTCCTGTTCTTCCTCCCCCTCTTCCTCCTGATCTTTATCCCCCAATCCACGTTGGGATGAGAGGAGGCTGGGCTGTGTGTGATAATCACCCTTCATGGTTCCTTGCTCCATCTCATTGTGCTCGACTGCAATGGGTCCTCTTTGATTTTTAGCAGAGAGCGTTTCATAAGACAGAGAAGTGGGATGGTGATGCTAATGACGGCATCATCATCGCTCACCATCTTGGTGGAGTCATCAAATTTTTGGAGAATGGTACATATGTCGGACATCCATGTCCACTTCTGAGGTCTTATGTGTGGAGTCTGAATCGAATACCGACGGCCTTGATGATGCTGGTAGTCAACAACTGCCCTATTCTGCTCACAAATCCTGAACAACATCACCAGTGTTGAATTCCAACTTGTGCGGACATCACAGTCTGTGAGCAGGAAGCTGCAAACGCTGCTAAAACCCGGCAAGGGCGGCCAAAGCAGTAGGTGACTTTCTAAAATGGGCACACAGGTGCCGTACTTTGACGAGCAGATCCAACAGCTCTGAGTAGGATTTAAGAAACCACTGAACCACGAAGTTGAGCCCATGGGCTAAGCATGGGCCTCGCCTCAGAGCCACCACCAGGTTCTGTCCATTGTCACACATGACATCGCCTGACTGGAGTATCAGTGGTGTGACCCACAGATGTACCTGCTCTTTCAGAGCTGTTCACAACTTTTCAGCATGATTAGAAAATGTCCATACAATCTGTAAAGAAATGGGTGGTGAGAACAAATCGTCCCCCAAACCCACTAAACTCTCAAGGATACAACCTTAAACAAGTGAAGATAGCATGCATACGGTATGTCTTTTTTTTTTATACTTTTTTCCAGTCACCTCCAAACTTGAACCAGCAAAGAACAGAGAGGAAGGAGATCATATGTCTAGGCCAGCACATTAGAGCTTTGCGCCACCGGACCTGGACATGTCTTTTAATTGATTACTAATCTCAGGTTGATACATACAAATGTGAATGAAAGGGTGATGCATGGACATGCTCAATAGACCAAAAATGGTATAGGTCACATTAGGGCACATATGAATAGACACAGGGAAGTCTATTCAAAGTTGAAATTACAGCGGTCGGGTATACAGATATCTAGATGCGAGTTTCACATACATAGATATACAATCTACATAAGTAATAAAGTGCATGTGCATAACTTTTCAGCATTGTGCGGTTTGTCACCTACGCATATCAGGTTCAGCACAGCCTGTTGCCACTTGGCCGTGGCAGTGCTGCAATGCTTCCAGCTTGTGACTAATGTGGAGGCTGAAGAGGAGGAGAAGGCTGAGGAGGATGATGTGCAGGAGCTGTAAGCTGTGGGTGCAACCCTGAATGAGTTAGGACCCGCAATCCTTGGTGTCGGGAGGACGTGTTCCATCCCAAGGTCTGACTGGGTCCTGGCTTCCACTATGTTAACCCAGTGTGCCATCAGCGAGATCTTCCGTCCCTGCCAACAAGCACTTGTCCACGTGTCTGTGGTTAGGTGGACTTTCCCGGTAACTGCATTGTTGATGGCACGTCTAATGTTTTGGGACATGTGCTTGTGCAATGCGGGGATGGCACACTGGGAGAAATAATGGCGAGTAACCGAGTAACAAGGGACGGCCGCCGCCATCAGGTTGCGGGATGCTACCATCTCCACTAGCCTAAAAAGCAACATTTTGAGTGCAAGCAGTAGAGAAATGTGCAAATTCAGCAATATGGCCTGTGGGGCGTTGGCTGCATATTTACGCTTGCGTTCCAAGGACTGGGGTATGGACAACTGAACGCTATGCTGGGAAAAGGATGTGAACATGGTTGCTAATGGTGGTATTACAGATTGTGCAACGACAGGTGCAGGACAGGAGGCATATTCGCGTGCACTATGGACAGGGGATTGGCTTGCATGCACAACAATGGAAGAAGCAGTGGTGTCAGCCGCAGACACTGCTCCTGGACACTGGGGTTTGGCCCACAACCCTTGGGTGGAAGACCCACTTCCTAATAATGAAAACATACATTATTTAATGAGGCCCTCCTCCACGTCTCTTCCAAGGGGCATTGCAATGCCTCCCAATTTTTCGCAGCCCTGCATAAGGCAACACTATGGCAGACCCATTTCCTAACAGTGGGAGCATTATTTAAAGAGAACCTCCCCCACCTCTCTTCCAAGGAGCATTGGAATGCCTCCCAATTTTTAGCAGCACTGCATAGGGATACACTATGGGAGACACACTTCCTAATAATGAGAACATTATTTAAAGAGGCCCTCCTCCACATCTCTTCAAAGGGGCATTGAAGTGCCTCCCAATTTAAAAAAAAATTTTTTTAATGCAATAAAAAAAAAATAACAATACATCAACACTGTCTCACAAGTGAGTATGAGCCTTTAACATTTTCCCCAGGAAAATCCATTTTTGTTTCATTTTTGGTCATTTTAATGTGAGTCTGTAAAAGTGGAGTAATACTCAGACAACATTGTTCACAGCAGTGACCTGGGAGTCAGAAATGCTTACAGTGGTCTTCCCCATGCTGTTCCAATGTCATTTGAGCACTGTTCTTATACATTTGTGATATTTTTAGGGTTCATCCAGGCTGCCAGGGGTGCCACCGGAAAAATGCTTGAGTTTCCCATAGGTTAACATTGGGCTCGGTGCTCGGGTCGAGCACCTGAACATCTTGATGTGCTCGACCTGAGCATCGAGCACCCGAGCCTTTTCCTGCTCGCTCATCACTAATATCTATCTTTCAGAATGTGTGGATTGATTCTTCTGCAGCTCCTTCCTAGGAAATATGCAGTTTTAAGCATTTTAAAGCATAGAGTGAAGATAAACATACAGGACAATATGCTAGTATGCATAGTGCAAATGGAAAAATTGAATAGAAAACAAGTGAAGTGCATTTTATAAGAATTAGACAAAAAAAGAAAAATGAATGTTTTAGCTATAATGTTAAAGAAATATATTATACAAAAAGTACTAATTTAATTCCATGAAGATATGAGTGGGATTTGGACACTTCATTACACTTCTTTATAATTACTTCAGCAGTCGAGGAATAAAGAATTGGAAAGGTAATTTTATGGAAAGTTTCTTTTTTATGACCATATGAAAACATTTAGAAATATACTTGGTTTGAGTTTTTATTTCATTTCCAGGATTAAAATAAAGTCTTCAAATACTATTATCACCAATTCAACTTTGTTCCTACATCTCTGAACTGTTAGATCTCATAGCATCATCCTTTTAACAATCCTGAGATAATCTGCAGTACATAATGAAAACTCACATTACCACAATAGTCAATCACTATCCATCATAGTAATGTTTCATCCATAGCAAGCAATAGCCTATCAGGGAGAGCAGTTGACAAGTTTTTTTATCGTGACCTGTCATGATTATAGATTACATCTCATCACTCAAAATCAACTATGACTTTTTGTATCACTCATGTTTAATATGTATTAGCAGATATTATGTTCAATTATTAGCTGTTTTGGATGGTGATGTACAAAAGATCTAGTATACATAGGTCTTAATTAAACCTATCAACACATTTTCCCCAATTCTAGAAAAAAAAGTTTACACCTATATGAGATGCTACTTAAGGATAATGGTGCATTTTTTTATATATTCAAAAAATGACCCTGCAAATCTTAGGCTGGGTTTACTTGAGCATTGACAAAGTGCATTAATAACTTCTGTATTAGAGATAGATAATTGTAACATAAGGGAAGGGATATTTCCTTCACATGACAGACACTACAAACACCAGACAAGCCCAATTAAATTATAATGTGAGCCATCATCTGTATTGTAGATCTATCGTTTTGCCAGAAAAACAGCTTGGAATAAGCTGAGGAGGAAGAGATTGCTGTTGGCGGATAGCTATCACATGAGTAAGGCCAATTTAAATTACACACCTCATCCAATTATAAGATCTTTGTAGAGTGCAACAGTAATATGTGTGAGTTTGTGCAAAATGCCATATACAATTCAACAAAGAATTGTGACAATGACAATAGTGTCACATTAACAGTATTCAGGGCTTGCGTCTAAAACATAGCATTTGGCAGCAAAAACGCGGTGCTACTCACATGGTAGCGCTGCGTTAACACTGCCAATGTTACCCTATGGAGACGCGGCCTCTTGCGTGGCTCCAACACGGCCATCTGATTGAAATCTTGCGTCATTTCCTAACGCTAGAAAAGACACTTTCAACAACGTCTTTTATTGCGATAGGAAATAACGTTAGATTTCATTCAGTTGGTCGTGTTGGAGCCATGTCTACATAGATTACCATTGACAGCATTAACGCGGCACTACCATGGCCGTAGCACTGCGTTTATGCTGTGAAATTCTATGTTTTAGATGCAAGCCCTGGATGCCGTTAATGTGACCCTAGCCTAAGGTCCATGTACTGTATGCACAGGTCTGTTTTGCTAGTCAACTTCCAAGCCTTCAGAAAGCAGTATATATAGTTTGGTGTAAAAGTATTTTAACCCCTTAAGGACCGAGTCACTTTGCAGCTTAATGACCGGACCATTTTTTGTAATTCTGACCACTCTCCCTTTATGAGGTTATATCTCCGGAACGCTTCAACGGATCCTAGCGATTCTGAGATTGTTTTTTCGTGACATATTGGGCTTCATGTTAGTATTAAATTTAGGTTGATAATTTTTGCGTTTATTTGTGAAAAAATAAAAAATTTGGCAAAAATTTTGAAAATTTAGCAATTTTCAAATTTTTAATTTTTATTCTGCTAAACCAGAGAGTTATGTGCCACAAAATAGTTAATAAATAACATGTCCCACATGTCTACTTCACATCAGCACAATTTTGGAAGAAAAAAAAAAATTTGGTAGGACGTTATAAGGGTTCAAAGTTCATCAGCAATTTCTCATTTTTCCAGCAAAATTTACAAAACCATTTTTTTAGTGACCACATCACATTTGAAGTCTCTTTGAGGGGTGTACATGACAGAAAACACCCAAAAGTGACACCATTCCAAAAACAGCACCCCTTAAGCTACTCAAAACTATATTGAAGAAGATTATTAACCCTTCAGGTGCTTCACAGGAACTAAAATAAAGTTGAAGGAAAAAATGGACATTTTAATTTTTTTAACAAAAATGTTCTTTTAGCCTCAATTTTTTCATTTTCACATGGGCAACAGGATAAAATGCATCCTAAAATTTGTTGGGCAATTTCTCCTGAGTACACCGATACCTCATATGTGGTCATAAACCACTGTTTGGGCGTACGGCAGGATTCAGAAGGGAAGGAGCGCAATTTGAATTTTAGAGCCAATTTTCCGTTCAAAAAGTGAAATGGCGCTCCTTCACTTCTGAGCCCTGCCGTGCGCCCAAACAGTGGTTTATGATCACATATGAGGTATCGGTGTACTCAGGAGAAATTGCCCAACAAATTTTTGGATGTATTTTATCCCTTTGTCCATGTGAAACTGAAAAAATGTAGGCAAAAAGAATTTTTTTGTGAAAAAAAAGTGTTTTTTTTAATTTTTATGAATTAATTTGTGAAGCATCTGGGGGTTCAAAGTGCTCACTATGCATCTAGATACCTTCCTTAGGGGGTCTAGTTTCCAAAATGGGGTCATTTGTGGGGGAGCTCCAATGTGGAGACACACGGGGACCCTCCATACGCGACATGGTGTCCGCTAACAATTTGAATGGAAAATGAGCTCAAATTGTTAGCGGACACCATGTCGCGTTTGGAGGGTCCCTGTGTATCTCCACATTGGAGCTCCCCCACAAGTGACCCCATTTTGGAAACTAGACCCCCGAAGGAACGTATCTAAATGCATAGTGAGCACTTTGAACCCCCATATGCTTCAGAAATTCATCCGTAAAAATGAAAAAGCACTTTTTTTTCCACTAAAAAATTATTTTTTCATTATTACGGATCAATTTGTGAAGCATCTGGGGGTTCAAAGTGCTCACTATGTACCTAGATATGTTCCTTTGGGGGTCTAGTTTCCAAAATAGGGTCACTTGTGGGGGAGCTCCAATGTGGAGACACACGGGGACCCTCCAAACGCGACATGGTGTCCGCTAACAATTTGAGCTCATTTTCCATTCAAATTGTTAGCTGACACCATGTCGCGTTTGGAGGGTCCCCATGTGTCTCCACATTGGAGCTCCCCCACAAGTGACCCCATTTTGGAAACTACACCCCAAAGGAACATATCTAGATGCACAGTGAGCACTTTCTACCCCCAGGTGCTTCACAAATTGATCTGTAAAAATGAAAAAAGAAAATTTGTGTGGAAAAAAAAAGTGCTTTTTCATTTTTATTGATGAATTTGTGAAGCATCTGGGGGTTCAAAGTGCTCACTATGCATCTAGATATGTTCCTTAGGGGGTCTAGTTTCCGAAATGGGGTCACTTGTGGGGGAGCTCCAATGTGGAGACACACCGGGGCCCTCCAAACGCGACATGGTGTCCGCTAACAATTTGAATGGAAAATGAGCTCAAATTGTTAGCGGACACCATGTCGCGTTTGGAGGGTCCCCGTGTGTCTCCACATTGGAGCTCCCCCACATGTGACCCCATTTTGGAAACTAGACCCCCAAAGGAACATATCTTTATGCATAGTGAGCACTTTGAACCCCCAGATGCTTCAGAAATTCATCCGTAAAAATGAAAAAGCACTTTTTTTCCACAAATAATTTCTTTTTTCATTATTGCGTATCAATTTGTGAAGCATCTGGGGGTTCAAAGTGCTCACTATGCATCTAGATATAATCCTTTGGGGGTCTAGTTTCCAAAATGGGGTCACTTGTGGGGGAGCTCCAATGTGGAGACACACAGGGGCTCTCCATACGCAACATGGTGTCCACTAACAATTGGAATTGTTAGCGGTCACCATGTAGGATATGAAGAGCCCCTATGTGCCTAAACATTGGAGCTCCCCCACAAGTGACCCCATTTTGGAAACTAGACCCCCAAAGGATTATTTCTAGATGCATAGTGAGCACTTTGAACCCCCAGGTGCTTCACAAATTGATCCGTAAAAATGAAAAAAGAAACTTTTTGTGGAAAAAAACGTGCTTTTTCATTTTTATGGATGAATTTGTGAAGCATCTGGGAGTTCAAAGTGATCACTATGCATCTAGATACGTTCCTTCGGGGGTCTAGTTTCCAAAATGGGGTCACTTGTGGGGGAGCTCCAATGTTCAAGCACACAGGGAGGGGCTCTCCATACCCGACATGGTTTCCGCTAACAATTGGAGCTAATTTTCTATTGAAATTGTTAGCGGACACCATGTGGCATATGGAGAACCCGTGTGCCACCAGCACAAGGGCAACTGGTAGAGTTGGGGTACAGCACCAGAAAATGCCGCCTCTAATGAATGCGCTATTTTCTTCGGTGGCTGTGGGTTGAAATTTGCAGCGTGGGGGACCCACAACATTTGAGTCTCTCCACGCTGAGGATTCCAGTCAGCCAGCTACCAAGTTGTACATGGCTGGCTACAAATACAGCGAAGGCTTTTTTTTATTTCTAGAACTAATTCTAGAAAAAAAAAATGATGTGGGGCTTCGCCATATTTTTGGTCCAGCCAGGTACAACTTGGCAGCTACAGACTGCCAGCAACCCCCAGCTGCCTCGTTGTACCTGGCTGCAATCAAAAATACAGCGAAGCCCATTTTTTTTATTTCTAGAACTAATTCTAGAAGAAAAAAAAAACGACGTGGGGCTCCGCCCTATTTTTGGTCCAGCCAGGTACAACTTGGCAGCTACGGATTGCCACCAACCCCCAGCTGCCTCATTGTACCTGGCTGCAACCAAAAATACAGCGAAGCCCATTTTTTTTTTATTTCTAGAGCTAATTCTAGAAAAAAAAAATGACGTAGGGCTCCGCCATATTTTTGGCCCAGCCAGGTACAACTAGGCAGCTGGGGGCTGGAATCCTCAGCATGGAAAGGCCCAAGCTTTCTGGGCCCCCCATGCTGCGAATTGCAGCCCGCAGCCGCCCCAGAAAATGGCGCATTCATTGAAGCGCCATTTTCTGGCGCTGTACCCATGCTCTTCCAGTTGCCCTGGTGCCGGTGGCAAACTGGGTAATAAAGGGGTTAATGCCAGCTTTTTATTGCCAGCTGGCACTAAGCCCGAGATTCATAATATTGGGCCAATGTTAGACCCGCCATTAGGAATCTCTGGTAAGTAGTCAATAAATACACACAGAGAAAAATATTTTTATTTTGAAAAAAAAACAAACAAAATTCAGACTCCATCTTTATTATAAAAAGATCCGACGTAGTCCACAACGAAGGTCCCACGACGCTCAATTGCCTCCGACGTAGTCCACAACGAAGGTCCCACGATCGCCATGCAGGAGGATCAGACTGCAAAGTAGTGATCTGACAGCCCGGGTGCAGTAATCCACTATGTGGATCACTGCACCGGGGCTGTGAGATCGCTTTCTGCAGCGCAATCTGCATGCAGACGGATTGGACTGCAGAGCAGCGATCTGGCAGCCCGGGTGCAGCGCCGAGGCTGCGAGATCGCTTTCTGCAGCTCGATCCCCATGCAAGGGGAATCCCCTGCATGGAGAGCAAGCTGCAGAAAGTGATCTGACAGCTTGGGCGCAGTGGTCTGAAAGCCCGGATCACTGTGCAGTGGATCACTGCGCCCGAGCTGTCAGATCGCTTTCTGCAGCTCGATCCCCATGCAGGAGGATCGGACTGCAGAGCAGTGATCTGGCAGCCCGGATGCAGCGCCGGGGCTACGAGATTGCTTTCTGCAGCTCGATCCTCATGCAGGAGGATCGGACTGCAGAGCAGCAATCTGGCAGCCCGGGCGCCGTGCCGGAGCTGCAAGATTGCTTTCTGCAGCTCGATCCCCATGCAAGGGGAATCCCCTGCATGGAGAGCAAGCTGCAGAAAGTCATCTGACAGCTTGGGCCTGCAGGGGGATCCCTGATCCAGTAGATCACTGTGCCCAAGTTGTCAGATCGCTTTCTACATCTTGATCCCCATGCAGGGGAATCCCGCTGCATGGGGACTGAGCTGCAGAATGCGATCTGACAGCTCGGGCGCAGTGATCCAGTGGATCACTGCGCCCGAGCTGTCAGATCGCTTTCTGCAGCTCAATCCCCATGCAGGGATCAAGATGTAGAAAGCGATCTGACAACTTGGGCATAGTGATCTACTGGATCAGGGATCCCCCTGCAGGGGGATGGGGGATCAGGGGTCTCCCTGCAGGGGAATGGGGGATCAGGGGTCCCCCTCCAGGGGGAGGGGGGATCAGGGATCCCGCTGCAGGGGGATGGGGGATCAGGGATCCCCCTGCAGGGGGATGGGGGATCAGGGGTCCCCCTGAAGGGGGATGGGGGATAAGGGATCCCCCTGCAGGGGAATGGGGGATCAAGGGTCCCCCTGCAGGGGGATGGGGGATCAGGGATCCCCCTGCAAGGGGATGGGGGATCAGGGGTCCCCCTCCAGGGGGATGGGGGATCAGGGATTCCCCTGCAGGGGGGTGGGGGATCAGGGATCCCCCTCCAGGAGGATGGGGGATCAGGGATCCCCCTCCAGGGGGATGGGGGATCAGGGATCCCCCTCCAGGGGGATGGGGGATCAGGGATCCCCCTCCAGGGGGATGGGGGATCAGGGATCCCTCCCCAGGGGGATGGGGGATCAGGGATCCCTCCCCAGGGGGATGGGGGATCAGGGATCCCTCCCCAGGGGGATGGGGATCAGGGATCCCTCCCCAAGGGGATGGGGTATCAGGGATCAGGGGATCATGCAGGGGGTCTTACCCAGGGCCACACCATCTGGGCTGGGGGAGCGGCAGTGGAGAAGGGGGCGGTGCCAACAGTACACACCGTCCTCCTGCCCTGCGTGCCCGGCGCCGGGAGCCGCTGTAGGTAAGCGGCGGTGTAATGCTGCTGGAGGGCGGCGGTGATGTATAGCGACAGCACCCCCCTCCCCTCTTCAGCTGCTGGAGGGCCCCCCGCCGGTCACCGGTACTGTGGTGGGGGGGCCGGAGACAGCGGGAGACAGGGGGGGGGCGGACACAGTAGGTGACAGGAGGGATGAGGGAGGGAAGGAGGGTGGACACAGTAGGGAACAGGGGGAATGAGGGGGGGGGTTGCAGACATAGCGGGGAGAGGACATAGGAGACCGGGATGGAGGAGAGCGGGCACAGGCAGGGCATGTGTGCAGGAGCTGGGCACAGCTGACAGCCCGGCTCCTGCAGAGATCATGCAGGGAAGTGCTGACATTCAGCACTTTCCTGCGCGATCTTGATGTGATCGGTCGGTCAGATTGACTGACCGATCACATCGCTCTGAGTGTGGGGGCCACTAACAAGGGTCCCCACACCTCTTCCCCTGACCCTCAGCTGTCACTGACAGCTTTTAGAATTGAACTGTCACTGTTCGTTT
The DNA here is from genome assembly GCA_033576535.1 of Allobates femoralis. NCBI lineage: Eukaryota > Metazoa > Chordata > Amphibia > Anura > Aromobatidae > Allobates > Allobates femoralis. The sequence goes on from JARQOC010000003.1 coordinate 220,988,123, forward strand.
AGAAGCAGTGACAGTTCAAAGCCATGACGAGTATACTCGTCATGATGCGGGAACTGACATCTTTTCATGACGAGTATACTCGTCATTAGTCGTAAAGGGGTTAACACAGGATTTGTAACTGATGCAAAAAAAATTAAGTAATTGACAACCACATGTTCAGACACTTGTCATTCTTTCAAGCATTCAGGAGACTATTATAAGAAGCTTGAGGAAATCAATGCAAAAATGATCTTAGCAGGCAGGCACATTTCAGCAGAGCAAGATATCAACATGCAACTTCACCTGAAGTAATATTAAATGTTAGTAGTTATATTAGGGGGATAAACAGGAGGAGAGTATGGGGTATCCCAATTGGCTACGAACGTACACAGAGATTTGGACCCATTGTAATACATCATGTCTGGTTGAACTTACTTTCATGTCACCTTGTGAATTTACATAACAAATATGGTACTGGCACAGAAATAATCAAGAAATAGTCTACAAAAGCTGCACCACCAATTGACATTTTGTGCACAGCTACAGATATGGCGAATGTGGATTAAATGTGAACACAGCCATGAACGAGGATATCTCTGTGCCAAGTTCATGCTCTATTCAGTGGGGAAGGGGCCCCTGGGCCTGACTGTCAGTATTCCAGGTTTTCCGGCTTGCCATTTGACCATTTTGCCCTCAGTCAGCATGGAGATCATTGTTTTGGTTGCCCTTCTTCCTGTCTCGTTTGCATAAAGACCTGGCTCAGGTGAGCAATCATTGCTTGAGTATACTGGTTCTTGGTTTTCTCCAGCTCAGCTGTTCTCCTTGATCCTCTCACTTCCCTGGAGCTCTGTGAGATCTTGGTTCACCTTACAGCTCCCTGCATCGTGCTTCTGGTGCCGCTGCTTATACCTTCTGGCTCGGACATTCAAGTTTGTAAGCAACTTCCCGGTTATTATCATATGTACTGTTTGCTTTGTGGAACTTGTGTTTCATTACCTACTCGGAACTGTGTTTAAACTTGTTACCCGGTCATCCGGGTGTGGGGACCTTCTGCCACGGACATTATCTTCCGGTCGTTTCAGTACAAGGACTTGTGCTATGGACTACATGCATCTGGATTTACCTGTTTTGGACTATTGGTTTTTTCGGACTGCTTCCATAAGGACTGTGCTCGATGATATATATATATTGGGGTTGTGTTATGTTGTGTGCTTTTGCTGTGTACTAAATTCACCTTTGTTTTGCTGTGTGTTATAAATACTTGCACCTAAGAACCCGTCTCTGCTCTTCATTGCCCTTAAGCGATCAGACTCCTCAAAACCTATACAATAGTATTACACTGACGTTACGCCACTGCCTTCATCTACTGTGTATGCACTATCCAATACATGGCAGCTGACTGTAGTATTGAATTGAGTATTGACTGTTGTAGATTGTAAGCTCCTTTGAGCAGGGTCACCTTCATTTCTTGCTTTATTTATTGTATTTTGTTTCACATTGATTCTATGCCTATTGTTTTGTATCCAATTATTGTACTTTATTTGTTCTCTACTCTAATTACTTACTGTATATTTTCTGTACTCTAACCCTACATTGTAAAGCGCTGCGGAATATGTTGGCGCTATATAAATAAAGCTTTATTATTATTATTATTATTATATGGTGAATGTAGGGTTGTGGCCTATATGATCACTTGTACAGTAGAAACATTTATGGTCAACACTCCGGGTGGATGTAGTGTTTAGTGGTAAGATAGATATCACAACAATTCTATAGGAGCAGTGCAGCAGTCAGTTGCAGTGAAGATAATTTTATTTATGGATGTGGCAGCATTAAGGAGCAACACTTTACAAGATGGACAACAATCTGGTTCCAAAGTTGCCAACATGACTTTTTCTTGTGAACATCTTCTCTAAAAAATTCACGTCCAGACAATTTTTTATGAACACATAAAACCATTACAAATCATTATAACTATCTTTGAAACATGTGTATTGTCCATAATTCCATAATTCTGATATAATGACATAAGCAGCATTACTGTAAAATGATGATAATTATAGTAAAAGAATGTGTATCACTTTCTTCAGCGGTCAAAAAAATCACAGACGCCTTATAAAATTGTTAGGGACAGAGCAAAAAAGTGCCCAATTTTAATGGACCGTTCTGGAAAATCTGGAGAGTTGGCAACCCAGTTTGGTTCACGTAGGCTAAGGTCATGGAGTGTTAAGAGCAGTAAAATGTACACTCTGTAGAGAGTCTGACAGCATACAGGTGGAACAAAGCATTGACCATCTTGTAAATTGTGTGTTATGACTGAGCCCTACTACTCACAATTGGCTGAACAAGTCATAAAAGATGTTAAACCTGCAATACACAGGTCCCTTTTAAGACAAGATAAGCCCTAAATCTGACCTTGATTTGTCCCTGACTGACTGCCGAGTTTGGCATTTTAAGATTACTCAATAACCCCTCCACTCAGCATTGGGACATAAGAGCATATTCACACAATCATACAAGGATGATTGAGGAAAACAGAAATAATCTAAAAGTCTAAAGGTATTAATAAACCCCCACCCAAAGCCTAAATATAAGAGAATAGAATAATGCTGGGTAGGGAAACACACAAACAAATTGCAGGGTAAAACAATAGATATAATTCAGCACTAAAATTATTAACTGAAGAACTGTGAAAGGAAGCATGTGCATGGTGAGTTTAAATAGACCTTTCCAAGATGTGATAGGGCCAACAAAATGAGAAAGTGAAAACGCCTGAATACAGCAAAAAATAAAGCATGGTAAAGGAAAGGAATGACAAGAGAACTATTATCTATTGGATAAAGACAAAACAGGCTAAGGTCAAACAGAGAGGGAAACCGATTCCGCAACCAGAAGCCCTGGGGTCGAGACATGACAGGTGATTTAAATAAACATGCAGGGACATCAATAAATATAAATCTTTTCCCCATAATTAAGGGGTACCATTGTCTTTCCTAGACCAGATTTAACTATGTGTATTTCAAATGTTGACTTAATTGAAATATAGAAGGTGTATGAAACAAATCTCCAATCAGTCTCCAAACTAAAATTATCTTCCATTATTCATTAAATCTTTATAGAAAATTCACAAGTAGGTAGAAAGATAAGCGGCACTCACCATAAGCTGAAAATGTCCTTTATTTCATCTTAGAGCATCTGCAGAGATGAATACAGCGGGAGAGGGAGTGAGGGTCGGCGGACCCTCACTCCCTCTCCCCGCTGTATTCATCTCTGCAGATGTTCTAAGATGAAATAAAGGACATTTTCAGCTTATGGTGAGTGCCACTTCTCTTTCTACCTTCTTGTGGATTACTACGATTGCTATTGTGGCGAGCAACACCAGCTGAAGCGGTGGTACATAGAGGTGCACTAAGCAGCCATCACGTTAACCTGTTGGTGCCCAGTTTTCTACTCCTCCTTTATATAAAACTAGCTGTGAGCCCGATGCAAATGCATCGGGTGTCTAGAATATGTTTATTGTTTTTTTAAAGATTTTTAAATAAATAATCGCATCATCAATAGCAATAATATTAGCAATAGCATTATTATTAGCATAATAGCAGTATTAATAGCATTATTAGCAGTATTATGAGCATTAATAACAGTATTAAGAGCATATAGAAAGTATAGGGGACTTGCGGCAGGTGCGGCGGCTGAGGTAGCGACTCGAAATGGCCTCGCGGCCATTGCTCGCGCTACCTCAGTGGTAAATCGCTAAGTTTGTGGCCGAGCCTCTGGTCCTATTTTCGGCCACGACTCGCAATGGCCGCTTCGCGCCATTGCTCGCGTGTGGTGACGTCACTTAGTGACAAAGCCACGGCGTTTTGGGGTCCGACACGAAAATGCCTATGGCAATTATAGAGTAGGTATACTGCAGAGTGCCATAACCCCTGTCTGTAATATATATATATATATAAATATATCTACTCTATAATTGCCGTAGGCAAAATCGTGTCGGACCCGAAATCGCCGTGGCTTTGTCACTATGTGACGATGGTGCCGGGGGGGGAGTGGCGGGATTGTGTGGGGGGGCAGGATGGCAGGTGTGCAGGATGGAGCCGGGGGGCGGGGCAGGATGGAGGCGGAGGGGGGGCAGGATGGAGGGAGCGGGCAGGATGGAGGCGGAGAAGGATGGTGGCAGGGGGGTAGGGGAGATAGTGGGGAGCGGGCAGGATGGAGTGAGCGGGGCAGGATAGAGCCGGAGGAGCAGGATGGGGGGGGGCAGGATGGAGCGAGCACACTTGCACACACATGCATCATGTACATAGCACACCTGGACGCACATGCATCATGCACACAGCATACCTTCAAGCACATGTATCATGCACACAGGACACACATACATCATGCACACAGGACACACATACATCATGCACACAGGACACACATACATCATGTACACAGGACACACATGCATCATGCACACAGCACACACATACAATCATGCACACAGGACACACATACATCATGCACACAGGACACACATACATCATGCACACAGGACACACATACATCATGCACACAGGACACACATGCATCATGCACACAGGACACACATGCATCATGCACACAGGACACACATACATCATGCACACAGGACACACATACATCATGCACACAGGAGACACATACATCATGCACACAGGACACACATACATCATGCACACAGGACACACATGCATCATGCACACAGCACACAATGCATCATGCACACAGGACACACATGCATCATGCACACAGGACACACATGCATCATGCACACAGGACACACATACATCATGCACACAGGACACACATACATCATGCACACAGGACACACATGCATCATGCACACAGGACACACATACATCATGCACACAGGACACACATGCATCATGCACACAGCACACACATGCATCATGCACACAGGACACACATACATCATGCACACAGGACACACATGCATCATGCACACAGGACACACATACATCATGCACACAGGACACACATACATCATGCACACAGGACACACATACATCATGCACACAGGACACACATACATCATGCACACAGGACACACATACATCATGCACACAGCTCTTAAACTTGCCGCTCCCGGCGCAGCGCGGCAGGCAGGAAGCGGCGGCTCCTTCTGCACAGCCGCCCCCCTGGCATGGACGGATGGATGGTGCGGCCCTGGGCAGCGGGAGCAAGGGGGGCCCCGCGAGAAGCAGAGAGGGCAGGAGGACCGGGGAGAGCGCGGGCAGGAGACGGGAGGACCCAGGGGGCACGGGCATGACACGGGCACTGGAGCACAGGGGCACAGGCTCCGGAGCGGGATCACAGGGGCACAGGGGCACTGGGGCACAGGGGCACAGGCTCCGGAGCACTGTGTCAGCATGTGCTGACAGCAGCTGCTCCGGAGCGGGATCACAGGGGCACAGGGGCACTGGGGCACAGGGGCACAGGGGCACAGGCTCCGGAGCACTGTGTCAGCATGTGCTGACAACAGCTGCTCCGGAGCGGGATGACAGCGGCGACGGCTCGCAATGCCCGCTACGCGGGCAATGCCTCGCACGTGGTGACGTCACATAGTGACATAGCCACGGCGTGCCGGGGTCCGACACGAAAATGCCTACGGCAATTATATAATAGATTGCCATAAGTAATCTACTAATTAGAATATAGTAAAATGTGACTAATTTAAAAAAAATTGTCAATGAAAATATAACGCTTAGATTTTTTTTCTTTCAAATTAATTTTGGACACACACAATACCCAAAAACTGTACTTTAAAGCCCAGTGCAAGCGGATTAAATGCTGCATACAACTCTTACTGGGCCAAGCACCAATTGTACCCCATCAGAGCAATGCTTGCTCCAGTGCTTTGCAAATGTAAAGCACTCAAACTCTGAACCTGGACAGGTATGCTCAACACTGGGAGTTTCAGTGACCCCCATATAGCCTATAAACAGTGTGCACTCATACACATATGAAGAAAAAAAAAAACACTACACACCTCACTCCAGTTTCCCTAGTGCTCTGCTGCACTGACCCACCTCTGACTCACACATTGATTAGTAGAAGAAGCGACTGATGGCTCCTCCTCCACCAATATATTCACCGCTATCCACAGGATGCAGATAGCTGTGACATAGGGCGGCAGGCAGCAATGGTGGCGATGAGGCAGAGGGAATGATGTTGCTCGCAGACAACTGTTTGGATCCTTTCGACTGTCTCAGTCTGTGGGCCAGACTGAAACAGCTAGAAGACTGGATGTGGCCAGAGGGCCGCAATTTCCCCAGCCCTGCTCCAGAGCACAGAGTCCCAGTGGTCTTAAAATTTTTCAGCATGGGCCTTGGCAAATTGCAGGAAGACTGTTTAATGCATGGACTTTAGGATCGACTCACTTTTTGGAACACACCCACACATGCCATTCTTAGAAGTAGCAGTATTGTGTCATGTGAAACACCCTTGTTTGGCTTTCTACTCCTTTAGCTAACTGCAGTGAACTTGCATGTCGATTCTCTATAACTCTTCTCATCAGAAGATGCTCCTATTTAGGTGTTAACTTCTGTGGTAGTCTGGACTCTCTAAAGGCCGCTTCACACGCTAGGATATAGGTGAACGAGATGGTTAGCTATGTCACGTGACCGTGATCCTTCCACACCATTAGTGCGTTATCACACGCAAGGATTTTGTTAACGATTTTAAATTTGGCAACGCTCCAGCTATTTGGAGAAGAAACGTTTTAATGATTTACAAAGTGGCAGGAATAGGAGAAATATGAACGACATCGTTCAAAAAGGTGTCACACTGAACGATGTTGCTTCTTCCTAGGACGTTAATTGGAGATGAAGTGATAGATTTGAGTCCGGATCCCAAATTTTGGATGAACGTTCCATGAATTTTTCCTTCCTACATCGTTTGTTTACACGCAATGACGCACAAATGATATCATTTGAACAATCACAAATCCGTGACGTTTCAAACGATATCGTTAACAAGATCCTAGCGTGTGAAGCGGCCTTTAATGAGGGTTGCATGTCCATTTTGTTAAATGTTTGTATCACGTTTGCTATAGTATTCTAACTGATAAGTAAAGCTTTAATGATCTTCTTGTAGCCTGCACCTTTCTTCTGTAAAGAAATTATTTTCTTTCAGGTTTACAAATATTTGGTGCCATTGCAGACAATATGAAATGGGAAGGGGTTTTCATTGTTCAGTCAGCAACGCTCTTTTATAGTCAAACGTGGACACCTGTTTAATGAATAGCTAGACTTGCTTGTAGTTAAATTCCTGTTACTTAGACTTTTGTAGTCTAAACGTTAACTTTGCTCCTATGACATTTTTGGGTGTACTTATTTTTGAAACAAGATTTTGAATGAAATTGTTAGGAAAATTATTTTTTTTGTATGTGCAAAATAATAAATCTTGATTGCAATCAATGGCCTACATTTTTGGAAGTATTTTATAGCATGGTATCACATAGGAAATGTTGATTCTGAAAGGAAATTAAAGCTTTTCTGACAAGCCAGTTGGGGTGTACACATTTATGCTGAGCACTGTATATTGAAAGGTAGATAATAACTTTGATTAAATATTTTTTTTACCAGTACATCTTGTGATAATAGGTTTTCCTTTTCTCCTCTTTCCCTACTAACGTCTTCCTCAGGTAAGGTGTTGTTTGTTAAGTGTAAAGTAGTTAAATTCCATCCTTACTGTGCCCAAGGTTATTTTAATGAAAATTCCTCAGTCCATTGCCAAAGGGATAGAATTGCTCATAATCCTTCACAAGCCCGATATTTGATCCCAAACCCCACTGAAGTCTACCATAGTGTTGCACATTTATTAAATGCTGTAACCTTATTAAATTTGTAAATGGTATAAGGATCAATAGGCAAACACGTCAATATTGATCACCATGTCCAGACCAATGTAATAAATACCGGTAATATTACCCATGTGCAAATGTTTACTTTTAATAATAATTATATAAATTTAAAATAATTGTAATCAGGAAGTTTTTGGTTATTTTATTTTTTTCTATTAAGGCGAACCAGCCAATAATAGTATTAACCTGCAGATATAGATTTATCTGCACAGGTTATTAGCCTCATTGAGGTACTCAGCCACTAAACTGATAGTGTCGCACCCGGGAGAAAAGTAAATTTATCTCTCCTGGGAGGTGTGACTTTTAGTCATGCAGGCGTGTGTGGGGTTAATATAGTCATTCATAGCACTGAGATTGGCAGCAATAAGCAAGCACCAGCACTGACTGACAGCTCGCTTAGCAGTATATTAGTGCATAGCCAGCTGACAATTTTCTGAAAAAAGTGGACTCTACTTTATCCCATTGGTGTGCCATTTCAGCTAATAAAGAGTCCACTTTTTTGCTTAAACTATTATTTTGATGATTATGGCTTACAACCATTGCAAACTCAAAGGGCATTATTAAGAAAATTTGATTAGGGAGGATGAAGGGTTTGAGAGATAAAATATTACCTAAATAGGTATCAGAGGCTTCACCTTGTGTGGTTATTAGAGTCACAACCACAATCAAAAGCATATCACGGCTGCTGCAGTCCCCATCATGGTGCATATAGAGTAGGGAGCATGAAGGGTTAAAAACAGCGATGCCATATTCTACGAAACATCAAAAGGGTGAATATAATTTTGATTTATTAGTTAACGCATCTCGGCACCTTGGCCCCTTCCTTAGGACAAATTAATATCATATTGCCATGTTTGAAGACAATTCAGGGAGCCCTGAAATATGTTGACTAATAAATAATTATTACATGGTATATTTAGCCTTTGATGTCTCGTGGAATACAGCAGTCACATTTTTAACACTTCATCCTCAATACTCTGTATGCACCACACTGAGGACTGCAGCAGCCATAATATGCTCTTATAGTGGTTGTAACTCTCACAACCACACAAGGTGAAGCCTCTCATACCTATTTAGCAGGGGTGTAACAACTGGGGTCGCAGGGGTCGCAAGTGTGACCGGGCCCTGAGGTACAGGTGCTCGGTGCCCACTGACCCCTGCAACCCAAGCACCTGCTTCACATGAATGTGAGTCCCCGAGAGCGCACATTCATGTCACTGTATGGCACTCTGCTCATCCGGTCCCCAGTACAGGGGGCAGGGTGTCTGTGTGTGTGGGGGGGGTTGTACAGGGGGCAGTGTGTCTATATGTGGGAAGGCTGTAAAGGGGAAGTTTGTCTGTGTGTGTGAGGGCTGTAGAGGGGTAGTCTGTGTGGGGGGGTTATACATGGGGCAGTGGGACTGTGTTGGTAGAATGTATGCTATCTGGAGGGCTATGGGGCTGCATTATATCAAGGGCTATGAGGCTGCATTATATTATATGAAGGGCTATGAGGCTGCATTATACTATTTGGAGGGCTGTGAGGCTGCATTATACTATTTGGAGGGCTGTGAGGCTGCATTATACTATTGGAAGGCAATGAGGCTGCATTATACTATATGGAGGTGTCACGTCCTACTGACGGACCCCACACGTGGACCCACTGGACCGCGTAGTGCGGATGCTGATACCGGGATGATAGAGAGACGGACCAGTACAGTAGAGTCAACAGGTTTATTGAACAACACAAGAACCTACGCCACAGGGGAGGGCCCTATACAGGGATACCGCCGGTACCAACCTCGGAAGGACCAATGAAGCGGACACGGGTGTTAAACCGACCCAAGGCAACGTGGAAACAACACAGCAACCGGGTAGTAGATAGGACACGGAGAACTGGAAACACAGAGAATCCGGAGCAGGACCTGAATCAGCAATTTCAGCTTGGAAGAGATCCAGGTGGAAGGCCCAGAACACGGGACTCAGCAAGGAGCCGGCAGGGCAGAGATCTGCAGGAAGTAACACACAGAAATCAGATAACAAGCAAAATAAGGAACAACCTGACCAGACCAGGAATAGCAACTCCACTAGGTAGAAGTTGCCCTGGCAAAGACAGACAGGAAACAGGAGGTTTATATTACAGCAGGGCACTCCTGATTGGCAGGACACAGAGGCTTGGTGAGGGAGGAGCATGATCCCTGCAGCTTCTCCAGCATTCACTGATTTGGAGATGGAGTTTCATGCGCTCAAGCAGTAGCCCTGGGAGTGAGGAGATGAGCGGCGCTATTCAAGCAGAGGGCGCTGGAGCCCTGCGGCAGACCCCCGAGTGGTTACAGGAGGGATATGTGGCTGCATTATACTATGTGGAGAGATATGAGGCTACACTATACTGTATGAAGGGATATGAGGCTACATTATACTATATGGAGGGATGTGACACTGCATTATACCATATGAAGGACTCTGATGCTGCATTATACTATATGGAAGTCTTTGAGAGTGCATTATACTATATGGAGGGCAATGAGGCTGCATTATACTATATGGAGGGATTTCAGGCTGCATTATACTATATGGAGGAATGTCAGGCTGCATTATTCTGTGTGGAAGGATATGAGCCTGCATTATACTATATGGAGGGATATGAGGCTGCATGATACTATAATGGAGGACCATATATACCAGGATAAGGGCATATTCAGGAGGAGAACCATACAGTATATCAGGATGAGAGACAATAATACATAAGGAAGGGGAGAGAGATTAGTTGGTGAGTCTTTATAGGGTTTAGAATTTTACATAGAATGAAGAAAGGATCCAGCTGAGAATTTCCGGAATGCTTATTTATTCGTCATATAGAAACCTCCATATAACAGCTTGGTGTGCATCAAACTTGATGCACACCCCGCTGTTATATGGAGTTTTTTATATGATGAATAAATAAGCATTCCATAAATTCTCCGCTGGATCCTTTCTTCATTCTGATTAACGTCCGGTGCCAGGGCATTTTCCTTGCGGACCAACCCTTCCGGACGTGACAGGACGGAAGAATACCGGTGAGCTGCTTCTCCCTACCCATTTCCTAATTGCTATATTAGAATGATACATAGGGTCCATAGATCTGACAAATGTGGGCGCGCAGTGGGGGCCTAGGTCCAAATTTCACACCGGGGCCCTTCAGACTCACGCCACTACTATTTAGACTATTTAGGTAATATTTTATTTCTCAGACACTTCATCCTCCCTCCTTTAATTTTCTGACATAATGATCTTTGAGTTTTCATTGGCTTTAAGCCATAATCATCAACATTAACAGAAATAAACACTTATATGCATTTCACTTTATGTATTGAATTACTGAAAACATTTACTTTTTGATGATATTCTAATTGACTGAGATGCACCTGTATCTAGCTATCCATTGAGCTATCATTTTATGCAAGCCTGCTTGTAAAAACTAATATAAAATAGGAAGGGGGAACAAGAGGCGCAATAGTGCCCTATCACTCAGACACTAAGAGATGAGAGGTATATTGTCAAAACCACTCACCTATTCCAGTTGTGATGACCCACAACTGGCTTGAAGGCATACAATCAATACCGGCTACTGCAGGACCTCCACCAACCACTCGCACGTGGGAAGACTCTCAGGAAGCTGGGAAAAGGTGTGTGACAGTCCGCGCCACCGGGTACCAAAGAAATCACCTGGGATGCAGGAAGTTATTTCAAGCTTTATCTTTATTCTCCAACATGTTTCAGTGCTCCACCTGGCGCCTTCCTCAGGGATCCCTGAGGAAGGCGCCAGGTGGAGCGCTGAAACATGTTGGAGAATAAAGATAAAGCTTGAAATAACTTCCTGCATCCCAGGTGATTTCTTTGGTACCCGGTGGCGCGGACTGTCACACACCTTTTCCCAGCTTCCTGCTTGTAAAAACTACATTTTTAGTAATTCTAGATCAATTTACGCACCGAGATGAAATACCCAAGAGGAATGTAAGTAGGTAGATCACTGGATTACTTTAAAAATAAATGCGGCTCTAGAACCTTAAACTATTAAGTTCAATATTATTTTTATCTAAGATTCTTGGGATAAAATGAATAGAAATGAATCACACATCAAGTAAGAGAAAAACATGTAGACAATCGATAATACTAGAAAGCTTTTTGTCAAATCTAAAATTCTTAGAGTATAACTTAAAAGTCAATTATCAACTAGAAGACAAATGTTCTATATGCATTTTTATACTATTGAAGTTAAAAAGTTACTATATAAAATCAAACAGGTGAACTTACCATGCTGTTAGTTGTCTTCAGTACACTACTTCAGGAACTTTTACAATTCTGTACAGTAGTAAAAATATGATTGCTGAAAAAGAAATATTTTAATGACATCAAGGTTGCAGTACAATATTGTTCATTGTACATAGTTTATGACTTGGCTTCTCTCATAACTCATTCTAATGCGCTCTTCACCAGTTCAATAGACAGGATTTTCAATAAATTTTACAATCTTGTAGAGTGGACATGAATAGTTTTTTTTTTTTTTTTTTTCTTTAGTTACATGATTAAAATCAATTAAAAATCAAAGGTAGAGTATACATAATTATTGTTCATATGATAAGAAAGTTCATATGTCAACTATATGGGGGATGTTGATATAATTAAGAGCTTTCTCAATGCTACATTAGTTAAAGATCATATATGCATACATGCAAATTAGTAAAAAATAGTATAATCCAAAAGGAAACATAAATAGATATAGATGTTAAATTTTTAAATACAGAGAGCTCCATACAAAGGTTGCAAGGAGTGCAAGGATAATGTGCCACAACCGTAGCTTAATAATAAATCACTACATATGGATCATATTTGAAATCAAAACCAGGACACATAGTATTCACAGATAAGAGAGTGTAGAGAGAGTATGCACCTAGAGCAAGATTTGCCAACGCTTCCTCAAGAAGTGGAAAAAACTATTTCAGCCAACATAGCCACCTTTGAGCCATGTTCTTCATCACATCCAATCCCATCTCACTTAAGTACAAATGCTGACCGTTCATCTGTTACAGTAAATGCGCATGAAGAAGCTCTTGCGAACAACCAAATCTTTTTTTGACCCAAGAGTGCTATGGCTTAGAGGACTAAAGGACAGAACAGATAGACTTGAAAGTCTGCAATGTAAAAGATTAAATGTTATAGCGAAAGAGGAAGAAAACTGTGCAGAACACTTACTCAATTTGATGGTGTCACTGTTAAAGAAATTATCATCCTATGGTAACTGAGAGGGGCAAAGTGGAATATATTCCATAACGTCCTCCATACTGATGTGATTGCTATAGTCAAACGAGGTCATTTGTGATCTGTGTTTTATAGTTCTGTTGCATGGATGACTGGTGATTGTAAGGTGGTCGTATTGCTGCATTCTTATTACTAGATTACATGCTATGGGTTTTTTTCATTTACATAATCCTATTTTTTTTACTACACAAAAAGTAACTTTTGTACTTGTTTTCAATTCCAATAATTCCCCTACCTAAAAAAGGGGAAAGTCAAAAAACCTTTGAAAATAATGTATGCATGGCTAAATTAGCCAGGGGTCCAATCACAGACCCAGAATTTGAATATTGAGATCCAAGAGTATGCTATAAACTTGACCTCACACTAAAACCAATAAGAAGCCATGAAGCCATGAGTTCTTTGTTCAAATGTTTGGGGCAGCTCAAATACTGCTGTGATCCACATTTCATCTTCCTCCTCCCCTATAGGATGCGGAAAGAAACAGACTATAAAGTTTAGATATTTCTGTAAATTTCTCCCTTTTATTTTATAATTATTTTGCATATTTGTATGTCACTTTTTATTTCCATATTTTATATCTTTTTATTGTAAGCACTGTACCTTCTCTATTAAAGCTTAAAACTTTAAGGGAACTTGTGGCTCATTTATGCTATCACTGTCTGTCCCTGCAGCTTCATAGTACTATTCTAATCATCCTTGTATGAGCTCATAGTGTAATGTTATAGGGGGAAAAAAAGCATTTATACACTTACATTTTCTGAGGCAGTGACTACACCTTGGAGGATTTAGTCTATCTGGCAGGTTAACAAGTTAACATTTCTCTAGAATTTTATAGAATGCTATATGGCCTGTGTAATGTCACAATCATGTGACTATAATAGGCAGAGTTAAGTCTCCATAGACGATAATGTTTTTGCTTGCTTAGCTCCACCCACTATGGTCAAATGATTGTTACATCACACAGGTCCTTTAGACAGAGAGGTTAATAGTGAGGTAACTAGTAACATGCCAGAGTGACTATATCGTCCAAAGTGTAGTATTGCTGCCTCATTTACATAAGAAAATGTAATGGTCCCTTTACACGCGGCCACAGGAAGGTAGAACCCGGCAGGCATCGGACACAATTGTGCCTGTTGCCTTGAAAAGACCACGATGTGACGGCGTGTAATTCAGGACTTTCCTTCCTGTGTCTTCCTGAATGAAGAAAGTCCTGAATTACACGCAGCCACATCGTGTCTTTTCAAGGCAACAGGCACAATTGTGTCCGATGCCTGCGTTTCTACCTTCCTGTGGCTGCGTGTAAAGGGACCATAAATGTATAAATGCTTTTTTTCACCTTTTACATTACACAATGAGCTCAAGCAGAGATGATTAGAACAGTACTATGAAGCTGCAGGTGCAGACAGTGATAGCTGGTGTGGGGCAGAAATGAGATTTATTCAATTTGAACCCTGTATGCTACAAAAGGATTCATAGCCCTAGGAAGTGTGTTATCCTGTGGATTGTCTGATAATATTGGCTCAGTAGATTCATCGCTCCATGTGCTCGATGAGTGGTGGCAACGTGTGTGTAGTCTGTGCCAGGGTATGATTTATGCTCTCTTTTCAGCCTAGAACAGAGGATTAATACTGGATTGAGTCAATGGAGATAGATTAACCCTTGCAGGTGCAACCCCAAGTCACGAGCTGAGAAGTGGGTACATGACGATCCTCATTAAGAGCTCTGGTCAATGACAAGAGGACCTGCTATCAAATGTCTTCCTGTAATTCCCAGGAAGAGCCCCAGTCAACCACTATTTCCACCTGACCCCCCCATACCAAAAGGATTTGATACCCACTGTATCCCTCTAAGGCCCGCATTTAGCCTCATATAAAGAACTGGATAAAATGTGTATAGTGACAGCATAAAATAAAGATTGGCGTGGTGCATTTAGTGTATCACAGTATGTGTATGTCTTATTCTGTTAAGATGTTCAGAATGAATGAATACACTTTTTTAAATGCTGCATGCATTAGTAAAAAAAAAATATATGGATGATTAATACAATTAATTTCTTTCATTTAGATAATGATTTACTGATTTGTCTACTGTGGCTGCAAACCTGATGTTTGTTGTCTCATCTCTTCAATAATATGGTCTGTACTGACTTCAGCAGTCTCATGTGAGTCATGTTAATAAGTTGCTTAGTTATCATGAGAGATATCACAGTTTATGCTTCTTGACTTCTTATTAAATTATCCTTGTGCAAGCAACTCTATCATATATCCTTATTCAAATTAATTTTACCAGCATTTCTCTTGTGGGTAGGTAATGACTGGGCACATTTCCTTGCCTCTCCCACTCACTGTTTACTTTGTGCTTCCAATAACTGACAGTTAAACCCTTCTGGAACAGCGGCCAACAGATTTTCATCCATAATTGTCCTGCAATCTTTCTGACTTTTTTCTGAATTTTTCAGAGATACATTTTTTCTTTAGAAAAATATTGGAATCTGAGAGTCCTCAGTGGTTGATATCTTTTAATGGCTTACTGAAAAGATGATAGCAAGCTCTTGGGAAACTAAGGACCCTTCGTCAGGCTGGTAATGACACAAATTCTGAAGACACATACATTAGTGATGGGCGAGTCCTAAATTACTCGGAATCGCTTGACTCTAGCGAGTCCGAGCCCGGGACTCGCTACTCGTTGCGAGTCTAGCGAGTCCAATGTTAATGAATGGGGAAGTGAGTAATAGCGAGTAATGTGCGATTTACAAATCGCAGATGTGTCTCGGAAAGCGCTCGCATTGCCGTTTTGGAAACCCCACTCGAAGCAGCACACTAGTCCCTGCAAAAATTATTAAGTGCGCACAAGTAGTCGCACAAGTAGGTGGCGTACGTGCTATTTGCAGGTAGGAGAGCAGCAACGCACTCGTCTGCCACAAAGAAAATAAAGCTGAAGGGGTTTTATGTCCCAAAATCTATCAGGTGCAAAAAAATAAGAAATAGTACCTCAGCTAAGCCTCTGACTTCAGCGATTAGGAAAGCTGAGTGAGTAAGCTAAGCTATGAGGTCGGTCCTGTGTGCACTGTAAGGCTGCTCCTCCCTGCCTGTTTGCCTGCCTACAGTCCTCTACACAGTACTCCTCTGTCCTCCTGGTAGCTCTCAGAAGAGCTGTTTGGGTTAAATATAAGGAATCTTGAAGTTTCCCTACACTAACTGACACTCCCTATGATCTACTCCAGCATCTACCTCACCCTGCACTAGCTCAGATCATCACAGGAATGTGGAGGAAATGGCAGTGGCAAGGCTTATATACAGCCTTGCCTCTCATACATGACATAGGCATCACGATGGACAGAAGCCAATCATAGTCCTGCCACAACCAACATGGCTGTGGCATTACTGAATATGATTGGCTAACATGCTTGTCCATCTTCACAAGTTTTCTGACCTAACACGCTAAGCTGTCTCGGAAGCTTTGTCGGAACATACAGATTCTGTATTCGCGAGTCCCGAATACAGTATACAGGACTCGGATTCGTAGACTCGCTCAGAGTCGCTCAGACTCGCTGCTGACAGGGGTATCCGTGAAGTGGTGCGATTGGTTAAACGATTTGGGAGATTCAAGCTACATAGCGATGTGATATAGCGAGTCTAGCGAGTGAGAAAAAGTAAACTCTGACAAAACTAGGATTGCCATTGACTTGCATTGGACTCGTTATGTGCGAGTAATCGCTGGGAAACTCGCTGAGTACCGAGTCCTGCGAGTCCCTTACTACTCGCCGAGTAACGAGTCCTAGCGAGTAGACTCACCCATCCCTAACATACATATATACTTAAGCAAAAGAAAAAAAAAAAAAGGAAAAAAACAAACGTGTTATAAGGTCTACAAGATCCCAGGTAACATCAGTTGCATCACAAGCAAATGTGGTGTATTTAATCATATGTACCAAATGTCCAACAGGTGGCATGTACGTAGGTGAGACCGAGCAAAAATTCAGGACAAGATTGAAGTTCTCATTGCCACTCAATAAAAGAAAAGCATGTGAATCTACCTGTAGCAAAACATTTTTGAAGCCCAGACCACAGTAAAACCGATATGAGGCTGCTCATCTTAAAAAGCAACTTCAAATCACTGAGAGAGAGAAGAATTTGGGAATACAAACTGATAACACGTTTGACACATTCAAAACAGGATTAAAAACTTCACATGGATTCATGGGATTTTATATAAAATGAGTGGGCATTTGGGGACATCACAGATTCATGCATTTTTTATATAAATTGAAAGTACACTTGGGAGATCACATCTTGAGAAGAGCCACCACCCCGGTGTTCGAATTCGATTCATCAAATTTGCTGTGTGTTCGTCGAATGTTCGGCTAATGTTCATCAAACACGTCGAACACCATTGAAAATTAATGTAAAATATGTTTTAACGTTAGTACGGGAGAAGCAACTACAGGGAGGGGTGAGCGCAGCAATGGGAGCAGGGAGCAAAAGACACAGGCGGGGAAGCCGGCGGTGAGAAGAGGACTTCACTGCCGGCTTTCCTGCTCTGTGCAGCATGAACTCACATGAATTTTCCCACGCTCGGGTTCTGCACAGCTCAGTTACATCTCTGGTAGAGGTTCTCTTGCAGTGCTGACATTGAGTTTTTGAACTACGTACCTGGCTGGACACAAAAATACGGCGAAGCCCACATCAAAATTTTTGGGAAAAATTCATAAAAAATATATTTAGGGACTGCATCTTTATTAACCCCTCGAGGCCGGAGCGCAGCGGCATTGTAAGGGGAGTTAATTAAGGTCACCCGAGGACAGCTCAGGTGACCTGAGCTATCCTCGAGTGACCTGAGTTAAACCCCTTACACCGCCGCAGTGCTCAGGCCTCGAAGGGTTAATAAAGATGGAGTCCCTAAATGTATTTTTTTAATGAATTTTTCCCAAAAAATTTGACGAAATTCATGGGGTCACCCAATATTAGACATGACCGCCATGAATTTCTAGTGATTTCTAAAAAAAAAAACACAACACACAGAAAAAAATATTTTATTAGAAATAAAACAAAAAATACACTTAGAGACTCCATCTTTATTAAAAAATTCCTCTTCCATCCGACGTAGTCCAAAAACGCAATGTCAGCACTGCTACATCGCTCTGCATAGACACACACGTCTATGCTGAGTGAGAGCAGGCTGACAACTGACTGTGACAGTCAGGGTTCACCCCAGGTCACAGCTCAGGCTATGACCGCGGATGAACTAAGCCGGCACAGCCCGAACACTGCCAATGCCGGCACCTGGCTGGACACAAAAGCATGACAAAGCCCATGCCAAATTTTTGGGAAAAATTCATTAAATACAATTAGGGACTGCATCTTTATTAACCCCTCGAGGCCAGAGCGCAGCAGCATTGTAAGGGAAGTTAACTCAGGTCACCCGAGGATAGCTCAGGTCATGAGCTGTCCTCGGGTGACCTGAGTTAACCCCCCTTACAATGCTGCAGTGCTCCGGCCTCGAGGGGTTATTAAAGATGCAGTCCCTAAATGTATTTTTTAATGAATTTTTCCAAAAAAATTTGACGTGGCTTCGCCATATTTTTGTGTCCAGCCAGGTACAGCAGGCAGGAATGGGCTGCCTCCAACCCCCAGGTGCCTATTTGTACCTGCCTGGAGACAGAAATAGAAGGAAGCCCTTTTTTTTTATTATTTCATGGGGCATCGCGCTATTTCCATGTCCAGCCAGGTACAACTAGGCAGCTGGGTGCTGGAATCCGCAGCGCAGGGAGGCCCAAGCTTTCTGGGCACCGCCCGCTGCGATTTGCAGTTCGCAGCCACCCCAGAAAATGGCACATTCAGGGGTTCGGACCAGCTATATGTTATCAACTATTCATAAGCCCGAAATTCATGGGGTCACGCCAATATTAGACATGACCGCCATGAATTTCTACTCAATTATTTTTAAAAAAAACAACACAGAAAAAAATATTTTATTAGAAATAAAACAAAAAAATACTCTCCATCTCTATTAAAAAATTCCTGTTCCGTCCGACGTAGTCCAATCAGGTTTTCTTCTTTAGCTTAGATACATCTCTGGTAGAGAACCTCTACCAGAGATGTAGCTGAGCTTTGCAGCACCCGGGTGTGGGAAAGTTCATGTGAGTTCATGCTGCATAAATTCACATGAACCTGTCCCTGACAGCACCGCGACTTCTTCAAATGAACAGCTGATCTGCATCAGCTGATCATTTGAAATAACCATCGAGAAAGCCAGCGGTAAGACTTCACCGCCGGCTTTACTGCTGTGTGCGGCACTCCCTGATACCCCCTCATCGCTCCCCCTGCCGTCTTCCCACCTGATCCTAAGTTAGGACCGGGTGGGGGGGAGCAGATCCAGGGAGCGGGGAGGAGGCATCAGGCAGCGGGGAGCGCAGCACAGAGCAGGAAAGCCGGCGGTGAGAAGACTTCACCGTTGGCTTTCCTGCTCTCGTCCTTCGCGTCGCTCCCCGATCCCTGGTGCTGCGCTCCCCACCCGGTCCTAACTTAGGACTGGGATGGGAGGCGGCCTGGGGAGCGGAGGATCGGGATGGGAGGCTGCGGGGGGATTGGGCTGAATGATTGTTTAAAAAGCTTTTTACCGCCGGCTCTAAAACAATCTTGCCCCATTTCAGCCTTTTCCTCTGCTCCCAGACCACTTGATAGGGTCCTTTGGTGAACGAACTGTTATCGAACATAACCTCGAAACTGCCGAATTTGAAGCTAATTGTTCGCATTCGTCGAATGACTCGAACATCACCCAAAACAGCTCAAATTTAAGATTGGCGAACATTTCGAATCGAGCATCGCTCATCTCTAATCACATCTCCAAGAGACTTCATTTTCAGGAATATGAACTTTTGACTTTTTTTATGTGAGCTCTCTCGCTTCATATTTTTGCGGCCACTAACCATATAGTAATACAATTTGTTCCGCTTATCTTAGAAATTTGGTTTCTCTTTTCCCAGCTCATTTACCCCTCCCTAACCTGACTCTGCTTAACATCACCTATCGTATTTACCACAGCTTATAACACTGTTTTTTTTTTTTTTCTTTTGCTTATGTATATATGTATGTGTCTTCAGAATTTGTGTCATTACCAGCCTGACGAAGGGGCCTTAGTGTCCCGAGAGCTTGCTATGTTTACCATCTTTTCAGTTAGCCATTATAAGGTATCATCCACTCAGGACTCTCAGATTCCAATATTTTTGTATCTACTAGCTAAGGCTAGGGTTACACTTGCAATACTCTAAGTGCTCTGCGTTGTTTGCAGAAAACTTAGAATATTTTTCTCACATTGCAGACTGCATAGCGCCGCACGTGGCCCCTAGCAACCCGCTGTGTTCCCTGGATACCAGCTACACAGCGGGCTGCGGGGAGTGCGATTTGCACCACGCACAGGGGAACGCATCAGTTTTCTGCAAACAACGCAGAGAACTTAGAATATTGCAAGTGTGACCCTAGCCTTACACGGTACACACATTTTTTATTTTCTCTTTAGATAGATATAAAGTTCACTTTGAGGGCATGACCGTGCAACATGAGTAGGCCTCTTATTGCAGGATACTGCTGTCATATCTTGACTAACGCAGAAAGTGTGAGTTGGGTTGTTGAGATAGTGACACAGAGATGTGACACTTAGACAATTGCCACCAGATAATAAAAATGGTTTTATCCTCCTAAGTACAGGTGCTGGTGTTATTAAGAACATTGATGCAACAGAGCAGAGAATGATCACTTCGAGGTAACTTAAACAACAAATATTTATTTGATGGATATAGTTAGCTGTGATGCTTAATGCACAGTATCCAAGGGTAATGTGAACAGTGAAGTTACAATAAATTTGTAAATTATTATGGGATGTGATTACACCAATTTAACTATACTAGGAATTAAGACAATACTATCAGCTAACTTTTATTTGTATTTACAAATCACTGAGTGTTAGAACAATTCCACTGACACATTATTGTTTGACTTATTAATGGTATCATAGGATTACTATCTTAGGGCCCGTCACACTTGGCGACGCACCAGCGATCCCGACAACAATCTGACCAGGCAGGATCGCTGGTGCGTGGCTATGTGATCGCTGGTGAGATGTCAAACAGATCTCACCAGCGATGCAGCAACGATAAAGCGGTCTTTGGGACCCTGTCACTCTTGGGCATAGTATTGAGATCGTTGGTCGTTGTCCCTGTCAAACACAGAGATGCAGGCTGTCCAGTGGGAGCGCAACGACCAAATAATGGTCCTGAACGGTTTGTAACGATCAGCGATCTCACAGCAGGGGCCTGATCGCTGCTACATGTCACACAAAGCGAGATTGCTGTTGAGGTCGCTGTTGTGCACAACCCAGCGAACGATACTTGCTCATTGCTATGAATGGGCGAAGTCATAAACGACATCGTTATCGCGATGTCACACTGACCAATGTAGCAGTTTAGCTGATCATGGATCGTCTGATTTGAGAACATGTTCTCAAACCTGCGATCAATGATCCAAAGACTTATCGTAGTTGAATCTTGGTTTTACACGGCACGACGTCCTACTGATGCAGTTTGAATGACTCCAAATCTGTGACGTTTAAATGATATCGTTAAAGATATTGTGCCGTGTAACGGGGCATTTAGTGTGATGACGGCTTTAACTACGGCCAGGGTCACATTTGCGTTTTGACCCTGGCTTGCCGGAATCCGGTTTTAACTTAGAACTTTTTCCAGCGCCGCATAGCATTACCGCTATGCGGTGCTGGAAAGCGCAGTCCCTAGTTACCCGATGTGTACCTTAACTACCTGTCACACAGGCAGCGGCTTGGAGTGCGCTTTACAGCGCCGCACAGGAAACGCTGTCTGCAACGGTTTCCTGTGCGGCGCTGTAAAGCGCACTCCGAGCCTCTGCCTGTGTGACCGGTCGTTAAGGTACACATCGGGTAACTAGGGACTGCGTTTTCCAGCACCGCATAGCGGTAACGCTATGCGGCGCTGGAAAAAGTTCTAAGTTAAAACCGGATTCCGGCAGGCCAGGGTCAAAACGCAAATGTGACCCTGGCCTACCTTGTGCTCATCACAATCATCACTCTGTCACTCTGTTAACTCTGATAAGCATTACACAGGCCCCAGTCGTGCACACTGCAAGGCCGCAAGTCCTGTATTAATGTGTCACTCTGCACTCACTCGGTGGCCTGCTAGACCTTTTTGGCCCTGGTCTTGCTCAGTGGACTCGGATATGGTGTCTTGATGGTGGTAATAAGCCAATTTCAATCCAGACAATCTGTCCTGCCCCAATCCCAGGATTCGACTCCTTCCCTTCTCTGTTCTTCCAGGCTTTTTATTATTATTTACTGTGCCACATAGGGATGGGCGAATCTACTCGCTAGGACTCGTTACTCGGCGAGTAGTAAGGGACTCGCAGGACTCGGCACTCTGCGAGTTTCCCAGTGATTACTCGCACGAGTCCAATGCAAATCAATATCAATCCTAGTTTTGTCAGAAACGCTGACAAAACTAGGATTGCCATTGTTTGCATTAGACTCGGCTACTGTGCCAGTGATAGCAGGAAACTCGCAAAGTAACTGCTGGTTCTTTGCGAGCCGAGTCCAGCTGTCTTCTCTGTGCAGGCTGCCAGCTCCAGGGTCCTAGAGCCCGCCTGCTCACAGAGATGATGTAGCAGTGCTGAGATTGTTCTCAGTCTGCTCATTCCCTGTGCATAGACATCTATATCTATGCACAGGGGATGTAGCAGAGAGGACATCGTGTTTTGGACTACGTCGGACGGAAGAGGATTTTTTTAATTAAAGATGGAGTCCCTAATGACTTTTTTTTTTATTTCAAATAAAATTTTTTCTCTGTGTTGTTTTTTTTTAACCCTTTATTGGAGATTCTTAGTGGCTGGGTCAAACGTGGCCTGACATTAAGAATCTCGGGCTTAATACCAGCTTGTATAACAAAGCTGGTATTAACCCCTTTATTACCCAGCGTGCTACCGCCACCAGGGCCGCTGGAAGAGCAGGGTTCAGCGCCAGAGGATGGCGCTTCAATAAACGCGCCATCTTCTGGGGCGGCTGCGGGCTGCAATTTGCAGCGGGGGGTGCCCAGAAAGCTTGGGCATCCCTGCGCTGCGGATTCCAGCCCCCAGCTGCTTAGCTGTACCTGGCTAGACATAGAAATTGCGCGGAGCCCCACGCATTTTTTTTTTATTATTTCAGAGTCAGAGTCTCAGAGTCAGAGTCAGAATCTCAGAATTTCATGAAATAATTTAAAAAAAATGCGTGGGGCTCCGCGCAATTTCTATGTCTAGCCAGGTACAGCTAAGCAGCTGGGGGCTGGAATCCGCAGCGCAGGGATGCCCAAGCTTTCTGGGCTCCCCCCGCTGCAAATTGCAGCCCGCAGCCGCCCCAGAAGATGGCGCGTTCATTGAAGCGCCATCCTCTGGCGCTGAACCCGCTCTTCCAGCGGCCCTGGTAGCGGTGACACGCTGGGTAATAAAGAGGTTAGGGCCAGCTTTGTATTATCAGCTGGCCCTAAGCCCGAAATTTATGGCGGTCACGCCAATATTAGACATGACCGCCATGAATTTCTATTAAATTGTTTTAAAAAAAACACAACACAAAGAAATTTTTTTATTAGAAATAAAAAAAAAGCCATTAGGGACTCCATCTTTAATTAAAAAAATCCTCTTCCGTCTGACGCAGTCCAAAACGCGATGTCCTTTCTGCTACATCCCCTGTGCATAGATATAGATGTCTATGCACAGGGAATAAGCAGACTGAGAACAATCTCAGCTCTGCTACATCAGGCAGCAGGCGAGCTCTAGGACCCTGGAGCTGGCAGCCAGCACACTGAGCAGACAGGACTCTTATCTGTGCGAGTTTCCAGCGATTACTTACAAAGTAAACGAGTCCAATGCAAATAAATGACAAAACTAGGATTGCTTCAGGCTGAAGCTTCCGAGACACATCTGCGATTTGTAAATCTCACACTACTCGCTATTACTCGCTTCCCCATTCATTAACATTGGACTCGCTAGACTCGCAACGAGTAGCGAGTCCTGTGCTCGGACTCGCTAGAGTCAAGCGATTCCGAGTAATTTAGGATTCGCCCATCACTAGTGCCACACTGTCACCTGACCTGGTGCCTCTTCTTACCTGTTCCCTGGAGGACATATACTTCACTCTTCAGTTCCTACAGTTGTCATTCTCTCCGCTTTGATCAGCAGATAGCAATGTTTTCTTGCAGACACTCAGTTTAAGCACTATTGTGTGTCTCTTTACTATTTCATCCACTAAGGCTAGGGTCACACTTGTGTCATACATCTGCTAAACAGATGCGCTATTGTCATGTGCAAATGTGCAAAAACGCATGCGTTAACGCACCCATAGACTCCAATACAAAAAGCACATTGCAAAAGTGCAATGCGTTTGACGCTATGCGTTTTTGCAAGTGCACCAAAAAACGCGGTCTGCAGCGTTTTTGGGGCCATTATTGAAAACGCATGCATTTTCTTTTTACATGGGAGTCAATGGGCAATGCATCCATTACAGGGAACCTGTCACCTAGATAAAGCCCCCCAGGCTATCACTACCTGTCCCTGCACCTTCCTATTACTACTCTAACTATCCCTTTCTATGCTAAATGTGTGTTGTGAGTATGTAATAAAATGTAATTATACCTTAGTGGGGCGCATGTTAATGAATCGGGGGGCTACCGTTGCTAGTCCTCCTGGGTGTCCTCTTTGGTCCCTCTTGCCCCTGAAGGAGTCTCTATCACGCTACGATGGGTGTGATATTGAAATCAAATTTCGCGCCCCCAGCCTGGCTCACTCCGCTCTGCTGTGCAGCCTTCCTGTGGTATGATGCCTAACGCATCATTTCCGGAACTGCAGGCTCCATAGCAACCCAATGTTTATCTTAGCAGCGCTGTGCGCTGCTATGAGGGGCCCCATGGAAACCCGATGTTTATCTTAGCAGCGCTAAGTAAAACCTTCCATGTCTAAAAGAAGTACGGCACTTCAGTGTCTAATAATCTCTTCAACTCATTAAAAGTGGGCACCCAAGTAAACAAAAAGACTTAGTGGGTCACTGCTGAAAAGGAGAAGAAGGAATACTCAGCTGTTAAGCAGACATTGGGTACAGGAGCTCTATGAGTGTGGAGATCAGAGATGCACAGTGGGTGACAGAGTCTTTTAGTGTAGATTACATGGAGACAGTGGATACAAAGTACACTTGGTGTGAAGCAGATCAGAGGGAGACAGTGGATGATGGGATTTTTATAGGTTGGGGGGTCAGAGAGGAATAATAGGTGACAGGGGTTCATGGGTGTTTAGGATCAGAGTGAGACAGTGAGTGACGGGAACTCTTAAAATGGAGAAGGTCAGGGTTGAGACAGTGTGTGACAGGGGCATTTGGTGAGGATTAAAAGGAGATAGTGCTCAGTAGCAGACAGTGAGTTACAGGGACACTTAAATTAATGTAAAAAACACATCCTATTTATTTAGTTTGATTAAGAGACTTGAATTGTTCATTTGCTTATTCTATATATTGCAATATATAGTGAAATCGCAGATCAGCAAGCCTTCAGCGGCCATGGTAACGTATCGGTTCCTTTCCATCAAGATGCAATAAGCTGATGGGAGCCAGTGTGTGCATGTGCATCAATAATGGCATTGTGTTAATGGTGCTGTCAGAGATTGAAAGCAGCATTTAAATGGTTGAGTTGTAGAGATCAGAGCTAACTTCAGTCACTGCAGTTACAGGAAGATGCTGGCTAAGTATGAAGCAGGCTCAAATCCTGAGCTGGTTTTCATACTTTCCTTAGTGACCTATGCTGAAAAGGTTAAGTAGATATGGGCAAACTGACTTACAGGAGTCCAGACAGCAGCTAGGTCAGTAGTTTCTGTCTGCTGGCCAGGAGGCTTACGAATCTCTTGTCCTCCAGGATCCCCAGTGTGGCCTTTGATTAGCCATGCTGATACAACATCATCATAGTGGGGTGATGCACAGATGACATTATGCCAGTCCTGGGTAATCAAAAGTGTGGTGGGGAGCCAGAAGTTAAGTAATTTGCGAGTCTACCATCCACCAACCACAAACTTATGACCTGGCCAATGGACCAGGGTCATGTGAATTGATTTGCCCATCTTTGGAGTCAGCATAACATATTGTTATAGGAGCCAATTTCTTCTGCTCAAATCCACCTGTTACCTCATGTAAGTGTAGGGGTGGCTGTAGTTATGGGATTGAGTGGGAGAGCCCTCGGTGACATACAAACTTCTAGTATTTATCCGTGCCTCAGCCGCCTCCACAGTGCAGCAGGGATTCACTTTGCGGCCTTTTCTCTAAAGGGAAGATGCAGACACAACTTGTTTCAAACTTTAACGAAACTTTACTATTATGATCATGTAACCACAGGAGTACACACACATTGCAGGCTCTCTTCTTTTTCATAAAAGTGCAACATTGTCCACAATTTTTTTTAGTTTACATGCTGACTGTTCTCATGGCACTGAAGTTTGCACTGTGAGTCTTTACTCTCTCATTTTACTCGTTAACTTTATGACTTCATACTGCGGAATCAAACAGTCATGAGTCTGTCCCATCACACTCACTAGATTTTTGGCTCAGAGAGAGCTACTGTAACAGCTGTGGAACGAAGCTCCTCCACAATGATGTAGTAGACCCATACATTAGGCATACATTAGGATCTCCTTTAAGTGGTTTTTAAGGGATAGTAGGCGCTAACCCAGAGCATTCTAACCTGAAAAGATGTGGATATATGGCTCAGTAGCCCAGTTCTCTTTTCTTTATATAATCCATGTATCCAGGACCCATGGTTGACCCAGAGGGTTCAGCCAAATTTAAATTGAGCCACCTCTCACCAACCCTACTGAAGGTGCAGATTCCTTCTTAGGCTGAAGGCACACTGTCCGTGTGCCTCACGTGAGTGCAATGTGAGGGAGACTGGCATTGCACTAGGACCAGTATCATTAAATGATACTGGTCACATTACAGCGAGTTCATCGCATTACACTCGCATTGCGATGGAAATGCGAGTTCAATCGCAGCATGCTGCAATGGAATGTGATTTTCCCTTGCAAGTGTCCAATGTAAGTATATGGGAGCAAGAAAATCTCGCATCCATACAACAAACTGTGCGATAGTTGCGACGCGTGTGCTTTAAAAATGTCTTCAAGCATTTTTGTGTCCGGATAGAAAAATCTCCCCAAATTGGATTCTCCCGGATCCAAACGGATCTGGGGCAATCCGACGTTCCCTGACATGGGAGTCTATGGGGCCGGATTGCCCTGATTCGGTAGGATCCGGTAGGATCCGGGAGCCGGACACCTGCGGCTGAAGTTCAGTGTGAGCTACGCTGAACTGCAGCATCAGGGAGATGTTCTCTGTGAAGCGGTGCAGCACCACTTCACAGGGAACATCTGAGCTCGGCTGCATCCTGCTACAAACAGGACTGGAGGGCATATTTGTCCTACGTTTTTGTTTGCAAATCTGGTCCAGGGCTGTCAGGTTCACTCCTGACAGCCCCGGATCGGATCATGCCGTTGTGTGAACCCGGCCTTAGGCTGGTTTCACACTGCGGTTTTTCACTGATCAGGTTCTGTGGTTGATCGTGACCAGAAAACCTGGGCAGTCCACAAGTCTGTACCTGTTAACCAAGTCAGTAGGAGAACTGCCTTAGGATTAAACATGAGCCGCAGCTGCCTTGCCTGGAAGGATAATTAGGCCCCCTCTCATGAGTGGGAAATATTCTTCTAGCCCGCAAGCAATAGACATAATCTTCCACCGTCACTGCCAAGAGGCCCTGTAATAACCCCAAACATAATTCATGGCACCAGCCCTCTTTTATATATATAGTTCCGTCATGTGGCGGGCTTCATAGTTATGGTTCAGTGAACAAACCAGTCGGTTAGTGACCACTCCGGACGTGGGAATCGTGATCAGGATAAAAAAGAGCAATCAAGATAATTTATATATTTATCACCCTAATGATATCTAATATATTATTTAAGATTATCCTAGATGTTTACAATATTACGTCAGTATTCAATAAAGTGGAATGGAAGACCCTAGTCTTAATACACATTGTGGCGTTACCTTGTGTGATGCGCACATGGGCGCTAGGGTCATTTGTTCCTTGGTAATCCTGGACCATTGTGACAAATCCTAATTTCAGCACTAGAATTACTAGAGGAATTGTCCAGATTGCATTTTTATACACATATTGGTTATCTGCTCTCCACACTCCAACTCCACCCATGTGATTCTCACAACTACCCACACCCATCTTGAGGGAGATATAGGCACCAATTTCTATATGTTTTCCCTAGCCGGTCATGGCATCGCAACAGATTATCCCATTAATCATTTGCCATTTTGTCAGTTCTAGTTTCATTATCTCTGTATATGATACAAACGTCCTCCTCTGATAAACCCAGTTCTACATCCAATATCTGTTTACATGGCTTCCAGTCACCCTACATTCATGTGAATACCAGCTCTATTTCCGTCTAGATGTGTGGAATTCATTTTTATATTCGATAGCATCACAGGGTGGACGGCTTATGAGATATTAAGGTTATAGTCACGGTGCCTTCTTGTCTGCGCCTGAAAAGGAATTTCCTCTCTTCTGCCATTTGGAAAGTGTCACCTAATTTTACATCTCCTCAGAAGTCCAAGACACCTGGCTAAAATACCTTCCTGGCTGATTGCATATCAAAGTTGAGGATGAGCTCCTTTTGGTGGCCTTGTTGGCTGGCAGCTACGTGCTAATTGATTTGCTGCTTGCCAGGGATGAAAGGCTACCAAGGGTGGGGGGCTCATCTCTGTGAGTGAGATTGTGTCAAATTGCTTTCTGGATGGAATATGGGGATATGAAACAATATTCATCACACCTCCCCCTCTTAGACGGCGCTAGGGGGTAGCACATTCCTGTGTTCCCCCGCACGCCCGTCCGCTACCTCCCCTCGCCGGGATAACCCATCAGCGTTACCGTGGTCCCGGCCCCTCCTGTGGCGAATGGTGAAGTCGTATTGCTGGAGCGCAAGGCTCCAGCGCAGCAACCTCCCATTTGTCCCAGAGACCGAGTGTAACCAGCTGAGGGGGTTGTGGTCCGTCTCCACGATGAAGTGGCGTCCGTACAAGTATGGCTGCAGACGCTGCAGGGCCCACACAATTGCCAGACATTCCTTTTCCATCGTGGAGTAGGCCACCTCTCTCGGCAATAGCTTCTTGCTCAGGTACAAGACAGGATGTTCCTGACCTGTGGTGTCAACCTGGCTGAGCACCGCCCCGAGGCCAAAGTCGCTGGCGTCGGTCTGTACCACAAACGGCCGTGCAAAGTCGGCAGCTTGTAGTACCGGGGAGTTGGAGAGGGCAGCCTTGAGTGCGTGGAAGGCCGCCTCACAATCAGCGGTCCAGTTGACCGCAGATGGCAGCTTTGCCCTGGTGAGGTCCGTCAGGGGCTTCGCCAGGGCACTATAGTGTGGAACGAACCTCCTATAGTACCCAGCAGTCCCAAGGAACGACATCACTTGCTTTTTGGTCCTTGGGGTGGGCCAGGAGGTGATGGCTTCCACCTTCCCAGGCTCTGGCTTCACTGTCCCCCTGCCTATCCGGTGACCCAGGTAAAGGACCTCACTCATGCCCAGCTGGCACTTCTCTGGATTGATGGTCAATCCTGCCTGGTGGATCCGCCTGAGCACCTGCGCCAGATGCTCCAGGTGATCCTCCCAGGTTGGGCTGAAGACGGCAATGTCGTCCAGGTACGCGGCCGCGTACCCTTGGAGTCCCTGGAGCAGGATATCGACCATCCGCTGAAAAGTGGCAGGGGCATTCTTCATGCCGAATGGCATGACCGTGGACTCGTACAGTCCGAAAGGGGTGATAAAGGCAGAACGTTCCCGTGCCTGGCGGGTCAGGGGAATCTGCCAATACCCCGGCTCAGATCCATTATGGTCAGGTACCTTGCCCGGCCAGCCGGTCGAGCAGATCATCGATGCGTGGCATAGGGTACGCATCGGTGACTGTGACAGCGTTGAGCCCACGGTAGTCCACGCAGAACCGGGTAGTTCGGTCCTTCTTAGGGACGAGGACTACGGGTGAGGCCCACGCGCTGTTGGATGCCTGGATCACCTCCAGCTTCAGCATCTCGTCGATCTCCTGGCGCATTTGCTGCTGCACCTCGGGAGCGGTCCGATAGGCTGAACGCCGGATCGGGGGGTGATCCCCAGTGTCCACATGATGGACGGCAGACTGAGTCCTTCCGGGCAGGCTGCTGAACAGCTCCCGGAAGGGGTGAAGTGTGGCCCACAGCTGGGACCGTTGGTCCTCCGAAAGCTGTTGGCCAAGCTCCACATCCTCAATGGACCCTCCCGCCTTAACCTGGGCGAGCATGTCCAGGAGGGTGTCTGCCTCCCCCTCCTCGGGCAGGTTGCACACTGGGTGGGCGCAGGCCTCCCGCTCATGATGAGCCTTCATCATGTTCACGTGAAAGGCCTTACGCCTCCCACGGGCGTGGTCCAGGGTGACCAGGTACGTCACAGGGTTGAGCCGCTGGTGCATGAGATATGGGCCTTCCCAGGCTGCCTGAAGCTTGTTCTGCAGTACAGGGACCAGTACCCACACCTTCTGACCCACCTGGTAGGTCCTCTCGCAAGCGTTCTGGTCGTACCACCGCTTCTGGTCGGCCTGGGCTTGCTCCATGTTGTCGTGCACCAGCTGCGTCAAGGCCTGCATTTTGTCCCGGAAGCGCATGACATATTCAACAACCGACACTCCGGGGGCAGCCAAGTCCCCTTCCCAAGCTTCTTTCACTAAGGCCAGAGGCCCCCGCACACGTCGTCCGTACAGGAGCTCAAAGGGCGAGAACCCTGTTGAGGCCTGGGGGACCTCCCGGTAGGCAAACAGCAGGTGCGGCAGATACCGCTCCCAATCATTCCCATGGGAGTCGACCAGCATCCTCAGCATCTGCTTCAGAGTGCCATTGAACCGTTCGCACAGACCATTCGTCTGTGGATGATACGGACTGGCCTTCAGCTGTTGCACCTGTGTTTGCCGACAGAGGGACTCCATCAGCTGCGACATGAATTGGGTCCCCCGGTCAGTGAGCATTTCTTGGGGAAAACCCACTCGGGAGAAAACCTCCAGCAAAGCGGTGGCCACCTTGTCAGCCCGGATGGATGACAAGGCTACCGCTTCTGGGTACCGTGTGGCATAGTCCACTACCGTTAGGATGAAGCGTTTCCCAGAGCGGCTGGTAGTGGACAGCGGTCCAATCAGATCTACCGCCACCCTCCAGAAAGGCTCGTCAATGATTGGAAGGTTGACCAGGGGCGCTTTAGGGTGCCGCCCCACCTTACCCACTCGTTGACAGGTATCACACGAACGGCAGTAGGCGGCCACATCGGTCCCCAACTTAGGCCAGTAGAAATGCTGAGAGAGCCTGGACCTGGTCTTGGCGATCCCCAGGTGTCCGGCCATCGGAATCTCATGCGCAACCCGCAACAACTCCGCCCTGAATGGGTAGGGTACCACTAGCTGTCGGTCCCTGGGCCACGCCTCCGGTGAGCCCTGCTGGACCGTTTCTCGGTACAGCCGTCCCTGGTCCAAGACCACCCGCTCGCGGTCGGACTCCAGGGGAGGCTGTGCCGCCTGTTCCTTAAGAGCTTTCAGGCTGTCATCTGCTTCCAACGCAGCCTGAAACTCCTGACTTGACATGGCCAGAGTGGATGGGACCACCCCGTCCGTAGTCAGTTCCCCGGGACCTGTCTCCTGGCCCCCGTCTGACTCCGCAGCCACTTGGTCTGAAGGAGGGAAGCCGTCGGACCTCCGCGAGGTCCCCTGGGCTCTGGCACCCCCACTCCTGGTGACAGCAGCTATGGCTGCTGTAACCATGGGCAATGCCTGCTTCCCCTCCGCTCCTGACCAAGTCGCCGGTTCAGGCGGACTATCCTGGCCTCCTGACATCCCGGTGGTGGGTGGTTCCTGCCCTGGGATCTCACCTGGTGGCTTCACTTCTCCTGTGACAGCCCCATACTCCCCGACATGTTCCACCCATTGCAGCTCCTCAGAGCGCAGCGTCTGGGCCTTACCTGGCAGCACCACATTCCCTGTGGGTACTCCGACCTCGACCGCTGACTCCCTGGCTACAATACTGGCTGATTACGGCAGAGAGCAGGGTCACAGCCATCTGTGTCTGCTCTTTCTGCAGCTCTCAGCCCCCTCAGCCCCCTCTGTCTCCCCTCTGAGAACAAAAGGTGAGCTGGCTGATCCTGGCCTAAGGCCATTCTACAATTCTCTTTATCTTCCTCCCCCCTCCCTGTCAGTGTCAGTCCTGGGTGTTCTGTGTTGTGTGGAGTGTCACTGCAAACATCATCAACATCGTCAATAATAACATCATCATTAATAACATCATCCCCATCAACACCCCCAAAATTGGACTGTACACATTCTGGTGGATCAGAACTGGGGAGGTCAGTGGCCACATACTTGGACACTAGCCGCCCCAAGTCTGACCCAAGCAATACATTTGCCGGAATATTAGCAGAGACCCCCACCTCCCTCACTCCCCTCCCCGCACCCCAGTCCAGATAAACCCTGGCAACAGGCAATGCGGGTTCCACGCCTCCAATTCCGGAGACGGCGAGGGACTTTCCGGGGATCAAGTCCTGGGGGGAGACCATCTCTGGTCGCACCAAAGTCATCTCTGCGCCGGTGTCCCGCAGTCCCATGGCCACTGAGCAGCCTATGGTGACGGGTTGGAAATTGTCAAGGGACCTACCACCACCCCCACCCACACACAAAACAGTGGCCGTTTTTGGGGACGGTGTCTTATGGCGCTGAGGACACATGGCCTTGAAGTGTCCTGGTTGGTTGCAGAGGTGACACCGTCTGGGTTCTGCTGCCAACCTGGAGAGGGGAACAGGGGGTAATAGAGGGGCTGCCCCTGCATTCTGGGGGCTGGGGTCACGGGTGCAGGGTTGGTCTTACCCCCTCTCCAGGTGCTGCTGCTGGTCCTCCTGGTCTCAGGTACTCGGTTGTTGGTGTACTCGTCTGCCAGGACCGCTGTCTCACAGGCCCCCTTCGGTTTCCGGTCGCGGATGAACTGTTGGAGGTCCTCGGGACAGTTCCACAAGAATTGCTCCATCACGAACAACTCCTGGATCTCCTGGGCTGTGCTGCGCTCCAAACCTTTGATCCAGTGGTCAGCTGCTCTCAGGAGGGCCCGCATGTGGTCGGTCCAGGTTTCCTTTGGACCCCTCTGCAGGTTCCGGAACTTCTTGCGGTAGGACTCCGGGGTGAGGTTGAACTGTCGGATCAGGGCCTTCTTGATGCTCGCATAATCCTGCAGCTCCCCGGCAGGGAAGTCGTCCAAGGCTTTCATGGCGTCACCCCTCAGACGGGGGGTCAGGTACTGGGCCCACTGGCCTGAGTCCAGGTTGTACTGCCTGCAGGTCTGCTCAAAGGCCAGCAGAAAAGAATCCAGGTCTCCGCCTGCCTCCAGAAGGGGGAAAGTTCTCAGCTCGGACCTTCGGTGGCTTGGGCTCCTGGTTGGCTGGAACGGGCTGCGAGATCCGAGCTGAGCCAAGGTGAGCTGGTGCTGGCGCGCTGCAGCCTCACGGCGCTCTGTAGCTTCACGCTCTGCAAGTCGTTCTGCAGCTTCACGCTCTGCAAGTCGCTCTGCAAGTCGCTCCGCAGCTTCACGCTCTGCATGTCGCTCTGCAGCTTCACGCTCCACAGCCTCACGTCGCTCTGCAGCTTCACGCTCCACAGCCTCACGTCGCTCTGCAGCTTCACGCTCCACAGCCTCACGTCGCTCTGCAGCTTCACGCTCTGCAAGTCGTTCTGCAGCTGCCATGAGGGTCTCGTAGGTGCTCTGGTCTCCAGCTACAAGTCGAGCCAGGGCAGCTTGAAAAAGGGCATCCGAGCCCATCTGGCTGGAGCGACCAGCAGGTGGTGATCTGCCCACTGCGGGGCTAAGGACAGGGGGTATTGGCCCCACTGCAGAGTCGATCACTGAAGATTGGCTTCTTGAGGTCCCGTGCATGGGATCCTCCTCGCCTAGACCAACAGTGTCCTCCACCACCTCTTCCATATCAGCCACAGCAAGTGCCCTCTGCAGCGCTTGGCTCCTGGTACCCTGGGCCAGTTTAGCACCTCCTGGTCACTGACACACAGCTGCAACCTGATGCACCCACACACCTTATATTTGCACTCTGACTGTCTAGTGTTGAGTTGATCTTAGGACCCTGACAGCAAAAAGCTACTGCCAGCAGTCCTTAGCGTTAGGGAGTTGGGTCCACAACACTATTATCTTGATCCCACCGCTGCCACCACTTGTGGTGAATCGTGACCTGAACCTGGCAGCTCCACAGCGCCTCCTGTTAAACCAGGTCAGTCAGAGAACTGCCTGAGGATAAAGAAGGGCCGCAGCTGCCTTGCCTGTGCTGGTTTATTAAGGCACCTCTCAGTGAGTGTGGTATATGTCTTCTAGCAGTTACCTTAGTGCTGATGGCTCCACAAGGGCGGCGTGGTGCTCATCTGTTCCTGGGTAATCTCTGGCCTTGATGGAAAAATGCCCATTCAGAAGAAATACCAGGTGGAGATGGGGCAGATGATTTTTATACACTATGGGTTGCCCCTGTCTCCACCCATCTCACACCTCTGGGATGTCTCACAACTCCCACCCCTCTGAGGGGAGATATGGACACCCGAATTCTATGATGTTCCCTAGCCGGGTCCATGGGCATCGCAGTCAGAAGATAATACTTTCATATTTTTAGTTATGATTTTATCTTCGTCTGGATATGAAACACGCCTGCCTTGAGAACACCCTACCAGCCAATATCCTGTTTACATGGCTTCCAGTCACCCTACATTCATGTGAATACCAGCTCTATTTCCGTCTAGATGTGTGGAATTCATTTTTATATTCGATAGCATCACAGGGTGGACGGCTTATGAGATATTAAGGTTATAGTCACGGTGCCTTCTTGTCTGCGCCTGAAAAGGAATTTCCTCTCTTCTGCCATTTGGAAAGTGTCACCTAATTTTACATCTCCTCAGAAGTCCAAGACACCTGGCTAAAATACCTTCCTGGCTGATTGCATATCAAAGTTGAGGATGAGCTCCTTTTGGTGGCCTTGTTGGCTGGCAGCTACGTGCTAATTGATTTGCTGCTTGCCAGGGATGAAAGGCTACCAAGGGTGGGGGGCTCATCTCTGTGAGTGAGATGTGTCAAATTGCTTTCTGGATGGAATATGGGGATATGAAACAATATTCATCACAGGTTCGATCAGGATTGTGTGCCAAAACCAGGAGAGGAACATAGTAACATAGTAACATAGTAACATAGTTTTTAAGGTTGAAGGAAGACTTTTAGTCCATCTAATTCAACCCATAGCCTAACATGTTGATCCAGAGGAAGGCAAAAAAAAAACCATGTGGCAACACTAGCTCCACATTGGGGGAAAAAATTCCTTCCTGACTCCAGATATGGCAATCAGACTAATTCCCTGGATCAACGCCCTATCAAAGGATCTAGTATATATAACTAGTAATATTATAGTTTTCAAGAAAGGCATCCAGGCCTTTCTTAAATGTTAGTAGTGAGTCACTCATTACAACATCATGTGGCAGAGAGTTCCATAGTCTCACTGCTCTTACAGTAAAGAATCCACGTCTGTGATTAGGATTAAACCTTCTTTCCTCCAGACGTAGAGGATGCCCCTTGTCCCGTCTCAGGCCTAAGAGTAAAGAGATCATTAGAAAGTTCTCTGTACTGTCCCCTCATATATTTATACATTATTATAAGATCACCCCTAAGCCTTCGTTTTTCCAAGCTAAATAACCCCAAGTTTAATAACCTGTCTTGGTATTGCAGACCCCTCAGTCCTCTAATAACCTTGGTTGCTCTTCTCTGGACCTGCTCTAGTTTAGCTATGTCTTTCTTATACACCGGAGACCAGAATAGTACACAGTATTCTAAGTGTGGTCGCACTAGTAACTTGTATAGAGGTAAAATTATGTTCTCCTCATGAGCATCTATGCCTCTTTTAATGCATCCCATTATTTTATTTGCCTTTGCAGCAGCTGCCTGACACTGGCCACTAAATGTGAGTTTGTCATCTACCCATACACCCAGGTCTTTTTCAGTGACAGTTTTGCCCAGTGTTTTACAATTAAGCACATAATTATACCTTTTGTTTCCTCTGCCCAAGTGCATGACCTTACATTTATCCCCATTAAAGCTCATTTGCCATTTATCAGCCCAAGCTTCTAGTTTACATAAATCCTCCTGTAATATAAAATTGTCCTCCTCTGTATTAATTACCCTGCAGAGTTTAGTGTCATCTGCAAATATTGAGATTCTACTCTGTATGCCCCCTACAAGGTCATTAATAAATATATTAAAAAGAAGCGGGCCCAACACTAACCCCTGTGGTACCCCACTGTTAACTGTGACCCATTCTGAGTGTGTTCCATTAATGACCACCCTTTGTTTCCTATCACTAAGCCAGTTCTTAACCCACTTACACATATTTTCCCCATCCCCATTGCTCTCATTTTATGTATCAACCTTTTGTGTGGCACCGTATCAAAAGCTTTTAAAAAGTCCATATACACCACATCCACTGCATTTCTTTGGTCCAGTCCAGAACTTACTTCTTCATAGAAGTTTATCAGATTAGTTTGACAGGAACGGCCCCTCGTAAAACCATGTTGATATTGGGTCATGAGATTATTTTTCTTTAGATACTCCAGTATAGCATCTCTTAGAAAACCCTCTAGGATTTTACCCACAGTAGAGGTTAAGCTTACTGGCCTATAATTTCCAAGTTCAGTTTTTGTTCCCTTTTTGAATATTGGCACCACATTTGCTATACGCCAGTCTTGTGGTACAGACCCTGTTATTATGGAATCTTTAAAGATTAAAAATAATGGTCTATCTATGACAGTACTTAATTCCTGCAGCACTCTGGGGTGTATCCCATCCGGGCCGTGGATTTGTCAATTTTAGTGATTTTTAGACAATGCCGTACTTCCTGCTGGGTCAGCCTACAGCTCAGTGTACTTCCAAAAGGGACCAGGAGAGGAACTTGCAGAGAAAAACTATAATTGAAAGACTGACACCTGTTCTAGGTTTTGGAGACACTCCTGGTTTTGAAACACAAAACCTCATTGAACCTGACCTGATCTGACCGCAGTGTGAAACCAGCCTGATGGCGGGTTTACACGTCGCGATATCGCAGTACAATTTCAATCAAAAGTCACGTGGTTCGCTCGTTGGACCCGATATCGTTCCTGCGTTGTATGGTGTGAACGTCCAATGCGATGCAGGAACGATGTCAATGCGATATCGGGGATCGAATGAGCGTGCTATTCAATGCCCCGATATTGCATAGCGATTGAAGCCGGATCGTGCTGTGTAAACGCCCAATTACGATGCGATTTGATACGTCACCCATTCACTCCCATGTTAACTATGCGATCCTGGGTTGGGAGGCGGAGACATCGCACGGACGTTGTATTCCGATATCGCAGCGTGTAAACAGTCAATGCGATGCGGGTGAAACGTGCACTAATTGCGCGCTCCCGCGCCATTGAGTTGCGATATCGAAACGATATCGTGGCGTGTAAACCCACCATTACAGATACAAGAACTTCTGATAATATTCTACATCTTCCAATTGGTATTGATATGTGACCAAGACAATTCTCACAGATCAAGCTCCGTTAATAGTGGCTTTCACATATGGCAATTACTGAAGAAAGGTTTTCAGAAGCTGCCAAAGAAACACAGCTCTCTGATTCCTATTGTTTCACATGCAATGGCACCAAAGTGTTGTTTTGCAGGGAACTTCAAAGAACTCCAGCAATGTGTCATTAGTTGAAGTGCAAACCACTGTGACTGGTATGCTAGTGCATTTCTGTACTTTCAAGTCTTAAAGATTTTAAAGAGTAATGAGAAATTAAAATGAAAAAAATGAGACAGTCTACAAGCCACAAGACAGTTTTATTCCTTAGTTGGCAACTCGGCCAGAAGGGATTAACCAGCCTTATAAAATTAATGGCTTTCAATGAATTTTAAATTAAATATTGACAAGCCATCAATATTAGAAAACCATAACCTCTTCATCATTTACATCAATATGATGGCAGGTTTGTACATGCTTGTGCCTTAACTTTTTAACAGTCATTTAAGATATTGTACAGTTGCTGAATTCACTTACAATGAACAATTTTATTGAGCGAAGCCATGCACGTTAGTGGCCGAGCATTTATATCATATACTTGACTGCCATTCCTGGCGCCAACAGCGACAAATCTTTGCAGGGCACAGTGCGTGTGGTAGGAGGATTCCCAAATCTGCCATTACTCTTATGACTGCAGACTTCTCATTCTAGACAATCCCTGTCATTTTTTTTAATTATTCTCATCTCCTTTGGGGTGTAAAAATCTTCTTCTCACAACTTTGTTATTGTTTCTCATTTGCTAACATGCTTTGTGACTTCAGATTATCCTTTTGCCATCTGGAACTTTATGGGCACTTGTTATTTGTGTATTTCAAACTTTATAACTGGTATTATTGTCCACTTCAAAGGTATCGATATTTACTATATGCAGTCTTTATACTTTAACATTTCAATAAAATGTAATGAAAGTTAACAGATGCTTACTGCTTATCTTTTCTCCAGAATCCAATCAACTGAAAATCATATAAAATAAGGTGTCTAACACAGTTTTCCAAAAGAAAACTATATGAAATAAACTCCTAAAATCAATCTCTTAGGGTACCTTTACACGCCGCCACGGCAGGCTGGATACATCCCGCTACTTCACGTGCACGAGCACGCTCAAACGGCTACAAACGGTCAACGCACCCTCTTTACACGCCGCCACAAGGTTCGCTACGCCACGCTACATCTATAGCTAGCTACATCGCCGGGTGTCTCAAGTAGCCAGCTGTTGCTCATTTACACACCGCTACAACCAGCTACTATGGGCGGACCTGGTGCAGCAGGGACAGCACATAGGCGTGCTCCAATTGTGGATTACAAGACTTTATGCCCTTATGGTACCTTTACACGCCGCCACGGCAGGCTGGATACATCGCGCTACAGGCTACAAATGTAGCTTGTAGCGTCAATGTAGCCCGTCGTAGCGGCGTCTGAAGACGCGACGCTACAGCCGGCGACAGATACATCTGTTTATGGGCTCTGCTCGAAAACAGATGGCTATATCGCCGATGGTAGCGAGCTGTATCGGCGTGTAAAGAAGCAACGGAAGGGAACTCTGGACACCCGGGGCTGTAGCTGCAATGTAGCTAAGACGTGACCTCGGCTCCATGTTACCGCGCCCCATGTGCGATCATTGGTGGAAGCTGCTGCATGATGATTGGTAGTCGCTGCATAGGGAGGCATATTTAAGGAGCTGACGAGTCACACTACACAATCGCTCGAGCGTGCTGTATTACTCAGCCTCCTGGGATGCCTGCCCAATCAGGATGTTATTGCTTCGTCCTATCAGCATACGGAAGTCTTGTAATCCACAATTGGAGCACGCCTATGTGCTGTCCCTGCTGCACCAGGTCCGCCCATAGTAGCTGGTTGTAGCGGTGTGTAAATGAGCAACAGCTGGCTACTTGAGACACCCGGCGATGTAGCTAGCTATAGATGTAGCGTGGCGTAGCGAACCTTGTGGCGGCGTGTAAAGAGGGTGCGTTGACCGTTTGTAGCCGTTTGAGCGTGCTCGTGCACGTGAAGTAGCGCGATGTATCCAGCCTGCCGTGGCGGCGTGTAAAGGTACCCTAAAGGATTAAAATGTTGATCCGCAAGTAATAATGCCTACATTTCTACTCCAGTGTCCTACAGATCCTTCATCCATAGAGATGGACAAACAATGTTGAGCACGACTTTTTCCAAGTGTTCCATGTATGACTTTTAAAATGGTTGACCACGATCAAGATTAATAGCATTCTAGACGCAGCATATTCTTCCTGCTGCTAAATTGCTGCGTTATATAGTACAAGCACAGTGAATGGGATTTATAGAAATCCCTTGCCCACAGTGCTTCTTTTTTCACCGCGTGAACTCACCTGCAGTGTGTCTTTCCAGGCTGTAAAATTTCAATTTCACTTATGGCCACTTTACACACACCAACTTATCTGTCCAACTTCTGAACAACTTACTGGTTGCAATGAAATCATGGACACATTGCTCCATTTGTATACAGCCACAAAATGGAGCAATGTGTCCATGATTTCACTGCAACCAGTAAGTTGTTCAGAAGTTGGACAGATAAGTTGGTGTGTGTAAAGTGGCCCTTAAGGCGGCCGTCACACGCACAGATATCTTGAACGATATCGCTTGAACGCGGCAGATGAAACATCGCTTGAACCATGTCTGTGCGTGTGACGGCAGGATACGACGAGCGATACATGATCAAATCGCAAGATCGAGATCTGAGCCCCGGACCTCAGATCTTGCGATTAACGATTTGACGATCTGCCTCATCGTGGTGTATAACACCACGATGAGCGATCTCCCAGCGGCAGAGCCTATGCTGGGAGATGGTAACTATGGTACACGTCGGGTTACTAAGCGATGCGCGGCGCCTAGTAACCCAATGTTTACCATAGTAACCAGAGAGATCGCGGATCCACATCGCTGGTGAGTCTGTCTGTGTGACATCTCACCAGCGATGTGAGCGATATTGTAAGCGATCGCGCGTGCACGTGATCGCTTACAATATCGCTAGCGATATCCTAGCGTGTGACGGCCGCTTTACAGAGACACTGATGGCCACTTTACACACACCAACTTATCTGTCCAACTTCTGAACAACTTACTGGTTGCAGTGAAATCATGGACACATTGTTCCATTTGTACACAGCCACAAAATGGAGCAATGTATCCATGATTTCACTGCAACCAGTAAGTTGTTCAGAAGTTGGACAGATAAGTTGGTGTGTGTAAAGTGGCCCTGAGTCTTCCATGCAGAGTTTGCTCATAAACCTGCATTGGATGCAGTAAATCCACAGTTTACAAAAAACACATGCATTTTAAATGCATTTATGCAGCTTAAGCATAACTCTACAGCACATCTACACAAATATTTGATATTTTATCAATAAAGTTCGCTAAAAGACATGAAGCAAATCAATCAGGAAGTTGACCAAAGCAATGTCCCGTCCCCCTACATATTATACATTGGCACCTTTAGTGCCTTTCATATAGCATTAAAGGTTGTGTAGCCTGGTTTAGCCTAATAAATAAATAAATAAATGATTTTAAAATATGGTGTGAGGTCCCCCAATTGTTTTAGAATCAGAAAAGGTAAAGCAGACAGCTGTGAGATGATGTTATCAGGCAGGGAAGGTCCATAATTATTGGCCCCTTCACAATCTATATATACTAGCAATCAGTCGTCCCTGAAATTAGATGCTCCAATTCTGTCGCTTCACCTTGGCTCTTCCAAATTGACAAATATACAATAACAATCAAGGTAATGGTTTTTGGGGTTCATATTGTAGCACCCCAGGGCCCCGATGTAGCGCCTAGAGGCAAAAAGGGTGTTCCCTATTCAGGTGGCACAGCATCCAACACTTTCCTGTCTCCAGACCAGAAGGAGGAGCTCTAGGATCTGGCTTAAGGGAAGCTTCCCTGTATAAAGTTCTGGCCGAAGGAGGACTTAGTTAGAACAGCCATGCAGTGAGTCTGAGGAGGAAGGAGAGGAGACACCTGAGCGTCATGCTCACCTTAGAGGAAAGTGCAGAGAATGGACACCGGATCCGAGGCTGTGCAGGCTCACACATCCCGGCAGTCCATAACGGAAGGTGGGAAATTCCAGGTTTCCCAGCCACACCAAGTGCCCGGAGGCAAAGCAGCATACTAGAGCCCAAGGTCTCCACCGAGGAGCGACCCCTGAAACAGGACTCGAACTGCCTGTCATATGGCACACACAGGAGAGAGAGGGCAAGCAGCTTAGCTTCAAGCAGCAGCAGGAGCCTACAAGTGAAAAGCGCAGAAGAGAGGCCTCCAACTCACCCAGCTAGGTGGATACCCTATTTGCTTCCAGGCCACCCGGGTCCCCAGTAACATCTAAATTGGTGCCCAGGACTGTATCCGTAACGGACAAGTAAAGGTAAAGGAGACATTTATTACTGTGGACTCCAGTTATTTCTGTGCACCCTCCATTCTGCATCTCTCACATAGACTATTTACCCTGCCCCGGGGATTGGCTTTACCCGTGGAGAGCCCACCCATCTCAGCTGCTACCGATGATCCTTGAAGGTCCTGCAGCAGCGGTGGTCCCCACTGACCACACACCACGGGTGGCATCATGACAACCTCCCCTGTACCTATCCCCTTTTTCAACTGACACCCAGGCCACAGGACCGGGTCATGACTCCTGTGACTCTCCAGTGACAGCAGCAGCGATCCGGTTCCTGAGTACCCCACGGCCAGGGGGTGCCTCAATATCAGCTATGTAGATTCAGCTGGCATCAAACCCAGGTGTTAGTAGTGGTGTCTAACAGACACCCCTATTACTAACTCACTAAGTATGAAGATAATAAAACACACACACAAAAATATATTATTTAAAAAAAAACCTCACTGACTTTTAACCTTGTTCACCAATTTATTTTAAAAAATGCCATTAAGAGCCTAAGTAGCCCACCAAATCTGACATAGTCCACAAAAGACCTGAAAGACATAAACAAGAAAGAGATAAAGAAATAAAAACATGAGACTGTCCCTCATTCAACGATTTAGTGATAAAATGTGCAGCATTGACATAGTGCCTGGTGTTCCCACAACATCCTCTGAATCTGTGATGACGTTGACGCTAGTAAAGTTATCACTCATCATCATTTTTGCTGGGCCAACCAGAGTGCAGCGCGAGATCCTAAGTGGGAATATCAGTAACTCAGCAATGTCACCCCTCGTGAGAAATGTTGGGTCTTGTGATGCCCTCTGTGTGACCCAGTGAGTGCGGTGATGAGCAGTAACTTTACTGACATCTTCAATGCTCGTTAAAGCTGCCCCGTCTCCCGACCAGACCGTGAGTGACCTATGAATCATCACTCTTAGAATTAGGCTTCAAAGGTTGATTTACTGAATGATTGGATGTTGTGGGAACGCCATGGACTACACAGAGCTGCAGGGATTACATTTTTAATAATAAATTGGTGAATGAGGGACTGTGTCTTGTCTTTCTTTTTTCTCTTTTTATGCCTTTCTGGTTTACATTTGTAGACTACTTCAGATTTGGTGGACCACTTCAAATCTACATGGCTTTTTTTTTGTGAACCAGAGCTAGAGTTGGGTGTGGGTTTCTAAGATAAAATATTTGTGTGTGTGTGTGTGTGTGTTTTATTATCTTTATACTTACTGGGTTATTAATGTGGGTGTTTAATAGACATATCTCCCTTAATAACACCAGGACTTGTGTTTTGGACAATTCATAGCTGATCTCAACCCCAAATAATATTATCCTGATTTCTACCGCACCAGGGCAGTCATGAAGAGCTGAGGCAAATTCCAAAATTGCATATCTAATGCGATGCACCACTTTTGGGGTTGCTTGTGTGCTTGTATTTTTAGGCTGGAAGGGGGCAAATAAAACATTGACTTTCCCAGCCTGACAATGACAGCCCACAGCTGTTCTGCTTGTTATCAAAAATTAAGGGGGACCCATGCTCATTTTTAAAATTATTCAGTTATTTATTAGGTTACACAAGGCTAATCAACCTTTGCAACCAAACATCTGAAATGTGTAGTGTTCTTTTCTTTAAACAGTAACCCACTGAAGTCACCACACATTAAAAATTCTGTGTCTGGTGCTGAACAGCAGTGACCTTTGGATACTCATTCTCTGAATGAAGCTAGAGATGAATGAACCTGTTACAGTGCGGTTCAGTTCAGTAAACTTATGGAAGATCGCCAAATAGTTCAACAAACCTCCGAAACCCATTGAATTCAATGGGAGGCAAAATCAAAGACATAGACAACACCTTCAGAGGGATCCCAAAAGCTGCCTAAACAGCTGAAATTAAAGACAGAT
This sequence comes from Allobates femoralis, assembly GCA_033576535.1. Lineage (NCBI taxonomy): Eukaryota > Metazoa > Chordata > Amphibia > Anura > Aromobatidae > Allobates > Allobates femoralis. The sequence continues at coordinate 221,032,389 of JARQOC010000003.1, forward strand.
ACCAGTAAAGTGAGTATTCCCCAGAGTTAAAATGTCTATCACACACACTATAGATGCCTCGGATAATGCCAGGCCCAGAATTTCAAGCTTCAGCATTGATCAGGTACAGGGGATTTAGTGACAGGTTTAGGCATGCTGCCCAGAGAGCGCTGGTAAATTCAGGAAACATAGAAGAAGGAGACCCCAATAAAAGTCTCCACATTTAAAAAAAATTAGGCAAGACATCATGAAAATGGCCATCACTTGACCCAGAATAAAAATTGTAAAATGACACAGCCTGAATGCATGGGACAGGGTCTGGAACAAGACCTGGCCTACCATTTGAAGGTTAAACATTGATCAGAAACAGATGGATTAGTGACAGGTATAGGCCTTGTGCTCAGAGAACCCTGGTAAATTCAGGAAACATGCAAGAAGTAGACCCCAGTAAGAGTCTCCACATTTCCAAAAATTAGAGCCAGGCACAATGAAAGTAGCTTTAATTGATCCAGAGTAAAAATTCTATAATGTTGCAGCCTGACATTAAACTTAGATCAGTAACAGAGGGATGAGTGCCATGTGTAGGCATGATGCTCAGGGAGCCCTGGTAAATACAGGAAACATATAAAAAGGAAAACCCAACAGGAGTCTCCACATTTTACAAAATTACGGCCAAACACCATGAAAGTGGCATCACTTGACCCAGAATAAAAATTGAATATGGGTGCAGCCTGGATGCATAGCATAGGGTCTGGAACAGGGCCTGGCCTACAAGTTGAAGGTTAAACATTGATCAGGAACATAAGGATGAGTGACAGTTGTAGGCATGGTGCACAGAGAGTCCTGGTAAATTCAGGAAACACAAGAAGGAAACCCCAATAAGAGTCTCCACATTTCAATAAATTAGGGCCACACACCATGAAAGTGGCATCAATTGACCCAAAGTAGAAATTGTATAACAGCACAGCTTGGATTCATGGCAAAGTGTCTGGAATAGAGCCTGGCCTACCATTTTAAAGTTAAATATTAGTTATAAATAGGGAGATGAATGACAGGTGTAGTCATGATGCACAGAGAGCCCAGGTAAATTCAGGAAACACACAGGAAGGAGACTAAAATAATAGTCTCCAAATTTCAAAAAATTAGGGCCAAACATCTCAAAGGTGATATCAGAGCAGAACTAGTATAAGTTCAATGCAGCACACTGAGAAGTACATCATTGCCTAGTCTGCCCAGAATTCATTTTTAAGTAAATTAGGTAGTCTACACTTTTGTGGAAAGCTAGATGTGTTTATACATCAGGATACCACCAGCAGCGCTGAAAACATGTTCTGAGAGAATGCTGGCTGCCAGGCATGATAAAACATCCAAGGTATAACTGGCGAGCTCAAGCCACTCTTCCATTTTTGAAAGCAAAAATGTAAAAGGGTCCAAACGTCTCCTGATGGCATGGATATTGAGCTCAAAATACTCCTGCACCATACTCTCCAGATGTTCATTATATGTCAGACTTGTACTACGTTCTGCTAGTGCATGGGCTGGTCCAAAAGATCAGTCAAATGATCCCATAAATTGCTTCTGAAAGTTAAACTGCTGCTGGTAATGTTTCTGCAATAATAACATAACATTCTCAGGGATGGAAATCTGGAACTGCAATGCGCACTCTGTGCCTCACTGCTGTCTTGGGAAATACCACTTGTCAGATGTTTTGATACTCCAGCATGCAGACGTCCCTTTTTAGATGAGCGATGTTCGATTCGAAATGTTCGCCAATCTTAAATTCGACCTGTTTTGGGCGGTGTTCGAGTCATTCGTCGAATTAGAACAATTAGCTTCAAATTCGGCAGTTCGAGGTTATGTTCAATAATGCTTCTGGTCACCAAAAGCATACCTGGCTTTTCACACCAATACTGATCTTCAATTTTAATATCCATTTTCAATGTATAGTGTGCAGGGGAGGGGGAAGGAAAGGGAGGGCGGGGTTCAGATCAGTGACGCTGAAGTGATGGAGCTCTTTTTTTTTTTTTTTCTCCAGACCACATGTAGAGTGGGGAAGTGCAAGCTTTGAGCCAATCTCAGTGAAACACAGTAAAGGGCATGTTTTGCACAAGCAAGGTCGGCATCATTGGCTGTGTATGTCACATGTCCTTGCCCTATAAGACCCGGCCATTTTCTTCATCGACACCATTTGCTCATTGCTGTAGCTGTGTGTCAGATGGCACTGCTGCTGCTGTGGGCGCCATACAGTCAAAACTCAGAATTCTACTATCCCATTTCAGCTACAGAGCTAATACATAGTTAGATAGATAGGATTTAGGGAGTAGGGGCTGGGGGGAGGGTGCGAATGTTAGCAGAATCAGCTCTTGTAAGAGCTGCATCATAGGAGTTGGCAATATTACATCTTCGCCTGCACCTCCCTCCCAGACCAGCAGTTTGCCGGGGACACCATACTCAACTGTGTCTTAGCACAGCAGCCAGCCCTCTGTCCCTCAGATGTGGACAATTAAAAGGCAATTTCCTCCTAGCCATGAGAAAGCTAAGTGCTTGAATTTCACCATCTGCAAGCTGTTGGCTTCAGAAATGCTGCCTTTCCACCTGGTGACACAGAGGATTTTCGAACCTTATGTCCATCGCAGTGCCCCAGTACCATATGCCCAGTCGCCACTACTTCTCCAAGAAGTGTGCCTGCGCTACACCAGCATGTCGCAGACAACATCACCGCTTCCTTGAAAATCTCTGTGTGTGACAGGGTGCATTTCACAACAGACACTTGGACCAGTAAGCATGGACAGGGGCGTTACATGTCGCTGACTGAGCATTGGTTAACTATGGTGAGAGCTGGAGAAGGGTTTGCTGTCCAAGTCTTGCCTGTCCTCACGAGTTGTGCGTCCATCCTCTGTAGATAGAAGTTCCTCCACTGTTTCTGCCTCCTCAACCTCGTCTCAGTCCTCCACCTCCACCCAAAGCCTGTCTGGTAATGCCACCCGCGTTGTAACTGCAAGAAGGAAACCTGCACACCTCCCTACTATGCTGGCAGCAGGACTCAACGCCATCAGGCTTTCTTTACCTTGAAATGCCTAGGAAATGTGAGTCACACAGCTGAGGAGTTGTGGTCAGCTCTGGTGACCGAGATTTAGCAATGGTTGTCTCCACTCAACCTGCAGCCAAGGAAGGCCGTGTGCGACAATGCTGCAAACCTGGGTGCAGTCTTCGTCGGGGCAATATCACACACGTGCCTTGTATGGCTCATGTGTTGAATCTGGTTATCCAGCAATTTTTGACACACTATCCCGGCCTAGATGGGCTTCTGCAGAGGGCACGGTCACTGTGTGCTCACTTCCGGCGTTCACATCCCTCAGCTCAACGACTCGCTTCGCTCCAGGCTTGCCTGTTCACCGGCTGAAATTCGATGTGCCGACCCTGGAATTCTACTCTGCACATGTTGCAGTGACTGTGGCAGCACCTGTGGCAGCAACTGTGGTAGCCTGGGCCAATGAGTTCCAGAGGTGGGGCAGATCACGCTGCAGGAGTGGTCTCAGGTTAAGGACCTTTGCACCCTTCTGCACAGTTTTGAGATGGCGACGAAGATGTTTAGTGCTGACGATGCCATTATCAGCATGACTATTCCGGTCATCTACATGCTGGAGCACACTCTAAACAATATTCGGAGTCAGGTGGTGGGACAAGAGGAGGTTGAGGAAGTACAGGAGGAGTCCTATACAGAAGGGATGACAACATCTGCAAGATCCTCACAGTCGGCAGCACCAAGACGGCAGGCATGGGAGGGTGGTGGAGAGGCATTCACGAGGGCGCATGTTAGCAACCAACCTCTTCAGGAAGGTGCAGGAGCCCAGAAAGAAATGGAGGATAAACTGGTGATCGGCATGAAGGTCAGCAATGAGTCAGCAGATGAGGGAGACCTTGATGACATTTCTGTTGTGCGAGTTGGGGGAGGGCAGAGGAAGGAAGCATCATTCTCACCTCCCCACCACCAACACAACAAGGACTTGGTCCTCTGGGTGCGCAAGACACATGAGCGCCTTCTTGCTGCACTACCTGCAACATGACCCTCGGATTGTGCGAATTAGGAGTAATGCAGACTACTGGGTTGCCACACTATTAGATCCCCGGTACAAGAGCAAATTTGCTGAAATAATTCCTGCCATACAAAGGGACTCAAACATGCAGGACTAGCAGCAGAAGCTGATACATAATCTCAGATCGGCTTTTCCACAAAGCACCAGTGGTAGTAGTAGACAGAGTGAATCTCACAGTTCCAACTTGTCAACTGTGGGACTGTCGCGTCATCATCACTCACACTTTACCAGTAACACCATATCTGGTGGTGGTACCAGCAATTTTGTGGCCTCGTTTCAAGATTTTTTCAGCCCATCATTTTCAAGGCTTGAAGACACTAGAAGTCTATCACATAGTCAACGCCTGGAGCGGATGGTACACGAATATCTCCAACTTAACATCGATGCAATGACTGGGAACTGGAACCTTGCTCATTTTGGGCTTCCAAACTGGAAAAATGGCCTGAGCTCGCCACTCATGCCTTGGAGATCTTGTCGTGCTCCGCAGTCCAGCGTTCTCTCAGAACATGTCTTCAGCGCTGCTGGTGGTGTGCTGGCAGAAAGGCGCATGCGTCTGTCCACCCAGAATGTGGACAGACTAACATTCATAAAGATGAACAATGCATGGATCCGCAAGGACTTTTCTAGCCCGTATCAATCTGGGGAGACTAAAGCCTTGTGGATTTTTGCCTAAAAGTAACCATTTAAAGTTTGCAACTGTGGTGCAATTGATGCCACTTAAGTGGTGTCTGTGCCCAAATTTTTTGAAAAAAGGGAGACTATTCCTGTAGTCCCCTAAATGTGACACAATACTCATTGTCTGCACAAGGCCTTGCAGATAGTGAGGAAAAACATCACAAAATACTCATCGTTTGAACATGGCGTTACAGAAACAGATGTAAAAATCAAGCAATACTCATCGTCTGCACGAGGCCATACAGAAACCGAAGTAAAAATCAAGCAATACTCATCGTCTGCATGATGCCTTACAAATACTGGAGTAAAATCGGATTTCGAAGGGCATGACATGCCTATATCTGTGTCTCCTCCTCGTTTTACTCGTCCATCTCTTTTCTTTTCGCGTTTTTATATGTACTAGTCACTTTTCCATGTGTGTGTTGTATCTTCTGAGAAGTTTGTCACCTTTTGGAAACCTTAGAAGTTGTTTTCTATGTGTTTTCTATGTGTTAGTATGTGTTTGTTTTTCCCTGCCATTGTTTTTAATGATATTCGACGGTGTTTGATGAACATTCGACGAACATTCGACAAACAAACCCCCAATTCGACAAACCGAATCGAATTCAAACAATAGGGTGGTGGATCATTCTAATATTCAGTGACAGGTTCCCTTTGACTTTATTCGCCCTACTAGGCACAAACAGGTCTCTGACGTATCTCTCAGTTTTTTCTATAGTACTCCACAAAAGTAATGGTGGTCCCACCTGTGTGTGGCGGGGCATGACTTTTATGGGAACGCTTGCACAAGCTTTGACTTCATTTGGTCTTCTAGGCCTAAACAGGACTCTGACTTACCTCTCTGTTTTTTCTGTAGTACTCCACAAAAGTAATGGTGGTCCCACCTGTGTGTGGAAGGGCATAACATTTACGGGAGCGCTTGCATGAGCTTCGATTGGATCTGGCCCACTAGGTCTATTCAGGTCTCTGACCTACCTCTGTAGTTTTTACTGTAATACTACACAAAAAGTTGCTGAGTAAGCTTTAACCATGAAATGCTAGGCCAGGTCCTGTTCCAGACCCTGTGCCATGCATGCAAGCTGGGCCATTGAGCAATTTTGGGTCTGGGAGAATTGATGCCATTTTTCTTTAGGTGTGACCCTTTGAAAGGAGTAAGGATTCTTGTTGGAGTCCCCTTGCTATGTTTTACATGATTTAAGAAGGGTGTGACATGTCCATACCTGTGTCTCATTCTCCTTTTACTCTTCCACCTCTTTTTACTTAACCTTTCTAGCGGTATTCCCTTTCACTGTCAGAAGCGGTAATCCCGAGTCATCCGGGAAGAGGGGTGCTATCGGTAGTGCGGTCGCGGCCCCGGGTGGGGGGCTTGGGTGCTATCGGCAGTGCGGTCGCGGCCCCGGGGGGGTTGCTATCAGCAGTGCTGTCGTGGCCCTTGCAGTTGCGGACCGAGGGGTGGGGGCAGTGGTGTTGTTCATACCAGCAGCAGTTAGGTCGCAGTAAGAGTTAGGGCTAGGTGGTTTAGGTTAGGGTAGTTAGGGTTAGAGCTTGGGTTAGGGTAGGTAAGTTAGGCTGGTTAGGGTTAGGGTTAGGTAGAGCTAGGTAGGGTTAGGCTAGGTAGGCTTAGGGTAGGGTTAGGGCTAGGGTTAGGTTAGGGTTAGGGCTTAGGGCTAGGTAGGTTAGGGCTAGGATAGGCTAGGGCTAGGCCTGGGCTGCAGACGAGAGGAGGGGCGGGAACACCCAAGGGAAGCAGGATGCTTTCCTCAGTTACCCTCCTCTCCTCTAACACAGGGTCACGGGGCCCCCTTCTGATGCTTGAGGGACCCCTACCCACTCGGGCAGCGGCTCATTGGAGGCGGAACTGGGCGGGAAATTAAAAAGTATACGTATATACTGTGTATAAGCCGACCCGTGTATAAGCCGACCCCCCTACTTTTGCCCCCAAAACCTGGGAAAATCTATTGACTCGTGTATAAGCCGAGGGTGGACCCCAGCACAGGTATACCCAGCAGTGTGGTATACAGCAGCCCCAGAAGTATATACAGCAGCCCCAGTGGTAGTATACACGCAGCCCCAGTAGTATATACAGCCCCAGTGGTAGTAAACAGGCAGCCCCAGTAGTATATACAGCCCCAGTGGTAGTAAACAGGCAGCCCCAGTAGTATATACAGCCCCAGTGGTAGTAACAGGCAGCCCCAGTAGTATATACAGCCCCAGTGGTAGTATACAGGCAGCCCAGTAGTATATACAGCCCAGTGGTAGTATACAGGCAGCCCAGTAGTATATACAGCCCAGTGGTAGTATACAGGCAGCCCCAGTAGTATATACAGCCCCAGTGGTAGTATACAGGCAGCCCCAGTAGTATATACAGCCCCAGTGGTAGTATACAGGCAGCCCCAGTAGTATATACAGCCCCAGTGGTAGTATACAGGCAGCCCCAGTAGTATATACAGCCCCAGTGGTAGTATACACGCAGCCCCAGTAGTATATACAGCCCCAGTGGTAGTATACAGGCAGCCCCAGTAGTATATACAGCCCCAGTGGTAGTATACAGGCAGCCCCAGTAGTATATACAGCCCCAGTGGTAGTATACAGGCAGCCCCAGTAGTATATACAGCCCCAGTGGTAGTATACAGGCAGCCCCAGTAGTATATACAGCCCCAGTGGTAGTACACAGGCAGCCCCAGTAGTATATACAGCCCCAGTGGTAGTATACAGGCAGCCCCAGTAGTATATACAGCCCCAGTGGTAGTACACAGGCATCCCCAGTAGTATATACAGCCCCAGTGGTAGTATACAGGCAGCCCCAGTAGTATATACAGCCCCAGTGGTAGTATACAGGCAGCCCCAGTAGTATATACAGCCCCAGTGGTAGTATACAGGCAGCCCCAGTAGTATATACAGCCCCAGTGGTAGTATACAGGCAGCCCCAGTAGTATATACAGCCCCAGTGGTAGTATACAGGGCCCCAGCAGGGCCCCCCTCAAAGTTTGGCGCCCCCACCTCACATGATGGACCCCCCCGCATGCAGCGCTGTGCATATACATTACCAGGATATCAGCTGTCACCCTCCGGTGGCGGATCGCGGCTCTGGGCTCCGGGCTCCATCTTCCTCAGTTTCTTCCTGCTTTGTGGCCGCCGGACTCATCGCGATGACGTCATCGCGACGCCGGCTGGTCACGTGACAAGCAGGAAGACAGAGATGAAGATGGAGCCCGGAGCCGCGATCCGCCACCGGAGGGTGACAGCTGATATCCTGGTAATGTATATGCGCAGCGCTGCATGCGGGGGGGGGCCATCATGTGAGGTGGGGTCGCCAAACTTTGAGGGGGTCCCGTATGACTCCCGTATAAGCCGAGGGGGGGACTTCTCAGCCCAATTTTTGGGCTGAAAAACTCGGCTTATACGCGAGTATATACGGTAGCATTTCGTCCCATAATAAAAAAGTATAAAATTTCTGCCCATGAAAGAAATTTTTTACCAAAAAAATTGTACCTTCCTGACATAATCATACCGCCAGGGAGGTTAATGTAGAAAACTTAAGCCACTTAGCCTGTGACTATTTGCACTGTGTTTGAATTGGTGTCACTTTTTGTGGTTTTGTTGTCCATTCTGAGAAGTTTGACAGCTTTTGGAGCCCTTTGAAGGTGTTTTCTATGTGTTTTCTGTAGCCTGCCATTGATTTCAAAGGGGTTCGCGTTGTTCATCCCAACATTCGACGAACATTCGACGAACAAATCTCAAATTCAACTAATCAAATTCAAACATTAGGGTGGTGGCCCTAGGTTCGGCAACCTTTACCACCCCTGCAAACTGAGGACCCATGACCACTGCAGGCCAGAGTCAAAGTTGTGGCTGAGGACTTGTCATGGTTGCAGCACCCAGGTTGTGCCTTCCCGCACAGAAACTAACTTCCTCCACCTCCTCTTCTGAGCTACTCAGCTGCATGACTCTGGGTTGATTCCAAGTGGAGTCTTCCGCCTCATCTTCAATCTCTCTGTTGTCCCACTCGTCACCCTGAGAGTCACCCTCATCCTCTTCCTGCCCTGAATGCACAGTACAGTCTGCATGCACCTCAGGTATCTGGGTCTCATCATCATCACCTTCATACCTGGGGGTTAACATCTGGTGATGAGGGTCTGAATTCTGCTTGGCACCTAGTTGGTGCAAGTTCAGATCCAACTTAAAAAGATTTTGGGAATTGGTGCAGATGCTTTCCTTCTCTTGAGTCTGTGAATCTTTGGAACAGACCTTTGATGCCCATGTAGTGGAATGTGTGAACAGCTCTGCAGACTCGCCCATCTGTGTTTCCCTATAGTCAGTTTTTCAGTTGGAGAGTTGTGATATGGGAGAAACCTAGATAATTAGGGTGCCACCTGGGAGGACTGTACTGTGTGTGATGTTGAGGTAAAGGAAGAGAAGGGGAGGCCACTTAATGCAGTGCTTGCGATAAACTGTAGCATATGCTCTTTCTTGGCTTCATCTACAAGTCGTACCACTGTGCTGCTGCCAATTAAATGGTGGTCGCGTAGCCCGTCCAGTAACAGAAGTTGTCAGTTGTCTTTGGATAGAATGAACCAGTGTTTGTTCAGTACAGCTTTCTGTAACATTAGAAGTAGCACCTACCCCACGTACACCACGCACACCAAGCCTATTTCCCTTTACACCACATGAGATTTTCCACTCATGTTTAATGCACACAGATTTGACAATGACTTGGTTGAGGCGAAAAGAGGCCTGTAAGAAGAATAACAAATATTTGGCAATCACTTGTTTGAGGCCAAAAAGGCTTGTTAGTGGAACCACAAAGATTTGGCAATCACTTGTTTAAGGCCAAAAAATCCTGTTAGGGGAAGCAGATGTGCCACAAAAGATGTGGCAATCCCTTATTTGAGAGTAAAATAAAAGCCTACTAGGAGAAGCACAAAGATATGGCAATCAATTTTTTGAGACCAAAAAGGGCATGTTAAAGAAGCACATAGATTTGGCAATCAATTCTTTGAGGTCAAAAAAGGCCTGTGAGAGGAGCCACAAAGATTTGATAATGTCTTGTTTAAGACCAAAAAATGGCCTGTAAAGTGATCCACAAAGATATGGCAATGACTTTTTAGAAACCAAAAAATACCTGTTTGGAGAGCTGCAAATATTTGGCAATCACTTGCATGAGGCCAAAAAAGCCCCGTTATGGGAACCACAAAATTTGGCAATCACTTGTTTGAGGCCAAAAAAGGCCTGCAAGGGGAATAACAAATATTTGACAGTCACTTGTTTGATGAAAAAAAAGCCTGTTAGGGGAACCACAAAGATTTGGCAATAATTTATTCTGTGCAAATAACACGTCCTTGGGAATGCGCACAATTTGGAAATCATATGTTCTAAGCAAAAAATGTCTATTCGTGGATGGACTCTCCATCTAATAATAGATTAAGTAGCTATCTTTCTGTGTGGCACAGAGCAGCACGGAGCAGCAGCAGCACTATGACATGTCCTCTCCCTATATGCTGAGGGACATGGGACTTAGGCAGCCAATGACTTAAGCCCTTGTGTCTCAGTGTGGTTGGTTTCTGCTCCTTGATTGGCTACAGGAACATCCAGACTATAAGAGTCAGGAAAAAATTAACTCCGACACTCCACTGACCTCTCCCCATCTTCACCCCTCATCAAACTTGTCCTGCTCGCTATCTTAGGGCCCTTTCACCTCAGCGTTTTTTTCAAATCTTGGCAGATGCGGTGAAAAAAACGCATCTGCCGCGATTACTGCATACCGGCTGCACTTGCGGCACGGTTGCGGTAAACGCTATACAAGGTATAGGCGGACTTGCGGCAGGTGCGGCAAGTGCATTTTTGGCACTTGCGGCAGGTGCGGCCGCGAAAAAAAACGCGGCTGACAGCATTTTTTTTTCGCGGCCGCACCTGCCGCAAGTGCCAAAACGGCACTTGCCGCACCTGCCGCAAGTCCGCCTATACATTGTATGGCGTTTACCGCAACTGCGCCGCAAGTGCCACCGGTATGCGGTAATCGCGGCAGATGCGTTTTTTTCACCGCATCTGCCGCGATTTGAAAAAAACGCTGATGTGAAAGGGCCCTTAGACAGTCATAAGGTAGTAGAAAAGCATCACTGCAAATGCAATACTGATTTTTTTTTCATCTAAACAGTTACTGAACAAAGAAGAGTTCGCCAACTATTTAGCAAAATGTTCTGGTTTCCGATACCTGATTCTGAATCGGCCAGGCTCATGCTGAATTTGAAATTGGTGAACATGTTTGGAGAAAGCTCGCTCAACATTAAACAAGGTTTCATAGGTTGGAGGACAAATTCCAGGGACATCATGGGTCCACTAAACCATGGATAATGTTGGATTTTCTTCTAAAAAAAATATAAATTAGTGAAGAAGGGATAGCATGGGAGTCTTTTCTCATATGAACTACTAGATGGTGGCCCAATTCTAACACATCGGGTATTCTAGAATATAGAAATAGGCCCAATGCTATCGCATCGGGAGGGCAGTCTCTGTGCCTGGGTCCCCTTGTGCTCTCTCTCCTCTCTGTGCTGTCTCTCCTGCTGTGCGCTCTGTCTAACTTGTGCCTTTCACTCCGCTCTGTGTGCTCTCAGCCTCTATGTATGCTGTCTCTCGCTGTGTGCACTGTCCCTCCCTATGACTCTGCCTCCCCCTGTCCCCCTGTGCCTCTACCTCCCCTGTGCTCCTGCCTCCTCTGTGCCTTCTGCCTACCGTGTGCCTGCCTCCCATCACTGAGCCAGCATACAGTGCTACACACTGAGCCACCATACAGTGCTAACCACTGAGCCACCATACAGTGCTAACCACTGAGCCAGCATACAGTGCTAACCACTGAGCCAGCATACAATGCTAACCACTGAGCCACCATATACAGTACTAACCACTGAGCCACCATACAGTGCTAACCGCTGAGCCAGCATACAATGCTAACCACTGAGCCACCATATACAGTACTAACCACTGAGCCATCATACAGTGCTAACCACTGAGCCAGCATACAGTGCTAACCACTGAGCCAGCATACAATGCTAACCACTGAGCCACCATATACAGTACTAACCACTGAGCCACCATACAGTGCTAACCGCTGAGTCACCATACAGTGCTAGCCACTGAGCCACCATATACTGTGTTAACCACTTACCCACCATATACAGTACTAACACTAAGTCACTGTACACAATGCTAACCATTGAGCCACCATATACAGTGCTAATCACTGAGCCACCATACAATGCTAATCACTGAGCCACCATATACAGTGCTATCCACTGAGCCACCATGCAGTGCTATCCACTGAGCTACCATACAGTGCTAGCCACTGACCCACCATATACAGTACTAACCACTGTATATGGTGAGCCACCATATACAGTACTAATCACTGAGCCACCATATACAGTGCTATATAACAATTATCTGCTGCACACTACACATTATAAGGTATAGGTATACTAGGTATAGCATAATGGCTAAACAATGAATAAAGGTAATACAAATTTGGGTGAGGAAAATGCAGAAACTGCTAGGAATGTACATTGAAAAATGAGAATTTTAGCTGATGTAATCTGACTCGCCCAGGGCAGGGTACTCAGGGCTCGGGCTTGGTTATGGTCTGAGATGTCACGGGTGGCTGCCCGAGGCTGTAGCCCTGGGGGTCAGTGAATAGGGGATTATTTACAGGGACTTTATTTGCAAGGTTGTCTTCGTGACGCCACCTGCTGTGTCTGGTGAGGGATCTCCAGCGCCGCTACAGTCCTCTGGAGGTCGGTGGGATGGCGGCTATGATGGGATAGCCCCACAGGCAGGACTGGGACCTCCAGGGCAGAGTGGTGTGAATGGGCAGGATGCAGCAGAGCTGGGAGTGTTATAGGGAAAGTCTATAGGGAAATACGGTGGGTGACAGCCGGTGGGTGATAGGAAGAAAGCACAAACGCAGCCAAAATCTCTTTACCATTTATTGGTTATTTGCAGGCAAATTGTCCAGAGCACCGACGGGTAACTGGGCTGCACAGTGGGCTCCCACAGCAAGTGGGTATAAAGCCTCCTCCTCTGTGTGTGTGTATTGAAGCGCAGTCCATTAAATGCTGACTTGCCTCCACTCTCTTTTTCTGTATCTCTCTCCCTCTCCTGTGCGGTCTCCTAGATGACCCTTTCTCTGGAACTGCAGTGCCCTGCTAGTCCTGGCTCCCTCTCTGCGACTCTCTCAGGAGACCGGGTAGCTGAAGCTCCCTTGATGCAAAATGGTTTCCAGTGAGACTTGGAGTTCTCCACTGTTACGGATCCCCAATATCCGGCTCCTCTTTCAGGGTGACCTCACTGTCTCAGCTGCCTGCTCCCTTTGCTCTGTTCCTCTGTTTCTTCCTTCAGGCTCCCTGCCTTCAGTCCCACTTAGGCTGGTGAGACCGGCTAGTCTGCGTCCCTGGCCTGGCAGCTCTTCTAACGTCTGCTACACTCTGACTAACTCCTCCCCCAGCAGCAGTATTTATAGGGGATCCTGCCTAAGTGCAACAGGTTGAGCTCCCCCTACTGTGCTGGGGTGGAAGGTGTTGTTTGAAGTACTACCTACTGTGGAAACCCAGCTGTGCAGCAGAGAGATATGTTGTTACCTGTGTAGGCAGGGCGCCACATAATGCATTACACGTGAGCCCAATAACCAGAGACAAGGTATTCTCATGTATATCGGGTCCTACCACATACCTCTGTCTGCAATGTAAAAAAGCATGAGAGGATATTAGTGCCTCTGGGTGCATTTTAAAACCTGAGTGTATGGGTGTGGTTGGAAGCCTCTCAAAACAAGGAAACTAACTAGATGGTAAACTGGACTAGCTATCGGGTGGTGGAGGGTGCTTAGTCAGAAAAGTGTACTAATATTAACAGTAAGATCAACTAGCACACCTGTCAGTGGAGGTGCGAGCATGAAAAAAAAACATTGCTATATAAGAATTATCTGCTGCACACTACACATTATAAGGTATAGGTATACTAGGTATAGCATTGTGGCTAAACAATGTATAAAGCTAATACAAATTTGGGTGAGGAAAATGCAGAAACTGCTAGGAATGTACACTGAAAAATGAGAATTATAATTGATGTAACGCATTACACATGAGCCCGATAACCAGCGACAAGGAATTCTCTTGTATATCGAGTCCTACCATATGTCTCTGTCTGCAATGTAAAAAAGCATGTGAGGATATAAGTGCCTCTTGGTGCATTTTAAAACCTGCGTGGCTATCTGGACTGGCTATCGGGTGGTAGGGGGTGCTCAGTCAGAAAAGTGTACTAATATTAACAGTAAGATCGACTGGCACACCTGTCAGTGGAGGTACGAGCATTTTCCTCACCCAAATTTGTATTAGCTTTATTCATTGTTTAGCCATTATGCTATACCTAGTATACCTATACCTTATAATGTGTAATGTGCAGCAGATAATTCTTATACAGCAAGGTTTTTTTCATGCTCGCACCTCAACTGACAGGTGTTCCAGTCAATCTTACTGTTAATACCATATACAGTGCTAACCATTGAGCCACCATACAGTGCTAACCACTGAGCCACCATATAAAGTACTAATCACTGAGCCACCATATAAAGTACTAACCACTAAGCCACCATATACAGTACTAACCACTGAGCCACCATACAGTGCTATCCACTGAGCCACCATACAGTGCTAACCACTGAGCCACCATACAGTGCTAACCACTCAGCCAGCTGCGACAACCAATCAGCGGCACAGGATTCATATCCCCTGCCAAGCCGCAGGCTGCTTTGCTCATTGGTCACCACACTCAGCGGCGACCAATCAGCGCTCCTGGCGCCTGTTTTAAAACAGCGAGCAATCGGCTGGAAGCGACCAATCAGCAAAGTGGCTTGCGGCTTAGCGGGGGATATGAATCCCTCGCCGCTGGGAGCAGCTGGAAGATGAATGGCTAGCGCCAGTCATCTCCCGACTGCATCACCACGGACCTCTGTGCGGCAGGAGATGACCCTCGGCTACTATTGGAAGATCAGCGGCTAGTGCCGCTGATCTCCCGACGGTAGTGGTCGCGTGCGTGGTTCAAATCCCGCTTCAATTCGCGGCCGGACTGCGCTTGTCGCTGATTCGTCGCCGTGCTCAGCTGGATTTTTTTCCTGTGTGTGTATTTATTTAACTACACTTGCTGGATTAGTAATTGGGGTGTGTGATAAACTCCTCTCCATTACTAACCCCTGGGATTGATGGCAGTTTACAATTCATAACTGACATCAACCATGAAAAATGTTACCCCAATTGCCACTGAATCAGAGCAATCGGGAAAAGCCAGGGCAAAGTGCTAGATTTGGGGCAGCTAATGGATGTGGCAATTCTGGGAGAGCTGCAGGCTGGTATATTTAAGCTGGGAAAGGCCAAATAACAATGGACCTTCCCAGTCTGATGTTACCAGCCCACAGTGGTCTGCTCTATATTGGCTGGTTATCAAAAAAGGGGGACACTATGCAATTGTTTTTAATTATTTTTTTAGAAATAAAAGAAAAGACCTGGGTTGACCTCTATTTTTGATAACCAGTCAAGGTAAAGCAGCACCTGCCCACAACTGTTTGCTTTGGCTGACACAATTGGGGCTCACAATCTAAATTGCATATCAGTATGTCTTTGGAGTGTGCGGGCAAACTGGAGAACCTAGAGTAAACTCACGGAAACATGGGGACAACATACAAACTCCTCGCAGATGTTGTCCTTGGAAGGATTTGAGCCCAGGATCCCAGCACTGCAAGACTGCACTGCTAACTAATGAGCTACTGTGCTACCCATATTGTTTATTTATTTATTACATTAAACCAGGTTAAAAACACCTTTTAATGTCACATGCAAGTGTACAACCCTGCCTATATGTCTGCTCTAATATAAGCTCTCCCTCCTATCTCAACTCTTTCTTAAATGCACTGTGTCTAGTATCCCACTGCAGGTCGCATATAATACCTTAAGGTAGTGTCACACTAGGCAATCTGGCCTGCGATGTCGGAAGCGATGTGCAGGTGCACGCTCGCTTCCGACATCGCAGGCCAGCTGTCACACGGCACGACGTTGCCGGTGACGCGCGGCGATGTGGGCGGAGCCATCCCTCACTGGGTTGGGCTCAGCCCAGCGAGCGATGGCTCAGGAACGCTGCGATATAGGCTGGATCGCGCCGCCAACAGTGTCAGACGGCGCGATCCAGCCTAATCGCTGGTCGCAGGTTGACAGGTTTATGAACATGTTCATAAACCTGTCAACCTGCGACCAGCGATAATTTGCAGTTGCGTCGCACTGTCACACAGCGTGACGCACTTGCAATATCGCCCGCGACATCGCTGTTACGTCACAACGCCTGGTGTGGCACTACCTTTATGATGCAATGCATTGCCACATGGCTACGCAATTACTGTAATTGGCAGACATTTTTAGTAGCTTAAAAACAACCATGAAACATCTGGGGAGGTGACTCAAGATTCTGCCTGAGCACCTCAATGGTTGATCAAGTATCGAGCAGTGGATAGGATGTTCAGTCATCACTAGTATTATACACAAGAAAGAAAACCTCTGTAATCTGAGTTTATGCACAGAGGAAATATCAGTCAAAGAAGTGAAAGAATCAACCAAGTTTTAGCAGATAACTTTTATGGAACTACATGTTTTATGGAACTACACGCCTCCATATCGCCGGCGAGAACGCTGGCAATTCTTGAATTCAGCGTTGTGAAAACCATATCACATGTGCGTAGTGGTGTGTGACTGGGCGATTCTACAGCAAAAAATCATCACCTGATTGCCCTGCCCTGCAGAGAAATCAGGCGATATGCAATAGGCTATATGAACGTATCCTGGCGTGTCACAGGGTGATAGCGACGTACACAGCGATCCTGAAATCAATCCCGTAGCAATGCATGGATGGTGTTTTTTTTGCGCCGGATTTGCGGCGATTGGTGGGTGGTACTGCGTTCCGATTTGCTGGCTGTGTCCAAGGCGCCTTATTTGATGACCCGTGCGTTCACGCAAGGCTGACCGATGGAAACGCAGCTCCATCCACCAATCGCAGTGATTGGGACGCCGTGAAACACACTCTAGTATGCCCCTATCAAAACAGTATGCCAACATCACTTCTATGATTGTGGCGTGTGAAGCAGTGTTGTGTGAAGGGAAAATCGCTTCTGCAGCCGATTTCCGGAACACAGGATCGCCGAAGATCGCACGCTAGATAGCTTCGTGTGACAGCACCTCAGCATTCTGAAAAAAGTGCCCGAAATGTGCGTGCTCACATGAAATCACCGGCGATATGGAAGCCATATGGTGGCGTGTAATGGTACCTTTAGCTTTTTAGCTGGGAGGATGCTCAATTAAAGACAAATAGAAATTTTTTTTTTTTTGTGTGTCTTAAATGTTGTCAACTGCAGTTGTTGGCTCCTGCCATATTGGAGAAGTATTCAGCTGTTATAAAGCCTATTCTCGAGCTTCAGACTATAGAGGTTTTTTGGTTTTAAGTTACAAAAAATAGAAATAAAAAAACTTAATCACTGCAAAAGTCAAAAGTTCTGCATCTTATATCCCTTATGTTTCAATTTCTTGTTATTTTCAAAATCTTTATTTGCAAGAACTCTTTAAAGAAGACCTGTCACCTACCTGGTGCTTTCCAAACTGAAAGCACCACAGAATGCAGCATGACTGCAGCATTTAGGGAAGGGGTCTCCCATGTTTCTACCCACCCTGCAAGCTGTAAAAAACACTTCATAAAGTTTAGAGATAACGAGTCAAGAGGGACTAACTGATTATGGAGTCCTTGCTATTCCCTGGGGGTCCCCTCTGCCTCCTGCCTCTCTGTGCCGCCCCCTGCCTCTCTGTGCCGCCTCCTGCCTGTGATATCAGCGCCGGAGCCCTCCCTGCTACAGACTATGCTGTATGCATACAGCAGGGCGGGTTCCAGCACTGACAACACAGGCAGGAGGCGACACAGAGAGGCAGGAGGTGGGTAGGACCCCAGGAACACAGAGAACTCCGTAAACAGTAAATCCCTTTGGACTCATTTTCTCCAAGCTTTATAAATAGGTTTTTTTACAGTTTACAAGGTGGGTAGAAACATGGGAAACCCTTTCCTTGAATGCAACAGACACGCTGCCTTCAGTGATGCTTTCAGTTTGGAAAGCTCCAGGGGGGGTGACAGGTCCTCTTTAATGTACATTAGATAGCCAAAATCCAAACTAAACTTGTCCTGCACTCAGTTATTTATTGCATTGTGAACTAAATAGATCATCAGCAGCTGCAGAAATCTGTCTCATTTTTAGTACATTGTATCAGTCTGGAGTCCAAGCTGTTTGGCTCAATGAACTTCACTTATTCTGTATTCAACTGTATCTGCTACTCAGTTTACATCAGGACTAATATGGTAGAGCAGCTGGAGAACTCGCCTTGGGCAGATCTCTATTACTGTCTTTGCTTGTTTTACACTGCCATGTGCCCATAATGTGCATTTGAGTCTCAACACTGGATCATACAGTAATGGAAAATAATGAGCTGATCTTAATGAATCATATTTTCATTCCAAATAATGTGAACTAAGAGATTTATGTGTGATGCTTATCTTGGGAAGCATTTGTAACGTGGCACAGGGAAGTAGCCATGGTCAAAATCTGCATTTCTTGGGCCCAGGCACACTACATGAAAGAGGAGTCCTCTATGTGGACTTCTGCTACCAAAGTAATACACCTTTGCACAGGGCCGGGCTGGGACCAAAAAGCAGCCTTGGAAAACAAGCCCCAGCAGCCCACATACTATGTAATCCATCAGCCCCGATTAGTGAAATTTGCTTTTACATTGTCGTGGCCTCATCGCTTTCTCAAAGGAGTTATCTGAAGAGCCACATGTGAATGGTGCAACAAAGGGAAATCAACCGCAGCTCCATTTACATGGTGATCTACAAAGCCACGTTTCTTGGGATTGTGGGATCCCAGCGGTCAAATCTATAGCGAAGGTAAAGTCATCACCTGACAGAAGAGAAGTGATGACTTCCATATTGGGGATAAGCAATTTAAACAACATTTAAATGCTGAAAATCACAAAGTCCAATATCGCCTTTCTGACAACAGGACAGGGGAAGTGGTACTGTGCAGTGTACATATACAGAATAATACAGATACAGAGGATTACACCCAGTATACAGGACAGGAAAAGTGGCACTGTGCAGTGTATATATACAGAATAATACAGATACTGAGGATTACACCCAGTAGACAGGACAGTAGAAGTGGTACTGTGCAGTGTACATATACAGAATAATACAGATACAGAGGATTGCACCCAGTATACAGGACAGGAAAAGTGGCACTGTGCAGTGTATATATACAGAATAATACAGATACAGAGGATTGCAACCAGTATACAGGACAGAAGAAGTGGTACTGTGCTGTGTATATATACAGAATAATACAGACTAGATGGTGGCCTAATTGTAGCGCCTTGGGTATTCTAGAATATGTATGTAGTTTATTTATGAAGATTTAAGAATAATGCAATGAATTCACAATATCTATCTATCATCTACCTATGTGTCTATCGTCTATGTATGCTATATTTATTTATCATCTCTCTACGCATGTTTATGAGTAAAGTTCGTGACACTGACTGACAGCTTTATACACAGGAGTGAAGTTCGTCACACTCACTGACAGCCTTGTAGACAGGAGTGAAGTTTGTCACACTGACTGACAGCCTTATAGACAGGAATGAAGTTGGTCACACTGACTAACAGCCTTGTAGACAGGAGTGAACTGCATAACACTGACTGACAGCCTTGTAGACAGGAGTGAAGTGCATCACACTGACTAACAGCCTTGTAGACAGGAGTAAAGTTCGTGACACTGACTGACAGCCTTATAGATAGGGTGAAGTTCGTCACACTGACTGACAGCCTTGTAGACAGGAGTGAACTGCGTCACACTGACTGACAGCCGCGGCCGCAGTGACCAATCAGCGAAGCTGCGCGGCTTGGCCGGAAATATGAATCCCGCGCTGCTGATTGGTCGCTGCTGAGAGCTGCGAC
This sequence comes from Allobates femoralis, assembly GCA_033576535.1. Lineage (NCBI taxonomy): Eukaryota > Metazoa > Chordata > Amphibia > Anura > Aromobatidae > Allobates > Allobates femoralis. The sequence goes on from JARQOC010000003.1 coordinate 221,052,215, forward strand.
AAATCAGCGGAGCGAGATTCCTATTTCCCACCAAGCCAAGCCACTTCGCTGATTGGTCACTGTGGCCGCGGCGAGCAATCAGAGAAGTAGCGCAGCTTGGCGCGCGGTTTGCATTCCGCGTCTCTCATTGGTCGCTGTGGTGACCAATGAGAGACCCGGCATTAGAACCACGCGTCAAGCCACGCCACTTCTCTGATTGGTCGCCGCGGCCATATCGACCAATCAGCGAAGCGGAGTGGCTTGGCGTAAAAACAATTTCACTTGTTTAATTACTAACCAGCCCATGAAACTCATCTTTTTACACCCATGATTCTGCATCTTATCTGCCTCCTAGAGGAATGATTCACCAAGATGGCCAAGCTTTTATTCTAGTTTCCTGATGGCTAACGAACTCCTGCCTGAGCCACTCATGTAATCTCACGTTTCAGTTCTGTTTTGGCCCATTACCTATTCTAAGCTGTAAATTCCGAGGCTGTATTGCTAGGTGTCCTGTTTCAGGAACCATCTCCACTCGGTCACCTTGTCCTTCGGTCAGTCCTCTGACTCATTTCCACCAGATGACTTTGTCTCTCTATTAACTCTCTCCAGGATCTCAATATACTTTGCCTTGGTCTCCTCTGTAATGATGAGTGAATTTTGCTCGAACATGTTCGCCAATTTCAAATTCAGCAAGAAGCGGCTGATTCGATTCGACACCTTGAATTCGAAAGTTTTGCTTAAAAGTTGGAAAATTCGGTGACTGTTCAGTAATGCTTAAAGGGATCCTGTCACCCCCAAAACACCTGCTAACCTATTAAAACCTGTCCCTAGAGCATATTAACACTTTCCCTACACTATTTCTACCTCCTAAATGCAGTAAATGACATTGACTAAAAACGTTTTATAAGTACCTGATTAGTGATGATAATGAGTGACTATGCTATTCATAGTCACTCATCAAGACTGCCCCTCTGCTTCACAGCACGCCTCCATAGGCGTGATCGTCCTCCTAGATTAAAATTGCAGCCTCCCCGCTGTGCCCTGTGTCGTAGGAGGCTGCAGTGTGGCTTGTGACGCGATCCGCGTCATTCCCGGCGCCCTGTGACGTATTTACAGCGGCGCCGCGCTGTTAGCTTCAAAATGCGCACTGCGCATGCCCAATGCGCATGCGCAGTGCACATTTTGAAGCTAACAGCGCGGCGCCGCTGTAAATACGTCACAGGGCGCCGGGAATGACGCGGATCGCGTCACCAGCCACACTGCAGCCTCCTACGACACAGGGCACAGCGGGGAGGCTGCAATTTTAATCTAGGAGGACGATCACGCCTATGGAGGCGTGCTGTGAAGCAGAGGGCAGTCTTGATGAGTGACTATGAATAGCATAGTCACTCATTATCATCACTAATCAGGTACTTATAAAACGTTTTTAGTCAATGTCATTTACTGCATTTAGGAGGTAGAAATAGTGTAGGGAAAGTGTTAATATGCTCTAGGGACAGGTTTTAATAGGTTTACAAGTGTTTTGGGGGTGACAGGATCCCTTTAAGATGACAAAAAGTATTAGTGCATTTGCACTAATGCTTCTGTTCTACATTTTCAGACTGTCAGTGTCTAGCTTATCGGGCAGGAGGGGAGGGGAGAGAGGTGTCTGGGTTTCATGCCAGATAATTTACTTGAGATAAGCGCAGGTCTCCATTTTTTTTCTTTCCATAAAGCAAATATGACTTTCTCCACACAAGGGCTTCTGTCGTTGGCTGGGTATGTCACATGTCCTTGCCATATAAGAACTGGCCATTTACCCTCATGGCCATTTTATCAGTAAGCTGTCCACATGCATTGGATTTTGTTCTCTGCAGAAAGTGTAAACATCAGAGGTTTTGCTGAATTTTTGAAAGAATGAGCATGTCAATTCTTTTCAGCGTTTTTGGCATGGTTCTATGGCCAAAATGCAAAGAAAACGCTGCAACCAAAAGCGCAGAAAAAACATATAAAAAACGCAAGTTTTCTCCTGAAAGAAATCTGGAGTTGGGAGAAACCTGGACACACCCCCAAGGTTTTGCTCCGTTTTTTCTGCAGCAAAATCTTACGTGTCGGAACATTCCCTAATGATCATTCATCATTACTACCGAGCTACTTCTGGTTGGGAATTTAGAACTCTTATTAGTATTTTACTGAGCTTCCACCTGTCCATATAGGATTGCAACACAGATCAGCTCTACTTTCATATGGGTTGTGGTCATAAATTAGCTAAGGCCCCTTCACACCACAGCTGAATCATGGCCCGATTGTCAAACAGAACCGGAGGGCAAATATGCCCTCCGGTCCAGTTTGCAGCCGGATGCAGCTGATAGCAGCTGCAGCTGCTGAAATTTCAAGATTGTGGCTAGCGGGGAGCTGGCCACGATCCTGAAATCTCTGGAGGGGACAGCTCCTGGGCTTGGATCAGCACGTCTCCGGCCCGTGACGTAATCAGGGCCCAGTCGTTTTAGCGTTCGAATCGTCACTCGCACCAGATGCCCATGTAGAGCGCAGTGCACATTTGAAGCTAAGACCTCACGCTTTGAATTTAGCCCAGGGACACGAAAAATGACCTGATCGGTTCATTCCGGATGAGCATCAAAACAAAACAGCCATCCGGGGCGCAACTAAACATCTAGGAAGACATCGCCTCATGGAGGCCGTCGTGAAGCGGGGATGTCTTGAAGGGGCTAAGGCATTTAGTAAAGACCTCAAACGTTAAAAACTCGCAGACTAGTCCACTAATCAGAGTTATTATAATATGGTTTAGGCAATGTGATTTACCTGCAATTTAGCAGGTAGAATAGTGTAGGAAATGTGTATACGCAAGCGGTTTTCAACAGTTTACAATGTTTGGTGGTGAATCCCACCACGTGGACAAAAGTATTAGTGCGATTGCATATGTTCCTGGCCTCCGTACATATAGTTCGGATCCGCTTCAGGTCAGTATCGGCAGAGGAGGAGGTGTAGGTTTACAATAATTTACTTAGAGATAAGCTGGGTCTTGGTTTTATCTTCCCATAACAAATGACTTCCCACCATGGGGCCTTCTATCTTCGTTGCTGGTCATGTCACAGTCCTTGATCCTAGAAGGCCCCAACACCCCATCGCCATTTATATAAGGTGTCCCAGCCTTGGATTTTTCTCTGCATGAAGTGGAAAATAAGTTTTGAATTGGTTAAAGTAAATTAGTGTACTCAGGTCAATTTTTCAACGTTTTTGGCAGTGGTCGTATGGCCAGAATCCTCCAGACAACACCGTCATGCCATAAGCGCGACAACTATATACACCATGATTTTGCCTGAAAGGAAATGAATGGAGACGGGACGCACGCCCAAGGTTTTGCTCCCGTCCCCTTCATGAACTCCGGTCAACATCCATGATGAACATATCATTAGTCGAGCACTTCGTGGGTGGGGATTTGAACTCATAACAGCCTTCCACCATGGTATAAGTTTGGGCAACACAGTCGCTACTTACATATTTGCTTTCCATATAATTATTAATCCCTTCACCCCCACAGGAATACATGGCCGATTACCAAGGGGACAGGAGCCAATATAGTAAATCAGTGCGGCCGGATGCAGCGTGGAACTGCAGCGGCTGAATTAAGATTGCGGCCTAGCGGGGATGTGCAGATGCCTAACCATGGAGGGGACAGCTCCTGTTAGGTTAGGCAAGCCCCACTAAACTCACACGCCTATTAGTCATAATCTTGACTTTTTGTCGGATCGCCGTCAATCCGGGATCCCAACTTTAGCGGAGGCCGGATCGCATAAGGATCCTCATACATTTGTGACCGGTTGGCCCCAAAAACCGTGCGTAATCTGATTGCCTGGCTGTTTAAAAACCAAGCTGCCGGATTCATCCCGGACGCCACCGATGGCTGTAAGCATCGTTTGCATAGGCATCGGACCCGGAGTTCGGGTCCTCTTGAGCTTTTTTAAAGACCTACAAAACCGGATAAAAACTCCGACAAAAAACCGCTGGACGTGACTAGTATATTATCTACACCCAGACATGAGCAAGAAAGCAAAAAGCCTTAAAAGTCCAAAGATACAACATTTTTATTGAATACCAGTTGCAATTTTTTTTTACATTTAAGTTAAAAACAAACAAAAACCTATCATGCTTTAAAATCTAGTTGTCTGGCATAAAAAAATGTTGTTTAATGCTTTAGATTTGTGAATGAGAGTCCTGTGTTTTTGTGAATGCTTCCCAGTTAATATTTTACTTCTATGAAATCTAAGGTTTTGTCACTTGTTGATCCTTGTAACCAGGATGGAGGACAGTTTGCAAATATTTGGAGAAGGTTCATCATTAACCTGCTCAGTATAAAGTAGACTCGTTTATTTTAGATTCATTTGCAGAATAGCCATGTTTCTCAAAAGCAGAGATAACATTTCTTCATTAGCTTTCTCTGATGATTTCATGAAATATGTCCATAGATTACATTAATATCAATATGCAAATAAGAAATTAGAAAATTTAGTATTACAATTGCCAGATACAGAATATTAAACTGAAAGATAGACATACGTCATCAATCTTTAGTATTTCCTTAGGTTCTGACAACGAATGAACTTATTAGATACAGTCATTTACAGTCCTCAGGGGGCATGCACATTTGTTGAGACTTCCTGCAACCTCTTGAATCTCCTTACTGGTTCTGTGGGTGCTGAATGCTATCTTTCATTTACATTCAATACCTTTATTTAGCTAAAATGGAAGAATAACATTTGGCCTAATATATCAAAAGCATCTAAAAGAAAAATCGTTGATGCTCCTACCAGCTAACAGAGATCAAATTAGTTCCAAAGTGTCCATGAACACAGACCGACCAACAGCGGTAAACAACCGTTTGTCATTAAAACTTTACTGATCAGACTATTCCCGCAGGCAAACCGCAATAACAATCTAGTAATAGATCACTCTTAGTGTGTAGGATACCATGTATTACACCCACCATAGTGCCGGCACCTCCCCAGCAGGGAGATTGGTGGCCACAGCATACTTACTCCTTTGGCAGACTCGCAGCATCTGCCCAGGTTCCACCTCATGCTTCTTGCTCCCAGGGTCTGCGTACACCGCACGTCTTGGAGACCTCATTAATTAAAGGGCCAGCATGCCCTACCTGGAACTGCTTTGCCTGTGGCGAAAAGCACAGAGAATTTAAAGTGCCTTACTCATTTGGAAGGTGCTTGTGCAATGTGGTCTATGCATTAGAAACACGCTGCTAGTTGTCAGGTCCCCCTTGAGGTAACCTGTATCAGTGCCTTGCCTGGTCATTGTCTACTTACAGTTCTGCTGACCCGCAAGAACCTGCCTTGTCCAGTCCAGTTGACGCTCCATCTGCATCAGTCCTGCTGCTGCTCCATCTGCATCAGCTGTGTCACGTGCCATCTGTGATTTACCTGCTGTATCATGCTCATGATTTCTGGTCTGCAGGACCCTGAGTTATTGCCCCGCTTGCATTCAGCCATAACAATAGCTCTGTAGTATTTTTTGTGGCGTCGACCCCATGAGTTTTGTTATGAACGAGCTCTGGGTTCTATGGCGCATGCATAAGCATGTACATAGTACCTTATTAGGCTTCAAGAAGTCATCGTTTCCACTCAGGCCCATTTAAAAGGAAGATGGTTTCTGGCGCATGAGTTAACATCCCAGAACGCATGCGTTTTTGGAACTTGTAAGTTTGTGCAAAAGATCATATGCCCTTATAAAGCATTGCATTTAACTGGGTTGCTCCTATATACACAGAAATGATTTATTGCATTAGGCAAGCGTTTTTAAATGGGGGCCTATGGGTGCGTTTTTTTACATGCGTTTTTGAAAACGCAGGTCTCCAAAAACGCATGTGAAAAATGCTACTGTGACCCCAGCCTCAGTCATGATACCGAACCATCTGTATTAGTCCTGCTGTCGCTACATGCGCACTGTTCCTGCTGCCAGACCCTGAGATTGCAACTGCCTGCATTCAGCCATCCAGACTACCTCTGTTCAGAGACTGTGTCTGTCTGTCAGAGCTTGACCCCTGGAGTTATCTGTTATGGTAACGAGACCTCCTGGAGTTGCTCCTGGCGGCTGCCTACTAGCATAAGCCTAATCTCTCCATCTAAGGCTCTAGGGAAGTCTCAGTAACCACTCAGGCCCATTCAGCCAGGTGAATATCGGTGCTTTGGCCCAGTGAATCTACTCCCAGATACTCGCCCATCGAGCATTACGCCATGTTTTTGGAACTTTTAAGTCCTGTGCAAAAGATCATTTGACCTTACGTATGAGCATTTTGCTCATTTAAACGGTGATTGACATCCTATATACACAGAAAGATTATTGCTTAAGCAAGCGTTCTTAAGAATATTGGTTTCATGATTATCTTTCAGAGTAAAAGCAGCTTAATGGGAATCTGTCAGTAGGTTTTTTCTATAAATCTGTTTCAGCCTCTATCTTGTGTCTTCAGATTACAGACATGTGTCAATTATTAAAGGGAACCTGTCACCTGGATCTAAGCCCCTACACTATCACTACCTGTCCCTGCACCTTCCTAGCTGCTCCCTATCTATCCCTCTCTCAGCTAAATCCGCCCTATAAAGCTGCAGAAAAATAAGTTATAACTTACAGGAGTCCCTGAGGCTTGGGGACTGGAAAGGCGGCCCCAGGCTCCATTGTGCCCTCCTTGATGGTGCAGCGCACGCCCCGATGGGCAGCGTTATTCTTTCTTGCAAGCTGCCTCTTTAATTTGTAATCTCCCACCCTCTGTAGTACTATCAGGCACCGGCCACTACGTCACTTCCGTGCACTTCACGGTGCATTATGGGCCGCTCACGTGATCGTCCCCAGTGGGCTTCACTCAGCAAGGTAAGTGATTCATCATTGAATTCAGGGTCCCTTTTCCTACATTGTGCTGCTCTCAGATGATGTAGCAAATACCTGGTTACAGATTCCATTTAAGACAGCTTTGGTAAAGTGAAAGCTGCGCTCTGATTGGTTGCAAGGGGCAATAAAAATAGTTTGTCGTGTAGACACTTTTAAGAAATCTGGTAAATTATTTTTGTTTTTAATACCAAGGATTCTGTTTTGATAGTTTGGCTGAATAAAAGCTTGTGTTATTGATGAAAGTATATATATTTAGTTTTATTTCTTGCACCATTTTGGGGGTGTATATAGTTTTCTGTTCAAGTATTATTAATTTCTTTAGGTGGTAATAAAAAAAGTTGCAATTCTTTTGTCAGCTTCATTTCATGCCTTGCACAGTATCTATCTAATATATAATTCCCCTAACGCATTTCCGTAAGTTTCGGCACTCTTTCCGTCGTTGTGTCCGCGGGGCGCGCGACTAGGGATGGGCGAATCTACTCGCTAGGACTCGTTACTCGGCGAGTAGTAAGGGACTCGCAGGACTCGGTACTCTGCGAGTTTCCCAGCTTTCACTCGCACGAGTCCAATGCAAATCAATGGCAAACACTGACAAAACTAGGATTGCCATTGTCTTGCATTAGACTCGGCTACTGTGCCAGTGATAGCAGGGAAACTCGCAAAGTAACTGCTGTTACATTGCGAGCCGAGTCCAGCTGTCTTCTCTGTGCAGGCTGCCACAGCTCCAGGGTCCTAGAGCCCGCCTGCTCACAGAGATGATGTAGCAGTGCTGAGATTGTTCTCAGTCTGCTCATTCCCTGTGCATAGACATCTATATCTATGCACAGGGGATGTAGCAGAGAGGACATCGCGTTTTGGACTGCGTCGGACGGAAGAGGATTTTTTTAATTAAAGATGGAGTCCCTAATGGCTTTTTTTTTTATTTCTAATAAAAAATTTTCTCTGTGTTGTGTTTTTTTTAAAACAATTTAATAGAAATTCATGGCGGTCATGTCTAATATTGGCGTGACCGCCATAAATTTCGGGCTTAGGGCCAGCTGATAATACAAAGCTGGCCCTAACCTCTTTATTACCCAGCGTGCCACCGCCACCAGGGCCGCTGGAGGAGCGGGGTTCAGCACCAGAGGATGGCGCTTCAATGAACGCGCCATCTTCTGGGGCGGCTGCGGGCTGCAATTTGCAGCGGGGGGTGCCCAGAAAGCTTGGGTATCCCTGCGCTGCGGATTCCAGCCCCCAGCTGCTTAGCTGTACCTGGCTAGACATAGAAATTGCGCGGAGCCCCACGCATTTTTTTTAATTATTTCATGAAATTCATGAAATAATAAAAAAAAAGGGCTCCCCTATATTCTTGTGTCCAGCCAGGTACAAATAGGCACCTGGGGGTTGGGGGCAGCCCGTCGCTGCCTGCTGGATCCGGCTGGTTCCAGAAATACGGCGAAGCCCACGTGAAATTTTTTTCTGACAAATCCATAAAACAATGTAAATAAAAGGGACTGCATCTTTATTAACCCCTGGACCATGGGCGAGGGGTTAATAAAGATGCAGTCCCTTTTTTAGGATTGTTTTATTGATTTTTCAGAAAAAAAATTACATGGTCTTCGCCGTATTTCTGGAACCAGCCAGATCCAGCAGGCAGCGACGGGCTGCCCCCAACCCCCAGGTGCCTATTTGTACCTGGCCAGACACAAGAATATAGGGGAGCCCTTTTTTTTTATGATTTCATGAATTTCATGAAATAATAAAAAAACAATGCGTGGGGCTCCGCGCAATTTCTATGTCTAGCCAGGTACAGCTAAGCAGCTGGGGGCTGGAATCCGCAGCGCAGGGATGCCCAAGCTTTCTGGGCACCCCCCGCTGCAAATTGCAGCCCGCAGCCGCCCCAGAAGATGGCGCGTTCATTGAAGCGCCATCCTCTTGCGCTGAACCCCACTCTTCCAGCGGCCCTGGTGGCGGTGGCACGCTGGGTAATAAAGAGGTTAGGGCCAGCTTTGTATTATCAGCTGGCCCTAAGCCCGAAATTTATGGCGGTCACGCCAATATTAGACAAGACCGCCATGAATTTCTATTAAATTGTTTTAAAAAAAACACTACACAGAGAAAATTTTTTATTAGAAATAAAAAAAAAAAAAGCCATTAGGGACTCCATCTTTAATTAAAAAAATCCTCTTCCGTCCGACGCAGTCCAAAACACGATGTCCTCTCTGCTCATCCCTGTGCATAGATATAGATGTCTATGCACAGGGAATGAGCAGACTGAGAACAATCTCAGCTCTGCTACATCAGGCAGCAGGCTCTAGGACCCTGGAGCTGCGGCAGCCAGCACACAGAGCAGACAGGACTCTTATCTGTGCGAGTTTCCTAGCGATTACTTGCAAAGTAAACGAGTCCAATGCAAATCAATGGCAAAACTAGGATTGCTTCAGGCTGAAGCTTCCGAGACACATCTGTGATTTGTAAATCGCACACTACTCGCTATTACTCGCTTCCCCATTCATTAACATTGGACTCGCTAGACTCGCAACAAGTAGCGAGTCCTGGGCTCGGACTCGCTAGAGTCAAGCGATTCCGAGTAATTTAGGATTCGCCCATCACTACGCGTGACTGATTCGCAAAGCCTAACTCGCAATGGCGTTGCGAGTCCTTGCAGAATAGGCGCCACAGACTCGCAAAGCCTCACTCGCATTTGAGTGCACATGCGTTTTTCAGCTCCACTTGCTTTTTTTTCCCACAGCCCAAAATCGCTGCAACGCTATTATATATATATATGTGATTATATAGGAATTATCAGTATTATCTATGTGATTACGTATGAATTAGTGAGTCGCGCCTATTCTGCAAGGACTCGCAACGCCATTGCGAGTGAGGCTTTGCGAGTCAGTGGCGCCTATTCTGCAAGGACTCGCAACGGCTCGCAATGCCCGCTGCATGGGCAATGCTTCACAGGTCGCGTGGGCGCCGCGCGCCCACGGCCACAACAACGGAAACAGCGCCGAAACTTACGGAAGTGCGTTAGGGGAATTATATATTAGATTATCAGTATTATCTATGTGATTATGTATGAATTAGTGAGTCGCGCCTATTCTGCAAGGACTCACAACGGCCGCTTCGCGGGCATTGCAAGTGAGGCATTGCGAGTCAGTGGCGCCTATTCTGCAAGGACTCGCAACGGCCGCTTCGCGGGCATTGCGAGTGAGCCATTGTGACTCAGTGGCGCCTATTCTGCACGCCCACAAACAAAGCCACGGAAGTAGCGCCGTGTGCGATGGAAGTCGCTACGGCAATTATATAATAGATACTGATAATCTAATCTAAAGCTAATCGTGAAGCGGGCGTTGCGAGTCGTTGCAGCAGCCCGAGCAATGCCCTATACACAGATTCTAGAATCCCGATGCAATCACATCGGGCTCACAGCTAGTCATTTAATAAGTGTGTATTTTTCAGCATAGAATTTTCACACTATTTGTATTAATACAACTGTTACTGATGGAGCAGGCACAGCTCATGTGTCCATGCCATCCTCTGGTAGGACTGTTACATTCTATTGCAAACATGATGGTATTCCATCCAAGTTTTAAGAAGATGACAAGCTGTAATCTATCTCTAAGGCCTTGTTCAGTTGATTATTTTGTTTACATATGGGCCATTTTTTCCATTTCTGACCAGTGTCCCTCTATGAGGTTATAACTCTGGAACGCTTCAATGGATCCCAGTGATTCCAAGATTATTTTTTCTTAACATATTGGCCTTCATGTCAGTGGTAAATTTAGTGCGTTAAATTTTGTGTTACTTTGTGAATTAAAATGGATATTTGGCGAAAATTTTACAATTTTCAAATTAGAATTTTTATACAGTAAACCAGAGAGTAACGTCACCCAAAATAGTTAATAAATACCATTTTCCACATGTCTACTTTACATCAGCACAATTTTGGAAATAATTTTTTTTGTTGTTAGAAAGTTAGAAGGATTCAAAGTTCATCAGCAATTTCTCATTCACAAAATGTACAAAGCCACTTTTTTGTTTTTTAGGGACCACATCACATTTGAAGTCCCTTTGAGGGGCGAACATGACAGAAAACACCCAAATGTGACACCATTCCAAAGACTGCACCTCTCAAACTACTCAAAACCACATTAAAGAAGTATATTACCCCTTCAGGTGCTTCACATGAACTAAAGCAATGTGGAAGTAAAAAAATGTAAATGTTACTTTTTCAATCCAAAATGTTATTGTAGCCTCAAATTCTGCATTTTCACAAGAGTAACAAGCGAAATTGACCGTAAAATTTGTTGTGCAATTTATCCTAAGTACAACGATACCCCATATTTGGTCAAGAACTGCTGTTTGGGTGCACGGCAGGCCTCAGAAGGTAAAGGGAGTCATTAGACTTTTTGAATTAAAAATTACTGGAATCATTAGCTGAATCATGCTGCATTCGGAGAGACCCTGATTCGCCTAAATAGTGGAAATTCCTCACAAGTGACCGAATTTATATAGCGTTGAGCCGTGAAAATGAGAAAAAATAATTTTTTGCACAGAAAATTTTTTTATGCTCAATTTGTTTATTTTCATAGGGCAACAGGATAAAATGGACCCCAAAATTTGTTGGGCAATTTATCCTCCGTACGATGATGACGTGGGGTACTCGGAACCAGGCTGCAGCTCTGCTGTGGGAGTCACGGGGGTTGAGACCTAGCTCCATGGCTCTAGGCAGTCAATAAAAAGGGAACTGATTTGTAGGAATGAACGTGATGCCACCCGTGGTTTGTGGCTAATATGGGCCACCGCTGGCGTTCAGACCGCTGGGGATGATGGTGGAGGAGGCATCCGGGATGATAAGCCTTACACAGGTAGTGCTTTTGGTCCCAGGGCAGGTGTAGGGATTGTGGGTTATTGGGACGCTGTAGTTACTCTCTCCCTGCAGCTTCTCCTGTGTCAGGGAACAAGTGTGCAGCTCTGCAAGCGTGCCGCTGCAGTCTTGTACCAATAAGTCCCAAACACAGTTCTTGAGTTCACCGTGTAATTTACTTCACCGCCACACTACAGCACAGTCTCAGTCTCAGCATTTAACAGTTTTCTTACAACACATGTGGTGGATCTGGTTTTCACTGCAACCGGGATGGTTCCTCTGCGTCACTCCCTCTCAGTGTACCTTTGGAGCCTTCTGTTTCTCTCTCCTCTTCTATGCGCATGGTTTCGGTACAGCCGTCACGGTCTCTGCAGTGATCGATCCCACACTCTGGGTCACTAGCCCTAGTACGATGGCTTTGTCCTACACTGCACCGATTGTTGGGTATCGGGGCATGGAGTTCCCGCACCCTTTCAGGTTTCTCGGGTTAAGGGCTTGAAGCATTCCCAGCCACATCTATAGAGCCGACACTCTGGTTCTCTGGCCCAGCCACCAGTTACCCAGGTTGGTTGGGCTCACCTGGCTCCTTCTATCTCTCCACAGGTTCACAGCCTGGGTTCCCGGCTGGCAATCAGTGGATAAGACCGCCGGGCCCCATTGTTCTCTTTGCCTCTGGCACTCAGCTGAAGGGTGTCTCGGCTTGGGGATCCTTCCCTCCTCCTCAACCTCCAGGAAACTCTGAGAAAGTCTCCCAGGGAATTCTCTTCCTCCAACTTAGTGTTCCTGTGTTTTACTACAGTTCCTCCACCCCTTTTTTCGGTTCTCTCTACTTCCCACCCACACATAGCTACACCCGCCACCCCTCGCCTGACATGAAGTGACTTAGGCTCAGGGTCAGAGTGTGTGTGAGTGTTTGGGTGGAGTGACTGTCCTGCCTATCCCAGCTGCAGTTCACCCTGTGGGCACCTGGTCGCAGGGGCCCACAATTATACCTCATATGTGGTGGAAAACGACTGTTTGGGTGCATGGGAGAGCCCAGGAGAGGAGTGCCATTTGGTTTTTTCGGAGCATATATTTTCCAAAAATAGTTTGCAGGTGCCATTTGCAGAGCCCCTAAGTGTCAGAACATCAGAAACACCCTCAAATAACCCTCACATTTTGGAAATCACACCCCTCTAGGAGATCATCTATGGCTGTAGAGATGATTTTATCTATGGAAAACACCCATGGACTCAAGCGCAGTGAATGTTGCAGTATTAAAAATTGCAAATAAGCCCTTGCGGTGGCCAGTACATTGTGTTCAGCTTGAGCTTCTGGAGAAACACACCCCATAAATTAAGGCTCTCCTCACTTTAACAATTCCAAGCATGTTGACATTAAGTGTGGTTTAGACTTTGTAGGGCATTTGGATTTGTGATTGCAGGTTTTGCTGTTTTTTTTGAGGGGGCGAGTGAATATTTAGCTCTAAAAAGAGCTGTTGGTCTATTATGGAGATACTGGAATGCTACTCTGTTTTTTCTGTCCCTGCTCCAAAAACTGTCCCTACAATATTGTGAACTAGTAGAGACTTGATGAACCTCTTAAAAGAACTGTTGTGTTATAACTAGGTGGCAGAAACATTCTCCCTAGATGCTGCTCGTTCTGTCCCTACACTCACACTATGCTGTTTCTAGATGCAATGTATGCAAGATGGCGGCGGCAGGGGTTATATAGATCCTATGATGCTGGATGGCCAGCTAATCATTGTAATGCCACAACCAAGGTCTCAACGGCATTACTGTAATTGGCAAGCAAGCCCACCATTTTTAGTGGATGAAAATCAGGCAACAAACATGCTGGACAGGACACTCGAATCTCACGAGGTAAGCATATAAATACTTGGCGAGTACCCCAAATACTGTGATCTCTATGCAAGTACCCAATAGTGACAAGTAGATTCCGCTCATCATTAATCATAAGCAATTTCTGGGAGTCGTTTGACAAATTTTTTAAACCAGCCGGTCCACCAGCAGAACTGAGTGCAAGTCTGACACACTGAGAAGGATGATGCAGGAGAATCTGGAGCTTAATATCCATGCCATGAGGGGGAGGTTGGACCCTTTTGCATTTTGGGCTTCAAAAATGGAAGAGTGTATTGAGTATGGCAGTCATGCCTTCAAGTGTTTGGCAGCCTGTATCTCATTCCCCTGTTCAGATCAATGTTTAACCTTCAAATGCTAGACCAGGCCCTGTTCCAGACCCTGTGCCATGCATGCAGGCTGCATCATTATACTAATTTCATTCTAGTTCAATTGATGCCACTTTCATGGTGTCTGGCCCTATTTTTTTTAAACATGGAGACTCTTCTTGTGGTTTGTTTGTTGAGTGTTTCCTGAATTTAGAAGGGCTCCCTGAGCAGCTTGCCCATTTCTGTACCTCAGCCCCTTGTGCCTTATCAATGTTTAACCTATAAATGCTAGGCCAGGCCATGTGCCAGATCCTGTGCCATGCATGCAGGCTGCGCAATTCTACAACTTTTATTCAGTGGAATAGATGCCACTTTTCCTCTTGTGTGCCTTTAATTTGAGCTGCTTATGCTGTTTTTGAGCCCACCTAAAAGTGTTTTCTATGCCTTTGGCTTGCCTCCCATTGAATTCAATGGGGTTCGGGAGGTTCGGCAATCTGTTCTCCAAATTATTTTTCAAACATTTGAAAACTCGGCAAATGGAACCTGGACTTCAAAAGTGTGCTCATCTCTATTTAGAAGGCGAAGGGTGGTCACATGAAACTTTGTTTTGATGTAAATTTTATTTTCTTCATTCTTTTTGTTGATTATTAAGTAATAAATAATACTTACTGTATATACTCGAGTATAAGCTGACCCGAGTATAAGCCGAGGCCCCTAATTTTACCCTCCAAAACTAGGGAAACTTATTGACTCGAGTATAAGCCTCGGGGGGGAAATGAAGCAGACTCTCATCACGGTATACAGCCCCTCACATCATGATAAATGGCCCCCCATTACTGGTATATAATCCCCCATCACTGGTATATAGGACCTCCATTACTGGTATACAGTTCCCCCCATCAATGGAATACAGCCCCCATCAGTGGTATATACAGGCCCCCCATCAGTGGTATATACAGGCCCCCCATCAGTGGTATATACAGGCCTCCCCATCAGTAGTATATACAGGCCCCCCATCAGTGGTATATACAGGCCCCCCACATCTAGTGGTATATACAGGCCCCCCTTGCTGCCGCACACCTGTAAAATAATAGCTCATTCATACTTATCCCCTCGCTCTGTCACCGTGCGTCCTCCGGTCTTCTTCCTGCTTGTACCCGGCTTCTATTCCTGTGGCAGACTGCAGCAGCGATGACGTCATTGCTTCTGCGCCGGTCACATGACGCCTGGTACAAGCAGGAAGAAGACCGGAGGACGCACCGTGACAGAGGATGAGTATGAAAGAGTTATTATTTTACAGGTGTGCGGCAGCAAGGGGGGCCTGTATACCACTGATGGGGGGGCGCTTACATAGTGCAATGTAATATGCACCGCTCCCCCTGCCGCTGTTGGACGGGGGATGCAGTGCATATTACATTGCACTAATGAGCGGGGGCACGTGACCGCCCGCTCCTACTGCAGCAGCCTCCTCCAGTTCCTGATCACCGCCCCTCCCACTGAGCCTTCACACTGTGACTCGAGTATAAGCCGAGGGGGGCACTTTTCAGCACAATTTTTTGCTGAAAAACTCGGCTTATACTCGAAGTATATATGGTATATCCTTCTTACTTTATAGCATTTTTTGTAAACCTGCCTAAAGTTTTTGAAAGCACACAGGTGAGATTTCTCTTAAGTCACACATTTAATGTTTGGCATTCCCAGGATTGGTCAAAAGATGCTTGTGAACAAAAACCAGCATCTCCAGATGTACCATAAGGAAAAACGACAACATGGGAACAATATAAAAACACATAAGCGTTAAGGTTACTAAGGGATTGTAATCAGCTTAACCATTATTTTAGAACTATATTTCAATGGACTCTAAAAGAGCAAAAATAAATACTCCCATGGGTTGATCACAAGCATTAGAGCTTCACTCGTTTGAGGTGAAGAGTTGATCATTCTTGAACAGCTGTGCAATGGGAATCATTGAATAAATATTCATAAAGTGTTACAAAGTGGACAAGTAACTTTATAAATGCATTTTTATGTAGTTATTCACTGAGGTAACTGAAAATTCTAGTTTGAAATATTTTAACAGTAATTAAATAGTAAGGATATATTAGGGATTCATTACTCACATTTGAAATTTTCTAAAGAACTCTGGGGGACAAATATATTAACCAGTTTGTGAATTTGTGATTTTTGGCAAAACTTGCAATCACTTTATAGTCAGTGGAGATCCCAGAATTCACCAATTGTGAATCCTGATACTGTAAGAGAAGAAGTATTGTATAGTGCTGGGTTCCTTTCCCAGTTTTCTCAGTATAGGAGGGTTCCCAGCCTTCTGGCAGTGTAAGGAACAAAGCTGCCTCTATTAATTTGAGCATTAATAGCCCTTAATTCTCAAATAGAGGTTTGCTGCACTTATATACATGGGTGTACCCAAAACTAGGGGGGGCAAGCCATGGTCATTCTTGCCTCCTGTTGTACTCTGACACGCCAGCCGGAACGTGATATCTGGCCCGGTGCATTGTGGGGGCTGATTACGTCTTCAGCTGGGCTCCGGCGTATGCGCAGTGTCGCATTTTGAAGCTGGGCCAAACATGTGATCAGCCCCCAGAATGCATCGGGCCTGATATGACGTTCCAGTCGGTGAGTCAGATTACCACAAGAGGCAGGAATTTCAAAAAGAGGTGGAAACAACAAAAGAAATGCTGACGCCCAGTAGGGCGTGCAGAAAGCCAGAAGGAGGCAGGGGTTAACCTAGCCTCTCTACTGCCTGAGGTGAACATCAAAGCGCCCCCCTCCCAAATACAAGTACGTCAGCACTATCACACGCACATACAAGTGTGGCGCCCTGTGCCAGATAGCCACAGGACCAACTAGTACACTAAGGGATTACCACATTACATACACACAACATCTACCACTACAGGCCTGTAGGGGGAGCCCCACTGGCTGCTATTAAGCCAGATCCTCTATAAATACAGGTGCTGGGGTGGAGTTAACCAGAGTGTGCAGTCGCTAGGAGAGCTATGAAGGTCAGCTCATAGCCTAGTGAGCAAAACTGGTTATTAGAGCCGTGCTAGGCCCGAAACCAGTGCACCACCAAAGCCAGTGTGAGGGTCTAGAGAGTGAGGACCAAAGGCAGAGGCGAGGAACAGTACAACGGGGCAGAGGAGCCATATGGGCTCACCCCATGAGAACACCAGGACACTGGAGTTCGAGTCTGCAAGGGAGAGATTAGCCCAGCAGAGAATCCCAGTACACCACGGAGGTTTAGTTTCCCGGACACATGCAGCAGTCCTCATTTGAGAGCCAAGAGCTGCAGAAGAGGTAGCGATAGCCAAGCGAGAGCCCTCAGTGCAGCAACACGGGTGTGAGAGAGAAGAGAGGTCAGGCCTGGTTTCACACACGCCAGACTTCTGGACAAAGGAGCAGGACAAGGAGGCCTATAACCCACTCGGTGTGGAAATCCCGGAGTGCATCCTTCAACCCTGGAAGTGTGCGTACAAATTAAATGTCTCACATGGATTCATGGCTTTTTATACAACATAAATGGACATTTGGGGACATCACAGATTCATGTGTTTTTATATAAATTGAAAAGACATTTGGGAATAACACATCTCCAACAGACTCCATTTTGAGGACAATGAACTTTTGACACTTCTTATATGAACATCCACTCTTCCATTTATTGCTTACCTCAACTCATTTAAGTATTTTCAGTTCTCCACAGACCACTACCGTATAACCATTATACAATTTGTTCCGGTTATCTTAGACTTTTAGTTTCAATTCCCCAGCCCATCTCTTCCTCCTAGCCTGACTCTGTTTATGTCACCTGTCACATTTACTATAACATATAAGACTGTTTTTTTGTTTTTTTTATTTGCTTATGTATATACTAGCTGGGTGCCCGATGCAGATGCATCGGGATTCTAGCAGAGCGAGTCTCTGACTCGCAATGGCCGCTTCGCGCCAATGCTTCGCGCTGCTAAGGCGACTCGCATGCCCGCTGCGCGGGCATAGCGAGTCGCCTTAGAACTGCTCGCAATGGCCGCTGCGCGGCCAATGCTTCGGTTGTATCCACATGACGACATTGACTCGCAGCGTGAGCGGACTCAAAAGGGGCAAAAATCCCATTCGTGATTATATAATAGATGTATGTGTCTTCAGAATCTGTGTCATTATCTGCCTGACGAAGGGACACAGTGTCCCGAAAGCTTGCTATGTTTACCATCTTTTCGGTTAGCCATTAAAAGGTATCAACCACTGAGGACTCTCAGATTGTAATATTTTTCTATCTACTGACTAACATGGTACAAACATTTTTTACCTTATCTAAGTGAAGAAGGTCAGTTTATGGTATTCACAGGGAGCTGTAAATTATTTTTTGCCATATGATTGGGGACGAATCACAGCGGGTGAGAATAATTATGTCTTTCCTGCTAGGGGCCCCACAGATCTGAGATGTTTCTATAGTTCCTCAGGCCCCAGAACAGGTTTCTGCCTACACCTTCTTTGACGCTTTAGGTTTCATGACAAACCTGACAGAATCCAGGTTGCTGAGCCAAATATCATAAACCTGATACAGCCACTGAGGTTAATTGTACTGAATTCTGCAAAATGTCCACTGAGGTTCAGTGGAATGATGCAGCACTCAGTTGTCAATTCCAGAGGGCTTTTCTGAAGCTCTTAAGGACACTCTGACTCTCCTTACTTCCCCTAAGGTTGAGGCTATGATTGAGGCCATACAAATGGATAATAGTATTCAGGAATGATGGAGTGAGCAGCAGGGGGCTTCTTATATTCCACTGAAACCCTTCTGTCTACCTGATCTGGAGCCAATGGAGGTTGGAGCAACAGTTTTCGCTCTGTGGAAAAGAGATGTTGGCACCATCTAGGTCTTTGTCTTTGTGGTAGGCTCTCCTGACATCTTCTGAAAGACTCATCCTTGGGTAAGCAAGTTGTCAGGAAAATGCCTAATTGTTGGTGAATATTGAGGAGGTCACACAAACTTTGAGGTCCCTTTTTTCTTCTGAGATAATTTATATCAATTTGTACTTCAAGAACCATTCTTTGCCCGCATTGGCTTTCATTGACTTTGGGTCTGCAGCAAACTTTTTAATTCAAGACAGGTTTGGAAATTAGGATTAGTGACAGTTAGTCTGCAAAAGACCCATTCGAATTTTTGCTATTGAAAAAACATGATTACCACAGAACTTTGTCCACTGGGTAACTGTGGAATTTGGGATTAAACATCTACTTATTCATAACCCTGTTATTGATTGGTGTAAGAAGGAGACTGTTAAGTGGAATCCCAATTGTTATAAGAAGTGTTTAAGTTTATGATCCACCTGAAAGACTTTGAATGCATGTTCTCAGAAAAAGAGGCAGAGATACTATCTCCCCATTATCCCTATGATTAAGCTTTTAGCCTTCTCCCTAAAGACAAATTACCTAAAACTGTCTTGTATGGAAACTCACCATCATGAAAAATTAAATTAACTAAACTTTACAAAAGTGTCATATCGGTCCTTCCTCCTCTGCTGTAGCTGCTGGCTTTTTCTTTGTGAAAAAGAAAGATGCTAGCTTCCGTCTTTGCCTTGTTTCCAAGAAATGAGCAAAATCATGGTTACCCACTTCCACTCATCGACACCCATAATAACCAGCTTTACAGGGCTAAGTAGTTTTCTAAGGGTACCTTTACACGCGGCAACTTTTCTAGGAATTTCACTGTCAACTTACTGGTTGAAGTGAAATCATGGACACATTGTTCTATCATTGTTGGAACAATGTCTCCATGATTTCACTGCAACCAGTAAGTTGCCAGTGAAATTCCTAGAAAAGTTGCCACGTGTAAAGGTACCCACATGGCCACTTTACACGTCCCAACATCGTTTCGATTTGTATACAACGGCACGGGAGCGCGCACTTCTTTGGCTGAAATCCAAGATCGCATAGGAGATGTTACACAGGGCGATATCAGCAGGCAACACAACTGCGATGTCTACGCCCCCTTGTAAGCGCGAACCAGGGAACGACCATTTAACATGGGAGTGAATAGGGGAAGTTGCTCTCCAAGTCGGTGTTGGGCTGTCACACAGAACAATCCTGCCAGATCGCCCATCCAATATCGGGCAGTTGGAGAGCCTGCACAATTCTTCCTCGATATCGTTTTCGCATCGTTCTTGCGTCGCATTGTACATTTACAACGCACGAACGATATCGGGGCCAACGCACGAACCACGTGGCTTTTTATAGAAGTTGGACGATGATATCGGGACGTGTAAAGTGGCCATTAGAGAGACATACAAATAGATATGCATCAAGAATGGTAATAAATGGAAAACTGCATTTATTAGGTCTGAAGGTTTATTCAAAAATCCGCTAGTAGCTTTCTGGTTACCAATGCGCCAGCTGTTTATAAAACTTTATAAATGATGCATTTGTTGATTGCAATGGGTGGTTTATTGTGTTTTACCTTGATGACATTGTAATATTTTCACCTGATTTCAGTTCTCACCAGGCACATATCTGGGTGGTACTACAAAAATTGACAGAGAATTTTTTTTTGCTAAAGTTATAAAATGTATTTTTTTTCTGTTTGGGAAATTGCATTTTTATGGTTCATTTTAATGGCCAATGGCAGGGGCATAAGTACAATACGTGCAGAGGTTGCAAACGCACCTGGGTCCTGGAGCCTAGGGGGTCACCAAAATCCCTTTGGCCTATTGAAAAAGGCAACTGCTATTAAAGATTTGCAATAATTGGGGGCCCCACTGGAGCTTTTGCATCGGGCCAATGGGCTTCAAATTATGCCACTGGCCAATGAGTTTGAGAAGGATCCTAGGAAGTGCATGCCATAATAAATCAGGTTCGAAGAGTTGATCTGAAAACATTTCAAAGATCTATTTATTAGAATGTACTTTGTTCTTTGGACAACACCTTTCATGGTTTTGAACCATTAAACTACTGCAATACAAGATAATATAACGTCAAGAACAGATAAAGCCCAGTATCGGGTATATGTAACACACACACATATATTATATATATATGTATATATCTACAATATAATCACCAATAATGGTTGTCATAGAACTTCCAGCGTTATGTCATATCCCACAATGCACCGCGGTGCCATTGTGGGATAGCGACACAGGCGTCGGGAGAAAGCGACACCGGCGCCGCCTCTACCGTCGGGAGATCTTGCGACGGTAGCCGCCGGTCACCTCCTGCGCCTTGGAGCGCGCCACCAAAGCAGTCGAAGCCCCGAGTGCCCCGACCGCCATATTGGAACACCCGAGTTGCGTGTATTCCTAAATGGCGGCCAGGATTGTAATCCCCCGCGCAAAGATGGGGTCACGCGCCGAGAGCGCTGATTGGTCCCCTCCATAGCTCTTGGAGCATGATTTGAATCCCGCTCTGCTCAGCCAATGAGCGGAGCAGATTCACATCTCCTGCCAAGGTGAGAGGCGCCTCACTGATTGGTCGGCGCCCGGCCAGCGTCGACCAATCAGCGGGGTGCGATTTAAGTCACGTGCCGAGGGCGCTAATTGGTCGCCCCCATCGATGGCGACCAATCAGCGCCCTTGCCGCGTGATTTAAATCGCGCCTCATGCCTTGGCGCCTGATTTGAATCCCGCTCCGCTCAGCCAATTAGCGAAGCAGGATCAAATCTCGCCAAGCGCAAGCATCTCGCTGATGGTCGGTGCGCGGTCAGCACCGACCAATGAGCGAGGCAGCGCGGTATTGGCAGGAGATTTAAATCTTCCCTCCAATATCGCTCAGCTGATTGGTCGAGAGCCGGGTAGCACGCGACCAATCAGCTGTGGGCAGGTTTAAATTTCCCGCCAATACCGCGCTGCTCAGCGGTATTGTCGGGAGATTTAAAGCTGACACAGTGATTAGCACTATACTGTGGCTCAGTGGTTTAGCATATGTATATCATGGCTCAGTGTTTAGGTGGCTCAGTGGTTAGCATGGAATGATGACTCAGTGGTTAGCACTGTATGGTGTCTCAGTGTGTTAGCACTGTATATCATGGCTCAGTGTATAGGTGGCTCAGTGGTGAGCACAAAATGGTGGCTCAGTGGTTAGCACTGTATGGTGGCTCAGTGGTTAGCACTGTATATGATGGCTCAGCGTATAGGTGGCTCAGTAGTTAGCACAGATTAGTGGCTCAGTGGTTAGCACTGTATGGTGGCTCAGTGGTTAGCACTGTATATGATGGCTCAGTGTTTAGGTGGCTCAGTGTTTAGCATGGAATGATGGCTCAGTGGTTAGTGCTGTATGGTGGCTTGGTGGATAGCACTGTATGGTGGCTTAGTGGTTAGCACTGTATGATGGCTCAGTGATTAGCCCTGTATATGATGGCTCTGTGTTTAGGTGGCTCAGTGGTTAGCATGGAATGATGGCTCAGTGGTTAGCACTGTATGGTGGCTCAGTGGTTAGCACTGTATAATGACTCAGTGGTTAGCACTGTATGGTGGCTCAGTGGTTAGCACTGTATTATAGCTCAGTGGTTAGCACTGTATATGATGGCTCAGTGTTTAGGTGGCTCAGTGGTTAGCACGGAATGGTGGGTCAGTGGTTAGCACGGAATGGTGGGTCAGTGGTTAGCACTGTATGGTGCCTCAGTGGTTAGCACTGTATGATGGCTCAGTGGTTAGCACTGTATGGTGGCTCAGTGGTTATCACTGTATGGTGGCTCAGTGGTTATCACTGTATGGTGGCTTAATGGTTAGCACTGTATGGTGGCTCAGTGGTTAGCACTGTATGATGGCTCAGTGGTTAGCACTGTATGGTGGCTCAGTGGTTAGCACTGTATGGTGGCTCAGTGGTTAGCACTGTATGATGGCTCTGTGGTTAGCACTGTATTATAGCTCAGTGGTTAGCACTGTATGATGGCTCAGTGGTTAGCACTGTATGGTGGCTCAGTGGTTAGCTCTGTATGGTGGCTCAGTGGTAAGCTCTGTATGGTGGCTCAGTGGTTAGCACAGTATGGTGGCTCAGTGGTTAGAACTGTATAATGGCTCAGTGGTGGTTAGCACTGTATGGTGGCTCAGTGGTTAGCACTGTATTATAGCTCAGTGGTTAGCACTGTATATGATGGCTCAGTGTTTAGGTGGCTCAGTGGTTAGCACGGAATGGTGGGTCAGTGGTTAGCATGGAATGGTGGGTCAGTGGTTAGCACTGTATGGTGCCTCAGTGGTTAGCACTGTATGGTGGCTCAGTGGTTATCACTGTATGGTGGCTTAATGGTTAGCACTGTATGGCGGCTCAGTGGTTAGCACTGTATGATGGCTCAGTTGTTAGCACTGTATGATGGCTCAGTGGTTAGCACTGTATGGTGGCTCAGTGGTTATCACTGTATGGTGGCTTAATGGTTAGCTCTGTATGGTGGCTCAGTGGTTAGCACTGTATGATGGCTCTGTGGTTAGCACTGTATTATAGCTCAGTGGTGAGCACTGTATATGATGGCTCAGTGTTTAGGTGGCTCAGTGGTTAGCATGGAATGGTGGGTCGGTGGTTAGCACGGAATGGTGGGTCAGTGGTTAGCACTGTATGGTGGCTCAGTGGTTAGCACTGTATGATGGCTCAGTGGTTAGCACTGTATGGTGGCTCAGTGGTTATCACTGTATGGTGGCTTAATGGTTAGCACTGTATGGTCTATAAATTCAAGAATGCACACATAGGGTAATACCTTCTTTAGAAAAGACAATAAATATTTATGCAAAGAGGCTGCTCACCTGATGTAGTTGTGAAAACCCACAACTGGTAATGATCGCTCAAATACAAGTAGCTGCTGCAGGACCGTACTTTCCACAGATCCCTGTGGTTTAGTCAGCTCCCAGGACACAGTACCTCGAGGTCCGCGCTGCCACTAGATTGCTGGCTGGCAGACAAGCAGGGATACACACCGCGGCCCCACGCGTATCGTACACCAGAAGGTGTCTTCCTCAGGGGGTGGTCAAGACACCCCCTGAGGAAGTCACCTTCTGGTGTACGATACGCGTGGGGCCGCGGTGTGTATCCCTGCTTGTCTGCCAGCCAGCAATCTAGTGGCAGCGCGGACCTCGAGGTACTGTGTCCTGGGAGCCCAGCACTGTATGGTGGCTCAGTGGTTAGCACTGTATATGGTGGCTCAGTGTTTAGGTGGCTCAGTGGTTAGCACTGTATATGATGGCTCATTGTTTAGGTGGCCCAGTGGTTAGCATTGTATGGTGGCTCAGTGGTTAGCACTGTGTATAAGAAGTCAAATCATGCAACAAACAATACACAAATGCAGAAGGATGACATAAAACAGGTATGTTGGAAAGCGCAAAGGTTAGACACATGTCCACTGCTCCTGTTAGCACCAGTAAGGATACACAGATGTTTATTTCACTGCAATAGCATCGGGCCTTTTTCTAATATATATATATATATATATATATATACACACACACACACACACACACACACACACACACACACACACCATATACCGGACTTCATCTTCTCTTTGTATTGTCTTGTATTGCAGTAGATTAATTGTTATATATATGACACATGCCTATGTGCGCGAATTGCATATAAATGATTTGTCACATGACCACTTCTTAGACCGCTTTGTTGGTCGGTGGAGTTTAGAAGTGGAGTTGTTGCAGAGTGCGCAGTGGGACTGAGAGGAGGGGAAACGGGGTGGAGGTGGGGCGTGGTGGATGCGAAGCTGAGGTTTAGTCTGGGACGAGTTTCAAAGGGGCCCAAAAATTTTGCCAATATGAGCAATATGGGGCTCTGAAATTTCTGGTGGCAGCCCTGATACAAAGGTGACACTGAAAACTGCAGATGATTTCATCAGTCTACATCCGAGCTCCACAAATTAAGTGTGTGACTGAGATAAATATATTATATAGAGATAATATATATTTTCTTTTGTGTGCAACATACTACTATTTGTCGCCAGAGATTATATTTAGACTAAATGTCAACATATGTCATGTAACACTAAAATTACAGTGACACATTGCAACATTAGATGTGATGATTTCCTTTGGTGTTGCATTGTGACTTGCAAGATACTGCAATACAAAGATGCAAATGTTTCCAAATGGGATTTTGTAACACTGCTCGCACGTTGCATGCAACGTAGCTGTCATAAAATTCAATGCCAGTTGCATGCAGCAAAGTGATTTGTGTGCAACTTGCTTTTTTTTATTTAGGACAAATCAGAAAACTACTGATATCCTGCATGTGTCTAGTTTATTCATAAAAAATTATTTGGTGATATATCTTCAAGTCATTCTGAAATGCTGCCATTCCTCCGGGCTTCTGTTTCATTTATAAGCAGGATCTCATATTATTTTTCCTGGTGTTATGGCAACAGGCGCTCTCTGTTTACTGAACCACCAAGTTGTGACAGGTCGAGCAGTGGATTTTGCATCACTTCGTCACATTAACATGGAGAACAGGGCTTGGTGTGCGTGCAAGTTTATTGTGCATTAAAGCAAAGTTTAAAGTGTTTGGGGAACCTGAGGCCAGGGAAAGTTGAAGATTTTTTTTTACTGAGTAACAGAATTTATCACTGCAAAACTGTTTAGGGCAAGTGCTCAATCCTATTAAAAAAGAGACCTGGCGAAGTCCAGGATGATTTAGCATGTATGGTTTTCATATATTAAAAAGTATGATCCACAAGAAAGTGAAATAACATTTATGTTCAAAGAAAAAAAATTAAAGGGAATCTATCACCAAACAATACCCTTTTTTTTTTTATATCACAATCTGTATAAGGCTGGTTTCACACTACTGTTTTTTGGAATCCAGGGGGATGCAGGAAGAAATTGGATACCCCCGCAATTGTAAAACATGATGCAATTCGATGCACCCGCATAGGTATTATCACTGATCTGTAATACCAGTGCGGGAGCAGCCCATTGCATCCAGTTGATTACCTTTTTTGCTGGATCCGGTTGTGAATGACACGCCCAGTAGTGGTTTGTCATTTACAACTGGGTTCTGGGCATTCTCTGTTCAAAAACCCAAATCCGGTGTCTGGATCAAGTGGGATCCGAATACTTCCAGGTTCCATAAACCAACATTGAATTGAACCCATAGTGACCAAGAACCCGGTGTTCATGGCACGCAATTTTGGTCTCAGGGAAAAAAACGTGAACACCCAGATCAGGGGGAACCATAAGGAACTGGATGCTTTCTCAGCTTCCTGTGACCCCATTTACAAGTCAATGGGGCTGAAAACGGATGCTGGTGCATCCAGTTTCAGCGGGATTCCCACCTAAAAATAGTATTGTGTAACCAGCCTAAGAAAAAAAAAATAGAAATCTTGCCATTCACACACTGAACACTGGGGTTATTTTAGATTCTAAGGGTCCCGTCTCAAACTACGATATAGGTAATGATATCGTTAGTACATCACGGGTTTTCAGTCATTCTAACGATGTCGTAACGACGTCTTTCAGTGTGACATATACAAACGATCAACAATAATGGGGCAGATTGTTGATGAGAGGTTGGTGAACCGGACCGTAAACCAAACGATGAGCGTTCGTTCAACCTGCAGCATGGGTGTGTGTGACACCTCGATAACGATGTTGTTAATGACCTCACCTATTGAGAACTGAAGTACGTAGGTGAGCTAACAACTGCAAGTATCGTTTCTTTGTCACGAGATTGTTGCTGCATTGTTAACGAGATCTATACGTGTGACATTTCACTAGCAATCATTGAACGTCGTTCTAGCGATCTAAGTCAAGTCGCATCGTTGGTCGGTTCACTGACACATTGAAGCGTGAGACAGGTCCTTTAAGCTGGCCAAAAACGTTGACCAATAAGTGATCCATAGAACATTCTGAACTCATTTATAATTGATACATGGAAAATGTATTATTCCCCATTACATAAATAATATGATAATATGTAGCTCATACACATAATGGGGAATTATTGCATATTTTTAGATTGTCTCCAATACAATTTTACATTTTTGTTCTAATAAAGCAGATTTCTATTGCTTTGAATAAGGTATCGAAAAAATACATGCGCCGATAAACTGGTCACACGTTTCAGCATAGTATACCTTATATATGGCCAAGAGCAAAGGATTTGGGGATTTCATTCAAGAAACTAATGATAAAGAACAGTGATGGCGAACCTATGGCACACGTGCCCTCTTTGCTGGCACACAGCTTCACCTCTGCACTACTGCTTTGAACTGCTGGCGACATCTCTCCTCCTTCTGACACTCTCTCCTAGCCCGCAGACCCGGCTTGCATCATGTGACCAAGATCATGTGACGAGCTCTGCGTCATATGACTGCGGGAGATGACAGAAGAGACGCATGGAGAGGAGAGCAGCGGTTAAAGCGGGAGTACTAGGTGAGTATGATTTAATTTAAAGCTATATATAGCAAACAGAATGGGACAGGATGGGAACATTACTACAAGGAGGGGGCAATACTGCAAGGAGGGAGCAGGATAGGGCATAATGGGGCCTTACTGCAAGGAGGAGGCATTACTGCAAGGATGGGGCAATACTCCAAGGATGGGGCATTATTGCAAGGAGGAAGCAGGATGGGGGAATACTGCAAGGATGGGTAATGATGGGGCAGTACTGCAAGGAGGGGGCATGATGGGGACATTACTACAAGGGAGGAGCAGCATGGGACATTACTGCAAGGATGGGACAGGAGGGGGCAATAATGCAAAGATGGAGCATTACTGTAAGGAGGGAGCAGGATAGGGCAATACTGCAAAGAGCAGGCAGGATGCGGACATAACTGATAGGAGGGGGCAGAATGTGGCATTACTACAAATGGACAAGAATGGGGCTTTATTACAAGATGGGTGCAGGATGGGGCATTCCTGCAAGTGGAGAAAGATGGAGCTTTTCTTGAAGATGGGGACAAAGATGAGGCTTCACTGCAAGGGGACAATGATGGGGACATTACTACAAGGGGACAAGGATGGGGTACATTACTACAAGATGGAGGCAGGATGGGGCATTACTGCAAGGGGACAATGATTAGGCATTACTGCAAGGGATAAAGTTGGGGCTTTACTACAAGATGGGGCAGGATGGAGCTTTACTACAAGAGTGGGGGCAAGATCGGGAATTGCTGAAAAGGGACAAGGATTGAGCATTATTGCAAGGAGACAAGCATGGAAACATTACTACAAGATGTGGCATTGCTACAATGGGACAAGGATGGGACACATTACTACAAGATAGGGTCAGGATGGTGCATTACTGCAAGGGGATAAAGTTGAGGCTTTACTACAAGATGGGGGCAGGGTGGGAAATTAGTGCAAGGGGACATTACTACAAGATGGGGTCAGGATGGGGACATTCCTACAAGGATGGGGCACATTACTACCAGATGGGAGCAGGATGGGGCATTACTGCAGGGGGACAAGGATGGGCATTAGTGCAAGGGGACAAGGATGGGGACATTACTACAAGAAGGGGCACAGGATAGGGACATTACTGCCAGGAGAGGATCAGATGAATAATATATCTAGAAGTAGAGTGTCAGGTGGAGCACATAGCTGCAAGAGAGTGTCAGGGTGTAGCACATAACTGCAAGAAGAGTGCCAGGGTGGAGCACATAACTGCAAGGAAGGTTCAGATGCAGATCATAGCTGCAAGGAAAAGTCAGATGACGCATAACTAGAAGGAAAGGGTCAGGATGGAGCATATAACTGCAAGGAAAATGTCAGGATGGAGCACATAGCTGCAAGGAGAGGGTCAGGATGGAGCCTATAACTAGAAGAAGAGGGTCAGGGTAGAGCATATTACTAGAAAGAGAGGGTCAATTAAGATAGAGCACATAACTACAGAGAGCATCAGAATGGGCAACAAAATATAAGGAGAGGCTCAGGATGGAGACATTACTAAAAGATAGGGACCAGATTTCAGTGTGAAATCTGCTTGCATTCCATGATAAAAATTGATCCAATATTCTGCATTTTTTTCTTCCATACAGATCAATTCACCTGCTGTGTCAGGAAACAGCAGTGGGAGCAGCTCAGCTTCAATGTGCAGTAAGCACACATGAGCTTGATGACCACTGCTGAATAGAAGAGAAGACTGCAAATGTAAGTTTAAAATCAATTAATTGGTAAAATAATATAATTGATTATCAGGGTTTCAGGACTGAAAGACCTGTACAGGGAAAAAAATTGACAGCTGCTGACTTCCCCCCCTGTGCAGCGCTCGAGATGATCACTGCTGTAATTTAGGTTAAATTGCCCTATTGGCACTTCATTATAAATAATTAGGTTTTGGGTTGCAGTTTTGGCAGGTCTCGGAAAGGTTTGCCATCACTGATATAGAATGAACTTGTAACATCTGACAGCACAATTATAGTTTAAGGCATTATTGATGTAATATAATTCTCTATCCATTGGAAAACATTTGCTTGAGTGATGTATTTGTTCTCACTTAATTCATTGTTTTTTTCAGGTATCTGCCTCCAATAGAAATATCACAAAATACTAATGAACTATATGATTATTTAAAAGAGGTTGTCCGTCTAAAATTATAATTCTGGATCCAAAGAGTTGTCATTCCAAGTTGGGAGTGCCAACCCACCAAACGGTGAGCACACGTTTGGTTAAAGTTCGATATGTTATAAGTGGTTAGCTTTGTTTACTGGCAGCGCTGGAGTTCTGGGTTCAAATCCCACCAGACAATA
This sequence comes from Allobates femoralis, assembly GCA_033576535.1. NCBI lineage: Eukaryota > Metazoa > Chordata > Amphibia > Anura > Aromobatidae > Allobates > Allobates femoralis. The sequence goes on from JARQOC010000003.1 coordinate 221,081,789, forward strand.
ATTTGTATGTTCTCTCCATGTTTGTGTGGGTTTCCTTTGGGTTCTCCAGTTTCGTCCCACACTCCAAAGACATACTTATAGGGAATCTAGATTGTGAGCCTCAATAAGGACATAGATAGCAATGTCTGTAAATTGCTATGGAATTACTTGTACTATAAAAAAGTAAATTAAAAATAATAGATATATTTCTCGTTGCATAATTAAACTAAGTGGCACATGAGTGGCTTCAAAGTTGTCCTCTAGTGAGGTTTCCTCCTGATGCACCTATAGGTTTATTTTTCTATAAAATCTAGGCCTTTGTATGATATGGTACTCTGGCAGGCCAGAAATTCCTTTGTTGACCACTTTAAAGGGAACCTGTCATCTGGATCTAAGCCCCTACACTATCACTACCTGTCCCTGCACCTTCCTAGCTGCTCCCTATCTATCCCTCTCTGAGCTAAATCCGCCCTATAAAACAGCAGAAAAATAACTTATAACTTACAGAAGTCCCTGAGGCTGGGGACTGAAAAGGCGGCCCAGGCTCCATTCTGCCTCTCCTCGATGCAGCAGCACATCCCCGCTGGGCGGCGTTATTCTCTCTTCATCGCCACCTCCTCCATTTGGAATCTCCCACCCACTTTACACTGTAAGGTAGCGGTTAGGATTGGCACGACAGAAGGCAGTGACTCAGGTATTTACTAACACAGCACACAGTTTAATGGCTCAGTTCAGGTATTCACAGACCTCCAGGTTCCGGGGCGCAGCCGAGTACAACCTCATACAATCCCAACAGCTGATATAGAAGCTCTCTACTTTCCCCTGGGTAGGTTGTGTTAGATCAGCACACAATCTTTCTCTCCTCACCGTCCGCTTATTAGCCTCATGAATATCCACTCTGAGAGAGCTCACAGGCTGTGTTAAGTCTTCATACAGCTCTCTACACAGCAGCTGCTGTCCTGACACACTCCACCCCTCCCCACAGCCCAAGGCAGCTCATATCATCTCCTATTCACCTGCACACCTGGGCATCAGTGCTTTCAATCAGCACTCAGCTTTAGTAGCAGCTTACCCTGTCTGTGCTGCTACCAAGCAGAAGATACAATCTCCCATATGCTGTGTCCCGGTCAGGGGACACATCGAGGTCGCATCACCACAACATGATAGGTGTAAAGCAGACGGGAGATTTCAAATGGAGGAGGCGGCGATGAAGAAAGAATAATGCCGCCCAGCGGGGCGTGTGCTGCTTCATCAGGAGGGGCAGAATAGGAGCCTGGGGCCGCCTTTTCAGTCCCCAGCCTCAGGGACTTCTGTAAGTTATAAGTAATTTTTCTGCTGTTTTATAGGGTGGATTTAGCTCAGAGAGGGATAGATAGGGAGCAGCTAGGAAGGTGCAGGGACAGGTAGTGATAGTGTAGGGGCTTAGATCCAGGTGACAGGTTTCCCTTTAACATTATTTTTAATACTTGACTCACTGATAAGCTGAAAAAAGATACAAGTCCATCAAATCCAACCAATAACCAAACCATGTTGATCAAAGGAAGTTGAAGTGAGTATGTTAGCCCTTACAAATAAAGAGTAAAACTAAAGCAGACCAGTTTATGACTGTCATAGGTTTTGCTGATGAACTGTTTTCACTAGAGATCATCAAATCTGCCAATATTCACATTTGCCAAAATTAACAGATTTTATAATAAAATTTGATACACAGTGTAATGAGACATTTTACAAATTTTAATTTCTCACTATGATTAAACCAGAGCTACTTTTAAATGCAGCTACCCCCGTCCCCTTTGCAATTATGGAAATGTCCAAGAGCGTTTTATGGGCAACATCTGTGAAGCATAGGAATGCAGAAGAAGAGCCATTTACGACCAGGAAGAGATAATAGATAAAAGTACACAAACACTAGAGAGATTCAAATCCCTTTTTCAACTGAGTAAAAACTATGAACTAAGATTTTATTTACAGTGGGTACGGAAAGTATTCAGCCCCTTTAAATTTTTCACTCTTTGTTTTATTGCAGCCATTTGGAAAATTCAAAAAAGTTCATATTTTTCTCATTAATGCACACTCTGCACCCCATCTTGACTGAGAAAAAAACAAATGTAGAAACATTTGCAAATTTATTAAAAAAGAAAAACTGAAATATCACATGGTCATAAGTATTCAGACCCTTTGCTCAGTATTGAGTAGAAGCACCTTTTGAGCTAGTACAGCCATGAGTCTTCTTGGGAATGATGCAACAAGTTTTTCTCACCTGGATTTGGGCATCCTCTATCATACGTGCTTGCAGATCCTCTCCAGTTCCTTCGGCTGGATGGTGAACATTTATGGACAGCCATTTTCAGGTCTCTCCAGAGATGCTTAATTGGGTTTAGGTCAGGACTCTGGTTGGTCCAGTCAAGAATGGTCACAGAGTTGTTCTGAAGCCACTCCTTTTTTATTTTAGCTGTGTGCTTGGGGTCTGATGTCCAGAGCACTCTGGAAGAGATTTTCATCCAGGATCTCTCTGTACTTGGCCGCATGTTTGCTACAATTGCAACCAGTCGTCCTGTCCCTGCAGCTGAAAAACACCCCCACAGCATGATGCTGCCATCACCATGTTTCACTGTTGGGATTGTATTGGGCAGGTGATGAGCAGTGCCTGTTTTTCTTCACACTTACCGCTTAGAATTATCACCAAAAAGTTCTATCTTATCTTCAGACCTTCATCTGTTTTCTTGAAAACGCTATGTGGGTTTCATATGTCTTGCAATGAGAGAGGCTTACGTCAGGCTCCTCTGCCATAAAGGCCCAGCTGGTGGAGGGCTGCAGTGATAGTTGAGTTTGCAGAACTTTCTCCCTTCTCCTACTGCATCTCTGGAGCTCAACTACAGTGATCTTAGGGTTCTTCTTTACCTCTCTCACCAAGGCTCTTTCTCCCACAATTGCTCAGTTGGCTGGAAAGCCAGATCTAGGAAGACTTCTGGTGGTCCCAAATGTCTTATATTTAATGATTATGGAGGCCACTGTGCTCTTAGAAAAGTTGAGTACTGCAGAAATTCTTTTCTAACCCTGCCCAGATCTGTGCCTTGCCACAATTCTGTCTCTGAACTCCTTGGGCAGTTCCTTTGACCTCATGATTCTCATTTGTCCTGACATGCACTGTGGCTGTGAGGTCTTATATAGACAGGTGTGTGACCTTTCCAAATCAAGTCCTATCAGTTTAATTAAACACAGCTGGACTCTAATGAAGGAGTAGAACCATCTCAAGGAGGATCACAAGGAAATGAACAAACATGTGACTTAAATATAACGTGCCTGAGCAAAGAGTCTGAATACTTATGACCAATGTGATATTTCAGTTTTTCTTTTTTAATAAACATGCAAAAATTTCTAGATTTATGTTTTTTTTCAGTCAACGTGGGGTGTAGAGTGTACATTAATGAGAAAATAGATGAACTTTTTTGAATTTACCAAATGGCTGCAATGAAACAAAGAGTGAAAAATTTAAAGGGGTCTGAATACTTTTCAACCCACTATACATTGATATTATTAAAGTTACTAAAATTATATTTTGAAATCCTAACCGAAATGGCGAACGCACAGTTTGGCTTGCTGGTGATAGCTGGAATCCCAGCCAATGGGTTATAAGAACCATAGAAAGGTATAGTTGGAAGGGACCTCTGATAAAGCCAGGAACTCAAAACTAACCAGAGTACACTGATTTGTATAAAGTAGCTACACAGGTATACCTGGTATTGGCTGTACTCAAATAAAAGACGCAGTACCTTGGTCTTTCACGAGAAAGTAACATCGTTTTTATTTTAGTATGGGTTTATATAGGTTACAGAAGCTTAGAAAAAAATAGATTACATCATACAATGATGAATATGATGATAATATTCATTATAGACCGTTTTGAAATAACTGGTGACCTTTAACAAAACTACAGAAGATAAGAACGGTACACTGGTCTAGGCATCGGACCATTATCTTAAAAGCAAGGACAAAGAGAAGAATGTGATGACCTGATTGAATTGTGAATTTGGAAATACTTTGGTTAGTAACCACCTGCCATAAAGGACACGATTCTCATCTGTTCTTTTTCTGAAACATGCACAACCCACACAAAATCTGCAGAGCTTTTCAACACAGACGTTTCACTAGCAACTTCCCCAAGTATTAGTTAGCTGGTCGCAAAACCATAGGCCACCGGCAAAACACGGACAGGACAAGCCGACTACATGTATTCCCAGTCTTTCTGCTTAGTTTCGCAATGCCAACAAAATCCTCATCCTCAATGAATAAACTATAACAGAAGTTTTTAGTAAGAATAGACATGATAACTATAAGAATGGCTTCTGGAGTTAAAAAATGGCTGCAAGTGTAGTAAATATGAAAACATCTTTAACTCCTCCTCAGTCATCTTTTCCAACCCCCTGCTCAAAGCAGGATTCACTAAACCATCCCAGACAGATCTCTATACAGCCTCTATTTGAAGACTTACATTAAAGAGAACTCACCATCTCTCATGGCCGCCTGTTCCACTCGTAGATCACCCTCACTGTCAAAATATTTTTTTTAATATCTAATCTGTATCTCTCTCCTCTCATTCAATTTCATCCCATTGCTTCTAGTCTTTCCTTGTCCAAATAAGAATAAAGCTGATTCCTTTATAGTGTGACAGCCCTTCAAATATTTATAGACAAATATTAAGTCTACTCTCAGTCTTATTTTTTGCAAGCTAAAAATTCCCAAATCATGTAACCATTCCTCATAGGACATGGTTTGCAGACCAGTCACGAGATGATGCCATCTATGTCATGTTTCCCATCTATGAACAAGTAATTTCATGACGGGAAAATGATAACCACATTTTTGCGTGTCGAATTTGGGAGGGCACACCTTGCTATGGTGGAGGGCTCAGCTTCCTCTAGTTCTGTCAGTTTGTCTTTTAAGTAGCCTCTCAGTAAGTTAGGAAGCCATTTGCTCTGGTACAGGTCTTAGTCAGATTCTTTGTTTATTGTTTTTAGGCTTATATAATTGTCTATATTGTATTGTCTTATCCCCTTTTGTAAAATATTGTATATTTGTATAAACACCCCTACTCTTCAGATTAAATATAAAAAATGTAATATCTTCACTCCTCTAGCTTTATAAACCATTTCCCTGAAATCGAAACATTACCTGCAATGGGTGTACAATCTACTTGTATATCACTATTGCTGGTGGCATTCGGTATTTTACTTGGGCTTTTGTGGAGTTTAGCAGTGATAGTACTGAGATTATATATATATGATTTAGTAGTATAGTATATTATTATATATATATTTGCATATTAAAGAACAGCCGCAGCCTCATTTATTTATCATTGGTCAATTGCTTGATTCCCTTATGATAGGGGGCATCTGAGGGCTGTTCCATGACACACAGTGGTTTTATTCAATATTGTTTGATTGTTGCTTATTATGCTCTGTCATCTCTTTTTACCCACGAGAATAATAAACTTAGAATGCTATAAAAAAAATTATACTCATCTCTCTACGCCACTACGTTCTCTGTGCCTCTACTTATTTCCTTCCCTAATCACACTATCCTCTTTGGCCTCTTCATTCCAGGTGTTGGCAATTGGCTCAGATGTCCTAATGTCGAAATGTCACAGCATTCGTTTCAATGACGCGACATGCAATGAAGCCAGGGGCCTGGGCGAACTGGAATCTAGTTTCAGTTAGCATTGAAGCAAGAGGGTTTTTTTTTTTAATTGATTACCTATACTTTTATAGTGAAGCAACAAGATGGATGCAACTGGCCAAGATTTTGCTAAGTTCAAAAAAAATGAAAACATCTGGAAAACAAACGTTTGTAGAATTTAAAGAAAATTCAGTTCCATTCTGCTTTATTTCTTCAATCCAAATATACAGAACCAGGGCAGAGTGGAGTATATTTCAAGATACATGACAATATTTAAATTGTCAATTAGGTATGGTTTTTTTTTTTTGCATATTTTCAGAAAAATAGTACGCTATTGTTCTAATAAATTTTTATGAAACTTGGAATTGTTAAAGTGTAAATGTTATTTCATTTAAAAAAAAAAAAAACAGTACTGGAGCTGGTTGTTAATGACGAGTAATGATGAGTCACGTAGCAGCTAAGATAATGCTTTTTTGTGCATATGACTCCTTTTCTCACATTTTTCTGTGCTCTTTTGAAAAGAGCATTTTTATGTCTGTGTGGGCATGGCCAGTGTCTGTCAGCACTATTGTGTATTTCCAAAGCTTCCGAGAGCAGGCTAATAGTGAGCTGTTGGGGGAGAGCAGACAAGGAGTTAACAGAGATTGTGACTGAGCCCGTGTGGAGCCAGATGACATGTCTTTCCTTTGCACAAGCTTCTGAGGAGTTTGCAGTGATCCTGACATTCTGACATTGCTTAGCAATTGTGTTGTATGCTGAGCTAGTCTGATACATTGTTTCCTCACCAGCTGCAGTGAGCAGTATAGGCCACACCCCTTTCCCTTATATGGTTACATGTCTGTAATCAGTGTGAAGACTGATATGACTGATAATAAACATATCCTGCTTCACACACAGTGTAGTGGGGGCACCTTGTGGAAGGTTTATGATTGGTTTTCAACCAGAATTCTCTAATGAAGCATATTGAAAGTTTTTTAAAATCACTTGCTCTACATTATTATTATTAAATAAAAATTTAAATGGCGGTAATGCTTATATTTGTTTTGATCTGCTAATAATAGCCACACTGAGTGCCGAGCTAAAAACATTCAGAATATATGAGAAATACCAGACAAACTCAACAATCTTTAATTGTTTGCCAATCTCCAAAACTCAGATTATGATTGTTTTGAGTAATTCCAATACACATGCACATCTGTAATAACGTGATATTACTGTTAGATGAGAATTCCCTAACGAGAACTTCAAATAAAAGAGCTACCAATTATATTAAGTAAACAATTATGACCATTCCATGAGTAATAAGTCCGAAACAGATTGGGACCATAGCATGTAATGAGCAGGTGTACACATAAATGTTCCCAGCCAGTCTGAGCTCCGGAATGCGAAAAACAAGGCCAGCTCAACAACAAAAAGAGGAACAACTATGAATAGATGAGTAATTGATGAACATACAAGTCATGCTTGGTTAGTGGAGTGCTTAAACTACAGGATGTGTAGCCCCGTTCCACTGTCTGTGATTATAAACCTCAACATCTGGCTGTCAGCAAGTTTAACAGCAGATGTTACTAGAGAATTATTAGAGAAAATCACATTTGTATAGTTCCTAGATGTCAAGACAGCTGGACAGAGATGCACAGATTTCCATTTTGTAGCACTTTTAGGGAACAATTGATAAAAAATAAAGTGCAGCTGCAGAACATTACACCGAGGTCTTTGTCCAAGTGAAGATTTTTCATTTTTGTAAAGTTTGTCGTGAAAAAACATTTTGTGATAAAAAAAATCTAACAATATAGTGTTAAACATACTCATTTCTGGTAATGAAGCTAAAAAAATCATTTTTCTCACTCTAATCGGAGATATAAAAAGATAAATAACATAGAAGAACAAATATAATTGAATAGAATAAAAATATTTTATAACCTAAAATAAGAAGTGCATTTATTGCCATTTCTGAGACCTGTTGAGTTACCAATTTTCTGAAATAAATAGAGAGGGGAGGGCACCACCAGTATACATATATAAGGGTAGGGATCGCTGGGACAATAAAGAGTAGATCAAGAAAAAAGACAGAAAGTCCCTAAAAAGCGATACAACCTCAATAACGTATTTTTATAAGTATTAACAAATTTATTTATTGAAAAACCTCACACATAGATGAACACACAAAGATAAAATCATTTAAAAAGCCCAATATGGCTGTAACAATTCATATGAATACAATAAATCATAGAAAACATCAACAACCTTTGCCCAAACTGATTACACAAGTATATAGATAATACAAATGTTCTGGGAGTTGGTCATGCGCAATGGCGCATCCGCGCATGTGCACGCTGGATGTAGGAGGGACGGACTGGCCACCCGATCTCCTCTTTGCATCCAGCTGGGAACATTTCCCATGATTAGAGGCTGGTGCCTCATAAATACACTCACAGACTAAGATGGATACTTTCCCCTGACGAAGCTGCCAGGCGCAGGCAGCGATACGTGTGGGGAGCGCCACACATCATACCTTATGCCTTTGTGAACTGGTAAACTGGTTACTTGATTCAGTAACCTTTTCCTCTCCCCCTGATTCCTTATACTAGCACTATAGAACTTCTTAGCTATTTCTGGGTATTTGTTTCATTTCTCTATGGGCCAAACATTGCTTTGGCCAGGTGCCATTAACTTGTACCACCACGTATTTTGCTAAGTTGCAAGATGTTTTAATGTGCTGTTAGACATGATATATGTCACCTGGTCTTGTTGATTATATGCATTAAATATATTGAGGTACCCATACTAAGCTTGATTTGCACAAGGGGGATATTTAAATGTACATATAGAGAGTTGTTCTGTGTAACATCTGTACTTGCTTTATCACTGTATTTTTGTATTTGTATTATCTATATACTTGTGTAATCAGTTTGGGCAAAGGTTGTTGATGTTTTCTATGATTTATTGTATTCATATGATTTGTTACAGCCATATTGGGCTTTTTAAATGCTTTTATCTTTGTGTGTTCATCTATGGCCCCTTTCACAACAGCGTTTTTTTCGCGGCCGCACCTGCCGCAAGTGCCAAAACCGCACTTGCCGCACCTGCCGCAAGCCGCCTATACACTGTATGGGTCTTGCCAGCAACCGCGCCGCAACCGTGCCGCAAGTGCAGCCGGTATGCGGTAATCGCGGCAGATGTGTTTTTTTCACCGCATCTGCCGCGATTTGAAAAAAACGCTAGTGTGAAAGCACCCTGTGTGTGAGGTTTTTCAATAAATAAATTTGTTAATACTTATAAAATACGTTATTGAGGTTGTATCGCTTTTTAGGGACTTTCTGTCTTTTTTTTGAGTTATCAATTTTCGGTATCTTTGGCTGTGTGAGGGCTTATTTTTGGATCTAGAGTTGATGTTTTTAATTATACCATTTTTGTGTAGATGCGCTTTTTTGAACCGTTTTGATTGCCTGTTATTGCAATAACCAAAAAACTGAGCTGAAGCAAAAATTAGTATGTATGCAGATTACAAGTATGTTCACACTAGCCTCTAAACAGACAGATACTAAGAAAAAACTGTATGAAAAAATACCATGCCATAATTAAATACGTAAAAAGCAAGTGCTAATAAATAACAGAGTACTTAATAAATACATTTTTGCAAAAAGGTAAGAAGCCATCCCACCATGTCAAGGTATACCCGTTTTGGGACAGTACCTTTCTCTTTCTAATTTAAAATCTTTCCATGTGTCAAAGCTGACCTCAATGTGAACAAAGGTAAAGCTTGTCCTGGGTCCCAAAATAAGACAAACAGTAATGGGAAGCAATATAAATGCTCAGCTCAGTGAAGGGGATGGGGCGGGTCGACTCTTCAGTCTCTGGTTTTTAGTACAAGGATAAAAACATCTAACTGACCTGATGAAAAAAATTAATGTACATCAAAAACAACTCCCTTAAATCCTTAGTGAAGCAACATATCACAAGACAAAAAAAGTCTGCGCTACATAAATGCAAATCAGAAAAGAAATTGCACATTTACGACCAGGATAATAATTAAAATGTTTTACTTTATTAATGAGTTAATAAAATGTCATATTAAACAGGCATAAAAATGTTAGACAACATTAAAAAAAACACAAAACAAGACTAGGCGATAACTGGATTCAAGTATACAAGGACCTGCTGATAGGTATTTTCCTCACTTGGACCCAGGGATTGCATGAGTACCAAGTGAGTGTAAATAACTTCTATTATGGGGTTCATACAGGGTTTAGCTGGTGGTTTTGGTAGTTTAGTGGACTTGTGGGTAGTATTACTTGTCTGGGATCATACTAGCATTAGTTATATTTGATGTGCCCATGTGTGTTGTTGGCATTCACATACACTTACTGTATTATCAGCAGGTCCTTGCATACTTTAATCCAATTTTCGCCTAGTCCTGTTTTGTGTACACCTTGATGTGATGGGGTGGCTTCTTAGCCTTTTTGCAAAAATGTATTTATTAAGTACCTTGTTACTTATTAGTACTTTTTTACTTATTTCTTTATGGCACAGTATTTCTTCATGCAATTTTTTCTTAGGTTTTGTCTGTTTAGTGGCTTGTGCAATCATGTTTCAAATCTGCATGCATACTAATTTTTGCTTCATCTCAGTTTTATTTTTCTCTCAGTCTCTGGCGCATTTTAGATCACACTGTCAGAGTTTGACAGCACTATCTAGCAGTTTAACAGGCACTGGAGGATATCTGACCTCTGTTAGCTGCAGCTGTTGGCTGATCAGATCACTTTTGTTTCCAGTGGTTTAGACAGTAATGGCTCTGTGTTGAATTATTCCACTGGCTACTTTACATTGTATAAAAGTGTCATATCTTCAGTGTTGTCCCATGAAATGATATAATAAAATATTTACAAAAATGTGAGGGGTGTACTCATTCCTGGTGAGAATTTAAGATTAAGGGGACTGTCAACACGGTGCCACCTCGCCGGAAATGTCAACAGCGACTGGCGGGAGCGCGCACGCTTTTAGCGCCCCGCCAGCATCGCGATGCACCGGCGAGCTGACAGGCGGCATCGCCGCCGGGGTGTCTCAAAACCCCAGCGGCGATACAGTACAATGGGAGCCTATGGCTCCCATCACCTGTCAGGTAACTGGCAGCTGTTTACATGGGGCGATGTGTACACATCGCCCCAGATCGGCCGCCTGGTTTCAGAGCACTGCTCTGAAACCAGGCGACCAGTAAAAGGTGTCGCCATCGCCTATTTACATTAGGCGATGCAGGGGCGATATCTGTGCCGATAGGCCACGCCCCTGCATCGCCTATCAAATCGGCGGTACTGTTGCCACGTGTGACGGTACCCTAACAGTAAAGTTTTACTTGGAGTGTTGCAGAAGGAAAAAGCTTTAACAGTTTGCAAAGTCAGAGAATCAATCTGATTCCATCATCCAGACACCAGGATGTAAAAATACTTACCGTATATACTCGCGTATAAGCCGAGTTTTGCAGCCCAAAAATTGGGCTGAAAAGTCCCCCCCTCGGCTTATACGCGAGTCACTGTATACTGTATACAATGTATACAGTATACAGTGCCCCCCATCAGTATACAGGGCCCCCCCCGCCGCAATCCTGTAAAGGAAGAGATTAGTATACTTATCCCTGCCGCTGTCCCGCTGCCGCTGTCCCGCCGCCATCGCGATCCTCCGTCTTCTTCCGGCTTCTTCCGGTGGGTGAGGCAATGACGTCATTGTCTGCGCGACCGAGGAGGAAGCCGGAAGAAGATGGAGGATCGCGATGACGGCGGGACAGCGGCAGCGGGACAGCGGCAGGGATAAGTATACTAATCTCTTCCTTTACAGGATTGCGGCGGGGGGGGCCTGTATACTGATGGGGGGGCCTGTATATAGATGTGGGGGCCTGTATATACCTCTGGGGCATCTGTATACTACCACTGGGGCTGCTGTATATAGATGGGGGGCCTGTATATACCTCTGGGGCATCTGTATACTACCACTGGGGCTGCTGAATACTGATTGGGGGGGCCTGTATATACCTCTGGGAAATCTGTATACTACCACTGGGGCTGCTGTATACTGATGGGGGGGGGGCCGGGCCTGTATATACCATCTATGGGGGTGGCATCTGTATACTACCACTGGGGCTGCTGTATACTGATGGGGGGGCCTGTATATACCTCTGGGGCTTCAGTATACTACCACTGGGGCTGCTGTATACTGATGGGGGGGGCCTGTATATACCACTGGGGCTTCTGTATACTACCACTGGGGCTGCTGTATATACCTCTGGGGCTTCTGTATACTACCACTGGGGCTGCTGTATATACCTCTGGGGCTTCTGTATACTACCACTGGGGCTGCTGTATATACCTCTGGGGCTTCTGTATACTACCACTGGGGCTGCTGTATATACCTCTGGGGCTTCTGTATACTACCACTGGGGCTGCTGTATATACCTCTGGGGCTTCTGTATACTACCACTGGGGCTGCTGCTGTATATACCACTGGGGCTGCTGCTGTATACTACCACTGGGGAGGCTGCTGTATACCACACTGCTGGGGGCTGTATACTTGTGCTGGGGTCCACCCTCGGCTTATACACGAGTCAATAGGTTTTCCCAGGTTTTGGGGGCAAAAGTAGGGGGTCGGCTTATACACGGGTCGGCTTATACACGAGTATATACGGTAATCTTTCATTTTGATTTCCAAAGATAAAAAAAAAATGTGAAAAGGGGCACATACAACTAGTTCTAGGAATTGTGTTCTTGTGAGAGAAAAAGGTGACCAACTTTACATAAGTCAAATATATACCATTATTTAGACATGTTAATAATGGAAGATAAAATTATGTTTGCAGTTTACACCAGTAGGAACAGAAGTTTAAGCAAACTAATCCGAAATGCTTCATGGCTCATTAGCTTATGGCAGTGATCCATAGATGAAAATTAAGTTTTAATACCATGAATGAAGAAGTATAACCATATGTACTTGAGTAAAGTACAATGAAATGATAGATGTAGGATGGGAGATATTTTCCTATTTTTAAAAATTACAGTTATCACAAAACACAAAACTCATACTGCAACTTACATTTCATACATTACATTACAGGGGTTTTTGCTTACCATAGTAAAATGTTAACAATTTTTTCTGCACTTTGTCGAAAATGCTCACAGAAGTTAAATTCTCTTTTTGTTTTCATTCAGAAAGGAACATTCCCTGCTTGCATTTTAGGGATAAAGATGTGTCCTTGTCATTTGACAGATTCATTAGCTCCTATTTATCATTCAAGGTGTTCACACCCGAAATCTGGCATAAAAAACTTGGGAAAAAATTTACCATTTTTTTTAGAACTCAAGGCTGCACGCAAATTTGCAACCTGTTTTTACATGAGTTTCAGCCAGCCAGTACAAAATGGGCAATGCCCACTCATCAAATTCCCAAACTGCTGTGACCCACCCCAGTGATGTACCCGGTCCTGGGCATTAATAAAAAGGGATAGTCATGGGTGGCCTGTGCCCAGTCCCGTAGCTCTGGTGATTGCTATAAAACATGGAAAAATAAAATAAAAATAATAAAATGTTCGTGAAACCACCCACGGTATCCGGTAATGATACCGGCGCTGCTGCAGACCTCCGCGGATGATGGATGGGGCAGCTAGATGGTGATGCTCCCGTAGGTGGGGCAGGATCCCCAGGGCAGAGATCGACTACTGGAGAACTCACACAGGGTGGCCGCTCGTCAGGTGGAGCTACAGGTTGACAGTCTCGGTAAGCAGTAGTATGGCTACTCTAGCGCAAGCAATAATCACACCACACTATTTTTGTCTCTGAACCAGGTTTTACTGGTGACTCAGGCAGCAAAGCTGTTCTTTACACACACAGTTCATGGGTACGACTGGACTGGGTAGTCACCAGAGGATTATGATGTTTAACAAGCAACCCTCCATGATGTGCATACTTTGCCTTTCGTCTGTCCTACGTTTTGGCGCACAAAGCCCACCGCCAGCCCCCACGGATCCTTACGGAGTCTCACACCCTAGGAGCCTCCGGTGTGGAGTCGTCACCTCTGGGCCTCCTCTTGGAGTCTTTGCCTCTGGGCCCCCTCCTGGAGTCTATCACTCTGAGGTGCGTGCTGTTCGGTTTCTCCGGCTCGGGGATAAACACCCGCACCTCTTCAGAGCCAGTCCTCCGGTGTCAGGCTGGATCCCTCCATCTGGTGACACGGCATGGATTCGGGTGTTAGCTGACACCCTAGGACTCCCTTTGGTTCCCATGTCACCTCTCCTGAGGTGCCCTCCACTGGGCTACCTGCAGGGTTTCCCTCCAATGACTTTCTCCAACTCTTCGGACTAACTTTCCCACTCTCCACTTTACCACCTAGGCTCCTCCCACCAGGACCGGTTTCCTAGCAACGGATTAACTTATTGGTCCGCTGAGCTAAGGTGTGTAGATGCGTGTGGTGAGGGTCCCTGATTGACATCCCAGTCCCCTGGCCACAGGGACAGTACACACTCTGGTCTGGGTGCAGTACCCCTCCGTGGTGTCCCGACCAGTGGGGCACCACATTCCCCCTTGGTTAAGCTCACTTGTCCGTGAGTGACCTGACTCGTACCCGATATGAAATAAAATGGTATGATAGTATGAGCGCTGGGAGCAGATTACAAGCACTGGATCCTATAATTTATTACCTTCAAATTTAATATGAACAGTGGATGTTAAAGGTCCTCACGCCACAACATATTTCGACATAACAGATGTCTTTCTCAAGTGGATGTTTAGACCCATACTAAAAATCACCTTATGAGCGCAACAATATATTTTGTTTTTTTTTGCTGACTTGTACCCGGCATAGAGCTCAATTTTTATATGCATTACAAACATAAAATAGCACTTTTATTTACACAAAATATTACACATTACTTTTCATCCCTTCCTGGAGGCACTTTTCTTATAACGTTACCGGGTCAACAGGACCCAAACCATTTTACACCGGCCAACGGGGTCAGGTCCACACATAGATCCAGTGGTCATTGTTCCCCCACTAGTTCGTCAGTGTCCTCTCGACTACCCGGACTGCTCAAAGGCAAATATTCGCATTTTACAGAGTTCTTGCACTTAACGGGGGTAGCCCAGCAAGTCTCAACCACATATAGATAAGTTACATACACTTTAACTACGCAGCACACATTAACTGTTTACAAGCCGGGATGGACAATTAGTCTTTGCTTCTATATACACGTAGGGCATACCAGCCCTTCGGCCCTACGTTTCTCTTGTAGTCCACCCGGTCATGTCAGTAAAGATCCCGATCCGGGTGACCCTTGGGGAGGTGAGCCTCAACATCACTGGTTATAGGAATCACTGCACACGTACAAGGGAAATAGTGCTTTTTCGTGAGAATTTTATTTATAGTGTTTGTTCACTGCGTCAAGGTTATGACGTTTTGGCCCAGTATGGGCCTTGATCACATGGTCGCTGCAAAGATAATGAATATGTACAATCAGAAACTTTGTAATCTACAGTTATCACATCATATTTACAATATATGTACAAGTCATATATACAAGTAAACGTTAGATATACTTCCATGCATAGTATTCACAGTATGTGTAAGCAGAGCTACTATATACGTACCAAGTTATGGTAAAATGAAGAGATAGTGGTAAGCATGTCAGGGTAAATGGAATATATGTAATGGTGTTTGTAAGACTGGTATAATGGAATAAACTGACCCTAACCTTGATTTGGATGAAACCAAGATATGGCCCCTAGGAACTGCTTTCTGTGGTAGTTTTGCAGGGTAAAACCTGTTGGAGAATGTTTGGGAGGTTATAAAGGGTTAAAGGTTGCTTACAGAGGAGATTATAGGTTGGTGCTGGAAGGGTCTATAGGTATAAGTGACTCAAGTTCTCATGCAAGTGGAAAGTGTCCAGTTATGGTGACTTATTAGTGCATGGATAACTGCAGAGAAGGTGTTGATCACAGGGTGTGTAAAACCCCCAGATAAAACCCCTGATGGTTAGTTTAATACCCCTGGTGAATGAACCAACCCTAGGTATGTAATGTTACCCCTTCTGATCCAGTTGAAGTTGTGCCCAAGAAGAGTGCACTTGGTAACTTTTGCAGTCTGGTTAATGTTAAGGGATAGGCCAGGCTCAGAGCTGTCACTCTGGAAGGACTGTAAATGGTTAAATATATTAGTAAAAGTTAGTGTTATAATGGTATTTATCTTTTCTTAGGTCAAGGTCCTTTGTTGTGCACCTACAGGAGCAGCCTGGTGGACAGTGTTAACACATGAGATGTCTAGATAGCAGTGGCAAAGAAGGCTCTGTCAGAGCTCCTTTTATTGGTCCCGGCCGGTCATGTGACCGAAGTGACCTCACGTGGTTCTCTGTTGTTTTGGTTGTAATGGTGATAGCACATGCTCATTGGCACGCGCCATGTAAAGAATAGGATAAGATAAAGTGGGCGGGCGCAAGGAGGTGTTTATGCAAAACAACAGGGATAAGGAAGCTGGGGATCAGTTAGATTAGAATGACCTGCCAGGACATGCACAGTGTGGACCAGTTTAACCTGAAGAGGGGATAATAGCACATTAGTAATTGTGAAAGCCACTTAGTATGGGATAGTTATTGATTTGTATAGGTCGCTACTACTATGTTTTTAGGAGGCTGATGTATATGTTGAATATGAAGGATTGGCATGTATGTGAATGTGTGATGACCAAATGTGTGTAACATTATTCATGCTAAGTAATTAATCAACATATGGTGGTCCTTCAACAATTTCATACATTGTGTCATAGTACAACATAATAAAATAAGTAGGAGTCCAAACCAAGGAAAATAAATAAATGTAAAAGGGAATAAACAAAGGAGGGGGGGGGGGGAGAACGAAAACTTATGGCTATTGAGTACTAATCTATTTATTATTATCTTACCAAGAGGATGTGGAACCAAGCCTGACAAGTTTTTCTAGGGATTAAGTGACCTGGGAGAAAGGTTATACACATTAATTTAACCAGTCAATCTCACAGTTGAGACCCCTAGGTGATAGAGTGCCCAGTGTGTAAATCCAGTGTGTTTCCCATTGTTTCAGTAGTTGGATGTGATTTCCCCCCTGTTTGGGTCTGTGGACTTTTTCTAACACCTGGAACCTAAGTTGTGAAACGTTGTGTCGCGCTTCCTTGAAATGCGCGGGTAAAGGGAGACAGGTTTTCTCACACCTGATGGTGGACTTGTGACTAGAGATTCTGTCAGTATGGCCTGTATGATTTCACCTACGTACAGTAGTCCACAGGGGCACTTCACAACATAGACCACATAGTTGGTTGCACAGGTGTAGTAGTCCTTGATTGGGCACGCCTTACCAGAATGGGGGTGAACCACCTCACTGCCCCTGATAACATTGGAACATGACATGCAACCCAGGCACGGGAATGTCCCTGTTCGTCCTTGTCCAGTCAGAGTCCTTGTGTAGGTGGGTTTGGTAGATCCTATGTCCGCCCTAACCACTTGGTCACATATGTTGGGTGGTCGTCTCGTGCACATGATTGGTGGGTTCTTAAATACCTCAATGTTTGGATAAGATCTAGTAAGTAGTGGCCAATGTTGTCGAATCAAGTTGTGAACTCTGTTGATGGATGGGTGGTGGTAGTGTACGAATAGTAGTCTGCTGGGTTTAATTATGTCGACGGGTGGGCTGGTTGCTTCTTCTTGGGCTCTCTGTAGTGCATTATCCAGTAATTATTTGGGGTATTCGCGGTTGCTGAATTTGTTGGCCATCTCGGTTAATCTGGACTCTCTTGTCTGGGGATTTGACACAATTCTAGTGACCCTTTTAAATTGTGACCTAGGCAAACTATTTTTGATGGATCTGGGGTGACAACTATCATATGATAGGAGGCTATTACAATCTGTTGGCTTGGTTTAGATATCTGTTGAGAGTAGTCCCTGTTCATTTTTAGATACTTTCATGTCAAGAAACATGTTGGTGTGGGGATCATGAGAGAGGGTCTGACTAGGTTCATGGTGTTGTAGAATTGGAGTAGACTCTGTTGGTCACCCTGCGAGATACAGAAAATATCGTCTATCTGACCCAAAGTAGTGCGTGTTGTTTGAATATGGGGTCGGGATAGACATATTCCCATTCAAATCGATCCATGTAGAGGTTTGCGTACACCGGGGCTACATTTGAGCCCATCGCGGTCCCGCAGGTTTGAACATAGAATTCATCCTCAAAAAGGAAGAAATTCTCGCGTACACCGATATTCAATAAATCTAAGCAGAGGTCCTGGGTCTGGGTGTTGGTTTGGGCTTCCTCTAGGGTAAGTTTGACTGCTTCTACACCTTTGTTGTGGTCGATTGAGGTATGCAAACTATTTACATCCCATGTGCTAAGGATGCAATTTGTGGGGACAGTACCTATTTCTTTTAATTTTTGTAGGAATGCACCTGTGTCTAAGATGAAAGACCTTGTTTTTAGGGTGTGTGGTGTCAACAACTTTTCCAAGAAAATAGATAGAGGGTTCAGTATAGAATCAGTTGAGGCAATTATAGGGCGCTCTGGGGGACTCTGCAGATTTTTGTGAATTTTAGGTAGGACGTATATTACCGGCGTGATGGGATACTGGTTCGTTAGGAATGTCCTTATTTTGTCATCAATTATTTTGTTCTTAGTGTATTTGGTCAATATGCTGCCAATTTTCCTCTGTATGGTGGCAGTGGGGTCTTTCTGGATTCTCCAATAGGTGGTTTTGTCTGACAACTGTCGCCTGACCTCTTGTATGTATTGCCATTTGTTCATGACCACAATTGCCCCACCTTTGTCCGCTGGTTTGATTATTATGTTTTTGTTGTCTTTGAGGGAATTGACTGCTTGTTTCTCAGAGGTTGAGAGGTTGTGGCGGACAGGGAGTAGGCCAATTTTCTGATCATGAACAATGTGTTTGATGTCTCTGTTGATGACATCAATGAATGCCTCAACACCATGATTGGTTTTGGGTGGCATGAATGTACTAGGGTTACGTAATCCCAATGATTCTAGAGTCAACTTATGTTCACTTGTTCGCTCTGGTATTGTATCACGTGTATCACATGAACTGACCCTAGGTATAGAGTTGTTTTCAAAGTGTACTTTTAACCTTAGATTTCTGTAGAAGGATTGTAAATCCTTCTCAAGTTGTAGGGAGTCCCATCTGATAGTGGGGCAAAATGAAAGCCCTTTGTTGAGGACTTTGAGTTCAAAGGGGGACAGGCAATAATCGGATATATTGATTACTATGTTTGGACTCCTACCTGTGATCTCGTGACCATCTGACGTTCTGGATTTTGACCTCCCGAATCTCCGGGTGGGTGTGCGCCTTGGCCTAAAAAAAGGGGGTGTGGTATGGGTGCACCTCCAGAGTCGCTCCCGGATCCTGGAGAGGATCCACCGGCTGGTGTGGAACCTCCTGATGGTGCCCTCCACCCACAGGGTGAGGTTTTGGAAGTGGTCGTTGTGGTGCTGGTTCTTCTCATCTATATACTTTGTTGATGGAGTAATCTTCTGTATCCCGTGAAATTTTGATCTCTTTCTCTCCTCAAGCGTTTTGCGGTGGTTGGCGAGTATTGAGTCCACTCTATTTTTCAATGAAGTGAATTCAGTAGAGTTGAGGGTGGCAGTCAGCTGTGTTTCAATAGCCGTCACTTTTTTTTCGCTCTCCTTGATGGCCTCCTGTAGATATTCTATGGTTTACAACTGCAAACGGGGCCAGGTCCACACATAGATCCAGTGGTCATTGTCCCCCACTAGTTCGTCAGTGTCCTCTCGACTACCCGGACTGCTCAAAAGCACACATTCACATTTTACAGAGTTACATAGTAACATAGTAACATAGTTTTTAAGGTTGAAGGAAGACTTTAAGTCCATCTAGTTCAACCCATAGCCTAACATGTTGATCCAGAGGAAGGCAAAAAAAAACCCATGTGGCAACACTAATCTCCACATTGGGGGAAAAAATTCCTTCCTGACTCCAGATACGGCAATCAGACTAATTCCCTGGATCAACGCCCTATCAAAGAATCTAGTATATATAACTGGTAATATTATAGTTTTCAAGAAAGGCATCCAGGCCTTCTTAAATGTTAGTAGTGACTCACTCATTACAACATCATGTGGCAGAGAGTTCCATAGTCTCACTGCTCTTACAGTAAAGAATCCGCGTCTGTGATTATGATTAAACCTTCTTCCCTCCAGACGTAGAGGATGCCCCTTGTCCCAGTCTCAGGCCTAAGAGTAAAGAGATCATTAGAAAGGTCTCTGTACTGCCCCCTCATATATTTATACATTATTATAAGATCACCCCTAAGCCTTCGTTTTTCCAAGCTAAATAACCCCAAGTTTAATAACCTGTCTTGGTATTGCAGACCCCTTAGTCCTCTAACTACTTTTGTCGCTCTTCTCTGGACCCGCTCTAGTTCAGCTATGTCTTTCTTATACACCGGAGACCAGAATTGTACACAGTATTCTAAGTGTGGTCGCACTAGTGACTTGTATAGAGGTAAAATTATGTTCTCCTCATGAGCATCTATGCCTCTTTTAATGCATCCCATTATTTTATTTGCCTTTGCAGCAGCTGCCTGACACTGGCCACTAAATGTGAGTTTGTCATCTACCCATACACCCAGGTCTTTTTCAGTGACAGTTTTGCCCAGTGTTTTACAATTAAGCACATAATTATACCTTTTGTTTCCTCTGCCCAAGTGCATGACTTTACATTTATCCCCATTAAAGCGCATTTGCCATTTAGCAGCCCAAGCTTCTAGTTTACATAAATCCTCCTGTAATATAAAATTGTCCTCCTCTGTATTGATTACCCTGCAGAGTTTAGTGTCATCTGCAAATATTGAGATTCTACTCTGTATGCCCCCTACAAGGTCATTAATAAATATATTAAATAGAAGCGGGCCCAACACTGACCCCTGTGGTACCCCACTGTTAACTGTGACCCATTCTGAGTGTGTTCCATTAATAACCACCCTTTGTTTCCTATCACTAAGCCAGTTCTTAACCCACTTACACATATTTTCCCCTATCCCCATTGCCCTCATTTTATGTATCAACCTTTTGTGTGGCACCGTATCAAAAGCTTTTGAAAAGTCCATATACACCACATCCACTGCATTTCCTTGGTCCAGTCCAGAACTTACTTCTTCATAGAAGCTTATTAGATTAGTTTGACAGGAACGGTCCCTCGTAAAACCATGTTGATAATGGGTCATGAGGTTATTTTTCTTCAGATACTCCAGTATAGCATCTCTTAGAAAACCCTCTAGGATTTTACCCACAGTAGAGGTTAAGCTTACTGGCCTATAATTTCCAAGTTCAGTTTTTGTCCCCTTTTTGAATATTGGCACCACATTTGCTATACGCCAGTCCTGTGGTACAGACCCTGTTATTATGGAATCTTTAACTATTAAAATAATGGTCTATCTATGACAGTACTTAATTCCTGCAGCACTCTGGGGTGTATCCCATCTGGGCCCGGGGATTTGTCAATTTTAGTGATTTTTAGACGATGCCGTACTTCCTCTTGGGTTAAGCAGGTGACGTTTAATTGAGAATTTTTGTTATCACTGATCATATTGTCTGTCATGGGATTTTCTTGTGTAAATACTGTTGAAAAAAAGTCATTTAGCAGATTTGCTTTTTCCTCATCCTCATCCACCATTTCACCCAGACTATTTTTAAAGGGGCCAACACCATCATTTTTTAGTTTCTTACTATTTATGTAGTTAAAAAATATTTTGGGATTCTTTTTACTTTCTCTGGCAATGAGTCTCTCTGTCTCAATCTTTGCTGCCTTGATTTGCTTTTTACAAATGTTATTTAATTTTCTGTATTTATTTAATGCTTCATCACTACCTACTTGCTTTAATTCCCTAAATGCTTTCTTTTTGTCACACATTGCACTTCTTACCGCTTTATTTAGCCATACTGGTTTCCTCCTATTTCTAGCATGCTTATTCCCATAGGGTATATATTGTGCACAGGTCCTATTCAGGATGCTAATAAACATCTCCCATTTGTGTTGTGTACTTTTATGTCTCAGGACATCGTCCCAGTTTAGTGCACTAAGATCATCTCTCAACCGTTGGAAATTTGCCTTCCTGAAGTTTAGTGTCCTTGTGGCCCCTCTACTACACGTCTTAGTAAAGGATACTTGAAAGCTTATTAAGTTATGATCACTATTACCCAAGTGACCTCCAACCCGTATATTTGATATGCGGTCTGGCCTGTTGGTTAATATTAGGTCCAGCAGTGCCCCCCTTCTTGTTGGGTCCTGAACCAGTTGTGAAAGGTAATTGTCTCTTATAGTTTTCAAAAACTTATTACCTCTGCTGGAACTGCAGGTTTCTGATCCCCAATGTATTTCAGGGTAGTTGAAGTCCCCCATAATAATGACTTCTCCCTGAGTCGCTGCTTCATCTATTTGCTTTATGAGGATATTCTCCTCCGCTTCCATTATTGTTGGGGACTTATAACAAACCCCTATCAGTAATTTATTATTTTTTCCCCCTCCCCTTATCTCCACCCACAGAGACTCTACATTACCATTAGATTCACCTATATTATCACGCAGGATGGGTTTTAAGGATGATTTTACGTATAAACATACACCTCCTCCTCGCCTATTTGTACGGTCATTTCTGAACAGACAATAGCCCTGTAAATTAACAGCCCAGTCATGGCTCTCATCCAGCCAAGTCTCCGAAATCCCCACCATGTCATAATTATTTTCCAACAAAATCAATTCTAATTCCTCCATTTTGTTGGTGAGGCTTCTGGCATTAGTGAACATGCACTTTATGCATCTCTCTTTACCTCTAATTCCTTCCTACTAGATTGACTGTTCTAACCCCACCCCCCATGCCACCCCCAATTTTATTACTTGTGCCCAGGTTACTGTTTACACTATCTTCCCCTCCTATACAATGAATACCCTCCCCCCAATCCCTAGTTTAAACACTCCTCCAACCTTCTAGCCATTTTCTCCCCCAGCACAGCTGCACCCTCCCCATTGAGGTGCAGCCCGTCCCTAGCATAGAACCTGTAGCCAACAGAGAAGTCGGCCCAGTTCTCCAGGAACCCAAACCCCTCCTTCCTACACCAATTCCTGAGCCACTTATTTATCTCCCTAATCTCCCGTTGCCTCTCTGGTGTGGCACGTGGTACAGGCAGTATTTCAGAGAATACTTCCTTGGAGGTCCTTGCCTTAAGCTTGCAGCCTAATTCCCTGAAATCATCTTTAAGGACCTTCCACCTACCTCTAACTTTGTCATTTGTGCCAATGTGCACTATGACCGCTGGGTCCTCACCAGCCCCTCCCAGTAATCTGTCAACCCGATCAGCGATGTGCCGGACTCAAGCGCCAGGTAGGCAGCACACTGTTCGACGATCCCTGTCTTTGTGACAGATTGCCCTATCTATTCCCCTAATAATTGAGTCCCCCACTACCAGCACCTGTCTGGCCTGCCCTACTCTCCTGTTTTCCCCCTTACTGGAGCAGACACTCCTCTGGCTTTCAGAGGTCATGCCCTGCTGCAGCAGTGCTATCCCTGAACTCACACCCCCCTCATCTGCCAACATAGCAAATTTATTGGGGTGTGCCAGATCAGGGCTAGCCTCCCTGGCACCCTTCCCTCTACCCCGCCTTCTAACTGTCACCCAGCTAGCTACCTCATGGTCCTGAGGCTCCATAGTACCATCCTCCCCCACATCTATCCCATTGAGCAGCTGTTCAGTGAGCAGCAGACTCCTTTCCATATCGTCTATGGATCTCAGCGTTGTCAGTTGTTCATTTAGATCCAGTATCTGGGCTTCCAAATGCACAACGTACTCACATCTCACACAGCAGTATGCACCCTCAGGCCGGCTGGTCAAGGAATGCATACATGTGGCAAGATGTACACTGGATGGCATTGCCAATCATGGAGCTCATTTCCTAATGGGGATTGCACCAGACAGAAATGATAAGTAAAAAGAAATGCAAGTATTAATAAAATACAACCAGCAATTCAGTAAGTCCTCCCTTCCAAACTCCCTTAATCCAAAGTCACTGAATCACAAGTCACACACTTACTTCTGTCGCACTTGCTCTGTCACACAAAGCTCGCGGTCACACTCGCTAGAGAATCAGATATAAAGAGTCTTTTTTTTTTTCTTTTTTTTCCCTTAGCAGCAAATCAGCCTGTATCTCAGTGCACTTCCAAAGTTCTTGCACTTAACGGGGGTAGCCCAGCAAGTCTCAACCACATATAGATAAGTTACATACACTTTAACTACGCAGCACACATTAACTGTTTACAAGCCGGGATGGACAATTAGTCTTTGCTTCTATATACACGTAGGGCATACCAGCCCTTAGGCCCTACGTTTCTCTTGTAGTCCACCCGGTCATGTCAGTAAAGATCCCAATCCGGGTGACCCTTGGGGAGGTGAGCCTCAACATCACGACGGCTCACAAATACTTCCTCCCGTAGGCCTGGTTCCCGGATGAATCCCCACCCGCTGTGCAGGTTGAACGCCGTCACCATACCTACTTTCTTTCCTCAAGTGGTCTCAAGTTATTTTGCTTCCAGGCCCACCATTCCTCACGGCGGCACTGTTGGTCCACCTGGCTGGCTCAGTATTGCTGTTCTGCTAGCTCGGGTTGTTCCCAAACTGGAACGGGGGCACTCTCCTGCACCCCAGTAATGGCAGCAACACCGACTCTCCCGACCTGCCGGTGCTGATGACTGTCCCACCAGAAGACACAGGGCCCAGATGCCCCGATTTAGTCATCGCTGCTACCCTGGTCATCCTTTCTGGGTCCCTCCTGCTCGGAGTCTGGCTGGATGGCTCCTCCAGGACTGCCTCCACCACCACGTCGGGTTCTCCCTCGGGCACCTCCAGGACATCAGGCTCGGCTGGTTCCTCTGGGTCCTCGTTGTCATCTGCAGCTGGCTCGGGATCTTCTGGCACCGTGCGGGGCCTGGATGCCCCGACTTCTGCTACGACAATGGGTTTCAGTCTCTCCTCCAGGAGAACTGGCTGCGGGTTTGGGCTCTGGACCTCCTCGGTGGTCTCAGGCTCACCCGGGGTCGGGGCTCTTGCCTGCGCCTCTGGTTTGGGCCTGTTAACTCCCTGCTGTTCTGGCAGCTGAGACAGCTCGAACCAGGTGTTGGCGCACCACCGCCTGAAGGTCCAGTCCAGTGTCTCTTTCAACTGGACCCTTAAGTCCCAAAACGCGGTCTCCCGAAAGGCAGCGTCCCCTGTGTGGGTCAACAGGGAGGCTGCCCCCGGGCCTCTGGCCTCAGCATGAAACCCGTCCTCCACCTCCTGCATCAAGTCTCTAAGCCTTGTTGCCACCATCTTCACCGACCCGTAGACTGCACCCATCCATCTTTGTCTGTCTACGGCCGCACCGTTCCTGCCGCTTTTTATAGCTTCTAGCAAGGGAACTTTGAACTTTGGCCCGTCCCCTTGTTTTTTCTTTGGCAATAGGGCAGTTTCCCGCCTCAGGCATGGCCCTCCTATGATGAGGGGCAGAGATATTTTCATGGGCCAGCACATTTTGTCAAGTCTTTGCTACCACCATTTTGAGGCCTAGTAGTTCAGTTCGGTAAATAGAGTTCAAGGTGCACAGTACCCGGTTTTACCGGGCACGGGATCCTGTTCGTGATGCCAAAAGCTGACCTACCCCAGGGCCGTGGGGTACTCGGTCTCGGGCGTTAATAAAAGAGGTAGTCACGGGCCTGTGCCCGGGCCTGTGGCCCTGGTGGTCACTTAAAAACATGGAAAAATAAAATAAAGATAATAAAATGTTTGTGACGCCACTCAAGGTATCCGGTAATGATATCGGCACTGCTGCTGACCTCACATGATGATGGATGGGGCAGCTGGATGGTGATGCACCCCGTAGGTGGAGCAGGTTCCCCAGGGCAGAGATGAAAAAATGGAGAATTCACACAGGGAGGCGGCTCATCAGGTGGAGCTACAGGCTGACAGTCTCGATGAGTAGTAGTATGGCTCCTGCAGTGCAAGCAATAATCACACCACATGATCTTAGTCTCTGAACCGGGTTTTACTGGTGACTCGGGCAGCAAAACAGTTCTTTACACACACAGTTCATGGGTACAGCTGGCCTGGGTAGTCACCAGAGATTAGGGAACTCTCTGTGATGTGCCTACTTTGTCTTTCGTCTGTCCTATTTTCCTGCACACAGAGCCCATCGCCGGTCACCATGGATCCTTACCGAGTCTGATGCTCTCGGAGCTTCCAATGTGGAGTCGTCACCTCTGGGCCCCTCTTGGAGTCTTTGCCTCTGGGCCCCCTCCTGGAGTCTATCACTCTCCGGACCTCCGCAATCCTACCTGGGGCTTTAGGGGAATTATGCCAGGGTTGTCACGACCTCTGAAGAGGTGCGTGCTGTCCGGTTTCTCCGGCTCGGGGATAAACACCCGCACCGCATGAGAGCCGGTCTTCCATTGTCGGACTGGATCCCTCCGTCCGGTAGACGTACCAACACAGATTCGGGTGTTAGCTGACACCCTAGGATCCCCTTTGGCTCCCGGGCCAACTCTCCTTAGGTGCCCTCCAATGCGCTACCTGCAGGGTTTCCCTCCAACGACTTTCTCCAACTCTTCTGATTAACTTTCCCGCTCTCCACTTTACCACCTAAGCTCCTCCCACCAGGACCGGTTCCCTAGCAACGGATTAACCTATTGGTCCGCTGAGGTAAGGTGTGTGGATGCGTGTGGTGAGGGTTCCTGATTGACATCCCAGTCCCCTGGTCACAGGAATACTACACACTCTGGTCTGGGTGCAGTACCCCTCTGTGGCGTCCTGACCAGTTGGTGCCACAGCTGCAGGATGCCTGATGCCACAAATCTGAGCGTGTTAAGATTTGTTTTGAGGTGCATGGCAGCACACACCACTCTTAAGACATGAGTCACTTAATTAATCAGGTGCCTCTTACTCCATCACATCCCTTTATCATGACTGAACTGAACAACATTGGTCGTGATGAATCGGGGCCATTGTGCATGGCATGTTACATGTCATAGCTTTGATAACTGTGCTGAAAGATTTATGACCTGTTCCTTGCAGGGTCCATCACATGGTCAAGACAGATTTTTTAGTGACTGGTGCAGACACAACTGGGTTTCAGCAGTTCCTATCCAGGCAAAGTCCATGACATAAGCCTGCGCTGAAGCCAAAGAAGTTACAATTGAGTATAATAATAATAATAATAATAATAATAATATTCATTATTATAGCGCCATTTATTCCATGGCGCTTTACATGTGAAAAGGGGCATTAATAGACAAGTACAATAAACATGAGCAATACAAGGCACACACAAGTACAGAGGACCCTGCCCGCAAGGGCTCACAGTCTACAAGGGATGGGTGTGGATACACTAGGAGAGGGTTGAGCTGGTCATTCGGCGGTTCGGTAGACTGAGGATCATTGCAGGTTGTAGACTTGTCAGAAGAGGTGGGTCTTCAGGTTCCTTTTGAAGGTTTTCACAGTGTGCGAGAGTCTGATGTGTTGGGGCAGAGAGTTCAAGAGTATGGGGAAAGCACGGGAGAAATCTTGTATGCGGTTGTGGGAAGAAGAGATGAGTGGGGAGAAGAGAAGGAAATCTTTAGAGGGTCGGAGGTTGCGTGTAGGTAAGTAACGGGAGACCATGTTACAGATGTATGGAAGAGACAGGTTATGGGTGGCTTTGTATGTCATAGTTAGGGTCTCTGGATAATAGGAAGCTAGTGAAGGGCTTGGCAGAGAGGAGAGGCTGGGGAATAATGGGGAGACAGGTGGATTAGTCGGGCAGCAGAGTTTAGGATAGATTGGAATGATGCAAGAGTGTAGATGGGAGGCCAGAGAGTAGGAGGTTGCAATAGTCGAGGCTTGAGATGATGAGGGCATGCACGAGTGTTTTTGTGTGTTTCTTGGTCAAGGAATGTACATCAACTTTTTGTATTTTGAAAACATACCAGATAATTAAAGTATAAAGATTAAGGCAAGACAAAGTGTGAAATTACACCTAAAAATATATTGACTGTACATCCATCCTCTACCGACTTATTAAAACCCAAACTGGTTTGCCAGAGTATGCATGGAGCCTTCTACTATATTTTTGGTGGGAGCTTAGCTTCTGTCTAACAAAAGGATCAGGACTTAAAATTTTACATACCTAATTCTTCTTTAATCATCTGTTAACTAAGATTTAGAGCCCCCCACTACATTCAGACTGGAAAAAGGGTGTATGGCAGAAACTTATGTGGTGTGTAAGGGTTAGAGATCAGTGAATCAATCCTTGAAGGATCGAATTCTAGTCAAATTAGCTGAATATGGTGATTTCAAGTGAATGCAAACATTTTGAGATTCGATTAATGGTTCACAGAAAATTTAACACAACATGCCCATTTCCATTTCTCACACTGCTGACGCATCAGAGCAACAAAACATCATTTTGTGTTGCATGAGCTTCCCATAGCCCTGCAGTTTTATACATATATAGAGATGCAATTTTATAGATTATCATCCCTTGTACAGTGGTGGTCAGTACCTGGATTATTACAGAGCATCAGTTCCCAGTGGAGTTTGTACAGTAGAGTACTATCTCCAGAGTCACTGGATATAGTAAGTCAGTATGGTCATCTTTCTCTCTCACCTGTAGTTTGTAAGCATGTAGTTTGTAAAGATCTTATGTTCAGCATGGTCCTTTCTCTTTCACCTATAGAGTGTAAACTTCTATTGTCAGCAAGGTTCTGTATCAGCTGTAAAGCATAAGTTGTTATGATTAGAGATGAGTGAACCTTTGGAAGCTCGGAATGTTTCTGTGCGTCGAACTTGCATTGTTCGACCAACAGTTCGCCAATCTTCCGAACCTTATTCAAATGAATTGGAGGCAAAATTATGGGCCTAGAAAACACCTTAAAGGGGGTCCAAAAGCTGCCAAACACAGCTCAAATTGTTTTACAGTGGAGCACCGCTGTTTTGGCGCCGAAATTAGCTTCCTAAACAGTTACTTAGCAAGCTTTAGTGCCACTGTCACACTCAGCATGCTTGCGGGCCCACTCATCAACCTCAGACATCCTCATTATACTTCTCTGAGGTTGTGTCAGGTTACACAGCGGGTATCATGCAGCAGGGAATCCTGCTGTGGCCACGTCATATTGTCTGATTTTGAGAGTGTCTATCCTGAAGCCAACATGTTTTTTTCCTTGCAGATTTGGTGCAGATTTTGGGGCCTAAAAAACTAATTGTGAAATAATTGTGCAAGGAAACAAATAACCAATGTGGGCACAGCACAGGACTTCTGACCTGTCATAGACGTTGCTGGCCTCAAGATAGACATGCAGATTTTGATGCAGATTCTCAAAATCTACATGAGAAGAGCATCAAACAACACACTGTGGGCACTAGGCCTAAGAGGGTCCAGAGAGAGCTGCAGTTGTGGTGAAAGGTCTGGAGGATTCCTCCTGCCCCTTTGCTACTTCCACAGACTTTTAGGGCAGGGGAGGCCAACTACAGTCCTCAGTGCCTGAAAACAGTGCAAGTTTTCAGGATTTACTTAACATTGCACAGGTGCTAATTTAATCACCTGCAGAGGTGATGATTCCTGCACAATGTGCAATGCTAAGGAAAGCCTGAAAACATGCACTGTTTGCAGGTCTTAAGAACTGAACTTGGCCAGCCCTGTTCTATTGGTGCGGGTGTAGTGTCTTGCATTTCCATACGTCACACCTTCAGGCCAGAGGCCTGTGGCTTGTTCAAGCTTGTTCAACTAGTCTCTGTAGGGCAGTATCAATGCACCTGTTTGTAGAAACAGTCCAGCACACAAGAAATTAACTCAAAAAATCTTTACGATAACATAGAAAACAAGTTTCAAACAAACTTAACAATATACACAGTATATAAATATAACAAGAGTCTCAGAGGGATCAGCAGCAGCACACAAACTATTAAAGTAGTTTGAAAGCCATGAAGGGCAGAGTCCTTTAAGATTTTTCAGTTGGACCCCAAAGGCTACATGCATGCCCAGTAGGGGGAAGCACAAACGGTGTAAAATATTGGAAGGGAAAATATAACTTAAAGAGGACCTGTCACCAAAGCAGGCATGGTGATCTAATTACAGCACTGGATACAGCATGTCTGCAGCATGCAGGCAAGGGGTCCATAAGCACTTGAGCAGCCCTGTACCCCGGGATAATACAGTTAGAAAACTTACATGCTACAGCCACTAAGGAGGTGGCTAGGGGCTGCAGCCAAGGGCAGATTCACACCCCCTGCCTGTGTAATCTGCCCACCACTGCCAATCATCCTCTCCCTGTCTGCAGCATTTAAACTGAGTTTTTTTTTTCTCTCCCGTGTAGCTCCGCCCCTCGGGGCCTTCTCTCCAGTTAGCATCCTCCTGACTCTTCTCAAATTGGTCTGTGGTGGAAACCCGACCTACGCCAACCATAAACCACTGCTTGCTCCCCACAACTTCATGAAAGCGACCTCCTCCCAACAAAAATGGTACACAGTCTTTGGGGAAGATTGTCACGCAGCAGGGTGGAGCGGTTGACGTAGCACTGATTCTTAGTGTCATGTTCCACTATGAACCCATACCCCTAATGCTGCTGGAATGCCACCACCTTGTCTTAGGTGCATTGATCGAGGAAGTCTTTAGCCTTAGGCCCATGCGACCAGTCCAGGGCAAATGCATCTGCCTATCAAATATCCTCATAAACAGACACAGGAGGATGAGGTGGTTGATGCCTAGTCGGATAGTTGCTTGGAAGGTGTAGGGGTCCCATTTGGAACTGTCCAAATTGAATAGCTCTGGAGGTGGTGTGGGTGATCCACATTACTGGTAAACAGGCCCTTCTGCCTCCTATACCTCCTGATCTTCCTCCTCAGCCTCCTCATCATGGTCCTGGTCTTAGCGGTATTGGAGAAAGGGATCAATTAGCTGTGACACTGGCTGGAGGTGGAATCTAGGCAGACATGTTCCAAGATCATGTGCAGTCTGACATGTAGTGCTCCCAGTCCCGGATGCCATAGGAAAATTGTCACCCGACTGCTGTGACTAACTTTGCAGGTCTGCATCTGGGATCGGAGCCTAGGATTGGATCCGCACCTCATCGCAGATAAGGCCCAAAGTGGATAGTGCAATGGAGCTCCAGTTCACATACGTCTTCATCTCCTCCTCATGATGCCACTGTGGGTCTGGTTCTGCTGAGTCCAGCCAACCTTCTGCCCCAGGGTGGTAAGGAATATGACATCCTTTGACTCCAGGTCAGCCATGCCTTGAAGGTGATCCATCTCCAAAGTACTGTGTAATGCCATCACGGTACCAAGTTGAACTGTAGTAGCAGATAATGTACATGTGTGGCACTGGAAATGCACAGGTAAGATGGCAGGGAGATGCTAACACAGTTTTGCAGGATTGGGTGTGTTTGCTTACCCTAAGGAGCATGCCTCTTCCATTAAGTGTCAGGATAAAGACCTGAACAATCAGTACTGGATTTTAAAGATTGCACACTTTTGTTACCTAATGCCTAGCTCCTTATTAAAGAGGTTGTCCTGGCTTTATGTAGAATTTATATGTATATCTAGGCTGAAAGTTTTTAATTTACGCCCTGTTAGCATTTTGCAGAATTACCTAGATATCACCTTTTTGCATCTGGATCAGTAGCTTCTGCTATTGACTAGAGGCGTGCTTGTTTTGGAGCCTGGGTGCAGACGTCACAGATGGTCATTACACCCAGGCTCCTACAAACATGACTCTGAATCCTACAGGCCTTCCCCCTCAGACTTCAGCATACTCAGCCACTCCTAGGCGTCCACAGGCCTGCCCTCCAGTCTCTGCATGTCCCCCCACCAAGACTCCTACATGCAGTGGTGTAACTTCAGGCCCTGGGGCCCCGATGCAAAAGCTCCAACGGGGCCCCCAATTATTGCAAATCTTTAATAGTATTAGTCTTTTTCTATAGGCCAAAGGGACTTTTGGGGCCCCCCTAGGCTGCAGGGCCCGGGTGCGATCGCAACCCCTGCACCTATTGTAGTTACGCCCCTGCCTACATGCCCTCGCCAGTACCAAGCATAGTCACACCCCTCGTCCTCAATATGACCACCCATGCCCATTGCACACAACGGTCACCTCCTTCTCTGACACAGTGCACCGAATCTGCAGCTGTGTGAAGGAGATGACCTCTAAGTGCACTAAGCTGCAGAATCGCTACACTGTATCAGTGGAGGAGGTGACCGCTATATGCATTGTGGTGTGTGCACTTACATCTTCCCTCTGTGGCTGCGCTGTCAGTGGAGCGTCCTCTCTCCCACAGCTGCCCGCTGATAAATGATAAATCCACTTGTGTTATACCAATTTTACCTGAATTATTGTATTCACCTAGATCTTCTTTGTGCCATTTTGTCATCTTACATATTCTTACTACTGTTTATTTAATAAAGTGTAATTGCTTTTAACTTTAGCTTCATATTTGTTCAGTTTTGTAATCTGCATCTTTGGAGTGGCTTTTGGATTTTTTTTTATGATGTGTCTGTACATGGGTGTACCCAGGATCAAAACTAGGGGGGGGCAAGCCATGGTCGTTAATGTTGTAAAATTTTTGAACGGAAAGGGTGAATAAAACAAGTCTTGCATCACCTGATGAAGGCAGCGCTCTGCTGCAGAAACGCGTAGTGGCCTGTAAGAGGTTAATAAAGAAACAATTTCTAAAATAACCCTAGTGCCATTTATCTCTAGCCCTAGCGCTCCACAGACCAGGGATTTTTTTACTCTCAGCTTCTTGCACTTGTGCACACCTGGCAAGAGCAGCTCTGGACAAGAGATACCATTAATCCCAGATCCTGAGTTCCATGACCTAGCAATACAACACGGTCACCGATGAAGGACCTGTGGTGACATCAATCCGGTCACGGGACCGCGGCAGGAGCTCGAGCTCCCGGAG
Organism: Allobates femoralis; assembly: GCA_033576535.1. Taxonomy (NCBI): domain Eukaryota; kingdom Metazoa; phylum Chordata; class Amphibia; order Anura; family Aromobatidae; genus Allobates; species Allobates femoralis. The sequence goes on from JARQOC010000003.1 coordinate 221,114,424, forward strand.
CAACTTTCGGTGCCTCCACTATACCTCCAGGCGGAGGTGGATTCACAGGCGTAAGACCGCAGTTGTGCAGGGTTGCACAACCACCTCTGGTGAGTGGCCACACAGCCCTGGGCCTAAATCCACTTCAAAAACTTTCTTCACATGCGCTCCCACCCCCTCCCCCATTTTGTCTTGCAGATCAATAATGATTGACACATCACTCACGAGCACCAGCGATACTCGCCGAATATCGAATAATGCGAATAAAGCGTACTATCCGTACGAATAGCAAATATTGATTACACTTGCTCATCACTATTATAGACCCATTGGAAAACATGGGATTTATGGTTAAATGTCTGTATGCTTGGTAGCTTTCTCTCAATTTTATTTTCTGCAGAAATTACTTAGCTTACCTTTTTGGAACCAGTTTCTTATATCCATTTAGGCAGCCTTGATGTCTGTCTTCTAAATGTAAATAAAAAAGTAAACTAATAAATAAGTGGAATAAATTTGCATGACTAGTTCTTTTAAAAAAACAGGTGTGCTCACATGCTGCGTATTTATGAGTAAATGAAGTAAGGCGCAGCTCCGTAATGCATCCCAGCAAAAGCAACGCTTTTGCTGAAATGTGTTCACATGCAAAGCGCATCGGTAAAAAGAACCACCATGTGATTTCTTTTTGCTATTTCTTTCTGCACTTTTTACTCACCTCGTCGGGTTCCCACAGTGATCGCTCCTCATGTCGTCACCGTAGGACCTGGCGCAGGACCTTAAACTACACCATGCGACCGGCAACATCACCAGTCACATAGTGCTTCCGGGTCTTAGAACCCGGCGGCCCGGTAGGTGATCAGAAGATACCAGTGGTCACCGAGGGAGCCCGGCAAGGTAAGTATAAAGCTCAGGAAAAAATATTATTTTTTTTGCTTATAAGCAGCGGTGAACCTAGCCACACTGCTGCATGAGGCGAACTTAAAAACGGCGCCTCCCCCACAAACACATATACAGCCCCCCCATAGAGCTCCGATCTATGATGGGTGCAATATGTGGGGCTGTATATGATAGAGGAGCCACAGTGGCGTAACAATTGCAGTCGCAGGGGTCGAAGCTGCAATGGGGCCCGGACATACAGGAGCCCGCACCACCAGCCTCCCCCTGTGCCATCACTGCGCAGCAGCACACGGGCCGCTAAGGGTCCCGTGTGTTTCACTGAGCCTCCTGCTATCCATTGCCGCTCCCATGTGCTTCCTTTTACCACAGAGGTGATGCTGTGCGTTGCACAGTGGAACGAGTAAAAAGCAGGAAGCACAACCTACTCCTAGTGTGGACTAGGCGGCACTTCCAGCTTTTATGCGTTACACTGTACAACGCTCGGTGTCACCGCCTCCTCCTCTATCTTCATTTTTGGGAAGCTGCAGTGGAACCAGAAGAGGTAAGTACAGTTTTTTTTAAGGAGTACACGCTGGCCAGAGGAGTATGGGGGGGAAAGGGGGTGGCTCACCGTGAGTGCATTATACTGTATGGAGATTTATGAGGCTGTACTGTGCTATATGGATTATGGAAGGCTGTACTGCTAAACACAGGACTGTGAGGGTGCATTACAATGTGTAGAGGGCTAAATGGAGAACTATGGGAGTGCATTATACTGTATGGAGGTGCATTATAATGTATGAAGGCATACGAGGCTACATTATACTATATAGAGGATAGTGGGGTTGCATTATGATAATTGGATGACTATGGGGGTACCTTATGAATGGGGGACTATGGGATGCATTATAATACATAGAAACCTATAATGGGAATACATTGTAGTGTATGGAGGAATGTGGGGATGCATTATAAAAATTGGAGAACTATGGTGGCAGAGGAGGAGGACCATATAAACCATGATGGGGGACATTAATACATAATGAAGGGGGAGAGGGGTCAATTTGTGAGTATAGGATTTAGAATGTTACACGGGGCCCATACATCTGACCAACGTGCACGGGAAGGTGGGGTGCCTAAATTGCGCACCTGTGCCCATCAGACTTGTTACGCCACTGGGGAGCCCTATGGGGGCCGGGGGCTGTATATGACATGGGAGCCCTATGGGGGGCTGTATATGAGATGGAAGTACCATCTCTCATATACAGCCCCCCACAATGTCCCATAGGGCTCCCATCTCATATACAGCCCCCATAGAGCTCCCATATCATATACAGCCCCCTTATAGGGCTCCCATATCATATATAACACCGCCATAGGGCACCCAAATCATATTCAGCCCCCTCATAGGGCTCCTGTATCATATACAACCCCTCCATAGGGCTCCCATTATGAGAGCCCTATGGGGGGTTGTATATGATACGGGAGCCCTATGTGGTGGGCTGTATACGATATGGCAGCCTTATGGGAGGGCTGTATATGATATGGGAGTTCCATATCATACACAGCTCCCCTAATGCCCCATAGGGCTCCCATATCACATATAGCCCCATAGGGCTCCCATGTCATATACAGCCCCCCCCATAGGGGTCCAATAATGGGAGCCCTTTAGGAGTCATATATATGAATATAGGAGCCGTATAGGGATGCTGTATATGATATGGGAGCCTATGGGGGGCAGGGGCCAGGGCTGTATATGAGATGGGAGTACATGTCATCTCATATACTGCGTGCAGCCCCCACATAAGGCTCCCATATACAACCCTCTGGGCTCCCATCACCCCAACCCCCCACATCACTTTTTTTTACATACATGATCTATTTTTTAACAGTTGTCCTCTTCTTATGATGTCTTCTTGTTGTCTCTTCACTTGTAGCAAGCCTTCAGAGCTCTTAGCTCCAGCCTCCCTCCTCACCACCAGGCCAGCAGTGTCCCCACTCCCCAGACAGACACTACTGCTCCAGCTTGCACCACAGCCTGGGACTCAGCACTCTCAGTGCAGCGGTGGTGAGGTCTCACACTACATACAGTAACATCACTGTTCTGTGTTCCCCTGCAGGCCTGCCAGACAGTGCCTGCCGAGCTGATCTGCAGTCGGCAGGCACTGTCTGAGGCTGCTGATGCTGAGGGCGCCCGCTGCCCGGCGATGTGAGTACTGATGATCCACGGTCCACCCTGCGCCCTGCCTGCAGTGCTGGGGGCTGCTGCATCTGCCGGCCCGCCGCCCCGCCGCCCCATGTCACACACGGGCGGCGCTGTGCGGCTGGCACTGTGTCATGTCACAGAGACGTGACTCAATCACAGTAACACAGTAGGTGCCAGGTGGGGTGCGCAAGTGTGCACAGACAGTGCCGCGCTCACCCGGGGGGGGGGGGCAGCCTCTTGGGGGGGGCACCTGCCCCCCCTGCCCCACGCTGGGTACGCCCATGTGTCTGTACCTATGTGATCCTTACAAATTATTATTCACTATGCCCCCTGTGGAATTATTATTTCTCACTGTATTGAAGTCTGTGCAAAATTTATCTGCTGGAAAACAATTTTGTTGGGGTGGCATTTGGCAAAGTCAGCAAATTTTTGTTTCAGAAGATCTGCTTAACTATAGTAGGGGTCTAAAGAGAATGAAGCTACTGACCAATAAAAGCCTGTCTTGACAATACTCGTCAGCTTATTTGCCAGATCCGATTAAAATAATTACCTTTGCCAATTTCTTTCATGGCATTATCCTAGAGGAAATGTGTGCTGAAAGAAATACATAAATAGCAGAATGAGAACTAAATGAGAATCTTATTGGTTATGCACATGTGTATAAAATTGTAGTAGAATTTCACATATAATTGTTTTCCCATCAAACATATAACATTGATACGAAAAATTGAAATACCATAACTGCTGTCTAGACAGTACTAACGATTATTGTAACCTCACAGGCAAAATGATTTTTCCGGTTTCACATTTTATGGAATAAAATGTGAAATAGATTTTCACCATAAGGATTCAAGTTTAGCAGAATTGATTGCTCTTCACAATACCAAACTCTCAGTTTTCCTGAGTGCATTTTAATACGCACTAGTTAATCCAATCTATTTTTTCTTTACATAGATCACTGGTCATGATGAACTGCAACACATCACAAGACACTGCGAGGAGAGAAACCGAGAAAGAGGGAGAGAAAGCCTGAGGGAGTAAGATTCCTTCAAGATTCCTCCCTGGAAATGAACCAAGATTTGATATAAACCTAGAAAAGCAAGGTTGTTTTTCAGGATATTGCATTTCCAAATTATTTTGCTAAGAGCGTTGCCAAAAAACTTTCCATTTATGAATTAGTGGCAACCTTGAACATGTATAGTAGGAGAAAGGGAGAAACAGATAGATAAAGCAAAAAAGAAAAACAAATAACTGACCAGCTCATTCAACAGCAACAAAGCAATGTGAACAGGTGTAAGTGACTCACCGTTGCCGGATGCTCACGTCTCAGGCGATGCAGCACTTGTCACGGTTCCGCGCCTGAGGCTGTGGGGCCCGGTGGTCAGATCAAAAGGGGATGAACGGATGGGAATAATTCTTGTTTGTCGTGATGCCACCTGTGGGAGTCGGTGAACGCACCGGCATTGCTTGGGCCTCCGGGGGATGTGCGGCAGCTAGATGGGATGCTCCCCACAGGATGAGCAGGGGTCCCGGGGCCAGGAGCTGCACTTGATGGAACACAGCAGCCCAGTAATTCTGAGTATTCAGAGTTAATAACAGTTTGGAAGAAAGGCACGGACACCAGATTCCTCTGTAACGGGTCTTTACTGTAACGGTTGATGCGATACACGGTATACAGTCTGGTGAGGTAACGGACCGGGTGGTCTCAGCGATGACTGGTCTTAGTCCAGGGCTCCACGGTGTTCCTCCTTTATCTAACTTTCCTGTCCTAGTTGCCGATGTCGCCTTAGGGTGCCATTCGAGGTACAAGGGAGGCTCTTTATGATTCCCTGCCGGTGTAATTGCTCGGTTGGAGGGGCCTGTTTCCCTGTGGTGGGTACTTCGCTGGCAAGACGGGCTTGGTTGCGGCTGCAGTGAGGTGCTCCTAAGAAGCGGTCCCTTCACTCTGGTTTGCTGAGCGGCGGTGGACGTCTGCTCGCGTCGGAACCAGTGATCCGGTGGTTTGGGCACGGCTATGTTTGAGCCCGTTCGGTAGCTGCCCGTGTTCCGATCTGGGTCACCGCTTAATGGTCCCAGCCGGTAGGTTGGTTTTCAGGGCTGCACAGAACTGTGCAGAGCCTGCTCCTTCTTCCTTCCTCTCCTACACTCTACACCTACACTCCTCCCACCAGGACCTGATTGGCCCTCTGCCTCTAAGTGGTGTATGTGGTGTACGGAGCTCTGGGTTTAACCATGTCAGCACTGAGACGGAAGATATTACATCTTCAGTCAGGGATGCAATACCTTCCTGTGACGCACTCGTTGCGGGGCGCCACATAAGCTGCTATGACTGCATAATACTTAAAAGAATACAGCAGCACTTTGTAAGTATTAAGATGTAAGCAAACTTAGATTGTATGAATATGCTATATAGCATTAATGCAGTTTAAATGTAACATATTTTATGTTTGCTTATATCTTAGCATTTACAGAGTGCTGCTGTATTCTTTTGTTTGTGTATTACGAAGTCATAGAATGCAAGCTGCCAGGTGACTCCAGGCCACACTGCACTGCTTGAGACTCAACGACTGTGATGAGCGGTGACGTGCCTGAGCGCTCTCCACAGTTGCCGGGCCTCACACGCAGCCTGACCCGGAGTGACTTGGTGAGCAGCAACCCTGAACAGCGGAAAAGCTACTAAAGTCACTGCTCTTCAGAGGCGGCGAGTCTCATGAGTGTTCCGACATTCCTAGTCACTCTGCGCTCTAAACACATTGGAATTGCAGGGATTTTTTGTTGTTGTTGTTTTTAATAATGTGGTAAATGAGGGAAAGTGTCTTGGTTTATTTCTCTGTGTTTATATGTTTGAGTTTTTTTCAGATATCCTTTTGTGTACTACGGTGGAGCTCCATGTTTTTTTATTAAATAAAATGTGAAATGAGGGAAAGTATAGAGGAGTATTTCTGGAAACAATTTTTTTGTGAATATGTGTATCTGTTGATGTTCCCCAGGTTTCAGTTCTAGAACCCCTGTTCTTCTCCATGTACATCTTCTGCCTGGGACAGCTCATAGAGTCCCATGGTTTTCAGTATAATCTATATGCAGTTGACACACTAATCTACTACCTCTTTGTACCCGATTTTACCATTTTACTAACCAGAATCCTACAGTGTCTGTCTGCTATTTCATCCTTTTTCTCTGCTCGATTTCTAAAACTCAACACAGAGAAAATGGAGTTCATCTTTCCTCCTCTTTAATCAATCCCCCACACCCAACGAACCTATCCAATAAACTCGATGGCTGCTAACTCTCCCCAGTAGCACATGCTCACTGCCGCAGGGTAACTCAACTCCGCTTGTCTGGTGTCCCTTCTAACACTCTTGTACCCTACATTCTGTCCTAAGCTCTGCTGCCTGACTAATTCACCTGTCCCACAGTTATTTCCCAGCCTCTCCTTTCTGCCAATCCTTTCACTGGCTTCCCATTTCCCAAAGACTCCAGTTCAAAACCCTGACCATGTCTAACAAAGGCATCCCATGTAGACTGTGAACCCTCGGGGCAGGGTTCTCTTTCCTCCTGTACCTGTCAGTGTCTTTTAGTGTTTCGTGAATATGGTACTTGCCTCTATTGTGTACCCCTTTTCATATTTAAAGCACCATGGAATAAGTGTCACTCTAATAATAAATAATAATATAATAGACATCCTCTCATTACTAACCCCTGGGCTTTATGCCAGCTGACACTAAACAGCTGACATCAACCCCAAAAACCAACAACCCAATTGTCACCGCACCAGGGCAATTGGGAAGAGCTACGTCGAAGTACCAGAATTGACGTATCTTCTGAGGTGACTGTAGACCAGTATTTTTAGGCTGGAATGGGCCCAATAATCATGGACCATCCCAGCGTGGTAATACCACCCCACTACTGACTACTTTACTTTTGCTGGATATTAAAAATGGGGAGGATCCACATCAAATTTTATTTTCATTTAATTATTTATTTATTTGGTTAATAGCTATAAAATTTATTTATCTATGCGCTATCTATCAATCTTTGCACATCTTTAATTTTAATGCCATGCATTTTTTTCTGATAAAAAAGGAGGGGGAACAAGAGGCGCAATAGTGCCCTATCAATGTGGCACTAAGTATGTGAGCGGTGAAAATAGGGATTCACTCACCTGGGGCAGTTGTGTGACCCACAACTGGCTTGAAGGCGTTTTTTATGATCGTTACCAGATAGCCGCTGCAGGACTTCCACCGTCCACACAAGTGTGGAAATACATCAGATGATAGGGAAAATGGTGTCTCAACAGTCTGCGCTGCCACGATCATCCAATCCAAAGAAAACACGTGAAGATGGAACTTCCATGAAAATCTTTATTTCCTCCTGCCTCCTACGCTTTTCGGTGCCCTCCTGGCACCTTCCTCAGGGTTACCTTATATGGCCTTATATGAAATCTGTCAGCAGCTTGCTGTAGGAGTTAACACACAGATTTAAGTGATACCTCTTTAATCGTGTGCTGTTGTTCCCTGCAATGTTTGATTTAGCTTCATTATATTATTATTGCTGGACTAGGTCGGCTAGTCTACTTGCCCCCTACTGATAAGCAGCTCAATGCCTATATACTTTGTACATAGAGAGTCTAGAGTGGACAATGGCAATTTTGTCAGCTCTGCTGCATTGCTAATAGTCGGCTTGTTTCAGAACCACTGAACCCAATAAACAAAGTGATACATCATTGAATTCAGGGTCTATTTACCTACATCATGCGACTCTCAGATGAGGTAGCCTGTTTGGCAGGTTAATAGTTAACATTACAGCCTTATGTTAGAACATGTTGGGAGACCTGATGTGATGTCATAACCATGTGACTACAATAGGCGGAGCTAAGTCCCGATAACATAATATGAGTCTGCTTGCTTAGCTCCGCCCACTATAGTCACATGATCGTTACATCACACAGGTCTTTTAGCCATGCAAATTAATAGTGAGTTAACTATTATCCTGCCAGACAGTTTCCCTCCTCCAAGGTGTAGACTGAAATGTCAGTGTATAAATGCTTATTTTCCACTTATAACATTACACTATGAGCTCAGACAGGGATGATTAGAATAGGACTATGAAGCTGCAGGTACTGATAGTGATAGCTGGGGAGGCATAAACCACCTGACAGGTTCCCTTTAAAGGAAACCTGTCACCCAAAATCAGGTTCCTAACCTCTTAATACCTGTCTCTGCAGCCTTACACTACTATCTAAGACATTCCTGGGTGAACCTTTTTTAGTAATATAGGAGTAGAATAAAGTAGTTTGCAAACTTACAAAATCCAGGTTGAAGTAGAAGAAAAAAGCGCCACTCACCGAGGATGCTGTATGCGGTGTCCTTTATTGGGGTTGCCAGTACATAGTGCAGGGAGGGGGAACCGGTGACACATGGATGGCTTAGATAGTAGTATAAGGCTGCAGGGACAGGTATTAAAAGGTTAGGAACCTGATTTTGGGTGACAGGTTCCCTTTAGGTAAAAAAATATTCTTCTTACATGGCCGCGGTCCTAGAGCATCATCTTCTTGTTTCTGAAAGTGATGCTATATGCCCGCGATGTGCAGCTGATGTCAGCTACCAATCTCTGATTGGCTGGCAGCTATTTTAACTATTGCGGTGCAGAAAGGGTTTACTGCACTGCAATATATTTCATCTGACTGTGCGGCCTAGTACCCACAATAATTTGAAATCAGTGGGAGTCCAGAACCAGCTGTAATTACAACAGTCGGTTCCCCTAAACCATAGATAACCAGCTGAATCCCACCCTGATATAATGTGCATAATCAAAAAAAATAACCGGACGCTCCCTAGTGTTGAACTGTAACTAAAAGGATATGTTAACTATATGCAGACGTAGAAGGTACTAAGAGGTGTGCTAACTACCAGGAACAACAATTTTTTGACACCTTGAGATATAGAAGAATCAGCTGCAGCTCTTTACATCTAAATGGTTCAGCTACAGGATACATCTGTGGAATCTAGTGATGATTACAACTAAAATGATTAGTAGTTAATTAGGCATATACATCAGATAATAATTAATTTGAATAAACTATTTTTTTACAATTTTTTTTTAATTTACACTTACTGGGTCAGTAATGATGACATCTGATAGACCCCATTAATAAATTATTACCCTGTTTGTGACCTCACCAGGGCACTCAAGAAGAGCCCGATAAAATGCCAAAATTGGGTCGTGTAATGAATGCACCACTTCTGGGGGGCTGCACGCAGCTATTTTAAGGCTGGGAAGGGTACAATAGCCTGGGCCTGCCCAGCCTGCTATTACCAGCTCACAACTGTCTGCTTTAGGCTGGGGTCACACACACAGATATCTGTGCAGATATTGTTCACAGATCTCTGGTTGAAGTGAAATCATGGACAAATTGGTCTATTTGTATATGGCCACAAAATGGATCAATTTGTCCATGATTTCACTTCAACCAGAGATCTGTGAACAATATCTGCCAAGATATCTGTGTGTGTGACCCAGCCTTACATTGATTGGTTATCAAAAATGTGGGGGAACCACACGTTTCTTTTATTGATTTTTTTATTCATTAGGTTAAACCAGGCTAAACAGATAAATTACCAGTGTGCATGCATATTTATTTTTTTTGTTTGCAAATTTCAGAATTTTTCAGAATTTTCATGGAAAGCTGACACTTTTGTAGGCTATGTTCACACTGTACATTTTTGATTCATTTTATTTTTGGTGTTTTTCGCTCTTTTTCAGCTGGAAATCTGGATCTGCTTTTCAAAAAATAGATTATCCATATCTGATCTGTTTTTGATCCATTTTAACTGCACCTTTTTCTTGTGTTTTTTAAGCCCATACAGAATGATTTCAATAGGAAAAGCGGATCAGAAAAGCATACACATAATTGACATGCTACTTCTTTTCGCGGATCACTTTTCAAAGGGAAAAATGCACCAGGACATGAAAGCACAGATAACAGCAGCAAAACTTGAAAACCAATTGACTTTGCTAGGATTCCATTTCTGTGATGCATTCACTGCATTTTCACTGCAAAAATGGATCAAAAAAGCACAGTGTGAAAATATCCTTACTCTGTAGCAATTTCATCACAGCAGTCATTATTACCATAAACAGAAATACAATGAGTGGTAACACATACAGTGCCTACAAGTAGTATTCAACCCCCTGCAGATTTAGGTGGTTTGATAAGATGCAAATAAGTTAGAGCCTTCAAACTGCAAACGAGAGTAGGATTTATTAACAGAAGCATAAACCTTACAAACCAAAATGTTATGTTGCTCAGTTGAATTTTAATAAATTTTAAACATAAAAGTGTGGGTCAATTATTATTCAACCCCTAGGTTTAATATTTTGTGGAATAACCCTTGTTTGCAATTACAGCTAATAATCGTCTTTTATAAGACCTGATCAGGCAGGCACAGGTCTCTGGAATTATCTTGGCCCACTCCTCCATGCAGATCTTCTCCAAGTTATCTAGGTTCTTTGGGTGTCTCATGTGGACTTTAATCTTGATCTCCTTCCAAAAGTTTTCAATTGGGTTAAGGTCAGGAGACTGACTAGGCCACTCCATCACCTTGATTTTTTCCCTCTTGAACCAGGCCTTGGTTTTCTTGGCTGTGTGCTTTGGGTCGTTGTCTTGTTGGAAGATGAAATTACGACCCATCTTAAGATCCTTGATGGAGGAGCGGAGGTTCTTGGCCAAAATCTCCAGGTAGGCCGTGCTATCCATCTTCCCATGGATGCGGACCAGATGGCCAGGCCCCTTGGCTGAGAAACAGCCCCACAGCATGATGCTGCCACCACCATGCTTAACTGTAGGGATGGTATTCTTGGGGTCGTAGGCAGTGCCATCCAGTCTCCAAACGTCACGTGTGTGGTTGGCACCAAAGATCTCAATCTTGGTCTCATCAGACCATAGAACCTTGAACCAGTTTGTCTCAGAGTCCTCTAAGTGATCATGAGCAAACTGTAGACGAACCTTGACATGACGCTTTGAAAGTAGAGGTACCTTACGGGCTCGTCTGGAACGGAGACCATTGCAGGAGTACGTTACTTATGGTATTGACTGAAACCAATGTCCCCACTGCCATGAGATCTTCCCGGAGCTCCTTCCTTGTTGTCCTTGGGTTAGCCTTGACTCTTCGGACAAGCCTGGCCTTGGCACGGGAGGAAACTTTCAAAGGTTGTCCAGGCCGTGGAAGGCTAACAGTAGTTCCATAAGCCTTCCACTTCTGGATGATGCTCCCAACAGTGGAGACAGGTAGGCCCAACTCCTTGGAAAGGGTTTTGTACCCCTTGCCAGCCTTGTGACCCTCCACGATCTTGTCTCTGATGGCCTTGGAATGCTCCTTTGTCTTTCCCATGTTGACTATGTATGAGTGCTGTTCACAAGTTTGGGGAGGGTCTTAAATAGTCAGAAAAGGCTGGCAAAAGAGATTATTAATCCACACATGTGAAGCTCATTGTTCTTTGTGCCTGAACTACTTCTTAATACTTTAGGGGGACCAAACAGAATGCTGGTGGTTTGAGGGGTTGAATAATAAATGACCCTCTGAATTAACTTTTAACGCTTTACAAAAAAAAAAAATTAAAAATTCTTTTTGGCTGCAGTGCATTTCCCATTTCCAGGCTGATCTACAGTCCAAATGTCACAAGGCCAAGTTAATTCCGCATGTGTCAACCAGCTAAATCTGCAGGGGGTTGAATACTACTTGTAGGCACTGTATATAGTAGGGATTTGCTCTGGTAGGTAGTGGTAGGGACGCAGTTATGAGGCAACACACAGGCCCTTTTCACATAAATGCGCTCAATGCGCTGGGCTGCTCTGCCTGCCCTACGCCAGCGCAAATGTTGGTGCAGGTGCAGTTACAGGCAGCTGCAGCCTAGCGCACAGGCGCATAAATGGCGATTTTCTGCACTGCCCTGCACTTTCCTCCACATTACCTTGTATAGGCAGCACACGCTCCGAAACCCCGGAAGCGCAAGTGAAATCTTCCACCGTTACCGCGCATGCGCTTCTTGAAGCGCACCTGGAAACGCATATTGTGACGTTTCTGGGTGCGCTTCAACAAGCGCATGCGTGGTGACGGCGGCAGATTTTCACTCGCGCTTCCGGGGTTTCGGAGCGCGCGCTGCCTATACAAGGTGATGAGGAGGAAAACGCAGGGCAGCGCAGAAGTTCGCCATCTATGCGCCTGTGCGCTAGGATGCAGCTGCCTATAACTGTACCTGCACCAGCATTTGCGCTGGCGTAGGGCAGGCAGAGCAGCCCAGCGCATTGAGCGCATTGATGTGAAATAGGCCACAGGCTTAAATTCCAAACTTCAGTATTTTATTCACACTTTAAAACAGCAGGTGGCAGAAAGAAAAAAAAAAAACAACGTAAATGTACTCCAACTTGGAGAACCATCGGTCTCAGACTCACCCTTGCATGGGCCGGGCTTAACTAAGCAGCTGCCTGGTCACCACTAGCAATATGGATAGTTGCAGGCCACAGGCAACCACCAGGTGCCATTCCCAGGGTTGCTTTGATTCTTGTCACAGACCTTTGCAGCATATATGTCCAGAGGATATGACACATTCAGGCTTAATCCAGCCTAGCTCCTCCCACACAGAGGCTTGATTGCTGCAGCTGTGCATATCAGGTGTTGTCCTGAAAGCCTGGAGATTTAGGCTGGCTTTGTGGCGCCCCACAACGAGTGCATCACAGGAAGGTATTGCATCCCTAACTGAAGATGTAATATCTTCTGTCTCAGTGATGACGTGGTTAAACCCAGAGCTCCATACACCACACAACACACTAGAGGTAGAGGGCCAATCAGGTCCTGGTGGGAGGAGTGAAAGGAGTAGTGTGTGTGGGAAGTGAGTAAGTTAGGAGTCAGGAGGAGAGAGAGAGAAGGAACAGGACCTGCACAGTGCCGTGCAGCCTGGCACTGAACTTGACTGGCAGGGCACCATCAAGCGGTGACTCAGACCGGACACAGGCAACGAGCGGGTCAAATTATACCTGTGCCCCAAACCACCGGATCACCGGTTCCGAGGTGAACAGACGTCCACCGCCGTTCTGCAAACCGGAGTGACGGAGTAGCTTCCTAGGAGCACCTCACTACAGCCACAACCAAGCCGTCTTGCCAGCAAGATACTCACCTCAGGGAAACAGGCCCCAGAAGCCGGGATTCGAGCCGGTAGGGAGTCCTTCAGAAGTCTTCCCCATACATCGAACTGGCACCCTAAGGCGACAACGGCAACTAGAAAAGACAGTTAGATAATGGAGGAACACCGTGGAGCTCTGGACTAAGACCAGTCATCGCTGGGATCACCCGGTCCGTTACCTAAAGACTGTATACCGTGTACCACACCAACCGTTACAGTAAAGACCCGTTACAGAGGAATCTGGTGTCCGTGCTTTTCTTCAGAACTGTTATTAACTCTGCACACTCAGAACTACCCGAGCTGCAGTATTCCATCCGGTACAGCTCCTGGCCCCGTGGACTCCTGCTCATCCTGTGGGGAGCATCCCATCAAGCTGCCGCACATCCCCCGCCGGTGCAATCACCGGACTCCCACAGGTGGCATCACGACAATCAAGAAACATCCCCATCCTTTAATCCCCTTTGATCTGACCACCGGGCCCCACAGCCTCAGGCGCGGAACCGTGACAAGTGCTGCATCGCCTAAGACGTGAGCATCCGGCAATGGGGAGTCAGCTTCACACCATGATTTTTTGGATTTGGGGCTGTCCGGTGTGAAGGGGCCAGGTAGGGAAGGGGCTTCTCCACGAGTCTTTAAATTCCCAAGACGTGATACAAACCTTTGCATGTACCACTTTATCTACTGCTTATGTCTCCTCCCCCTCCTCTAGGTCCTTCAGCCGCACTCTCGACCTCTTAATGCTTCAAAAGTCCAGGTGCTGCCAGGGCTCACTGCCATCAGTCAATGTTGAAATTAAAATGCCTTGTAGATGTGCGTAAACAGCTGAAGAGTTATGTACAGTTGTGCAGGCCACATTTCACCAATGGCTGTATCCACTAAGCCTGGAGCCAGGGAAGGCCGTGTGCAATAACAGTGCAAACCTGGTGAAGGCCCTATGTCAGGGCAAACTTACATACATGCCTTGCAGGGCTCACATCCTCAACCTGATTGTCAAGCAATTTTTACGCCACTATCCTGGCCTGGAAGAGCTGCTGCACAAGGCACGGTCACTGTGTGCTCGCCATTCTCACCAAAAGGCTCTTCGAATAGCATTGCTACAGAAGTCTTTCGTACAACCAGTTAACCGTTTAATATGTGATGTGCTGACACTGTGGAATTAAACTCTGCGCATGTTGCAGCGACTGTGGCAGCAGTAACAAACCTTGGTGCAGTATGTAATAATGCATACAATGACTCAAAGAAAGCTGAATGTGGTGCAAATGACACTTGCAGAATATGGGCACAGATCATGGACCTCTGCACCCTTCTGCACAGTTTAGAAATGGCTACTAAGATGGTTAGCGCTGACAATGCCATCATCAGCATCACTATACCGGTCATCTACGTGCTAGAGCAAACTTTGAAAAGTCTGTGGGATGAGGTGGTGGTACCAGAGATTGAGGAGGAGGAAGAAGAGGAGAATGCGGAAAGGTTACCAATGTCTCAAAGGTCCATACTCTCATCACACAGCCAGGTGGCATGGCAGAGTGGAGTACAGCGACATAAGGGGGCTCATGATACCAGACAAGTGGTTAGTGAAGGTGCAGGAGCTGATGAACAAATGGAGGAGGACAAGGATGAAGAGGTGAAGGGCACAGAACAGTCAGGAGATTAGAAAGAAATGATTCCTCTTTCTGTTGACCAAGGTTGGTGGGGGGAGAGGATGGAGAATGGAAGCTCTATTTTTATGCCACCACCAACATAACAAAGACTTGGACTTCATGGATGCATCAAATACATAAGTGCCTTCTTGCTGCACTATCTGCAAAATGGTGCCCATATCATTAGGATTCGAATTAGTGATGACTATTTGGTTGCCCCACTCTTGGATCTGTGGTACAAGTGTAAATTTAGTCAGATGCATCCTGCTTTGGAAAGGGACATGTGCATACTGGAGTATCAAAAAAGGCTTGTAGACGATCTTTGGTCTTTTTTTCCCAAACATAGCAGTGACGGACACAGTTCGCATCACAATCACAGATCTACACTTCCAACCCAAGGGACATTGAGTCATCACTGTTGAAAGATTAACAGCAGCAGTTTAACTTTCAGAAGCAATTTCTGGGAGTTGTTTGACCAATTTTTTAAACCAGCCCATGCACCAGCAAAAGTCTGACACATAGTGAATGACTGGACAGGATGGTGCAGGAGTATCTAGAACTCAATTTCCATGCCATCAGGGGATTTTGGACCCTTTTTAATTCTGGGCTTCAAAAATGGAGGTGTAACCTGAGCTCACCAGTCACGCCTTGGAGGTTTTATCATACCCAGCAGCCAGCATTCTATCAGAACGTGTCTTCAGTGCTGCTGGTGGTGTCCTGACAGATAAGTGCATCAGGCTGTCCCCTGAAAGTGTAGACCACCTAACTTTCATCAACATGAACAAGTCATGGATCTCCAAGTACTTTTCTACCCAGTAGCAGACTGGTCAGACTAGGCGACATTGTACTTTTCCATGTGCTGCATTGATTTTGCCATTATACCATTTTTATTCTGGGTCAAAATATGCTACTTTGGTGGAATCTGGCCCTAATTTTTTGAAATGTGGAGACTCTTCTTGGGGTCTCATCCTTATCTGTTTCCTGAATGTAGCAGGCCTCTCTGAGCAAGATGCCTACACTTGTAACTCATCCCCCTGTTACTAATCAATGCTTAACTTACAAATGCTAGGCCACGTACTGTTCCAGACCCTTTGCCATGCATCCATGCTGTGCTATTATACAATTCTTATTCTGGGTCAATTAATGCCACTTCGGTAGTATCTGGCCCTAATTTTCTGAAATGTGGAGACTCTTCTTGGGGTGTGCTTCTTGTGTTTTGTGAATTTAGCAGGGCTCTCTGAGCACCATGCCTACACATGTTACTGACCCACCTTGATCCTTCTTCCTGTAGTACTCTGTGAACTTAACCTCCCTAACGGTTTTCCCGAGTCTCTCTCGGGTTGAAAATGTTGTACCCAAAGCGATTACCCCGAGAGAGACTCGGGGTAAGTGCCTATTGTCACATCTGAGCCCCTCTTACCCCATCCTGGTGGTCTAGCGGTGTCCCCTTGTCATTTCTGTGTCCTTCCCGATGGAGGCTGCCATGTTGCTTCCGGGATCCGTCTCTCTGAGCCGCAGAGGCTCATGGGAGGTCGGCCTTAAAGTGACACACACATAAATAAAGTTAAAAAAAAAAAAAGTGAAATTCAGTGAGATTTTCTGTCAGACTCGGATATATCATTGTATACACTGAGATCTGACTTTTTCTCATCTTCACTGCGTATTTTGCTATCATGGCAGCAAAGCGTCGCAGCTCCAAAGCGGCTGTGAATGCGATGGATGACAGCGGCAGCGACATTGAGCCATTTGCGGACGTAAGCGACAGCGACAGCGATTCGTGGCAGGAATCGTCTGACAGCGACAGCGACAGCGACGATGGTCCACTTGACGTCCGTGATGCCCGCACTTGGTGCCATATTGACTGCAGCCTGGATGAGGTACCGCCGCCAAGATTCCCCTTTACCGGATCACCAGGTATGAAGGTGGACATTGACCCCAGTGACCCCTTGGCGTACCTCAAATTATTCCTGACGGACGACGTCATTGCCAAAATTGTCGCCGAGACAAATCGGTATCAGCAGCAGTCCGCTACTGCGCACACCCGGTTTTCCCGTAACAGGAAATGGGAACCGGTGACCAAAGAGAACATTTGGCAGTTCCTGGGACTAATTCTTCTTCAGGGGGTGGTGGGGAAACCCCTGCAGAAATGGTATTGGACCACCAATAAATTACTGGAGACCCCATTTTTTGGCACTGTCATGTCGGAGTGCCGATTTTCTCTGATCATGAAATACCTCCATTTCACCAACAATGAGGATTTTGACGCAGCCTCACATCCGGCGCCAAAGCTCAAAAAAATCTGGGAGGTGTACCAGCTGATCCGCAGTAATTTCCAGCAGGCCTATGTGCCAGACAGAGACGTCAGTGTGGACGAAAGTCTGATGGCTTACAAGGGTCGCCTCAGCTGGATCCAGTATATTGCGTCCAAGAGAGCCCGGTTTGGCGTAAAATCGTATATGCTCTGTGAGTCGGCCACCGGCTACATCTGGAATTCGGTCATCTACACCGGAAAGGGCACAAAATTCAACCCCAGGTACAGCAGCTATGGGATGGCAACGTCATCAGTCCTCACCCTGCTTGAGCCGTTGCTGAATCAGGGGTATTGTGTCACAACGGACAATTTCTATACCTCACCTCAGCTGTACGAGTGCTTGATCAAGCACAAGACGGATGGCTATGGAACTGTTAGGGCCAACCGGCGTGACCTGCCATCCATGTTTGGCAAACAAAAACTAAAGACCGGAGAAATGGTGGCCTGGCAGAAAGGCAAGATGATGGCGATGCGCTGGCGGGACAAGAAAGACGTGTGCCTCATGAGTACAGTCCATAACACCTCCACTGCCATGGTCCACACAAGAGGTGGGAAAGACATCATGAAGCCACAACTGGTCATCGACTACAATTCCACCATGGGAGGAGTCGACAGAGCTGACCAGGCGATGACATTCTATCCGGCGATGCGGAAGCAGCAAAAAAAATATTATAAAAAAATATTCCGCCATCTCTTGGAACAATGCCTGTGGAATGCCTTTGTACTCCACAAAAAAATGAGTGACGGGCCTCTTGTTCATGCAGACTTTGTGTGGAAGGTGGCGCAACGGATTTTCGAAACAAACCCGCCATCCGTTTCTGGGAACAGATCTGGGCGTCGTGCCAGTGTAAACCCTGGACGCCTAACTTTGTGGACTTCGTTCCACCAACGGACAAAAAGGCAGCACCTACGAGGATGTGCGTGGTGTGCTGCTCAAAGCACGACGGCAAGGGCAAGAAAGTCCGCAAGGAGACCCGATATCATTGCCCGGACTGTGACGTGGGTCTGTGTGTCGTCCCGTGCTTCAAAATCTACCACACACAGGATGTGTACTAATTTTTGCGTTGTTTGACAGGTTTCATGTATTATTTTATTTTATTACATTTTATTATTTATTATTCAATAAGAGTAGTCATTATTGAATAAATTTATTTTTTTTAATGATAATTCATGATTTTATGTGTCATACTTTATCACATCTCAGAGGTCTACTAGAGTCTTCTTTGATCAGGTAATTACTAAGAATTGCAGCCCTACTGTACATAACACAAAATTTCCATAAAAAAAAAATGTAACGCTTTTAGCATAAAATTCCAGAATTATTCGTAACGCCAGGGAGGTTAATACTTGTGCTACTTGAGTGTGGCAGAGAATAAAATTTATTGGAGCAGTTGTATGACATATAAATGCCCCCTGCCCAATAGGCCAATACATGTCACTGACCCACCTGACTAATTCCTTCAGTAGTACTCCATGAACCTAATACTAGTGTCATGACATGCCACCACAGGCAGAGCTGACTAGTGGACCCACTAGACCACGGACATACCGTGGAGGCTGATACCAGAAATGAGTCGGACAAGAGAATCAGATAATGAACAGGGTTTATTGAATACAACACATTGATTCACAAGGGAAGTCCACAGGGCCTGAGCACCGGGGTCCACTTAAGGGAGCACAAGAAGGGATACCCCTATACAGGGATTCCTCCAAGCGCAGCCAGAGAGGGTCCAATTAACCAGTTAACCTGTGGGTCCAACCCAATGCAAAACAGGACAAAGAAACCAGGGAACCGGAGGAGAAGGCAGGGACAGAGGTTGGTGCAGCCGAAGGGGTCTGGAAGGTAGCCAGGACAGGACAGGAGGGATCCGGCACTGAAATCAAGAGAACACACGTTAGGATCTCGGAGGACAAAGGAAACCGCATGCACTGCTAGGGACCGGAGCTGGCAACTTAGACTAACTACGAAGTTGCCCGGACATCTCCCATTGGAAGTGAGGGCCTTAAGAACCCACCAGCCCTCAGTGATTGGCTGAGAGGTGGTGACAGGAAAAAAGGGTGTACTGGCCCTTTAAATTGACGAAGTGTGATATGCGCCCTATGCTCGTTCCCCCCCGCCACCAGGAAGTGAAGAGGGGGGATAAGCGCCGAGGAGCCACTGGGGAGGATGCCGTGGGAGCGTCGACCCGGTGAGTATGCCTGCTGGGCACAGCAGGATACTGGCAACCGGATGGGACCCGATCCCCCTGCGTCCTGGGGAGGGGCCCCACTGGCCACAGGGTTATTGTCACCTGAGTGTGGCAGAGTATAAAATTTATTGGAGCAGTTGCAGGAGGTGTAAGCCAGCTCAACAGCCCAACACCTGTCACTCACCCCCTGTCCCTGATCAATATTTAACCTTTAAATGATAGGCCAGGCCCTGTTCCATACACTGTGCCATGCAGGAAAGCTGTGTCATTATATAATTTTTATTCTGGATCAATTGATGCCTCTTTGGTGGTATCTTGCCCTGATTTTTTTTAAATAGTGGAGAGTTTAATTGTATTGTCTTTGCTGTGTGTATTATGAATTTAGCAGGGCTCCCTGAGCACCATGCCTACACCTGTCACTCATCTCCCTTTTCCTGATCAATGTTGAAGCTTGAAATACTTGGTGTAGCCTTGTCCCATGCATCCACAATTCAAAATGATAAAAAAATTAGCTCTGGTGAATAGATGGCACTTTTCCTTGTGTCTGGCTCTAATTTGAGCAGCTTTTGTGCTAATTTAAAGGGGTTTTCTATGCCCTTGATTTTGCCTCCCGTTGATTTCGATAACATTTGAAAGTTTAACGAACAGCTTGGCGAACATAGGTCCATTTGGCGAACTAAACCAAACCCTAACTTCAAAAGGTTTGCTAATCTCTAGCTATCATGCAGTCGTGCAGCACTGAGGTCCTCGGTTCAAATCTCACCAAGGACAACATCTACAAGGAGTTTGTATGTTCCCCCTGTGTTTCTATGGGTACCCCAGCTTCCTCCCACACTCTAGAGCAGTGATGGCGAACCTTTCAGAGGCCGAGTGCCCAAACCGCAACCCAAAACTAAATTATTTATGGCGAAGTGCCAATATGGTAATATAACCTAAATTACAGCAGTGGTAATCATAAGCGCTGCACAGGGGGGAGAGCCAGCAGATGCTAACTCTCTTCCCTGTGCAGTGGTTATAGTCCTGAAACACTGATGATCAATTCAATTATTTTAACAATTAATTGATTTTAAACTTACCTTTGCAGTCTTCTCTTCTCTTCAGCAGTGGTCATCCAGCTCATGTGTACTGCACATTGAAGCTGAGTCGCTGCCACTGCCCTTTCTAGAAACAGCAGGTGGATTGATCTGTATGGAAAAAATGCAGAATATTAGACAGAAGATAGATTTTATCATGGAGTGCAAGCATATTTCATACTGAAATCCTCATCCCTTTCCTTGCAGTAATGTGCTCCATCCTGACCCTCTCCTTGTAGCTATGTGCTCCATCCTGACCCTCTCCTTGCAGTAATGTGCTCCATCCTGACCCTCTCCTTGTAGCTATGTGCTCCATCCTGACCCTCTCCTTGTAGCTATGTGCTCCATCCTGACCCTCTCCTTGCAGTAATGTGCTCCATCCTGACCCTCTCCTTGTAGCTATGTGCTCCATCCTGACCCTCTCCTTGTAGCTATCTGCTCCATCCTCACCCTCTCCTTGTAGCTATGTGCTCCATCCTGACCCTCTCTTTGCAGTTATGTGCTCCATCCTGACCCTCTCCTTGTAGCTATGTGCTCCATCCTGACCCTCTCCTTGTAGCTATGTGCTCCATCCTGACCCTCTCCTTGTCGCTATGTGCTCCATCCTGACCCTCTCCTTGTAGCTATGTGCTCCATCCTGACCCTCTCTTTGCAGTTATGTGCCCCATCCTGACCCTCTCCTTATAGCTATGTGCTCCGTCCTGACCCTCTCCTTGCAGTAATGTGCTCCATCCTGACCCTCTCCTTGTAGCTATGTGCTCCATTCTGACCCTCTCCTTGTAGCTATGTGTCCCATCCTGACCCGCTCCTTACAGTAATGTGCTCCATCCTGACCCTCTCCTTGTAGCTATGTGCTCCATCCTGACCCTCTCCTTGTAGCTATGTGCTCCATCCTGAACCTCACTTTGCAGTTATGTGCTCAATCCTGACCCTCCCCTTGTAGCTATGTGCTCCATCCTGACCCTGTCCTTGTAACTATGTGCTCCATCCTGACCCTCTCATTGCAGTAATGTGATCCATCCTGACCCTCTCCTTGTAGCTATGTGCTCCATCCTGACCCTCTCCTTATAGCTATGTGCTCCATCCTGACCCTCCCCTTGCAGTAATGTGCTCCATCCTGACCATCTCCTTGTAGCTATGTGCTCCATCCTGACCCTCTCTTTGTAGCTATGTGCTCCATCCTGACCCTCTCCTTGCAGTAATGTGCTCCATCCTGACCCTCTCTTTGCAGTTATGTGCTCCATCCTGACCCTCTCCTTGCTGTAATGTGCTCCATCCTGACCCTCTCTTTGCAGTAATGTGCTCCATCCTGACCCTCTCTTTGCAGTTATGTGCTCCATCCTGACCCTCTCCTTGCAGTAATGTGCTCCATCCTGACCCTCTCCCTGTAGTTATGTGCTCCATCCTGATCTTTTCCTTGTAGCAATGTGCTCCATCCTGCCCTCTGCTTGCAGTTAAGTGCTCCATACTGACCCTTTCCTTGTAGTTATATGCTCCATCCTGACCATCTCTTTGTAGTTATGTGCTCCATCCTGACCCTCTCCTTGTAGTTATGTGCTCCATCCTGACCTTCTCCTTCTACGGTAGCTATGTTCTCCATCCTAATCCTCTCCTTCTAGCTATGTTCTCCATCCTAATCCTCTCCTTCTAGCTATGTGCTCCATTCTTATCCTCTCCTTCTATCTATGTGCTCCATTCTGATCCTCTCCTAGTTATATGATCCATCCTGACCATCTCCATGCATTTATGGCCCCATCCTGACCCTCTCCTTACAGTTGTGCTCCATCCTGACCCTCTCCTGGCAGTAATGTTCCTATCCTGACCCCCCTTTTGTAGTAATGTCTTTATCCTTATCCCCTTGTAGTATGCCCCATCCTTGTCCCCTTCGGTAATGTCCCTTCCTTTTCCCTTGTGGTAATGTCCCCATCCTGCCCCTATAATGTAGTAATGCCCCATCCTGCTGTAATTCCCTATCTTTGTCCCCTTGCAGCAATATGCCCCATCCTGCAGTTATATGCCACATTCTTGTCCCCTTGCAGTAATATGCCCCATCCTGCACTAATACCCTATCCTTCTCCCCTTGCAGTAATATGCCCCATCCGTGTCCCCTTGAAATAATATGCCCCATCCTGCAGTAATGTATCTCATCCTTGTCCACTTGCCATTAATATGCCCCACCCTTATTCATTTGCAGTAATATGCCCGATCCTGCACTAATGTGCCTCATCCTTGGCCCTATGCAATAATATGCCCCATCCTGCACCAATATGCCCCATCCTTGTCCCGTTGCAGTAATATGCCCCATCCAGCAGTAATGTTCCCCATCCTTGTCCCCATCACATAGTAATATGCCCCATCCTCGTCCCCATCACATATTAATCTGCCACATCCTGCCCCCATCACATAGTAATATGCCCCATCAGCCCCATTACATAATGATATGCCCCATCCTGCCCCCATCACATAATAATATGCCCCATCACATAATATTCCCCATCCTGCCCCCTGTTGCTATTGCCCCATTAGCCCCATCACAGAATAATATGCCCCATCCTGCCCCCTGTTACTATTGCTACATCAGCCCCATCACAGAATAATATGCCCCAACCTGCCCCCTCTTAGTAATGCCCCATCAGCCCCATCACAGAATAATATGCCCCATCCTGCCCCCTCTTAGTAATGCCCCATCACAGAATATTATGCCCCATCCTGCCCCTCTTAGTAATGCCCCATCAGCCCCATCTAAGATTATGCCCCATCTTGCCCCTCTTAGTAATGCCCCATCAGCCCCATCACAGATTATGCCCCATCCTGCCCCTCTTAGTAAGGCCCCATCAGCCCCATCACAGATTATGCCCCATCCTGCCCCTCTTATTAATGCCCCATCAGCCCCATCACAGATTATGCCCCACCCTGCCCCTCTTAGTAATTCCCCATCAGCCCCATCACAGATTATGCCCCATCCTGCCCCTCATAGTAATGCCCCATCAGCCCCATCACAGATTATGCCCCATCCTGCCCCTCATAGTAATGCCCCATCAGCCCCATCACAGATTATGCCCCATCCTGCCCCTCATAGTAATGCCCCATCAGCCCCATCACAGATTATGCCCCATCCTGCCCCTCTTAGTAATGCCCCATCAGCCCCATCACAGATTATGCCCCATCCTGCCTCTCTTATTAATGCCCCATCAGCCCCATCACAGATTATGCCCCATCCTACCCCTCATAGTAATGCCCCATCAGCCCCATCACAGATTATGCCCCATCCTGCCCCTCTTAGTAATGCCCCATCAGCCCCATCACAGATTATGCCCCATCCTGCCCCTCCTAGTAATGCCCCATCAGCCCCATCACAGATTATGCCCCATCCTGCCCCTCATAGTAATGCCCCATCCTGGTTGCTATAAATGGATGATGAAAAAAAAAAAAAAGTCATACTCACCTTCCTGCTGCAGTTTACTCTGCTGACATCTTCTGCACTCTACAGTGTCTTCTCCTCCCGACCCGCGCTGAGTGCGGTCACGTGACGCCGGGTGCGTCACATGACCGCTGTCATATGACACTGGCCGGGAGGGCGGGGCTTAGAAGTGTGTCAGAGAGAGGAGTGCGCCGGCAGATCAAAGCAGCACTGTAGTGGCGAGGCCGCGTGCCAGCGGAGGCGGCTCTGCATGCCATCTCTGGCACGCGTGCCATAGGTTCGCCATCACTGCTCTAGAGACATACTGACATGGAATACAGATTGTGAGCCCAAATGGGAACAGTGTTGTTGATGTATGTAAAGTGCTGTGGAATCAGTAGTGCTATATAAGGGAATAAATATTATTATTAGTAGTATTAGTATTACTATTATATTAACAGAGTACAGCACACACTATACATGAGACAACTCCTTTGTTGGAAACATTTTCTTTCCTTAAACTAGAGAATAAAAATACCTCTGACTAACATTACGTGATGAGGGAATGTGGTTTTGTGCTTTTTTTTTTTACCTACACCAATAAATTACCAATTCAATCTCCAAACTAACTTCATAAGCCCAACATAAAATCATGAAACTTTCATAGGTATAAAGCTGAGCTGACACGTTCCAGATAATCTACTAAAACAGTAAAGCGTAGTGCACAAATCATATTGTCTTTCCTAGAAACATAAAATTCTAGAATAACAGGGATGTTTTCCTGTCCATATAATACTTCCCATGACTAATCTTTACAGGGGCATGTTTCATGTCTTTTTCAAGACATGTTGCTTTTATTGTTAAGCTAAAATAATAAATACTTCTTCAAAGAGTACAGCAATGATCCATAGCATTGAAATTAAGTTATGATAGATGCATAATTACATGAAGTGTGTGCAATCTACTGGACATTATATAATGTGTAAATTGTATAAAAAATGTTTCCACCGCCATGCTTGACAGTGGGGACAGTGTTCTTTGGGTCATATGCAGCATTTTTCTTCCCCCAAACACGGCGAGTTGAGTTAATGCCAAAGAGCTCAATTTTTGTCTCATCTGACCACAGCACCTTCTTTTAATCACTCCCAGAATCACCAAGGTGTTCCTTGGCAAACTTCAGATTGGCCTGCACGTGTGTGTGCCTAGTGCAGGACTTTAATCTATTATGGTGTAATGTGTTACCATTGGTTTTCTTGGTGACAGTGGTTCCATCTGCCTAGACAAGTTCCTACCATGTAGTCTTAGGCTAATCTCTCACCTTCTTAATGATCCTGGATACCCCACAAGATGAGATTTTGCATAGAGCCCCAGGTCGATGTGGATTGACACTCATATTGTATTTCTTCCAGTTTCTTACTATTACACCAACAGTTGTCTCCGTCTCATCTAGCACCTATGGTTTTGTACCCCATTCCAGCTTTATGTAATCTAGGATCTTTTCCCTGACATCCTTAGAATGCTCTTTGGTCCTGCCCATGTTGTAGAAGTTAGAGTCTGACTGATTAATTGAGTGTGTGGACAGTAATCTTTTATACAGGTGACAATTTAAGACAGCTGTCTTTAATGCAGGTAACGAGTTGATTAGGAGCATCTAACTGGTCTGTAGGAGTCAGAACTGTTAATGGTTGGTAGGGGAGCAAATACTTATTTCTCTTATCAAAATGCAAAAACATTTCTTTAAGGTCCCTTTCATATCAGCGTTATCCGGCAGATTTACCGCATCTTCCGCATCTGCCAATGGTCACTGTCATGAATATGTGAATATTGCTCATGATTTTTTTAGGATGATTGAAGAGTCAGCCAAAACTAGCTCCCCCATCTCTCCGCCCTTTTGATTTGTGAGTAAGTTACATAGATCCTTGTTTGCTCTCCACACCGACCCCCAGTCAGAACTATTTACGACGGATCGTAAATACCAAAGCAAAGAGGAGTTAAGTTGTAGCTTTCCCGCGCCAAGGTTCTTTGTCTGAGAGATAGATTTGTGAATGTCAGATTTAAGAAGACCTGTTCATGCCACATACACATGTTTGGTATAACTATGTAACGTTCAGGAACCTGGGAATGGATTTCTGCCATTCTAAAGCTCATACATAGTTCATATTTGGTATCAATATTCTCAGAATTACATGAAAGTAAATATGAGTTATATGTTATGGTTGTGAGGACACCCCCTCCCCAGATATGAAGGATGGGGATTTATTAAGCATGGTGAAAGGGGAGGTCTCAGCAGACAAGCCCACAAAGGAGGGCTCACTCTACTAGGTGGGGCCATGGATTCTATCCCGGCAATAAAACCAGGGAAGCCATTTTTGGGTTGATTCCACTCAGGGGCACGGACATAGCCACTACCAGCTGTGTGGTGGAATCATACCTTTCCAGGGAGCTGCCCCCCCCCCCCCACGGAACTACGTTTATCCATGCGTGACTAGGTCTGGCAAGTTCTCTTTTATTCCTTTTATTTTTCTGTTTATGTATACATGTAAATTGTCTCTTATGTAATATTCTGTAAATCTTTTATATAACCACTGCCTATATTCTGGAGTAAAATATTATAATTTACTAGTCTCGATCTCCTTGTCCTATGAACGAGCTCTCACGACCTCACTGCTCGTTTTTACGCTATCGCACAGGTTACTGATCCACCTGAAAGAGATCAGTGGTGGCAGCTTAATTTTGGTATTTATGTGATATTGTGGGCCTGAGGGTGACTAGATCGAGGTATATATATGTTCCTAGCAGGAACTGGTGGCATATATACATCCTGGCACATCACGTGCTGCAGTAGACAACATAAATTAGAGCAGCTGGGCTCCTTTCTTATCCTCTGGCAATACCGGATTTGGCCAGCAGGCTAATGGGGCGCCAGAGAGCTGCAGGTCCTGACTAAGTCATCGTGACAGTCACACTTGCGGCAAGTCCCATTCATTATCTATGGGGCTTACGATCAGGTGTGGCAAGTGTGGTTTTATGGATCCGGCAGATCCGGCACATGTGGCGCGGGAAAAAAACGCTGCTAGCTGCGTTTTATTGACCCACCACAAGTGCCAGATGCGGCAAACTGTACTTGCCGCATCTGACCACAAGCTCCATAGAGAATGAATGGGGCTTGCCGCAAGTGCGACCGATACGCGGCAGATGCGGTAAATCTGCTGGATCTGCCGCAATTCAGCGAAAATGCTGACGTGAAACGGGCCTAATTTGGACAATGGGATTTTCTGGATTTTATTTTTGATATCTTATCTCTCACTATTAAAATTAATTTACCCTTTATATTATAAAGGGTTCATGTCTTTGTCAGTGGGCAAACTGACAAAATTAGCAAGGGATCAAATACTTATTTCCTTGACTGCAAGTGCGCATGCACACACCTGGCGCATATGCGCACTTACTCATGCAGCCACCATCTTTGGACACCTGGTATGCAAGGATGACGGTAGCATGACCCGGTGCGCAAACATACTTACTCACGTTACCGCCATCTTTCAACGCCTGGGATCAAAGGAGAGTACACAAGGAGAGAAGACAGCCCAGACCTGGGAGAGACAGTACATGCAAGGGGAGAAATAGCACAGGGAGAGAGAGCACAAGGGGAGAGAGGGCATAGGGGAGAGAGGGTACGGGCAGAGAGACAAAGCACAGGGGCTGAGCACACAGGAGGACACAAAGCCCAATGGAGACAGCTCAAAGGAGAGAACACACAAGGGTAGAAGACCGCATTGGGGAGAGAGAATGCACCAAGGAGAGAGCCAGCCCACAGAGAGTGAGCACACAAGGAGGGAGACAGCACAGGGGGAGAAATACACCACACAGGGGGTGAACACAGGAAGGGAGAGACAGTTTAGGCTGCCTTCAGACTTGCAGATGCATCTGCAGCGTTTTTCAGATGCATCTGCAAGCATCTGCATGCAGACCGCGGCCCCTATTTTTATAATGGAGCGCACGGCGGTCTGCAGATGCTTGCGGACCGCCGTGCGAACCCATTCACTCCTATATGTGATCTGTGCGCACGCGTATGCCTGCGTACAGATCACACACTCTTGTCGGCACCAGGGACGCGACATCTTGCGTCCATGGTGCGGGCGGGAGTGTGTGATTTGTGCGCAGGCATCTGCAAGTCTGAAGCCAGCCTTAAAGAAGAGAGCAGTGGTTGGGAGAAGGGGAGAAGACCGCACAGGGAGGAGAGAGAATGCACAGGAGGGAAAGTGCATTAGGGGAGAAAGTACACACAGGTGGAAGAGAAAGTGCACAGGGGAAAGAAAGAGCACACACAGGGGGAGAAAGAGCCTACAAGGAGAAAGTGCACAATGGGGAGAGAAATTGCAAAGGGGGAAGACAGCTCAATGAGAGAGCATACGAGGGGAGAAGACAGCACAGAAGATTACAGAGACAGCACAGAAGGCGTGAGTGTACAAGGGGGGAAAGAGTGTACAGGGGGAGCAAAAAGAAGAGAGCACACAAGAGGAGAAGACAGCACACAGGGGGATATCACATGAGAAGAGAGACAGCCCACAGGGGGAGAGAGAGAGCAGATAGTAGGGAAAGCACACAGAGGGTAGACAGATCAAAGGAGGGAACACAGAGGAGAAGACAGCACATGAGTGAGAGAGACAGCGCACAGGGTGAAACAGGTCAGAGTACAGGGAGGAAGACAGCACATGGTGGAGAGATACAGTACACAGGAAGGAGAGAGAGTGCGGACAGAGGGGAAAGTGCACAGGGAGAGAGATGGCCACCGCCTCCAGTGCCACAGAGCCCATCCCCATCGTGACATCACCATCCTCCGGATGCAATAACATTGAGCACCCATGTAGTATAGTCGTATACAGTGCAGTGGGCAGTTTATGGGCAATTATTGGTGTTCTATGCATCACACTTTATTGGTGGTGGATGAGTAATCATTATTTTACACAGTTCCGTGCAGCTCAGTTGCTTTTCAGCTGCCAATGTTTATTGTAATCAAGATTCTCAAGATACTTTACTGTAAAGTTAATTTTACAGCAATTTGGGTTGTTTAAGGTCCGAAAATCCTTTAAATATGTTGGTGAAATTACGACTTTTAATCCAATCAAATGTTGGTTTGCTAGGTCTAGACGCATAGTGGTATTTTTCAAGAGTGATGCTATGCAATTGTAGTAGAAAACCTTACCTTAGGGCTATAAGGACATTCTTAGATCATTAATTATTAGATAATTTGTGTCAAATAAGTTCTCATTTTTATATAGGTATGTATTATTTTGGAGATCAAGATTGAATATCTAGAAAAATTTGAAAACCAAATTCCTGAATGGACATATACAGGTGCATCTCAATGAATTAGAATATCATCAAAAAGTTACTTTATTTCACGAATTGAATACACAGAGTGATCTATTTCAAATGTTTATTTCTGTTAATGTTGATGATTATGGCTTACAGCCAATGAAAACCCAAAGGTCATTATCTCAGAAAATTAAAATAGGGAGGATGAAGGGTCTGAGAGATAAAATATTACCTAAATAGGTATCAGAGGCTTCACCTTGTGTGGTTGTGAGAGTCACAACCACTATAAAAGCATATCACAGCTGCTGCAGTCCCCAGCATGGTGCATATAGAGTAGTGAGAATGAAGGGTTAAAAACTGTGCTTCCATATTCCACGAGACATCAAAGGGTGAATATAATATTGATGTATTAGACAATGTGTTTCAGGGCTCCCTGGCCCCTTCCTCAGACAATCAATATCATATTGTCATGATTCAGGGAGCCTTAAAACATGTTGACTAATTAATCAATATTATAGTCGCCCTTTGATGTCTCGTGGAATATGGCAACGTGGTGTTTAACCCTTTGTCCTTCCTACTTTCATTTTCTGAGAAAACCTTTGGGGTTTCATTGGCTGTAAGCCATTATAATCAACATTAACAAAAATAAACACTTGAAATAGATCACTCTGTATGTAATGACTCTATATAATATATGCATTTCACTTTTTGTATTGAATTAGTGAAATAAATTAACTTTTTAATGATATTCTAATTCATTAAGATGCACCTGTAGAGCAGCTTTCCTTGTAGTAAAGAAAAATTCCATAGAGATTGGAAACTATATATCTGCTCTATAGTGATTGGAGGTACATGGTCTCAAACTAGGCAACAATATTTCCTGTATTTCCTCTATATTATGGCATATTACGGTAACTACTGTATGTTTATGAAATGTAATCTGATATTTAAACTTATCAATTAGAGATCGGTGAATTTATTATAGTAGAATTATATGCTACTTAAATTTGGCAAAAAATCCATATTCCACAGAATGCAGATTTTTTTTTGTAATTCGCTCCCTGCAAATCTGGAACCATAGGGGAGCAAAAAAGGTTAAATAGTATATAAAAATAGTATTATGGACTTCTGACATGTATACTTATAATCATAATGATTTTTTTATGGTTTTCCAAGGTGTCCATAAAAAACATGACCTGTCCAAGATTCTTTGATAAGTTGTGTAGAAATAACAAAAAGTCAGGTTGGCAACCCTGGTCTGTGGATGCACAAAAGGCTACGATAAAGTTGTGATGTTAGGATGTGTGCCACAACCTTATGACAAGCACTGTTCACTGCTCATGCCTAGTCGCGGCCAGAAGTCCAGCCATGGCATGAAATGTCCGGAGATTCAGAGAGTAATGGAGGTAAGAAGAGGCACCAAAGGCCACACAAGTGTGGGCAGCACGGTGACCCAGTGGTTAGCATTCTTGCTCTACATGCAAAAAAGCAAGAAAAGAAGCATGTACAATGATTGGGATCAAGAAGACAGAAATTAAGTAAAATATATGTACATTTTATTGACATGTGGCACCCCAAGGGTTAATGTGCCACAGAAAACAACACAAAGGGTTAGCTCACCACACCACACAACCCTGGACACTACACTAGGAAGTGGGGTAGAGCAGAGTGGTGGGTGGAGCTTAAGTGGCACCTGCAAGAGTGGGAGGAGCTTATGTTGTTTACTTCAGAGTAGGAGTGTCAGATAGTGAGTTCAGTTGGAGTTAAGTTCCTGAGAGGACTGAGGGAAGGACCTGGGAGCAGAGGAGCTGCCTTAAGCTCAACCCACGGTCCACCGTCGACTTCCATGCCTGCCAGGGTCTGAGGAAAGGAGTAGGAAAAGTAAAGGAACTCAACTGGGACAAGGAGTTACCCTAAACTCACCCCGAGAGAAGCGCATAGGACGGATACCAGATCCGATGCTGGGCCTGAAACATAGAGCACAGTGAATACCGGAATAGTGAAGGTCCACCATCTTCACTGTACCATAACAAAGCAAGACGAAGGGGTCAGTGACACGGAAGACTCAAGTTGCCTAGTAGATTGGTACCCGTGAGGGGAGACAGGGTCAGCAGTTCAGCTAAAGGCGGCAGCAGGGCCTCACACAAAGCGCAGGAGTGGGAAGCCAAGGACCCGGTCAGGGTGGGAGCAACCCGGCCCCGGTACAGACTCCGTGGACAATACTATGCTTATACCATCTGCAAAGTAAAGACTTGGAAAACTACAAAAAACGTGAGTTTGTGTGATCCTTGCACTCCAGCCCTGATTACCCCCATAAGCAACACCATCTCCACTATCATCCCCTTTTCCTGCAACATCTATAACAACCATCACAGACTTCAATTACACTGCCCCGGGGAACCAGGCTCTACCTGTGGGGAGCCGTTCCATCTAAAGCTGCCAAACATCTTCCCCGGAGGTTCTGCAGCAGCGGTGGTCCCATTATTGACCACAGCCCGTGGGTGGCGTCACGACAAATCAAATACTCCCCATTTTATTGTGCGAACCTGGGACACGGTCCGGACCAGGACCGCCGTGACATCCCCCAGCAGCACCCCGATCCGGCACCGAGTCACCTGCCCCAGTGGGCTCCACAGAAGCTTAGCTAACATAACAAAAAACACACCAAAAACACAATTAAAAACAATTAAAAAAGCATTCAAAAGGACACAGTGAATTTCATGATGGAAGTATAGCACTGCCCACAGCTGTATGGTGATAATAATATATATCTATATCTATCTGTCTGTCTGTCTATCTCTCTGTCTGTCTGTCTATCTATCTATATCTTTATCTATCTATCTATCTATATACATATGTGTGTGAAATGTTTGAAAATAAATATCTCAAAGAATGCCTGGGAACTGTAAAAATAAAACTAGAGATACAAAGCTAGAGGATACAAATACAACCCTAATCACAGTAACAATGTAGAAAAAATACAAAATATTTTCGGATTACAATGTTCAAATGGACAATACAAGTGTAAATATCACAATGCACTGGGAAACAGTACCAAACTAGAGCAGGCCGAGATGTTTGCCGAAGAATTAAATAGTCACAGCAAAAGTATGACAATGCATCCAGTAGTAAATGTAGACTCAGATAATATAACAGATATTCAGAAGATAAGTGTCAGAACATTGGGATGAGGTATTTGACACCCTATAGGGACCAAGAGTCTGAATTTAATGTCCAAAAAACAGAATATAAGAAAAGGAAATGCCACAGGGTTGCAAAGATTGAAAAATCAAAATAATCAGGAGCAAAGTAATATTTGCATGGGTCAAGGATTTAGAGCAAACAGAGCTGCGTATACAGTAGATGCGGAATAATAGGTGACGTAAAAATCAGACAGAGAACAGCTAAATTTGCACATATAGGAAAAAGAAAAAGAAGTGCCACAGGGTTGCTGAGAAAATAAATCAAAATAATAATGTTTATTCATTTATATAGCGCTATTAATTCCATAGCACTTTACACACAAGAGTAATGCTGTCTCTCTTGGAGCTCACAATCTAAATATCCTATCAGTATGTCTTTACAATGTGGGAGGAAACTGGAGTGCCCGGAGGAAAGCCATGCAAACACAGGGAGAACATACAAACTCCTTGCAGATGTTGTCCTTGGTGTCCTTGGTGGGAATTGAACCCAGGACCTCAAGACCCCAGTGCTGCAAAGGCTGAAGTGCTAACCACTTGAACATAGTATATGGTATATATGAAAAGGCAAAGAATCCTAAATTAATCATGTGACCATTACCATAATAGGCAGATCTCAGCTGTGGACAAGTGCCCAAGGACCTAACGCATATTGCCACCAACCGGTGGCTTCCTCAGGGGTAGAGGGTTTATGTGCAAAAACTTCGTGTGTCCTTAAATGTGCTAACCAATGATACATAATAAGCATACATATATCAATTGTAGCCGGAGATATGTGCCCAGATTTCAGCATCCGGAAATGAGAACTGTGCAAATGCAAAAAGGATCATAGAGCGAAGCATCACTCTGAAAGAGAAAGTGAGCGCATGCACAGACTTACCAGTCAGAAGTTAATGCAAGATTGTGAGGTAGGTGCATGCGCTGTGGCAGAAAGGAGATTAGTACTGAGAAGCCACCCAGATAGGTCAGTAATGATAAGGACAAGGGGAAAAGACCAAATTGCAAGTTTGATGCAGACAGGGAGAGGACTATAGGGCAAAAGCTTGTTAGATATAGGTTGAAAAGTGCAAATTAGAACAATAAACTTTTCCAGTAATTAAGAGCTTTGTTTACAAAAAAGATAATACAGACTCTTAAAGGACCACAATATTCAATGGTAGATATAGTAAATTATTCCTAAGCAATCACTGATCTCAGGGAGACCAGTCTGTGGAGCCTCATTTAGGAGTCACAAGCACAGGACTAGCCAGATATCCCTCCAGGGAAGGACCTAGCCATGGGGTGGCTCCTTGAGGAGACCACCATAACCACCATATTAGGTGGCCCTTTCAGTCAATATCTAGCTCTTTACGAGTTTAAAGATATGACAAGGGAATACCAAGGCAAGGTATCCATCCACAGACAGCTGTTTCGGGGTGTTGCTTCTCATCAATGTGGAGTAGGATTCTGGCTAGGTGGGAACAATGCCTAGTAGACCAACATCACGAAGCAATCACTGATCTCAGGGAGACCAGTCCAAGAAAACACTGCCGGCTACCCCCTGGTAATTACAAATATGCAAATAGAGTCTACGGAGCCTGTTTTGGAGTCTCAAACACATGACTACCCAGAATCCTACTCCAAACTGATGGGGGTCAACACCCCTAAATAGCTGTCTGTGGATGGATACCTGGCCTTGGTATTCCCTTAAACTCATAAAGAGCTGAATATTGACTGAAAGGGCCACTTAATATGGCAGTTATGGTGGTCTACTCAAGGAGCCACACCATGGCTAGGTCCTTCCCTGGAGGGATATCTGGCTAGTCCTGTGTTTGAGACTCCAAAACAAGGCTCCACAGACTCTATTTGCATAGTAAAATATTTTTCACAATGAAGACTTTCCATTTTAGTAGTATATAGCTTTTTCTTCTCGTGGCAATGCTGGTGACAAGGGTGATGTCAAAAACGTTGTTCCATCTTTGGGATCAACTTAGAGTGTTGTACAGTCTTTAGGAACATCTTAATGTGGATGAACAATAGGTATAGGAGGCTGTTGAATGAGAAACAAAGAAGATACATAAGTTTTAGCAAATATTACTGTAAATAAATAGCTCAGTTCACTTAGGGTAGTTTATAAACTGTTGAATGAAGTCAAATTATTCATTTTTTATAAAACCCAGTAAATACAAATTCCTCATTGAGGCCTTCGGGGGCCATACTTCTGAAGTTGTAGATCCATCTTCTTTTCTGTCTAAGTAGGTCCTCCACTACCCATTCCCCTCTGATGGGTGTGTGAGCGTTGTCCACTATTATAATTTTCAGTCCTGTAGGGGAGCTGTTATGGCATTCCAAGAAGTGTTTTGCCAATGAGCTAATGGGTTTACCATTCTCCTTATTGTTGCTGGCACAGGCAATGTTCGGCAGATGGTTTTATACTCTTTTTCTTACCTCCTGTGAGTTGTCTCCCCAACATAAATTTTGGGGCAGCAGCAAATCAAAACATAGACAACTTTTTTTGTTCGTCAATTAGAATAAAATTTTGTGTAAATTTCACCTGGAAAAATAAAGATATTAATATTTCATGCAGCAACTATGTAGGGACAGATGGAACATTGCCACATGCATAATTTCCAATTACCGTATATCCTCATCCAAGAGAAATTGTAGTACATTTAAAATGACTGTGTAACAGATCCCTCAGGTTCCTTGCTCTTCTAGCAATCAGTTTTGGTTTCTCATCAATGAACTGGCTAATTTTGGGTTCACTCATCAATATATATATCAATATGTTCACTCACGTAATCTTCGATCCTCCCAAGACCTCTTATCCTCTCCTCCACACTTATCCGTTCCTCACACAATCGCCTCCAAGATTTCTCCCAAATATCCCCCATCCTCAGGAATTCTATGCCCAAACTCGTTGAATTATCCACCACGCTTGGATACTTCAGACAATGCCTGAAAAGCCATCTCTTCAGGAAAGCTTACAAGCCTGCAATGACCGAGCTGCCGCACCACCACAACCGGAGCAGCTGCCGAATGTATGCCCGCAAGGGCAGGGTCCTCTCCCCTCTGTACCAGTCTGTTATTATTAATTTGTTTACTGTAAACTATATCTATAATTTTGTATGTAACGCTTCTCATGTACAGCACCATGGGATTAATGGTGCTATATAAATAAAAAAGTATAATAATATACTCCAGTTCTTATTCAAGATGTTGTAGATATCGCTCCAAAGGTTGTTAAGTGGAGTGATGAGGTTGACTGTCCTCATATTGTCTCTTGGTCGTGACTTTAGAAGATCATGTCCATTTGTTTCTTTTGATGATTGAAATGCCTTAATGATGATTTTTGTGGGTAGCCCTTCTTTTGGAATCTGGTTGTCAGATCCTTGGCTTCTTTTAAGAAGGTTGATTCCTTAGTACAATTCCTCCTAACACAAAAGAATTGGCCCTGAACCGCTTCGAGAGGAATATAATCCTGGCTGCTGCATTCAGGTTGGATTGGAGAGGAGAAAGTTTAATAAGAATTAGACCAATTAGTAGAGAATTGCAGTAATCCAGACGAGAATGAATAAGGGCGAGTCAACAGTAAGAAAAGGTTGAATTCTAGAAATGTTTTTGAGGTGTACGTGACATGAGCGAGCGAGTGACTGGATGTGGGAAGTAAAGGTGAGATCTGGGTCAAATATAATTCCAAGACAGCGTGCATGCTGCTGAGGAGTAATGGTAGAGCCACATAAAGAATTGGCAATATTAGGTTTCGGAAGATTAGTAGATGGAGGAAACACGAGAAGTTCAGTTTTTGACAAATTTAGTTTAAGTTAGAGAGAAGACATGATGTTAGAGACTGCAGAAAGACAATGAATGGTATTTTGTAGTAACGGGGGGGTGATGTCAGGCGAAGAGGTGTATAACTGGGTGTCATCAGCATAGAGATGGCACTGAAAACCAAATTTACTGATGGTTTGTCCAATACGGGCAGTGTATAAAGAGAAGAGAAGGGGACCTAGGACTAGTGATGGGCGAATCCTAAATTACTCGGAATCGCTTGACTCTAGCGAGTCCGAGCACAGGACTCGCTACTCGTTGCGAGTCTAGCGAGTCCAATGTTAATGAATGGGGAAGCGAGTAATAGCGAGTAGTGTGAGATTTACAAATCGCAGATGTGTCTCGGAAGCTTCAGCCTGAAGCAATCCTAGTTTTGTCATTTATTTGCATTGGACTCGTTTACTTTGTAAGTAATCGCTGGGAAACTCGCACAGATAAGAGTCCTGTCTGCTCTGTGTGCTGGCTGCCAGCTCCAGGGTCCTAGAGCCCGCCTGCTGCCTGATGTAGCAGAGCTGAGATTGTTCTCAGTCTGCTCATTCCCTGTGTACAGACATGAATGTCTGTGCACAGAGATGATGTAGCAGAGCTGAGATTGTTCTCAGTCTGCTCATTCCCTGTGCATAGACATCTATATCTATGCACAGGGGATGTAGCAGAGAGGACATCGCGTTTTGGACTGCGTCGGACGGAAGAGGATTTTTTTAATTAAAGATGGAGTCCCTAATGGCTTTTTTTTTTATTTATTTTAATAAAAAATTTTCTTTGTGTTGTGTTTTTTTTAAAACAATTTAATAGAAATTCATGGCGGTCATGTCTAATATTGGCGTGACCGCCATAAATTTCGGGCTTAGGGCCAGCTGATAATACAAAGCTGGCCCTAACCTCTTTATTACCCAGCGTGCCACCGCTACCAGGGCCGCTGGAAGAGCGGGGTTCAGCGCCAGAGGATGGCGCTTCAATGAACGCGCCATCTTCTGGGGCGGCTGCGGGCTGCAATTTGCAGCGGGGGGTGCCCAGAAAGCTTGGGCATCCCTGCGCTGCGGATTCCAGCCCCCTGCTGCTTAGCTGTACCTGGCTAGACATAGAAATTGCGCGGAGCCCCACGCATTTTTTTAAAATTATTTCATGAAATTCTGAGATTCTGACTCTGACTCTGACTCTGAGACTCTGACTCTGAGACTCTGACTCTGAAATTCATGAAATAATAAAAGCTGGTATTAAGCCCGAGATTCTTAATGTCAGGCCACGTTTGACCCAGCCACTAAGAATCTCCAATAAAGGGTTAAAAAAAACACAACACAGAGAAAATTTTTTATTTGAAATAAAAAAAAAAGCCATTAGGGACTCCATCTTTAATTAAAAAAATCCTCTTCCGTCCGACATAGTCCAAAACGCGATGTCCTCTCTGCTACATCCCCTGTGCATAGATAGATGTCTATGCACAGGGAATGAGCAGACTGAGAACAATCTCAGCTCTGCTACATCATGTCTGTGAGCAGGCGGTCCAAAACGCGATGTTCTCTCTGCTACATCCCCTGTGCATAGATATGCACAGGGAATGAGCAGACTGAGAACAATCTCAGCACTGCTACATCATCTCTGTGAGCAGGCGGGCTCTAGGACCCTGGAGCTGCACAGAGAAGACAGCTGGACTCGGCTCGCAAAGAAACAGCAGTTACTTTGCGAGTTTCCCTGCTATCACTGGCACAGTAGCCGAGTCTAATGCAAACAATGGCAATCCTAGTTTTGTCAGCGTTTCTGACAAAACTAGGATTGATATTGATTTGCATTGGACTCGTGCGAGTAATCACTGGGAAACTCGCAGAGTACCGAGTCCTGCGAGTCCCTTACTACTCGCCGAGTAACGAGTCCTAGCGAGTAGATTCGCCCATCCTTACCTAGGACTGAATACTGAAAACCCCAACCGTAAGGGGAAGAGGAGAGGAAGAGGAGCCAGCAAAAGATACAGTGAAGGAGCGGTTAGAGAGGTAGGAGGAGAACCAGCATAGAGTGGTGTCCTTAAGCCCAATAGAGTGGAGCATAGAGAAAAGGAGCTGGAGATCCACAGTATTGACCACAGAGGAGAGATCCAGGAGGATCAGTAGGGAGTAGTGACCATTAGATTTAGCTGTTAGTAGATCATTAGAGACTTTAGTGAGGGCAGTTTCAGTAGAGTGTGAGGTGCAGAAACCGGATTGTAGAGGGTCAAGAAGAGAATTTTCAGAGAGAAAGCGAATCAAATGGGAATGGGCCAACTTTACTGAGAATGAAAAAAATTGAAAGGGTATCTCGCCCGTATCATGGAAGGGGGGCTGTGAGCAGTCCCTCCACGATAGAGAAAATTACTGCATACTATTGCTGAATGCCCGTAGTCCGGAACGGTTAAATTGTAGAAATGATTTGTTGTATTTTTATTAATGGAATTCTTCCTTTCGAAAGGAAGAATACTATTAGTAAAAGCGTGAATCATGGAGGATCAAAATTGTAAGAACAATTTTGTGTAGTTGTAGTATATTAATTTTCCTTTCTTTGGAATAATTACTTACGATGTGATAGTGACCCACCCCAAGGACTTGGTACTGTAAGGGGATGTCACTGGTGGCCTGCCCGGGGCCGTGGCCCTGGTGGTCACTAAAAAGGTTGGTGAAATTTTGGTAAAATAAAATGAGTAAAGTCTTGTGACGCCACCTGCGGTACCTGATAATGGTACCAGCGCTGCCGGCAGACCTCTGGAGATGATGGGTAGGCAGCCAGATGTTGTCACTCTCTGCAGGTGGAGCAGGATCCCAGGGCTAAGTCTGGTAATACTTGCTGTCACAGTGCTTAACGTCTTCAGTAGCTGTTCCGCACCTTAATAGAAATAAAACACTGGAGACTTGCTAGCTCTGTACGGGTGTTTACTGGTAACTTGTCACGGCAGTTCTCAAGTATACAGTCACACAGATTCGGATAGCTGGCCGAGTAGTCACCGAAGGATGCAATGTCTCCCTAATGTTCTCTTGGATGTTCCTTCTACTTTACATTCAGTCCCTCTGTGTCTTTCCTTGCACTCTCCTTTCTATCCATGCGCTGCATGCACGAACCCTCTTACTACCAGGCCCGTTGGGTGTAATGAGGATACCCTTCTCTCTAAGAGGCTCAACCCGGTTTAGAGCTCCTGGTGGGGCTGTGCTTTGTGCACGAGGTCGGGGGCTGCTTGAGAGACCTGTGACCCACTGGTGTTGGTGGCTCAAGGTTGGACTCACCTGTACTGAGCTCAGAGCCGGTTCTCCTGTTCAGGACTAGGATCTCCCAGACCGGATAATAATACGATCTGGCGCTGGGTGTCCACTGATACCCTCGGCTCCCCCTTCTGTCTGGGCTGCCATTTCTTTGCAGGCTACCCTCACTGTGACTTCCTCTAGGACTCGCGCTCTCCTCTCACTGTCCTTCCCGCTTTTTCCACTACACTTAAAACTCCTCCCACCGGGACTGGTTACCCTGGCAACTGGTTGGCCAATGGTCCGCTCGTTCTAGGTGTAGGGATGCTGCAATGAGAGCCTCAGTTTAACATTACATCCTCCCGTAACTGGGATACCACACCCTACTGTGGTGCACTGACCAGTGGGGCGCCACAATAGATTGAAATATTGTCAAGGTTATATGCACATATGTATATATTTTTGATGTTTGTTGTAATTGTGTCATTTTTCTACCCATGCTGCGTAAACTATAATGAGCAGCTTTGGAGTGTAAAAGCCGGACAAGGGTTAACAAAATCTTATTGTAATTGGTTTAATGCTCACAGGTGCTTGGGGTAGTGTCTTTTATGTTTATATATATCGTGTGTGTTTTTTATGTAGAATTTGCTAAGGACTAAGGGGTCTTATCCCCAAACACATATAGCGTTACCCCCTACGGGGGAACTTGTATGATGCTTTTATGAAAATTAAATAAAGGATTAAAGGACCGACTGTGGCACTGGATTTTTTCCTCTCCATTTGATTAGGAAGCAGTGCTGGTGTCACAAACTTTGCTTCTATAACTGCTGATTGGTGATTCAATTAAGGGAACCGAACTGTAGTGTTTGAAGGTGTGATTGTAATGGTGATGGTGACTGAAAATGCAGCCACTTCTCAATCACCTCAACTGGATCAGTAAGTCATCAGTGTACGTTGGTGACAGTAGCTATGGTAAGTGTTTGCAGCATTGTCCCCAGATGACATCATGATTTAGGAGAGGTTACAGAAGCTGCAGAGTAGTGAGAGCTGCCCCAACCTCCTCTAACATGCTGTTAAGTAAAATTAAAGTCACAAATAGGAAATAGCAGGATAGGTAAAAAGGTAGGAAATGTAAAAATAAAGCGAATTACAAAAAATGGTTACAGCTTAAAGATAGGTATTTGTAAAGGACTTTATAAGCATCAGGTCAGCCCTTTAGATGTAGAATTTAATACCTACACACATGGCCAAAATTGTTGGTACCCCTCGTTTAATGAAAGAAAATCCCACAATGGTCACAGAAATAAGTTGACTCTGATAAAAGTAATAATAAATTAAAAAAAATATAAAAATGTACAAATAAAACTCAAACATTGCTTTTCAACCCTGCCTCCACAGAATTGAAAAAAAAATTAAAGTATGAAATAGGCCTGGACAGAAATGATGGTACCCCTGAAAATAATCTGACAAAAGGGACATCTTAAATCAAGGTGTGTCCACTAATTAGCATCACAGGTGTCTACAATCTTGTAATCAGTCAGGGGTCTTTATATAGGGCTACAGATACTCACTGTGCTATATTGGTGACATGGTGTGTACCACACTCAACATGGACCAGAGGAAGCGAAGGAAAGCATTGTCTCAGGAGATTAGAAAGAAAATTATAGACAAGCATGTTAAGGTAAAGGTTATAAGACTATCTGCAAGTAGCTTGATATTCCTGTGACTACAGTTGCACATATTATTCAGAAATTAAAGATCCATGGGACTGTAGCCAACCTCCCTGGACATGGCCACAGGAGGAAAATTGATGACAAATGAAAGAGAGAGGTACATACGAATGGTAACAAAAGAGTCCGGAACAACTTCTAAAGGGATTAAAGGTGAACTTCAAGTTCAAGGAAAATCAGTGTCAGATTGCACCATCAGTCTTGTTTGAGTCAAAGAAGATGTTGTGGGAGATGACCAAGGAGGACACCATTGTTGAAAAAAATCATAAAAAAGCCAAACTGGAAGTTGCCAAACTACATGTTGACAAGCCGCAAAGCTTCTGGGAGGATGTCCTATGGACAGATGAGACAAAAATGAACTTTTTAACAAGGCACATCACTCATGTTCACAGATGAAAAAATTAAGCATATCAAGATAAGAACTTTCATTTGTTGATTTTGCATACATTTTTTTATTTATTATTACTTTTGTCAGATTATTATTATTATTTATTTATATAGCACCATTAATTCCATGGTGCTCTACATGAGAAGGGGTTACATACAAAATTATAGATATGGTTTACAGTAAACAAATTAACAATGACAGACTGGTACAGAGGGAAGAGGACCCTGCCCTTGCGGGCTTACATTCTACAGGGCGATGGGAAGGAAACAGTAGATCAGGGATGCAGCAGATCTGGTGGTGGGGAGGCGGCAGCTCCAGTGGCGGTGGGGCAGCAGCTCCGGAGGCGATGGGGCGGCGGCTCGGTCATTGCAGGCTGTAAGTTTTCCTGAAGAGATAGGTTTTTCAAGTTCCGTCTGAAGGATTCGAGCATGGTGGATAATCTGACATGTTGGGGCGCAGAATTCCAGAGGATGGGGGATATTCGGGAGAAATCTTGGAGGCGGTTGTGTGAGAAACGGATAAGTGTGGAGGAGAGGAGGAGGTCTTGGAAGGATCAAAGATTACGTGACGGAAGATAGTGGGAGATTAGTTCAGAGATATAGGGAGGGGACAGTTTATGGATGGCTTTGAAGGTCAGTGTTAGTAGCTTGAACTGGATTCATTGGGGAATTGGGAGCCAGTGGAGGGATTTGCAGAGGGGAGATACAGGGGAGTAGTGTAGATAGAGGTGGATAAGTCAGGCAGCAGAGCTGAGGACAGACTGGAGAGGTGCAAGAGTGTTAGCAGGGAGGCCGCAAAGGAGAATGTTGCAGTAGTCAAGGCGGGAGATGATGAGGGCATGTACAAGAATTTTAATAGATTGAGGGCTGAGGAAAGGACGTATTCTGGAAATATTCTTGAGCTGGAGCCGACAGGAGGTGACGAGAGTTTGGATGTGTGGTTTGAAGGCTAGGGCAGAGTCGAGAGTTATGGTGGGTTTACACGTCCCGATATCGGCCCGATATCGGAGCCAATGACGCGGGAGCACGCTTTTCCCGCCATCGCATCGCCGGTTTAGACAGCCCGATATCGGGATACAACGTCCCGACGATGTGTACGCCCCCCAACCCAGGAACGACCAGTTAACATGGGAGTGAATGGGTGACGTGGGCGTACACATCGTAGTTGGGCTGTCACACGGGACGATGCGGCTACAACGGCCATCCGATATCGGGCGGTTGAATAGCACACTCATTCAACCCCGATATCGTTTTGGCATCGTTCCAGCATCGCATTGTACGTTCAAACCGTACAACGCGCGAACGATATCGGGTCCAACTCCCGAACCACGTGACTTTTGGTCGGAGTTGGGTCGGAGTTGGACGCCGATATCGCGACGTGTAAACCCACCATTACTCCAAGGCTGGGAATTTGAGGTGTGGGAGAGAGCATGATGCCATTAACCATAATAGATAGATCAGGTGGTGAAGATGAAAGATGGGATGGAGTAAGAGATGATGAGTTCAGTTTTGTCTACGTTGAGTTTTAGGTAGCGCGAGGTGAAGAAGGAGGATATGGCTGACAGACACTCTGTGATTCTGAACAGCAGAGACTTGCCATCTGAGCCAGAGAGGTAGCTATGAGCGTCATCAGTGTACAGGTGGTACTGGAAGCCATGGGACTGTATGAGTTGTCCTAGGCCAAGGGAATGGATGGAGAAAACTAGGGGCCCCAGGACAGAGCCTTGTGGGTCTCCAACAGAGAGAGGGTGGGATGAGGAGGTAGTGTGGGAGTGGGAAACGCTAAATGTGCAGTTGGAAAGGTATGAGGCAACACAGGACAGGGCAAGATCTTTGATGCCAAAGTAAGAAAGAATCTGAAGTAGGAGGGAGTGGTCGACTGTGTCAAAGGCAGAGGTCGAGAAGGAGGAAGATGGAGAATTGTCTGTTAGCTTTGGCTGTGATTAATTCGTTGGTAATTTTGGTTAGGGCAGTTACGGTGGAGTGGTGGGGCCGGAAACCAGATTGTAGATTGTCAAGGAGAGAGTTAGATGAGAGGTGGGAGGAAAGTTTAGCATAGACGTGTTGCTCAAGGAGTTTGGAAGCAAACGGGAGCAGCGATATGGGGCGGTAGCTTGTCTTAGCAGTTGGGTCTAGGTTTGGCTTTTTGAGGATGGGCGTGGTGGTGGCATGTTTGAAAGCCGAGGAAAAGGTCCCGGAAGATAGTGATAGATTGTTGAGGTGGGTTATGGCTGGGATGAGCGTGTTAGTAAGGTTGTAGAGGAGGTGGGAAAAGATGGGGTCAAGTGCACAGGTGGTGAGGTATGATTTGGATAGGAGACGAGTAAGCTGTCCTTCAGTGATGTTGGAGAGGGAGGTTATGAGGGAAGGGCAGAGGTCTGGTATATAGAGTGGTTGGGGTAGTGGAACAATTACGGTTTGCCTTGTTTGGTCAATCTTGTTTTTGAAGTATGTAGCGAAGTCCTCAGCAGAGATGAGTGAGGTCAGAGGGGGAAGTGGTGGGCAGAGGAGAGAGTTAAAAGTGCTGAAAGTTGTTTGGGGTTGTAGGATAAGGAAGATATAAGGTTTGTGAAGTAGGTCTGTTTAGTAGAGGTGAGGGCTGATTTGAAGGCAAGTGTAGCTTGTTTGAAAGTTGTGAGGTTGTCTGGCAGGCGCATTTTCTTCCAATGCCGCTCCGAAGCTCTGGACACTTGTAGAAATTTTTTGGTGAGATTTTTGTGCTAGGGTTGCCTATTGATTTGTCGCCTCTT
This sequence comes from Allobates femoralis, assembly GCA_033576535.1. NCBI lineage: Eukaryota > Metazoa > Chordata > Amphibia > Anura > Aromobatidae > Allobates > Allobates femoralis. The sequence continues at coordinate 221,158,670 of JARQOC010000003.1, forward strand.
GCGATGAACTAGAAGGGCGACTGAGTCTATGGCTGATGTGAGGGTGGCATTGTAGAAAGCAGTGGCACTGTCTGTGTCATGGAGTGTGACGATATAGAGAACAGAGGTAGAAGAGAATCTGAAAATCTATGAATGTCTAGGTGTGCGAAATTTCTACGAGGATGAGCGATTGGCTTGATAAAGAGGACCGGTGAGGAGGACAAGGATAAGAAAGAGAGTAGATGGTGGTCAGATAGGGGGAAGGGGGAGGTTGTGAGATTAGATTGGGAGCAGAGGCGGATGAAGATAAGGTCTAGTGAATGTCCATGTATGTGGGTGGCTGTGGAGGACCACTGAGTAAGTCCAAAGGATGAGGTAATAGAAAGGAGTTTGGAGGCCGATGGCTGACGGGTGTCATTAGCGATATTAAAGTCACCCATGATGATGGTGGGAATGTCATCAGAGAAAAAGTGAAGAAGCCAGATGGAGAATTGGTCAATAAAGGTATTGGCAGAGCCTGGAGGTCGGTATATGACGGCCATTTGAAGATTGGAAGGAGAGTAAATACTGTTGTGTCCCACGAATGGCAACAACCTGTAATGCCTATTCTCTGTATTGTATGTATTTCCTCCAGTCAGTAATTCTTTGTTGTTACCAGGTAGATTGACTGTCTACTAAGTTTGACCCTAAGTTGCTGCCTTAGTTGTGTCTGTACTGGACGTCCCCCCTTCTTCCCCAGTTAGTCTGCAGAAGCCATTACTGAAGACACATGTCTGTAACCCCTGTACAGATTATTTCCTTTACCTGCTGTTACATTGGATTTAATACAAGATTCTGGAAGAAATTTACAGCGTTTCTCCTTTCTTATTACAAGTCATCGTACTGGCCGAGTTGAAATCTATCTGTTTTCCCCTGATGGGTAAGTGTTCTGGGTTACTATTATCTAAGGGACTGATAACTGCAGCACTGGCATTACGCCATCAGAAGGGAACAGAATAGTAAAAGGAAACCTGTTACCAGGGTGTATACTGCATGCAATCCAGATAAAGGATCATCCATCAAGGGCTGATAACAAGCCACAGCAGTAACTGTACAGCAGTCTACTCTACATCATCCTTCAGACCTGCTCAGTGAAGATACCCCATCACTAAGAACGTATACAGGTTATAAACCCTGCCTGACAAGTGATCCATCTATAAACTATTGCCAGGCTGCAGTGAATAGACTTGCAATACAGCCTGCATAGATTCTATAAGCACAGAACGGATACATTGTAATCCGTCTCCCTGACAACCAGGAGCAGAAAGCCCCCACCCTTGCAATCCTGTGCACAATTGTTGAGATGCAAACCTCTCATTCACTGCCCATCCTGAATCAACAAGGAGAAATGATGGACTCTCAGTCTATTCGTAGTGAAAGACCTAAACGGTTAACCAAACCAACATGGAGAGTTAAAGAGAACTTAGAAATAGCCAGAAGTGAACAGCTTATCCACATAACATTACTTTGGCAAAGAGTGAAAACAAGTCACTGTGTTATCTGTGCCAGGTTCTCATGAGCTACCACCAGAGGGAGCCCTAGAACAACTGTACTCCGCATACCAGTCTTACAAAGGCACTTGTAAGGATTACACCCTTTCCCTGCTGAAGGTAAACACGTCCGAGTCTCTAAAAGAACTCCAGGACTTCCAACAGCTCGATGCTGAATGAGAGTGCACCGTACGTGACATCATAAACCAGATTGAAGCAAAAATGGTGCAAACGTCAGAAGTTGCATCTCACAAGTCCAGGTCTGTTAAGAACTCAAGGCACTCGCTTAAATCGGGCTCATCAAAATACTCAACCCTCAGTGAGCAGCTTATAAAAGCGCGCATTGAAGCAAAAACCATGAAGGTACAAGCCATCTTTGCTCAAAGAAAAGCAGAGATAGAAACGAGTGCTGTCGTCGAATCAGCACGTAAGAAAACAGAGACTGCACACAAGAGGGCAGACATTGAAGCAGAGGAAGCGGAGAAGAAAGCACAGGCTGCACGCAAGAGAGCAGACATCGAAGCAGAGGAAGCGGAGAAGAAAGCACAGGCTGCACGCAAGAGGGCAGTCATCGAAGCAGAGGAAGCGGAGATGGAAGCAGAGACTGCACGTAAAAAGGCAGAAGTCGAAGCCCTGCAGAGGGAATGTGAACACGCGGCAGCCATGGCAAGGCTAAAGGTCTTCGAACAAGCTCTAGCTGGGAGCCGAGGAGGCAGCATCAGCGCTTACGAACTTGAGACAGAAGAACCCCTTAAGCGCACAAAAGACTATGTGCTGAGCCAAGCCAGCGAACCGCCGATCGACACCAACATTTCCGTTGGCGACAACACTTCTTCAGATCTTCAAGACGCCGATCCGCCTGCAGTTTCCAGCTTCACTGGTCAGTCCAATGCTCCTCAGACATTCAAATCTGAACCACTTTCACACTTCAGTGCACAGCCCGACCATGCACCTCAGCAACCCCCATGTGGCAGTGTCCACATGCAACCCAACATGCCGGTTAGTCACTACAGTCCAGACAACTGTGTAGTTCCGGCCCTGCATACAACAGGGACCTTTCACACCACACCAGTTGCTGGTCTAAACGCCTATGCCACTCCGTTCCTTCCCATGTTCCCGAAACAAGAAGCTACAAACTATGCAACCAGCATCACTCAGTCAGTGAATGTGCCCGCAAGGTCAGAAAGAACAGACCTGTCCAACTTTGCGAGGTACATGATACGCCGAGAACTGATCAACACCGGTCTCACAAGGTTTGACGACCAGCCCGAAAACTACAGAGGGTGGAAGTGTACCTTCAAAACAGCAATCAGTGACCTCGGCATTACCGCTGCTGAAGAGCTGGATCTGCTTCTCAGGTGGCTAGGCCCATGGTCTACGGAGAGAATCAAGAAGCTCAAATCCTTTTACATCACCGACCCAATAACTGGTCTTGCAACCGCATCGGACAGACTAGAGAAAGGGTTTGGCAGTCCCGAAGCTATCGAAGATGCTCTACTCAAACAACTATATGACTTTCCCAAAATATCCAGCAAGGATGCTTCAAGGTACCAGGAACTCAGCGACCTGCTGTCCGAGCTCCAGCTGGCCAAGACAGCCACACATCTACCTGGCCTCAGCTACCTGGACACCGCTCATGGGGTGAAACCCATCGTCGCCAAGTTACCCTACAACGTCCAAGAAAAATGGACCACACGAGGGTCAAACTACAAGAGACAATACCAAGTCTCCTTCCCTCCATTCTCCTTCTTCTGTGACTTCATCAAGGAGATTGCAGAATATAAAAACGACCCCAGCTTCCGTTATGAAGAACCCAGTGGACCTGCGTCATCTCCCAAGTACGAGAGTTCACACTCTCACGACAAAAACCACAGCGGTCCGGTGTCTGCAAAAAAGACTGAAGTTCTGCCTTCACTGACATCAGCGCCAGACAAGGGCAGTGAAGATGAAAAGGTAGAAGACCCGAACCGCCAGTGTCCTATACACAAACTGCCGCATCCCCTGAAGAAATGTATCAGCTTCAGGAAGAAACCACTTCAAGAACGAAAGGAACTCTTAAAGAAGTTTGGAGTATGCTTCAGGTGCTGTGCTTCTACCGAACACATTGCTAAGGACTGTGTCATCACCATCAAGTGTATAGAGTGCGACAGTGAAGACCACGTACAAGCGCTCCATCCGACACAACCTGACTCAGTGTCTACACCTTCTCCCACCACAGGCAATGGCGGGGAGAGTACAGACAAGGCAACTAACCATCTTGCGGTATCTTCATCCTGCACCAAGGTTTGCGGAGAAGGTCTTCGCGACAAGTCCTGCGCCAAGATTTGCCTGGCAAAGGTGTATCCTGAAGGTCATCCAGACAAGGCAGTCAAGGTGTACGTCAGCCTGGACGACCAGAGCAACAAATCACTGGCCAGGTCAAAACTCTTCGATTTGCTTGACTTAAAGGGAAACGCCTATTCCTACACCTTGGGCACCTGCAGCGGCGTGACAGAAGCCACTGGAAGAAGGGCCAGTGGTCTCATAATAACTTCTCTCTCCAGCTCCAAGGAGATACCGCTTCCAACACTCACAGAGTGCAACCAAATACCCTTCAACAGGGAAGAAATCCCAACACCAGAAGCGGCTCTTCAGTTTCCTAACCTCAAAGACATAGCCAGCGAGATACCGGCCCTTGACAACAAGGCAGATATCTTAATTCTCCTCGGCAGAGACATCATACGACTGCACAAGGCGCATCTACAAATCTTTGGTCAACTTGATGAACCATACGCTCAGCGCCTCGAGCTAGGCTGGGTCATCATCGGTGACGTCTGTAGCGACCAGACAAAGAAGTCAAGCAACCTCACTTCTTACAAAACCTTCATTACATCAGACGACCACGACGTGTCTTTTCTGCCATACCCACACCACTTCTGGGTAAGGGAGAAGCCTAAGGACACTAGGTGGAAAGAACAACCACCTGATAACCCAAACCTGTTTTGTCTTCAAGACGACAACCTTGAGTCAACAACATTCTACCCCGCAAACCAGGTCAACGACTCACCCTCTCTTCCTGCAAAGACCGAGTTGCCAAGGGACCCGCAGCAAACAAATGCTAAGTTCCCAAACTGTGAAGCCTATCTCTATCACAAACCTGGTCAAGCCTAAACCATGCTAGACTTCAGTGCCCAGAGTGAGAGCCACTCTCTCGACAGCCCATCTCTTACTGAAGGTGCTAGCGTTCTCTCCATGCAACGTAACCTTAGCGCACCACTGGACACGAACAAGACACGTTCACCTTCCAGGTTTCGCCCTGTAACAAACTTGCTACGAAACGAGGAATCTTGCCTGTTGAAAACAGCATCCAAGATCCTCAGGGGTTCAGGACACCCACCACAGTTCAAAACAGGGTACCGCTGGGACACCTCGCCTTTGAGGGCATCAACAGAAACACTACGTCACCATCGCACAGACAACACAGGTGGGCGAACAGAGAAGAAGTCTCTAAAGGTCATACAGCGACTCCAAGTCTTGCACCGTGGTTCTGCAAGGACTCCTTTAGCTGTCACCAAGAGTCAAATCCATGTTTCTTATGACACGTCTACAAAGGTTACAGTTGCAGCAGCCTCAAAGAGTACGTCAGAAACCAGCAGGAAGGTACGTCGCAGCTTCATCCTGAACAAGCTAAAGTCCACTTCTAAACTTGCATGCACCGTACCAAGGCTAGAACTCAGTGCTGTTGCGCTAACAGTTGGAGCCAAGAGAGCCACACCTGAACAGTGGCATCTCATCTCTACTAACCTCCAACTAGCTGAGTGGAGAATAAGACTCAGACCAACCTACAGCTCAAACCATGTGTCCCAGGTGTCAGCACTGAAGCTGAGGCCCCACACCCTAGACACTCTTCAACCAGGTCAGCCATTGTGCAGGCTGACATTCAGTCCAAGTGCCTCGCCTGGTGGCTCCTTCAAGCAGGAGTCACTTGAACTGAACTTGTCGCTGGACTGTGCCATGGCGGGGAGCGCACCTCCCCCTTCCCCTGCTGTACCAGGGCACTTAACTGTTGGTGTCCTACTGAACTCGCAACCTTTCCTTTGAACTAGGACCTTACCGCTGGATTTGGGTTGGTGGAAGAGTTGGCATGTTGCGGCTCCCCAATCCGAAGATGGGTTTGTTGAATATGGACTAAATTTTCTTTTTTTTTCTTTTTTCCATTTGCATTTAAGGACCACATTCCACTGCATGTATAGACTTGAATACTGTATTATTGTTTGCATTTTGTGTTCATGTCCCTTCTCATTACAGGCTTTATAACGTGGAGGACAGAGACGACTCCTAACGTTACCCAGGACTTGAAATCGGACGATTTCAGACGGGGAGTGTTGTGTCCCACGAATGGCAACAACCTGTAATGCCTATTCTCTGTATTGTATGTATTTCCTCCAGTCAGTAATTCTTTGTTGTTGCCAGGTAGATTGACTGTCTACTAAGTTTGACCCTAAGTTGCTGCCTTAGTTGTGTCTGTACTGGACGTCCCCCCTTCTTCCCCAGTTAGTCTGCAGAAGCCATTACTGAAGACACATGTCTGTAACCCCTGTACAGATTATTTCCTTTTACCTGCTGTTACGTTGGATTTAATACAAGATTCTGGAAGAAATTTACAGCGTTTCTCCTTTCTTATTACAAGTCATCGTACTGGCCGAGTTGAAACTATCTGTTTTCCCCTGATGGGTAAGTGTTCTGGGTTATATTATCTAAGGGACTGATAACTGCAGCACTGGCATTACGCCATCAGAAGGGAACAGAATAAATACGGACAGAGTGAACTTCAAAAGAAGGGTGGATAAGGGAGGGTGTGGGTTGGATTGGGTTGAAGGAGGAGTTTGCAGAGAGGAGGATGCTCACTCCTCCGAGATGTCTGTTACCAGGGCGAGGAGTGTGGGTACAGTGAAGGCCGCAATAAGCTCAGTGCAGCAGGGGAGGCCGTGTCAGAGGCTTTTAGCCAGTCTCAGTGAGACCCAAGAAGGAAAGGTTCTGGAAGTAAAAAGGTCATGCATCATGTGAAGCTTGTTGCAAATGGAGCAGGCGTTCCAAAGTGCTCCAGAGAGAGGAAGCAGGGGAGTGGGGTCAGAGGCATGGGTTTTACATGTGAAGGATTGCGATAGCTTTGTCTTACTTTGGTGGAGGTGAAGATAGGTGGGACTATGGGGTGAGGGGACCAGGATTAGGGAGATATGTGCCAGCAGTGAGAATTAGTAGAGAAAGGGAAAGCAGGTGCGGGAAGGAGAGTGGCCAGCTTGTTTTATATTTCAGTAGGAGAAGTCAGAGGTTAAGGAGTAGGTCTGTGGATGAGGTGAGGTGGGGGGTTAATAGAGAAGGGGAGATAGTTATCTGGTTAGAGGGTGCAGGGGTTTGGGGGTAGCGAAGGAGAGTGAGGATAAGTGGAGCAAAAATTGAGTGAAAATGTGAGCATAGTGAAAGAGCAAGGTGAGAAAAGAAAGGCATGTATAAGTAGAAGAAAGTGGTATCTCTCACCTTCTGTCCAATTTCTGTACTATTTCTGGAATATTTCTGCTGTACACTTAAAATTATATCACTTCAGACCAAGGTCCTTCAGACCTGTCTCTCCATATTTATGTAATTGAAATGCCAAAAATTAGTCCCAGGTGTGGGCAGAGGGGAGGAGGGAGCAGTAAGGCCACATGCACACACTGAGTATTTGGTGTGCTTTTTACCTCAGGATTTGTAGACAAAACCAGGAGTGGAGCAATCAGAGGAAAAGTCTAATAGAAAACCATGCACCACTTCTGTATTTAAATATCCACTCCTGGTTTTTTGGTAAAAAATCATCAAATACTCAACGTGTGCACGTGGCCTAAAACACCACACAGCAGGCAGATTCAAGTTACAAGGAACATTTGGACTGCTTTAAAGCAGAAGAATGGGAAACAACAGGATGGGAAGATAAGGCAATGGAAGAGAGATACAGATATCACATATACATTCAGTAGGAATGGAATATCATACACAGGAATACCACCACGTACCTGGAAATGAAAAAAATGGATTGTCAGATCAAGGCATGGCGAAATATATTCATGGATTACATTCTGTAATATATCTACTGTACACTTTAAAAGATATCACTTAAAATAATTCACTTCAGACCAAGGTCCTTCAGACTTGTCTCTCCACATTTATATTCAAGTTATTTCTATGACCATTGTGGGTTTGTCTTTCATTAAACGAGGGGTACCAACAATTTTGACCACGTATGTAAATGAGGATCCATTTTTTTAATTAAAAGATGAAAACTTTACAAATGTTTGTTACTAGATTTTAACAAAAGATTGTTAGGAGTGTAATAAAAAAATAAAAACTACTATAGGAATGATGCTATCAACTGCGCCAACTCAAATCTAAGGCTGCAGTGGAACAAAGCAAAACCTATTAAAATGTGCACACACATTAGAGTTGGATAGAAAATAAACACAATGTCATCGCAGTTCAGAGAATAAATACAAATCCACTTAGTAAAAGACCAGTGACCTAGTTGTTAGTATGCATCATTTGTATAAGTTTGTACATCTCAGAAACGTTCTTAGATATACCTGGAAATTGAATTTGAATAAATCAATACCGTGTTTCCCTGAAACTAAGACCCCCCCGAAAGTAAGGCAGGGTAGGGGGAACGGGGGGGTCTGTTAATATAAGGCCCCCCCGAAAGTAAGGCCGCCGGGGGGGGGCGCTGGGGAATATAAGGCCAGTACCTATCCCCCTGTGTGTCCAGGCTCCTCCAGTGTCCTTGCAGCTGCAGCCGCGCTGGTGCAGATAGGGTTAATCACAGCCGAACATGCTGTGTGCCCAGCCTTAAGTCACAGCAGCCCGGCTCCAGCTCTGATTGGCTCCTAGGAAGCAGTGGGCGCGGCCAGATGACGTCGTGGGCTCGTGATCTAGCCGTGCCCACTGGTTCCTGGGAGCCAATCAGAGCTCGAGCCGGGCTGTTGTGATGTCAGGCTGGGCAGAATTCAGCAAGGGCCCACAGCATGTTAGGCTGTGATTAACCCTATCTGCACCAGCGCGGCTGCAGCTGCAAGGACACTGGAGGAGCCTGGACACTCTGGGGGACAGCAAGGAGCCACACTGAAGGCCAGGGGAGCTGGTAAGAAGCAGTGTGTATGTGTATGTGTGTGTTTGTAAGTGTATGTTTGTGTGTAAGTGTATGTGTATGTGTGTGTTTGTAAGTGTATGTTTGTGTGTAAGTGTATGTGTATGTGTGTGTTTGTAAGTGTATGTTTGTATGTAAGTGTATGTGTATGTGTGTGTTTGTAAGTGTATGTTTGTGTGTAAGTGTAAGTGTATGTGTATGTGTGTGTTTGTAAGTGTATGTTTGTGTGTATATTTGTAAGCGTGTGTGTATGTGTATGTGTTTGTAAGTGTATGGGTGGGTGGGTGTGTGTGGATGGGAGGCTGGAGTGGCTGGGGCTGCCAATATAAGACCCCCCCCCGAAAGTAAGACAGGGGGCCACTTTTGGCCCCCAAAAAAATATAAGACAGGGTCTTACTTTCGGGGAAACACGGTAGTATTTTTTCATCCAGTTTGAACAAGTTGTATTTATAATAAAACAGAGCATTCCAGCCAGTAGCGTCTCTAGTTTCTTCAGGATACCAGTTTACAACAGTATATTATGTCACACCAAATTCCATATACAGAGCTCTGAATGGTCAAGTAATACCTTTGCGTTTCGGAAATCAGCTGTTTCCTTCAACTGAGGAGGGATTGGTGGACCATTCAGGGCTATAGAGTCCAAACTAGAGACAACAACACTAGCTGACACTCAGTTTCATTACACATACAGCTTACTCTCATTGGATGTAAAAATACTATTGATTTATTTAGATTTAATTTCTCTTGATAGTCATTGACTTTTCTGAGATGTACTGACTAGTGATGAGCGAGCACTAAAATGCTCGGGTGCTCGGTGCTCTGGCCGAGCATCTCAAGATACTCGTGTACTCGGCCGAGCACCGAGCCCAATGTAAGTCAATGAGCGACAGGCTCCGCCCACAGACTTCCGGTTATAAAACGAGTAATTCCGGAAAAGGGCGGGAGGGTGGGCTTTTTCAAATCGCCGCAGCATAGAACACCTTGCTGTGGCCCCCAGAGGGATCCTATCGATTAATCTGCTCCCTGTATGGTGCCAGCTCACTGTGTGCACTGAAGGGAGCAGTGTATGTGTCTCTGATCGCTATTTATTACCGAGCGGTCCGAGCATCTCGGCAGTACTCGGTGCTCGCCGAGCACCCCGAGTACCGAGATACTCGTGCGAGTACCGAGTCGCACAGAGCATACTCGCTCATCACTAGTACTGACTTGTACAAATTCTGCAAACTCTCATTTGGATCATTAAATCATAAGTAGCTGTGAATCAGACACGGATAGCATATCTCTGATATATGTATATGTATATCCTTCTCAATTTGTAGTGACTGGAGGATTGTTTGGTATCAGCTTACCTGTTGATTGTCTGAATAGGTATAATACAGTGCCTTGTGAAAGTATTTGGCCCCCTTGAACTTTTCAACCTTTTGCCTTATTTCAAGCTTCAAAAATAAAGATATAAATTCTAATTTTTTTTTAAGAATCAACAACAAGTGGGACACAATCGTGAAGTGGAACGAAATTTATTGAATATTTTAAACTTTTTTAACAAATAAAAAACTGAAAAGTGGGGCGTGCAATATTATTTGGCCCCCTTGAGTTAATACTTCGTAACACCACCTTTTGCTGCGACTACAGCTGCAAGTCACTTGGGGTATGTCTCTATCAGTTTAACACATCGAGAGACTGAAATTCTTGCCCATTCTTGCCTGCAAAACAGCTCGAGCTCAGTGAGGTTGGATACAGAGCGTTTGTGAACAGAAGTTTTCAGCTCTTATCACAGATTCTCGATTGGATTCAGGTCTGGACATTGACTTGGCCATTCTAACACCTGGATACATTTATTTTTGAACCATTCTATTGTAGATTTTGCTTTATGTTTGGGATCATTGTCTTGTTGGAAGATAAATTTCCGTCCAAATCTCAGGTCTTTTGCACACTCCAACAAGTTTTCTTCCAGAATGGTCCTGTATTTGGCTCCGTCCATCTTCCCATCAATTTTAACCATCTTCTGTGCCCCTGCTGAAGAAAAGCAGGCCCAAACCATGATGCTGTCACCACCATGTTTGACAGTGGGGATGGTGTTTTGAGGGTGATGAGCTGTGTTGCTTTTACGCCAAACATATCGTTTTGCATTGTGGCCAAAAAGTTTGATTTTGGTTTCATCTGACAAGAGCACCTTATTCCACATGTTAGGTGTATCTCCCAGGTGGCTTGTGGCAAACTTCAAACGAGACTTTTTATGGATATCTTACCACTCCTCCATAAAGGCCAGATTTGTGCAGTGTACGACTGATTGTGGTCCTATGGACAGACTCTCCCACCTCAGCTGTAGATCTCTGCAGTTCACTCAGAGTGATCATGGGCCTTTTGGCTGCATCTCTGATCAGTCTTCTCCTTGTTCGAGATGAAAGTTTAGAGGGATGGCCGGGTCTTGCTAGATTTGCAGCGGTCTGATACTCCTTCCATTTCAATATGATCACTTGCACAGTGCTCTTTGAGATGTTTAATACTTGGAAAATCTTTTTGTATCCAAATCCAGCTTCGCCACAACAGTATCTCGGACCTGCCTGGTGTGTTCTTTGGTCTTCATGATACTCTCTGCACTTGAAACAGAACCCTGAGACTATCACAGAACAGGTGCATTTATACGGAGACTTGATTACAAACAGGTGGATTCTATTTATCATTTCCAGTCATTTAGGACAACATTGGATCATTCAGAGATCCTCACTGAACTTCTGGAGCGAGTTCGCTGCACTGAAAGTAAAGGGGCCAAATAATATTGCCCTCCCCACTTTTCAGTTTTTATTTGTTAAAAAAGTTTAAAATATGCAATACATTTTGTTCCACTTCACGATTGTGTCCCACTTGTTGTTGATTCTTCACAAAAAAAATTTTAATTTATATTTTATGTTTGAAGCCTGAAATGTGGCAAAAGGTTGAAAAGTTCAAGAAAGCCAAATACTTTTACAAGGTACTGTATATTACATCATCTACATCTTGCTTTTATTTACTAATTTGGTCCTATACAGTGCACTATTTTATAAACAAGTCACCTATTTTTGCTATAAATTACAAGTCTATCATTGGCTCCTTCGTTTTCTAAGTGTTTTATATTTTAGCTAATTGACAGTATTCTGTCTTCACTCATACACAGCTATTTTCATTTATTACATTAGTATATATTCAATCCTTTTCTATTCTTTACACTAACTTGGAGCAACATTTATGTAACATGTCAGAAGCATGGTGACGCCATATTTATTTTGTATGCTAAAATTTAATTAAAAAGTACTCTCCTTTTGCAGAGTAAGCTCCACCCCTATTTAAGCTTTCCCCCAGAATGCAGCATCAACATTTGGCAGAGGATGTTATGTGACAACTGCAACCAGTCAATGGGAATGGGATGCCTGTAATTATAGACTGTTGGCTTAAAAAATCATTTATGTGGATAACAACTTGTTTACAAAAAATGTAAAGATTAAAAAAAATGATTTGTGCTGGCCTAGTGCTGTCTGTAAGAACAATATTAAATTGATTAGTATTGAGTGTTTTGGGAAACAGTTTAGCCTTAATCAATTTTTGCAAATATTTCAAAGATAAAAGCAAAAAGATTAAATTATCTCTCAATGGGCCATGTAAATATTAGAGATACTTGGGTCAATTTGGGCCCCATCACAGTTCCAGATGTCTGCAAATAAGAAATAAAAATTATCAAATGAGTAGTAATTATATGTCAGACACGACAGTTAGAAATCTTGGAGGAAAATATTTTTATCAGTCTCCAAGATTATTATTTCTTCTGAGGGTTATATATACTACTTTGATTCTCTCATCAATGGGAATAAAAGTGCATTGTAAGGTGAAGACACATGTACCCAGTAATGAGACAGTCCAAGATGGTAATTTTTTAATGGAAGAAATTATATCCTGAGTGTCTCTCAAGCAAGATGGCCATAATTAGAAATGAGCAAACTTTTCACATACATGTTCACAAATTTTAGATTTGCCACAAACTTTGCATATTCGGTTCGGGAACAGAGACCCGAGCAACTAACAAGAACAAGTCGGCAAATGCGGCTTTGTTCATTAACGGGTCAGATAAAAGAAGCATTACTACGTTTAAGTGATGCTTTTCATCTACCTTCTGAGAGTGTAGGATAGCCATCAGAACATGAATGATGTGGAAAAAGGGTGGGGAGAGGTCAGAGTAACATCTCTCTATTTTTTTTACATGGCACTTGTGATGTTCCAGCCGTACCGATCAGGAGCAAAATCCACAAGTGAAGACACAATGGCTTGTGTCATTGGTTGGCTTGTTTTCATTGGCTGCAGTGGCATACAATCCATAGTGGCAGGCCACATGACGCTATGGGGCTCATGGCCTGTGGGGGCCTCTCCAGCATCTTTCCTGATATATCAATCACTGACACTGACTCTATGTTAGTGTGTGGTGCTGCTGTGTACTTGGTGAAGCTCCTCCTGCTGCTCACCTGCTCTGCTGCCATCTGCACATCACGCCCCCTGAGAGGAGAGGAAGACAGGGAGTGACAGGGAGTCTGTGGTGACTGACTGTGAGACTGGAAGTCGAGCAGGCACTGCCTCAGGAGACTGAGAGCTGGGTCTGGCTTTATGAAAAAATAGTTTTTTATTTGTGATTTAAAATGTGTTTTTGTAGGTGATATGTAATTGCATATAACCGTGATATATTTAAACTGTACACAATTTTTTCTAATGGATGTGCTCAATGTCAAGTGGCAGTACGTCATCTGTCACACCTCCTTACAAATGGAATTGTCTATTTATAACACCAGTCTATATATTGCACGCCGGCCTGTGTGTTTGATGTACATCTGTGATGTCCCTGAAAAAGGGGCTTGCATGCCCTTAAATGTGTAGAAATTAATCACACACTATGGTTAACATTATTGAAGAATTATTTGTTACATGGACGAGAGCACGGTGATAATCCCACTTCTCTTTGTTTGATACATCTGATTTACCTCATGGGTGACTGCTGCAGACCATCGCATGCTTGAATTTGAGGAAACATTATATGTGCACAAAGTGGTTATGGCTTCTCACAACACTATCAGGTGAGCATTTATTCTCAATTTACCATTATTAAAATTGCTATTCTGGGTCAATCGATGCCTTAAATGTTTAAAATGTGGAGATTCTTCTTGGGGTCTTTTTCTTGCCTGCTTCCTGAATTTAGTAGGGCTCTGTGAGCAGGATGCCTACACATGTCACTCATCCCCCTGTTACTAATGAATGTTTAACCTTCAAATGATAGGCCATGTTCCAGATCCTGTGCAATATGTGCAGGCTGTGCTACTATAGCTTTTATTCTGGGTCAATTGATGCCACTTTGGTGGATTTGGATCTAATTTTTTGAAATGTGGATGCTCTTTTATCCTTCATGTTTGTTTCCTGAATTTAGCAGGGCTCTCTGAGCACCATGCCTACATATGTCACTTATCTCCCTGTTTCTGATCAATGTTGAAGCTTGGAATACTGGGCCAGGTCTTGTCCCATTCATCTATAATGCACAATGATCAAAATTTTAACTCTGGGGAACAGATGGCACTTTTTCTGGTGAATGTCCCTAATTTTAGTTGGTTTGGCAGCTTTTGGGCCCCTTTCAAGGTGCTTTCTATTCCCTTAATTTTGCCCCCCATTGATTTCAATGAAGTTCGGAGGTTCGGCGAGCTGTTCATTGAACAATTTGTCGAACATATGCCCATTTGGTGAACCAGACTGAATCTGAACTTCAAAAGGTTTACTCATCTCTAATCATGATAGCTGGCACTCTGAAGATAATGCAGAGTAATCTTCAAAATTTTGAATGTTTCAAGCTGATTTTTAATTTTAAATAGTGAATGACGTAGCATTAAAATTACATTTGGTAAGAAAACATTCCCTTATCATTTAAAATATCAATATTATCATCGCATTCAGAAGTATTCGCCATCTTAACCCCTCCAGAATATTAGCTTTGCTTAAGAATTTTTCAGGGAAGATTACATCCCAAATTAAATTGAATTCTTTGCTTAAAAGGTCTTTTAAATGGTGGAAAGCATTTTCCAAATTGTGTGGAGTATTATCCAGATGATTGACATTGATAAATACCTCATCTTTATTACAAACAGCATTGACTCTATAATCTGCAATCTAAAATAACCTTAAGGCTGTGTGCTCACGATCAGTAAAAGCAGTGATTTGGACTCAGCACATGTCCGCTGCATCCAACATGCTGCGTTGTACAGTAGCAGCATAGTGGATGGGATTTCAAGAATCCCATCCTCACTATGCTTCTCCCAATCACAGCATGATTTCAGCTGCGGTGCGGGTTACTGACTTCTGCATCTCATCAGCATGTTAATTTCATACTGCAGAGTCAGAAGCGATCACCATCGGGTGAATGCAGGGAGAAGCTGCCCCACACCCACAGCAGATCATGTGCACAGGGAGGCTGCGGTCTCCCTGCATGCACCCGCGGGCTTCCGCAGTCCGGAAGCACTGCGTCCAACACACAGTGTCTCTGGATGGTGAGCAAATAGCCTTTTAGATCTGCGACTTAATAGATACACCTATACAAAGAGAAAGTGTAAAGAAAATAAAATGAGCATTTCATTTTAATACACAGGTGTAGGGTCCAATCTTGTAGAAAGCAAATGCATAACATGTAGAATTCCAGTAAATGTAACAGGAATTATGATGAACATTTCTGACTACATGTAATTTTGATAACAGTCTCGCCTTTTTAAATAAAATGTGATATATTGTTGTCAATTGCAACTTACCGTAATCTGAAATTGCTAGAAAATGAAATATTTAGATTGGTAACTAAAAAGTGTATTGCTAGGCTGTTCAATTACATTGGCTTGTTGGACTACTATGAGGTTTTCCTTTCAAGCCACATGCTAAAGAATGCTTACTGACTGTAATATTAGATGAACTGGAGAAGAAAGAGTAAGAATGCCCTTTTTCACTCTTTGAATAAGCCTAAGCAGAATTATTGTAATGTCATAAAGTGGTTTTCTTTTTGGTAAGAGAAAGGAAGTACAAACAAAACCACTGGCTGAACATATTAATACAAACTGTACTTCCTCTTACATATTAAGATTTGTGGAGAAGCCAGCTCTTGTGGTTGCATTCTTTGTCTACTGGCAGCTACTAACAATCACTGTTAAACTAGAAATAAGAAAGAAAAATAGACAATTTTTGTTGGAGGTTTACACACTTTTTATGCTACACTTAATTTAGGATTTTACAGAATTACATCTGTGGGGCAAGTGATCATTTTAGATACACAGAAAAGAATCCAAGATTGCATATATTCCATTATAATGTCATGTTTTGTTGGATGGTATTTGTTACAGCCTAAGAAATATGATTTATGCTTGCCAAACTAAGAAGGAGTGATTATGGTAATATTTCAGTTAACTGATCCTTCCAGTCAAAACCTCTACTTTGTTTTCTTTGCCAAGTGGGTTGGTGTGCGGGCATCTATCCTAATCTCCTGGGCAATATACTCTATTTATATGTCCAATAACTACCGCATTTCAGGATCTATACTGGGATGACTAAAATGTAAATTATCCAGTACGTGATCCATTCATTTCCTTAAATGTACTGTGTGGCTGTAACAAAGCTGCAATTTTTTTAGCTGAATGAAAAATCATAGTCTGTACTTTTATCATTTATGAACGGGTCAATTCTTCAAAGAGGGCATGCAAGAATGTGAAGAAAAACCAATCCAAATGGATAAGAAATGGAACAAACTGGATGTAAAACAGAAACTAAAGTGTGCATCCAGTTTTGATCCATTTGTACCTGATTCACTTTTTTTGTTTAAATGTTGGATCTGTTACAAATGGATCAAAATTAGACATGTCATTTTGTTTTAATATTCTCAATTCTTAATATTACATGCTTTTCACAAATTCTACATTAGTACCACAGTGGTAAAGATCTTTTTGAATATTTTAATTCACATACCATTACTTTAATACTTTGTTGAAAAAAAATGTATATGTCACCAGTAGCACCCTTGTAGAACTGTCATGAAAAACTCATAAATCCTTAGATATGTCTCTAAAGGGGTAAGTGTAAAGAATATAGTAGATATCATGTTTACATGCACCTATACATTATATTGTTCTGAGTAAGAGTCTGAGGCAGGATGATCCCTGTACCAACAAATGGTTCAAATTACAAACGGTGACAAAGTTAATCAAGTAGAGGAAGAAACTGTGGAATACCAACATGGCTAGGCAACTACTGAAGGAAAAGTTTGTTTTCAGGGGCGGACAAATGAAGTTCCCAGAAAGAGATCAGCAGACACTTCGGCAACCATGGAAAATTAAAACTATTGGGGTGTGCATAGCTCTTGCAGATATGGCAGGCATATTTTCAACCTCAGGATAAAGGAAGGAAGGAATGCATCACAGTCAATGGCGTAACGATCGTGGTCGCAGGGGACGCACCCGAATGCATCACAGTCAGTGGCAAAACGATCGTGGTCGCAGGGGACGCGGGTGCGATGGGCCCGGGACTATAAGGGGCCCGCGCCTCCAGCCGCCCCCTGCGCCCACCGATTGCAGTGCCGGGTGTCCGCTTCACATGGATGTCCATCAATGTGACAGCGCAGGAGATCGGGCTAGTATGTCAGGGAGAGAGGAGAGGAGAGGGAGAGGGGAGCCTCTTGCTTCCTGCTGCTGCTCCCGCCCCTTTCCTCCTTTGACCTGCCGGCTTCCTGGCCTGCGTTCCACTGTGCCGCCTCCTTCCACTTCCTGCTTGATGCACAGTGGAACGCAGGCCGGCGACTCCTCTCCCTCCTTCTCCTGAGGCTTGAATTCTCAGATTCTTCAAAAGGAGACTGCCGAAGCAACGAGGGAACCAGGGGAGGTAAGTAAAGTTTTTTTTATTTTTAATAGTTAGTGCAGTATATGGCCAGGGGATTGGGGGGAGGGGTCATAAGGCTGCACATAACACTGCCCTACATGGGATAAAAGGCTGCACATAATACTGCCCTGTATGGGATAAAAGGCTGCACATAATACTGCCTACATGGATAAAAGGCTGCACATAATACTGCCCTACATGGGATAAAAGGCTGCACATAATACTGCCCTACATGGGATAAAAGGTTGCACATAATACTGCCCTACATGGGATAAAAGGCTGCACAGAATACTGCCCTATATGGGATAAAAGGCTGCACAGAATACTGCCCTATATGTGAGAAGGCTGCACTATATGGAAATGATATGAGGCTGCATATATAATACTGCACTATATGGAGAGATATGAGGCTGGATTTATAAGGCTTCACTATATGGAGAGTTTTGAGGCTGCACTATATGGAGATTTTGAGGCTGCACTATATGGTAGGTTTTGGTCCTGCATCATATAGAGCATATAGAGGCTGCACTATATGGACAGTTTTGAGACTGTAATATACTATATGGAGAGTATTGAGGCTGCACTATATGGGAAATTTTGAGACTGCATTATATGGCGTGGTATGAGGCTGTATTATGCTATATGGAAGGTCTATGAGGCTGTGAGGCTGCATTATACTATATGGAGAGGCTATGAGACTGCATTATACTATATGGAGGGTCTATGAGGTTGCATTATGCTATATGGAGAGACTATGAGGCTGCATTATACTATATGGAGAGGATATGAGACTGTGTTATTCTGTAAGGAGAGGATATGAGACTGCATTATACTATATGGAGGGTCTATGAGGCTGCATTATACTATATGGAGAGGCTATGAGGCTGCATTATACTATATGGAGAGGAAATGAGACTACATTATACTATATGAAGAGGTTATGAGGCTGTATTATGCTATAAGTAGGGTTATGAGGCTGCATTGTGATATATTGAGGGATGTGAGGTAGCATTATATTATATGGAGGATATGGGGGTTCATTATAATAATTGAATGACTATGGGACCTACCTTATGAATGGAGTACTATGGGATGCATTATAATACATAGAGGACTATAGGGGTACATTGTAATATATGGAGGAATATGGGGATGCATTAAAATAATTGGACCACTATGGTGACTGGAGGAAGCGGGCATATAAACCAGGATGGGGGACATATATATCACGATTAGGGCCATGTTCCAGGAGAGAACCATATATAGCAGGATGAGGGACACTAATACATAATGCAGGGGGAGAGGGGTCAATTTGTGAGTCTTTAAAAGATTTAAAACATTAGATGAGGCCCATACATTTCATAAACATGCGGGGGGAGGGGGGGCCCAGGTCTAAATTTCGCACCGGGGCCCGCCAGACTCTAGTTACGCCACTGATCACAGTTTCACTTAAACTGTGAGATGTACCTATAAGACTCAAATTAATAAGCAGCTGGAAGAAAATATAAACATCATGTTTCCTATCTATGAACAGATAAATTCATGATTCAGGAAATGTGATCGCAATATCACTTGCCTGGAAGACTCAGGGGTAAATATATGCAGAAAGCTAAAATTTCATAGTTCCTAGTAGTTCTGAGCCCATCCTACAGACAGCCTCGACATGGGGTTTGGTTAAGTGAGGGGTTAAAAGGTGTCCATGTTGTTTTAGTTTTTCACTTCTGGGGCAGGATCACACCATGTATCATGCTGAAAGTAAATCTCCCCTGGCTCCACATCACCATAAAGATGAAGGATAACCCGACCTAAACCCTATTGAGAAATTTTCGGCTTTTTATCTTTATTTTTAGGAATTAGTGTTTTGCATGAAAACTCGAAAAATATGTTTTAGGGTACCGTCACACGAGGTGACGTCGCCGGAGATATCGGCGGTGATGGGCGGAAGCGCGTACGTTTTTGGTGCCCCGCCAGCGTCGCCGTCGCATCTTTACATGCTGGCAATACCTCTGGCGACGCACCGGTGATCTTACAGGCGCCATTGCCGCTGGGGTGTCAAAAAACCTAAGCGGCGATTCTGTAACATGGGAGCCTATGGCTCCGATTGCCTGTAAGATCGCCTTACCCCTGTTACATGGGGTGATGTGTACATATTGCCCCAGAGTGCTCGTCTGGTTTCAGAGCACTGCTGAGAAACCAGGCGACCACTCAAAGGCGTCGCCTGTTTACATTAGGCGACGCACAGGCCATGTAATCGCCTGATGAAGGTGAAGCTGAAACGGCCGTAGGGGTCGGGGGCACCATTGACTGAGAGACGCAAGGAGCACTGTAGCACTTCATAGGTAACTTGCACAGGATATTCTGCCAGATACTGGTCTCAATAGTGTGGTTGCTATATGAGCTGTATATGCAACCAGAGTCTGGGGATATAGGGGACATCCATATCCTAGATCTATTACACATTGAGCCAATTATCATTATTATATACTGTATACTCAGGTGAAACTGTACCTAGGTTGAATGTGCCTAGCTGGGTATAAAACCTTTATATATTGCACATATGTACACCCATTTGGGTATAGACTATGTTGTACTAATTCCATGTATTATGTGGGTTTTTTTTTCTCTGGCATGAAATACCCTTGTGCATTGATACATTCTCACATATATCTTGTGTGTGTCGGTGGTGCAGCATATTGCTGCTTGTACTGTGGTTGTAAACCCCTGTTTTTACTTGTCATTAAAAATCACTTGTTTTTAAGAAACTATGGGACGTTTGATCGTGTATTTCCTATTTATATATATCTTTCAGTAAAGAAGATAATAATGAGCGGCACCCACCAATGTAGATTCTTCAGTTTTTAATCCACCAAATTACAGGCATTACATGGCATGGTGAGGGGAGGGAGAGTGGAGTGGTGACGACGGGCACCGTATCGCGGCAGTATGCCACTTCTTCCGGTCAGGTCTCGGCGTCTGACGTCAGCACCACCTCCTATGTAGGAGGGGAGTGTCACGTCCTACTGACGGACCCCACATGTGGACCCACTGGACCGCGTAGTGTGGATGCTGATACCGGGATGATAGAGAGGCGGACCAGTATAGTAGAGTTAACAGGTTTATTGAACAAAACAAGAACCCACGCCCCAGGGGAGGGCCACACGGCCACAGCACCGGAACACCACCGAAGGAGGCCCCGGAGCACTTAACCCCTATACAGGGATACCGCCGGAACCAACCTCGAAGGACCAATGAAGCGGACACGGGTGTTAAACCGACCCAAGGCAACGTGGAAACAACACCGCAACCGGGTATAAGATGGAACACGGGGAACCGGGAACACGGGGAATCTGGAGCAGGACTTGAGGCAGCGATTTCAGCATGGAAGAGATCCGGGTAGCAGGCCAGGAACACGGAAGTCAGCGAGGAGCCGGCAGGGAGGAGATCTGCAGGAAGGAACACACAGAAATCAGATATCAAGCAAAATAAGGAACAACCTGACCAGACCAGGAATGGCAACTTCACTAAATAGAAATTGCCCTGGCAAAGACTGACAGGAAACAGGAAGCTTATATTACAGCAGGGCAGTCCTGATTGGCAGGACACAGAGGCATGGTGATTGGCTGAGGGGAGGAGCATGCTCCCTGCAGTTATCCAGCAGATACTGATTTGTAGATGGAGGTTCATGTGCTCAAGCAGTAGCCCCGGAAGTGAGGAGACGAGCAGCGCTACTCAAGCAGAGGGTGCTGGAACCCTGCGGCTGTGGATGGGTGCGCGCACCCAAGGAGCATACGGCAAGGAAGGCAAAGCCCTGGAAGCCGCAACCCGACCGACCAGTGGGCGGCGGCTGCCAGCGCCCCGGAGCCGTCGGCGGACAGACGACACCCGGGATCCTGGACACCAGACAGGAGCGGTAGGAGCCGGAGGAGTGGAGGTAGCAGGCCGAGGAGCACGGGCAGCAGACCCCCGGGTGGTTACAGTGAGCTTGCACGTCTCCGCCCATGGAGTGAGATAAGAGCTCAAAAATAAAATGTGAATTTTCAACAAATACAAATAAAATCAAGAAGTTGTGACTATAACACTGCTTCCGGGCTTGCTCATTACACTTTATGCATATTCCCCTTCTTCCCCCAGCAACCCTCTGTGGCAATGTCTATGTCTAGTTGCAGTCAGAGTGTGCCACCACCCACACACTAGTGTAAAATTAAATAACTGTCACCAATCACAGACATTGTCAGAGTGGGTTGTCAGAGAACAAGTGAATATTCATAAGACTTAATGAATGGACCCGGAAGCAGTGTGACAGAAGCGCAGAAACCTAGTAAGTATAATTGTCTTACTTCAATCACCATTTTGCTTCCTTTTGAAGCCCTCTAGCCACCATTTTATAGCACAGAAGTTCAGGTCCTCAAAGACTTGGGGTTCGGGATCTGGGCTCAAATTCAGGCCAAGTCTTGTCACGAACCAGACTTTTTTTTCTTTAAGGCCAACAAGATCCGGCGAATCTGAACATCAGTGGGTTCTCCCATCTCTATATATTATCCCAATCCCAGAAATTAGCAGCACATGTCAGATAGTAGTGAGCTGGTAAATAGTGATGAGCGTACTCGCCAATGTTCAGGTTCAGCAAACTCGCCCGGAGTTTTTAAAGTTCGGGTCCAGGGCCGAAAGTGGCTCCAACTTGAGTCCAAACCCTGACCTCAGACTGTAAGGTTATAAGATGGGAGCTAGGAGGCTGTAAAAGAAAAACAGCATTTTACTTTCTGGCGTCTACCCACTTGTACTTCTGTGGCCACTCATTAACTTCCTGGATATTCACTGCAGAGGGTCCCAACAGCCAATCACAGACATTTTCAGAGATTTGGCGCACCAAAACCATGATGCGGATTATGCCATGGATTTCATGCTCTTTTGGTGCACTTTAGGAACAAAACTGTATGCATTTTGTTCAATGTGTTTATCTGTATCTCCTAGCCATAATGGCCCCTTTACACGCAGCTACAGGTGACAGGTTTTCCACAGGTAACTTACTGGTTGCAGTGAAATCATGGAGACATAGTTCCATTTGTACACAGCACCAAGATAGAACCTTGTCTCCATGATTTCACTGCAACCAGTAAGTTACCTGTGGAAAACCTGTCACCTGTAGCTGCGTGTAAAGGGGCCATAAAAGTACCAAACCGTGACATGGTTTTTTGTTGTGGATTACATGTGTTTTTTGCTACATTCTGCTCAATGTGTTCATCTGAATCTTCTCGCTCAAAAAAGCACCAAAAACACTACAACTGCAACACAGTTGAGCCATTTTTATAAAATTATTCAGTGAAATAATTTTTTTTTAAATTATGTGAGGCTTCACCATATTTTTGTATGTCAGCCAAGTACAGCAGGCAGGTATGGGCTGCCCCTTACCCCCAGTTGCCTGTTTTTACCCGGCTGGAAACCAAAAATATAAGGAAGCCCTTTTTTTTATTATTTCATGAATTTCATAAAATAATTCTAAAAATGATATGGGGCTTCGCCGGATTTTTGGTTTCAAGACAGGTACAACAAGGCAGCTGGGGGCTTGAATCCTCAGCACAGGGTGGCCCAAGCTTTCTGGGGCCCCCTGCTGTGACTTTCAACCCACATCTGCCCCAGAAAATGGCACATTCATAGAAGTGCCATTTTCTGGCGCTGTACCCCGACTTTTCCAATGGCCCTGGTGATGGTGGCACAGTGGGTAATAAAAGGGTTAATGCCAGCTATCTATTGACAGCTGGCACTAAGCCCAAAATTTATAGTGTCCCACCCCCTATGAATTCCTAGTAAGCATTAAAGAATCACAGCACTGAAAAAAAAAAATTGAAATAAAACACAAGACAACCCTGTTTCCCATCTTTAATTCACAAGAAAACCTCCCTATGACATAAACCACAGGGAACATCTTTAGCTCTGCGGCATATCTCTGTGAGCAGATGAACATTCTCTGTGACAGCATCTGTGATTGCCTGTTATTTCCCTCTGCAGTGAATATCTAGGAAGTTAATGAGCAGTATCGGAAGTAGACGCAGAGGGGCGGTGGAACGTGGTAAGTATAATGCTGTTTAAATAACTATTTTCTTTATTTTTAAAGTTCCTCCCCCCCCGAACCTAAACCGAAACTGTAACAATGACTTCCCAGAAAAGTCTGTGTTCGGGACCTGTGTCCCGAACACTAGGTGTTTATAAATCAGTGTGAAACAACTGCAATCATCATATTGGTGTGAAAAATTGAAAAGTAACTAAACAAAATAGAAACTTGAATAAAATCCCAAAGTGCCTAATTGAGAGGTATTCACGCCACAAAATTAGCATCAATGCATGAACGATGAATGGGGGATTATGTGTTCAAAGGGGTTGTCCGGTCTACATCATGTTCCAAATTATTATGCCAATGTTTTTTTCTCTGATTTTCCTAAATGGTTGGTGCAAATGACAGTCAGTGTAATAAAAGTCATTACCCGTTAGAGTATACATCAAATTTTATTGAAGAAACCTGCCAATGATAACAGTATAATCTTCAAAATTAAAAAAACTCTAAATGCACTGTTCCAACTTATTAGGCACAGTTTCTAAAACATTTGATATGTTTTAAAGAACTGAAAATGCTCATTTGTTGAATTTGCAGCATTAGGAGGTCATATTCACTGAAATAAAAAGCTATTTAACTCCAAAACATCTTAACAGGCCAGTTACATGTTAACATAGGAAACATTCTTTAATATCCCCTTCACAATTCTTTCATCCATTGAACTTGTGAGTTTCTGGAGAGTTTCTGCTTGTATTTCTTTGCATGATGTCAAAATAGCCTCCCAGAGCTGCTGTTTTGATGTGAACTGCCTCCCACCCTCATAGTACTTTTGCTTGATTATACTCCAAAGGTTCAGCAAAAAAGAGAGGGCGGCACTCACCGGAGTATACAGGATGGTCCTTTATTCCAAGAACTCATGGAAAAACAGGGTGCAGGGAGGGGGCACGAAGGGCCAACGGACTACGACGCCGTTTACTCGGACCCGTAGAAGCGACACGCGTCACGAAACGGCGTCGTAGTTCGTTGGCCCTTCGTGCCCCCTCCCTGCACCCGGTTTTTCCACGAGTTCTTGGAATAAAGGACCATCATGTATACTCCGGTGAGTGACACCCTCTCTTTTTTGCTTTTCAAATGCTGGTGCTTTGGCTGTGCACCGCCGGTTGGGAACACGACACAACTGGAAGACTATCCGGACCTGACAGAGGTAACGCCTAGTGCCCCGTTTGCCTTACTTTTTATATACTCCAAAGGTTCTCTATAGCGTTGAGTTCAGGAGACGATGTTGGCCACACCATGAGTATATCTCCTTTTATGCTCATAGCAGCCAATGACACAGAGGTATTCTTTGCAGCATGAGATGGTGCATTGTCATGCATGAAGATGATTTTGCTCCAAAAGGCAAGTTTTTGCTTTTTGTACCAAGGAAGAAAGCTCTCAGTCAGAAACTCTATATACTGTGCAGAGGTCATTTTCACACCTTCAAGAAACTTAAAGGGGCCTACCAGCTGTTTACGAATGATTTTCCCAAAACATGACTCCTCCACCTCCTTGCTGACGTCGCAGCCTTGTTGGGACATGGTGGCCATCCACCAACCATCCACTACTCCATCCATGTGGACCATCCAGAGTTGCTCGGCACTCATCAGTAAACAAGACTGTTTGAAAATTAGTCTTCCTGTATGTCTTGGCCCACTGCAACCGTTTCTGCTTGTGAGCACTGTTTAGGGGTGGCCGAATAGTAGGTTTATGCACTACAGCAAGCCTTTGAAGGATCTAACACCTTGAGGTTTGAGGGACTCCAGAGGCACCAGCAGCTTCAAATATCTGTTTGCTGGTTTGTAAGGCCTTTTTAGCAGTTGCTCTCTTAATTCGATTAACTTGCCTGGCAGAAACCTTCCTCATTCTGCCTTTAATCTGCACAAAAACGTCTGTGCTCAGAATCAGCCACAAATCTCTTCACAGTACAATGATCACGCTTAAGTTTTCATGCAATATCTAATGTTTTCATCCCTTGTCCAAGGAATTGCACTATTGTGGAGCCCATTGGGACGGGGTACTCGGTACCGGAGAGGGGTATCACAGGGGTTATCACGGCGTTCCTTGGTCCGGACCGTGTCCCGAGCCCACAAGTAAAGGGGGTTATTTACAGGGATTGTCGTGACGCCACCCACAGGTTGTGGTCAGTGTGGGGACCACCGCTGCTGCTTACTTCTGCCAGGTGGATGGATGGTGCTGCAGCTAGATGGATGAGCCTGCCGTAGGTCGGGCAGCTCCTGACAGGATGTAACAATGTAAGAACAGTTCAACGTGCAGGGAATCACACACGGGAGACTTTAGCAGGGTTCACCAGGTTTTACTTGCAAGTTCTTCAGTACGGTTACACAGCATTGTTGCTTTACACAGATAACTCCGAACAGTCACTTAACCCTTCTCTCTCTCTGATACCTTTTAGGATTTTCTCTAACTTCTCTTCTTCCTGTGTGCAGTATGGTGGCAACTCGGTCCCTTGTTTGGCTTCTCCCTGGTGTGTGGGTAGCAAGCCTGGGTCCTATGTGTTGCTGAACCTCCGCACCTGTGTTGGGAGATCAGACATGGAATCTGAACTCCCCATCGGTGTGTCTGTGATCCAGCGTATAGCTTCGGTCACCTCAGAGCCCACTCATTGGTCCCAGCCTAGCCTTGGGTGTCCCTATGTTGCAGGGGACCACCGGGCTCTCTCCTACCCATGTAACTACCGTATACGTTAGGGGATCCTTCCTGCCAGTCGTCCTCTGTCACCGCTGCCGGTTTCCTCGGACCCAGCTGCACTAGTCTGGTCTTTCCCCTTCCCTTTTTTCCCGGGCTGTGGAGCAGGCTTTCTCTCCAGGGGACTATGCCTTGCAGGATTCTGCGCCTCCAGGGAGCCCAAAACCTTCAGGGAAGTTTCTTTCTTTACTCTGCTGTTCTTTACTGTTCGGCTCACTCTTGCCTACTCGGTCTTTACTGTTCAGCACCCATTGGCCTACTGTCTACTACTTCCGGTGTTCCCGTTATGTACCCGGTCTGTCACCTTGACTACGTCCCACCCACTGTGACTGGCCCTACCACCCCTTGCCGCCTAGAGTCCTGGGCTCCAGGTTGGGTCTTGTGTCGGTGGATGTATGTTATGAAGGTGATTTGTGTAAAATTTGTTTTCACCTGCCTGGCTGTAGTTCCTACCAGTGGCCACACTGGTCGCAGGGGCGCCACATTCCCCCGGAGTTAAACCGGCGTGTTCCTCCCGCCGTCTGGCATGGTTTCCCCAGAATAACATTACTATTATATTAAACAACAACATTACGCATTACTTTTCTTCCGGTTACGGAGGCACAATACTTAAACAATACTTAAATTAACTATTTACATTTCTAAAACACAATGCTCACGCCCGTCCATGGCTATAAGTGCTGAGGCCTCCGGGCCCTCGGGTCACCAGCTTGTGGCAAAGGTGTTGCTCTCCGTGCCACCATCTTATACCACACTTTCTTTAACCCTTTTCAGGACACTGGTTATACAGATCACTGTTCAGTCTTAAGAGTCCTGTGGCATAAATATACCAGCTCTCTGTGCACACTTAGTAAGTGCAAAAGTTCAAAATGTTCACTTACAAAAAGCCACCATGCGTTCTAAAAATATTAAAAACTTGCTAAATAGGCAGAAGGGTTTCAAAAGAACCGTTCAAAAACACTTCCCGCCACTTCAGTTTAAAGTTCAAAAGGTGCTAAAAGGTTCACAGTGCTAACTGGTTATAAAACCAATGGAGAGCACACTAAGCACTCTAAACTATGTACAAAGAAGGTTTATATCATCTCATTGTTCATGATACCGATTGTCTTTTTCAAACATAAAAACAGAGGAAAAAGCTATTCATTCATTCAGGTATGGGATGGGGTCAATAAGGAACACATCACATTCACACTTACTGTTGCTTGCAGAGGACCGGGTTCTTCACTCTTTCTTCCATGGTAGGACCTCTGGGGTTCTCCTTGTTGGGAACATCTCCAATGGCTCCAGGGAACAGGTCAACAAATGACTGTACGCTGTCTGCATTCCTGTCGTCACCATGGATGTCAAATCCGGGTCATTGGTCGATTCCGGGAGCGTAATCTCTGTAGACTCTGTGTCTGTCTGGGATCTGAGGGAAAGTCTCTTAACACATATGCCGTATGGGCCTCGTTCTCCAGATACAATTATGTATGACACCCACTCTCCTACTGTAACTTCCCTGTCCGGGTGATCTGAGGAGAGTTCTTCCTCCACATCCCTCCTATTCGGGTACGGACACATCTACCAGATTCTCCAGCATTTGCTTCTCCCTGTTCCGGGTAATATCAGAGACATGAGCCCAGCCTGGCTGCACTGTCAGGAACTGCTGGTACTGGCTACAATCAATTTGAATCTGGGTTCTCAGTTCAGCTTGAACCCATGTTGGTTGTTGAGGCTGTAGTCTCATTGCACCCCGCCGGGTGTCTCGGACCTCCGGAATCTTTTTACCGACTTCTGCCATAGCCTTTCAGTCACTGGGTATCTCTCCTTCTCTGAGTTCCTCCACTTCCAACTTCTGTGGGCCCGTCGGGATCAACACAGTTTTTCCGATACTACTGCTCAGCCTGGCGTCCTGCTTTTTTGTCCGGATGTCTCGCAATGGCTGTTGCACACCGTTCTGTCTCTTGCCCCGCCTTCTTTGGGCGTTCTCTTCTGCCCCTGCCCTATCATCATTGGGCACTGCAGTTTGGGGCGGAGGTTTTTCTATTGGATTGATGGCTGGCTCCCCCGGAGTTAAGGGGAGCCAGGGTGGGACTTTCTTTTCTCGCTCTGGACCGGGCTGGCCCCTGATGGAAGGTCTTGGCGCGTCTCCTCTGCACATGGCCTCAGGCTCCTATGGCTGCCATTATGCCCAGATTTTAGTAGAACAGTCAAAATCACAAGTTTTAGGCACACGGAGTTCGGTTGTGTTGGACTGGGTCCATCCTGTTCGTGATGCCAAGTTGTGGAGCCTACTGAGGCAGGGTACTCGGTAGCGGACCGGGGTATTACGGGGGTTATCACTGCGGTCCTTGGTCTGGACCGTGCCCTCAGCCCACAGGTAAAGGGTACCTTTCAGGCTTTTCTCTAACTTCTCTTCTCCCCGTGTGCAGTATGGTGGCAACTCGGTCCCTTGTTTGGCTTCCCCCTGGTGAGTGGGTAGCAAGCCTGGGTCCTATGTGTTCCTGAACCTCCCGCACCTGTGTTGGGAGATCAGACATGGAATCTGAACTCCCCATCGGTGTGTCTGTGATCCAGCATATAGCTTCGGTCACCTCAGAGCCGACTCTATGGTCCCAGCCTAGTCTTGGGTGTCCCTATGTTGCAGGGGACCACCGGGCTCTCTCCTACCCGTGTAACTACTGTGTACGTCAGGGGATCCTTCCTGCCAGTCGTCCTCTGTCACCGCTGCCGGTTTCCTCGGACCCAGCTGCACTAGTCTGGTCTTTCCCCTTCCCTTTGTTCCCGGGCTGTGGAACAGGCTTTCTCTCCAGGGGACTGTGCCTCGCAGGATTTTGCGCCTCCATGGAGCCCAAAACCTTCAGGGAAATTTCTTTCTTTACTCTGCGGTTTTTTACTGCTCGGCTCACTCTTGCCTACTCGGCCTTTACTGTTCAGCACCCATTGGCCTACTGACTACTACTTCCTGGTGTTCCCGTTATGTACCTGGTCCGTCACCTTGACTACGTCCCACCTACTGTGACTGGCCCTACCACCCCTTGCCCACCCAGAGTCCAGGCCTCCGGGTTGGGTCTTGTGTCGGTGGGTGTATGTTATGAAGGTGGTTTGTGTAAAACCTGTCTTCACCTGCTTGGCTGCAGTTCCTACCTGTGGCCACTCTGGTCGCAGGGGCGCCACACTATTTGTTGCTTTTCGGCAGCAGAGAGATCCTCTTTCTGTTCCATGTTACTTGAAAACTGTGGCCTGCTTGATATTGCGGAACATTCAGTTTTCCTTTTATTGGGATCATCTGCCAAACCAATTATCACAGGTATCTGAGATTGATTTCAGTGATCCAAAGAACTCTGAGAAACAGTACCATCAATGGGTTTCATTGACAAAAAAAAACCCTATGACACTTCAAACCAATTTGCAGAATAATTTGGAACATGGTGTAAACTGATAATTCTGCAGTCACTTGGTGTGACTGCAGACTTATCAATCCTTCTAGCACACGCGCTGTGTACTGCGAGGATTTGCGGTTTCTAAACTGGGAATAAGACCGCAGTTATGCGGTATGCATGTTCCCGGCCAGAGCCCCCGACCTTAGGTATGGCTTCACTCAAAACAAGTGTGGTATTCCTGTACCCATTCTACTGCTGCTGAGTTAAATAGTTGTTGTGTGGCAGCAGAAATACTTTGGGCTCTGAATTAGGAAATGTATCATATATTAAAAAACCATAATGAGTAGTGCACACTGATGAATGCGGTTAGTAACCGCACTCAACCCCATCAAAAACTGCAAAACCTCAGTGCAAAAAATCCGCACAGGGATCACACTAAAAACTCTCTGTTATAATAAAAATATTTCTTAGCAAGTGCTATCAAAAAGTGTCAAAAACAGTGCTATTGGTCTGTACGTTTTTTGCAAAAAAATACTACAAGCTGCCTCACCTCATCATGGTTGCCCTCACCGAGGCAGTCCCTAGCTGATGTATGCATTTAAAACCTGCTTGTGTGTGAACATACCTCAATACAGGCTCCAGCCAGGACTCCACTCTTTTTTGTGTGATTAGTGCACTCACGTCACACTCACCCTGCACTCACATCACACTCACCCTGCACTCACATCACACTCACCCTGCACACAGGTCACACTCACCCTTCACTCAGGTCACACTCACCTGCACTCAGGTCACACTCAGCCCTTCACTCAGGTCACATTCAGCCCTGCACTCAGGTCACACTCACCCTGCACTCACGTTACTCTCGCCCTGCACTCAGGTCACACTCACACTGCACCCAGATTACACTGACCCTGCACCCAGATCACACTCGCCCTGCGCTCATGTCACACTCACCCTACACTCACGTCACACTCACCCTGCACTCAGGTCACACTCACCCTGTACACAGGTCACACTCACCCTACAAACAGGTCACACTCACCCTGCACTCAGGTCACACTCACCCTGCACTCAGGTCACACTCAGCCCTTCACTCAGGTCACATTCAGCCCTGCACTCAGGTCACACTCACCCTGCACTCACGTCACACTCACCCTGCACTCAAGTTACTCTCGCCCTGCACTCAGGTCACACTCACACTGCACCCAGATTACACTCACCCTGCACCCAGATCACACTCACCCTGCACTCATGTCACACTCACCCTGCACTCACGTCACACTCACCCTGCACACAGGTCACACTCACCCTGCACACAGGTCACACTCACCCTGCACTCAGGTCACACTCACCCTGCCCTCCTGCCACACTAACCCTGCACTCCCGTCACACTCACCCTGTACTTCCGTCACACTCACCCTGTACACAGGTCACACTCACCCTACAAACAGGTCACACTCACCCTGCACTCAGGTCACACTCACCCTGCACTCAGGTCACACTCACCCTGCACTCAGATCACACTCAGCCCTTCACTCAGGTCACATTCAGCCCTGCACTCAGGTCACACTCACCCTGCATTCAGGTCACACTCACCCTGCACTCACGTTACTCTCGCCCTGCACTCAGGTCACACTCACACTGCACCCAGATTACACTCACCCTGCACCCAGATCACACTCACCCTGCACTCATGTCACACTCACCCTGCACTCACGTCACACTCACCCTGCACTTAGGTCACACTCACCCTGCACACAGGTCACACTCACCCTGCACTCAGGTCACACTCACTCTGCCCTCCTGCCACACTCACCCTGCACTCCCGTCACACTCACCCTGTACTTCCGTCACACTCACCCTGCACTCCCCTCACACTCACCCTGCACTCCCCTCACACTCACCTTGCACTCACCTCACAATCACCCTGCACTCATCTCACACTTAGCACTAAACTCACGCTGCACTCACGTCACACTCTGTACTGCACTCACGTCACACTCTGTCCTGCACTTACGTCACACTCTGTCCTGCACTTACGTCACACTCGCCCTGCACTCACATCCCACTCTGTCCTGCAATCATGTCACACTTAGCCCTGCACTCACTTCACACTCACCTTGACTCACTTCACACTTAGCTCTACACTCACCTTGCACTCACGTCACACTGTCTCTCTAACGCAAAACCCACGTTGCTGATTGTTTGCAGCTGGCTGGGCGCGACCAATCAGCGACACGGGATTTCCGTTACAGCAAAATAGGCACAGTCCACCCGATCTCCCGGCCCCTCTCCACTTGGTCTCCTGCCCGCTGCTCAACCGCTCCATGCTCCCTCCCGGCCACTACTCCATGCTCCATCTGCCCGCCGCTCCATCTCCCCGCTGCTCACCCCACCATTCTTCTTCTTTTCAAGACATAGACTCCAAAAATTCAAAGGCCGCGGGGTGGGGTGGAGCTACCAAAGGGGGCGTCGTAATGCCCGTGAACAAGGGCATGCCCACCACATCAGAGCTATGTGCTTGGACACACCTATTATGATGACCCCTGTTAACTCCGCCCCCCGAGGCCTTGGAATTGCTGACATCTATGCTGGAGGAATAAGAAGAAGACATGCTAGAGTGAGAGGCGGCTGGACAGAAGCCTGGAGCGGGTGAGAACTGAGGGGCGCCACCGCTGAACACCCGCACTGCCGCACAACCGCACCGCTGTACACCCGCATGGCCACACACCCACATATTCTAGAATACCCGATGCGTTAGAATTGGGCCACCATCTAGTACCATATAATTGTGGTCCTTTCCCGGCTTAGAAACCGGTGAATCCTCGCAGCGCACAGTGCAGGCGCTGGTAGAATTGAAAAGTCTGCAGTCACATCGAGTGACTGCAGAATTATCAGTTTTAGACTGAAAAACCCCTTTAATTCTGGGTAAAGTCATGACAGCAAAGAATATATAATGTAATGTTTCATTTGATAAATAATATAATACATGGGTAGTAAACAGTAACAATAATTTAACTATTTTGTTTATTATAAGAAAAACATTGTTCTACTACAGTTGATATTGGATAATACTAATGAATCATACAGTTAGTATGTTTATAACAAAGTTGTTAACTTGTAATAGTAAAAGCTCGAATAATACTAGTAATTTGTATTTAAAGCTTATATTTATCTGTACACAACTATATACAGATATAACACCCAGCAGAATATGGTTCTTAAACAGTCTACACAAGCGCTGTTGCTAGCCAGGCAGAATGCACAATACCAAAGTCATTCTACATCCTCCATCAAACATTTAGAGTCATCAAACTTAATTTCCCTTTTGTGCAATAAAACCCTAAGAGGAAGCTTTCATAGGCTGTATTATGTAACAGTTCTATAAAAATAGCAGTCTAGCAACTGGAGCACTTCCTTCCGGAGGCCCAATAACCTCCTAGGCTGAAAGCATACACAAGTTACCATGACATCCATACGAGATGACACTAGGGGGAAACCAGCAACAAAAGAGCCATTTTTTGCTTAGTAAAATGAGTCCTGGTTTTAAAAGCCAGTAGTGCTGTGAATAAAGACCGTCTAAATGAGAGAAACCATTTAGGAATTCCTTGCAGGTTTCCGAGACCTAACAACATCGCTCTTTCAGTTTGAAAAACAGAAAGTCTTGAAACAGAAACAATTATTAAATTACATTTAATTGCAATATACATAGGAATAAACATCAAGCAAGCCCTTATTTATTTCACACATTGTCATTTGGGTGCTAAGTTAGATTCATCATGTGGATTCCCTGATGAATTTTGACATGTTACTAGGAACTGCAGAATCCTTTGGACTACACAATACTTATGTACAAATTCTAACTATTAGTTTAATGATTAAATGTGTCATTTTATGGCATGTGGAAATTGAATAACATATTTAATATCTCTCCAGGATCAATTTAATTCATTTTTATTTATGGAAATTAAGTGAGTAGAAGGAAAGTAAGTGAGCTTATAATTATTGTCATGTTGTTATAATATAATGAATATATTCCAAATAATATAATAATTTTCATAGTATTCTAGTGCATTGTGCAAACAAGGGCAACATATATTCAGAACCCATCCCTTGCCTGTCTAATTTAGATGGTATTCAGTGATTGAAACATTATATCTATACGTCTTTCATGCTGTTATACTGTATACTCAGATCACAGCAACCAGTTGCTTTGAACCTCCCAAGAACCTGTATAGAATCTGACAAGTAACTTTAAGAGGTACTTGTCACCGACTCATGCTGTCTAAAACATGTTTTACAAAGACAAAAGACAAACCAATACCCCACAATTTGTTGTATGTTAAGAACTAACTACCGTATATACTCGTGTATAAGCCGACCCGTGTATAAGCCGACCCCCCTACTTTTGCCCCCAAAATCTGGGAAAACCTATTGACTCGTGTATAAGCCGAGGGTGGACCCCAGCACAGGTATACAGCCCCCAGCAGTGTGGTATACAGCAGCCTCCCCAGTGGTATATACAGCCCCAGTGGTAGTATCCAGCAGCCCCAGAGGTATATACAGCCCCAGTGGTAGTATCCAGCAGCCCCAGAGGTATATATAGCCCCAGTGGTAGTATCCAGCAGCCCCAGAAGTATATACAGCAGCCCCAGAGGTATGGCTTATATTGGCAGCCAGCCTACTTACATACACATACCCATACATACACACATATATACACACACACACACATACACATACACATATATACACATACACACACACATACACAGCTTCCTACCTTGTCCCCCGTTCTGCAGTGCTTTCCGGTGTCCTCCGTGCTCCGTTCCCGGTCTGCTGGGCCTTGTGGTTCCTCCTGGTTCCTCATCCTTCGGTTCTATCATGGGGGCTGCCATCTTGGGTCTTCTCTCCGCCCCCGGCCAGTGATGTCAGAGCAGGCCGCGCTGTGATAGGCTAGCACCCGTGATCACATGTCACGGGTGCTAGCCAATCATAGCGCGGCCTGCTCTGACATCACTGGCCGGGGGCGGAGAGAACACCCAAGATGGCAGCCCCATGATAGAACCGAAGGATGAGGAACCAGGAGGAACCACAAGGCCCAGCAGACCGGGAACGGAGCACGGAGGACACCGGAAAGCACTGCAGAACGGGGGACAAGGTAAGAAATACTGCGCAGCGCCCCCCCACCCCCTGCGCCCCCTCCCACCATAGGATTACCGTATTGACCCGTGTATAAGCCGAGGGGGGGACTTTTCAGCCCATTTTTTGGGCTGAAAAACTCGGCTTATACACGAGTATATACGGTAAATTTCCACAATTTCAGCACCTGTCATTGTGGGGTTTTTTGCACTGTTTTTGTTGCTGTGTGTGGCTGGGCCATATGGGTGCGGTTGTTCCTGTAGGTAGTAGTGTTGAATGCCGTAACAGCCCGCCTTCTGAGATAGGGGTTAATGTAAGAGGCTGGGCATGCACTGTGCAAACCTGTGTGAACAGCGCCCTATATGAATCCCATTCTGTTTGCTGGACAACCAGTGGTCACTCCCTCTGTGAGAAAGGAGGTTGCTAGTGATTGGAGCTGGTGTCCTGCATTCATGATGCCTTCATTTATAACCTGGGCAAAGCTGCACACAGCACTAAGTGTAATGGTCTCCAGACCTGAATCTGCAGTCGTAAGAAAAGTAATTTTCTATTTGTGTCCTTTGCTCATTTTAGATAAGAATTTAGTTGATAGGACTTGTGAGATGTGGGGAGCTGTGTAGTGGCTCACAAGCTTAAGTGTTTTGGACCAAAAGACAAACCAATACCCCACAATTTGTTGTATGTTTTACAAAGATCAGCAACTAAGCTCTGCTCCAGCTGCAGCAGTGAAAATTGTGACTCTATCATAACTGCTGCACATAGTAAACTAAGTGATAAATCATTGGAATCAGGATATCTCTCCCTACCATATGGTGCTGTTACATTACATAGCAAAAACCTGGTGACAGATTACCTTTAAAGAAGAACTGCCATCAACATTTTTATGCTGTTAACAAATTGCAATCATCATAATATATAGCACTGTGCACTCACACTTGCTCATTTTTCCTTTCTACCCAGTAAATCCTTCTCTTTTCTTTGCTCTTTTCCCTGCATAAATAAATTCCCTCTTCAACTCCTGACCAGCTGCTCCCTCCTTACCAGGGATTTTTGCTGTGATTCATGGAAAATAGACTTCCTGTTTCTACGTTGTATCTATAAATTCAAAAATGCGCACATAGGGTGATATCTTCTTTAGAAAAGGCAAAAAAATGTTTATACAAAGAGGCTGCTCACCTGATGTAGTTGTGAAAACCCACAACTGGTAATGATCGCTCAAATACAAGTAGCTGCTGCAGGACCGTACTTTCCACAGATCCCTGTGGTTTAATCAGCTCCCAGGACACAGTACCTCGAGGTCCGCGCTGCCACTTCAGAAAAGGAACAAAAGAAGTCAGTACAAGGGAATGTCTGGATCAACGATTCTTCTTTATTATCCTACCGTTTCAGAGTTATTTCCCAACTCCTTCATCAGGGAATGTCATGATCACAATGAACTTCCACATATTTATAATGAAAAAGTGCAGAGTCATTCAATTAATGACGTCACACAGAGGGAGGAACTCCAGTGACGTCACTATATTTTGACAACAGAGAAACGTAGTAAAAAATTTTTTTAACAATGGACATTAATAACTGGCAACAATTAATACAAAGTGCAATGCATAGTCTCCTAAAACATATTATAAAATGATTTTGTTCTCATTTTTTGTTCTCATTTTATTATTATTTTTAAACTTGAAGGATCCTCCCTCTGTGTGACGTCATTAATTGAATGACTCTGCACTTTTTCGTTATAAATATGTGGAAGTTCATTGTGATCATGACATCCCCTGATGAAGGAGTTGGGAAATAACTCTGAAACGCGTAGGATAATAAAGAAGAATCGTTGATCCAGACATTCCCTTGTACTGGCTTCTTTTGTTCCTTTTCTGAAGTGGCAGCGCGGACCTCGAGGTACTGTGTCCTGGGAGCTGTTTCTACGTTGAGCTTAGAAGAGTACAGCTACTCTGTATTTAATCATGTGATGTAATTGAGCTAATGGAAAACAGAAGAATTAACTGGTAAAATGGCAAAATGAGTAATTGTACATACAGTGCTTTAAAATATGATTATTGCAATATATTAATAGGATAAAAATTGAGTGCTTCTTTAAGGGTATTTCTGTCTAGTAGGGTATCTTTACACGCGGCAACTTTTCTAGGAATTTCACTGGCAACTTACTGGTTGCAGTGAAATCATGGACACATTGATCTATCTTGTTGCTGTGTACAAATGGAACAATGTCTCCAACCAGTAAGTTGCCAGTTAAATTCATAGAAAAGTTGCCGCGTTTAAAGGTACCTGTACAGATTATGCTGGAAATGTCTTTCAGATGTAGGTCTAACAGCATCTATCTTGATAATGGAGCATTATTAAAAATTGCATCTATTGGACATTTATAGCATCCCCTTTAAGATTGTAATAAACTTTAAATTAATGCTCCTAAAACCCACTGATTTTGCTGTAATTAGTGGACCATGTAATGCAGGGATCTCAAACTCCAGGCTTCAAGGGCCCCCAAAAGTGAAGGTTTTCAGGATTTTATTAGTATTGAACAGGTTGTAATTAAATCACCTGCACAGATGATAAATCCCAACCTTGTGCACTGTTAAGAAAATCCTGAAAACTTTCACTGTTGGTGGCCCTTGAGGCCTGGAGCTTGATGTCTTTAATGTAATGTATATGGATCCTCCTGAATCGCCTATCACTTCTATGAGATATAATGGCAAAAGAAAGAATAATGTATTAGTTATATATCTACATTCCTGATTCTTTTCATTTTAGGGGAGAAATACCACAACCAGAGGTGTCTGGCAGTGGCTTTTTCCTTTCCCACATAAAGAATCCACGCATGTTCAGCCAAACTTAGCCGGAACATGTACGATGGGGGTAAAGTTACACAAGATAAAACAATGTGTATGGCCAGACTTATTCCTCATACACATAGTAAAAGAATGTACAAAAAGGCAATATAAAGGAGCATGAAATCCATGGGGGGCTCCATATTAAGGTACTATTACACGGCACAACATTGAAACGATGTCGGCAACGATCTCGTGGGCGCACGGTCGTTTCCAACATAATTTTGTCATTGTTGGTGAGATGTCACACGTATAGATATCATGGACAAGGCACCAACGATGTAGTGAGCAGGTATCATTTGCACAACCCAGCGAACGATACCTGCTCATTGATGCGAATGGGAAAAAGTCGTCAATGACATCGTTATCGTAGTGTCACACACAACGATACGGCAGATTGATAGAGTTGATATTGTCAGGTTTTACACCATGTTAATATACCTGCCAACTCCGATCAAACGATTTATCATTGTCGTATCCTGCTGTTACACGCAACGACGCATTTACGATGTCATTTCAACGTCGTTCAAACCGTGACTTTTAAGGGATGTCATTCACGATGTCGTGCTATGTAACGGTACCTTTACAGAGACACTGAAACTGCCATATGGCATACAGAGGTAACAGAATGGAACTATATATGCTTAAGCATGCCATGCTACAGAAGTCATAATATATCATAATTGAGCCCTAATCATTATTTATTTCTTGCTATTGCAGATTATCTTGGGTAATTTGGATGAATCAATCAAAATGACAGATACAATGAAGGTTTGCATCCTAGAATAAAATCATCTATTGTAATGCAATGTTAGTGTGAGTGTACAACATAATACAAATATTCATTCTAGTAGTAGGTTTTCAGATTGCAAGGTATAATATAACTTCAGCAGAGCAATATCTTAAATAGCCTGTAATACAATATTGTACAAGATCTCTACCTTGACTTGCAAATGTAATGTTTTTCTTTAAACATTCTTATCTCACAGTTGTGACCAAAGCAAGAAAATAAGACTTTTGATGTTAAACATACAGAGGTTTAGCAGTGCAAGCTTCATTGCGTGTGGCTTGCTGAGATCAGAAAATACAGCGATTAATCTTTACAGGTGACACATGTTGTATCTGTAATCTTTTCTAAGGTAACACCATGTGTCACACCCTGGTGTACCTAGGGGCAGATCTCTTTGATGACAAGATGTTATATATTCTGCAGGAAATACAATGCAGTAACAGAGGCTTATGAGTATCCTCTAGCAGAATTCCCAGTTATTGTAAAGACCACACAGAAGACAATCATCTACAAATTAACAAAATACTAAATAGGAAAATGGTATTGTCTCTGAAACCTACATTTTATGATGTGTGGAGATGGGCAAAATACATTCCAGAAACATTAAATCAGCCAATGTCTATATTCTAGCTACAAAAATATTAGAATCTGAGAGCCCTCAGTTGTTGATACCTTTTAATGGCTAAATGAAAAGATGGTAAGCATAGCAAGCTTTCAGGACACTATGGCCCCTTTGTCAGGCTGATAATGATACAAATTCTGAAGACACATACATATGTACACATAAGCAGGGTTAGATGCTGTAGTAAATACGACAGGTGACATAAACCAGAGTCAAGCTAAGGAGGGGGAGAGCTGAGCTGGGAGGTAAAGTCAAAATTCTAAGATAAGAGGAACAGATTGTATTATTGTTCTATGATTAGTGGCCTGTGGAGACCTGAAGATTCCTCAGTTGTAGAGGGCAATAAAACAAAGCGAGACAGTTCATATAAGAAGTGTCAAAAGTTAATTGTCCTCTAACTTGAGTCTGTTGGAGATTTGATATCCCCAAGTGTCCTTTCATTTTATATAAAATATATTCTAGCTATTACAAAACGGGGTAGAGCCAGGCACTGACCTGTAGCAATTTTTCGGTACTTGTTCACAAAGGTGGCGTCATTATCCGGTGGTGCTCTGCTGGAATTTGACAGTCCATATGAAAGTAATGAGTAGGCAGGAAGCAGCACTAAATCTTTGTTAAATTTGTGGCTTAGGCTCTTTATTGTAATTCCATGGGGTTACAGTGCAGGGAGGGGGGTGACATGATACTGTCACCTCCCTCCCTGCATTGTAACCCCATGAAATTACAATATAGAGCTTAAACCGCAAAGATGTCCGAGTGAGTGCCGCTTCCTGCCTACTCATTACTTTCATATTCTATCTATTATAATATTGTTGTTACTATTATAATATCTTCTGTCCAAAAGATTACGATTTCACCCACCTTGTTCAATGTCTTATTTCACAACTTTTGCATAATTCTTCTCTCAAATGGTTACATGCCAAGGCAAGCCAAAATAACAAATTAGGCAGGAATATCTCAGGATTTATTTCAGGGCAAGCTGACATTACCTCCAGTGGCAGACTTTGGGGAAAAGAAGGGTTGAGTATGATTTCTAATCTTACAATTGTTTATTCCCTTGGAATGGTGTCTTCCTTTAAAGCATAACCACCGTTTAAATTTTTATTTATTAATAATATAGAGCAAGTAATTATAATCAACTTTCACATATACTTCATCAATTAAATCAGTAAGGAAATCATTAAAAAAAAAAATTCCACAAGATGTCCTCAGCAGGCTGTGTGTGAAGCTCATTCTTTGTCTTCAGGCATTGTGACCTAAACTGTGTTCACAATACAGATGATAAGACTGTCAAATTACCTGGCACCTCCATTCACATGGCTCTGCTTAGTGGTATCACAGACCACAGAGCAGAGGCCATGTGAATGAGGAGTCAGATAAGATCTCACAGGAACTGTTTGAGCTCAGCAAGGTGCCAGCATGAGGTAATTTGACAGTCTTATCATCTATATTGTGAACGCAGGTTAGGCCATGCCCCTGAAGATGGAGGTGACTAAAAATGAGCTTCACACAGCCTGATGAGGACATCTTGTGGAAGTTTTTTTTAATGGTTTCCTTCCAGATTTCATTAATAAAGTATATGTGAAAATTGACTATAATCACTACTTCTATTAAACAAAACTTTAAACGATGGTTACAATTTAAGGACTTGCTCACATGAGCATAAAGATTTTTTTATTAGATAGCAATCGAACCAATGTTAGGCTGGCTTCACATTTGCGTATGCGAACGCAGCTTATGCTGCGTTTCCATACGCAGTCAAACGCATGCGCACTACGTTCCTATGTTTAACATAGGAACGCATAGTGCTTGCGTTTGCTGCGTTCGGGTGCGGATGCGGACGATATCTGCTCCTTCCGGTGTCCAGCGTCCGCACCCGGGACACAGCATGTTGGATTTTTTTGTGCACTCAGGGACCTTGGAAAATCAGCAAGCGTCCCCAAGCGCACAAAAAATGCATTGGCTTCATAGGGTCCGCAGTGTTCTGCACTTGACAGGAGATCACCGACGGCCACCGGGAGATCAGCTCAGCCTTTGCTGATCTCTTCTTCCCCGCCGCCGATAATCTGCTAGCGATGTCGGCGGGGTTAAACAGCTGATCTAACAGCTGTTTGAATCTTCCCGCGCCGACATCTCCTCTCGGTGTCGGCGCGGGAGATTCAAACAGCTGTCAAATCAGCTGTTTCTCCCCGCCGACATGTCCCAGAGCTTACCGGCGGCCTGGAGGCGGAGATCTCCGGCGCTGATCTCCGCCCCGGACACCGCTGATTGGCTGCCGGGCTGCACAGTGATGTGTCCGCAGGTGGACATTCTCCGCTGCGGACACATCAAAATGGCCCTGCTTTACACTGCGTTTGTGTCTGCATGCGATCAGCATGCAGACACAAACGCTAATGTGAAGCCAGCCTTATTCAATTGGGCACTGCTGATGACAGATTTTTTTTCTAATGATAGCATGCTGTAATTTCACTCCACAATTGGATGGATATGAGAAAAAAAATCGAATCCCATACAGAGGCAAATCCCGGAACTCTTTAACCAAACAATATTCTTTCTACCCCATCTCACTTCACCTGCAGACCTGCTCCTTAACTTCAGATCTCCTCTACTAAAATGTAAAAGAAGCCAGCCTCTCTCCTTCTCCTACCTGCTCTCCCTTTCTCTGCTGCTTCTCACTGCTTGTGATAAATCTCCCAATCCTGCCCCACCAACCTGATACTTCCCACTAGTTCTCTCTCCTATCACTCTGAACTTCATATAAACTACCGTATTCTCTCACACGTAAAAACGTGCCCCTGATGTCATTTCCCCTGCTCCCTCTTTTTGGAGCACTCTGGAACGCCTGCTCTGTCTGCAACAAGATCCATTTAATCCATGACCTCTTTACCTCCCAAAACCTTTCCTTTCTGGGCCTCACTGAGACATGGCTGACTCCTTCTGACAATGTCTCTCCTGCTGCACTGATCTAGGCTGGCCTCCACTTTACCCACACTCCTCAACCTGGCAACAGACATGGCGGAGGATTAGGTTTCCTCCTTTCTACCAGCTGTACCTTCAACCCAATCCCACCCCTACCCTCACTTATCCTCCCTTCTTTCCAACTTCACTCAGATCTACTCTCCATCTAATTTGCAAATGGCCATCATACACCAACCTCAAGGTCCAGCCTTTATTGACTACCTTTATTGACTAATTCTCCACCTGGCTTATTCACTTTCTATCTGGTGACTTCAACATCCCTTAGGCTGGGGTCAGACTTGAGGCTGACGGAGCAGCTAAAATCTCTGAAATTCAGCCGCAGCAAATAGCGTTAACACTATGCGCTGCCAATGGAACGCAGCCCCATAGCAACCCAATGTTTACCTTAGCAGCGGTTACACACCAAGCTGCAGGATGTGCGCTTTAGCAGAGTGCACAGGAAAACGCTGTCTGCTGTACATAGTCCCAGTGTGTCTATCAGCCATATCCTCCTTCTTCACCTCTCACTCCATAAAGCTCAGCATGGACAAATTCAAACTCATTATCATCCTCCATCCAATATATCCTCGTTATCTGATCTATCTATCACAGTGAATGGAATCGCACTTGCTCCTGCACCTGAAGCCTGCTGCCTTGGAGTAAACCTTGACTCTGCCCTGTCTTTCAAACTGCAAATCCAAACTCGTGCCACCGTCTGTGGTCTCCAGCTCAAAAGTATTTCTAGAATCCATCCTTTCCTCAGCCCTCAATCTAAAAATGCATGTAAATACCCTTATCATCTCCCGTCTCAACTACTACATTAGCCGCCTCTGAGGCCTCCCTGCTAACACTCTTACAGCTCTCCAATCTGTCCTCAACTCTGGTGCATGACTAACCCACCTCTCTCCTTGCTTATTCCCTGATGCTCCCCTCTACAAATCCCTTTATTGGATCCCTATTCCCCAACAAATCCAGTTCAAACTACAGACACTGATCTACTGTACAAAGCTGTCCATAACCTGTCTATTCCCTATATCTGTGAACTTATCTCCCAATATCTTCCCTCACATAATCTCCAGTCTTCCCAAGACCTCCTCCTCTCCTCCAGACTTATTTGTTCCTCACCCAATCACCTCCAAGACGTCTCCCGAATATCCCCCACTCTCTGTAAGTCTGGGCTCCAACACGTCTGATTATCTACAACGCTCAGATCCTTCAGATGGCTCATAAAAACACATCTCTTCAGGAAAGCTTACAGCCTACAATGATCACGCTGCCATCTCACCACCACCACCACCACCTCCAGTGCGGTCATCTCACCATCACCAAAACCGGAGCTATTGCAACCCCTGATTTACTGTCTCCTACCCATTGTCATGTAGAATGTAAACCCATGAGGGTAGGGTCCTCTTCCCTCTGTATTAGTCTGTCATTGTTAATTTGTTTACTGTAATCTACATCTATATTTTTTGTATGTAACCCCTTCTCAAACACAGCACCATGGAGTTAATGGTGCTATATAAATAATAATAATAATTTGAAACTGTAACTAGTCCTGTAAAGAATTAATACCTGTTCAGTTAAAAATGGTCTTCACAGGGATGACAAATGAGAAAAAAACATACCACTTTTCTGGATGAAAATCAAACTTATTTTTTATACGCTCGTGTGACCCTAGCCAAAGGATTCAT
Source organism: Allobates femoralis (assembly GCA_033576535.1). NCBI lineage: Eukaryota > Metazoa > Chordata > Amphibia > Anura > Aromobatidae > Allobates > Allobates femoralis. The sequence continues at coordinate 221,202,440 of JARQOC010000003.1, forward strand.
TTTGGTTTTGGCTTGAAGACAGAACCAAAATCCTGGTATGTGAACTAAAACCATATTACTCTGCATATAAAGTGTTACTAGTCAGGTTAAAAGCTGGCGGCCTTTGGAAGAAATTACATTTATTCTTTACAGCAGTCTCCAGCATTCAGTCATAGAAGCGCGGCATGCATGGCTTCAGTAACCGATCAGAACACTATAGTATGTGTGTATATATATATATATATATATATATATATATATATATATATACATAGTAGTTGAAACCAGAAGTTTACATACGCTATATAGAAAGACACATATGCATGTATTTCTGACTATCTGGCATGCAATCAGAATAAGCGTTTCTTGCTTTAGGTCAATAAGGATTACCATAATTGTTTATATTTGCTAAATGCCAAAATAATTAGAGATAGAGAATGTTTAAGGCATTTTTATTGCTTTCTGCAAAGTCAAAGATATACATGCGCTAAAATTACTATGCCTTTAAACAATTTGGGAAAGCCCATTTGATGATGTCATGTGTTTGAAAGCTTCTGATATGTTTCTAACTCAGATGTTGCCAATAAAGCTATCTGTAGATATATTTAATGCATACCTAAAACACACTGCTTCTTTGTGTAGCATCATGGGAAAGTATAAGGAAATCAGCCAAGATACCAGGAAGAGAAATAGGGACTTGCACAAGTCTGGCTCATCCTGAAGGTGCTTCATTCATCTATACAAAATATTATAGGCAAGTACAAACAAGATAGAAGTATCCAGTCATCATACCGCTCAGGAAGGAGATGGGTTCTGTGTCCCAGAGATGAACATGCTTTGGTCCAACGTGTGCATATTAACCCAAGAACAAAAGCAAAAGGCCTTTTGAAGATGATGGCACAAGCTGGTAAGATGGTGTCATTATCCACAGTGAAACAAGTACTATATCAAGATGGGCTGAAAGGCCACTATGCCAGGAAGAAGCCATTACTCCAAAAGAAACAAGCTAGATTAATGTTTGTAAATGCACACAAGAACAAGAACCACATTTTTGGAGACATGTCCTGTGGTATGACAAAACTAAAATTGAACTGTTTGGTCATAATGACCATCGTTGGAGAAAAAAAAGAAGCTTGGAAGATTAATAACACCATCCCAACTGTGAAACACGGAGGTGGCAGCATCATGTTGTGGGGTTGTTTTGCTGCAGGAGGGATGGGGGAATGCTGCAAATTTGGTGCAAAAATCTCTAAAAGAATTGACAAAATTAAAAAATGTTGCAGTTTCTAATTGAATCAGTAAAATGTGTGTGGATGAGGTTTAGGCTGGAGACACACTGAGCGATGGCATGGAGATACCAGTACAAGTCTTGCATGCCTCACCTTGCACGGCCGCCGACCCTTGGATAGGAATGTGTCAGCTGCATAGAAACACATACAGATGATGTGCTCCTCTCCAGAGAGCTGGCAGCCGTGATAGGAGAAGCATGCGAGACTCGTGTGGGTAACATGCATGCGTCTCGCTCAGTGTGTCTCCGGCTTTACAATTAGGCTGGAGACACACTATGCATGATGCATGCAAAATACTTCTATGAGTCTCGCAAGTCTCACCCGACACGGCGACGACTCTCTGGATAGCTGTATAGAAAGAAACACACTCCTGTCCAGCGAGATGGTGGCAGTTCCGGCTGAGGCATGCGAGACTCATGCAAGTATCTCGCATGCATCTCACATAGTGTGCCTCTGCCTTAGGCACTGTTCACACGTTGCGTTTGCTGCATTTTTTTGCTGGGCTTTTTATGCTCATTAAGCTGGCTTCACACCACGGTGTGATCCGGTCCAGGGCTGTCCGGGATGACCCTGACAGCCCCGGACCGGATCAGCACACAGAACCGAGGGCCAAATGTGCCCTTCGGTCCTGTGTGCAGCCAGACGGCTGTAATTGCAGCAGCAGCTGCTGATCTTTCAAGACCACGGCTAGCATGGAGCTAGCCGCGGTCCAGAAACAACAGCGCGTGCAGCCGCGGCGTTCCAGATCTCGGTCTGGAGCAAGGGGGAAAATTGAGGCTGAGAGAACTCCCACAGTGTCTGCAGTTTCGAAGACACCATCCTTATTACCATAGGAACTTGTTAAGTTATAAAATCATTTTTCTCAGAAATTACTTTACAGTATTAGGCTGGTTTCACATTGGCGTTCCCCTCTGCAGCAGGGGGGAACTGCCATGTGAGCGCAGCCAGCGCAAGCCCCTATCTTTATATTGGGGACTCACGGTGCTGCGTTGACTGCGCATGACCGTGTGCTCCCATTCACTGCAATATGTGATTTGTACGCAGGTGGACGCCTGCGTACAAATCACACACTCTCGTCTGCACCAGGAATGCAACATGTCACGTCCCTGGTTTGGACGAGACTGTATGATTTGTGCGCAGGCGTCCGCCTGCGTACAAATCACATATGGCAGTGAATGGGAGTGCACGGTCATGCGCAGTCAAGCGCAGCACCGTGCGTCCCCATTATAAAGATAGGGGCTTGCGCTGGCTGCGCTCACATGGTGGTTCCCCTCCGCAGAATGCTGCAGAGGGGAACGCCAATGTGAAACCAGCCTTACAATAGTTAGGGATGTACAAGGAAGCTGCAGGGACAGGTAGTGATAGGTTTGGGGGCAGATTCCATTTAAGTACACAATGCCCACAAAGCTGAACTTTGAAATCCTTAAAAAAACACAGAAGGAAAAAAGCAGCAAAAAAAGTGCTGCAGAACAAATAAGCAGCAAAAAAGCAACAAGTGAACATAGCCTTATGATTTCACATATATCTTGCACTGATGCCTACCATCTTGTATTGTTGATGCTTGCAAGGTGGAAGCAGGGCTGCCACTAGGAATTTCAGAGCCTCTCAAATGGCAAAATTTTGGTGCCCCCCTGAGACTCCGCCCAGGCTCCCCCCCACCCAAACATATATACATACATATTATATGTAATATATATATATTATATAATATATATATATAAAAAATAGAAAAAAGGGGCAGCACAGACGCTGGTGTTCCCAGTGCAAAGCGATATTAAATTGTCCAACCAACAATTTCCAATACATACAGTCTTTGAATAAATCGCAGCACTCCAAGGGTAATCTTTATGTGCTCTTTATTCTCAGCTTCAAGCATTAGTGGCGACATTTCGAACTCACACGTCCTTAGTCCAGCAACCAGAAGCTGGTTGTGCCAAATACTTATACATTTCAATACGATACTCGGAACAGGCTGAAGCAGTGGCCCTGAACGGCCTCTCCCTGTCTGTACGGGGAATGACAGCTGCTTGTGTTTCTGTGCAGCATCGCATTCCCCGTGCAGAGAGGGAGAGGTCGTTCAGGGTCACTGCTCCAGCCTGTTCCGAGTCTCGCCTGTCAATCTCGGATGAGTGTGCCTGTGCCCTTATGGATAGAATAGCTAGATCAGGTATAATAGTCTCCCGCTGCTACTTCTGGGGCCGCCTATTAAGCTAATTAAAATATTCACTGCACTGTCAAACAAACAGCCAAACACAGGAGCTCACACTCTATGGGAGTCTCTGTGGTTGGCTGTTGTAATCAGACTGGATTTTCTCAATCTGGATAGTGATTCTGCTTGGTTGCCATACACATTAGTGTATGGCAACCAACCTGGCGTTATAGGGTGTTAAAAAATAATTATTAAAAAACCCTTTATTGGAGATTCTTAATGGCCGGGTCAAACCTGGCCTGACATTAAGAATCTCGGGCTTAATACCAGCTGAAAAAACAAAGCTGGTATTAACCCCTTTATTACCCAGCGTGCCACCGCCACCAGGGCCACTGAAGAGCCAGGTAAGGCACCTGGAAATGGCACTTATTATTAATGCACCATTTTCAGGGGCGGTGCGGCTGCTATTCTTTAGTGGGGGGCCCATAACAATGGCCCCTCACCCTGCTGAGAATACCAGCCCTCAGCTGCCTAGTTTTACCTTGGCTGCCATTGAAAATAGGGTGGAGCTCACACTTTTTTTTTCCTGTCAAGGGAAATTAGGCAGCTGAGGGTGACAGCTCGCAGTTTGCCTGCTTTCATCGGGTTAGACTTAAAACCGCTCCGAAGCCCAACGCGTTTTTTTTTTTTAATAATTATTTATTTAAACAAGCAGATTTAACTGTCCAGATTGAGGAAATCCAGTCTGACTACAACAGCCAATCATAGAGGCTTTCACAGAGTGTGAGCTCCTGTAATTGGCTGTTTGTTTGACAGTGCAGAGAATATGCAATTAGATTAATTGGCGGCCCTGGAAGTAGCAGCGGGAGACTATTAAAACTGATCTAGCTATTCTATCACCTTATACAGCATGAGAAAGACCATGTTAAAAACGCATTGCACACGGACCACACTCACGCCACAGTCTCACCACATTCATCACTCTGGCACCGTACTCGCACCACACTTGGACCACACTCGCACCACAATCACACTACCACATGCACAGCACTCGCATCACAGTCGTGCATCAAAAATGCTCCGTTGTTGATGCATGACAGTGTGCCTTCAACCTAAAAGACAGAAAAGATAGAAAAAACTAAATACAATAGTGTTTACCCATACATCATGTATACCCACACTGATTCCATGGTAAACCTGTTCCTACAAAGTTTAAGGCTCTCCATGTATACACTGTAATCAGAATTATTAGGCAAGTTGTATTAAGAGGAATATTTTTATTATTGATCAACAACTATGTTCTCAATCAACCCAAAAGACTCAAATATTAAAGCTTAACATTTTTGGAAGTTGGAGTGGTTTTTTTTAGGTTTGGCTATCTTAGGAGGAATCTGTTTGTGCAGGTAACTATGACTGTGTAGAATGATTAGGCAACTTAATAAAAACCAAATATATTCCCATCTCACTTGTTTATTTTCACCAGGTAAACTAATATAACTGCACAAAATTAGTGACCAATATAGCCACCTTTTTTTATGATGACACTCAACAGTCTTCCATCCATAGAAACTGTCTGTTGCTTGATCTATTAAGGATCAACATTGCGTGCAGCAGCCACCACAGCCTCCCAGACACTGTTCCGAGAGGTGTACTATTTTCCTTCCCTGTAGAGCTCACATTTTAGGAGGGACCACAGGTTCTCTATGGCATTCAGATCAGGTGAACAAGGGGCCATGTCATTATTTTTTCTTCTTTTAGACTTTACTGGCCAGCCATGCTGTGGATAGTTGGATGCATGTGATGGAGCATTGTCCTGCATGAAAATCATGTTTTTCTTGAACGATACCGACTTCTTCCCTCTGCTTGAAGAAATTGTCTTCCAGAAACTGGCAGTAGGTCTGGGAGTTGAGCTTCACTCCATCCTCAACTCGGAAAGGTCCCACAAGTTCATGTTTGATGATACCAGCCCATACCAGTACTCCACCTCCACCTTGCTGGCGTCGTAGTGGAGCTCTCTGCCATTTACTGATCCAGCCTCTGGCCCATCCATCTGGCCCATCAAGAGTCACTCTCATTTCATCAGTCCATAAAACCTTTGAAAATCAGTCTGAAGATATTTCTTGGCCCAGTCTTGACGTTTTATCTTATGTGTCTTGTTCAAAGGTTGTCATTTTTCAGCCTTTCTTACCTTGGCCATGTCCCTGAGTATGGCACACCTTGTGCTTTTTGATACTGCAGTAACGCTGCAGCTCTGAAATATTGCAAAACTGGTGGCAAATGGTATCTTGGCAGCTTCACGCTTGATTTTCCTCAATTCATGGGCAGTTATTTTGCACCTTTTTTGCCCAACACGCTTCTTGCGACCCTGTTGGCTATTTGCCATGAAATGCTTGATTCTACGGTGATCACTCTTCAAAGGTTTGGCAATTTCAAGACTGATGCATCCCTCTGCAAGACATCTCACAATTTTGGACTTTTCAGAGCCCGTCAAATCTCTCTCTAACCCATTTTGCCAAAGGAAAGGAAATTGCCTAATAATTAAGCACACTTTATATAGGGTGTTGTTGTCATTAGACCACACCCCTCCTCATTACAGAGATGAACATCACCTGATTTACTTAATTGGTAGTTGGCTCTCAAGCCTATACAGCTTGGAGTAGGACAAAATGGATAAAAAGTATCATGTGATCAAAATACTCATTTGCCTAATAATTCTGCACACAGTGTATTTCTTTTCACAAGATCACATTCAACTTATAATCAACATTTAAACCATATGGTTTCAACGTATTGAGTTCTTCTATCCATTTCAACAACAACAATTTTGTACAGTCTCCTCCACTTCCTCAATGGAGGTATCCCATCTATTATCAGACACTTTAGCTCTGGCTCTTTATGTTTCGTCTCTTTTACAGTTTTTTTTCGCAAGCTATATCTATGTTGGCTCATCCTGACCCTGAATTACAGGGTGGTTTCGCCAACATAGTATAGCTTGCAGGGGCACTCCAACCATAAAACATTGTCTGACGCACACGTAAAAAATTGGTTGATCTTACAAGTTTTTTCATTGACACTAAAGCTATTACCTTTTACCATTTGTGGGCAGTTCACACATCCTACACATGGATAACTACCTTTTCTCGTCATCCCTGTTATGGTTAACTGGGTCTCTTTTTTCAAAGTACCAATGTCTCATTTTACCAGACGGTCTTTCAGTGTTCTCCCATTTCTAAATGCAAACAGTGGGAGGTTTTTGAACTCTTGTATTTCCTGGAAGGCCTTTTCTTAGGATACCCCAATTCTTTCTGATTATCCTCATCACCTCATCTGATTCCTCACCATATGTTGTGACTATCGGGATTCTACCTTCTCCTCCACTTCTCTAATTTTAGTGCTTTTTGGTTTCTGTTGTTCTAATATCTTAATAGGATATCCTCGCATCTCAAACTTCTTTAATAGCTCCTCCACAGTTCTCTCTCTCTCTGTCTCATCACTTACTTAACGTCTCACCCTTTCCACCTGTCCTCTTGGTATTGCCTTTTTATTCGTATAAGGTGATGGCTTTGAAAATGGAGTAGCCTATTTCTATCAATCTCCTTCACATGTAGACCTGTACTCAAAATCCCATGATTTATCTTTACTTTTAACATCCAAAAATTATATGCAAGTATTGGAACTCACCATAGTGAATTTTATTATCGGATTTCTGTATTTAGATAGCAAACTCCTGTATTCATTTCTTGCCCCCTCCAGAGAGGAACACATCATCTATGTATCTCCACCATTCAACTACCTTCTGGTAATGGTGGAACACATAGACATGGTCCTCCTCTAGAGTGGCCATCACCACATTTGCATATGAGCATGCCATAGCGGTCCCTCTCAATTGTTTATAATAGTATCGCCAAAAAGAAAATAGTTCGACTTCAAGCAAACTTCAAGTAACTGCAATATTAGAGTTTTACATTCTTCCGATTGGTGTGTAGTATCTATTGCATGCCTCACTGCATTTAACCCACTCTCATGTTCTTTTGATGTGTACAGTGAGGTGACATCAAAGGATACTACAAATCGCCTCTTTTCGCCTGTATCATATTTAACTTTTCCAGGAATTGTTTAGTATCTCTTATATATGATTTGGCCTTAATCACAAAGACTAATCCGATATGTAGTGAGGAAAGCATGAGACATCCCAGTAAAAGTGAGAATCATGCAGACAAAGGACGAGGATCCTAGGTTTCATCCCAATAGAAGAACCTTATAATGATTAAAATACAGAGGCACTGTTATGCACTTTGAAAAATAGACACTGTAGATACAATAGGGATATTAAGAGTCCCCTTTAATTTTATTGTTATTTGGAGGGCCAGGATGCTGGCTAATATCAACCCACTGGTAAGACGCTGCAAGTACATGAGAGTAAACTGTGGAGCGGCTGTAGCATAGGCATGTGTGACCAGTGCTTAAGCTCCGCCCCAGTCTCCATGGCAGTGCATACACAGAGCAGGGAGAGTGGAAATGAGACGATGTTAACGCAGCGACGCTGAGACAAGGCATGCGCCTTCTGGAGAGCCGTAACCACTCTTCCATTACCAGGGCAGCACATGCATCCCACAGCGCGCTTCTGGAACGCCGGTAAGCACGAGGAGAATGGCGACTATGGGCAGCAAGAGCCATGAATCGGTATAGTAAATAATATGTTTGTAATTAATTAAATATAATGTAAATAACTAATAAGTTTCCAATTAACCAGTATAAAGAGTAATAAAGGGGAAAATAAGATAGATCTATACTAGAACACAGGAGGCACAGTACATGATTGATGTTGTCTACAGGGCTATCATCAAATTATTGACACTTTGTACTACTATGTATTATTGTAATGTGTATGTAAATTGATTTATTGATGAGAAGACATTGAGATGTATAAGTATTTGGCACGACCAGCTTGTGGTTGCTGGACTAAGGACGTGTGAGTCCAAAACGTCGCCACTAATGCTTGAAGCTGGGAATAAAGAGTACATAAAGATTACCTTTGAAGTGCTGCGATTTCTTCAAAGTACTATTATATATATATATATATATATATATATATATATACATACATACATATGTACACTTACACACACACAATTGAGGTTGCTTTGGGCTGAATACACAATAGCTGTATATACAATAGAGACTGCTGCTGGCTTTACACACAGTAGAGAATACAGAATAGAGACTGCTGCTAGCTGTATATACTATAGATAATAAACAATAGAGACTGCTGCTATCTGTATACACAATAGGGAATACACAATAGAGACTGCTGCTAGCTGTATATACAATAGAGAATACTGCCAGCTGTATATACAGTAAAGAATACACAATAGAGACTGCTGTTAGCTGTATACACAATAAAGACTGCTGCTAGCTGTATACACAATGGAGACTGGTGCGGGTGTAGACACAATAGAGACTGCAGCAGACATATATACACATTAGAGTCTGCCGGCCATATGCACATTAGACTGCGGCTGTATCCACATTAGAAACTGCCAGCCGTCTGCACATTACAATCTGCCAGTCATATGCACATTGCAGACTGCAAGCCATATACACATTCCAGACTGCTGGACGTATGCACATTCCAGACTGCCAGCTATATGCACAAATCAGACTGCCGACCGTACGCACATTTGAGATGCGGCGTAGCACATTGAGACTGCAGGCCATACGCACATTAGAGACTGCCAGCCGTATGCACATTAGAAACTGCCAGTTGAAAAGACATTAGAGACTGCTGGCCATATACACATGTGAGACTGCCGGTTCGTATGCACATTAGAGACTGCCAGCTGAATACACATTTGAGACTGCCAGCTGTATACACATTAGAGACTACGGCTGTATAAACAATAGAGACTGCTGTGGGACATATATACAATAGAGACCGCTGCGGGACATATACACATAGAGTCTGTCAGCCGTATGCACATTAGTCTGCCATCTGTATCCACATTAGAAATTGCTGGCCATGTGCGCATTACAGTCTGTCGGTCATATGCACATTACAGACTGCCAACCTATACACATTCCAGACTGCTGGCCATATGCACATTCGAGACTGTCAGCCATATGGACATACAAGACTGCCGACCGGATGCATATTTGAGACTGGTGGCCCTATGCATATTAGAGACTTCCGGCCATATGCACATTAGAGACTTCCGGCCATATGCACTTTAGAGACTGCCAGCCATATAGACATTAGAGACTGCTGGCCATATACACATTAGAGACTGTCGGTCGAATACACATTAGAGACTGCCAGCTGAATACTTATTTGAGACTGCCAGCTGTATACACATTAGATACTGCAAGCTCTATACACATTACAGATTTCCAGCTCTATATCTTGTATAAACAGCACTATACTGTATCTACGGGTCCACACTATATACATATAGTACATAGGCACACTAATACAGCATGTAGTGTGGACCTGTATATACAGTATAGTGCTGGGTAGAGACAGACACACACAGACAGACACAGTCAGACACAGTCAGACAGACACACAGACACAGACACTAGACACACAGACAAACATATATACACACATGATACTCACCACCACAGGACCTGTGATGATGTCACATGGAGGGGAGGAGTCAGGGGTCACATGATCAGCAGGGATCAGGTATATAATGAAGATGGTGAGTGGGCCTGGGATGTGCATCTGTCAATCATGATTGGCCTTTGTGGGGTCCTGCTTTGGGAAAATGGCCCACCCCCTGCACATCCATGGTCCTGCCACCCAGCACGTCCGTGGCCCTGCCCCCTGCATGCCGCAACTTGCTAGACCCCTCTGCTTTAACAGGCCCCTAATGGGAATCAGGCCAGTGAGCCGCTGATGGCAGCCCTGGGTGGAAGAAAGCAAAGCACAACACAGTAGTCAGGACCTTCACACCAATCCCTCATGCAGCCCTTAAAGGAAAACAACACATACAGCAGCATCCAGCGATGTCAGCACAAACTAAGCACGTGACAGAAACTGCAGCAACGTAGCAAAAATGTAGTAAGAATCGCAGCAAAAAAGTAAGGAAAACCTACATTTTGGTTGCAACATTTTTACTGCCAAGAGATTCGGTTTTTGTTCCAGAAATAAAAAGCAGCAAAGAAGCAAAGAAGCAAAGTGTGAACATTTACTGAAGTTTTCATGTCACAAATTACAATTGATGAAATTCACAGTGAAAATCCATAGAAAAAAATAATACCCGCATGGTTTTTGCAGCAGAAGATGCTTCTGACCTTGTTTTTCCTGAACCATCTCCTTTGACATAATTAACCTCTTAAGGACCGAGTCACTTTGCAGCTTAATGACCGGACCATTTTTTGTAATTCTGACCACTCTCCCTTTATGAGGTAATATCTCTGGAACGCTTCAACGGATCCTAGCGATTATGAGATTGTTTTTTCGTGACATATTGGGCTTCATGTTAGTATTAAATTTAGGTCGATAATTTTTGCGTTTATTTGTGAAAAAATAAAAAATTTGGCAAAAATTTTGAAAATTTAGCAATTTTCAAATTTTTAATTTTTATTCTGCTAAACCAGAGAGTTATGTGCCACAAAATAGTTAATAAATAACATGTCCCACATGTCTACTTCACATCAGCACAATTTTGGAAGAAAAAAAAAAATTTGGTAGGGCGTTATAAGGGTTCAAAGTTCATCAGCAATTATTCATTTTTCCAGCAAAATTTACAAAACCAATATTTTAGTGACCACATCACATTTGAAGTCTCTTTGAGGGGTGTACATGACAGAAAACACCCAAAAGTGACACCATTCCAAAAACTGCACCCCTCAAGCTACTCAAAACTATATTGAAGAAGATTATTAACCCTTCAGGTGCTTCACAGGAACTAAAATAAAGTTGAAGGAAAAAATGGACATTTTAATTTTTGTAACAAAAATGTTCTTTTAGTCTCAATTTTTTCATTTTCACATGGGCAACAGGATAAAATGCATCCTAAAATTTGTTGGGCAATTTCTCCTGAGTACACCGATGCCTCATATGTGGTCATAAACCACTGTTTGGGCGTACGGCAGGGCTCAGACGGGAGGGAGCGCAATTTGAATTTTAGAGCCAATTTTCCGTTCAAAAAGTGAAATGGCGCTCCTTCACTTCTGAGCCCTGCCGTGCGCCCAAACAGTGGTTTATGACCACATATAAGGTATCGGTGTACTCAGGAGAAATTGCCCAACAAATTTTGGGATGTATTTTATCCCTTTGCCCATGTGAAACTGAAAAAATGTAGGCAAAAATTTTTTTGTGAAAAAAAAGTGTTTTTTTAATATTTATGAATGAATTTGTGAAGCATCTGGGGGTTCAAAGTGCTCACTATGCATCTAGATACCTTCCTTAGGGGGTCTAGTTTCCAAAATGGGGTCACTTGTGGGGGAGCTCCAATGTGGAGACACACAGGGACCCTCCATACGCGACATGGTGTCCGCTAACAATTTGAATGGAAAATGAGCTCAAATTGTTAGCGGACACCATGTCGCGTTTGGAGGGTCCCTGTGTATCTCCACATTGGAGCTCCCCCACAAGTGACCCCATTTTGGAGACTAGACCCCCGAAGGAACATATCTAGATGTATAGTGAGCACTTTGAACCCCCATATGCTTCAGAAATTCATCCGTAAAAATGAAAAAGCACTTTTTTTTCCACTAAAAAAATTATTTTTTCATTATTACGGATCAATTTGTGAAGCATCTGGGGTTCAAAATGCTCACTATGTACCTAGATATGTTCCTTTGGGGGTCTAGTTTCCAAAATAGGGTCACTTGTGGGGGAGCTCCAATGTGGAGACACACGGGGCCCCTCCATACGCGACATGGTGTCCGCTAACAATTTGAGCTCATTTTCCATTCAAATTGTTAGCGGACACCATGTCGCGTTTGGAGGGTCCCCGTGTGTCTCCACATTGGAGCTCCCCCACAAGTGACCCCATTTTGGAAACTACACCCCCAAAGGAATATATCTAGATGCATAGTGAGCACTTTCTACCCCCAGGTGCTTCACAAATTGATCTGTAAAAATGAAAAAAGAAAATTTGAATGGAAAATGAGCTTGTTAGCTGACACCATGTCGCGTTTGGAGGGTCCCTGTGTGTCTCCACATTGGAGCTCCCCCACAAGTAACCCCATTTTGGAAACTAGACCCCCAAAGGAACATATCTAGATGCATAGTGAGCACTTTGAACCCCCAGATGCTTCACAAATTGATCCATAGTAATGAAAAAATAATTTTTTTGTGGAAAAAAAAGTGCTTTTTCATTTTTACGGATGAATTTCTGAAGCATATGGGGGTTCAAAGTGCTCACTATGCATCTAGATACGTTCCTTAGGGGGTCTAGTTTCCAAAATGGGATCACTTGTGGGCGAGCTCCAATGTGGAGACACACCGGGACCCTCCAAACGCGACATGGTGTCCGCTAACAATTAGAATGGAAAATGAGCTCAATTTGTTAGCACAAGTGACCCCATTTTGGAAACTAGACCCCCAAAGGAACGTATCTTTATGCATAGTGAGCACTTTGAACCCACAGGTGCTTCAGAAATTCATCCGTAAAAATGAAAAAGCACTTTTTTTCCACAAATAATTTCTTTTTTCATTATTACGGATCAATTTGTGAAGCATCTGGGGGTTCAAAGTGCTCACTATGCATCTAGATATAATCCTTTGGGGGTCTAGTTTCCAAAATGGGAACTTGTGGGAGAGCTCCAATGTGGAGACACACAGGGGCTCTCCATACGCAACATGGTGTCCACTAACAATTGGAATTGTTAGCGGACACCTTGTAGGATATGGAGAGCCCCTATGTGCCTAAACATTGGAGCTCCCCCACAAGTGACCCCATTTTGGAAACTAGACCACCCAAGGAACGTATCTAGATGCATAGTGAGCACTTTGAACCCCCAGGTGCTTCACAAATTGATCCGTAAAAATGAAAAAAGAAACTTTTTGTGGAAAAAAACGTGCTTTTTCATTTTTATGGATGAATTTGTGAAGCATCTGGGAGTTCAAAGTGATCACTATGCATCTAGATACGTTCCTTCGGGGGTCTAGTTTCCAAAATGGGGTCACTTGTGGGGGAGCTCCAATGTTCAGGCACACAGGGAGGGGCTCTCCATACCCGACATGGTTTCCGCTAACAATTGGAGCTAATTTTCTATTGAAATTGTTAGCGTACACCATGTCGCGTTTGGAGGGTCCCCGTGTGTCTCCACATTGGAGCTCCCCCACAAGTGACCCCATTTTGGAAACTAGACCCCCAAAGGAACGTATCTAGATGCATAGTGAGCACTTTGAAACCACAGGTGCTTCAGAAATTCATCCGTAAAAATGAAAAAGCACTTTTTTTCCACAAATAATTTCTTTTTTCATTATTACGGATCAATTTGTGAAGCATCTGGGGGTTCAAAGTGCTCACTATGCATCTAGATATAATCCTTTGGGGTCTAGTTTCCAAAATGGGGTCACTTGTGGGGAGCTCCAATGTGGAGACACACAGGGGCTCTCCATACGCAACATGGTGTCCACTAACAATTGGAATTGTTAGCGGACACCTTGTAGGATATGGAGAGCCCCTATGTGCCTAAACATTGGAGCTCCCCCACAAGTGACCCCATTTTGGAAACTAGACCACCCAAGGAACGTATCTAGATGCATAGTGAGCACTTTGAACCCCCAGGTGCTTCACAAATTGATCCGTAAAAATGAAAAAAGAAACTTTTTGTGGAAAAAAACGTGCTTTTTCATTTTTATGGATGAATTTGTGAAGCATCTGGGAGTTCAAAGTGATCACTATGCATCTAGATACGTTCCTTCGGGGGTCTAGTTTCCAAAATGGGGTCACTTGTGGGGGAGCTCCAATGTTCAGGCACACAGGGAGGGGCTCTCCATACCCGACATGGTTTCCGCTAACAATTGGAGCTAATTTTCTATTGAAATTGTTAGCGGACACCATGTCGCATATGGAGAACCCGTGTGCCACCAGCACAAGGGCAACTGGTAGAGTTGGGGTACAGCACCAGAAAATGCCGCCTCTAATGAATGCGCTATTTTCTTGGGTGGCTGTGGGTTGAAATTTGCAGCGTGGGGGACCCACAACATTTGAGTCTCTCCACGCTGAGGATTCCAGTCAGCCAGTTACCAAGTTGTACATGGCTGGCTACAAATACAGCGAAGGCTTTATTTTATTTCTAGAACTAATTCTAGAAAAAAAAAATGATGTGGGGCTCCGCCATATTTTTGGTCCAGCCAGGTACAACTTGGCAGCTACAGACTGCCAGCAACCGCCAGCTGCCTCGTTGTACTTGGCTGCAACCAAAAATACAGCGAAGCCCATTTTTTTTTATTTCGAGAACTAATTCTAGAAAAAAAAAATGACGTAGGGCTCCGCCATATTTTTGGTCCAGCCAGGTACAACTTGGCAGCTACAGACTGCCAGCAACCCCCAGCTGCCTCGTTGTACCTGGCTGCAACCAAAAATACAGCGAAGCCCATTTTTTTTTATTTCTAGAAATAATTCTAGAAAAAAAAATGACGTAGGGCTCCTCCATATTTTTGGTCCAGCCAGGTACAACTTGGCAGCTACAGACTGCCAGCAACCCCCAGCTGCCTCGTTGTACCTGGCTGCAACCAAAAATACAGCGAAGCCCATCTTTTTTTTATTTCTAGAACTAATTCTAGAAAAAAAAATGACGTAGGGCTCCGCCATATTTTTGGCCCAGCCAGGTACAACTAGGCAGCTGGGGGCTGGAATCCTCAGCATGGAAAGGCCCAAGCGTTCTGGGCCCCCCATGCTGCAAATTGCAGCCCGCAGCTGCTCCAGAAAATGGCGCATTTATTGAAGCGCCATTTTCTGGCGCTGTACCCATGCTCTTCCAGTTGCCCTGGTGCCGGTGGCAAACTGGGTAATAAAGGGGTTAATGCCAGCTTTTTATTGGCAGCTGGCACTAAGCCCGAGATTCATAATATAGGGCCAATGTTAGACCCGCCATTAGGAATCTCTGGTAAATAGTCAGAAAATACACACATAGAAAAATCTTTTTATTTGAAAAAAAAACACAAACAAAATTCGAACTCCATCTTTATTATAAAAATCCGACGTAGTCCACAACGAAGGTCCCACGACGCTCGTTCGCCTCCGACGTAGTCCACAACAAAGGTCCCACGACGCTCGATCGCCTCTGCTCAATCCAGAGACTGCAGCAAGGATCAAGTGTCCTCTTCCTACAGTCTCAGGGGTCAGAGTTATGGTGCTCTGTATGACAATGATCAGTTATACAGTGCACCGTGACTATGAAACCAGAGACTATAACAAGAGGACACTTGATCCCTTGTTGCACCCATCCATCCACCTATGCACCCATCATCCACGCACGCACATCCACGTATGCACATCCACGTACGCACATCCACGCATGCACACAACCACACACGCACATCCACGCATGCACACATCCACACACACATCCACGTACATCCACATCCATGCAAATCCACGTACGCACACATCCACGTACGCATACATCCACGCACGCACATTCACACACGCACATCCACGTACGCACATCCACGCACGCACATCCACGTACGCACATCCACGTACGCACATCCACGTACGCACATCCACGCACGCACATCCACGTACGCACATCCACGCACGCACATCCACGTACGCACATCCACGCACGCACATCCACGTATGCACATCCACGTACGCACATCCACGTACGCACATCCACGTGCTGACATCCACGCATGCACACAACCACGCACACACATCCACACACGCACATCCACGCACGCACACATCCATCCATCCACCCATCCATCCACCCACCCACCCATCCATCCATCCATCCACCCATCCATCCATCCATACATTCATTCAATTCATTCATTCTTTCATTCTTTCATTCATTCTTTCATTCATTCTTTCATTCGTTCATTCATTCATTCATTCATACTTACCCAGCGATGAGGAGGAGGAGCCCCTGAGAAGAGGAGGAGCCACACCGGACTGCAGAGGAGGCCCGACGGTGCGGGCGGGTGCACCGAGCGTGCAGCCCGCCGGGATGGGTGAGCGGGGCTGGGGACCGAGGACCGGGGGCTGGGGACCAGCAGGGAGGAGGAGGGGGCCCTGCAGCTTCGCCGGCGAGCGCATAAGCCCGCCGGCAGACAAACTATGTCGGGTGGAGGGCGGGGATGGACAGGACACAGGGGGGGCTGCACAGGGGACGGGGACAGGACACAGGGGGCTCAGGACACAGGGGGGCTACAGGACACAGGGGGCTCTGGACACAGGGGGCGGGGACAGGACACAGGAAGGGCTGCACAGGGGACGAGGATCGGACACAGGAGGGGCTGCACAGGGGACGGGGACAGGACACAGGAGGGCTGCACAGGGGACGGGGACAGGACACAGGGGGCTCTGGACACAGGGGGGGCTGCAGGACACAGGGGGCTCTGGACACAGGGGGCGGGGACAGGACACAGGGTGAGCTGGAGCATCAGCTCATGGCCGGCGGGTGCAGTGCAGCCCGCCGGCAGATAAGTATGATTGGGGGGGGGGTTAAGGGGTTAACAGGGGTGCCCACACCTCTTCCCCTAACCCTTGGCTTTCACTGACAGCTTTTAGATTTGAGCTGTCACTGTTCGTTTAGAAGCAGTGACAGTTCAAAGCCATGACGAGTATACTCGTCATGATGCGGGAACTGACATCTTTTCATGACGAGTTTACTCGTCATTCGTCGTACAGGGGTTAAAGTTATTTTTGCAGCATCTAGATTAAAAAATGTACATATAAAATAGTGGCGGCTTCAGAGCCATATGAACAATGATCAGGTAACTTTCTTTAGCTGCTTCAAGTCTTTCAATTTCTAAAGTAGTTAAAAGATGTTTAACCTCTTCATGACCAAGGACGTAGTGTGTATATATATGTGTGTGTACAGTATATATATATATATATATATATATATATATACACACACACACAACCTTAGCTGTGTTCCCCCCATGCGAGATCATGCGCTCAGCTCGCATCCTCCCCCACACATTTCAGCTGATGTGATTAGCTGAAAGATGTATTTAACAGCATCAATTGGATCAGCAATTGGATTGGTGCTGTTACCCCATTGGATCAATCTCAATCACTAATAGCGCGATCTAAAGCACCGCAGCGGGGACCACGCTGTTCACCACTGCGATCAGAGTTCCTGTGATCGCATCAATTGAAAGTAAAACTATTTTTTAAAAAAAGCAAAACAAATTTGGTATTACCACTGTGGTAGGTCGGCCAGCCGTGGATGGAATGGCTGGTATACATTGCAGAGGTCTGATGCAATGTGAATGTTTCACTGTGTCTTGCAGCAGTAGAAGGAGTTAATCCAAGTATATGTGTGTCGGAGTTAACACACCACCTCCAGGGGTGTGGTGAGAGACTGATATCATGTGACTTCTGACTGTTCACAGGATGTGATGTCAGCTCAGGTCCCAGAGGCTGAAAAAAGCCTGCTGCTGAGGACATGTTGTGGCTGCAGTAGGCTCTGATGACGGACAAGCCCCGGCTGTTGAAGCTGGCTGAAGGTAACCTCATGAAATGGGGCTTGTGTACTGACAGTGGTCAGTGAATGAACTGTGCAGACGAACCCCACGTGTAATGTGATGGATTGTGTACAGTACTTGTTTATATCAAGTGGTTTATGTGGCTAAATAAACTAACTGAACTTGAGTTACATATAAACGATTGCTGTGGAATTACGCTGTCAAGTGAGTGAACCCCAACCCGCTTAGTGATCGCTACGTCACACCACGTACAGAAATGCCCGATCTATGAAAACATAAAATCAAATAATCAGATTGGAAAACTGCTTAATGGTAAAGTCCAAACAACAAAATTACATTTTAACAAAATGCAATAACAGGCGATCAAAATATCACATCTACCCAAAAATAGTATCATTAGAAACATCTGCTCAAGACGCAAAAAATAAGCTGTCACACAGCCCCAGATTCCGAAAAATGAGAATGCTATGGGTCATGGAATATGGTGCAAAAGTGCAATTCTTTTTCTTTAAGAACATTTGAATTGGGGGCGTGGCCAAGCTTTGAATGGCACAGGCTGCTTAGTGCAGGAGCTCCAGTAAAGATCGGCTTCAACTCAGCACAACAAGGTGAAAAACCACTCTGGGAAGCTCTAAACAAGTTACCTGTGACCTGAGGACACAGTGATTCCAATGATGCATGGCAAGTCAGCAAGAAGGAGATCTCCAAAGAAGGTGACTGCATATTTCTATAGAGACCAGGTACTGAAGGCAGCCTCAAAATGGCTGCAGCTCCCAACCCCTAGCCCCCTCTCCCTACTTTTCTCAATGTGGCTCACACACAGCAGCCTCAGAAGGGGGAGGAGAAGCACAGAAGATATTCCCCTTACGCAGAAAACAATGAAGGCTTTGCTAAAATCCCTGAGGTAAGAACTCCAAGCTCATCTTAAAAGAATGATAGCTGAGTTTAAGGCAGAAATCAGGGGAGGACTCAGGGATCTGGGAACTAGAATAGACCACCTGGAGCAGAAGCTGGCAGAACATACTAAATCTCATAATGAACTAATAGATGCTAATGAGGCTTTAGAAAAGGAGGTTTCTCAAATCCACAACAAAACACTGGATTTTGAGGACAGATCCAGAAGGAATAATATTCGCATTAAAGGGATTGATGAATCTATTCCTGACAAAGATTTACCAAATCTCCTGCAAAGCTTCATGCACACAGTGATTCCTTCTGCAGACAGCAAGGACTTAATTGTGGATAGAATACACAGGATTCCAAAACCAAATGGTCTCAACCCAGATCTACCATGAGATGTTATTGCCCGCATTCATTTCTATACAATAAAGGAGATTTTTATGGCTGGTCTCAGGAAAAGGCCGAAACTTCCAGATAACTTAGCCCACCTGAAGGTATTCCCTGACTTGGAGGCAGGTGCTCTAGCTCAGAGGATGGAGTATATGCCGTATACTACAGCCCTCAGGGAACAAGGAATAAAGTGCCTCTGGGGGTTCCCCATGAAACTGAAAGTTTTGAGGGGTAATTCCATATTTGTCTGCACATCCCTGGAAAAGGCAAGAGATTTATTGCTAAAATGGAAGATTCAGCCTATATATCCAAATAACAAAAGAGCTCCTCAGGCACAGAAAAAGAAACAACTGGACCCACACTGGTTAACGGCATGATTGATTACTGGATAGACGTTCTGTGCTTCCTGCTTTCTACTCTTTCTCTGGTGCCTCTATGGAGGTATTCAAACTATTTTTCCACTTTTTTCCCTTTTCTTTACTGTTTGCGTGATTTTGGAACTGTAAGTGGACTTCCTCCTATAATGAAAAAAAAATTAGGCTTGATAACCCTGCATTTGTTTATACACACAAATTTGTTTCCCTGTCAGTCATCCCTCTGTCTGTCCTCCCCATGTTTTTCACACATTTAGGAGCAATGATTTCAGATAAAGCAATATATAGAACTAACAATGCATATTAAGGTTATATCTATAAATGTTCCGCTCGGATTCTCTGTTCTAGAACCTCTAGCTCCCTCTGCTGGGAGGACTGCAGTACAACCATATTGTGGGCTTTACATGACTGCTGAGCATCTTTATGCTTCTTCAGGAGCTCCTGCTTTAACACTCTGTGTTCTGCATGTAACTTTATACGCTGGTTATACAGGTTTTTTTCTGTCAAATGCTGGATCTCCAACAAGCCTTGGACAATCTCAAAGACGGTGCCATCAATAAGTGCCAGGGCCAAATCACTGAGAGTGGTGTATGACAAGCGCTGCTGAAAAGAACTCGGTAAATCCTTCACCAGACTCTGCAGCTCGGACAGCAGGTGATAATGGCGCTCCTGCTGCTGGGTCATGTCCCCAGGTATCCGGCCATGGCCGCGGGTCTGCAGTGAGACCTCCAGAAGGACGGGATGATCACGTGACAGCACAGCTCATCTATATCTTATCTATAAATGCCAATGGTTTGAACTCGCCAGGTAAAAGATCCATCTTCTGGAAGAATATTTGTAAAGAAACTGCTGATGTAATTTGTGTTCAAGAAACACACTTGTTGACCATGCTCGGCCAAAGAACCCTCGATCAGTGTTTTGCAAACAACAGGACTAAAAGAGCTGGAGTGGCTATTTTTATAAGAGACTCCCTATCCTTTAAATTGTATGACACTACTAGTGATGCGGAGGGGCGTTTATTTTCCTTGATTCTTTAAACAACACTAGGTACACGATTGTATCTCTATATAGCCCAAATACGCACCAGTTCTCATTTATCAGACAAACACTTAATGGTACAGACCATGATGTGGCTGCATGTAATTCAGGACTTTCCTTCCTGTGTCTTCCCTGAAGGAAGGAAAGTCCTGAATTACACGCAGCCACATCATGGTCTTTTCAAGGCAGCAGGCACAATTTGTGTCCGATGCCTGCCTGTTCCTACCTTCCTGTGACCGCGTGTAAATGTACCATTAGAGAGTTCAGGTGTTCTTCAAAGGGTTTAAAATTGTTTGTGGAGATTTCAAACTCCCCATGTCTGCCGTGTTAGATTGCTCAAACAGATGTACCTCTAGGCCTCTAGGGGAGAGATGAAATCACTGGTTTCAGAATATAATTTACATGACATCTGATATCTCCACAGCTCTGAGAGAGATTACCCCAATATCTGCCATAGATTTAATTCTTATAGCAGGATAGACTATATTTTTGCGGATGATAGAACTCTAGACTGTGCGCTTGAGGCAACGATAGGTGTGATCTCGTGGTCTGACCAAGCTCCTGTCTCACTCACTATATCTAATAGGAACTCTTTGGTCAAAGCTAATAGGTGGCATTTAAATGATTTTTTACTGACCAACAAACAAAACATTGAATTAATAGAGAAAAAGTTAAAAGACTTCTTTGACATAAATGATAATAACTCCACCTCAGACGAGGTGGAATGGTCAGCCCACAAGGTATACATGAGAGGTATTTTTATTAAGATGGCAGCAGTAGAAAAGAAAAGAAGAGAGGTGGCAGTGGCAGACCTATTAACTCAAATTAACATTCTGGAACAAAGCAACAAGAAAAACCCCACCCACAGTTGTCCCAAAAAATTACGGAACATAGAATGAGGCTGTGTGCTTTACTTTTACTCCAGTAATCCTTGCAGCCAGAATAATATCTGTCCTTCCCTCTCTGATAGCACCTGACCAAGTTGGGTTTGTCTCTGGAAGACAAGCCAAGGATGGCACTAGGAGAGTAATAGATTTTTTGGCGATAATGGAGACTAATAAACTCCCCGGTGTACTGCTGTCTCTTGACGCCGAGAAGGCGTTTGGCAGAGTGCACTGGGGTTATATGGGTGAGGTCCTGGATAAGTTTTGTTTTGTGGGAGATATTAAAAATACTTTATTGGCACTATACTCTAATCCGAACGCGGTGGCGAGTGCGTCTGGCTTCACCTCAGACCGGTTTACGACAACTAATGGCACCCGGCAGGGCTGCCCTCTCTCCGCGCTATCTTTGTTTTATTAATGGAGCCACTGGAAGAGGGGTCCCTGGTGGGTGTCATGGATATCCTGGCTGAAGTCTCCAAAATCTCATATTACAAATTAAATGCCATAAAGTCTATCATATTCCCCATAAATATTAAACCTTTGGTAAATGATAGATTACTAGAGCATTTTCTCTTTAAGTAGGAGGAAGCAGGATTTACATATTTGGGAATTAAAATGATAACATTTCTAAATCTAATTAAGTTGAACTGCAAATCACTGATGTCGGAAGTTCGTAGGGACTTGTAAAGGCAGACCATTCTCCCACTGTCCTGGGTTGCCAGAATACAAATTGTAAAAATGCTGCTGCTGCCTAAGATTACATACCTTTTCAGATGTCTCCCTCTCAAATTCCCATCTAGATGGATAGGGCTCCTACAATAACACTTGGTAAGTTTATTTGGAAAAATAAAAAACCAAGAGTGGCGGTCAAGGCTCTACATTTCCAATATTCTCGTGGTGGAATGGGTGTACCAAATCTATCTTTGTACCATACGGCAACCATATTTGAGGCCGCAAAGGATTGGTGGGCAGGGGATCTTAATTATTGATGGCTTCAAATAGAAAGACAGTTTGCTCCCCACAGGTGTACTAGACTTTTGCTAGAGATCGAGCTACTGAAGCCCCTGAAATCCAATTTTCCCTTATATACAATGTCCTCGTTGATTTCTTTTTGGAATAACCTTGATAGAACACTGGCCAAATCCCTATTTAAATACATTTCTGTAAAAGCACAGATCTCTGGGTTGTGTCTAGACCTGTGGGTGAAATCAGATGTAAGCACGCTTGACAAACTCTTAGATGGCCATGTATTCCCCTCCATTGCAGACTTGTCCCAACTTTACAAGATTCCCAATACATGCTTTTATCAGTACCTCCAAATTCGTCATTTTATCCAGTCATGCACCACCAGCTTGGTGGAGCCCTGACCCATCAGACATGATGCAGAAATAATTTAAAGTAGAATACCCCAATGAACATGGATTGTCTCTGTGCTATAGGACTCTTAACTCGCCGGCAGAGTCAGTCAAACTCCCTTATATGAATGTATTGAAGGAGACACTCTCTTTCTCATCCACCCCCGAACACTGGTGGACTGCTGCCACATTTACTCAAAGGCACTCTTGCATTAATCATCTAGAACAACTAAAGAAAATATAGATGAACTAGTATCTGACCCCTTATAAAATTTCCAAATCTAACAAATTATATTCACCATTATGCTGGAAGTGTTGTCGTAAAAAAGGGGATCTGGGTCATGTGTGGTGGTAGTGCCCCAAGATAAGAGAATTCTGGAATCAAGTGGCAGACTTAATCAGGACCTTAATAGGTTTCCCTTTAACTCTAGAGGGGCCTTTGGCAGTCTTAAATATTGGGTTGGACCTTCTTCTCCCAAACTTAGTTCCAGTGATACCCATGTTTTGATAGCAGCCCGCCAGAGCTTGACAAGGCACTAGAGGGAACCTTCTACCCCCACACAGGAGGAACTCATTGAGTAGGATAAATTCTCATTATCTACATGAACGTTGTTTGTTTCAGTCAATAAAGCAAAAAGAACGAGTCAGTTGCCAGTGGGAGATTTAGGAGACTTCTGGATTGGTAATAGCTCACACTAAGGGCCCCTTTACACGCCGCCACAGGAAGGAAGAAACCGCCAGGCATCGGACATAATTGTGCCTGTTGCCATGAAATCACTACGAAATGGCAGCGTGTAATTCAGGAAGTTCCTTCCCGTGTCTGGCAGTTCCTTCGGATACCTGTTTCTGAGCCATGCTCAAAAACAGGAAGGAACATTTCCTATGGTGGCGGTGTGTAATCGGGGCACAGGCACGGTATTTGCGTGGCCTAGTGAAATCCCAGGGGCGTGCCACAGCGTCATGGTTACCACACCCCATCAGCTATCATTGATGGGGGCTACTGTGTAACCATTGGCTGTCCCTGCACAGGGCGCCATATTCAACGAGCTGACCAGTCACACCACACATTTGCAGTAGCGTCATGTATTAGCCAGCCTTCCTGCGCAGGCTGGCCAATCATGATGCTATTGCATTGTCCAATCACCGTACGAGCGTCACGTAATACACAACTCTGTCACGCCTATGAACTTACGGCGCACAATATGTACGCCCATATTCCTTTGTGGTAGCGGCGTGTAAACCAGGGAAAGTACTCCACAGGAGGTAACCCGCGGCACCCGTCGGCACTTCTTGGGAACAAAAATACCTTCAGTGGAGCACGTCGTGGCGGCGTGTATATGCGGCATCGGCGACCGTTATCCACCGTTAAAAACGCACGCGTGCACGTGCGGTGGCTACCGGTTGCTGCACTCTGTGGCGGCGTGTAAAGTACCATTAGGATGTTTTAATATTTTGCCTGGTTGATACTAGTCTTCTCATAATTAAGTTGGTATACAAAAATATTTAAAACAAAGCTCCTAAAGCTAATTCCTTCCCCCCCAACTATCCATTAATTTACCTTTTGTGTAAATTGGCTGCTCCTTTCCTTTTGTGTGGTCCTTTCTTTCCCTTCCCTCTCCTTTGATATCCAGTTTGTAATTGGTTTACACTGGTGGTGATTATTTGGACATGACTGTCATAATGATATAACTGTGTAAACAAGTTATATACCGTATATACTCGTGTATAAGCCGACCCGTGTATAAGCCAACCCCCCTACTTTTGCCCCCAAAATCTGGGAAAACCTATTGACTCGTGTATAAGCTGAGGGTGGACCCCAGCACAGGTATACAGCCCCCAGCAGTGTGGTATACAGGCCCCCCCAGTGGTATACAGGCCTCCCCAGTGGTAGTATACAGCCCCCAGCAGTGTGGTATACAGCAGCCTCCCCAGTGGTATATACAGGCCCCAGCAGTGTTACAGCAGCCTTCCCAGTGGTATATACAGCAGCAGCCCCAGTGGTAGTATACAGTAGCCCCAGAGGTATATACAGCAGCACCAGTGGTAGTATACAGAAGCCCCAGAGGTATATACAGCAGCCCCAGTAGTAGTATACAGCAGCCCCAGAGGTATATACAGCAGCCCCAGTGGTAGTATACAGCAGCCCCAGAGGTATATACAGCAGCAGCCCCAGGGGTATATACAGCAGCAGCCCCAGGGTTATATACAGCAGCAGCCCCAGGGTATATACTGCAGCAGCCCCAGGGGTATATACAGCAGCAGCCCCAGAGGTATACAGGCCCCCCCCATCAGTATCCAGGGCCCCCCCCCCATGCTCCGCAAACCTGTAAAGGAAGATGATTATACTTATCACTGTCCTGTCGCCGCCGTCCCCGCCGCTGCCATCGTGCTCCTCCGTCTTCTTCCGGCTTCCTGTGGTCGGCGCAGACAATGACGTCATTGCCTTCGCCGACCGCAGGAAGCCGGAAGAAGACGGAGGATCGCGATGGCAGCGGCAGGGACAGCGGCGACAGGACAGTGATAAGTATAATCATCTTCCTTTACAGGTTTGCGGAGCATGGGGGGGGCCCTGGATACTGATGGGGGGGGCCTGTATACCTCTGGGGGGGGCGCCCGTGTAGTGACTCGCGTATAAGCCGAGGGGGAGACTTTTCAGCCCAATTTTTGGGCTGAAAAACTCGGCTTATACGCGAGTATATACGGTATGTTGCTAAAAGATTTATTTGAATAAAAAATGTATGGTTTAAGAAAAAACAAATTTTTTTATTTTTTTCAATACTTAAATAAAAGAAAAAGTATACATGTTTGATATCTACAAAATCATACTGACCCGAGGCATTATACTGACATGTCAGTTTTACCATATAGTGAACATGATAAAAAAAAAAAAAAAACTATTATGCAACTGCACTTTTTTTTTTGCAATTTCACTGCACTTGGAATTTTTTTTCCCATTTTCCAGTATACCATATGGTAAAATAATTGATTTAATTCAAGAGTACAACTCATCCTGCAAAAAAAAGCACTCATATATAGTGGTGAGCGAGCACTATAATGATCGGATGCTCAATGCCGAGCCCAATGTAATTCAATTAGTAACAGGCTCCGCCCACAGACATCTATAAAACAAGTGTTTCTGGGAAAGGGAGGGAGGGGGGGCTTTTTCAAATCGTCGCAGCATACAACACCTTGCTGTGCCCCCCAGAGGGACCCTAACAATCAATCTGCTCTCTGTGAGGTGCCAGCTCACTGTGTGATCTGAAAGGAGCTGTGTATTTGTGTCAGAGCGATAATTATTAGTGTAGAGTCCGAGCATCTTGGTGGTACTCGGTGCTCGCCAAGCATCCCGAGTACCGGGATATTCGTGCGAGTAATGAGTAGCGCTGAGCATGCTCGCTCATCACTACCCATATGTTTATATTGACAGGAAAATAAAAAAAGTTACGGCTCTTGGAAGAAGAGGAGGGGAAACAAAAAACGAAAAACGAAAGTCACTCAGTGGTGTAAGGGTTAAAAAAAGACTGAATATAAGTGCAGAAAGTCATTTTGACATTGCAGTGCATATGTTTTTTAAAAACATTTTTTAGATGTCGTCCTGAATCCAAATCTGACATGGACTATTATGAACTCATGTAATTTGAATGGACTTCCTTTATTTTTTGTAGGCATGCAGATGAATGGAATGGAATAAACTGATGCAATTTAAGCAATACAGTACATATCCGCACTAAATGGAGAATGCAGTCATGGCCGGTTTTAGGCAAAGTGGGGCCCTGGGCGAAAGGTTAAAGTGGGGCCCTAAATGCTCACATATGGCACTGTCACACTCAGACATTTGGGTTACATGTACAAGCGCCGAATTCAGATTGGTGAATGAGCGCGATTTATAATATTCAAGACATTCAGCGCTTGTTTCCGGCCTCTTTACACAGGATGATGAAGACTGATGGGTGCAGAACAATCACCGTGGAGCAATCTGTCCTCTACAGATTCATGTTCTCGGCAGCACATCTGCAGTTTGCAGCAGGGCGATCTGCTGTCGAGAGCGCGGATATTTGTTCCTCCATAAACCTCCGATCACCCGATGATGAGCCGCATTTTACTCGTTTATTGGGCGACTGACGACCTGTTTACACCTAGGAACTCTAATCTGTGCATCCAGGATTTATAAACGTGGATGTTACATACACGCAACACACGGTATGTGGCACAAACTATGAATTACATGTATACACGAGCAACACACATATGTATACACCGAGCACACACACATAGACACACATACATGTATACACCGAGCACTCTCACAGACACACACATCCATTCCCATCATTGTCTGTCACACAGCCCGGCTCCTCCAGGGAGACTCGCTCTTTCTAACCTCTTATCCTCTGATCAGGAGATGGGGATTGTGATCACAGGACTCCTTATATTGATTATACATTACCTACAAGTGTTTAATGACATAGGATTCACAAACTGGAGAGTCAGTAAGAGGAATGTTTCCATAAGTTCATCAATTGAAATGTCATCTTTAACAAAGATCTGCTATATTCTTCATATTATAAAAAAAAATGCATTTGAATAAAGCACCATCCTGGTGTCTTGTGTTGTTCTGGGGTCACTAGTGGAAATATTGATCTAAAAGGAGTCACTCAGAATTCTATACACATGACTGATTTCTTTCAAAAACAGCGCCACCCCTGTCTACAGGTTTTATGTTTTATTGCAGCTCAGCTTAATTGAAGGGAATGGGCCTATGCTGTAATACCACATGCCACCTTACACAGGGGGGCGCTGTTTTTGAAAGAATGTAGTAAAGTTTTATTAATCTTGGACATCCCCTTTAATGCCTTGTAAGTTCTGCTTGATAACTGGCTACAAATGTAGGAATTAAGGAGGTCCCCTAACTCTAATTACAGCCATTATGAACATGTGCAGATTGAAGCCTGTGGGGGGCGCTCCTGCTGCTATTATTTGGCAATTACAAGGATTTTATAACTTTTACCACTGAGCGATTTTTCGTTTTTTCCTGACCTCTACCAAGAGCCAGAACTTTGTTATTTTTCTTCCACATAGCCGTACGATGGCTTATTATTTTGCGGGATGAGTTGTACTATTAAATGACATCATTCATTCTATCACATAATGTCCTGGAGAATAAGAAAAACATTCCAAGTGGTTTGAAATTGCAAAGAAAAGTGCAATTCCACAATTTTTTTTTAGTTTTTTATTCATCATGTTATCTATATGGTAAAAGTGACTTCATAAGTTGATTATCTGGGTCAGAATAAGAAGATACTGAACATTTTTTTATTTCAATCATAAAAAAAACCAGAAATTTGTAAAAAAATAAAAAAAATAATAAAAATGTGTTTTATTCACCACTTTCCAAGACCCATGATGTTTTAATTCTTGAAGATACAGGGCTATGTGAGGGCTTACTTTATGTGCCCTGAGCAGACATTTTTACTGATACCATTTTGAGTCAGATACAATATTTTGATCACCTTTTATTGCATTTTATTGTAACAATGTGGTGGCCCAAAAAACATAATTCTTGCGTTTTTATTTTTTTCCCATTACGCCATTTACCAATTGGATTAATTTACTTCATATATTGATAGCTTAGATTCCTACGAACGCAGCGATACCAAATATGTGTACTTGTACATTTTCTTTACTGTTTTATTGATATTTTCAGTTCAGCTCCTTTGGGGCCCCTAAGAGAGTGGGGGCCCTGGGCAACTGCCCAGTCTGCCCCCCTAACGTCGGCCCTGAATGCAGTGCAGCAAAAAACTATATAATAAAATACAACTCCCTTGTCATTTATAATGAGATAGTGTAAAGGTTGTCTAAACCTTAAAAAAAAGTCCTACACATCATAAATTCTTGCTCACTGAACTGTTGACTCTTCTCTTCATTCCTAAGAGAACACTTTTCTCTGCTGTAAAGTATCTTTCTGTCTACATCAACTCTTCGCTTCCCGTGCAAAGTCAATGGGGGATGCTCAGGACACCCACATTTTCTCATAAAGTACAGTTTAACCAGGATGTAAACACTCTAGATAAGCAGGCAGTATGGAAAAGCAAGTCATCATAGTGCACACAATTATGTGTTATCTAAAAGCATTCCATCATCACCTAGATCTGATTACTTATAAACATATTTGCTTTTTCCTATCCACCACCTGAAGAGGAAAACAAATGAGGTGAGCCAAAGCTTCTGGTGCCATACACTGCAAATGATATACAAAATATTTTCTGCTTCTTGGAGAACAAGGTGATATTTACTATGATTTATCAGCAAGGTCTATTCATAGCAGGTAATATGTAATCTAATCCTTAAGAAATTTTTATCGGCAGTGATATCAAGTATACGATGCATCATTGCGCCATCTAAATGGGCCTTGCAAAACAAAACACATATGCATGCTGCAATGTGTGAACTGACCCTAATAGGAAGCACTAGTGTGTTCTCTCTTAGGTACCATTGAGTGTCTGGAGGTATATAAATCCTCTGTACACATGCAGGTCAGTGGTTATCTACAAAAAAAGGTAAAGAGATTTCTGTCACAAAATTGTCATATATTATACAAGTGATAGAAGACCCAGAGGTGACCTCAGCTGCAGATAACCCTACTATACTGGTTACTATGATACTGCATGATGTGTAGTTACTTGTGAGGTGGAAAATGCAGCACAGTAATAAAGGGATTTTCCTGAAAACAAAGTTAATTTAAATCAATAAATCTTATAATATTAGAAAGGTCCACTTTTAGATTTGTTTAAAAAAAATGTTCCATTGCTGAGATAATCTTATATATGTGTCCCTGCTCTGTACTGTGTAACGGCCATGTCTGACCGTACAGGGATATGGTCTGATCATATCACATCTCCTGTGCTGAGATAATCTTATATATGTGTCCCTGCTCTGTACTGTGTGATGGCCGTGTCTGACCGTACAGGGATATGGTCTGATCATATCACATCTCCTGTGCTGAGATAATCTTATATATGTGTCCCTGCTCTGTACTGTGTGATGGCCGTGTCTGACCGTACAGGGATATGGTCTGATCATATCACATCTCCTGTGCTGAGATAATCTTATATATGTGTCCCTGCTCTGTACTGTGTAATGGATGTGTCTGACCATATGAGGACATGTTCTGATCATACCACATCTCCTGTGCTGAGATAATCCTATATATGTGTCCCTGCTATGTACTTTGTAATGGATGTGCCTTACCGTCAGGGGCAGGCTGGTGCACCTGGCTCAGGGAGGCATTCTTCTCATTCTTCTCTCCTTGTCAGCCCTAGGTGAGGAGCGGGGGGTGGGGAATGCTACTAGAGTTTGTCAAGGTGAGGAGCGGGGGGAAGAGGGCCGACACACTCACCAATCAGCCGCGTTATGACTGGCCGCTTCTGTGAGATGAATTGCTGTGGCCGCAAAGCAGATTCCGGACCGGCCCATTTTAAAATGGGGGCGGCCTGGATGAGCCCACTACAGCCAGCCAGCACTTGCCCCCCTGCTACCTGGGCCAGTCCGCCTCTGCTGACCGTACAGGGACATCGTCTGATCATATCACATCTCCTGTGCTGAGATAATCTTATATATGTGTCTCTGCTATGTACTGAGTAATGGATGTGTCTGACCGTACAGTAACATGGTCTGATCATACCACATCTCCTGTGCTGAGATAATCTTATATACAGTTAGGGCCAGAAATATTTGGACAGTGACACAAGTTTTGTTACTTTAGCTGTTTAGAAAAACATATTCAGAAATACAATTATATATATAATATGGGCTGAAAGTGCACACTCCCAGCTGCAATATGAGAGTTTCCACATCCAAATCGGAGAAAGGGTTTAGGAATCATAGCTCTGTAATGCATAGCCTCCTCTTTTTCAAGGGACCAAAAGTAATTGGACAATGGACTCTAAGGGCTGCAATTAACTCTGAAGGCGTCTCCCTCGTTAACCTGTAATCAATGAAGTAGTTAAAAGGTCAGGGGTGGATTCCAGGTGTGTGGTTTTGCATTTGGAAGCTGTTGCTGTGACCAGACAACATGCGGTCAAAGGAACTCTCAATTGAGGTGAAGCAGAACATCCTGAGGCTGAAAAAAAAGAAAAAATCCATCAGAGAGATAGCAGACATGCTTGGAGTAGCAAAATCAACAGTTGGGTACATTCTGAGAAAAAAGGAATTGACTGGTGAGCTTGGGAACTGTAAAAGGCCTGGGCGTCCACGGATGACAACAGTGGTGGATGATCACCGCATACTTTATTTGGTGAAGAAGAACCCGTTCACAACATCAACTGAAGTCCAGAACACTCTCAGTGAAGTAGGTGTATCTGTCTCTAAGTCAACAGTAAAGAGAAGACTCCATGACAGTAAATACAAAGGGTTCACATCTAGATGCAAACCATTCATCAATTCCAAAAATAGACAGGCCAGAGTTAAATTTGTTGAAAAACACCTCAAGAAGCCAGCTCAGTTCTGGAAAAGTATTCTATGGACAGATGAGATAAAGATCAACCTGTACCAGAATGATGGGAAGAAAAAAGTTTGGAGAAGAAAGGGAACGGCACATGATCCAAGGCACACCACATCCTCTGTAAAACATGGTGGAGGCAACGTGATGGCATGGGCATGCATGGCTTTCAATGGCACTGGGTCACTTGTGTTTATTGATGACATAACAGCAGACAAGAGTAGCCGGATGAATTCTGAAGTGTACCGGGATATAATTTCAGCCCAGATTCAGCCAAATGCTGCAAAGTTGATTGGACGGCGCTTCATAGTACAGATGGACAATGACCCCAAGCATACAGCAAAGCTACCCAGGAGTTCATGAGTGCAAAAAAGTGGAACATTCTGCAATTGCCAAGTCAATCACCAGATCTTAACCCAATTGAGCATGCATTTCACTTGCTCAAATCCAGACTTAAGACGGAAAGACCCACAAACAAGCAAGACCTGAAGGCTGCGGCTGTAAAGGCCTGGCAAAGCATTAAGAAGGAGGAAACCCAGCGTTTGGTGATGTCCATGGGTTCCAGACTTAAGGCAGTGATTGCCTCCAAAGGATTCGCAACAAAATATTGAAAATAAAAATATTTTGTTTGGATTATGTTTATTTGTCCAATTACTTTTGACCTCCTAAAATGTGGAGTGTTTGTAAAGAAATGTGTACAATTCCTACATTTTCTATCAGATATTTTTGTTCAACCCTTCAAATGAAACGTTACAATCTGCACTTGAATTCTGTTGTAGAGGTTTCATTTCAAATCCAATGTGGTGGCATGCAGAGCCCAACTCGCGAAAATTGTGTCACTGTCCAAATATTTCTGGCCCTAACTGTATGTGTCTCTGCTGTGTACAGTGTAATGTGTCGAGCTTAGGCTTTGGGGTACTCGGGTATCATGCTTCAGGGGTAGCTGTGTCATGGGGAATCGTGGCCGCACCTGATCCTGTGTCCTGGGCCTATCTTCAAAAAGGGGGTGTATCTACAGGGGATTATATACAGTTTGTCGTGACGCCACCTGTAGTTTCTGGTATTCTGTCACCAGCGCCGGCACAGTCCGCCGGAGGTAGATGGTAGTACGGCAAGTTGGCAAAGTCCTCTACAGGTAGGGCTGGACCTCTGGGGCAGCGTTCCTGTATGGGGAACACGTTCATTCACAAGAAATGCAGGCAGAGGCAAAATCACTTTTCCTCCGGGTACTTTACTGTTAGTTGAACCAGTGAGTTACAAGTCACAGTTCAGCACTTAGATGTTACAAGAACAGGTAGCTAACGGGTGGCTGCAGGTGGATCCCAGGTGGTATGGTGAGACCCTTAGTGTTCCTTCCTTTGCTAACCCCGTCTGTTCTTTCCTGCTTTCCAGTTCGTGGTGTGAAGCCTGGTGATTTAGAATCAGGCTGACCACCGTCCCTCTCTCACCTTCGCTGCCGTCGGGCGACCCTTTACTGGCTGGCCGCTTGCTCTTTCAGCGGTGCCTGGTACCCTCTTTTTGGTTTGCTCTGGTGCTCAGGAGAATTGAAGACTCCACGGGATTCCGGATTCTCTGTTGTCCTAAAGTATCCCACAGGTGCGGGCTCCGGTGCCCAGTAAGCTGTCTGGAAGAACCTATCTGGCTGGCTCCTCTTTCCCAGACCGGTTGCTCTCCTGGAAAGCTTCCTTCTCCTTAAATCCTCTCTTCTTCTTCCATCTCTTCCCCTGGTCCCTCAGCTGAGTGACCTAGCAGCAAAGACCTCCTTTTTCCTCCTCAGACTAGCCTGTTTCAGATGCTCCTTATCTGATCCAGACTCACTGTCTGACTCACTTCCTTGTTCCCCCTAGAGGTGCTTTTATTCCCTCCGGGTGACCTCCCACCATGTATACTTGTGTGGGAGTGCTGGAATGGGTCCCACCCACCATCCTAGGGTCCACCTGCAGCTGGAGCATCTGCACCTCTTTTACGGGTGCAGTACCCCTCTGTGACGCCTGATTGGCAGGGCGCCACAAATGTATGTGTCTGACTATGCAGAGGGGGGTGGGCACCTTCTAGAGACACTATAGCAACATTTATTCATAAAATTACTACTTGTAAAACACAGAGAACACTTTGCTTATCCCCGCGGCAGCCTGGATAAGCAAAGTATATGTGGTAACCGCATTGCTCAGGATTACACATCCTGAGCAATCCAGTTACTGCATTGCGGCACAGATAACCGCCTTGCTGCACGGATATACCTAAGCAATCGTTTTTATAAGGAGAGGAGCGTTATCCGGTTTTGTAAAAGTCAGGTTTTAAAAATGAGTCCTAGAGGAAACTTTCTGATCAGAGATAGAAATGAGAACTCGTAGAAAATTCAATAAATTAATAGTAAACTATTTGTATAAATCACAATGCATTTGCAGTTTATGTTCAGCACTTGTTTTTGAAACCTATGTGGTCTCCAATGACATATTTGACCTCTGGCAATTAGAAAATATCATTTTTAGCATGGCCTTTTAACCCATGCTCTGACTTAGGCTAGGTCACATTTGGAATTGCAATTGCAGTTACCGCATCCAGAGTTGGATGCGGTAACCGCAATTGCCTTCACACATATTTTAGGAACAAAAGTTGTTCCTAAACCAGAATCCGGCAACCGGATTGCTCTGAATGTGCAATCGGTTGCCGGATACGTTTGTTCACCCCCTGATTGCACAGTGTGAACAAAGGTTAACGTTGGTTTCAAAAGATGTGGGCAACATGTCCCCCCCCACCTGTAGGGAGTGCCCACCCTCCCTACAGACATGTTGTCCCATTAGGTGGGCACAGCAAGGGTTAAATGGCATTAATTCTCAATTTGGGGCTATTACCGGCTTTTATTTAAACTAAATGTTCGGCGGCGGCTATTAGCATTGAAGCAGATACAGTATGCACTTAAGTACTGTATCTGCTTCAATGCTACTAGCCACCAAACATTTAGTTTTAATAAAAGCCGGTAATAGCCGCAAATTGAGAATTAATGCCGTTTAACCCTTGCTGTGCCCACCTAATGGGACAACATGTCTGTAGAGAGGGTGGGCACTCCCTACAGACATGTTGCCCACATCTTTTAACTACATTAACCCTTTGCTCATTCTTGCTGCAGCAGGGATAAGCAAAGGGTTAAATGTTAATTTACCATGTGGGCAACATGTCTCTGGGGGGGTGCCCATCCCCTAGAGACATGCTGTCCACACAGGACAGAATGTCATGGGTTAATGTGACTGTTAACCCCTGAGCCGCTTTTATCAGCTTTCATTTATTCTTTCTATTACAAGCCGCCGGCTCCAGCACCAAGACCACTATGCTATGCAATTTGCGTAAGCATTTTACAGTACAGCATCCTCAATGAGGAGCTGTCTGTGGTGTTTACGCAATTTGCGTAGGATACTGGCTGCTCTCCAGGGTCCTGATCACTAATACAGTAGTTCTATGGGCACCGCACACCCATAGAACTACTGTATATTTGGTCAGGACCCTCGAGAGCAGCCAGTATCCTACGCAAATTGCATAAGCACCACAGACAGCTCCTCATTGAGGATGCCGTACTGTAAAATACTTACGCAAATTGCGTAGCATAGTGGTCCTGATGCTGGAGCCGGCGGCTTGTAATAGAAAGAAAAAATAAAAGCCGACAATAGCAGCGATGGGGTTAACAGCTAAGTTAACCCCTGACATGCGTCCTGTGTGGGCAGCATGTCTCTAAGGCGGGTGGACACCCTCTAGAGACATGTTGCCCACATTCAATATTATTATTTAACCCTTTGTACATCCCTGCTGCAGCAGAGATGAACAAAGCCGCCGGCTGCCGCAGGCATTCACATATGCCTTGCGGCAGCCGCATGGGCTCCCATGGGAGCCCATTATAACAAATCTGCTGCGGCTGGTATACCGCTGCGAAAACTGCAGCCTGCATGATTTTTACCGCAGGCTGCAGATCCGCAAGAGTTAACCGGATTGCATGTTTTACATCTTTTACAGACGGACTCAGAAAACACTCACAAGAAGAAGCATATGCATATCAATGTAAAAACAACTTGCTGGTCATACGTCCCAGCTTTTTGTATGTCTGTTAGCCACTTTTGCTTTTCAAAGATGCCAAGCAGATAAAAGAAGTAATTGGACCATTCTTTTGGCATTTTCTGGTTTGAAGATGCTATGTACAGTTGTGGCCAAAAGTATTGACACCCAAATGAAGATAATAATGCCAAAGAATTTGTGATTGCAATCATTTTCAGGAATAAACTGAGTATTATCTGACAGAATTGCAGGGGTGCCAATACTTTTGGCCACAACTGTAATTAACAACACAATACAACATGAAAGCTCAAAAGCCACTTAAAAGATACCTGGACATCTTTTGGAGCATTTTGAAATTATTTTTGCCCAAAAAAAAATGCTAGCTGTTTTATCATTATTTAATGGAGTAAAGTAATTGACTGAAAAATGACAGTAAGGCTAGGGTCACACTTGCGTTTGCAATCCAGTTACTGGATCCAGTTTTTCATCCTGAAAACCTGATCAGGTACTGGACCCATAGACTCCAATGTTAACAATTGTTTGCCAAAGGGCAATCTGTCTACTGGATCCAGTTTTTGAGAAGTCAGGTTTTAATAGGGTCTGCAACATTTTTTGGCCTTTTAACAAAATCTGATCAGTTTTTTAACATGGGACCCTATGGGAACC
Organism: Allobates femoralis; assembly: GCA_033576535.1. Lineage (NCBI taxonomy): Eukaryota > Metazoa > Chordata > Amphibia > Anura > Aromobatidae > Allobates > Allobates femoralis. Next base: position 221,238,634 of record JARQOC010000003.1, read on the forward strand.
TGATCCAGTACCTGATGGTACCATCAGGTACCTGATCAGGTACCTGATCCGGTAAAAATGCCTCCAAACAGACAAGGGGAAAAACTGGATCCAGTAATGCATACAGTTACTGGATGCAGGCTCCAAAACGTAACCCTAGCCTAACAAAGATGTCACAAAATCTACAGATAGACCCTAAAAGTAAAAGGCAACAGCAGTCAAAACCATTTTCTTTGAAAAACTCTCAAGAAACATCCTAAAAACAACACCAAGGCTAGGGTCACACTTTTAAAGCCAATTGCGTTCACCTCATCCAGATCCGGATGCGGTGAACGCAATTGGCTTCACGTACATTTTTAATGAAAAATGTGTGGATGAAGCTGCAATCCGGTAACTGGATTGCTCCGGATGTGTAATCTGGAGCAATGCGGTTACCGTACAGCTTGTTCAAGTGTTAACTGTATAATAAAAGATTAAATATTAATAATAGTTGTGGGCAACATGTCTCTAGGGAATGCCCACCCCCCCTAGAGACATGCTGCCCACTCCTGTGGGCATGTCAGTGGTTAATAACTGATTTACAGTAAGCCGGCTATTGTCAGCTTTCTATAATTTTATCAATGAAGCTGTGGCTCTCCTGACAGTTGCGCAGATACTGTACATAATAGACGTATAGTATCTGCCGCTGTCCGAGGTCCTGTACGCATTTACATTAGATCTATGGGCAGCGCACTGCCATAGATCTAATGTAAATGCCTACAGGACCCTGGATAGTGGCAGTTAGTATACGTACATTACGTATAGTATGTGCGCAGCTGTCAGGGGAGCCGCGGCTTCATTGATAAAATTCTACAGAGCCGACAATAGCCGGCTTACTGTAAATCAGTTATTAACCCCTGACATGCCCACAGGAGTGGGCAGCATGTCTCTAGGGGGGATAGAGCACCCCCTAGAGACATGTTGCCCACAACTATTATTAATATTTCATCTTTTATTATACAGTTAACACTTTTTTCATCCCTGCAGCAGCAGGGATGAAAAAAGTCCATGGTAACCGCATTTCTCAGGATTATACATCCTGAGCAATGCAGTTACCGCATTGCGGGTCAGAGAACCGCTCCAAAAACAGCAGCCTGCATGATTTGTCACGCAGGCTGCAGATTCGGAGCCGGTAAACGGATTGCTTGTAAAGCAATCTGGTTACCATAAAGGGCTCCTATGGGGAGCGGTTCCTGCTCCGGTTTTGAGCTTTTTGAAAGCTAAAAACCGGATCAGGTTTTTTAAAAAAAAAAAGCAGATGTGACCCTAGCCCAAATCACTTCAGTAATAAAAGCACCATAGTTTTCTGAAGCGTCTTCTACTTGACAAATTTATTGGGTTCGAAGTGTTGTGTGCATATGTGGTGCCCTGCCAATACAGGTAACCATAGACCTACCCAAAAACATGAATGGATTTCCACAGTGAGTACCGCAAACACATACAACACATTCCACCCAGACCTGTAGACGGAGCCAACTTGCTGTCTTTAAGCAAGATCCCCTATAAATGCCAGTGCTGGGGAGGAGTTAGTCAGAGTGTGCAGTTGCTAGGAGAACTGTGCAGACGTCCTGGTGAGTCAGAACCGTGCTAGGCCTGAGCCAGTTGACAACTAGATGCTTGGGGAAGAAAAGTGTACTAACGTCCGCGCTGCCAGGATCACTCACTTCAATAAATACACGAGCAGTAGTTGTTCAATCAAATCCTTCTTTATTCTCCGACGAGTTTCAGTGCCCTCCTGGCACCTTCATCAGGAGGGCACTGAAACGCGTCGGAGAATAAAGAAGGATTTGATTGAACAACTACTGCTCGTGCATTTATTGAAGTGAGTGATCCTGGCAGCACGGACGTTAGTACACTTTTCTTCCCCAAGCATCTTGTTGCATCTCCACGTGAGTGTGGCCAGTGGAAGTGCAGCAGCAGCCATCAGGATATTATTAACAAGCCTTCAAACCAGTTGTGGGTCTCACAATTGGACTAGGTGAGTGGATTTGATTTCTCACCATTGCACAAACTAGTGTCTAGTGATAAGGGCACTATTGCGCCTCTTGTCCCCCCTCCCTCTTTCTTTTTTGCTCCAGTTGACAACTAAGCAGTTACCAGCCTAACCAGTGCAGGGACCTAAGAGTGAGGTTGAAGGCAAGGCGAGAGGAACGAAGTGAGAAACAGACTGGAGCAGAGGAGCCATACCGGTTCACCCCAGAGACCCTTCCGGACACTGAAGTCCAAGTCTGCAGGAGATCATCTAGCCCAGTAGAGAAACTGGTCCACTGAGGAGACTCCAGTCTCCTGGGCATCTGTGTAGCAATTAAGAAGGGAGCCAGGCACCGCAGGAGAGAATATAGTGGCAATCCACACGAAGGTTTCCCACTACACACACAGGTGACAGAAGAGCAGAGGAGGCCAGGCCTAGTTCTACACAGAGCAGGAACTTCAACAAGGGAAAAGTGACAAGGAGGCCTTAAACTCACTCATTGTGGAGATCCACAAGTGTTTCCCGACCACCGGAGTGTACCCTGGACATTACCTGGAATTCCACCAGTAAAGGTACAGAAACAACTTGCGGTGTATGTATCAATTCGTCATTCCCTATTAATGTCCAGCACAGAGACTGCCACAGCTACCTGGCAGCACAGCCAACTCCCTGCTGCAATCCCGGTCACCTCACCACAGCCCCGGGGACCTTGCTCTGCCTGTGGGGAGCTATACCACCAAGCTGCCAGACCATCATCAGCGCTGGTGCATTCACCAGAAACCACAGGTGACGTCACGATAAATTTACAATCTTTCTTCAATCATCCCCAATTTTTAGGATGTTCACTAGGGCCATGGGTTCGGGCGGGCCACCAGTGACATCTCTGCGACTCCACGCCTGGGTACCGAGTCCCCATGGGCCCTTGGGTGAATCACATGTACCCTAAAGTTGGACTTTTTGGCATACTATATAATTATTTATTTAATCACAGATGTATTGCTAGCTGCAGTGATGGCCAAAAGTGTTGACACCCTGCAATTCTCTTAGATAATACTCAGTTTCTTCCTGAAAATGATTGCAATCACAAATTATTTGGTATTATTATCTTCATTTAATTTGTCTTCAATGAAAAAAACACAAAAAGAATTGTCCTAAAGCCAAATTGGATATAATTCCACACCAAACATAAAAAAGTGGGTGGATAAAAGTATTGGCACTGTTAGAAAAATCATGTGATGCTTCTCTAATTTGTGTAATTAACAGCACCTGTAACTTACCTGTGGCACCTAACAGGTGTTTGCAATAACTAAATCACACTTGCAGCCAGTTGACATGGATTAAAGTTGACTCAACCTCTGTCCTGTGTCCTTGTGTGTACCACATTGAGCATGGAGAAAAGAAAGAAGACCAAAGAACTGTCTGAGGACTTGAGAAACCAAATTGTGAGGAAGCATGAGCAATCTCAAGGCAACAAGTCCATCTCCAAAGACCTGAATGTTCCTGTGCCTACTGTGCGCAGTGTCATCAAGAAGTTTAAAGACCATGGCACTGTGGCTAACATCCCTAGATGTGGACGGAAAAGAAAAATTGACGAGAGATTTCAACGCAAGATTGTGCGGATGGTGGATAAAGAACCTCAACTAACATCCAAACAAGTTCAAGCTGCCCTGCAGTCTGAGGGTACAACAGTGTCAACCCGTACTATCCATCGGTGTCTGAATGAAAAGGGACTGTATAGTAGGAGACCCAAGAAGACCCCACTTCTTACCCCGAGACATAAAAAAGCCAGGCTGGAGTTTGCCAAAACTTACCTGAGAAAGCCTAAAATGTTTTGGAAGAATGTTCTCTCTTTTTGGGCAAAGGCATCAACATAGAGTTTACAGGAGAAAAAAAAGAGGCATTCAAAGAAAAGAACACGGTCCCTACAGTCAAACATGGTGGAGGTTCCCTGATGTTTTGGGGTTGCTTTGCTGCCTCTGGCACTGGACTGCTTGAACGTGTGCATGGCATTATGAAGTCTGAAGACTACCAACACATTTTGCAGCATAATGAAGGGCCCAATGTGAGTAAGCTGGGTCTCCCTCAGAGGTCATGAGTCTTCTAGCAGGACAATGACCCAAAACACACTTCAAAAGGCACTAGAAAATGGTTTGAGAGAAAGCACTGGAGACTTCTAAGGTGGCCAGCAATGAGTCCAGACCTGAATCTCATAGAACACCTGTAGAGAGATCTAAAAATGGCAGTTTGGAGAAGGCACCCTTCAAATATCAGGGACCTGGAGCAGTTTGCCAAAGAAGAATGGTCTAAAATTCCAGCAGAGCATTGTAAGAAACTCATTGATGGTTACCGGAAGCGATTGATCGCAGTTATTTTGGCTAAAGGTTGTGCAACCAAGTATTAGGCTGAGGGTGCCAATACTTTTGTCCGGCTCATTTTTGGAGTTTTGTGTGAAATGATCAATGTTTTGCTTTTTGCTTCATTCTCTTTTGTGTTTTTCATTGAAGACAAATTAAATGAAGATAATAATACCAAAGAATTTGTGATTGCAATCATTTTCAGGAAGAAACTGAGTATTATCTGACAGAATTGCAGGGGTGTCAATACTTTTGGCCAACACTGTACATAATGTAATATTATTAATAATAATACATATTTTTACCCCCTTAGGCTACTTTCACATCAGTGGCAGATTTGGCATTTTGCTGCATCTGCCACCTAACAGAATGTTTGCAGTAAGACTGTGTTCAGCCTAATTAATTCCCTATGGGACTTGCAGACATGTGCGGCGCTCGCAGTTTTGCACTTGTGGCACTTGTGGCAAGTCAAAAATATTGCTGTTACGGTAGCAGCTTTTTTTATCTATTGCCACAAGTGCCGGATTAGCTGCACTTGTACGCAAGTGCCGTAGGGAATGAATTAGGTTGAACACATTCTTGCCGCAAGTGTTCCGGCAAATAAGGCAAAACTGCTGGATCTGCCGCGAATTCCGAGAAACGTTGATGTGAAAGTAGCCTTAGGCCGGCTTCACACCACATTTTTTGACTGTCAGGTTCTGTCCGGTGTTTTGCAGGATGCAGCACAGAACCCCTGACAGCCACGGACAAGCAGAACCGGAAGGCAAATCTGCCCTCCGATCCTGCTTCTTGCCTTCTTCATGGCTGCCCCTGTCAAGTTCTGCAATTTCAGCAACGCGGCTGCAGGGGCGCTGGGCGCAGTGTTGAAATTTCAGCCATGGAGCTCTCCAGGTGTTGAAATTCAGTGGCGGCTGCTTTTGACAGACGCTGCTCTTTCAGTACCAGGCGTCCGGGAACTGGCATGATTTTCTGCTGGATCTAGCGTGATCTGGCACCCATAGACATGCTATGGGCGCTGGATCTGGTAGGTTTTGGAGGATCCAGTTTTGTCCGATTTTTGCACCGGACACAAAAAATGCTGCAGACTCCACTTTTGTGTCCGATGCAAAAACCGGACAAAACCAGATCCTCCCTGAAAACCTGCAAACCGGAGGCCAATCAAGGCCAATCCGGCACCATAGGGATACATGGGTGCAAATTTGGATTGGAGGTTGCCGGTTCAAACCGGACAGCTCCAGACCCGAAAAGTCGCAGTGTGAAACTAGCCTTAGTTACAGAGCCAATTTACACTTTAATGAACGAGCTGTATTTTTCGAATCTACAATGTGACACTTTATATTGAAATAACTGAACTGCTTCAACATATCGCAGTGTTTCTGAGGCTGTTTTTGTGGCACACTGTACTTTATGCTAGCAGTAAATTTAGGTCCATATGTTTAGCACATCTTATGAAAATATAAGAAATTTGATGAAAATTTAGGAAAATAAATTGCAATTTTAAAATTTTAAATGCTTATACCCTAATACCAGATAGTCATACCACATAAAATAGTTAATGAATAATATTTCCCATGTCTACTTTGCATCAGCATCATATTTAAAACATTTTTGAAGGATGATAGGAAGGTTAAAATTTAGCAGTAATTTTTCATTTTTTTCAAGGAATCCTAGTTTTACACAGACCTATTCAATTTTGATGTGACTTTGAGAGGCCCATGTATTGTAAAAGACGAAGAAGAGACATCTTTTAATAAACTGTACTTTCCCAATTATTCAAAAATGTTGTCAGCAAATTTGTTAACCTTTTAGGTCCTACACAGGAAAAACATGGAATAAAAAAAAATTGAAAAGCACATTTGTTTCTGTGAAAATTTTGGTTTAGCCACAAATGTTTAATTTTCACAAGAAAATGGACTCCACCATTTATCCCAAATATGGCAATATCTCATGTGTTGTCAAAAACTGCTGTATCTGCATATGTCAGGGCTCAAAGGAAAGAAGTGTTACAGCATATATTTTACATGTTGCATTGATCCCTGAAATGCCAAATCAGCAAAAATCCCCACTAGTGATCTCATTTTGTAAACGAGAGCCTTTCAAGTAATTCATACAGGGTTGTGTTGACCATTTTAAATCTATACGTGCTATACAAAAATTTATAATATTTGGATGTGAAAAAAACATTTACATTTTTTTACAGTTAGGGTTTAACCCCAAATATATAATTTTTACAAAGATTAAGAGGAGAAAATAAACTTCATAATTTGTTATGACGTTCTCCTTGAATACAGTGATGCCCAATATGTAGTCAAAAGCTAATGTTTGGGCACATGGCACAGTTTGGATAAGTAAGAGTGCTATTTGATTTTTTTTATGCTAATTTGGATGGAACAGACGTGGGACATCATGTCACATTAAAGCCCCCGTCACACTAAAGGTACTTCACACACAGCGATGTTCCAGCGATCCCGACAACGACCACGATCGCTGGAACATCGCTGTGTGGTCGCTGGGGAGCTGTCAAACAGGCAGATCTCCTCAGCGACCAGGGAGTCGTATAACGTCCTCCACATCACTGGGTAAACGGGAGAAGCCTGGAAACTAAGGTACACATCAGGTCACTGAGCACAGCGCTGTCCTAGTTACCTGCTGTGTACCTTGGTTACCAGCTTTCTCCCGCTTACAGGCTGGTAACCAGGGTACACAACAGGTAACTAGGACAGCGCTGTGCTGAGTTACCCGATGTGTACCCTGGTTACACATCGGATGCGCTGTACACCCGGCCGCGCAGTGCACGCTGGAACATGTAGTCTTATGACTACATGTCCCAGCGTGCACTGCGCAGCCGGGTGCACGCTGCTGCAGCTGGTGGGTGGTGCCGCTGCCCATGCCGGCTCCCTGCATTCTCGGAACTAGCGCTCGTTGGTCTCCCGCTGTCTAACATGCCGATAGGTGCTGCACAATGGGAGACCAACGAGCAAAAAATGGTCCTGATCATTTTGTAACGATCAGCGATCTCGCAGTAGGGGCCCCGTCACTGCTGCTTTTCACACACAGCAATATCACTGGTGAGGTCACTGATTTTGCTAGAGATATCGCTGTATGTGCAGTACCCCATAGCGAGATCACTAGCGAGATTGCTGCTGAGTCACAAATTTTGTGATGCAACAATGACCTCAGCAGCGATCTCGCTACGTTTGACACATAGCAGCAACCAGGCCCCCACTGTGAGATCGCTGATCGTTACAAACCGTTCTGGACAATTTTTTTGTTCATTGCACTCCCGCTGGGCAGCATGCATTGCTGTGTTTGACAGGGACAACGACCAACGATCTCAATACTACGCCCGAGAGTGACAGTTTTCCAACGACCGCCGTATCATTCCGTATCATTGCTGCGTTGCTGGTGAGATCTGACTGTTTGACATGTCACCAGCGATCAAGTAGTGATGCACCAGCGATCCCTACCAGGTTGTATTGTTGCCGGAATCACTGGAGCATTGCCAAGTGTGATGGTACCCTTAGGCTAGGGTCACACCTTAGTTTTTTTTTTACATCCGGAACCACATCCAGATCCGCAGCCCGTAGGCTTCAATAGAAAAACCGGATTGCACTATTTGTAATCTGATTACCACATCCGGTTTTGCAGCCTGCGGTAAAAATCATGCGGGCTGCATTTTTCAGAGCGGTTGCAAAACCAGATGCGTTTTTTGTAACATGGGCGCCTATGAGAACTGGATCCGGTACCACATGTACCTTGCAGTACAGGATCCGGATGCGGTTTTCAAAATTGTAAAAACCCACATTCCAAAACCGGATGCATTAATGCATCCAGATGCAGAATGAGGGTTGCAATTTTACTATCAAAAGATAGTATGAAGGCACACAGTAAAACCACATCCGGTAATGGATGCGGTTACTGCATTGTGCCTTTTAAGTGTGACCCTAGCCTTACCGAAGCCCCTTACAATTTACCCTGTTTTGAAGACTAGATCCCTCAAGTAAGTCTTCAAGGGGTGTGTTATGCACTTTGATTTTTTAGGTGCTTCTCAGAACTTTATAACATTTGAATTTGTAAATGAAAAGCAGATTTTTCCAATAAAATATTTTTCCACAAGTTTGTCATTTTCACAATGTGAAATAAAAAAAATCAGCACATTCTAACAGACAGGACCATAATGAAAATACAATCAAATAAAAAATAGACCGCTGTATTTTGTAGCACTAAAGCATGTGAACCTCAAATAAGGTAATTGTGGATCTGCATTACTGCTATTGAAAATAGGAACAAATAATTTCACTTTGGAGTTCATTCCTCAGGACTCCTACCACCAGCTTTAGGCATTTTTTAATTTAGCATGTTCCTGTCTGCCAATAAAATTGTAGGTTAATACCAAGGAGACAAAGTCCCACACCACTCCAGTATAAAAAATACACCAGATAGAAAAATAATTGTGACAATATGGTGGAACTGAAATGGCAAATTTCTAGGTGCTTGTTTATTCACATATGTCAAGTTCATCAAGTAAGAAAAAAATATTAAGTAGCACTCACCATTTGCCTAAAATTTCATCTCTTTATTTTGGGTCCAATAAAACCTCAGCAGATGGAGAGATTGCCATATGCTATGTACTCTGGACGATGGCCGTTTCATGCAGCCAGCCAGGTGACTTACAAAAAATGGCTGTCATTCCGAGCACATAGCATATTGTGATCTCTCCACCTGCTTAGGTTTTGAGGGACCTGACATAAAGAGATGACATTTTAGACAAATGGTGAGTGCTGCTTAATATATATATTTTTTTCAGTCAGAAAAAGGAGCGGCACTCACTAGGTTGCAGGCATATGGATAATTTATTTAGTCCATATCTGGGTTAGGGCCCTTTCACATCAGCGGTATTTTCAAATCGCGGCAGATGCAAGCCGCGTTTTTTTTCGCGGCCGCACCTGCCGCAAGTGCCGAAATCGCACTTGCCGCACCTGCCGCACCCTTGCCGCAAGTGTGCCGCAAGTGTCGCGGTTATGCGGTAATCGCGGCAGATGCTGTTTTTTCACCGCATCTGCCGCGATTTGAAAATACCGCTGATGTGAAAGGGCCCTTACACATGCAGGGAGGGAGGGGGTGCAAAGCTGGGCGAAAATCGACTGTTTCACTCAGTCAGAGCTTCAACAGGTCCAATTGTCGTCCAGCTCTGCACGCCCTCCCTCCCTGCATGTGTAACCTAGATATGGACTGAATAAATTATCCATATCCCTGCAACCCAGTGAGTGCCGCTCCTTTTTCTGACTGTATTGACTGTACTTGTGCTTGAGCTGAGCAACACCGATCTGGTGTGTTGCAAACCCACATAATGGAATAATTGCCTGAAGATAGGACCCAGTGCCCGGTTTTCTTTCTTCAAGTCTGCCATTTATAAAAAAATATTTTTTGATGAACTCACAATAAATTGTAGGCTTTCAGCCTAGATAGGGGCATTTTGTGGATTGGGACCTGTTAAAGAGATTAGCCTTGTTGCTGGCTGCTGGGATCTCATAAACTGAACACTTTATGCTCTATCTCAATTTTTCTCATTTCATTAGCAGTATGCAGGTCCATAATTCTCTTATGTAATCTTTGCATGCTTTAGAGATACAGAGTGCTGCGGTCTATTGTTTAGTTTATTGTATTTATTTATGGTTTGCAATTATTCACACTAGTCTGCTAGGATGTGTGAGTCTCTTTTCTATTTCCCATTGTAATTAATTCTTTCTGACTCAACACTTCTCCCACCAGCTTTAGGCAGTTTTGATTTAGCAGGTTCCTGTCTGCCCATAAAATTGAAAGCTTTCAGTCCGAATAGAAGTATTTCATGGATAGGGACCTGGCAAAGAGATACACCATGTTACTGGCTGTTGGGATCTCATAAACCGGCAAATTTGTGTGCTAATGTGGCGCCCCTGTGGACTGGTGGCCACAGTAAGGCACTGCACCTTGGACCGGTAAGTCGGCCACCCCACACCAACACCCACACATCCCCCAATCCCCAGACCTAGTACTCCATGCCAGGCAGATGATAGCGAGGTGGTGGGTGTAAAGTTAGTGAGAGGACAACAACAACAGGAAGTAAGAAATAGGAGACAAGAGAGAAGAGAGCAGACCTGAAACCAGTGAGCAAAACCAGGCTGGAGCCACGCAGACCCGGCGGCCAATGCCACCATGGACAGCCCAGTTCCAAGACAGCAAACCGGAGCAGATACACTGAGGGACTTGGTCAACAGCCAGGGTGCCGGCCCTGTAGATGTGGCTGGACGTTTTATGCCCCGGCCACAAATTAACTGGTAGGGTGAGGGGACTTTATGCCCGAAACTCAACCTCCGTGCAGTGAAAAAAAGGTGGTCATACTAGAACTAGGGGAGCCTGGAGCAGGGCCCCCACGAAAAGACCAAGACTGCTGGCCCGTAACTAACATTGGAATAGAGAAAGAGACCTGAAAGGTTTTGAACGGGGGTAGTGCAGACAAACTAGCACCAGCTGCAGTAAAACACCGGAACCGGCGAGCAACCAAAGTGCCTTTGTGAACTGTGACTGTTTACCCATAACAGTAAAAGCCGGTTAAAATGAGTTCTGATGTGAGACTGACATTTGTACTTTGAGAGGGCAATGAGAGCCTATCTGCACCTGCGGAGCCACTGATTGACTGGTTGTGCAGGCGGAGACAGCCTGCCTGAGGAGAAGACGCTGATCTCCACCGGGAGCTGCTCTCAACTCATATACTGGCTCCGGGGAAACACCAGCCCTGCCCATGGAGGGCTTATTACCCCTGCTGACCACTACCATCATCCCCAGGACTTTATTCAACTTTTGCTTCTTCCCCTTTTTATTGCCGCACCTGGGACCACAGAGCCGGGTCACGTCACCGTGACACCCCACAGACCTACAAGATGACAGGGTCCGGTGCTGAGTACCCTGGTCCCCGGGGTGCGACACTAAGTATCCACATTTTTCTGTTTTCAATAGCAGTAATGCGGGCTCTTATTTATGGTTGCATGTATTAGCACTACAGAGTGTAACTTTCATTTTCTCAAGAGGTAAAAGGATAAAGTGGAACCAAGAATTGATAAGCAATTGCTCCCAAAAATGCTAATACCACATATGTCGTCAAAAACAAATAAATGCATATAATGCAGGGCTTGAATAAGAAAAAGCTCTAGTTGATTTTTGGAGCACAAATTTGGTTACCATGTCGTACTTGTAGAGCATCTGAGGTGCCAAAAGAGCATAAAACTTCACAAGTAAGACCAATTAGACTAAACCCCACAATTAATTCATCTAGTGGTTTGTTGACCATACAACAGAATTTTATAAGATTCACCATGAAAATGAAAAATGTCAGGTTTTTACTCTAAAATGCTACTTTAGCCTCAAATGTTAATTCACTTTAAGAGCACTGGCAGAAAATGGACACCACAAGTTGTTATGAAATTTTTACTGCGTGTGGCAATAAATTACATATAGTTACAGGCTACTGTATGAGCACGTAGAAGATTTGGTTTGAATACACTCTGCAAAAAAAGAGAATCCAGCACTCCCATAAAAAATGTTTTCCTGCAAGCAACAACGGTCGAGTTTCCATAGTGCAGACTCTATCTATGTATTCACATTCTCATTGTGTGTGTTTGCAAAAAGACCATGTTGACTGAAACATCACCTATATACACATCACAGTTGACCATATAATTCAAGAGTTTTCAAACATTTTGGAGTGCCGGATTCTCTTTATTTGGATTATTACAGAGTTAGACCCTATACAAGCACCCACACACCTTAGGAGTTATGTACTTCCCTATTCCAAGGAATATATTGTGGGCACCATTAGCAGAGCCCTTGTGGTTCCAGAACAGCAAAAAGAAAACATTTTGAAAACTTCACTGTTCAAGGAATTCATCTTAAGTGATCTTGAGTATTTTAACCCCTTCACAACCTTGGACATACTGATACTTCCAAAGTAGTCTCCCTCCCTTTAATGCATTCTCACGCACCGAGCCTGCATCTTTCCCCGCACATGTTGGCTGATCTAATCAGCCTACATATACTCCTAACAGCTGTAGGCAGAGCGGAGATCCAACCACAGATGTTAACTAGTTAGATCACGCTGTCAAACTCTGTTAAACACGCCGGAGTTAGGCTGCTTTCACATCAAAGTTTCCCGGCATTCATGCCAGATTCAACAGTAGTGCCAGATCAGCTGGATACCGGAATACTTGCAGCAAGACTGCGTTCGATCTAATGCATTCCCTATGGGACTTGCGCACATATCCAGCACTTGCAGTTTTGCCGTATCCAGTCAATCTGGCATTTGCAGAAATGGACAAAAACCGCTGCTAGACTGCAAGTGCCGCACTTGTCCGCAAGTCCCATAGGGAATACAAGAGGCCAGACGCACTCTTGCTGCAAGTACTCCGGCAAGCGGCAGTTTCGGTAAACTGCCGGATCTGCCACAAATGACAAAAAATGCAGATGTGAAAGTAGCCTTAATGTTTTCATTTGTGCCACTTTGGACTACGTAACATTTTTTCATCATTTTTATGCACATTTTTCAGATGCAGAATGAACGAAAACAGCAATTCAGTTATTGTTGCTGTATATATAAATGTATATTTATATATGTATGTGTGTGCGTATATACATTATATATATATTACAGCTATAATCATCTCATTATAATCATCATTATTTCAAAAAATTAAAGTAGGGAGGATGAAGGCTTAAAAAACAATGCTGCAGTATTCCACAAGATATCAAAGGGTGAATATAATATTGATTTATTAGTCAATGTGCTTCAGGGCTCCAGAAAATGTTTACACCATTGACTGAGTAGTAAAGGTATTAAGACAGCTTTGCTTTTTTTTTTTATAATGTCCTACTTTTGTTTATTAAAAAAAAAAAGTAAATTTTTGTTCTTTTATTAATTTTGTTTACAGTGTTAGCTGTAATAATAGTTTTTTTAGTTTGTATTGTCGCAGAAGCAGTGATACCAATTATGTGCACTTTTGTTTCTTCCTTGTTTGGTTTTTACATACTGTAGATCTGCGTTTATTACATTTTTTTGAGCTTTTCTTTTCTTTTTACATTTTATGTATTTTTTTTTAATTTTTACTTAATCTCTATATGGGATTTGCATTTTTTTTTAACTTTGATGGTTCTTAGCGCATGAGAGCTTTCAGTTTTAGGGTACGCACACCAGAGCGTATAACTCGGACTAGTGCAATTCGTACTTGGAACAATATTATTCATTGAGGCAGGGCAGATCTGCATGTTGCAAGTGGACACATAAATCAGATGAGACTCCTCTATTTAAGGCTATGGGCACGAGGAAAAAAATCAGATGCCACATGAGCCATCCTACTGGCATCTATATTGCATTACCATTCTGTTGCATAGGACCTGTAAATGGCCCTATAAATGACTGTAAATGTATGCTAGCTGCTGAGAAAACAAAAATGATTGCATATGGACAGTACATGGACAGCACATGGATGATAAGTGAGAAAATAAATTGTACCACTTTTCTGGATGTGAATGGGATCGATTTTTTTTATATGCCAGTGTGAGTGTATCCTTATATTGACACAGCCTGTTAAACCCTAATAATGGCAGAGCCTAAAAGACCACCATACCCTGTGGTCATTACTTGACATCAAGTTACAATAGGAACTATTAGCAAACATAATCACATGATGCCAACAGGGTTAAATAGAAAGCTCTCTAACTCTGTTAACCGTCTAGATGCTGCTGTCAAACATGTATGACAGCGGCATCTAAGGGATTTAACAGGTCCAATCAATTGTAAAACCAATTGGGGCCGAAGCAGAAGGATGTCAGCTCTCATTTAGGCTAGGGTCACATTTACGTTTTGACCTTAGCCTACCGGATTGCGGTTTTATCTTAGAACTTTTCCCAGCACCGCATAGCGTTACCGCTATGCGGTGCTGGAAAACGCAGTCCCTAGTTACCCTATGTTTACCTTCACAACCTGTCACACAGGCAGCGGCTCGGAGTGCGCTTTACAGCGCCGCACAGGAAACGCTGTCTGCAATGTTTCCTGTGCGGCGCTGTAAAGTGCACTCCCAGCAGCTGCCTGTGTGACAGGTTGTGAAGGTAAACATAGGGTAGCTAGGGGCAGCGTTTTCCAGCACCGCATAGCGGTAACGCTATGCGGTGCTGGGAAAAGTTCTAAGATAAAACCGCAACCCGTAGGCTAGGGTCAAAACGTAAATGTGACCCTAGCCTTAGCTGAAACCCGCTGCATTGCTAGTCAGGGAGCGCTATTAACTTTTTCCTCAGCATCGTAAAATAGCAGTACTGAAAAATATTGACGCCTGCTTTCCGTAATTCAGTGCTCATTAAGGAAGTAAAAATAGTAATAATCTACGTATATTTTAATGTAGTAATTCAAATATAAATGCACATATTCATCATGGAGAGGTATTCTACCATTGAAGCTGTAGTGCCTTTCCACTGATAAGACCTGACGTGTGTCTGTCCTGAGATTTCATTAGAGGCATTAAAAACAGGCCATGATTTTTCAGTGAGTTTATTGCCTAAATTCCGGTCCAGTGCCACAGATGTCAGCTCTCAGAGCTGCGGCTGTTAATGATTCAGCCAGTGTTTACTCAAACCTTTATAGAACATCAGGGAAATCTCTCAAATTCTTAATGTTATGCGATCATGTTTTCAGCATGTAAGGCATATGTACAAAAGGGAAATTATTTCTCCAGCTGTTGTTTTTAACTGGAATAATTTCCATAACTTTTCAAATGCTGATATAAAAACTATCACCATGGTACTGTAATTCTGTGACACTTAATTATTATCGGACAGATATGTAATAATAAAATTATTACATGGCCATTCCATTGTTTTGGGTAATGTACAAAAGCAGCATACATCCATCTGTCAAAATTTAAATAATTGAGAGGTTTGGCACATCCCAACTGCATCTGGGTAGCTGCAACCAAGTGTGTGGTCAAGATGTTTCTGAGTATGCATAGACAAAGAGGTTATGACTGCATTTACACTGGGTTCATTGAATGCAGCTGTACATCCATCCTTTATGTGGTAAATGATCACAAATTATATCCACATTTTAAATTAAGTTTGTTTAAAAAATATTATAGCATTTCTTTCCCATTTATTCCCTGAAGGGCAGAGCCAATTTTTGTACTAAGTCACCTATAACCCACTTTACATTGAAGACGTCAACTGTCAGTTGAAACACAGATTTTGGGAGCTGTGTCTCTTCAGACTGCCACCCTTCCTGACTAGAATGGGCTCCCATTTGACTTATGGAATGGGTGACATTTTTTTACATTCTTGGAAAAATTCTATAAATGAGTTTAACACTTATAACAAAGTCACTATGCGGTAACAAACAAAAAGTTATCGAGGTGCAATTGCTGCTGTCTATCACAGATGTATTGTTGCATAGTCCTACACTGAGAGGTACTACAATAGTTCACAGAGCTGAAAGAAGACAGCATTACAGGGTCCTATCTGGGATGAGAAATTGTGGAAAGAATAATGGCGGTTTGGGGCGCTCAAGGAGGAGACAAGGGAAGATAGTGATACTTTCCTTTATTTGGCATAAACAAGGGGTCTTCACAACGCGTTTCGGCAGTAGCTCCACCTTCATCAGGTGAAACGCCTCCGAAACGCGTTGTGAAGACCCCTTGTTTATGCCAAATAAAGGAAAGTATCACTATCTTCCCTTGTCTCCTCCTTGAGCGCCCCAAACCGCCATTATTCTTTCCACAATTACTCTTAGCCCCTAGGGCGAGCGGTGGGTGCTGCACGAGGAGAGGACACCTAATTCCCTGAAACGTTGGAGAGCTGGAGGACCTGTGGTGACATCACCCCCATGTGACTGCACCATGTGACCGCATTTCTCACACTGGTCGGATCCCCGGCGCCTGCATGCCCTTGCTACTACGCTTCTCTCCGGTGTTATGCCTGTCGCATAACCATCAGAGGTGAGCACACTTACCCCAGCCTGCTCCTGCATCTGTCCGGGCTTCACTAGGAGTGCCCCTCCCTTCTCTTTTTCTTCCTATCTGGGATGAGAGGGCTAGAATATATACTGGGATTGCTCAACTAAGGGAAAGTGGTTGCAAAAGCTTCTGCTGTATCGCGGGCCCTACGAGCCAAATGGTGCAGGACTGGCAGGAACAAAATGATTTTCCTGCGGTGTATGTCAGCACGTGAAGTCATTTTGTCTCTCTATCCTCTCCTCTGCACAACATGTCATGCTATGTCACTAGAATCGTGGATTTCTCTTCACTAAGTGAGACTATAGTTCCATTTTCAATTTGTTATATTAGCACAAATGTCATACACCAGAATCACATTAGGTCATTTTTTACCCGTATGTTTTCTGCTCCGAGTGCTCCTATCCTTACAAGGTAGGCTGGGGTCACACATAGAAGTCCGTTTTTGGAAGTGATTTTCATCACCAATCCGTTTTTTTGGGGTGCTTTTTGAGCCTCCTGCACCCCTGAACGTTTTTGGACTTAGTCATTTTTTCATTAAAAATGCTCAAAACCGCATCCGGATCCGCAGCCCATAGGCTTCAATATAAAAACCAGATTGCACTATTTGAAATCCAGTTACTGCGTCCGGTTTTGCAGCCTGTGGTAAAATCATGCAGGCTGCATTTTTCGCAGCAGTTGAAAAACCGGATGCAGTTTTTTTAACATGGGTGCCTATGGGACCGGATCCAGTACCGCAATTTTTTAAATTGCAAAAATCCACATTCCAAAACCGGACTTTAATGCATCCATATGCGGAATGAGGGTTGCAATTTTACTATCAAAAGATAGTATAAAGGCACATGGTAAAACCGCATCCGGTAAACTGTAAAATCTGTTAAAGTACATTAAATATTAATAATAATTGTGGGCATCATGTCTCTAGGGAGTGCCCACTTCCCCTAGAGACATGCTACCTACTCAGGTGGGCATGTTATGTGTTAATATCTTATGTACAGTAAGCCGACTCCTGTTGGCTCTGTACATTTTTCTGAATGAAGCCGCGGCTTCACTGACAGCTGCACACATACTATACGTAATGTACATATAGTTTGTGCGCTGTCCGAGGTCCTGTAGGCTTTTACAATAGATCTATGGGCTGCGCAGCGCCATAAATCTACTGTAAATGCATACAGGACCTCGGACAGCTCACATACAGCAGCAGCAGGGATGAACAAAGCATACGGCTGCCGCAGGCATTCATATGTGCCTTGCGGCAGCCGCATAGGCTCCCATTGGAGCCCATTATAGCAAGCCTCCTGCGGTTTGCAAACCGCTGCGAAAACTGCAGCCTGCAAGATTTTTGCATGATTTTTACCGCAAGCTGCAACCGGATTGCGTGTAGTGCAATCCGGTTACTATAATGGGCTCCTATGGGCTGTGGTTTCTGATCCGGTTTTGAGCACTTTTACTGCTCAAAACAGGATTAGGATCTGCATGCCTTGCCGCAAATATGACCTTAGCCTGAGACCACTCATGTAATTATTATTTAAGAATTATTTTTATTTTCATAATAATTTTTGTAGTTCTACCATAATGCTTCTCCAATAATTTTCTAGAAATTCTTTAACAGGTGACGTAGTAACATAGTAACATAGTATTTAAGGTTGAGGGAATACCTTAAGTGCATCTAGTTCAACCCATAGCCTAACATGTAGTCAACAAAGTCGGCCCAGTTCTCCAGGAACCCAAACCCCTCCTTCCTACACCAATTCCTGAGCCACTTATTTATCTCCCTAATCTCCCTTTGCCTCTCTGGTGTGGCACGTGGTACAGGCAATATTTCAGAGAATACTATCTTGGAGGTCCTTGCCTTAAGCTTGCAGCCTAATTCCCTGAAATTATCTTTTAGGACCTTCCACCTACCTCTAACTTTGTCATTTGTGCCAAATTTGCACCATGACCGCTGGGTCCTCACCAGCCCCTCCCAGTAATCTGTCAACTTGATCAGCGATGTGCTGGACTCGTGCGCCAGGTAGGCAGCACACTGTTCGACGATCCCTGTCTTTGTGACAAATTGTCCTATCTGTTCCCTTAATAATTGAGTCCCTCAGTATCAGCACCTTACTGAAGCTGACTCTCCTCTCCCTGTACTGACAGCCCCCTCATCTGCCAACTTAGCAAATTTATGAGGGTATGCCAAATCAGGGCTAGCCTCCCTGGCATTGCTCCCTCTACCCCGCCTTCTAACTGTCATCCAACTAGCTGCCTTACTGTACTGCAGCTCCATGCTACCATCCTCCCCCACATCTATCCTATTGAGCAGCTGTTCAGTGAGCAGCAGACTCCTTTCCATATTGTCTATTGATCTCAGTGTCGCCAGCTGTTGATTTAGATCCAGTATCTGGGCTTCCAAATGCACAACGTGCTCACATCTCACACAGCAGTATGCACCCTCAACCGGCTGTTCAAGGATTGCATACATGTGGCAAGATGCACATTGGATGGCATTGCCAATCATGGAGCTCATTTCCTAATGGGGATTGCACCAGACAGAGATAAGATTATAAGTAAAAAGAAATGTAAAGTATTAATAAAATACAACCAGCAATTCAGTAGGTCTTCCCTTACAAACTCCCTGAATCCAAAGTCACTGAATCACAAGTCACACACTTACTTCCGTTCGCATTCACGCACCGGTCACACTCAGCTCGTGTCACACTCGCTAAGGAAGAAGATTTAAAGAGGTTTTTTTTCCCTTCAGCAGAAATCCAACCTACAACTCAGTGAACTTCTAAATGACTGGAAGCCTCAACCAGCTGCTTCTTATAAACCCCATAATTATGAACCACTACTCTTAATTACCCCTTGTGAGTATAGCTACACCACAGGATTTAAGTGCAATGTAGTTAACCCTTAACTTACAGGTAGTAAAATAAGATACTGTAAACTTGTAGAAAGAAAAAAAAAGTTAAGAAAGCCCAATAAAGGTAGAAAAGCACTCAGCAATTCACAATTCAGCAACTGACAGCAATTCACACAGGAATTTGTTTCAGGCTTCCCAAATACCTCCTTAGTGTGTCACAAGTTACACACTATAGGCCCCGTTACACATTACAAAGTCCCAGCAATCCCACCAACAATGTGGATCACTGGGACATCGTTAGCTGATCACTGGTGAGCTGTCACACAGGCAGACTCACCAGCGATCAGGACCAGTGAGAACGCTGGTAACCATGGTAAACAGGGAGTAACTAAGCAGAGCACGGCACTTAGTTACCCGCTGTTTACCCTGGATACCAGCTAACAGCGCTTGCTGTGCAGCACTGGGAGATCTTTTATTGTACGATAAATTTATGGTCCAGGTCATTTACCTACGACCAACAATGAACGACCTCATCGTTGGTCATTGGTAAATGTCAACAATGTAGTTTAGACATCGCTGCAACGTCACCAAACCGGTGATGTTGCAACAATATCGTTAACGATATCGTAGTGTGTGACGGGGCCTTTACCTCCGTTCGCACTTACGCTCCGGTCACACGCAGCTCGTGCCACACTTGCTATGGAAGAAGATTTAAAGAGATTTTTTTTTTCCCTTCAGCAGAAATCCAACCTGCAGCTCAGTGAACTTCCAAAGGACTCAGGTAAAACATGGTAAGTTTTAAATAAATAGGATAAAATCCAATAATGCTACACTGAGTGCAATGGTGGAGAGTTATGATATTGTTCATACAAATTCAAGTATGACAGGTTCTCATCAGACTCCTCCGTCGTCCATTTTTTGGGAAAAATGGCAACTTTTTGGGAACAATGGTTCTGTTGAATTTTTCAACCAATCGTCTTCTCTTTTCCCTACATAAAAACATTTAGCAAAACTGATAGCCCGACAACTACTTAATATAAATCAAGATTATACATAAATAACCTCATTAAAGACATTTGATATTTGCCATCAATGTTCAATTCTTGGGTATGTAAAAAAGCAGGACTCCTAGCAATCACAAATAAAAAGTAGCATCAGTGTTTAGGACCAGAGGTGTAACTAGGTTTTCTGGCACCCGGGGCAAGGATTTATTTTGGCGCCCCCCCCCCACCCGGTGATAAATCCGGCGATAAATCCGGCGATGTCGTCCCGTGTAACGGCCCCATCAAAGTAGCGGTTCTGCAGGTGGTGACCCCAGACTATTTCCGGAGCCCTGCTGGCCCTGGAGAAGGGGGGGACACTAAGCAGTGAAACACATAATACACAGAGCACAGCTGTATATAGAGGACAGGCTGCACACACAGAGCACAGCTGTATATAGATGACTGTCATCTATATACAGCTGTGCTGTGTGTGCAGCCTGTCCTCTATATACAGCTGTGCTCTGTGTGTAGTCAGTTCTATATATATATATATACACATTATATATACAGTGTGTCATATATACAGTATATACACCTCATAGTGTGTGCCTAATATATATATACAGTATATATACACCCCATAGTGTGTGCCTGATGTATACATATATATACCTGAGGTATATATATGTATACATCAGGCACACACTATGGGGTGTATATATACTGTATATATATTAGGCACACACTATGAGGTGTATATATGTATACATCACCAGGCAGGCACACACTATGAGGTATAATATTATACCTCATAGTGTGTGCCTGCACCTGATTTATACATATATACACCTCATAACTCCCAGCCGGGTCAGCCACCATCCCCCCTCCCCTCTCGCCTGTTTAGGCTCTTCTTCTTCTCCAGTCCTCTCTGTCCCACTGTGCGGTGCCGGGTGATGTCAGCCGGATGGGGTGGTAACTGCCAGGGGGCGGACCAGCAGCAGGGCTTGTGTGTGTGCACACACTTCTCCACGGCCGCCCGTGCTAATATGCGGCGAGGAGGAGATTAGTTCTGGCAGCGGCGCTGCAGTGCCAGCGCCGGATGCCTGGTCACCTGATGATGGCACCGGCGCCCCCCACTGAGCGGCGCCCGGTGCAAAAAGTCCAGCTGCACCCCCCTAGATACGCCCCTGTTTAGGACAGTTACACACACAGATAATTGTGCAGAGATTGCTGGCAGATCTCTGGTTGCAGTGAAATCATGGACACATTGTTACATTTTGTGGCTGTGTACAAATGGAACTATGTGTCCATGATTTCACTGCAACCAGTAAGTTGTTCAGAAGTTGGACAGATAAGTTGGGTGTGTGTAAAGTGGCCCTTATACACACACATCGATTCACCAACACTTGCATGTTTTCACATTGGTATTGATGGGTGGGGGTGCTGGGGTCAAATGCTTCTGATTCATTAGGAGACAGAGGTCTCTTAATAAATGCAGTGCTTCTGAAAAGTGGCATGCACCCACTTGTGCAGCTCGTCTTAGGCCTTGTTCACACTCAATTTGCGTTTTTTTTAGCAGGAAAAAAACCACCTGCGTTTTTCTAAAAGTGCCAAAAAGTGTCCTTTGTGTGTCTGAAAGGTTTTGACCCTTTGTTGGACTTAGTCATTTTTTGGCCAAAAACGCATGCAAAAACGCCAGCGTTAACGCAGGGTGCCTAAATGTGCCATTTAAAAACGCATGCGTTTCCCATAGGACTCCATGTTAAAAAAAACGCATGCGTTTTTGGAAACAACCCCTGCGTTTTTTTCCAGCCCCCAAAAAACGCTGCATGCAGCGTTTTTTGGACTGGGGGAAAAAAACGCAAGTGAAGCTGAAAAACGCATGTACACTTAAATGTACCCTGCGTTTTTGGAAAACTGCAGAAAAACGCAGAGAATGCCAAAAACGCAGGTGAGTGTGAACAAGGCCTTAAGTCCAAGGCTTGAGAAAGATTTCTGCTGTAAGGACCACAACCACTCATCATGGTTTAACAAGTAAGGGTTGCAACACCAGAATTCGTCAAAGTTGAGTAAAAGTGATGGAAGAATGCCAAAAGTTGCAAACTTTAGTGCCATCTCATACTGCACCAAAACTGTGCAAGCTTTCAAAGCTTTTTGCATTAGAAATCTGACATAACAGCTTTGATGAATTGGACCTACTCTTATTAGATAACTTATTGACTATAATAGTTCATCATATAGCTGATTTTAGTGGCAACATAGTGCCTTCTTAATGCAACTACCCTTTTTCTCCAGTGATCAATAGGAGTCACTATAGATTGGAAATTCATGTTATGTATTAGTAATACATGTCCTGAAAAGTCCTCAAATCTATCAAATCCACTATGACAAGGACAAAAGAATTTTTATACAAGGAATAGTAAAAATAATTTAAAGGCCTCATCTCTCGTGCATAAAATCATGGACTGTTGTTTGTCAGTGTGTTGGATCTGAGTTTCATCAGTGGCTAGTCAGTTGTCAGTTTTTACCATCAATGATTTTTCACTTATGAAAAAAAAAAGAAAGAATAACCTTGCAACCCACTATCAACATGGGTTTACAAGGGACTGTTCCTGTCAACTTAATTTGATCAGCTTCTATGTAGAGGTAATTTCCGGACAGGACCAAGGAAATGCAGTGGATGTGGTGTATATGGACTTTTCAAAGGCTTTTGATATGGTGCCACACAAAAAGTTGATACATAAAATGAGAACAATGGGGATAGGGAAAATATGGGTGACTGGGCTAAGAACTGGCTCTGTAATAGGAAACAAAGGGTTGGTATTACTGGAACACACTCGGATTGGGTAATAGTTAACTGTTTGGGTATCACAGGGATCAGTACTGGGCCAACTTCTTTTTAACATATTTATTAATGACCTTACAGGGGGCATACAGAGTAGAATTTCAATGTTGGCAGATGACACTAAACTTTAAATTGCAGGAGGATTTATGTGAGCTGGACGCTTGGACTGAGAAATGGCATTTGGACTTTAATGGGGATAAATGTAAGGGCATGCACTTGGGCAGAGGAATTAAATTTATAATTATGTGCTTAATTGTATGCAAATTTGCACTTCATTAAGAAAGTGGAGAAACTCCAGTGCCACATTTAAGCAGCTCCTCAAGCTGCTTAAATGTGGCACTGGAGTTTCTCCACTTTCTTAATGAAGTGAAAATTTGCATATATCTGAGAGGAGGGAAGTGGCTACAATCTCCCCACCTACTTAGCTGTCTCCATAAGGTAGATAGCAAGTTCCCAGACCTCATGCTTAATTGTAAAACACTTGGCAAAACTATCACTGAAAAAGACCTAGGTGTATGGGTAGACGACAAACTCACATTTAGTGGCCAGTGTCAGGCAGCTGCTGCAAAGGCAAATAAAATAATGGGATGCATTAAAAGAGGCATAGATGCTCATGAGAGTAACATACCTTTACCTCTATACAAGTCACTAGTACGACCACACTTTGAATATTGTGTACAACTCTGGTGTAGGACCCTATGTGCAGAGAAGAGCGACCAAGGTTATTAGAGGACTAGGGGGGGTGCAGTATCAAGGCAGGTTATTAAACTTGGGGTTCTTTAGTCGGAAAAAACAAAGGTTTGGGGGTGATCTTATTACAATGTACAAATATATCAAGGGACAGTACAGAGAAATTTCTAAAGAAGGTTTAATCATAATCAAGAACGCAGAATGTAACAGCAGTATGACTATGAAACGTCTGCTGTATGATGTTGTAATGAGTGATTAACTACTAAAATTTAAGAATAGCCTTTCTTGAAAATATAATATTACAGGTTATATATACTAAATTCTTTGATAGGGCGTTAATCCAGGGAGCTCGTCTGATTGCCGTATGTGGAGTCAGGAAGGAATATTTTTCCCCAATGTGGAGCTTAGTGTTGCCACATGGGTTTTTTGCCTTCCTCTGTATCAACATGTTAGGCTATGGGTTGAACTAGATGGACTTAAGGGTACCGTCACACCTGGCGATGTCGGCAGTGATTTTTTAGGCGATGCCAGGGTGTGGCCTATCGTTGCCGACATCGCCAATGTGTCGCCTAATGTGACTGGACGAGGGCAACGCATTTGAGTGGTTGCCTGGTTTCAGAGCAGCGCTCTGAAACCAGACGACCACTCTGGGGCGCTGTGTACACATCGCCCCATGTAAATGGGGGATGGCGATCTGCCAGGCGATGGAAGCCGTAGGTTCCCATATTAAGGCATCTCGCTGGGATTTTAAGACACCCCAGCGGTGACGTCGCCTGTCAGATCGCCGGTGCGTCGCCAGGTGTCGCCGCATGTAAACATGCGACGGCGATGCTGGCGGGGCGCCAAAAACGTGCTTGCTCCTGTCCGTCGCCGCCGACATCTCCGGCGAAGTCACCTGGTGTGACGTGGCCCTAAGATCTTCCTTCAACCTTAAAAACTATGTTACTATGTAATCATTCACAGCACACTGATGCACTTGGATGCCAACTGTGTGCTGAATGGGTCATTTTGATTCCTTGACTTACATCAGATATTGATAGCTAAATAGACTATAATGGGTACATATTCTATCAGTAAAAAACTCAGAATACATACATGCCTCACAAATGTCTGAATAAGGACAGCAATGAGATATATGTTAGAACTATAAAAAGAACAGTCAAAACGTACTTTTAAATATTAATACTTGACTTTGCTTTTGCTGTTACAGCTTCAATATATAATAACATACCAAAAAGCCATCATAAAGTAAAACACATGCCTTTGGCATGAAGAGACGCTCAGGTAAGAAATATTATACTCAGCAAAGAAAGTAAGCTGGATATTGACATAGCCCTCTGGCTAGCTTTATATTAGGTACAATTCTAATATCCGTCAACCCACTTATCAAAGTAAAAGACTACAAGCAATAGGGGATTTTTTTAGGATTATTTTTATTATTTAGCGTATTTCTACTTCAGGGCAAGGACAAGGGTCTTGATTAAACTTGTTTCTTTGAAATATAATACTAGGAAGGAAGTCTTGTTTGGCTCTATTTCTCTCCATATATTAAGAACTAGCTGTACTACCCGGCTACGCCCGGGTTAATAAATAACTGATGTTAGGTATGACAAAATAGAATTTGAATATGTCATATTGATGACCTATAGGAAAATAGAAGCTGAGCTGTGATTGGTTGCTATAGGCAACCTGATAAATCTGCAGCCAACAGTAAACCCTCCCCCTGGCCGGGCAGTATATGTTACCTCACACATACACATAATAGACAGCTCATGAGACTGACATCTGCCTTAATTCCCTGTATGGCACATGTATTGCACATTGGCTGTTTTTAATCACATGTTTATTTTTGGAAATTAAAGATAGCACACGTATAAGGCGAGTTGTGTAAGGCGATTTGTGCACATCTGTGTCTGTCTGTGAGGTGCATGTGTCCCTATAGGGTGTGTATGTGTGCGTCCCTGTGGGGGGGGTCTGTGTGGTGTGTATGTCTCTGTGTTGTGTGTTTTTCTGACTAGAAGGCGTGCACTCTGAGACTTTTTTCATGGGCAGAGGTGCTGATTGAGGGGTCTGGTAAACCCACGTAGGGATTTGAGAAAAGAGACAATAGCACACTCATTTATAAGTTTGCAAAAAAAGGGGGTCTTTTTTATTCAGGAGCAGCGAGAAACCAACGTTTCGGTCCTTCCCGGACCTTGATCACGGTAGTTGCCTCTTTTTTCATATATGCTCCTATCCTGTTAGGGTCGATGTCCCACTGGAGATTCCAGCTTTGAGGGTAGTAGAACAGAGGTACTTCTTTGACCCTGTACTGGGGTGCCTTATTTCTTAATGTTTTTGGCCCAGATGCGGGTCCCTGTGGGGTGAGTGCATGTGTCGCTAAAGGGTGTGTGTGTGTGTCCGTGGGGGATGTGTGTGTGTGTCTCTGTGTTGTGTGTGTCTCTTTGTGTGTGTGTGTGTGTGTGTTGTGTTCGGGTGCGTGGTGAGTTTCCAATGTTGGAGCTGCACCTTAGCGACTATACACTTGCTGTTACTCTTTGTGTGCGTGTGGTGTGTATACATGTCCCTGTGCATGGTGAATATCCCATGTTGGGGCCCCACCTTAGTGACTATATGCTGGTATATGCTGTTAGTCTTTGGCGCTGTCATTAAGCCTCTCTCATTTACAACTGTCAGGTGGTAACTGTCACTTTTTCCCCATTATGTAGATAGGGGCAAAATTGTTTGGTGAACTGAAACGCGCAGGGTTAAAATTTCGCCTCACAGCATAGCCTATGACGCTCTCGGGGTCCAGACGTGTGACTGTGCAAAATTTTGTGGCTGTAGTTGCGACGGTGTAGATGCCAACCAATCCCGGACACACACACATACACACATTCAGCTTTATATATTAGATTTTTACTGTATATTACATTTCACTCCTTACAAGATACAGTCATATGCAAAAGTTTGTGTACCCCTCTTAATCTTACACTTTTTTTTTTGTTTAAAATTTGTTTTTTGCAACAGCTATTTCAGTGTGATATATGTAATAACTGATGGACACAGTAATATTTCAGGATTGAAATGACGTTTATTGCACTAACCAAAAATGTGAAATATGCATTATTTCAAAATTTGACAGGTGCCAAAGTATAGGCACCCTTCTGATTTTCATAATTTGAATACTCCTGACTAATTTTTACTGACTTACTGAAGCACTAAATTGGTTTGGTAACCTCATTGAGCTTTGTACTTCGTAGTCCGGTGTATACAATTATGAGAAAAGCTTTTTCAGGTGTCCACTTGCAAGTTGTTCTCCTAGTTGCATCTTCTCTGAGGAGTGGCATCATAGGTTCCTCAAAACAGCTCTCAAATGATCTTAAAAAAAGATTGTTCAACATAGTTGTTCAGGGGAAGGATACAAAAAGTTGACTCAGAGATTTAACCTGTCAGTTTCCACTGCGAGGAACATAGTAAGGAAATGGAAGACCACAGGGACAGTTCTTGCAAAGGCCAGAAGTGGCAGGCCAACAAAAATATCAGAAAGGCAGAGAAGAATGGTGAGAACAGTCAAGAACAATCCACAGACCACCTACAAAGATCTGCAGCATCATCTTGCTGCAGATGGTATCACTGTGCATCGGTCAACAATACAGCGCACACTGCACAAGGAGAAGCTGTATGGGAGAGTGATGCGAAAGAAGCCGTTTCTGCATGCACGCCACAAACAGAGTTGCCTGAGGTATGCAAAAGCACATTTGGACTAGCCAGTTTCATTTTGGAAGAAGGTCCTGTGGACTGATGAAACAAAGATTGAGTTGTTTGGTCATACAACAAGGCGTTATGCATGGCGCCACAAAAACACAGCATTCCAAGAAAAACACTTGCTACCCACTGTCAAATTTGGGGGAGGGTCCATCATGCTTTGGGGCTGTGTGGCTAATGACAGCAACGGGAATCTTGTTACAGTTGAGGGTCACATGGATTCCACTCAGTATCAGCAGATTCTTGAGAATAATGTTCAAGAATCAATGTCAAAGATGAAGCTACGCCGGGGATGGATCTTTCAGCAAGACAATGATCCAAAACACGGCTCCAAATCTTCTCAAGCATTCATGCAGAGGAACAATTACAATGTTCTGGAATGGCCATCCCAGTCCCCAGACCTGAATATCATTGAACATCTGTGGGATGTTTTGAAGCGGGCTGTCCATGCTCGGCGACCATTAAACTTAACTGAACTGGAATTGTTTTGTAAAGAGGAATGGTCAAAAATACCTTCATCCAGGATCCAGGAACTCATTAACAGCTAAAGGAAGAGACTAGAGGCTGTTATTTTTGCAAAAGGTGGATCTACTAAATATTAATGTCACTTTTCTGTTGAGGTGCCCATACTTTTGCACCAGTCAATTTTTGAAATAATGCATATTTCACATTTTCGGTTAGTATAATAAACCTCATTTCAATCCTGAAATATTACTGTGTCCATCAGTTATTACATATATCACACTGAAATAGCTGTTGCAAAAATCCAATTTTAAACAAAAAAAAAGTAAGATTAAGAGGGGTGCCCAAACTTTTTCATATGACTGTATGTAAATTAGAATTTCCATAGTTCTTTACTTCATCACAACACCAGGCCAAATGTTGCTAGTGCTATTAGGAGCAGTCTGCTACCATGGCCTACAGCCTCTCTAGACTTGCCTCCTATCGAGCACATCTGGGATGTTAGTGGTGAGCAGTTTCAAAGGGAGATGCCAGCAGTGGATCTTGATGATTTTGGCGCCCAAGTGAATTAAGTCTGGCTAAAAACTCCTCCCAAAAAGATTAATATCCTCACTGGAAGTAGGCAAGGCATGCATTTTTACACATGACTCTTATGCTTGATACTGAATGAATCATGATGTTTTGAAAATTATGTTTCCATTTCTTTCACCATTTTCATATCATTAACATGCCTATCAATCCAGTGATTTCCATCATTCCACAACTTTTTTCTTATTATTTCAATTTCTATGTTGAGCATTGATATACAAATAGAAAAAGTAGCTTACAGGCAGGAGAATCAGAATTATTTGACTAGTGTTTGACTATGACAACACTGAATTAGTAAATTACGCTTTGTTTCATGATTTTTTTAAACCTTTACAAAAAAGGTTTTGCACTAATAAGTGTGCATTGCTACATAGAGCATACTTTTTAGTACTGCTATTATGCAAGTGCAACAGTTTTTCCATTTTGATCACACACTGGAATTAGCTGTGATGGACAACCCCAACACTGTGTTTTTGTGATGCCCCACAAAGCAGGCGTCACAGAGGAGTACTGCACCCATAAAAGCGGTGCAGATACTCTAGCTGCAAGCAGATTCTAGGATGATGGGTGGAACCCACACACAAGCACTCCTACACTAGATCACATGGTGGGAGGTACCCGGGAGGGAACAAAACCACTTCCAGGGGGAGAAAGGAGGTCTTTCAGCAGAATGGAAAGTTAGGAGCAAGGAGAGGGTCTCTCGGCTGAAGGACCAGGAGAGTGGGAGAAGGAAAGATTCCAGGCGCAGACAGCTAGTTGGGGAAGGTGAGGACTAGAGAAGGTTGTTCCCCAGCAACTCACCGGGCACCGAAGCCCACACCTGTGGGATCTTCCAACGACCACAGAAAATCCAACGATCTGAGGGGTATATCTATATACTGCCCAGGCTCTTAAGCAAACAAAAGAGAGTATCAGGCACCACTTGAGGTTCGGTTACCTGACTCCACGTTCCTGATCCCAGATCCCGACAGCTTTTTCCTCTGCCACTCCTGGTCTCCCACTTGCCGTCACCAGCCAGCACCCTGCATCAACCAGCACTCGGTGGCAGCCACCAGCATCCGACAACCGGCACAAGGCAGCACCCAGCAGCCGCCAACAACCGGTAGGCAGCCACCAGAACCAGGCAGCCGCCAACACTCTGCAGGCAGCCACCAACACCAGGCAGCCGGTGGCAGCCGCCAGCACCTGGCACCAGCTGCCAGCACCCAGCACCAGGTGGCAGCTGCCAGCATCCGGCAGGCAGCCACCAGCAACAGGTAGCTGGTGGTAGCCGCCAGCACCCGGCACCAGGTGGCAGCCGCCAGTACCCGGCACTAGGTGGCAGCCGCCAGCACCTGACAGGAGGCGGCAGCTGCCAGCCGGCACCAGGTGGCAGGCACCAGAACCTGGAACCAGGTGGCAGCCGCTAGCACCCGGTATGCAGCCGCCAGCACCAGGTGGCAGCCACCAGCACCCGGCACCAGGTGGCAGCCACCAGCACCCAGCACCAGGTGGCAGCTGCCAGCACATGGCACAAGGTGACAGCTGCCAGCATCCGGCAGCCACCGCCACCTGGGAGCTGCCAGCAGCTGGCACCAGGCAGCCTCCAGCACCCGGGAGCAGCTAGCAGCGCACCAGCCTGAACCTGACAGCCGACAGCACCCAGGAGCCGCCTGCACCCAGCACCAGCCGCCTGTCGCGGCGATGTGCTGCCCGGCGGCACGGGAAATTCAAATTTCCTCCTCACTTCTCTGACTGTCCCTTCAGCTGCCTGCCGCCGCGGCCTGTGATGCGAGATGCAGTGGTAGCAGGCCAGGGCTGGGCGGGCCGGATTACTGAGGTGGGGGGACGGGACGGATGATTGAGGTGGGGGGGTGGGACTCACACGAGGACACACGCAGCCTCGGTCTGCTGCTTGCGATGCGTGCTGGCCGGGGGGGTGGGGCCTCCTTGCTCAAAATGGCCACGGTCCCCACCACCACGCCAGGTCTCCCCTGCCCCTGCTTAAATGGTCATACTTCGTCCAATAATTGGTGGGGCCCCTTACTCAGTAAGGCCAGTAAGGCCCTAACGGTGACCCTGCACAGGTGTGTCACAGAGTTTTATACCATTGGGCGGTAAAGAAAAGATAATCACATTTTTACCACAAAAATTTTGTTGTAGCCCTAGATTGTACATCTTTACTCAGTAAAATGGGTAAAAATGGCACCAAAACTTGTCCCAAAATTACTGCTGAATGTATCAATATCCCATATGTGGCTGTATACTGCTACTTTGGCACATGTCGAGACTCAGGAGGCAAGGAACACTATTTGACTCTTGGAGTACAAATTTTTGTGCAACAGCTTGCAGACTTCATATAAAGAGTCCTTAAAGCAGAATCCCTCTCAAAAAAGTATAATGCTGTTTCCACTATGCTTCACGGTGGGATGGTGTTCTTTTAATGATGTGCAGTATTTGCTTTGTGCCAAATATAACTTTCAGAATTGTGATCAAAAAGTTGAACCTTGGTAACATTAGCCTATATTTCACACATGCTTTTAGCAGACTTGATGATGCATTCAGCTAAATATATCTGGGCTTAGTTGTTTTTCTTTTTAAGAAAAGGCCTCCATTTTGATACCTTACCTTGCAAGCCATGCATATGAAAAAAAACAGAAGATTTTTGTCAAGTGCAGTACACAGCCAGCTCCAATAATGTTTCTATAGGCATATTGGCAGCCTCCCAGACTAATGTTACTCTTGCTTTGCCATCAATTTTTGAGGGACATCCAGTTTTAAGTAATTTCACTGTTGTGTCAAATTTAAAGAGTATCGTTCACCAAGATACTTCATGTTGAACTGGGCACACAATGTAATAGCGCCTGAAGAGCTCAATTAAAATGATTTATTGTTATATTTTTGTTGCCTCTCCGTTGCGGAGCTAAGTATTTGGGACCTAACAAGTTAACTTTCATTGGGGGCATGTACTACTTCTTCCTGTATGATGTTGACCAATAATAAGCAACAAACTGGAGACCAAATAACAGGCCCCTCAATGGCTTAGAGTAGACTTTTCAATGTGTGAGATGTAACCACGCATGTCTATTGTGCTCAGGACAACATGTACAAGGTCTCCAGTAAGATCAAGGCTGTCATGACATCTCAAACAGGATTAGTCTGCTCTGAGCTACTCCTGTGTTAGATGTAATGGCATCCTGCTCTGTGTTAACATTTTATATCAACTGTGGTCCATAATAGGGTTGTGAATAATTGTTCTTCTGAACACTCTGGTCCTTTCCATACTTGTCACAGGGTAGGGCGCTATTTCAGAGTAACCATACTACAGCTTCATTATAAAGATATGGTGTAATGTATATTACTGGTGGACAGGAACTGGAGAGGTCACCTCTTCCAACAACAGTAAATAGGCCCTTTACAAGTCGAAATCTCATCAAAATGCACAATTGCAACTGCATTGGAGGTTGAAATGAACCCCTTTTACGTCTCTGGCCCATGCACAGCTGCAGAGGTTGAACCAATGATATGTCCGCCTAGGGTATATATATGAATGCTCCTCCTTGTTCCTAATAATACTGATCACTATGTAAAATGGCGATATAATGCTGCAAAATACCGTATATACTCGTGTATAAGCCGAGTTTTTCAGCCCAAAAATTGGGCTGAAAAGTCACCCCCTCGGCTTATACACGGGTCAATACGGTAATATATGTGGTGGGGGCTGTGTCCGGGTGCTGGGGAGGCTGGAGGAGGCGGGGGGGGCTGATGAGTGAGCGGCCCGTCACGTGGGGCCGCTCATTAGATATGCACGGCTCCCCCCGCCCATCACAGCGGCAGGGGGAGCCGTGCATACAGCCCCCCAGTGTATACAGCAGCCCCCCAATGGCACTAGCCCCCCCCCATCATTGTAAGAGCCCCCCACACTTTGCAGAGCTCCCCCGCTGCTTTATCTTACCATCCGGCGTCTTCGCCGCGGGTCCTGCGCGCTGTCTTCAGGTCTCACATGACCCGGCGCGATGACGTCATTCCACTGCGACCGCCGGGTCACATGAGACCGGGAACACAGTGCGCGAGGAAGGACTGGAGGACCCGCGGTGAAGAAGACCCCGGATGGTAAGATAAAGCAGCGGGGGGGCTCTGCAAAGTGTGGGGGGCTCTTACAATGATGGGGGGGCTAGTGCCATTGGGGGGCTGCTGTATACACTGGGGGGCTGTATATACCCTGGGGCCTGCTGTATACACTGGGGGGCTGTATATACCCTGGGGCCTGCTGTATACACTGGGGGGCTGTATATACCCTGGGGCCTGCTGTATACCTCTGGGGCCTGCTGTATACCTCTGGGGCCTGCTGTATACCCCTGGGGCCTGCTGTATACCTCTGGGGCCTGCTGTATATACCCTTGGGGCCTGCTGTATACACTGGGGGGCTGTATATACCCTGGGGCCTGCTGTATACTCTGGGGGGCTGTATATACCCTGGGGCCTGCTGTATACCTCTGGGGCCTGCTGTATATACCCTGGGGCCTGCTGTATACCTCTGGGGCCTGCTGTATATGCCTCTGGGGCCTGCTGTATATGCCTCTGGGGCCTGCTGTATACCTCTGGGGTCTGCTGTTTATACCTTTAGGGATGCTGTATATACCACTGGGGAGGCTGCTGTATACTACCACTGGGGAGGCTGCTGTATACAACCACTGGGGAGGCTGCTGTATATTACCACTGGGGAGGCCTGTATACCACACTGCTGGGGGCTGTATACCTGTGCTGGGGTCCACCCTCGGCTTATACACGAGTCAATAGGTTTTCCCAAGTTTTGGGGGCAAAAGTAGGGGGGTCGGCTTATACACGGGTCGGCTTATACACGAGTATATACGGTATGTGCAAAATTATGTAACACTGAACTCTATGTATTTGTAGAGTTGATGTATATTTAATTTCTGAGTGCAAGTATGTGCATGTCATGAAGTTGTTAGATAAGAACAATAATCTCAGAAGAAGTCAATGAGATAATCGAGTACCAATTATTGATATGCAGTAATGGGGATGTTTGACCTCTGTATTACACATGCTTACACAATAAAACAATAAATCCTTAACATGATGCTGCACTTCCAATCAATAGGAATCTCGTCATTGAATAACAATAATATGTCTACAATCTAGTAGCGACTTGAACAAACACAGTGGGTACAATATGAGCAAGCAGAAAAAGACAGAAGATTCAAAAAGTATTTCTTCACAGCAAGATCCCGTAGCAATCTTCATTCACAACTCAAAATATGACAGGAATCAGGAAATATTACTTCGGGTTGCATGCTTCTGTCCTGATCTATCAAATACACTGCATAGTAATAGCAAATTACTGGAAACTGCACTTTGAACTTAGCCACTGGCAGGTATCCCAGTTAAACAAAATATAAAGATTTGCTTCCTCTGTGGGGCCTCCTGCACAGGGTGTCCCTATAGACTCTCCATAGCTAGTTGCAACAGGTTGGAATGAGGCCCCAGGTCAGGAAAACAAGCCATGACTAGCATTATTTCCTACAGCCCATGTTGTTTATTAGAGGAGATATCTTGGCATGTCTGTCTATATTACTGCGAAAAATCCACGTCGAGAAAAGGCTTTGTTGAGGTAACTGCAGATTCATTATTAAAAAGTGTAAAGTACAATTGTAGAAGGAATTTTCTTTTATGTACATAGATAAAGTTTTATATAGGTTTTCTTTATACATATATGTTCCTGCCATAGAAAGATCACACAACACAGTGCCCTAATCTATAGGAAATATAATGAACAATTAACATTTTAACTTAAAGTACTAGTTCACGATGCGACAAAAAGGATTAGACGTATTTTTTTCAGCAGCACCACTTTTACCTGGTGATTGTTTCTAGCACTGCATGTCATCTTCATTTAACACCTTCACAAAATATTACATCTTGGTCGGATATGGGTTCCTGACCGATGAGGTAGAGGCACATCATGACAATCGCGTGGGGCACAGGAGCTGTGCATGTGCGATCGCCGCCAGACCCAACTCTCACAGCCGGGAGCAGTGCCTGTACCACCCTGTGCCGTTTAACCCCTTAAATGCTGGGATTGATATCAATTGCAGCATTTTACAAGCCGGGAGAGGGTATGCATTCGCTACGTCAGCAGAAAGAAAAACTCTATAGCTCTCAGAATACAACAATACAAAAACATTTTTTCTATAAAATTGGATTTATGGTATAAAAGTGGATAATCATATAAAAAAGCTATCATATTTTTCGAACTATAAGACGTACATATATTTTAGAGGTGAAAAATAGGGAAAAATATATTTGAAGCAAAAAATATGACATGCAAACCCTGCGACCAGTCAGCGCTCGCATCTGTCTACTTCAGATGCAGGAGCTACAAGTGAGACACACTAATGACTTCCTGCTCCAGTGTCTGATGGCCACTTTACACACACCAACTTAGGCCCCTTTCACATCAGCGTTTTTTTCAAATCGCGGCAGATGCGGTGAAAAAACCGCATCTGCCGCAATTACCGCATACCGGCTGAACTTGCGGCACGGTTGCGGCGCAGTTGCGGCAAGCCCCATACAATGTATAGGCAGGCTTGCGGCAGGTGCGGCAAGTGCGGTTTTGGCACTTGCGACAGGTGCGGCCGCGAAAAAACAGCGGCTGACCGCGTTTTTTTTCGCGGCCGCACCTGGCGCAAGTGCCAAAACCGCACTTGCTGCACTTGCCACAAGCCCGCCTATACATTGTATGGGGCTTGCCGCAACCGTTCCGCAAGTGCAGCCGCTATGCGGTAATCGCGGCAGATGTGGTTTTTCCACCGCATCTGCCGCGATTTAAAAAAAACGCTGATCTGAAAGGGGCCTTATCTGTCCAACTTCTGACCAACTTACTGGCTGCAGTGAAATCATGGACATATTGTTCCATTTGTACACAGCCACAAAATGGAGCAAAGTGTCCATGATTTCACTGCAACCAGTAAGTTGGTCAGAAGTTGGACAGATAAGTTGGTGTGTGTAAAGTGGCCCTTATGGTGGGGAGATAGACGCCAGCACTGATTGATATCACACTCAGGGCTTGCGACCAATGTCACATGGGTCCTGAGTATTTAACTTAGAAAAAAGGGGGGAGAAGAAGCACTATCAATACAAATCAATAATCAATTTAGGTGTTCACCAAGAAAACCGAATAATTGGAGAGAGAAAGATTTGGCATATATCCAAAAATAGGGAGCAAAAAAAGATTTATTTTTAAGTGTGCTCCCTGTTTTTGGATATAGCCGTCTTTCTCTAATTACTGAGTATGTAACTTCTGACAATGCTGGAACCGCCACAGCATCGGAGGTGAGTATAGTATTTACTACTTTGACAGTAGAAGAACTAGGACTAGGACTAGAGCGATCTGGGAAGCCCCTTGCAGGGATCATGGTGCCCGGTTGTTAACCCTTCTTCTCCTTCGACCATATTTATTAATTTTCCATGAGCATACAAGGCTTTGTAGTGGATAACCCCTTTAAGGAGAACAATAACTCACAGCATGTTTTGTAGATCCTATGGCATGCTTGGAGTCATAGTTCAGCACAGCTTTGGAAGTGTTTTTAATTTTACTTTATTTGGGCTTAATGTTATATGGAAATAGCTTCTCCAGCTATGGTATCTGTGTACTTAGGCTGCTTTCACATAACGTTTTTTTTTTCCTGTCCGTGGGATCCTACTTTTTGTAAGACCCCACTGACAGGAAAAGACACCTCAGGGGGTGACCTATTCCGTGTCCGGGTCTGTGATTATCACGGATCCGGACACAGCGGGGCACTTTTACTCCTGCTGCCGGGTTGTGACATCACGGCAGGTCCTATAAGCACCTGGACCTTGCTGGAGGCAGCGGTGGATCGCGGATAGGTGAGCATGCAGATTTTGTATTTTTAACTAGGAGCAATTTTAGTGTATTCAGCATGCTCAGTACACTAAAATCGGGTCCGAGGAACGATCAGCTGTTCCCTCAGACCCGCGGTCATAGGCCCCCCATGTTAAAGGCCGAGGATCGGATCGGATTTGGCCTAATTGCAATACAATTTTGTGGGATCCGATTTTTTTCTGTGCCTAAAATCGGAGCAGTCTCCGATTTTGGGTACAGCAAAAAATCAGACACATATCGGATTCCACAAAATTGGATGACAATTAGGCCAAATCCATTCCGACCCCCATTGGATAACATGGGGGCCAAATCGGATCCGTGGCTGTCCGATTTACATTGGACAGCCACGGATGGAAGAAAATCGCTATGTGAAAGCAGCCTTACTTTAAAGTTCAGATCCAGGGATGGTGTATATACAGTCCGCGCTGTTTAAAATAATCACTCCAAAGTCCTGAGTAAAAGACCCCCCTTTTTTATTTTCCACCTACGCGTTTCGATGCTACTCCAAGCACCGTCAAGTGGACAGTCTCCAGATCAAGTGCTGCAGTGATGTGCTGTAATCAAGAGACAGAGCCAGGGAGGGGGGCCATGTTCTTTGCTTTTGTGTTATGCTCCAGCTCTGCCTCTTCATTGACTGCAGCACGTGATCTGGAGACCTCCCACTATCTGGTTTTCAGGGCTGACATCTTTAACATGAGTACAGGGACCGCAGAGCTCTGTGATAAGGTACCAAACATGTGCTGCTCTTCCCCTACCATCTTTTGGGCAGTGATTCAGTACAAGCACAGTGCTGATTCACTTACTGCGTCCTTAACAGCCCACGCACGATCTCCCCAGCATCTGCAGGATGCTGGGGAGCAACCACATGTGCCATCTATTAAAATAGTAGAATACTCCCTGCTCCCCATGTCCATCTCTTTGCGCTGTCTGGTGGGTGTGGGGAAGCAGCAAATATTAGCGTCCTTAATTAGCTGACACACATGGTTACCTCAGCTGCCTAATTTTTCATCGGGGACCATTCCCTGCCGCTTCTGACCCCACTCCACTTCTGGCTTTCCTGTACCCCAAGCAAGATAAGTCATTTCCTCCAAAAGTTGGAGGAAAAACAGTGTATCTAAAGGTGGGTCCACATTATGTTTGTGCTGTGTATCAAATGCATCCATTTGACAGCAGCACCAATGCAATGTAACAGATGCATTAATCCATCCATAGACTTGCATTGCATGAATGCATACTAACACATGCAAAATAGGCATGCATTTGCAAGTATGCGTTTGTTGAAACGCACTGGCAAACACTGTCAGCATCTTTTTTCAGTCCATTTCAATACAAAGCAATATAACGCAATGCTACAGATTTGTGCAAATCTGCAGCATTGCGTTATGCTGCATTTGAAATAGATGAATAGGAAAGAAAGAGATAGGATAGATAGAAATATAGATGGTAGAAAGGCATTACCAGTGTCCCTGCTCTGTCTCCCCACTCTGTCTGCTGCTTCTGTTGCAGCTCATTACAGCTCATGAATATTCACCCATTGACCGGGAGCAGCAAGAATCAGCAGAGATAGAGTGGGGAGACAGAGCAGGGACACTGGTAATGCTTTTCTACCATCTGTATTTCTATCTATCCTATCTCTTTCTATCCTATTCATCTATTTATCTTTCTATCTATCTATTCTATCTCATATAGCACATACGTTTTTGAAGTATCAAAAACGTATGCGCTATAAAATATCACTTTTGCTGTCCGTTACAACTGAAACCGTTAACTTTTCCGTTGTAATGGACAGCACAAGTGCAATGTAAATCTAAACTAAGGCTAAGTGCCCACTGTGCATATTTGTTTGGGCTCCTTTTTTCCAGCCTCAAAACAGCATGCATGCTTTTATGCTCTGTGCCCACTGTGCTTTTATGCTGTTTTTACAGCTCATTGGAATGGTTAGCAACTGGAGAACACAGCTCAAAATAAAGCACAAGATAATTGACAGGGACTTTGAAAAATGTATGCTTTTTTTGGCACCATTGAAAAACGCACATAGTGAGCACAGCATTTTGAAAATCACATTGCCTTTCATTACAAAACTGTGGGTCATTTGTAAATGACTGTGAATTCAGGTCAGATGACCATTACACTCAGTACAATCACTAGCAACCTCCTTTCTCACAGAGGGAGTGACCACTGGTTGTCCTGCAAACACAATGGGATCCATATAGAGCGCAGTTCACACAGGTTTGCACAGTGTATGCCTAGCCTCTTACATTAGCCCCATCTCAGTAGGCGGGCTGTTGTGGCATTCAGCACCGCTACCTTTGCCGGAACAAATGCACCCATATGGCCCAGCTACACACAGCAACAAAAAGAGTGCAAGAAAAAAACACAATGACAAGTGCTGAAATTGTGGAAAATTGCGCTCTATATGGATCCCATTGTGTTTGCAGGACAACCAGTGGTCACTCCCTCTTTGAGAAAGGAGGTTGCTAGTGATTGGGGCTGGTGTCTTGCATTCATATGCCTTCAGTTATAACCTGGGCAAAGCTGCACACAGCACTGAGTGTAATGGTCGTCTGACCTGAATCTGCTTTGTGTCCTTTGCTCACTTTACAGTATAAAAGAATTTAGTGTATAGGACTTGTGACATGTGGGGAGCCATGTAGGGGCTCACAAGCTTACGTGTTTCGGACCAAAAGACAAACCAATACCCCACAATTTGCTATCATTTGTAAATGTAGCACAAAAACGTAGCAGAAATGCTCAGTGGGCATATAGCCTCATAGTTTCCAAAATACAGTATATAAATGTGGCATCGATGTAATCAAACTGACCTGAAGAATAACCTGTCATCACTTTTATGACAAAGTGGACAATGTACAAAAAACAAAGAATTCCTGAATCTTCTTGATTCTGCCTCACAAAAAGTGAAATTTGGTGATGCAAAAAAACATTTATTTTGCAAAAAAAAATACTTTTTTAGTGTAAAAGTAGTGTAAAAATGTGATTCAGACAGAAATCCCAAGGGATAATTTACTGTAATGAAGTCACATTGAACTCCCATCTAGCCTGTGATCCGGTGCTGTCCGTCTTTTTATGTGTCTTTTTAGGCATGCACAAACATGCAGCGAACAACAGTTTTGGGCACTTATGAAATATGGACACTGCTGAACAGAGGCCAAATAGAGCCTGGAGTAACTATGCTGCCAAATAATACTGCATGGACCAATTGAGTATTTCACCTGAATCACATATTTTGTAGA
Source organism: Allobates femoralis (assembly GCA_033576535.1). NCBI lineage: Eukaryota > Metazoa > Chordata > Amphibia > Anura > Aromobatidae > Allobates > Allobates femoralis. Next base: position 221,278,315 of record JARQOC010000003.1, read on the forward strand.
TGTACAGTTGTGCTCTTTTTACATGCTTTCTTGCCCTTTTTTCAGAGAATATGATGATAACTCAAAAACATTTCTTCCACTCATGGTTAGTGGTTGGGTGAAGCCATTTATTGTCAAACTACTGTGTTTTCTCTTTTGAAATCATAATGACAACCAAAAACATCCAAATGACCCTCATCAATAGTTCACATACCCCAGTTCATAATACCATATATTGCCCCCTCTAACATCAATGACAGCTTAGTCTTTTAGGCTGTGGTCACAGTTGCCATGCGTTTTTTTTAGTGATTTTACAAAACTCATGCATTTTTTCATGTCAGCATGAGTTTTGTAAGGTGTGTGATGGCTCCCTGCGTTTTTGGGTGCGTTTTTGAATCTGCACCTAAAAATAGTGCTTGTAGTATTTTTTTGAGCGTTTTGAAAAACGCATGCGTTTTTGTAGAAAACGCATGCGTTTTTATAACATGGGTTCCTATGGGAAACGCATGCAAAAACGCATGTACAATTAGTACCTTTTAGTGCCATTCAAAAACGCATGCGTTTCCCATAGGAGCCCATGTTAAAAAAACGCATGCGTTTCCGGAAACGCATGCGTTTTTTTAACATGGGCTCCTATGGGAAACGCATGCGTTTTTGAATGCCACTAATTGTACATGCGTTTTTGCATGCGTTTCCCATAAGGCCCCTTATTAAAAAACGCATGCGTTTTTGGATATGCTCCAAAAACGCATGGGACAGTCACACATGCTTTTTGGCTATTAGGGCATGCGTTTTTTAACATGGGGGCCTATGGGTGCGCTTTTTACATGCGTTTTTGAAAATGCAGGTCTCCAAAAATGCATGTGAAAAATGGTACTGTGACCACAGCCTTATAGTAGTTGTGAATGAGGCTCTTTATTTTCTCAGATGGTAAAGCTGCCCATTCTTCTTGGCAAAAAGCCTCCAGTTCTTGTAAATTCCTGGATTTTCTTGCATGAACTTCTCGCTTAAGTTCTCCCCAAAATGGCTCAATGAAATTGAGGTCAGGAGACTGAGATGGCCACTCCAGAACCTTCACTTTTTGTTCTGCTGAGCTAATAACAGGCCGACTTGGCCTTGGTTTTGGATCGTTGGCATGTTGTAACGTACAAGTATGTCCCATGCGCAGCTTCCGGGCTGATGAGTGCAAACTTGCTTCCCATATTTGCGGATAATGTTCTTCATTCATCTTTCCTTCAACTTTGACCAAGTTTCATGTGCCTTTGTAGGCATCCCTACATCATCATCGATCTTCTTCTGTGCTTCACAGTAGGAATGATGTTCCCTTCATCATAGGCCTTGTTGACACCTCTCCAAATGTTTATGGTTGTGTCCAAAAAGTTCAATTTTGGTCTCAGCACTTCAGATTACCTTGTTCCAGAAGTTTAGAGACTTGTCTCTGTGCTATTTGGAATATTGTAGATGAGATACTTTGTGGCATTTGTGCAGTAATGACTTTCTTCTGGCGACTCGACCATGTGCTGAGATAATCTTAAATATGTGACTCTGCTATGTACTGTGTAATGGCTGTGTCTGATCATATGGGCACATGGTGGGACCATACTACATCTCCTGCACAGGGGAGGGCACTATAGATTATTCAGACAGGATCACAGCTAATTATTTTTTGCGCAGTAAAACATTTCCCTGCCTGTTTATAAAAAATGTTTTTCCTTGAAGAAAGAATTATCAATGATCATTTGCTATAATATCTGTATACGTTTTCTCATCCTCCTCTATCTAGGAGATGTGGTATGATTAGACCATGAACTGTCAGAAACAGCCATTACACAGTACATAAAAGGGGCACATATATAAGATTTTCTCAGCACAGGAGATGTACAATGATCCGACCATGTCCCTGTACAGTCAGACACATCCATTACACAGTACATAGCAGGGACACATATAAAGATTATCTCAGCACAGGAGATTTGGTGTGATCAGCCCATGCCCCTTTATGGTCAGACACATCCATTACACAAATAAAAAAGCCAAGAAGCCAGCGCTGCCTAAGGTTAGCACGCAATACAAAAAGTGCATGTGCACATAATTTCTAACTGTACTTTAAACTGAGACATTTGGCAAACAATTGATCAATTCTTTGAGCTACCCCGACACATCACGGCTTTCTCAGATGGGGCAGTCCTACTCTACATTTTTTAATTCGCTGTGCCATTACGGCCTCCTGAATGCATTAAAAGCAGAACCATATCAAATGCACACGTACCTGAAGCATTACTGAACTACTCCCATGGTGCCAGAAAAGCAGCGCAGATAAAGGCAGACCAGGTCCGGACATGACATCCGGACATTATCAGATCTGACCCCCACACTGCCCAACCAACAACCATGGATGAGGGTAGAACAGGCCCAAACACATGTGCAACAATCAAGCAGAGCCTATGGGCAGGGTATGGCCGCTGTATGTATGTACAGCGGCCTAGATCAATCACATTAAAGACAGATAGAATGGCATGCACAACCAAGCGCGCACGGCCTGTTCTGCTCTCATCCATGGTTGTTGGTTGGGTGGTGTCGTTAACGACTTCGCCTATTCACAACAGTGAACAAGTATCATTCGCTGGGTTGTGCGAACTATAGCTGCTCGCCATATCATTGGGTGTGTCGTTCACGATATCTAGACATGTGATATCTCTCCAATGATCTCAAAAAGATGTCCTAACGACTGCGCTCCAGTGAAATTGTTGGTGAGATCATTACGACATTGAAGCGTGTAATAGTACCTTTAACAACATTCACAGTTTATCAGTGTTCCATATTTCATGCAGTAACAGTGTGAGCTCAAACTGTCAGGGCCACTTTACACACCAACTTATCTGTCCAACTTCTGAACAACTTAAGGGGCTGTCACACGCGTCAATATCGCCTGCACGATATCGGCTGCACGTGACGTTGCAGCGATATTGACGCGTGTGACATACTGAATCAACCAGCGATAAATCGCTGGTTGATGATCGCCAGGTTTTAGAATCTGTCCTAAAACCTGGCGATTGTCACCCGGTGGACACGCAGCATCGCTGCGTGTGACACCGGGAGTAGCGATATTCCAGCTCCCAGCGCCTCTCAGAAGCGCTGGGAGCTGGTATCCAAGGTAAACTGCGGGTAACTAGGCAGCGCGCGCTGCCTAGATACCCGACGTGTACCTTAGTTACCAGCCTCCTCCGCTCACCGGCTGGTATCTAAGGTACACAGCGGGTAACTAGGGACCTGCCTAGATACCCGCAGTTTACCTTGGAGACCAGCCTGCTCCCGCTTCCAGCAGGCTGGCAGCGGGAGCAAGATATCGTGGAAACGATATTTAAATCGTTTCCACGATGTTTCTGGTCAATTGATCGCTGGTGAGTCTGTCTGTGTGACAGCTCACCAGCGATCAGCCGTCAATGTCGTCAGCGATCATCTCACTGACGACATTGATGCGTGTGACAGCCCCTTTACTGGTTGCAGTGAAATCATGGACACATTGTTCCATTTTGTGGATGTGTACAAATGGAACAATGTGTCCATGATTTCACTGCAACCAGTAAGTTGTTTAGACGTTGGACAGATAAGTTGGTGTGTGTAAAGTGGCCATCAGTAGTGCACACAGATCCTGTGAGATCTTATCTGACTCATCCATTCACATCTCTGCCCCTTGTTATCAGCTAATTGCACTGAGGTGGAGAGCCGATGTGAATGGAGTGGAGTCAGATAAGAACACACAGCCAGGAGCTGTGTTCCTATAGCCTGATGAACTCACACCATCACTGTATGAAGTAAACTGACAATACAGATCAGCTGTTGCCACATTAAGTAGGGACATTGTGTATGCCACGCCCCTTCCCTTATATGGTTTTCTACCCATATTCAGCCTCTGTGACAAGTGAAAATGGATCTAACTGAGAATAAGCTTCAGACAGAGTCTAGCAGGGACATTTCGTGGAAGGTTTATGAATGGTTTCTTTCCAGATTTCATTAATAATGTATATTTTAAATTTTATTATAATCACTTGCTCTACATTATTAAATAAAAATTTAAATGATGGTTACGCTTTAAGTCCTACATTTGTGTGTTCAAAATTGTCAAATAGCCATCTGCACCAGGCTGAGCTCAAACAAGTGACAACTTGGTCCATGTGCTTTCCATTTCCACAAAGTACTGCAGATGGACAGTAAAGTGACCAATGTAAAACAAAGTGCTTACGTACATGAGTAAATTTCATACTGAAACTGTACTACAGATGTATCAATATCTCATAGCTCATTTACCCAATTGTATTGCGCAAAAACACATAGAAAAACAAACAACCCCCTTTAGATGTGAACTTAGCCAGTGGCGTAACTTCAGGCCCTGAGGCCCCGATGCGAAAGCTCCAACGGGGCCCCCAATTATTGCAAATCTTTAATAGTATTAGTCTTTTTCTATGGGCCAAACGGACTTTTGGGGCCCCCCTAGGCTGCAGGGCCCGGGTGCGATCGCAACCCCTGCACCTGTTGTAGTTACGCCCCTGAACATAGCCTTACTAATAGTCTATGGCAGGGGTCTCAAACTCGCGGCCCCTGGGGCTTCACTATGCGGCCCGTGGCCCCTTGGATAACTTAATGATGCATCGCCCCAGTGCAGGGGGCCACTGCAGTCCCCGCTGTGAGATGACTTCTGTCCGCGGCACTAACAAGCTCTGCCACTCAGCAAGATCAATGCAAGCTTCCAGGCAATGAGAGGCCCGCAGCTGAAGGTAGAATATGACGTCACCTGCAGGCCTCTGGCTGGCAGATTGCATTGATCTTGATGAGCAACAGAGCTTGTCTGAGCAGCGGCTCCAGGAAGTCATAGCACAGTGGAGGCCGGAAGTCAGCACAGCGGGGACCGCGGCGGCCCCCTGCATTGGAGCGATGCATCATTAAAGTGAGTGTGTGTGAGAGGGTGTGTGTGAGGGCGAGTGTGTGAGTGAGGATGTGTGTATAAGAAAGTGTGTGCGAGTTTCAGTGTGTGTATGAGAGTGTGTGAGAGTGTGTGTGAGAGTATGTGTGTGTGGGGGGGGTTTGTGTGTGGGTTTGTGTGTGAGGGTGTGTGTGAGTGTGATAAAGTGTGTATTCGAGTGTGTAAAAAGAAGGTAAAACAGGATGGGGGGGCATCACTATAAAAGTAGATCAATATGGGGGACATCACTATAAAAGGGGATCAGGATGGGGGACATCACTATAATAGGGGATCGGGATAGGGGACATCATCACTAAAGGGGATCAAGATGGGGGACATCACTACTAAAGGGGAATGGGATAGAGGACATCACTAGAAAAGGAGATCAGGAAGGGGGACATTACTAGAAAAGGGGATCAGGATGGGCACATCACTACAAAAGGGGATCATGATCGATGGGGGACATCACTAGAAAAAGGGATCAGGATGGTGGACATCACTAGAAAAAGAGATCAGGATATGGATCATCACTAGAAAAAGGGATCAGGATGGTGGACATCACTAGAAAAAGGGATCAGGATGGGGATCATCACTAGAAAAGGGGATCAGGATGGGGGACATCAGTAGAAAAGGAAATTACTACAGGATGGGGACATTACTACAAGAAGGGGATCAGGATTTGTACTTTACTACATTGAGCAAAAAATTCTGGTATTACTAAAAATATCACTTAGTCCTACAAGAGATGCGGCCCCCAGCTATAAATGTTTTTTTATGTGCGGCCCACCAACCCAGCCGAGTTTGAGACCCCTGGTCTATGGTGACATGTGGCCAATTTTCTGATATATATACCAAACACAGAGCTTAAATGTGGTATGCGCCTCCATATTTACGTACTGCACGTTTTCCGCAGTTAATTTCATTTACAAATAAATGTGACATACAGAAAATAACCTAATTAAAAAAATGATGTAAAAGGAGAAAACCTAAATAGAAAAGATACTTGGACTGTAGGCACATACACATTGTGTTACATGTTACGTATGATCAGCAAAACAAACATTGCTGGACACTTGTTGCTGCTGTGGGATCATCTCTTCATTTGCAGAAGTAGATGCTAGCTCTCATTAAGAAAACAAAGGGGCTGCAGAAGGCAGATGGAACCAAAGGTTAGACAGCTGAAAAAACAAGCCTTTATTTATACTGCAACACAGGTGATCCAGAGGAGGAAGTACTAAATCCAAAAATCCAAATGCCTGAACTGAAGGTGGAGGAGGATATGAATGAGGAATGTGCTGGGGGAGAAGGACAGCTGGCTTTGGAATCATCAACTTATTCTTAAGGGATTTTTCTCAAAGAATCTCAGAGGCTTTTTAATGATCATTGAACTTCCTACTACAAATCTTTCCATGCTTGTTGGTATTCCAGACATGCCTTACCCTTTCACCCCATGGTGATCTTTTAATCCCTTATGTGTATGGAGAGTTTTTCCTGCACTTAAAGTGTTAATTAAGCTTCCATATGTACTCAGTTGTTAAAAGCAACAAGAGCACTGGGTGCCTCACTTTACTGCTCTTGGTAGCATAAAAGAATATTATTTCAGGCTTTGAGAATGTGTCAGAGAAATCTAAATACATTTCCAGCAAGATTCAGACATTTTGAAAATGTTACAAATATCTAACTGCAAATGATACAAAAATAAATCATCGTGATTTCAAATTCATCACGAACATTGTAGATTTGTTTGGGATCGGAAACAATTTAACAAAAAATGAGTGAACATGGCTTTGTTCATTAACTGGTGGTAAAAAATCATTACTACGTTTAAGTCGTACTTTTCTTCTACCTTCTGAAAGTTTAGGATAGCAAGCGGGATGTGTTTGATGAGTGGAGGGTGTGGGGAGAGGTCAGAGTATAGTCATACTCCTTTTTTTTTCTTCCCAGCATTTTCTATGTGGTTGTTCTTTGCCCGGCAGCCAATCAGGGCGCATAAAAACCCACAAGTTGAAAATACAAGGGCTTGTGTCATGGGTTGGCTTGTTTCATTGGTTGTTAAAGTCACATGTCCCTTGGTATATAAGAAGTGTCCATTTGCCGTCGTCGCCATTTTCAGAGGGTTACTGCTTAGGGACAGTGCTGCTGCCACTCCGTGCTGCTCCATCCATGTTATACAATAGATAGCTAGATACTCGATCCCTTTTTAGTTACAGCCCCTAGTTGCCTGGTTTTTACTTTGACTGGCAAAATATACAGCGGGAGCCCTCACATTTTTTTATTATGTATTTAAATAATTTAAAAAAATAATGGGCTTTTCTGTATTTGATTGTCAGCCTCTGTAAACCAGGCAGCTCGGGGTGGCAGCCCGTAGCCGACGCTTTATCTACGCTGAGAATCCAAATTACTGTGCAGCGCTATGACATTTTTTAAATTATTTATTTGTACACTATCATATTTGCTTGAAATAATAGTAGGCAGCACTACTTCTGTTGCATTGGGATTTCTTTATTTCCAGTTGCACACGGGTGACATGCCGGCTTGGTGCATGCGGGGTGCATCCAGGACACATGTGTTTCACTCGAATGAGCTTCAACAGGTCATTCAGCAAAACACGTGTAGTCCCTGGACGCACCCCGTATCCACCACCACGTCGGCATGTCACCCTTGTGCAACTGGAAATAAAGAAATAAAGAAATCCCAATGCAAAGAATGGTGAGTGCTGCCTACTATTATTTCAAATGAACTTTGGGAACTTGTAAACAAAGGCACGGCACCACAATTCATCAGCGGGAGAGGTTCTGTATTTCCTCCATAGCCGAATAGTGGCACAACCAGAGCTCCACATCTACAGGCAGTAGTGCGGTCATTTCTATAAATCCATTTAATTATTATATTTGGATGGACGCAAAAGCTAATCACAGACGCTGTCACAGAGAATGGGCATCTGTGATTCACTGCTAAAGTAAGCAGAAACAGCCCATACATTCTACTATACTAGTATGTATGGGCTATTGCAGATTCCTCGGTCAATCACAGATGCCATTTTGTGTGACGGCATCTGTGATTGGCTGTTGGAAGCAGTGGAGTGAATATCCCCGGAAAGGTTAATGAGTGACCCCAGAAGTAGATGTAGCAGGCCAGTGGGAGAACCGCAGGATGGCAGCACGGCAGGACCCGGTAAGTATAATGATGATGTTTATTAATTGATATGTTTTCTTTTACAGCTCCCCCACGCCCCATCCCATAACTCTAAAGTCCAATTTCATGGTTCGGACTCATGTTTGAGTCATATTGGCTCTGAACTCGGATGTTACAAAAAGACTGGGCGAGTCCACTGATACCAAACATCGGCAGATTCACCCATCACTACTAAAAAGGAATTTTTTGCCTCAAACTAGTGATTGCTAAATCCTTCAATTTCCCTTAAAAGACTGTTTGGCCTGTAACTAGTGATTGTCAAATCCTTCAGTTTATACTAAAAAGGCATTTTTTTGCCTCAAGCACATGCCAAATCCTTCAGTTTTCCCTAACAAAGGCACTTTTTTTGCCTCAAACCTGTGATTGCCAAATGATTCGAATTTCCCCTTAAAAAGGCAGTGTTTGACCTCTAACCAGTGATTGTCAAATCCTTCAGTTTGCACTAAAAATGCATTTATACCTCAAAACAGTGATTGCATAATTCTTCAGTTTCCCCTAAAAAAGCTGTGTTTGGCGTAAAAGCAGTGATTGCAAAATCCTTCAGTTTCTCTTAAAAAGGTTGTGTTTGGCCTCAACCAGTGATTGTCAAATCTTTCAGTTTGTACTAAAACGGCATTTTTGCCTCAAATCAGTGATTTCAAATTCTTCAGTTTGCACTAAAAATGTATTTTTTTGCCTCAAAAGCAATGATTGCAAATTATTCAGTTTCCCTAAAAAGGCTTTTGGCCTCTAACCAGTGATTGTAAAATTCTTCAGTTTCTCCCCCCTAAAAAGGCTGTATTGGACCTCTAACCAGTGATGGTCAAATCCTTGTGTTTGTACTAAAAATAACATTTTTTGCCTCAAACAAGTGATTGCAAAATCCTCCAGTTTCCCATAAAAAGGCTGTGTATGGCAACTAACCAGTGATTGCAAAATTCTTCCGTTTCCCCCAAAAAGGCTGTGTTTGGCCTCAAAGTAGTGATTGCCAATCCTTCAGTTTCCTTTAAAAAGGCTGTGTTTGGCCTGTAATAAATGATTGCCATATCCTTCAGTTTCCCCTAAAAAGGCATTTTTACCTCAAACCAGTGTTTGCCAAAATTATTCAGTTTCCCCTAAAAAAGGTTGTGTTTGGCCTCAACCGTTGACTGTCAAATCCTTAGTTTGTACTAAAAAGGCATTTTTTTGCCTCAAAGCAGAGATTGCAAAATCCTTCAGTTTCCCATAAAAAGGCTGTTTGGTCTCTAACCAGTGATTGCCAAATCCTTCAATTTCCCCTAAAAAGGTCACTTGAAGCAGTTCATGCAAGCGCTGCATCAAGTGACCTGTCCTCCTATTTTTATACCTTGATATCACAAACAAGTGCAGAACTCAGAGGTGGCACCCCAATTACTCATGTGTCACCCCTTGTCACAACTCTCCAACCGCACAACTGATTGTGGAGAAACACAAATGGGCAATTCTGCATAGATATTCACTCATTCTATTCCATGGGCATCAGAGATCTGCTCCAAAGATTCACATACTCCAGAGGAGGAAAGGATCTGCAGCAATTCCAAAAATCTTTTGGAGTTGGATCCGGGGACAGATGAAGTAGTTTCCCAGCAGAATCCAGACCCTTGTTACCAGATGTTAACCCCCGGGGGTGAAGATGATGATGATGATGAAACTCTGATACCTGAGGAGCACCCACACTGTACTGTGTGTTCAGAGCAGGAAGAGGAGTAGGGTGACTCTCATGGCAAGGAGTGGGACAACAGAGAGGAGGATGAGGATGAGGTTCAAGATTCCACTTGGAATCAACCCAGTGTCATGCAGCTGAGTATATCAGCAGAGGAGGACCAAGATGAGGAAGTTAGGTTGCATTTTAGTGTACAGAGACTGAAGGCTGCAAACATGACAAGCACTTGCATCCTCAGCCACAACTCTGGCTCCGGACATCAGTGTTTGCGCATCTGCATTTGTCCGAGGCGGCAAGGGTTGCCTAGCCTGGACCTTTTTTACACTGCAAAAGATGACCCAACTCACATTATTGCAAAGTTTGTAAAAAAAAAAAAACTTTGGTAGAGGCAAAAAAACAACAATTTGACTACTACACTCATGAACCGACACATGGCCCAGCACCATGCATTACTTTGGCAAAATTACTGTGCTAAAACTGTGCCTAGATTAGAAAAAGTACTCACAAGAGAATATTAGAGAAGTAAGGGTGTTTTCACATCTAAAAATAGTCTGCGTTTTGCTTAATTTACGTGTTTAGGCGTTTTTTCTGCTAAAAACGCATAAAAACGCTAGCGTTTTTAGTCCCATTGATTTGAATGAAAAGCATGTAAAAACACATGCAAAAACGCTTACCATTTTCAAATGCAAAACGCATGCATTTTTGCAAACGCTGCGCTGAGCATTTCCGACGTTTGGGCAGCGTTTGCAAAAACGCATGCGTTTTGTGTTTTTGAAAACGCTAATGCGTTTTTGCATGCGTTTTTACATGCGTTAAAACATCAATGGGACTAAAAACGCTAGCGTTTTTATGCGTTTTTAGCGGTAAAAACGCCTAAAAACGCAAATTAAGCAAAACGCAAACCTGCCATAGATGTGAAACATATGAAACAGAAAAAAACAGCTCTGTTGTGCCACACCACTAAATTTCACCACAATGTGGTTCTATTAAATGAACACTAACCTTTCTAGGTTGTGCACGAATCCGCACAAACCAGATTAACCGTGTAGGGAAATAGGGTCCATAGGTTGGTAATAATCAGTCTTCTGTATAGAGAGAAGATATTTTACGCTCCTTGAGTTAGTAGAAATCACTTCCTTGTCTCCTCAGAGCCGGCTGATCATGTGGTGGACACAGGTGGAGTTTGGATGATGTACTGCCAAGTCCTGTGGACTTGCCTAAGCAGCTCGCTTACACCGCGCTCCCCGAAGGGAGAATGGGTACGAATGATAGAAAGAGCGGTGTTAGAATGTGGCGCTAAGTAACACAAGATCAAGCCTTCATAGATTTACCTTAGGTTTATTACACAAAGCTGCAGGGTGCGACCACAACGCGTTTCGACACGCAAATCGGCGTCTTTCTCAAGTGGATAGATGTGAAACAGGCCTAACTCTTCCTGGTGAGAAACTATCACCACTCAGGAATATAGGCAAATAGGTTCTCATGATGCATATTCAAAAACAGGAGGAAGAAAAGAGTACTTTGCAATTAAAATTAAAGTTTGTTTAGTTGTACAATATCAAAAAATCAAGTGACTAGGGCATGAAAGATGAAATGAGCCCCAGAGTGTAGTGATACAAACAATCTTTACATCGTACACAGACGGCAAACAAGGGTATGCTACAATTCATTAAACTAGTTAGGCTGCTTTCACATTACAATTTTAGTGCCTGTCCATGGGATACGATTTTCAAGGAGGATCCCACAGACAGGTACGGATCAATACGGATCACTGCAATCGGATGGCAAACAGCCATCCGATCCGATTCTATGCAGGATCCGTGTGGATCCTGTGGTCCCCTGTCTTTCTCTGCTCCTGTCTCCTCCATGTTCTTCGCCCCGCTATTCTATTCTGTCCCCCCATTATTCTATTCTGTCCCCCCGCTCCTTTATCCTGATCTAATCCCTATCCTGTCCCCTGTTTTCTTCCCTGTGTGTTAAAAAAAAAAAAATCTCCTCCCGGAGGATACATCATCTTGTCACCGGCTCCCAGGATGCGACACCATCGGGGCTGAAGGGCCTGTAGTGATGTCAGAGAGCCAGTCAGCTGATGTGTCATGTGACCGACTCTGTGACATCATCACAGGTCCTTCAGCCCCGATGGTGTCGCATCCTCGATCCCCAAGGTGAACTCGGATCCGATGTCCATAGGCTCACATTTTGTGGGCACTCGGATCAGCACTAATCCGATGCTGTCCGATTTGAGTCATGGACAAAAAATCGTAGCAGGCTGCGATTTTGTGCCCGTGATTAAATTGGATCGGATCAGATGGTGCCAAAATTGGATGCCATTAGTGACACATCCAATCCGATCCGATTCCCATGGGGGACATGGGATCCGATTTTGGATCCAATTGTATCCGTTTTGAAACAGATACAATCGGATGACCGGAAATTGTAATGGGAAAGCAGCCTTACTTACTAGTTAATATCACAGTGTGCAAAAAACAAATCACATACATGAGATTAATATATATATATTAATGGTCTGATATACAAAGTATGAGAAAACAACCTGGATCTGGGCTATTTGAAGTGCAAATGCATAAATTCTGCCTATAAACATAGTACAGACCCAAGATAGAGGCTAATTCTGCATACAATACACATGATACTGAGAGAAGCATACCCATTCAGATGGCCTAATGGCGGGTTTACACGTTGCGATATCGCAGTACAATTTCAATGAAAAGTCACGTGGTTCCATCGTTGGAGCCGATATCGTTCCTGCGTTGTATGGTGTGAACGTCCAATACGATGCAGGAACGATGTCAATGCGATATCGGGGATTGAATGAGCGTGCTATTCAATGCCCCGATATTGCATAGCGATTGAAGCCGGATCGTGCTGTGTAAACGCCCAATTACGATGCGATTTCATACGTCACCCATTCACTCCCATGTTAACTATGCGATCCTGGGTTGGGAGGCGGAGACAACGCACGGACGTTGTATTCCGATATCGCAGCGTGTAAACAATCAATGCGATGCGGGAGGAACGTGCACTAATTGCGCGCTCCCGCGCCATTGAGTTGCGATATCGAAACGATATCGCGGCGTGTAAACCCACCATAAGAATTCAAAAAGGTTAAAAAGCTGGCCCTCCCATCAAATCCCACGTTCATTTTGCTTTTTTTTCAATTATTCATAGCTTCTTCGGGGGGGGAAAGGGAGAAGAGAAAAGAAGATGCCTCCTCTGAATGGGTATGCCTCTCAGTAAGGAGATGAGGACGAAATGATTCCTCCTTCTGCTGTCCGAAGTTTGGAGAGGGCAGGGGCAGGAAACTCGATTTTTCCGCCGCCACCACCACAAGGACTTGGGCATCATGGATACGTCAGACACATGAGCACCTTCTTGTTTTACTATCTGCAACATGATGACCGTATAATTAGGATTCAAATTAGTGATGACTACTAGGTTGCCACACTATTGGATCCATGGTACAAGACTAAAGTTTTCCAAGTATCAAAAAATGCTGGTAGCCAAATTTAGGACTGGTTTTCTCCAACCGAGCAGTGAGGGACATGGTACGTTTCGCAGATCTTCACTTCCAACCTGGGGGACATTAAATCATCAGTGTAGAAACACCAACAACAGCAGATTAACTGTCAGTAGCAATTTCTGGGAGTCCTTTGACCAATTTTTTAAACCAGCCTATCCACCAGTGGAGCTGAGTATAAAGGCCACGTTACACACACAGTTATCTGTTCAGATATTGGTCACAGATCTCTGGTTGCAGTGAAATCATGGACACATTGCTCCATTGTACACAGCCACAAAATGGAACAATATGTCCATGATTTCACTGCAACCAGAGATCTGTTCAGAAGTTGGTCACAGAAGTTGGTGTGTGTAAAATGGCCTTAAGTTTGACACATAGTGAATTCAAGAATAATTGCGGCACTGAATCCTGTCAGTGTGCACAGGTGCGACGCCAAATACAATACTTACAATAGTAAAAAAAAAGTGGCACCCTGGTATAAGAATTAAAATATTGGAAAATTTCATAAGCAAAAAAAATTGAAACACTTAGCTTTATAAATATGGCCATATCGATAAACCGCCCAGTCGCCGTGTTGAAGCGTGTCTGCATGACTGCATCCCTAACCTCCATTTTCAGCCTCTATCTGGGTTAAAAAAAAAAACCCTCTTTTTATAGGCAAATTGGAAAAAAGGAAGTTTAGTTTGGGTTCACACCCTCTGTTGTGCACCATCCCTGCCCTGGGCCCACTTGAGCTAGTGCTCTCTGTTATCAGTTTTTTTACCTTGTTTCCAATTTGCCTATAAAAAGAGGAGGTTTTTAACACAGATAGAGGCTGAAAATGGAGGTTAGGGACCCAGTCAAGCAGACATGCCTCAACGCGGTGACTGGGTGGTTTATTGATATGGCCATATTTATAAAGATAAGTGTCTCAATTTTTTTGCTTATGAAATATTCCTATATTCTAATTAGTCATAGCAGAGTGCCACCTTTTCTACTATTGTAAGTATTGTGTTTGGTGTCGCACCTGTGCACACTGACAGGATTGAGTACTGCAGTTATTCTTGAATTTTAGTATCGGTTCACACCCTATGTTGTGCACCATCACCGCTCTGGGCCTATTTGAGCTAGTGTTCTCTGTTAGCAGTTTTTTTTTCTTTTTTCCAATTTTCCTATTAAGAGAGGAGGGTTTTCAACTAGATAAAGGTTGTAAATTGAATATAGGGACCCAGTCAAGCAGACACGCCTCAATGCGGCGACTGGGTGGTTTATCGATATGGCCATATTTATAAAGATAAATGTCTCAATATCATTGTTTATAAAATATGCCACTTTTTTTACTATTGACACATAAAGTAGTGAATGACTGTAGAGGATGGTGAAGGAGTATCTAGACCTCAATATCCATGCCATCGTGGGGGGAAATTTGAACCCTTTTGCATTTTGGCTTTCAAATATGGAGGAGTGGCTTGAGCTTGCCAGTTACACCTTGGAGGTTTTGTCATGTCTCGCAGCCAGCATTCTCTCAGAATGTGTCTTCAGCGCTCTTGGTGGTTTACTGACTGATAAGCGCATCCAGCTGTTCACAGAAAGGGTATCCTGCCTAACTTTCATCAAGATGAACACGTCATGGATCTTTTCTACCCCAGTGGCAGACTGGACAGAATAGGTGATGTTGTACTTTTAAGTCTGCTGCATTCATGTCACAATTGTACAGGTTTTATTCAGGGGGTCTCCTTCTTGTCTGCTTCCTAAATTTATCAGGGCTCTGTGAGCATGATGCCTACACGTGTCATTCATCCCCCTGTTATTAATCAATGTATAGCCTTCAAATATTTAGCCAAGGCCTGTTCTAGAACCTGTGCCATCCATGCAGGCTGTGCCTTTATACAATTTTTATTCTGGGTCAATTGATGCCATGTTGGTGGTACCTGGTCCCAATTTTTTTAAATGCAGAGAGTCTTCTTAGAGTGTCTTTGTTGTGTGTTTTGTGAATCTAGGTGGGCTCTGTAAGGGTTGCGGAGCATAAAATTCACTGGAGCTGTTGCATTACTTATAACAGCTTCTGCTCAATAGACCTGAACATATGACTGACGTAGCTGACTAATTATTCCGGCAGCATTCAGTGAAACTGATATTTGAGCCACCTAAGGGTGACAGAGGATAACATTTACTGGAGCCGTTGCATGACTTATGAGGGCCCCCTGCCCAATAGGCCTACACCTGTCACTCATTCCCCTGTCCCGATCAATGTTTAACCTTCAAATGCTAGGCCGGGCCCTGTTCTAGACCCTGTGCTATGCATGCAGGCTGCTCCATTAAACAATTTTTATTCTGGGTCAATTGATGCCACTTTGTATCTGGCTCTAATATTGTCACGCTTGAGAGGTGAGGGAGTCAGGTAACTTGATGGTGTGATGGGTAAAGGGGGTCAGGAGAGCCTAATCTCACTCTGATGCTGGGGTCCCTGGCTTGCCCTGATCTCAGAGGTACCTCTGATGGTGAGGAGTTCTGAGCTGCCACCCTTTACCCTAAGCTCCTGATTAGCCCTAGGCTGAGGGCCCCTACCTCCACCCACGGGTCAGGGATCACAGCTTCTCCCATGGCAATAGAACTCCAGGAGAGGCATCAGCACAGCAGCAAACCATCTTCTCAGCTCAATGAGCAAGAGCCAACTAACTCTGTAAACGGCGTCTGACAGAGGAGAGGGAAGGCTATTTAAAGCCGGGGAGGGGATTCCTGGTGAGTCACACTTCAACCACTCAACCAGCATCTAAACATATCAGTGAGTGCAGCTCTAGAGCACAACACAGGAGGCTATACCTTCACAGCAATACCCTTAAAGGAAAACAACACATACAGCAGCATCTGGCAATGTCAGCACAAACTAAGCGCGTGACAAATATTTTGAAATGTGGAGACTCTTCTTCGGAGTCTGCTCCTTGTCTGTTTCCTGAATTTAGCAGGGCTCCCTTGAGCACCATGCCTACACCTGTCACTCATGTCCATGTTCCTTAGCAATTTTGAAACTTGAAATATTGGGCCAGGCCTTGTCCCATGCATACAAAACGCACAATGCTAAACATTTTAACTCTGGGGAATAGATGTCACTTTTCCTGGTTTCTGTCTGTAATTTGAGCTGTTCTGGTAGCTTTTGTGCCCCTTTGAAGGTGTTTTGTAGGCCCTTGATTTTGCCTCCCATTGATTTGAATGATGTTCGAAAGTTCGACGAACTGTTCCTCAAACTGTTGGTTGAACGTTGCAAGTTCGACGACCCGAATTCGAACTTCTAAAGGTTCGTTCATCTTTACTTTAAACACCCTGGCACTCTACATGAATACTGTGATCGTGGTCAGGTGCAAGAACTTGTGTAGTGCAGGTCATAACTCTTAGGAGGCTGCATGTTACCGTTGCCTTTGGCAGGCCAGGACCAGATACTGGTTCAGACTGAGATGGAGACCAACTGTACTATTAAAGCAACAGTTATTTATCTAACAGTTTCCACAGTTCTTTAGTCACAACTTCACATGTGAGATAGCAGGCACATATCGTAAGCACAGTTTCAGTTCCACAGCATGGAATGAGAAACAGTTTTAGTACACACTGAGTCACCTTCCATTTTAATGGGTCCACATCTCCTTCCACTACGCAACAGGGACTCCAGGGGGTTGGATCACCATCCGGCTCCCAGATGCTTCTAGGTGAAGGTCTTTTCTCTCCATAGTGGGGGATTTGCCGTAGGGCAAGTGAAGAACCTTATGCTTGCAGTAGCTGGCTGGAAGAGATTTTGCATGGAAAAATAATCCACTGTCATTTGCTAGGGATGATAATCTGATATCTTCACAGCTAAGGGTCCTGGCCATTTGTCTAGCTCCTTCATTGTAGGGTCACTCATCTGAGGCTCAATCTCTATCCACCAGTAGTGCGTGTAATAGTCACACTATCTCAGTCTGGTCTCAGCATTACAGTTGCCACAAGTCACCTCCTTCATGCGACCTTGATGACCTGTCAGACTTGTCCAGACATACTTGTCACTGGTAGGGTCCTTTCTGAAGTTGTTCAGGAAACAGTCATTTACCCTGGAAACTAGCTCTTCCCATTGTGGGTTAGTCCCAACACTTAACTGTTACCTGCCCTATAGAATCTTGCTGTGCAGAATTCACTTACCAAACATCCTACATAATAGTTCTATACATTACATTACTATTCATAATACCTACATACATTACTTTACCATACATTATACCCTATCTTATACCAATTACAACATATTACACATTACATTGCAGATTGCAGAATACATTACATACAAAGATATTATACCTACAAAGCCCTCCACAGTTCTGAACTACTCTACATCTCCTCCCTCATCTCTGTCTATCATCCTACACGTGCTCTCCATTCCACAAGTGACCTAAGACTAAAATCAGTTACAATCCGAACCTCCCACTCCCTTCTCCAAGTCTTCTCACGAGCAGCACCAATTTTCTGGAACGGATTACCAAGAGCAACTGAATTAATTCCAAATATCCATAGTTTTCAGTGAGCGTTATAAACACATCTCTAAAATCTAGTCTATCACCTCACCTATGCTCTCATTCTGCCCTTTTCCAAATCTAGCCTCATGTCATCTGTCTACAACCCCCATGCACTATATAGCACTCTATCTGTACTTGTACAGATCGGGGCTGGTGACTAGTTCATGCAGTATTATGTGAATCCACTATTTATTATATTGATGGCTGGACTATATACGACACTTTTTACCATCTACCTTTTGTGCTTCCCCTATTTTCTTATAGACTGTAAGCTTGCGAGCAAGACCCTCACTCCTCATGGTATCTGAATTTATTTTTTTTTGCATTGTCTCATATTGTCTGTACATGCCCCTATGAATTGTAAAGTGCTGCTGAATATGAATTATTATTATTATTATTATTATTAATTATTATAAAGACGCATGACATTATTCACATTGCAATACAGCAGTGCGGTTGGTGCCTTCAGGGGGAACGCGATTATTGGTCCACCTCCTTAAATGTGCATTGAATAACATGAATAATGTCAGACATGCACTGCCTCAATGAATAACATTGGTACGAGTGTGATCTGTTATTTTGACAGATAGCATTTGTACCAGAAATACCGTCGTCTTCATAGGCCCTAAGTTCTAATTATCAGAGGTGGATTGCAAAATAAACTATTAGACCTTGCTGCTAATGTTCTGAGTGTTTATTGACAAAAGTATTTATGATTTGCATGTTTTGTATAGTTGGTAAGTGGGCTTTCATTGATCTCTTCTCATAGACCCAGTCGAAGGTCTGCCATGTTTAAAGTGAATTGTTCAATAGCATCTAAACTCTAAAGCAGACAAACAGTTATAATACACAGAGACAAATATTCAATCATCTTATCTATCATTTGAAGAACAGCAAATTCAGGATCATGTAAAAGGGGAAAGGTCACACAGCAGGAATCAAGGCCACTAACTATGTCAAGATGGTCAACGGGAAACAACTGCAAACAGCAGCAAACTAAATTGTTAAATGGTAGAAGATAGATGCAAAGACTGGAATTTCTTACTTTGTGAGCTGCAATAGAGCACAGAACACAGAAAAGGCCATACAATTCATATGAGACTCTTTAAGGGTGGGGTCACAGTTGCATTTTTCACAAGCATTTTTGGAGACCTGCGTTTTCAAAAACGCATGTAAAAAACGCACCCATAGGCCCCCATGTTAAAAAACACATGCCCTAATAGCCAAAAAGCATGTGTGACAGCCCCATGCATTTTTGGAGCTTTTCCAAAAACGCATCAGTTTTTTAATATGGGGCCTTATGGGAAACGCATGCAAAAACGCATGTACAATTAGTGCCATTCAAATACGCATGCGTTTCCCATAGGAGCCCATGTTAAAAAAACACATGCGTTTCAGAAAACGCATGCGTTTTTTTAACATGGGCTCCTATGGGAAACGCATGCGTTTTTGAATGGCACTAAAAGGTACTAATGTACCATGCGTTTTTGCATGCGTTTTCCATAGAGGCCCATGTTATAAAAACGCATGCGTTTTCTACAAAAACGCATGCGTTTTTCAAAACGCACAAAAAAATACTACAAGCACTATTTTTAGGTGCAGATTCAAAAACGCAGCCAAAAACGCAGGGAGCCATCACACACCTTAACCTTCCTAGCGTTATTCCCGAGCCTGACTCGGGGTTAACATTCACTACCAGAAGCGTTAACCCCGAGTCAGGCTCGGGCTTACCCGCGTTCGCGGCAGATGCGGTGAGAAAACCGCATCTGCCGCATCTACCGCATCTGCCGCACTTGTGCCGCACTTGTGCCGCACTTGCGGCGCGGTTGCGGCGCGGTTGCGGTAATCTGCATAGGAACCAACCACCTCTGATGACCCTCATACATTGTTAATATGTGCCCCTGCAGCCTAGTAAACCATTAGCAGCACTGTTGTTGTGTGCAAAGTGGCTGCAGTAGAAGTACGATAATGATTTTAGACACTTACATGCCTGGTACTTGAGGCCGTCTCCCTGTGTGTGCTGGGACTTGTTGTGCTGTGCTCATCATGTCGGCTCGCCCCCTCCCTTATGCACGCCCCCTGTCAGCCTGCTATAGTGCTGTGAGGCTGATTGCGTCATAAAGGGGCGGGGCTAAATCGCGGCATCACGGTAGCCCCGCCCCTTTATGACGCAATCAGCCTCACAGCACTATAGCAGGCTGAGAGGGGGCGTGCATAAGGGAGGGGCGAGCCGACATGATGAGCACAGCACAACAAGTCCCAGCACACACAGGGAGACGGCCTCAAGTACCAGGCATGTAAGTGTCTAAAATCATTATCGCACTTCTACTGCAGCCACTTTGCACACAACAACAGTGCTGCTAATGGTTTACTAGGCTGCAGGGGCACATATTAACAGTGTATGAGGGTCATCCGAGGTGGTTGGTTCCTATGCAGATTACCGCAACCGCGCCGCAACCGCGCCGCAAGTGCGGCACAAGTGCGGCACAAGTGCGGCAGATGCGGTAGATGCGGTTTTTTAACCGCATCTACCGCGAACGCGGGTAGCCCGCTTTTAGCAACAAATTCCAGAACTAAACAGACCGCCAGGGAGGCTACAAAACTCATGCTGACGTGAAAAAACGCATGAGTTTTGTTAAATCACTAAAAAAAAACGCATGGCAACTGTGACCACAGCCTTAGGCTGGGGCCACAGTTGAAATGCGTTTTTTAGTGCCTTTTAAAAACTCATGCGTTTTGTCATGTCAGCATGAGTTTTTTTAAGGTGTCTGATGGCTCCCTGCGTTTTTGGCTGCGTTTTTAAATCTGCACCAAAAAATAGTGCATGTACTATTTTTTGGTGCGTTTTGAAAAACGCAAGCGCTTTTGTAGAAAATGCATGCGTTTATATAACATGGGCCTCTATGGAAAACGCATGCAAAAACGCATGTACAATTAGTACCATTTAGTGCCATTCAAAAACGCATGCATTTTCCATAGGAGCCCATGTTAAAAAAACACATGCGTTTTCCATAGGAGCCCATGTTAAAAAAACGCATGCGTTTTTGAATGGCATTAAATGGTACTAATTGTACATGCGTTTTTGCATGCGTTTTCCGTAGAGGCCCATGTTATAAAAACGCATGTGTTTTCTACAAAAATGCTTACGTTTTTCAAAACGCACCAAAAAATAGTACATGCACTATTTTTTGGTGCAGATTTAAAAACGCAGCCAAAAACGCAGGGAGCCATCACACACCTTAAAAAACTCATGCTGACATGACAAAACGCATGTTAAAACGCATGAGTTTTTAAAAGGCACTAAAAAACGCCTGTCAACTGTGACCCCAGCCTAAAACTCTTCTTACACAGTACCTACAATGGTTTACATGTGACCTGCTGATAAGTTTCTGAATTGGCTGTTATCCAACATCATATGGCCAGGCCCGTTAAAGAGTTGATATTGACTTAATTGCTACGTCCAATAGGTGGCACTAGTGTTCAATTTCTCTTCCTTTTGAAGAGGCAATTTACATATTTAATTTCCCAGAGGAACATGACATGTCAGGCACTACTCTCCACAAGTTGAAGTGTTATTCCTCAGATCCCAGTAAAGGCCCCGTTACACGGCATGATATCGTTAATGATATCGCTAAAACGTCACAGGTTTGGAGTCGTTCAAGCGACATCGTTGCATGTAACACCGAGATTCAACTACGATAAGTTGTTGTACGGTGATCGCAGGTTTGAGAACATGTTCTCAAATGACACGATCAATGATCAGCCAACCTGCTATATTGTTGTGTGTGACACCACGATAATGATGTCGTTAACGACTTCGCCCATTCACAGCAATGAGCAGGTATCGTTCGCTGGGTTGTGCAAACGATATCTGCTCACAACATCGTTGGCGAGTCGTCCACGATATCTAGACGTGTGACATCTCACCAACTATGTTGAAACAATGTCAGAAACGACCGCGCTCCCGCTAAATCGTTGCCAACATCGTTTCAACGTCGTGCCGTGTAACAGTACCTTTAGAAACCTCTCACACAGCCAAATCAGATCTCATGTTTTGCATTAATGAGGGGAATCACCACAAAACATTTGTCTGAAAACTGAAATTTCTGTTTGAATTTTATCCTAAGTTATATGAGAAGGTTCCTTAAAGGATTGATATTCACTTTTACGAATGCTACTTTCAATAGGTGGCACATGAATTCAAGTCAGCTTCCTCCCTGAAAGAAGACACAATTTGTGTAGAACATATAGTCACATATAACCTTATAATCCAACATTTAAATTTAATAGTTGTGTCTTGCTTTACTTTTCCTCTTGGTTCAAAATATCCCCAGATGATTGGCTTAAGTTAACCAGTTTTGAAAAATAAAAATTCACCCTGTAGGGCAGTATGAATAAATTTGAAGCTGATCATATAGTGTCACTCGTCTCAGAATAACTCAATCTAAGAGAAGAGGTGGGGAAGGGCACATCGGTACATGGTTAAAGAGCTTTCCTGAGATCCATGTCAAATTCTAAAAAGCTCAGAGATACCCGTATATACTCGAGTATAAGCCGACCTGAGTATAAGCCGAGGCCTCTAATTTTACCCTCCAAAACTAGGGAAATTTATTGACTTAAGTATAAGCCTAGGGTGAGAAATGCAGCAGACCCCCATCTTGTTATATAACCCCCCATCCCAGTATATAGCGCCCCCCAACAGTGGTATACAGGCCCCCAGCAGTGGTATACAGGCCCCCAGCAGTGGTACACAGGCCCCCAGCAGTAGTACACAGGCCCCCAGCAGTGGTACACAGGCCCCCAGCAGTAGTATACAGGCCCCCTCCTTAGTATACAGGCCCCCTCCTTAGTATACAGGACCACTCCTTAGTATTCTGGCCCCATCAGTGATATATAGCCCCCACTCCTTAGTATTTGGCCCCCAGGCTGCGGCACACATTAAAATAACAAACATTGTATACATTATCTTTCCGGCGACTGGCAGCGCCGCATCCTCCGGTCTCCCTGCTTCTTCCTGCTTGTGTCGGCTTCTATTGCTGTGACCGACGCAGCAGTGATGATGTCATCGCTGCTGCGCCGGTCACATGACACCGGCAAAAGCAGGAAGAAGCATGGAGACCGGAGGACGCGTCGGTGCCAGCAAAGAGTCGCCAGAAAGGTAATGTATACAATGTTTGTTATTTTAACAGGTGCCGCAGCCTGGGGGACAGATACTAAGGAGGGGGGCTGTATATCACTGATGGGGGCCAGTGTAGTGCAATATGCATCGCTCCCCCCACCCTTGATGGACGGGGGGATGTAGTGCATATTCATTACACCAATAGGCGGCCCCACGTGACCGCCCCGCGGTCACTGCAGCCCCCTCCTGCCTCCTCCAGCCCCCGGTCACAGCCCCCCCACAGCAAATACCGAGTGACTCGAGTATAAGCCGAGGGGGGCACTTTTCAGCACAAAAATTGTGCTGAAAAACTTGGTTTATACTCGAGTATATACGGTACCTGTAATATTCATAAGTAGCTCATAGAGATGAGCAAATAAATTTGCAGGGACCTGATCCAACAACTATATTGGTATTCCATGGCTGCTGGACGTAAGCCTGAAAATCACCTTTCCCTATCCCTCAGCTTCCCCGAATCCTCTTTTGATTAGATTGACAGATAATGGAAACAGAAGCCATAGATTCTAGAAAGTACTGGCTGCTATTCAGCTCGGAATACTAACCTGGACAAGAGAATGAAGTCCTGCAAATCAATTCACTCAACCCCTGGCAAAAATTATGGAATCACCTGGCTTGAAGGACGTTGATTCAGTTGTTTAATGTTGTAGAAAAAAAAAGCAGATTACACACATGGCACAAAACTGAAGTCATTTTTAATGGCAACTTTATGGGTTTAAGAAACACTAAAAGAAATCAACATAAAAAATGTGGTAGTCAGTAAGTGTAATTTTTTCAGACCAAGCAGAGGGAAAAAATTATGGAATCACTCAACTCTGAGGAAAAAATTATGGAATCATGAAAAACAAACACACAAAAGAACACTCCAATACATCACTAGTATTTTGTTGCACCACCATAACAGCTTGCAATCTCTGAGGAATGAACTTAATTAGTGACAAACAGTACTCATTATTAATCTGACTCCAACTTTCTCTGGTTTCTGTTGCCAGATCAAGTTTGCAGGTTGGAGCCTTGTCATGGAACATTTTCTTCAACTTCCACCAAAGATTTCAATTGAATTGAGATCTGGACTATTTGCAGGCCATGACATAATACATTATATGTCTTCTTTCAAGGAATGTTTTCACAGTTTTTGCTCTATGGCAGGATGCATTATCATCTTGAAAAATTATTTCATCCCCAAACATCCTTTTGATTGATGGAATAAGAAAGGTGTCCAAAATATCAATGTAAATGGGCATTTATTAAAGATGTAATGATAGCCATCTTCCCAGTGCCTTTACCTGACATGCAGCCCCATATCATCAATGACTGTGGAAATTTGCATGTTCTCTTCAGGCAGTCATCTTTATAAATCTCATTGGAATAACACCAAACAAAAGTTCCACCATCATCACCTTGCCCAATACAGATTCACGATTCATCACTGAATATGACTTTCATCCAGTCATCCACAGTCCACGATTGCTTTTCCTTAGCCCATTTTATCCTTGTTTTTTTCTGTTTAGATGTTAATGATGGTTTATGTTTAGCTTTTCTGTATGTAAATCCCATTTCCTTTAGGCGGTTTATTACAGTTCGGTCACAGACATTGACTCCAGTTTCCTCTCATTCGTTCGTCATTTGTTTTGTTGTGCATTTCCTGTTTTGGAGACATATTGCTTTAAGTTTCTCGTCTTGATGCTTTGATATCTTCCTTGGTCTACGAGTATGTTTGCCTTGAACAACCTTCCCATGTTGTTTGTATTTGGACCAGATTTTAGACACAGTTGACTGTGAACAACCAACATCTTTTGCAACATTGTGTGTTGATTTACCCTATTTTAAGAGTTTGATAATTCTCTCCTTGGCTTCAATTGATATCTCTTGTGTTGGAGCCATGATTCATGCCAGTCCACTTGGTGCAACAGCTCTCCATGGTGTGATCACTCCTTTTTAGATGCAGACTAAGGAACAGATCTTATTTGATGCAGGTGTTAGTTTTGGGAATGAAAATTTACACGGTCATTCCATGTTTTCCTCAGAATTGAGTGATTCCATCATTTTTTCCCTCTGATTGGTCTGAAAAAAGGTACCCTTAATGACTACCACATTTTTTATCTTAATTTCTTTTAGTGTTTCTTAAAGCCATAAAGTTGCCATTTGAAATTACTTTAGTTTTGTGCCATGTCTGTGACCTGCTTTTTTCTACAACATTAAACAACTGAATGAACATCCTCCGAGCCAGGTGATACCATCATTTTTGCCAGGGCTTGTAGTAGTTCAGCTTTGATACTTTATAATGCCAGAAAATGATTACATGAATATAAACACCTTTGTATGTTTATGTCCTGGTAATGGGTGTTAATTTGTCTTCAAAAACTACATTTCCCATCAATCTTTGCTTCTTTGAGTGTTCTCACTTCACCCAACTCTTCTGTATCTCCTGCTCTGTGATCACAAAATGAGAAGCAGTGTTGCCCTTATTTCTCTTTGCTTCTGTACATTGTCAGGATCTGCAACTTTATTCTGCTGTCCACAGTCACAATGCAACTGTCATGCGCTTAGATGGCGTTGACATTGTTGGATGCTGCTGTGTATGTGGTTTCTCTTTAAGAGCTGCATGGTTGATGGATGTGAAGGTCCTTGCCTCCTCTGGTGTGCTCCAGAACTGCAGTTACTATTATGTTCAATTGCTGGTTCAGGAATTAATGTGTGACTCACTTAGAATCCCCTCCCCCTGGCTTTAAATAGCCTTCCCTCTCCTCTGTCAGGTGCTGATGATAGCTATGTGCTCTTGGTCTTGATGCTGTGCTGATGCTTAGCTGCTGGGCCAAAGTCTTTCCTTGGGAGAAGCTGTGATTCCTGACCCATGGGTGGAGGTAGGGGCCCTCAGCCTAGGGCTAATCAGGAGTTTTATGGTACAGGGTGGCGGCTCGGAACACCTCACTATCAGAGGTACCTCCGAGATCAGGGCGAGCCAGGGACCCCAGCATCAGGGTCAGATTAGGCTCTCCTGACCCCCTTTTGCCCAATTCACCTACCTATTACCTGAATCCCTTACCTCCCAAGCATGGTTCTGCTGCAGTTGACACTGCTGATACCGCTACTTTGGATCTTGAGTGATCGGTGCCCGCTATTCTGTTAGTTCACCGATTTCTGGTTTAATAGTTATAATAATTTTTACCGAGTGACAAAAATAACTATGATTTTTATTGTTATATTTTATTTGGTCATTAAAAGTATCCAGTGAGGATAGGTGCAGCAGTGCAGGTGTCAAACCAACGTGTATCCCTCCCCCCACATATAAACAAACACAGGACAAACAATTGTCTATACGGGTTGAACCCCTGTTGGTTCAATGGGTGATGATAGCACTAGTCAAAAAGGAACCTGGATGTCTGGGACTGAAGGAGAGATCCCCCCGGAAACAATGCGTCTCCAATGGGGGGGGGCCTCGGACCCTACGACCCGTGATCCTATGGTCAAGTCTTGTTGTTAACGGGTGTTGCCCCGATCAACTAATAGTGCGTCAATCACCTCTATTACAGTCAGAGGTCCTATAGTCGTATAGATCTGGTATTCATCGATTATTATACAAAGTCAGTATTGTAACCCGCCCACGGGTTACCAGATCTATACGACTATAGGACCTCTGACTGTAATAGAGGTGATTGACGCACTATTAGTTGATCGGGGCAACACCCGTTAACAACAAGACTTGACCATAGGATCACGGGTCGTAGGGTCCGAGGCCCCCCCCCATTGGAGACGCATTGTTTCCGGGGGGATCTCTCCTTCAGTCCCAGACATCCAGGTTCCTTTTTGACTAGTGCTATCATCACCCATTGAACCAACAGGGGTTCAACCCGTATAGACAATTGTTTGTCCTGTGTTTGTTTATATGTGGGGGGAGGGATACACGTTGGTTTGACACCTGCACTGCTGCACCTATCCTCACTGGATACTTTTAATGACCAAATAAAATATAACAATAAAAATCATAGTTATTTTTGTCACCCGCTATTCTGTCTCTTAAACATTTATATTACAGTACATATACAGGTGCACTATGGTATATGGTGGTACTTTATAGCACATGTACAGCAGCGCTGTAGTAAATGGCGGTATATTACGTACATGTATAGCAGCACTATAGTATATGGCAGTACATTGCAGTACATGTATAGCAGCGCTATGGTATATGGCGGTACATTACAGCACATGTATAGCAGCACTATGGTATATGGTGGTACTTTATAGCACATGTATAGCAGCGCTATAGTATATGGTAGTACTTTATAGCACATGTATAGTAGCACTATAGTATATGGCGGTACATTACAGTACATGTATAGCAGCACTATAGTATATGGCGGTTCAGTATAGCACATGTATAGCAGCACTATAGTATATGGCGGTACATTACAGTACATGTATAGCAGCGCTATGGTATATGGCGGTACATTACAGTACATGTATAGCAGCACTATAGTGTATGGCGGTACATTACAGTACATGTATAGCAGAGCTATGGTATATGGCGGTACATTACAGTACATGTATAGCAGCACTATAGTATATGGTGGTACATTACAGTACATGTATAGCAGAGCTATGGTATATGATGGTACATTACAGCATATGTATACCAGTGCTATAGTATATGGCGGTACATTACAGCACGTGTATAGCAGCGCTATGGTATATGGTGGTACATTACAGTACATGTATAGCAGCACTATGGTATATGGCGATACTCCGCTCCCCACGGCCCCCCCGCACCTCCTAGCCCCCGCTCCTCCACAGTAAAAGTAAAAATAAAAAAATCCTCAGTGAGGATACTTACTTGTCCACTAGCTCGCTCCACCTCCGTCTTCTAGGTCCTACAGGCCTTTAGGATCTGTTGTTGCCTGGGAAACCAATCAGCTGATTGGTCACATGACCGCTAACTGCCGGGGTGGCAGGATGGAGCAGGTGGACAGGATTGAGCAGGGTGGCAGGATGGTGGCGGGGGAGCAGGATGGTGGTGAGCGGGGCAGGATGGAAGAAGTGGGGCAGCATGGAGCGAGCGGGGATGGATGGAGCGAGCAGGGCAGGATGGAGGTGGGGGGGCAGGATGGAGGCGGGGGGGCAGGATGGAGCGAGCTGGGCAGGATGGAGCCAGGGGGCCGGATGGTGGCGGGGGCAGGATGGAGTGATCGGGGCAGGATGCAGCCAGCGGAGCAGGATGGAGCAAGCGGGGCAGGATGGAGCTAGCAGGGCAGGATGTAGGTGGGGGGCAGGATGGAAGGAGGGGGCAGGATGGAGGCAGGGTGGCAGGATGGAGGCGGGGGGGACAGGATGGAGCGAGCGGGGCAAGATGGAGCGAGCAGGGCTGGATGGAGCAAGCGGGGCAGGATGGAGCCAGGGGGGCCAGGATGGAGCAGAAGGGCAGGATAAAGCTAGTGGGTCAGGATGGAGCTGGGGGGGCAGGATGAATGCAGGGGGCGCGATGGATGTAAGGGGGAAGGATGGATGCAAGGGGGCAGGATGGATGCAGGGGGCAGGATGGAGCCGGGGGGGCAGGATGGAGTCGGGGGCCAGGATGGAGCCGGGGGGGCAGAATGTATGCAGGGGGGCAGAATGGAGCTGGGGGGGCAGGATGGAGCTGGGGGGGCAGGATGGAGCTGGGGGGGCAGGATGGATCCAGGGTGGGGGCAGGATGGAGCCGGGGGGGGGCAGGATGGAGCCGGGGGGGCAGGATGGAGCCAGAGGGGCAGGATGGAGGCAGAGGGCAGGATCCCCCTCACCCCCCTCTGTTCTCACCCGTCTTCTGCAGCTGTGTACAGCGGTCATGTGACAGGGCGGGCTGTGTGATGTCACATCAGCCCGCCCTGTCACATGACCACTGTACAGAGGGAGAAGATGGGTGAGAACAGCGGGAGGCGAGGGGGAGGTGAGGGGGGAGGTGAGGGCGGCGGGTACTGATGCCAGGGGTCACCACGGACGAATGCATGTAGCCTGGCGATAGCGACGCCTATGCGTCGCTGTCGCCAGGTTACAGCTACTATATAATTGTCTAATTTTGAATGCGCACAGCTTTATGCATACGCGGTGCTCATTGGTTGCCGCGGCTAGCGGCAGCCAATGAGCGCTGGCACGCGATTTCGGCGTCAGACAAACACGATTAGGAGATTACATAGTGTATATATATATATATATATATATATATATATAAAATATATATATATATATATATATATATATATATATATATATGGGGGGTATATACGTCAATGTAAAAATGGATAGCAGCACAGCAAAGAAAAGTGCAAAAAATTGACTTATTTAATTATCAGGGACCGCAACGTTTCAGCTACATGCTAGCTTTTCTCAAGCATAATTGTACTTTCACACAGCGGGTGACCTCGGTATTGAAATTGTCAGCAAAAAAGTAAACATATTTCTAAAGGTGCTATTGATATTACATGAAATTTTCACCAGTAGTTATTAACAACCCACTCAATCTACACAGGCAAGGAAATAAAAATGCTTCATACAAAAGTGATATTGACAGCTTCAAGATGACTCTTATGTGGAGAAACTAGATGCATGCATTGCTCAGGTTTGATTTTGAATAGGGATGGGCGAGTCTACTCGCTAGGACTCGTTACTCTGTGAGTAGTAAGGGACTCGCAGGACTCGGTACTCTGCGAGTTTCCCAGCGATTACTCGCACAGTAACGAGTCCAATGCAAATCAATGGCAATCCTAGTTTTGTCAGAGACTCTCGTTTTATCGTTTTATAGGCCACCAGTTGAACTTGCTTATATTAGTTTTCACTAAATGGCAGGAGTGCTTTTTAATTACTGATAGATTTTAGCTGGTGTCATGACTTTCTATGGCTCTTTGCACCTCTCTTTTTTCATGTTTTCAGTACTGTACTATTCAATACACATACCGTATATACTCGTGTATAAGCCGACCCGTGTATAAGCCGACCCCCCTACTTTTGCCCCCAAAATCTGGGAAAACCTATTGACTCGTGTATAAGCCGAGGGTGGACCCCAGCACAGGTATACAGCCCCAGTGGTAGTATCCAGCCCCAGTGGCAGTATCCAGCAGCCCCAGAAGTATATACAGCCCCAGTGGTAGTATCCAGTAGCCCCAGAGGTATATACAGCCCCAGTGGTAGTATACAGTAGCCATAGAGGTATATACAGCCCCAGTGGTAGTATCCAGTAGCCCAGAGGTATATACAGCCCCAGTGGTAGTATCCAGCAGCCCCAGAGGTATATACAGCCCCAGTGGTAGTATCCAGCAGCCCCACAGGTATATACAGCCCCAGTGGTAGTATCCAGTAGCCCCAGAGGTATATACAGCCCCAGTGGTAGTATACAGTAGCCATAGAGGTATATACAGCCCCAGTGGTAGTATCCAGCAGCCCCAGAGGTATATACAGCCCCAGTGGTAGTATCCAGCAGCCCCAGAGGTATATACAGCCCCAGTGGTAGTATCCAGCAGCCCCACAGGTATATACAGCCCCAGTGGTAGTATCCAGTAGCCCCAGAGGTATATACAGCCCCAGTGGTAGTATACAGTAGCCATAGAGGTATATACAGCCCCAGTGGTAGTATCCAGCAGCCCCAGAAGTATATACAGCCCCAGTGGTAGTATACAGTAGCCATAGAGGTATATACAGCCCCAGTGGAAGTATCCAGCAGCCCCAGAAGTATATACAGCAGCCCCAGAGGTATGGCTTATATTGGCAGCCAGCCTACTTACATACACATACCCATACATACACACATATATACACACACACACACACACACACACATACACATATATACACATACACACACACATACACAGCTTCCTACCTTGTCCCCCGTTCTGCAGTGCTTTCCGGTGTCCTCCGTGCTCCGTTCCCGGTCTGCTGGGCCTTGTGGTTCCTCCTGGTTCCTCATCCTTCGGTTCTATCATGGGGGCTGCCATCTTGCTTGTTCTCTCCGCCCCGGCCAGTGATGTCAGAGCAGGCCGCGCTGTGATTGGCTAGCACCCGTGATCACATGTCACGGGTGCTAGCCAATCACAGCGCGGCCTGCTCTGACATCACTGGCCGGGGGCGGAGAGAAGACACCAAGATGGCAGCCCCCATGATAGAACCGAAGGATGAGGAACCAGGAGGAACCACAAGGCCCAGCAGACCGGGAACGGAGCACGGAGGACACCGGAAAGCACTGCAGAATGGGGGACAAGGTAAGAAATACTGCGCAGCGCCCCCCACCCCCCCCGCGCCCCCTCCCACCATAGGATTACCGTATTGACCCGTGTATAAGCCGAGGGGGGGACTTTTCAGCCCATTTTTTGGGCTGAAAAACTCGGCTTATACACGAGTATATACGGTAATTTATAGAGATTCATGGGTTGATTTCTTTGTGTAGATTGGTTGGGTTGTTAATGATATCTGGTGACAAATTCATGTCAATAGCACCTTTAGAAATACATTTACTTAGAAAATTGGTAAAGTGTTCAATGCCTATTTCATCTTCTGTGTATATTCCTTCCCAGTGTTTAGCATAATTGAGTACAAACCAACAGATTTGTCAGAAGACATTTAGGTTTCCTTTCAGAATCAACATTTTCTACAGAATACCATACTAGGAAATCCTTCCACAAACATGGGTCATTGACTGCAAACAAGATTTGTTATTTTGCTCACTGCTCAACCAAATTGTAATTTTTCTAACACATTTATTTAAGACCATGTTGTAAAAACTAATGCACCCCAATGAAAAGAATACAAATATTTAATTAACAAGAAATAAACCATATTTAAATCTAATTATTCATTAAACAGATGTCCAGCAGACAGATTATTATAAATCGGTATTACTTTATGAAAAAAAAAAACCCTTCAGACAGACAGCAATGGAATCACATAGAAGAAAAATATCCCAAGACCTGATAAAGAAAATAATTTCTTTACACAACAAAGGTGAAGGTTACAAGAAGATCATCAAAGCGTTACTTATTAGTCAGAATACTTTATCAAAAATGATACAATAAAGGAATAAAGATGGAACTGAAACCATCTCACTGAGATGTCCAGGCCGAAGATGGAAGTTACACCTAAATAGGAGCATCTTCTGATGAGAAGAGTTGAAGAAAATTGACATGCAAGTTCACTGCAGTTAGCTAAAGGAGTCAAAAGCTAATCCAGAATGAGTGTTGACTGAGATACAATACGGTGTACATTGCAGAGGTATGGCATGGGTGTCATTCATGAAGGAAGCCTCTGACTTAGCACATGCACAAAAAAGACAAAATACAATTTCCTCAAGGAGCTGGTACATTCTAGGCATAACAGCCCACTCTCATCTCTTTTTCCTGGTATTTTTTGACAGAACAGAGTCTCCAGGAAATGCCTGTTCATCCACTCATTGAATCAACGGTTTTAACCCACCTAAAGAATGGACAATTATCAGAAAGCGATGCTATTGGACATTTATTCTTTATTTATTTCATACTACTCTGTATTTTTACAAATTATAATTGTATCTACAATGAATCTCTTTATTAAAGGCTTCAAAAACCATACCTGAATCTAAGACTTTATAATAATAATCTTTATTTATATAGCGCCAACATATTTCACAACGTTTAACAAATCTGAGATTCATATACAGTCGTAAGACACAGTTGTGGAAAATACAATGATTAAAAGCAAAAAAATAATGATGACCCTGCTCGCAATAGCTTACAATCTACAATAAGGTGAGGGTGACATAAAGTACAGGTGCTTATTTACAATCATGGTCCAGCCATCTTCAGGAAGTGGGAATAGGTAAGAGCGGAGTAAGTGGCCAGCAGCCAGCCTGTGTAGAGCTTTTGGGTCTAATGGAGTTTGACAGTTATGTTCAGGGAGGTAGTGTATAACCTATGTCTAAATAACTTCGATTGGGAGAATACTAGGCCACTCTAAAAAGATATGTTGTTAATGAGTGCCTAAAACTATGTAAGATGTGGATAGTCCTAATTTCTTGGGGTAGAGCAATTCCAGATAATTGGTGCAGCTTGGGAAAAGTCTTGGAGCAGGAATGGGAGGTTCGGATTAGTGCAGATGTTAGCCTAAAGTCACTCCCAGAGCAAAGAGAACAGTGGGGTGATAGACAAGATGAGGGAGAAGATGTATGGAGGTGCTGTGCTGTGAAGAGCTTTGTGGGTGAGAACAAGCAATTTGAATTGGATCCTTTAATGTATGGGCAGCCTGTGCAATGACTGACACAGAGCGGAAGCATCCGAGTAACAGTTAGGAGATGGTGGTCAACAGTGTCAAAGGCTGCAGAAAGGTCAAGAAGGTAAGCAGAGAGTGGTCATCATTATGTTTTGCTGTCAAAAGGTCATTCATCACTTTGATGAGGGCAGTTTCTGTAGAATGTAGGGGAACCAGACTGGAATGGATCTAAAAGAGAATGAATGGAGAGGTAAAGGGCAAGGCCGGAGTAGACCAGGTGCTCCAATAGTTTAGAGATGAAGGGGAGATTGTAGACTGGTCTGTAGTTATTTGTGTAGTATGGGTCAAGAGAAGTTTCTTTAATAATGGAGTAATGATAGAATGTTTTCAGGAGGAGGGGAAGATGCCAGAAGAGAGGGAGAAATTGAAGATTTTGTTAGGTAAATAGTGACGACCGGAGAGAGATTGGAGTAGGTGTGAGTGAATGGGGTCAGTGCTGCATGTAGTAGGACAAGAGGAGGATAGGAGCCTGCAGACTTCTTCTGTGACTGGGTCAAATGTGGAGAATGAGCCAGAGGGGATGTGGAAAGAGATACGAGTAACAGCGCTTGGAGGTTGGGAGTTGATTTCCTGAAGGATGATTTCTATTTTCTTTTTTAGAGTTTTTTGGGTTGTTGATAGAAAGAGGTCAAAGTGGTGAAGTAGGTCTGTTGGGAAGTGAAGATCACCCCAAAATGCAGGTTTACTTTGGGGTTTGATCTGGCAAAAATCTAAGTCATATTAATAGGCTTTTTAAGGAGTCGATATGACCTTAAAATTGCTACATTATTGAGTGGCATTAAGGTTTTCCACAAGGTTCTTAGCATAATTATAGGTTGATAAAGTTTTCTCGTGTGTTGTTCCTCATATATTCAATAGTACTATATCCTTATAATCCTAGGGCTACAAGGACACTAAACTTCAGAAGGCAAATTTCCAATGGTTGAGAGATGATCTTAGTGCAATTAACTGGGATGATATCCTGACACATAGAAGTACACAAAGCAAATGGGAGATGTTTATTAGCATCCTGAATAGGACCTGTGCACAATATATACCCTATGGGAATAAACATGCTAGAAATAGGAGGAAACCACCATGGCTAAATAAAGCTGAAAGGGGCGCAATGAGTGAAAAAAAGAAATCATTTACGGAATTAAAGCAAGTAGGTAGTGATGAGGCATTACATAAATACAGAAAATTAAATAACATCTGTAAAATGCAAATTAAGACAGCAAAGATTGAGGCACAGAGACTCAATGACAGAGAAAGATAAAAAAAATATATATTTTTTTAACTACATAAATAGTAAGAAACTTAAAAATGATTGTGTTGGCCCCCTTAAAAATAGTCTGGGTGAAATGGTGGATGAGGATGAGGAAGAAGCCAAGATGCTAAATGACTTTTTTTCAACAGTATTTACACAACAAAATCACCTGAAAGACAACATGATCAGTGATAACAAAAACTCTCCATTAAATGTCACCTGCTTAACCCAGCAGGAATTATGGCACTGTCTAAAAATCACTAAAGTTGACAAATCCCCAGGCACAGATGGGATACATCCTAGAGTGCTGCAGGAATTAAGTACTGTCATAGATAGACCATTATTTTTAATATTTAAGGATTCCATAATAACAGGGCCTGTACCAGAGGACTGGTATATAGCAAATGTGATGCCAATATTCAAAAAGGGGACAAAAACTGAACTTGGAAATTATAGGCCAGTAAGCTTAACCTCTACTGTGGGTAAAATCCTAGAGGGTTTTCAAGAGATGCTATACTGGAGTATCTGAAGAAAAATAACCTCATGACCCACTATCAACATGGGTTTACAAGGGACCGTTCCTGTCAAACTAATCTGATAAGCTTCTATGAAGAGGTAAGTTCTGGACTGGACCAAAGAAATGCAGTGGGCGTGGTGTATATGGACTTTTTCAAAAGCTTTTGATACGGTGCCACACAAAAGGTTGATACATAAAATAAGAGCAATGAGGATAGGGGAAAATATGTGTAAGTGTTTAGTGATAGGAAACAAAGGGAGGTTATTAATGGAACGCACTCAGAATGGGTCACAGTTAACAGTGAGGTACCACAGGGGTCAGTATTGGGCCCACTTCTTTATAACATATTTATTAATGACCTTGTAGGGGTCATACAGAGTAGAGTCTCAATATTTGCAGATGACACTAAACTCTGCAGGGGAATCAATACAGAGGAGGACAATTTTATATTACAGGAGGATTTATGTAAACTAGAAGCTTGGGCTGATAAATGGCAATTGAATTTTAATGGGGATAAATGTAAGGTCATGCACTTGGGTACAGGAAATAAAAGGTATAATTATGTGCTTAATTGTAAAATATTTGGCAAAACTGTCACTGTAAAAGACCTTGGTGCATGGGTAGATGATAAACTCACATTTAGTGGCCAGTGTCAGGCAGCTGCTGCAAAGCCAAATAAAATAATGGGATGTATTAAAAGAGACATAGATGCTCATGAGGAGAACATCATTTTACCTCTATTCAGGTCACTAGTGCGACCACACTTGGAATACTGTGTACAATTCTGGTCTCCGGTGTATAAGAAAGACATAGCTGAACTAGAGCGGGTCCAGAGAAGAGCGACAAAAGTCATTAGAGGACTAAGGGGTCTGCAATACCAAGACAGGTTATTAAACTTGGGGTTATTTAGCTTGGAAAAACGAAGGCTTAGGGGTGATCTTTTTATAATGTATAAATATATGAGGGGACAGTACAGAGACCTTTCTAATGATCTCTTTACTCTTAGGCCTGAGACTGGGACAAGGGGGCATCCTCTACGTCTGGAGGGAAGAAGGTTTAATCATAATCACAGACGCGGATTCTTTACTGTAAGAGCAGTGAGACTATGGAACTCTCTGCCACATGATGTTGTAATGAGTGACTCACTACTAACATTTAAGAAGGACCTAGATGCCTTTCTTGAAAACTATAATATTACAAGTTATATATACTAGATTCTTTGATAGGGCGTTGATCCAGGGAATTAGTCTGATTGCCTTATCTGGAGTCAGGAAGGAATTTTTTCCCCCAATGTGGAGCTTAGTGTTGCCACATGGGGTTTTTTTTGCCTTCCTCTGGATCAACATGTTAGGCTATGAGTTGAACTAGATGGACTTAAAGTCTTCCTTCAACCTTAAAATCTATGTTACTATGTTAATTCTAATTAATTAATTGTACATTACTAGATGACACATAAAATCAGCATTAACTTGAGGATATATTTTGTACTTGGAATGAGAGGTTTGATAATAAAGAGACACATCTGTATCTCAGTTGTTTAGTATTCAAGCAATGTAAAGGTCAGAAACAATGAATCTATATTTTCGGCTTTCACCATTAAATTACTTTGGCACCGCTACTTTACTTCTTTTATTGTAAGGGCCATTTCATGGCTGGAACTACACAGTGGTCTAATTATTTTGATCAACGGAAGATGGAAAGCATTCAGTAATGGCTCTTCTCCTCTGTACATGACTTGGAAACATATCAAGCTCTAAAGTAGAAGATGATGCAGGGACAGGAAATGATGATTAGCTATTGGAGTCTTTTTGAGAGTTTAAAGTTTGTATTGGATAATTAGAGAAAAGTCAGGAAATAATCAGCTAATAGAACCTTAATTAAGACTGTAACAAAATCCAGCCTCTAGCTACTAACTGGGGATTTCTTACAATCCTTTTTTTATTTCATAGCAAGAGTTTCAGAATAAACAAGTAGATAGTTGAATGGCATCCAGAGCAGGTAAATGGTTAAAGAGTATTTCCAACAAAGCTCTCAATCAGTATTTCTTTGTTCTAAGATGACATTGTGGAAACGCAGGCTTTCTGCTAGACTAAATAAAGTCCTGATGAAGCTGGAAATCAGAGTTGTTTGCACAGAAACAAGGCGATATATCATACAGTAGTGGAATGCTCTATGTGAGGGGCTAGAGCTATGATTCCACTTAATTAACTTGACTAATGAACTAATTATGAAGGAGTATGTTTCAGACATTAATTTGGATATTTTATTTGCTACTTGGTACTTATTTTAAAATGAGAAATTTTTGCAAGTATCATTGTATATCTGCTGTTTGTGGGATTAAGAGTTCATGCACATGGCATATTACAGCTCCAAACATGTTGGAGGTGCATGGAACCATATTATGGCATATATATATATATATATATTTTTATATATATATATATATATATATATATATATATATATATATATATATATATATATATATATATATATATATACCCATCCGTGAAAACAATTTTATCATGCTCCATATTACAGAGTTATTTTTCACTAGTAATATTGTTTTGCTACGGCATAGCTTGACTCCAAAAAAATGCATCTATAAGCGTAACCTCTAAGGCCCCTTTCACATCAGCATTTTGCTGATGTTTGCGGCCAATCCGGCAGGTGGTGCCACAAGTGCCGAATCAGCCGCCTAACGGCCGACTTGTGGCCCGGATATGGCTAGCCCCATGCATGCATATGGGGCTCGCGGTCCGGTGCGGCAAGTGCAGTTCTGCCGGAGCCGGCGCATCTGGCACTTGCGGCTGTGAAAAAAAAAAACGCTTTTTTTTTCACAGCTGCAAGTGCTGGGTCCGGCCGATCTGGCGTAACCACACTTGCCGCACTGGACCGCAAGCCCCATAGAAAATGCATGAGGATCGGTGCGGCAAGTGCGGCCAGTATGCATCAGATCCGGCAGATGTGGCACCACCTGCCGGATTGGCCACAAACATCAGCAAAACACTGATGTGAAAGGCCACTAACTTGAGTTTCTGCACACCTAAAAGAAGCTATCAGATTAGATTACCACTTAAATACAAAAAATATGACCTAAAATAAACCTTTATTTTTTCTTATATACTTATTAATTTTATAGTACAGTTTTACACTGAATGGACATGTGCAGTTTTTGCCAGTTCTTTGGTGTAAAATACCTTAAAACATTGCAATTTCTGTGCATGCCAGAATTTTATCATGCTCCATATTACAGAGTTATTTTTCACTAGTAATATTGTTTTGCTACGGCATAGCTTGACTCCAAAAAAATGCATCTATATGCATCACTAGTCTTCACCACCTTGACCAAAGTT
Source organism: Allobates femoralis (assembly GCA_033576535.1). Classification (NCBI taxonomy): domain Eukaryota; kingdom Metazoa; phylum Chordata; class Amphibia; order Anura; family Aromobatidae; genus Allobates; species Allobates femoralis. Next base: position 221,316,725 of record JARQOC010000003.1, read on the forward strand.
GTAAGGGTGTGGCATGGTCTACCTTGAAGGTTCATCAACATTAATGACATTCTAGTGTAAGGAGGTAGATGGGCTGTTGGATTCCACCTGAAGGCATCAATTGTATTCACATAATGTTTGCATTTCTGCAAAGTCTTCATGAGGTAGAAAGTGTTAATTTCTTGGTGGGCTGCAGTACCAACCACCGACCACAAGAAGTCACTGTCTTTATTTTTACTCATATAGGGAGATTCTTGTTTGTATAGAACTGGGTGAAAGGTTTAGTCTGCCCAACAGCAGACAGCAAGGACAGAAGTAATTAACATTGAGATTAGTCCACTGTAGAAAGAGTGATAGAGCCTAGTGTGAGTCAATTCTTGGTTCAGGAAGGAATTGCAAGGAAGAAGTGAGAACACTTTCTCAGAAAAGACAGGTGTTGGGTATGTGTTAAATATAAGGGAGCAAATTCAGCAAAGAAACCTTTAGTGGCGACAGATCTATGATATATTGGTAGATTTAAAAATCTGATAAGCAAAATCCAGGCTCTTCTAAAATATGAAAATATTGATAATTACCTATAAATACACAATTAAAATACAAAAGAAGACAAATGCTGGCTGAAGACAACAAATTACACATGATATGTTTAAATACAATTAAATCACATTATATGAGGATTTTATAGATTACTAGCTGTGAGCCCGATGCAAATGCATCGGGTGTCTAGAATACTATACTTTGTATGAGGATTACCGCAAGCGCGCCGCAAGTGTAACGACTCGCTGGCGCCGACCAATTAGAAGCGCGGCTCAGGCAGCGACTCGCAATGGCCATTGCTCGCGCTACCTGACCGGTAAATCGTTAACTTTGAGGCCGAGCCTCTGGTTCAATTTTCGGCCAGCGACTCGCAATGGCCGCTTAGCGGCCATTGCTCGTACTCAGCCTGCGCAAGCAATGGCCTCGCGGCCATTGCTCGCGCAGGCCAGCGACTCGCATTGCTCGTACTCAGCCTGCGCGAGCAATGGCCTCGCGGCCATTGCTCGCGCAGGCCAGCGACTCGCATTGGCCGCTACGCGGCCAATGCTTCGCCGTGCTGACGTCACAGAGTGACATAGCCACGGTCTTTTCAGGGACCGACACGGAAGTGCCTATGGCAATTATATAGTAGATACTGTACATTGCATATGGAGGGGTGAGGAGAGCGGAGGCTGGAGGGAGAGCGGAGGCTGGAGGGGAGGGCAGAGGCTAGAGCAGAGGCTGGAGGGGAGGGCAGAGGCTGGAGGGGAGAGCGGAGGCTGGAAGGGAGAGCAGAGGCTGGAGGGGAGAGCGGAGGCTGGAGGGGAGAGCGGAGGCTGGAAAGGAGAGCGGAGGCTGGAGGGCAGAGCAGAGGCGGAGGGGAGAGGCTGGAGGGGAAGAGGCTGGAGGGCAGAGGCTGGAGGGCAGAGGCTGGTAGGGGAGAGCGGAGGCTGGAGGGGAGAGCGGAGGCTGGAGGGGAGAGCGAGGCTGGAGGGCAGAGCGGAGGCTGGAGGGGAGAGCGGAGGCTGGAGGGGAGAGCGGAGGCTGGAGGGGAGAGCGGAGGCTGGAGGGGAGGGCAGGGCTGGAGGGGAGAGCGGAGGCTGGAAGGGAGAGCAGAGGCTGGAGGGGAGCGGAGGCTGGGAGGGGATTGGCTGGAGGCGGAAAGGAGAGGCTGGAGGGGAAGGCTGGAGGGGAGAGGCTGGAGGGCAGAGGCTTAGGGCAGAGGCTGGAGGGAGAACGGAGGCTGGAGGGAGAGCGGAGGCTGGAGGGGAGAGCGAGGCTGGAGGAGAGAGCGGAGGCTGGAGGGGAGAGCGGAGGCTGGAGGGAGAGCGGAGGCTGGAGGGTAGAGGCTGGAGGGGAGAGGCTGGAGGGAGCAGAGGCTGGAGGGGAGAGCGGAGGCTGGAGGGAGAGCAGAGGCTGGAGGGAGAGCAGAGGCTGGAGGGGAGCGGAGGCTGGAAGGAGAGCTGAGAAGGGAGAGGAGGCTGGAGGGAGAGGCTGGAGGGCAGAGCTGGAAGGCTGGAGGGCAGAGCGGAGGCTGAAGGGCAGAGCGGAGGCTGGAGGGAGAGCGGAGGCTGGAGGAGAGAGCGGAGGCTGGAGGGAGAGCGGAGGCTGGAGGGAGAGGGAGGGGAGGGGCTGGAGGGGAGGAGGCTGGAGGGAGAGGCGGAGGCGGAGGGAGCGAGGCTGGAGGGCAGAGCGAGGCTGGAGGGCAGAGCGAGGCTGGAGGGAGAGGGAGGCTGGAGGGCAGAGCGAGGCTGGAGGGCAGAGCGGAGGCTGGAGGGGAGAGCGAGGCTGGAGGGAGCAGGCTGGAGGGCAGAGCGGAGGCTGGAGGGGGCAGAGCGGAGGCTGGAGGGAGAGCGGAGGCTGGAGGGAGAGCGGAGGCTGGAGGGAGAGCGGAGGCTGGAGGGAGAGCGGAGGCAGAGGCTGGAGGGCAGAGCAGGCTGGGAGGGCTGAGCGGAGGCTGGAGGGAGAGCGGAGGAGGCTGGAGGGCAGAGCGGAGGCTGGAGGGCAGAGCGGAGGCTGGAGGGCAGAGGCGGAGGAGAGGCTGGAGGGCAGAGCGAGGCTGGAGGGCAGAGCGAGGCTGGAGGAGAGAGGCTGGAGGGAGAGCGGAGGCTGGAGGGAGAGCGGAGGCTGGAGGAGAGCGAGGCTGGGAGGGGCTGAGGGAGCGAGGCTGGAGGGGAGGCGGAGGCGGAAGGAGAGGGAGGCTGGAGGGAGAGCGAGGCTGGAGGGGAGAGCGGAGGCTGAGGGAGAGAGGCGAGGGGAGGAGGCGGAGGCTGGAGGGCAGAGCGGAGGCTGGAGGGAGAGCGGAGGCTGGAGGGAGAGCGAGGCTGGAGGGAGAGCGAGGCTGGAGGGAGAGCGGAGGCTGGAGGGCAAGCGGAGGCTGGAGGGCAGAGGGCTGGAGGGGAGAGCGAGAGGCTGGAGGGCAGAGCGGAGGCTGGAGGCAGAGAGGCTGGAGGGAGGCGGAGGCTGGAGGGAGAGCGAGGCTGAGGGCAGAGCGGGAGAGGCTGGAGGGCAGAGCGGAGGCTGGAGGAGAGCGGAGGGGAGGTGGAGGGAGAGGGAGGCTGGAAGGCAGAGCGGAGGCTGGAGGGAGAGCGGAGGCTGGAGGGAGAGCGGAGGCTGGAGGGGAGGCGGAGTGGGGAGGGCAGAGGCTGGAGGGGAGAGCGGAGGCTGGAGGGAGAGCGAGGCTGGAGGGAGAGCGGAGGCTGAGGGAGAGGCTGAGGCTGGAGGAAGCAGAGGCTGGAGGGAGGGAGAGGCTGGAGGGGAGAGCGGAGGCTGGAGGGCAGGAGGCGGAGGGGAGAGGGGGCAGAGCGAGAGGCTGGAGGGCAGAGCGGAGGCTGGAGGCAGAGCGGAGGCTGGAGGGCAGAGCGGAGGCTGGAGGGAGAGCGGAGGCTGGAGGGCAGAGCGGAGGCTGGAGGGCAGAGCAGAGGCTGGAGGGCAGAGCGGAGGCTGGAGGCAGGCAGAGGCTGGAGGGCAGAGCGGAGGTGAGGGCAGAGGCGGAGGCTGGAGGGAGAGCGGAGGCTGGAGGGAGAGCGGAGGCTGGAGGGCAGAGCGGAGGCTGGAGGGCAGAGCGGAGGCTGGAGGGCAGAGCGGAGGCTGGAGGGCAGAGGGAGAGGCTGGAGGGCAGAGCGGAGGCTGGAGGGCAGAGCGGAGGCTGGAGGGCAGAGCGGAAGGCTGGAGGGAGAGCGGAGCTGGAGGCAGAGCGAGGCTGGAGGGCAGAGCGGAGGCTGGAGGGAGAGCGAGGCTGGAGGAGAGCGGAGGCTGGAGGGGAGAGCGGAGGCTGGAGGGCAGAGCGAGCGGAGGCGATGGAGGGCAGAGCGGAGCGGAGGGCTGGAGGGCAGAGCGAGGCTGGAGGGCAGAGCGGAGGCTGGAGGGCAGAGCGGAGGCTGGAGGGACGAGCGGAGAGGCTGGAGGGCAGAGCGGAGGCTGGAGGAGAGCAGAGGCTGGAGGGCAGAGCGGCTGGGAGCGAGGCGAGAGACGGAGGCTGGAGGGCAGAGCGGAGGCTGGAGGGGAGAGCGGAGGCTGGAGAGGGAGGCTGGAGGCAGAGCAGGCTGGAGGGAGCAGGCGGAGGCGTGGAGGGCAGAGCGGAGCGGAGGCTGGAGGGCAGAGCGCAGAGAGCGGAGGCTGGAGGGAGAGCGAGGCTGGAGGGAGAGCAGGCTGGAGGAGACGAGCTGAGGGAGGCTGGAGGGCAGAGCGGAGGCTGGAGGGCAGAGCGGAGGCTGGAGGGCAGAGCCAGCGGAGGCGGAGTGAGGCAGGCGAGGCTGGAGCAGAGCGGAGCTGGAGGAGAGGGAGGCTGGAGGCAGAGCAGTGAGGGCGGAGGCAGGGAAGAGGTGCTAGGAGGCAGAGCGATGCTGAGCAGGGCGGAGCTGAGCTGGCATGCGACGGGCAGAGCGAGAGGAGCGGAGGGGAAGCGACTGAGGGGATAGGCTGGAGGAGAGGCTGGGGGAAACGAGCTGGTGCAGAGTGGAGGGCATAGGAGGCGAAGGGAACGAGGCGAGGCAGAGACAGGCTGGAGGGAGTGCAGACCACCGCGCCGCGGCCGTGCGTGTCTAGAGGAAGATGGCGGCAAGCTGCCGGACAGAAGTTCGTCTCCTCCTCCGGCGCACGCGGCGCTGTGGGGAGCACGGTCCACCCAGGGGTGAGGCAATGGGCCCTCAGCCGTAGCGGATGACAGCCGTCGCAATGCCGCTAGCGGGCATGCCTCGCACGCGTAGGTGAGTCACAGTGTGACTAGCACGACGTGCAGGGCCGACACAAATGTCGCAATTATATAGTAGATGGGTGACTTGAAGTGTGTGTATGTATGTGTCTAGGCTTTGCTGGTAAAAAAGAGCTTTTTATTAGCATATATTTGCATAAAGCCAATAAAAACAACATGCGAAAAAGACCCATCAAAACTGACTTGTGTGAACATAACCTAAGTCTGCAAAATCTTTGACCTTTTATCTTACATGTCATAGTTATTATTGAGCTATATGATTTTCTTTGCAAATTGTTCTGCCCATTCATGTTCAGCAAGGAAATGTTAATAGTTACACCAGTTACGATCCATAGAGGTCGCTAGTTACCCATTTATGTAGTTCAAATGCACTGTAAAAGCTCCTCCTTTAAGAGAATTAGTCATTCAGAGGGGACCACCCCCCTCCTTCCTTGAGGAGAAGGTGACTGGCAGACATCTAGATTTCAGAAGGATCAGCCGCATGTCGTGGTTTCTGCTCCTTTTCTCTACTACTCGAGCTCCTGTCAGATGATTCCGGTAAAATGCATAGTATACAGTACATAATCGTTTTATAATCTGTGAGCAGGTTATAATCCAGCCGCTGCTACAGAGAGAACTGTGTGATAGGAGATGTGTTATACCTTGTAATCCTTCATGTTAGCACTAGTGATGAGCGAGTACCAAAATGCTCGGGTGCTCGATGCTCGGGCCGAGCATCCTAAGATACTCGTGTACTCGGCCCGAGCACCGAGCCCAATGTTATCCTATGGGAGACCCGAGTATTTTTATGAAATGACCCCCGGCAGCATGTAGAAACCCTAAAAAGTCACAAAAGTCTCAGAAGAGTGCTCAAATGACATGGCAACAGCATGAGGAAGACCCGTGTAAGCATGTCACACTCAAAAGTCACAGCTGTGAACAATGTTGTCCGAGTTTTACGCCATTTTTACGGACTCACCAGAAAACCTTCCAAAATGACACCAAAAAGAATTTTCATGGCGGAAATGTTAAGGGCACATACCCAATAGTGAGATAGAGCTGGTGTATGTTACTTTTTGTGATTACATGAAAGATTTTACGTGAAAACATTGTGTGGCACTCCGATTTCCCTGAGAAGAGACGTACATGAAGGCCTCTTGACATAATGTGCTCATTTTGAGGAAGTGGGTCTATTGTAGTATTTTCCTTTGCCAGGGCAGTCCAAAATTGTGAGGTTCACCAATGCCCCTGGATACAGACGTGCATGAGGGCCTGTAAACCTGAAGTGCCCATTGTAAGGAAGTGGGTCTATAGTAGTATAGCCCTTTGCCAGGGCAGCCAAAAATTGTGAGGTTCACCAATGCCCCGGGATACAGACGTGCATGAGGGCCTGTAAACCTGAAGTACCCATTGTAAGGAAGTGGGTCTATTGTAGTATAGCCCTTTGCCAGGGCAGCCAAAAATTGGGAGGCTCCACATTGTCCCTGGATAGAGACGTGCATGAGGGCCTCAAAACATTGTTCCCATTGCAAAGGAGCTGGTCTCCTGTCGTTGTAATGCCCATTCTGAAAGAATGGGCAAAAAAATTTACCGCTGGGGGTATACATGAAACAACGGCCTAACTTTTGTAACGGTCATCATGGTGGCGCATGAGGAGAAGGAGGAGCAGTCCAGCGATTAGCCAAATAATAATAATAATTTATTCATTTATATAGTGCTATTAATTCCATAGCACTTTACATACATGAGTAATGCTGTCTCTCTTGGAGCTCACAATCTAAACATCCTATCAGTATGTCTTTACAATGTGGGAGGAAACCGGAGTGCCCGGAGGAAACCCACGCAAGCACGGGGAGAACATACAAACTCCTTGCAGATGTTGTCCTTAGTGTCCTTGGTGGGAATTGAACCCAGGACTTCAAGACCCCAGTGCTGCAAAGGCTACAGTGCTAACCACTTGAGCCACCGTGCTGCCCCCAAAGCCAAAGTCCAGAAGTGTGTACCCATGAGTGAGTGGAGGTACATGGCAAATTCCCGTTACAAAATTAAAATTCCGCTCTAATTTGCTGGTCGTGTGGTGAAGTCTGACCCAATCCAACCCTTGTTCATCTTGATCAGAGTCAGTCTGTCAGCATTTTCAGTTGACAGGCAGGTGCGTTTATCAGTAATGATTCCACCTGCGGCACTAAAAACACGCTCTGACAAAACGCTAGCGACAGGGCAGGCCAGGACTTCCAAGGCGTAGAGGACCAATTCATGCCACGTGTCCAGCTTGGATACCCAATAATTGTAAGGCACAGAGGAATGTCGGAGTACAGTTGTTCGATCTGCAAGGTACTCCTTCAGCATCTGGGCAAACTTACCATTTCTTGTGGCACTATCCCGCACCTCAGGACTGTGGTACGGCTGAGAAAACTGTCCCACATCTTAAAGACTGTTCCCCTACCTCAGGCGGATTGGACTTGTGCCCCTCTCGGCCGTACACCTTGGTTGTCCACCGATTCCTGCCCTATGCCGCTAGCATTTTGTGAAGGGAATGCTTTGCCTACTTCCGCGACTATGGCCTTCTGGAACTGCTGCATTTTGGCTGACCTCTCCGCCTCAGGAATAAGAGACATAAAGTTCTCCTTGTAGCGTGGGTCTAACAGTGTTACCAACCAGTAATGATTGTCGGCCAAGATGTACTTAACGCGAGGGTCACGAGCCATGAAGTCAGCCATGTGCGCCAGACTCTTAACAGCCATCACTTCAGTGTCCTGACCAACACGATGACTGAACATGCTGTCCTCCTCCTCCTCATCTCACCTGTCCTCTGGCCAGCCACGTTGAACCGAGGGTATGACTGGTGTGCATGTCATATCCTCAATTTGGCCGGAGAGTTGCTCCATGTCTTCATCCTCCTTCTCGTCTTAGTCCTCCACTGCACGTTGTGATGAGATGAGTCTGGGCTGTGTGTTATCACCCACACCCACTACTGTTTCTTGCTCCAACTCATCGCGCTCTGCCTGCAATGCATCATGTTTGTTTTTGAGCAGAGACCGTTTTAGAAGGCAGAGAAGCGGTATGGTGACGCTAATAATGGCGTCATCGCCGCTCACCATCTTGGTGGAGTCCTCAAAGTTTTGGAGTACGGTACATAGGTCGGACATCCATCTCCACTCCTCAGGTGTTATGTGTGGAGTTTGACCCATTTCCCGACGGCTTAGGTGATGCAGGTGCTCAACAACTGCCCTCTTCTGCTCACAAATCCAGACCAACATGTGCAGAGTTGAATTCGAACGCGTGGGGACATCACACACCAGTCTGTGAGCGGAAGCTGCAAACGCCGCTGAAAGCCGGCAAGGCCGGCTGAAGCAGTAGGTGACTTTCGAAAATGTGCAGACAGGTGGCAAACTTTTACGAGCAGATCAGAAAGCTCTGGGTATGATTTTAGAAACCGCTGAACCACGAGGTTGAGCACACGGGCCACGCATGGAACATGTGTCAGCTGGCCTCGCCTCAAATCCGCCACCAGGTTCCGGCCATTGTCGCACACGACCTTTCCTGGCTTTAGGTTCAGAGGTGTGAGCCAGTGATCTGCCTGCTGTTTCAGAGCTGTCCACACCTCTTCTGCATTGTGGGGTTTGTCACCTATGCATATTAGCTTCAGCACAGCCTGTTGCCGCTTCGCCGAGGCAGTGCTGCAGTGCTTTCCAGCTTGGGACTTGTTTGGAGGGTAAAGTGGATGAGGATGCGCTGGAGGAGGAGGCTGAGGAGCATGACATTTCGGAGCTGTAGAGTGTTGGTGAAACCCTGACTGAGGTAGGGCCTGCAATCCTTCGTGTGGGAAGGACGTGTTCCGTCCCTCGCTGAGACTGGGTCCCAGCTTCCACAATATTAACCCAGTGTGCCGTCAACGAGATGTACCAGCCTTGCCCACACTTGTCCACGTGTCTGTGGTTAGGTGGACTTTGGCTGAAACAGCGTTGTTCAGGGCACGTGTGATGTTTTGTGACACGTGGTTATGTAATGAGGGGACGGCACACCGGGAGAAATAGTGGCGGCTGGGGACTGAGTAACATGGGACAGCTGCCGCCATCAGGTCACGGAATGCTTCCGTCTCCACCAGCCTAAAACGCAACATTTCCAGCGCAAGCAGTCGCGAAATGTTAGCATTTAGAACTGTGGTATGTTGGGCGTTGGCAGGGTATTTGCACCTGCGTTCAAAAGTTTCGTGCATGGATAACTGAACGCTGCGCTGGGACAAGGACGTGCTTGATGATGGTGTTATTTCTGCGTGGGCAACTACAGGTGCAGGGCAGGAGGCTGTTCGCATGCAGCATGGACAGGGGATTGGCTCGCACGCACAACACGAGAAGACGTAGCAGTGACATCAGCAAGCACTGCTCCTCGACCGTGTTGTACATCCCACAAAGTCGGGTGCTTGGCTAACATGTGCCTGATCAGGCTGGTGGTGGTCAGGCTGCTAGTTTTGGTACCCCTGCTGATGCTGGCATGGCAGGTGTTGCAAATGGCCTTTTTTCTGGAGCCAACTTAAAAAACTGCCAGACTCGGGAAGACCTAACATTTGTACAGGCACCTTGTGTCGTGTTGTTGTTCCGGGGAACGGTTGCCTGACTTCTGCCTGGGGCCCACCCTGCTTCTTACTGCCTGTTATAATGCTATGCCTCCCTCCCCCTGTGCACTGCTGTCCTCGCTCTGCATCTCCTCCTGCCAGGTTAGGTCAGTTACTGGATCATCTACCACGTCGTCTTCCTCTTCCGCACCCTGCTCCTCCTCCTGACTTCCTGGCAATCGTATTTTATCATCATCCACTAGTGATGGGCGATTCCTAAACTACTCGGAATCGCTAGACTCCGACGAGTCTGAGTCCACGGCTCGCTACTCGTTGCGAGTCTAGCGATTCCAATGTTAATGAATGGGGAGGCGAGTATTGCAGCGATTCCTCTGCTGCCGGACCCTATAAGGGGTCTGGCAGCAGAGGAAAAACCTGCAAATCCCCATGTTATTCTTTTAAAGCCAGCGGCAAAAAGCCGCTGGCTTTTAAAGAATAGTAAAAAAAATAATAAAGGATTGAACCGGGGGAGGGTTAGGGGGGTTGAGGGGGGGTGGGGGGAGGGTGGAGAGGGTGGGGGTGCACCGGACTGGCCGGCTACTTACTGCTGCCTCCGCCGGCGCCCCGTCTCTCTGCTGCTCTTTCCGGATATTCCCGAACACTGACAGAAGCAGTGAATAAATTAACTTCCGTCACTGCTCGGGAATCTCCAGAACAGAGCGAGTCTGGCTGACAGCAGAGTTCAGCTCAGGTCATAATGACCTGAGCTGAACCCTGACTGTTTAGTCAGTTCTCAGCTCTGCTACGTCCCTGTCTGTCTAAGCACAGACAGGGATGTAGTAGAGCTGAGATTGCGTTTTGGACTACGTCGGACGGAAGAGGATTTTTTTAATTAAAGATGGAGTCCCTAATGTCTTTTTTTTTTTATTTCTAATAAAAAAAAATTTCTCTGTGTTGTGTTTTTTTTAAAACAATTTAATAGAAATTCATGGCGTCATGTCTAATATTGGCGTGACTGCCATAAATTTCAGGCTTAGGGCCAGCTGATAATACAAAGCTGGCCCTAACCTCTTTATTACCCAGTGAGCCACTGCCACCAGGGCCACTGGAAGAGCGGGGTTCAGCGCCAGAGAATGGCGCTTCAATGAACGCGCCATCTTCTGGGGCGGCTGCGGGCTGCAATTTGCAGCGGGGGGTGCCCAGAAACCTTGGGCCTCCCTGCGCTGCGGATTCCAGCCCCCAGCTGCTTATCTGTACCTGGCTAGACATAGAAATTGCGTGGAGTCCCACGCATTTTTTTTTTAATTATTTCATGAAATTCATGAAATAATAAAAAAAAAGGGCTCCCATATATTCTTGTGTCTGGCCAGGTACAAATAGGTGTACAAATAGGTTATTTCTAAGGGCGTATGTGTATTCGTATGTGTTGTGACATGCTATTTTCTCTATTGTGTTTTCCACCGTAGGGGGAATAGGGTCCCTCCAGAGTGCAGCAATGTTACTTTTAGCTGTGAGTAGAATTTGCGTAATGATAGGTCTATGTTTATGAGGGATGGATTCTAGGCCAACAAGGAGAAGTACTAGTTCAGAAGATAGGTGTAATTTCAAGCCAGTGATGCTATTAATTAGAGCCTCAACTCTGTCCCAGAAGCATTTGAGAACTCTACAGCTCCAAAAAATGTGAGTCAAGCTACCAATAGCATTACAATTCCTCCAGCAGAGGGGGGAGTTGGAGTTTTGAATTTGATGAAGTTTAAGAGGGGTATAATACCAGCGTGTGTAAATCTTATAGTGGGTAGCCTGATTTATCTATACATTATAGGTTGGGGAACATCTTAAACTTTTTAAATTTGTTTTATTTTTAATTTATGAAATAAACATATCATAACTAACAATGTGGGAGCTGCTAGCGCCACTAGTCCAACACTATCGTCACTAGCCATCCAGGCAGTATTGCTATCAAATGCCTCCTTTCCCTCTGATAAGTATATTATATTAATAATAATAATATTTATTCATTTATATAGCGCTATTGATTCCATTGCACTTTAACCCCTTCCCCACCAGGCGACTTTCCTTTTCCGTTTTCATTTTTCTTCCCTCTCTTCCAAGAACCATAAATAACTTTTTTAATTTTCCATCAATGTCAATATAGCCTTATGAGGGTTTATTTTTTGTGAGACAAGTTGTACTTGTGTATGACATCAATCATTCTGCCACATACTGGAAAATGGGAAAAAAATCCTAGTGCAATGAAATTGCAAAAAGATCACAATTCCACAATGGTTCTAGTTTTGACACCGCGCCATCCATTTTCCTCCAAAGTTTTTTGAAGGAAAAGTGCATTTTATAATCCCAAAAATGCCAAAGATGAAGAGGAATGAGCTCATTCTTCTTCATCACTGGCATTTAAGTATTATCTTATACTTGGAATGCAGCGGCTATCTCACGATCTAATTAGATCACAGGCTTTTAGTGGTGGTTGTGTCCTACACAACCACATCAGGTGAGCACCACATTGTCAATCTATTGTACTGTGTTTTGCGGAGAAAACCTGATTGAGCTTTATTTGTACATATATTTCTCATAGTGCAATGCAAAAATATGTGGAAAACATAATTAAGAAGTACAGAAAGTGAAAAGCGATGGATATTGTAAGGAGTGGAACTAATTCAATAAATACATAGTTACTGTACAGAAACAAAACATTAAATCACAATTTATTCATATCATATTCACAGCATCTATACATTATAAGTAGAGATGGGCAAACCCACAGATGTTCAGATTCGGTGGCTCTGGCCAGACTTGCTTTAAAGTCCAGGTTCGGGACTGGAAAGGAACTTGAGCCCGACCCCCAAACCTGAAATTTACAGTTACAAAATGGTGGTTAGGGGTGCTGGGGGCTGAAAAAAGAAGCAAAATGGGGATTAAAGTGGAAGCATTATACTTACCAGGCACACCACTTCTGGGTCCCGCTCATTAACTTCCTGATTATTCACTGCAACACTCCAACAGCCAATCACAGACACCCATTCTCTGTGACAGCATCTGTGATTGGGTGTTGCATCCCCACCTACTGTGCCTATATCTGTAATTGATTGGTAAAGAACCTGCCACCTTTATGGGTGTAAAAATAAATAATTAAAAACTGTTTATGTAGGATTCCCCTGTATTTTTTGTATTTTTGATTATCAGCACAGATAATGCAGCCAGCTATGGGCTGCCACCCCCAGGCTGCCTAGTTTTACCTTGGCTGGCAATCAGTAATGCAGTGGAGGCCTTTTTTTCCTTTTTTTTATTATTTAAATAAATATTTTAAAAAAGTGCATGGGCTCCATCCTATTTTTGATTGCCAGCCAAAGTGAAAACCAGGCAGCTGGGGGCTGGTACTCTCAATGTGGTGAGGCCCACAGTTACATAATAGCAGCCTGCAGCCACCCCAGGAATTGGCGCAGTCATTAGAATTGCCAATTCCTGGTCCTTCACTCGGCACTTCCCAATGCCCTGGTGTGGTAGCATAAGGTGAAAGAAAGAGTTAATAACAGATGAGCATTGGCAGCTCTTAAGCCCAGATTGATATTGTTCAGGCATCTATGAGACGCACACGTTATTAATTGTATAAGTAAATAGTTGAAAAACACAGACACATATCCTTTATTCGAAATAAGACTTACAGACAAACCTCATTTTCCTATTTACTAACCCCAAATATAAAAAAAGGAAAATTCCGGATAAAACTTGTGATGCATTGGAAAAGTCTATATTCACTATATAGGAGTGGCGACCCGCAACGAGTGCGTCACAGGAAGTATTGCATCCCTGACTGAAGATGTAATATCTTCCGTCTCGGTGATGACATGGTTAAACACAGAGCTCCATACACCACATGCACCACTTAGAATAGAGGGCCAATCAGGTCCTGGTGGGAGGAGTGTAGGTGCAGTATGTGTGGGTAAAGTAGGAGAAGAGGATTCGTCAGGAGAGAAACGTAGGAGAAGCAGGGTGCTGCACAGTGCCGTGCAGCCCTGAAAACCACTTACCGGCTGGCACCATTAAGCGGTGACCCAGATCGGAACCCGGGCAACTACCGAAAGGGCTCAAAAATACCCGTGCTCAAAAACCACCGGATTACTGGTTCCGAGGCGAGCAGACGTCCACCGCCGCTCAGCAAACCAGGGTGAAGGATCCGCTTCCTAGGAGGCACCTCACCACCGCCGCAACTTAGTTGTCTTGCCAGCAGGGACTCGCCACTGGGACACAGGACCTTACAGCCTAATTCAGCTAGGTACCACTCAGAAGTCTCCCAAGTACCCTGACCTGGTACACTAAGGCAACACCGGCAACCAACACAGACAAGTTAGGGAAAGGAGGAACACCGCGGAGCTCTGAACTAACACCAGTCATCGCTGGGACCACCTGGTCCGTTACCCAAGACTGTATACCCTGTACCACACTAACGGTTACAGTAAAGACCCGTTACAGAGGAAGCTGGTGTCTGTGCTTTTCTTCAGTTCTACTATTAACTCTGAATTTACAGCAACAACTGAGCTGCCGTATTACACAAGTCCAGCCTCTGGCCCCGGGGACCCCGGCTCATCCTGTGGGGAGCATCCCATCTAGCTGCCGCACATCCCCCGCAGGCCCAGGCAGCGCATTCACCAGAATCCCACAGGTGGCGTCACGACAAACAAGAATCTTCCCCATCCGTTCATCCCCTATTCATCTGACCACCGGGCCCCACAGCCTCAGGCGCGGAACCGTGACAAGTGCTGCATCGCCTGAGACGTGAGCATCCGGCAATGGTGAGTCATAGGATTCTGATGTTTTTACTACGATAGTGCCTGAAACACGTAGCCCATGTTAATACCCTCCTCCCTCATGTCTTCTCCTGTATTTGAGATATACATTTTGTATTCAATAAAGCACAAGTTTTATCTGGAAGCTGGAATTTTCCTTTTTTTCTGTGGCTACACATCTGGTCAGGCATTACATAATTCTGTGCATGCTGGAGCTAACAAGTGAAGAAGCAGGTGAGCTGGTGTAACGCAAGTCACTACAGTAATGACTAGTCTCAGAGGTGAAGAAACAGACTGCATAGTGGATAGTATACAGTTCTGGCCAAAAGTATTGACACCCCTGCAATTCTGTCAGATAATACTCAGTTTCTTCCTGAAAATGATTGCAATCACAAATTCTTTGGTATTGTTATCTTCATTTAATTTGTCTTCAATGAAAAAGCACAAAAGAGAATGAAGCAAAAAGCAAAACATTGATCATTTCACACAAAACTCCAAAAATGGGCCAGACAAAAGTAATTGCACCCTCAGCCTAATACTTGGTTTCACAACCTTTAGCAAAAATTACTGTGATCAACCGCTTTTGGTAACCATCAATGATTTTCTTACAATGCTCTGCTGGAATTTTAGACCATTCTTCTTTGGCAAACTGCTCCAGGTCCCTCATATTTGAAGGGTGCCTTCTCCAAACTGCCATTTTTAGATCTCTTCACAGGTGTTCTATGGGATTCAGGTCTGGACTCATTGCTGGCCACCTTAGAAGTCTCCAGTGCTTTCTCTCAAACCATTTTCTAGTGCTTTTTGAAGTGTGCTTTGGGTCATTGTCCTGCTGGAAGACCCATGACCTCTGAGGGAGACCCAGCTTTCTCACACTGGGCCCTACATTATGCTGCAAAATTTGTTGATAGTCTTCAAACATCATAATGCCATGCACACAGTCAAGCAGTCCAGTGCTAGAGGCAGCAAAGCAGCCCCAAAACATCAGGGAACCTCCGCCATGTTTGACTGTAGGGACCGTGTTCTTTTCTTTGAATGCCTCTTTTTTTCTCCTGTAAATTCTATGTTGATGCCTTTGCCCAAAAAGCTCTACTTTTGTCTCATCTGACCAGAGAACATTCTTCCAAAACGTTTTTGGCTTTCTCTTGTACGTTTTGGCAAACTACAGCCTGGCTTTTTTATGTCTCGAGGTAAGAAGTGGGGTCTTCCTGGGTCTCCTAGCATACAGTCCCTTTTCATTCAGACGCCGACGGATAGTGCGGGTTGACACTGTTGTACCCTCGGACTGCAGGGCAGCTTGAACTTGTTTGGATGTTAGTCAAGGTTCTTTATCCACCATCCGCACAATCTTGCGTTGAAATCTCTCGTCAATTTTTCTTTTTTGTCCACAACTAGGGAAGTTAGCCACAGTGCCATGTGCTTTAAACTTCTTGATGACACTGAGCATAGTAGACACAGGAACATTCAGGTCTTTGGAGATGGACTTGTAGCCTTGAGATTGCTCATGCTTCCTCACAATTTGGTTTTTCAAGTCCTCAGACAGTTCTTTGGTCTTCTTTCTTTTCTCCATGCTCAAGGACACAGGACAGAGCTTGAGTCAACTTTAAACCATGTCAACGGGCTGCAAGTGTGATTTAGTTATTGCCAACACCTGTTAGGTCCACAGGTAAGTTACAGGTGCTGTTAATTACACAAATTAGAGAAGCATCACATGATTTTTCTAACAGTGCCAATACTTTTGTCCACCCTTTTTTATGTTTTGTGTGGAATTATATCCAATTTGGCTTTAGGACAATTCTTTTTGTGTTTTTTCATTGAAGACAAATTGAATGAAGATAATAATACCAAAGAATTTGTGATTGCAATCATTTTCAGGAAGAAACTGAGTATTATCTGACAAAATTGCCGGGGTGTCAATACTTTTGGCTACAACTGTATATAATAATATAAGTAATAATAATGTAAGTAAAAGGAGATCAGACGATCCGAGGTCAGGTCCAGGAAATGGCGCAGTAACAACAAAGGGTAGTCAGAGACAAAGTTCAATTGTAGCCAAAGTCAGGAAAACCAGAGAGATAATACAGAATACAGGGAGCAGGCAAAATAGTGCTCAGGTCAAAGGCAAATGGTCAAAGTCAAGGTAAGAGAATAAAGTCAGGCTGGGTCAGGGACAGAGCACAGAGGGATCAGACCTACACAGGCAAAAGCAAGTGAACGATTGACACTGAATGCAGGAGCTAGCATTCTTATTTGGAGGCCTAATTAAGGGAAGTGAAGAGAAGTGATTGCAACACAGACCCAGCACAGACTAACAGCTTCCACAACAATAGTAACAGACAAGGGCAAAGTGGAGATTGTGACAGCTGGCTCCTCTTTATTTATCTTTACATTGTTAAACCCAAACATACCTCCTAACAATAATCTACAGTGATGTGTAGTGAAGCTTCTCAGCTCTGCTACATGTGATGAGCAGAGACATTTAGTGTCTGCTCACCACAGCAACACTCTCAGACCTGACCCACCACTCTGATGTCACACAGCTGCGGCTCAGACTGAGAGTGCTGTTGTGGTGAGCAGACACTAAATGTGTCCACTCACCACATGCAGCAGAGTTGTGAAGCTTCACTAGGCATTGCTGTGGATTATCATGAGAGGGCATGTTTGGGGTTAATAAATGGAAATATTAGGGATGACTGGGTGTCTTATTAAGGGATTTTTCAGTGTCTGTGTCATTTAACTATTTACTTATACGAGTCATATAGTATGGGTCTTATAAAAGCTTGAACATTATCAATCTGGGTTTAATGACAGCTGTCAACACTCAGCTGCCATTAACCCATTCTATCACTACGATACTAACGCACCAGGCGTTTGGGAAGAGCTTGGTAAAGTGCAATCAAAAGTAGTATATGAAAAAACGAACTGGCACATTTTTCCCCTAATATGGAACTTAGTGTTTGCCACATGGGATTTTTATCTATAAGCATAAATTGTGCATGTAAATATATCATGATGTGTATTTCAGTTGTTTAATTCCACCTCTGTTCCACCATTTCAGAAGGACATATATATATACTCCAAAGTGGGGAGGAAGTTTGTAATGTAAGGTATCCCTTCGTATTTTACGGTAGAAGATTATACACAGCCTTGAAAAGAAAAAAGAAAAATGAGTATTAATAGCAACATTAAAAATCAGAATAAATTATGAAAAATAACACCATAAAATGAGTTGCCTGCCCCCACATCCACTCACTCCAGCCCTATTATTCACCATCAATCGATCTATGATGTGGCTTTTGGGGAATTAATGTGATGATTTTATTTGAAATGTCTTGGGGTTCAGGTATGTTTTGAGGAGTCTCATTCTTCTTCTGCTGCTCCTATGGATAGGACATAGTCTCTGACTCTTCTGCAAAACTCTTTAGATGTCAGGCCAATACAGTATACTTTAGGGCCACGAAGCACAGTATATTACATCTATTGCGTGGAAACAAATCATATGGGCAATCCTGAATTTCTTTTTTTCCTGTTGAATCATTACTGTTTTGAAGCATTGGTTCCTTCCAGAAAAAATATCTGTTGCTATGTATTTATATGTGTGCTCAGTTTCTCTCCTACACATAAACATACTTATAAATCGCACTGATGGTTTCATTTGCCCTACTGTGTCTGATGGTTTGTTTTTTCAGATCATGAGCAGATTCAGATGTAAATGAATACATTCAATGTACAGATCTGCTAATAAATGTTATATTGGGTTAGACGTAAGTGGAATAAGATTTACCAAGCTGTTTATTCCCTGGGGAGTCTGCTATGGTTAAAGACTTTTTATTAGCTGTTTTACATATTTAGCCGTGTTTGGATTATTAATTTGTATAATTACTTTTATTTTGTATGTGATCAGTACGACAACCCATTGCTATGAACAGTCACACGCGTCTTACGACCATCTGGTACAATTATGGGAAAATAGAATGCAAAACATACATGTAATTACTCTAAACTTCAGTTATTTGCATGTCTGTAGGGCACGGTGGCTCATTTGTTGGGTATTGTGCTGCAAGAAAAAGGAAATATCTAACCTGGCGAAGAGCTGAATACATCTAATTGTGGTTGTATGACATTGCTGTATGTAATCTAACATTGATATTGATTGTTTATAGAGAAGGATATTTTGTCTCTGGGTGTGAACTCCTGAGAGACACTAACACCGGGATACACAATCTCTTTTAGCAAGGCGCAAAATTGCAGCAATTATGGTGCGAACATTATGCCTTTCAGAAGCTGAAGTTTTTCCATGCCTGTGGCATTTAGCAATTGTAATCACAAAGTAATATAACCAGGGTTAATAAGTTACTTCTAGAGGAAGTTAGTTCCCATAATGGCAGCAATTTCTCTGCACTAAATGCCAGTCTTGAGCTCTGAATATGATGAAAAGGAAATGGTAACATTTGGCAAGTAGAGCTGTGTTGCTTGGTAGCTAAGCCATGGAAGATGGGTGGGGGGTGGTCTTCCCCGAGGTTCAACTGTCTAAGACTGTAGAAATGGTGCCTCTGTCTTCGGCATGCAGTAAGCCACTGAATTGCATCATGGTATAGGAAATTACAGCCGACTGCTATTAAAACAAATGATGATTTCACTAAGTCAGCCTGAAATAGAGTCAATGATTTCAATAGAAAAGAATGCAATTAAGGAATTTGCTAACATTTATTGGAATGATGAATAATGTGCAAGGTCCCGGTATCCACAGAGCTCATACGGATCTCAGGAAGAAATATGAAATTTGATATTCCAGTAGGCCCCAAAGACTGCAGCCATGGATGCCTCTGATGATAATCAGAACCTCTGTGACACTTATAGAGGCACAGCAAGAGGTGTAGGGGAGAATGTAACTCTGCATAACAATACATATTTATAGACTATTCATGCTCTTTAGAGAGCTGAATGACAGCCCTTATGGCCATGGTAATCACTGACTTTAATAGTTGCCACCTTTGGAATTCAGAATCTGTCTAAAGACATGTGAAAGGCATCATATTGGAGGAATGGACATTGATGAGATAAAAAATAATTTATGTTGTAGGAAATCTTATGAATGTAATTCAGTCTACAACCTAGACATAATAATGTATAGGGCAATAATAGATTCCCATTAACAACAGAAAATATCTCATGCACATTTGTTTCCAAAGGATTATAGAGGGTTTCTATAATAACGTAGATAAAAAAATATGTTTTAATGTGACTATGCTCTATAGAAAGCAGCAGAGAAACTCCTCATCTCTAGACTTGTATAACAAAGCAAAAGAAGTTGATTTAGAGAGAAGGCTGGAAGACAAGGGGTTAATAACACCTGCATATTAAACACATATTTCCCAGCAAGGCAACTTTTTTCTCCCCTTTTTCCAAGAGCTATGACTCTTTTATTTTTGATCCTCCATGGTCATTAAAGGGAACCAACCACCCCCAATGACCCCCCCAGACTATTAATATGGCTCCCTACACCCAGCACATACATGTGCTGCAATGTTTTTTGCTAAAATAACTGCTTTTTAAAAGTGAAGATAATGCTTTATAAAGTATTTAACGAAGGGACGGGTGGGCGTTACTTAGCTGTGGCTAAAGCCAGGTTACAGCTGCCACTCATCCTCCTCTCTCCCCTCGCAGCAGTAACGGCCAGCCCTTTCTTGTCGTCACAGCCTGGTGCACGGGCTCACATGCCCGTGCACACGTCATCAGCTACAGCCAGGTAGCGAGCGCGCGCTCTGACTTCCTGCGCTCGGCTGTGGAAGTCAGAGCGCGCGCTCGCTACCCGGCTGTAGCTGATGACGTGTGCACGGGCATGCGAGCCCGTGCACCAGGCTGTGACGACAAGAAAGGGCTGGCCGTTACTGCTGCGAGGGGACACAGGATGATGAGTGGCAGCTGCAACCCGGCTTTAGCCACAGCTAAGTAACGCCCACCCGTCCCTTCGTTAAATACTTTATAAAGCATTATCTTCACTTTTAAAAAGCAGTTTTTTTAGCAAAAAACATTGCAGCACATGTATGTGCTGGGTGTAGGGAGCCATATTAATAGTCCGGGGGGGTCATTGGGGGTGGTTGGTTCCCTTTAAATGGCTTATTATTTTGTGTGACAAGTTGTAGTATTGAAAAGGATCATTCATTTACCCTTTAAAGGGTACCTGACAGCTGGTACATGTACACTCACCTTGAGTGCTAGATCTCTCTCTATACACGCAAGCAGAGGAACACCACGCTCTCCAGGACAGTGGGTGGAAAGAAGCTGCTGAGAACCAGTCTCCCATACCGCTTGGTCTCCAGTGGCCATTAAACTGCAGCGTTTATACTCACATGGTTGAAATCATACAGACAGTATTTGGTAAATGCTGCCCAATCTGCTGTAGGGCCCGTTTAAAAAATCTGAAAAAAATTCTTGTGGTTTGTACATTTAAGAGACTGTCTTCCCCTTTTTGGGCTGTGCATGGTGTTAATATAGTTTTCTATGGACCGGTGCAACATGGTCAGGCTGTTCTCCTGTTTATTGAGGTCTGCTGACACTTGGACAATAGAGTCTTAGTGGGCCCCTTTAAAACATACTACAATTTATGATTATAATATAGAGGCTACAGGCTGTCTATATAATATAGAGGCTGTGGGCTGTATATCTATATATAATATAGAGGCTGTGGGCTGTATATCTATATATATAAAGTTGAGTGTATGTGTGTATCTATGTGTGTGTATGTATTATAGCTCTGCCCCCTCCCCATAGCCCCGCCCCACTGCACAGCCCCATCCTGGGACTAAGTACAGGGGCATGGCTGTGAGGGGCGGGCTACTGGGAGGGGCATAGCTATGTGGATGGGGTGGCCTACCGGAGGGCATGGGGCTACAGGGAAGGGCAGAGCTATGACCATATATGGGCATGATGCCCAGGCTCTATAGCTATATATAATATAGGGGCTGCTGGCTGTATGTATATAATATAGAGGCTCTAGGCTGCGTATATATAATATAAAGGCTACAGGCTGTATATATACAATATACAGTTGTGGCCAAAATTATTGACACCCCTGCAATTATGTCAGATAATACTCAGTTTTTTCCTGAAAATGACAAATTCTTTGGTATTATTATCTTCATTTAATTTGTCTTCAATGAAAAAACACAAAAGAGAATGAAGCAAAAAGCAAAACATTGATCATTTCACACAAAACTCCAAAAATGGGTCAGACAAAAGTATTGGCACTGTTAGAAAAATCATGTGATGCTTCTCTAATTTGTGTAATTAACAGCACCTGTAACTTACCTGTGGCACCTAACAGGTGTTGGCAATAACTAAATCACACTTCACAGGTGTTCTATGGGATTCAAGTCTGGACCTATTGGTGGCCACCTTAGAAATCTCCAGTGCTTTCTCTCAAACCATTTTCTAGTGCTTTTTGAAGTGTGTTTTGGGTCATTGTCCTGCTGAAAGACTCATGACCTCTGAGGGAGACCCAGCTTTCTCACACTGGGCCCTACAGTATGCTGCAAAATTTGTTGGTAGTCTTCAGACTTCATAATCCCATGCACACTGTCAAGCAGTCCAGTGACAGAGGCAGAAAAGTAACCCCAAAACATCAGGGAACCTCCGCTATGTTTGACTGTAGGGACTGTGTTCTTTTCTTTGAATGCCTCTTTTTTTCTCCTGTAAACTCTATGTTGATGCCTTTGCCCAAAAAGCTCTACTTTTGTCTCATCTGACCAGAGAACATTCTTCCAAAATGTTTTAGGCTTTCTCAGGTAAGTTTTGGCAAACTCCAGGCTGGCATTTTTATGTCTCGGGGTAAGAAGTGGGGTCTTCCTGGGTATCCTACCATACAGTCCCTTTTCATTCAGACACCGACTGATAGTACGGGTTGATACTGTTGTACCCTCGGACAGCAGGGCAGCTTGAACTTGTTTGGATGTTAGTCAAGGTTCTTTATCCACCATCCGCACAATCTTGCGTTGAAATCTCTCGTCAATTTTTCTTTTCCGTCCACATCTAGGGAGGTTAGCCACAGTGCCATGGGCTTTAAACGTCTTGATGACACTGCGCACGGTAGATACAGGAACATTCAGGTCTTTGGAGATGGACTTGTAGCCTTGAGATTGCTCATGCTTCCTCACAATTTGGTTTCTCAGGTCCTCAGACAGTTCTTTGAGCATAGAGAAAAGAAAGAAGACCAATGTGGTACACACAAGGACACAGGACAGAGGTTGAGTCAACTTTAATCCATGTCAACTGGCTGCAAGTGTGATTTAGTTATTGCCAACACCTGTTAGGTGCCACAGGTAAGTTACAGGTGCTGTTAATTACACAAATTAGAGAAGCATCACATGATTTTTCTAACAGTACCAATACTTTTGTCCACCCCCTTTTTTATTTTGGTGTGGAATTATATCCAATTTGGCTTTAGGACAATTCTTTTTGTGTTTTTTCATTGATGACAAATTAAATGAAGATAATAATACCAAAGAATTTGTGATTGCAATCATTTTCAGGAAGAAACTGAGTATTATCTGACAGAATTGCAGGGGTGTCAATACTTTTGGCCACAAATGTATAAGCTGCGGGCTGTGTATATATATATATATAGAATGTAGAGACTGCTGGCTGTATATATATTATTATTCTTCATTATTATACTGCCATCTATCCCATGACGCTTTACATGTTAAAAGGGCATACATAGACAAGTACAATAAACATGAGCAATACAAGGCACACACAAATACAGAAGGAGAGTGGACCCTGCTCGCGAGGGATCATAGTCTACAAGGGATGGGTGAGGATACACTAGGAGAAGGTTGAGCTGGTTGTGCAGCGGTTCAGTAGACTGAGGATCACTGAAGCTTGTAGGCTTGTCAAAAGAGGTGGGTCTTCAGGTTCCTTTTGAAGGTTTCCACAGTGGGTAAGAGAATCTGATGTGATGGGGTAGAGAGTTCCAGAGTATGAGGGAAGCACAGGAGAAATCTTTTATGTGGGTATGGGAAGAAGAGATAAAGGGGCAGTAGAGAAGGAGATCTTGAGAGGATCAAAGGTTGTGTGTGGATAAGTACCGGGAGACCATATCACAGATGTATGGAGGAGACAGTTTGTGGATGGCTTTGTATGTCATAGTTAGGGTTTTGAACTGGAGCCTCTGGACAATAGGAAGCTATTGAAGGGATTGGCAGAGAGGAGAGTCTGTGGAATAGCAGGGCAACAGGTGGATTAGTCGGGCAACAGGTGGATTAGTCGGGCAGCAGAGTTTAGGATAGATTGAAGTGGTGCAGGAGTGCTAGAGGGGAGGCCAGAAAGTATGAGGTTGCAATAGTCGAGACAGGAGATGATTAGGCCATGCACGAGTGTTTCTTGGTCAAGGAATGTACGGATCCGGGAAATATTTTTGAGTTAGAGGTGGCAATTGCTTGGATATGTGGCTTGAAAAAGAGGGCAGAGTTGAGGGTCACTACGAGGCACCAAGCATGCAGGACTGGGGAAAGTGAGCATTGACTTTGATGGATAGGTCTGGTGGAGGGGTAAAGTGAGATGGGGGAAAGATGATGAATTCTGTTTTGTCCATGTAGAAAGCGAGCAGAAAAGAAAGATGAAATAGCGGACACACATTGTGGGATTTTGGTTAGTAAGGAGGTGATGTCAGGTTCTGAGAGGTAGATCTGCGTGTCATCAGCGTAGAGATGATACTGAAGACCATGGGATTTTTATGAGCTGTCCCTGGCCGAAGGTGTAGGTGGAGAAGAGTAGGGGTCCTAGAACTGAGCCTTGGGGAACACCGACAGACAGGGAGAGGTGAGGAGGTGGTGTGGAAGAGAGAGACACTGAATGTCCGGTCTGTTACATATGACGAGATCCAGGATAGGGCCAAGTGTGTGATGCCAAGAAATGAGAGAATTTGTAACTAATGGGAATGGTCCACAGAGTCAAAGGCAGAAGACAGGTCTAGGAGGAGGAAGACAGAATAGTGTTGCTTGCTCTTGGCGGTTAGTAGGTCATTGATGAATTTAGTTAGGGCAGTTTTAGTTGAGTGATGCAGTCAGAAGCCAGATTGTATCCGATCAAAGAGGGAGCAGGAGCAGAGGTGGGAGGACAGTTCAAGATGGACATGCTGTTCCAGCAGTTTTGAGGCATATGGGAGAAGTGATATTGGGCAATAGCTAGACACAGAGGATAGGTTATGGGAGGGCTTTTTGAGGATGGGTGTGATTAAGGCATGTTTGAAGGATGATGGGAAGACACCATGTGTAAGTGAAAGGTTGAAGAGAAGTGTTAGGGTTGGGATGAAGACTATGTTGGGGTTGGAGAAGAGGTGTGACGGGAGCGGGTCAGATGTACAAGTCGTGACACAAGGGAGGTGAGCTGATCTTCTGTCATGGTGGAGAAGCTGGTTTTTGAAGAACAGGGCTGAGCAGTTTTGAGAAGGGGCATAGGGGGCAGCGGGCCAAAGCTTTCTCTGATGTTATCAATCTTCTGCTTGAAGAAATAGGCAATGTCTTCAGCAGAAATGGGAGGAGAGGGAGGAGGTGCTGGGGAACGGAGGAGAGAATTGAAAGTATTGAAAAACTGTTTAGGGTTGTGAGACAAGGAGGATATGAGAGATGAGAAGTAAATTTGTTTTGCTGAAGTGAGCGTGGACTTGAAGTTGGCGAGGGACTGTTTGTATGCGACAAAGTGCTGGGCAGAATGGGATCTCTTCCATCTCCACTCAGCTACCCTGGAGGCCTGTCACAGTTCTTTGGTCAGGCTGGTCAGCCGGGATTGCCTGTTGATTTACGAGTTTTTCTGTCCGTGAGGGGGGCGGTTAAATTGAGCACTGCTGTTATTGTTGTGGTATATAAAGTGGCAGCAGCATCTGTATATATATATATATATATATATATATATATATATATATATATATTTACTGTATATATATAATATTGAGACTGCGCGATGTTTATACATATAATATAGAGGCTGGGTACTGCATAAAGTGTTTGCAGAGCATTATACTGTACGCATAACTACAATAGACATTTAATATATACAGACATTCTGTAATACAAGACATAGTGTGGACCTGTAAATACAATATGGTGCTATGTATGAGCTTAAATCAGGAGGCAGAAGACAGACAGACATATTATACTCAAAAGCTGCAAGGGCCTCCAACACTGAAGACAGAACATTCATATGTGATCCTGGCGTGCTCAGCAGTAATTGGAAGATCTCTCTTTGTTGCGACGTCATTCTTCTTCTGGTAAGTTCCTGTTTGTACTGCACATTTCATCCTCTTTAGCACATGCGCAGTACAAACATCGCGATAACTAAGAGGAACAGAGGACAAGTCGGCAGTGTTTGATGTCACAGCAGATGTCAGATGTGGCTGGCCCCCTCTGCTGTGGCCATATTTTCACATCACATTGCTGTGGCTATGACTGGGGCCCGGTATTTCCTCATTGATTTTATCCTAGGTTTTGTCTGTTAATGGCCACATGGGCCATTTAATATACTAATAATCTTTACAAAATACAAATAGGGTTTAAAAAAAACTATATTGCCATTGTTTTTGGGTTATATTTTTACAGTGTTCATTTTGTGTTAAGTCATCTGGCAACATGATTCTTCAGGTGGGTATGATTACCACCGTACTAATAGAGTAAATTTATATAGTTTCTGTATTCTAGTGGTAAAAACAATTTTGAATAAAAAAAAAAAAAATTCAGCGTGTTACTTTTTCTACAGGTCTATAGGTTTAATTATTTTATCGATGAAACTGTTTGAGGGCTTGTTTTTTGTGTAATAATGAGCTTTACATTTTACCGGTACCATTTTGGTGCATAAGTGATATTTTGAACAATTATTGTGCCATTTTTGTAGGGTGGTGCTGTGACCAAAAAAAGTAATTTTCAACATTTATCATATAGGTTATTTATTATATATTTTGATAGACTGGTCTAATATAGATACAAATGTGATTTGTTTTTATGACATTTACTGTGTTACATTACATGTCGAGAATGGGTTAAAAGAGTTATAGACAGGTCGTAAAAAGGGTATGTTTTCTATTTCACAGAAAGCATGCTACTGTTGTTGATGAGCTCTGTCTGATATTGCAATTGTTACAACAAGCTAGAGATGAAAAGGTTAAAAAAAATGCGCTTTTATAGAAGAATCAATTGGTCGTAAGTGGCCTGGAAAAGGATTTATTTCTGCGTTTCTTCGGGATAAAATCACAGATGTAGGTACAGGTGCATCTCAATGAATTAGAATATCATCAAACAGATCAAAAAGTTAATTTATTTCAGCGATTCAATACATAAAGTGACACCCATATATTATATAGAGTCATTACAAACTTAGTAATCTATTTCAAGTGTTTATTTCTGTTAATGTTGATGATTATGGCTTACAGCCAATGAATACCCAAAGGTCATTATCTCAGAAAATTAAAGTAGGGAGGATGAAGGGCCTCAGAGATAAAATATTACCTAAATAGTTATCAGAGGCTTCACCTTGTGCGTTTCAGGACTCCCTGGCACCTTCCTCAATAAAAATCAATATCATATTGCTATGTTTTAGGGCGTTTCAGGCAGCCTTGAAATGCGTTGACTAATAAATCATTATTATATTCACCCTTTCATGTCTTGTGAAATACGGCAGCATGATTATTAATCCTTCATTCATCCTACTTTAATTGCTGAGATAATGACCTTTGGGTTTTCATTGGCTGTAAGACATAATCATCAACATTAACATAAATATACCCTTGAAATAGGTCACCCTGTAATGACTCTATATAATAGATGCATTTCACTTCATGTATTGAATTACTGAAAATATTTAACTTTTTGATGATATTCTAATTCATAAAACCTACAGTCTGGCAACCACACATAGGTTTTCATTCTGATATTCTAGTTAATTGAGATACACCTTTACATCTGTGATTTATCCTGAAGACAGAGATTTGTTCTTCGAAATCATAGAAATAAATCACTGTCCAGGCCACCTATGACTGAGTGATTATTCCATGTCAGTGTGTGTTTTTTTAACCCTTCATCTCTTACTTGCTGTATGCTTAAAGTAATTGTCTGGTTTAAAAAGCCCACGTTCAATTTTCACATTAACAATTTCTGACTTAGAAGAGAACTGGAAGACAAAGAAGCGCAAATAGGGTATTATCCGGTGGGTGAAGGGGCAAAGACACTATGTGAGGCTCACCTTGAGGGGTTGTGATAAGTCACCACTGTAATCACATATAATACATGGCTGGTGCAGCCCCACGGGGAAGCAAATGAAAAACAGTAATAAGAAAGGTTCAAATGCCACTCTACCGTGATGAAAGATAATCCAAGAATCTTTTATATTATTTGAAAATTAAATCACCATCAGAGCTTATTGGATTGTCTATTATCACGGCATCAATTTCTGACCTTGTAAGGGAGGCTCTGTTTACGTCATTATTTATCATCTAGAATAGAGAACGGGTAGAAGCGTTTCTCTCATTCTGTTGCACAGGTCACTTTTAAGTCAATTCCTATCATTCTTAATAGAGATAAGCCATTGTCAAAGGTGTCAGTGGATCACTGCCCTCTACTTTCAATCATTAGAGCTTGCGTGTAGGCACATTCTTCTTGAGTGTGTGAACAATTGGGAAGCTTAGGAATTTTACCAAGACCAGGGTCATAATAGTGTATGTTCTCTCATTAGAGAGAATTGGGTTGATTATGCAAGTTATACTCCAATCAGATCATGATCAGAATATGATCCTATTTATTTGGATGAGGAGCAGTTGGAGAAGAAAACATTCTCCATATCCTGCATTCTGTCAAAAATGGACTGCAGTCAGATGTTATCCGAGTGCAGTTTGATGTTTTCCACACACTCATTTACCTGCTGTCATGCCTAAGGATTCGATTCGGTGACCTGTGCTGTGTAATTGGCTACCTTCCCAACTGAGCCACAGCAAGTTCAGTCTCTGTCCAAGTGCTGATTATCTTTTACATTTTTTCATGCTTTTCAATAAGGAGGCATTTCCTTTTATCATTTAGACTGTCCAATCACATTGTGAGTACAGCTATTTAAATCTTCCCCTTCCTGGTCTTCTCCTCAAGCTATATTACAATGTGGATCCTTGCTTGGAGTTCCAGTCATACTACCAATGATTTACGCCAATCAGATAATAACCAACCAAGTGTATTATCTTTGCTGTCAAGTCTGACTATCCTTCTCCTTTCTCTTGCCAATAGTTAGGTATTAGGAGACTTTCCTTTCTTGCAGTGGTACACTTCATTTTTTTCACTTTATATCCATGTTTTATTTTTCACACTTAGGATTTCTTCAATCTCTGCACACCTTTCGTTATTTAGGGTTATAGTGATCTATACGTCTTACCAGTTCCTAAGGAGGTACAGGGAACACTCGATAGACTATTTTGCAGCAAAATTCAAGTTGTCATCTCCTAGTTTTGCGGCCAGGGTTATTCCAGCCTGCGCAGGCCCCACCAGGGACTGTGAAGCTAGAAAATTTAGTCTGTACATGAACTGGTTGCGTCATATGCAGTAGTTTTGAAATAGACCCTATTTTCCCATGGGAGTTAACGCATGTAAATAACACTTGCATGTTCGAGTGTGATGCAATAAGCAGATCAAACTCAGACATGCTGTGGCTTGGTCTGAGGAAAAAAATCAGACGTGTGCACGACCACATAGAACAACATTGGTCCAAGTAACAACCACAGTGTTGTCAGATTGCACTCAGATGGAAAATATGGTGTGAGTGAGCCCTAACCGCTATCTACAATGTATCGTCAAGTTCTGCCAAAGATTGATGCTGACTAATAGTGGACCCATCAGCAAGGCACCCAGTGACAAGGGTCCCCAATTTGTGGATCACAGACCTGTGATGAGTGGCTCATGGCTGTCTGCCAGGTTGCTGATTTAGGACAAATCCAAAGGGCGACAGTGTTTATCTGATCCGCGCTGCTCATTCTATGAAAGGATCACAAATGTCAGGTAATGATGGCATTATTTCGACGCGTTTCAGAGTGATATCCCCACTCCTTCTTCAGGGAACCAATATAATAATAATTTATGTTGGTTCCTTGAAGAAGGAGCGGGGACACTGCTCTGAAACAAGTTGGAATAAAGCCATCATTACCTGACATTTGTGATCCTTTTGACACGCCCACTCCAGGGTCGGGGAAGACTTGAGAATTGGGCAGTTACTTGTTGTCCTCTTCACCTTCTCGGTTCTTTTTACGGGGACAGACGGGGGCCGAGACCCGGCCCCGTGACCCTGGTGGTGTCATTCGTAATAAATGGGGGAAGATGACATGGAAAGTCAAAGGGGAATAGGGGTATTTGTGACGCCATCTGCGGTATGTGGCCAGGGCAGCTGCTGCTGCTTCAGAACCTCTGGGGATGGTGACCGGCAGCTTTGATGGTTTTGCTCCCCGCAGGTGGAGCACAGTTTCCAGGGCAGTGGGATGTAAGATTCAGTTAGTACCTGGGCAGATCTTCACTGGGTTGTCAGTACCCCGATGTCTCATGCGGCCTCCGCAGACAGTGGTCACCACTAATAAAAGTCTCACACACCATAGCTGGAGTTCTGTTACTTTTACTCAGGTGTTTCAGCATGGACACCAGGTACGTCCCTTGCCAACCTCTGGTTCAGCATTGTTTCCAGAACCGGGACAGTGAAGTCGAGCCACGGATGGCGCCCTTTCCTTCATCTCTAAGTGTCTCTGTCTCTGGTGGTCGTTCTCTACCCAGCACTATAAGGAGTAGTTTTCTTCTGGGGCGAGCGTGACACCACTCGGCCCCCAGGCTCTCAGCGCCTCCGACGCACAGAGCTCAAGTACCGGCAGCCAAGGGTGCTGTTGTGTCCCCTCCCCGGCACTGCTCCCTAGTTCGCCACCTTCCCCAAGTTGTGTCTGGTGTTCGGCCACAGCTCCCATTATAATCCTGGGGCCTCCGGTTCAACGTTCGGGTATACAGCATCTGCGCCGTGTTCAGGGCGGGTCCCTGTGTCGTCCACCAGCCCTTCTGTCTCGCAGATACAGGAATACAGGGATCAATGCCTCTGTCGTCCGCACCCCAAGGGCTCTCTCTTCTTCCTTCGCCTGTCGGTCTTTCCCTCCCATGGGCGAGCATGGTCATGCTCCAGCGCAGCCTTGGAGCATTCTTCAAGTTGGAAGTGATAGCCTGGTGGGAGTACTCAATGCAAGAATAGCATATGGGGTTAAAGTGGGATCTCCTTATCCCCAAATGCTGGCTATAAGGGAAGGAAGCAAGTTCTCAGTGTGTTTTCTGTGGGGAGGTAGATTTTGGCTGTCATTATTCTTGTTGTCTCTACTGTGGGGAGCACTGGATATTAATACTTAGGGCACTCTAGTATAGCTCACTACCATCTCTGAGTACTGAAAGGGGCACTTAAGAAAAGAAATGTTGGTAACCACTGCCCTAGAATCAGCTTATTGTCCAAAAAACAAAACCCCTTTTTGTTTTGTCAAAAAATCATGCTATACTAGCAAAAGTTTTATGTTTAGCTAAAGTGAACCTGTCTCCGCCTTTGGGCGTTCTAAACCATGCCCACCAGCTGTAACATGATATAACTGGGTTCCAGTAACCCATCTATATGCCCAGATGTCCCTCTGCATGCCTCAGAAATACACTATTATTCTCTCCTGTACTGTATGGTAATGACCATTGAAAGGGTTTGGGAGAGTCTGCTCTATGTGGTCCTCACTGCCGCCTGCCTGAAATACCCGCCTCATTGTTTTTTGAAATTGCTGCCCCTCCTGTGTATGGCCATTAAATTACAGGCACTCGAGCCTGAGTAGTGCCGCAGGTCACCATGTTCCTCTGAAGATGCAAAGTGCCTGAAGTCTCGTGGAATTCTACTGCACAGGCACGAGACTTCACAAATCTCGCGAGACTTTGGGCACTGGTCTTGAATGGAGCACAGTGACCCGGCAGTGCGCAGGCATGAGATTAGTGCCTGTCACTCAACGGCCATACACAGGAGAGGCAGCAGTTTGAAAAGATCAGGGCGGGTATTTCAGTCAGGGCAGCGAGGACCACATAGAGCAGACCCTCCCGGACTTTTCAGCGGTCATTAACGTACAGCACAGGAGAGAATAAAAGTGGATTTCTGAGCTAACATAGTTTTTAAGGTTGAAGGAAGACTTTAAGTCCATGTAGTTCAACCCATAGCCTAACATGTTAATCCAGAGGAAGGCAGAGGTTTGCAAGGGGACGTCTGGGCACATAGAGGGGTTACAGGAGCCCCAATTACATCATGTTACAGCTGGTGGACAAAGTTTAGAATGCCCAAAGGGGGTGAAAGGTTCACTTTAAAACTAAAAATATTCAATAAAGCTGATTGCTAAACTCTAAACCATAGATGAAGGAGGTTTTCATTGTTCGTCCCCAAATAGCTCCATGTTCAGATTATTACCTGCTTCAATGCATTTTTTAACAGAAATGAATGACCACTAAGGCTGCTGGTGCATCCAGCTGATTTAGGTGCACAGTGTATATTGAGTGGATCTGTAAGATTATAGTGTATTAATATTAAAATTACTTATATTCTTCTGATGTTAAAACTGTACGTGAGTTATGGTGCCATTGCTTTTATTGTTCTATTTTTCACTGCCTTCATTTTCTATTGAATTACTCTAATTGCAAGTTCAAACCTTTACCACTAGTCAAGGTTCAGTGGTCTCTATCAAGCCCCTGGCACTATAAGGAGAATGTCCTTGGCACTGACTACTTGTCCGGAAACCCTAATAACAATTATGAATATTAATGTTTTAGATAATTAGCGCTTGCCTGACATGTAGAGCCAAAAAGACCTGTATCATGCACAAATGCTAATGATGGAAACAATGGCTTGATTCATGGTATGTTCTGTTATCTGTACAACTTGTTTCAGTTCTAAAATTACTTTGAATATGCTCAATGATGCTAAGCATCTGCTCTCATATATTCATACATAAAATACAGGTGACCTTTTTATATTCTCTCCAAAAAATAAAGGTTGCTGTTCTTCCCCTATCAGTTAATCATCAGTTTTTGTACACTGCATAGTGGCTGTTCTTGAGTACTGCAGCTCAACTTCCATTGAAGTGAATGGGAACCTAACTGCAGTACCCAAGAACAGCCACTATGCAGTGTACAGAGCTATGATATTCCTGCTCCATATACTGGATACTTCCTGCAGCTCTGGGACTTCTTTACGGCTGATTGGTGAGGGTTCCAGAAGTCTGGTGCCTACTGATATAAATTTGATGATAAGGATAAGCCATCAAAATAAAAGTCTTGGACAAATCCTTTAACATTTCTACATTACATTCTTTTTGGAATTTTATCCTTCACATGTAATAGCTCATGACTGCAAATTCCATGTAGATGGTGTCCTACTTTGCTGATTTTTCTTGTAGAGAAGCAATTTTAAGAAAATATGTCACTAGTTTTTTGTGACCTAATCTAGAAGTAGCAAGGTGCGGCAGCCATGATGGTAACGCTTTCCACAGGTGGAGTGGAGTCCCAGGGCTGATGATAGAGTCAATAGAAGGGATGAGGCTGTAGTGGTGTAGAAGGCAGCAGGATGCCGAAGGAGCAGACAGACACAGTTCATGCAGTTCCTTTACCTCTTTACTCACTGATCAGGCAAGGGCAACCCAGCCGGGTGCTGTGCTCTTCAAGGGCACGGCCAGGCCAGCTCCCAGGCAGTCAGGATCGCTCCACCGAGTCACCCTTCGTAAGCCTTCTCAGGTTGCTCTTTACCTGTGCTGGATTACTCTCCTCTCCTGCCCTGCGCCTTTGTGTACATGGTCCCAAGCTGATGGCTGCGGGCCTTGTCGGGTGACAGGCAATATGTCCCCTGACCCTAGTTCTAGCCACTGTCCTGCGGATTGTCCATGGATGGTGGCCACTGCTTATACAGATGCAGCGGCCTCCAGTTTCCTGGTGGAACCTTGGAGCATTCCCACCAGATCAGGGCCAGTCCCCTCTCACAACCAGTCCCTCCGCCCGACTCAGGTTGGGTCTGGATTCGGGGCCCCAACGGTGTATCCTCCACTCCCGTGCCCCCTGGGACTCCCTCTCCGCAAGTCCTTCCTCCATGCTCTCCTACTCTATTCTCTGTCTCACTTTTGTCCCACCCGCACCTACCTGTCCATCCTCCAGCCAGCAGATGGGGTCTGCCCATCATGAGATCTCTTCCGATCGGCATCCCCTGGCCTGGAGTTAGGATGGTGTTGGATGTACGTTAAGTGTCTAATGTTGGCGACTCCTCTCACCTGAAAGCGGTGATACCACACCTGTGGAGTAGGTGCAGCATCACTGTGGCGACCAGTCCACAGGGGCCTCACAGTTGCTCCAATGGAATGTCCACCCCAGGCTGTCTATCCACATCTTACATCATTCTGTTCTCAGATAGGGTAGAAAAAAACCTGGTGAGAGATTCCCTTTGACCCTTCAGCCCCAATCCTGTTTTCACCTTCCTGACAGGCCAATTTTTTTCAATTCTAACCAGCGTCATTTTATGTGCTTAATAACTATAGAACACTTCACTATATTGCACTGATTCTGACATTGTTTTTCAATATGTTGTACTTCATGTAAGTTGTACATTTTGGTTTATATGGTTTGCATTAATTTTTGGAATTTTTGCACATTTCAAGCCTCAATTTTTAATGCCTTAAAGCAGATAGTTATATCACACAAAAAAAAAAAATAATTAACATTTACCACATGTCTGCTTTACATCAGCTCCATTTTTGAAACATAATTTTTTTTGTTTGGCAGTTAGAAGGGTTAAAGGTTTATAAGAAATTTCTAACTTTTCCAACAATATTTACAGAAACCAATTATTTTTAGGGACCACATCACGTTTGAAGTGATGGAAAATACCCAAAAGTGACACCATTTTAAAAACATCTCAAGTGCTCAAAACTACATCAAACAAGTTTATTAATCCTTTAGATACTTTGGCCCTAAATTTTAAACTTTCAAAAGGGGTAAAAGGAGAAAACAAATGGTACCATTTTTTTACACAATTTCTCCTAAATACATCAATACCACATATTGAAACATAGAAAATCCCATATGGAAACAACAAAAACCCTCACTGTGGCCCTGATCCACTGCCGCCTTGACTATAGTAATTCTCTATTAATTGGCCTCCCCCACTAGACTCTCCCCTCTCCAGTCCATCCTTAATGCAGCAGACAGGATCACCTATCTAGCTAACCGTTAGTCAGATGCTTCCTCTCTGTTCCTGCGACTGCACTGGCTACTCATACAATATAGCATCCAATTCAAACTACTTGTTCTCACCCACAAAGCTCTTCACAGTGCAGCACCTTTCTACCTCTCTACCCTCAGCTCTATCACCCCCATCCATTCTCTTCGCCCTGGAATCGACTTTACACTAACATCTGCATAAATCCAAACTTTTTTAACTACACTTCTCAATGACTTCATGTAGAGGTGCAGTGAGCATGTTGACACCACATGTGCATAACAGAATTTTTTTTTTACCATTGGGTGGTTATTTAAGAATAATTACAGTTTTACCTCTAAAATGTTGTTTTAGCCCTAAGTTTTAAATTTTATAATGTCTAATAGGAAAAAAAGATAACCACACAGCTCATTGAGCAACTTTGTTCTCAGTGCGCTAAAACCCTACATGTAACTAGGAACTGCATTTCAGGCACAGTGGAAAGCACAGATGGGAAAGAGCGCTATATGATAGTGCAGATTTTGCTGTCATGGTTTGTGGGTGCCATGTCATATTGGCAGAGCCCCTGAGGTGCCATACCCCCCATAAGTGATCTCATTTTACAAAATACACCTCTCAATTAATTCATCGGATGCAGAGATCACTCACTCACCACAAGTTACATAGTTACATTGCTTGAAAAAAGACCTGCTGGTGCATCACAATGAATTAGAATATCATCAAAAAGTTAATTTTTTTTCAGTAATTAAAAAAAAAAAAAGTGAAACACATATATGAAAACCAAAAGGTCATTATCTCAGAAAATTAAAGTAGGAAGGATGAAAGGTTAAAAACCATGCTGACGTATTCCACGAGACATCAAAGGGTGAATAAAATATTGATTTATTAGTCAACGCGTTTCAGGATTCCCTGAAATGCCTTGAAACATGGCAATATGATATTGATTTGTCCTGAGGAAGGGGCCAGGGAGCCTTGAAACACGATGACAAATCAATATTATATTTACCCATTGATGTCTCATGGAATACGGCAGTGTTGTTTTTAACCCTTCATCCTCCCAACTCTATATGCACCACGCTGGGGACTGCAGCAGCCGTGATATGCTTTTATAGTGGTTGTGACTTTCAAAACCACACAAGGTGAAGCCTCTTATATATACTTAGGTAATATTTTATCTCTCAGACCCATCATCCTCCCTACTTTAATTGTCTGAGATAATGACCTTTGGGTTTTCATTGGCTGTAAGCCATAATCATTAACATTTACAGAAATAAACACTTGAAATAGATAATTCTGTTTGTAATGACTCTATATAATATATGCGTTTCACTTTTTGTATTGAATTACTGAAATAAATTAACTTTTTGATGATATTCTAATTCATTGAGATGCACCTGTAGGTCAATTGTGTTCAACCTTCATTCATCAGTTATATATTTTTGGCACTAAATCATTCATAACCGACAATATGGTGTGCACTGAGGAAAGCACCCAGCCTTTTTTAACAGCTGTTATAGTGCCCTCCATTATTACATCTTGTGGTAGAGCATTCCACAGTCTGACTGCTCTAACTGTAAAGAACCCTTTCCTATTCAGCTGCTGGAATCGCCTTTCTTCCACCTGCAGTGAGTGCACCCTGGTCCTTAGTATTGTCTTTGGAAGAGGAAGTCATGTGCCAGTCCTTTGTATTGACCACACATGTATTTATACATACATATGAGATCTCCTCAGAAATGTCTTTTTTCCAAGATAAACTTGCCCAACTTTTCCAACATCTCATCATATGGGAGGATTTCCATCCCTTGTCATAATCTAGTTGTTGCCTTTGAACTGCCTCCAATTTCTGAATATCCTTTTTAAAATGCGGAGCCCAAAACTGCATCCCTTATTTGAGATGTGGCCTTACGAGTGAATAATAGAGGGGTAACAATATGTTTGGCTCCCGGGATTTTATCTCTATTTTTATACACCCTAAAATGAATACCTAAGTCCTTCTATTTCATAGTCCCAAGTTTACTTCCATTTAATGTACAGTGTTGGCCAAAAGTATTGACACCCGTGCAATTCTGTCAGATAATACTCAGTTTCTTCCTGAAAATGATTGCAATCACAAATTCTTTGGTATTATTATCTTCATTTAATTTGTCTTCAATGAAAAAACACAAAAGAGAATGAAGCAAAAAGCAAAATATTGATCATTTCACACAAAACTCCAAAAATGGGCCAGACAAAAGTATTGGCACCCTCAGCCTAATACTTGGTTGCACAACCTTTAGCCAAAATAACTGCGATCAACCGCTTCCGGTAACCATCAATGAGTTTCTTACAATGCTCTGCTGGAATTTTAGACCATTCTTCTTTGGCAAACTGCTCCAGGTCCCTGATATTTGAAGGGAGCCTTCTCCAAACTGCCATTTTTAGATCTCTCCACAGGTGTTCTATGGGATTCAGGTCTGGACTCATTGCTGGCCACCTTAGAAGTCTCCAGTGCTTTCTCTCAAACCATTTTCTACTGCTTTTTGAAGTGTGCTTTGGGTCATTGTCCTGCTTGGAAGACCCATGACCTCTGAGGGAGATCCAGCTTTCTCACACTGGGCCCTACATTATGCTGCAAAATTTGTTGGTAGTCTTCAGACTTCATAACACCATGCACATGGTCAAGCAGTCCAGTGCCAGAGGCAGCAAAGCAACCCCAAAACATCAGGGAACCTCCGCCATGTTTGACTGTAGGGACAGTGTTCTTTTCTTTGAATGCCTCTTTTTTCTCCTGTAAACTCTATGGTGATGCCTTTGCCCAAAAAGAGAGAATATTCTTCCAAAACGTTTTAGGCTTTCTCAGGTAAGTTTTGGCAAACTCCAGCCTGGCTCTTTTATGTCTCGGGGTAAGAAGTGGGGTCTTCCTGGGTATCCGACCATACAGTCCCTTTTCATTCAGACACCGACGGATAGTACGGGTAGACACTGTTGTACCCTCGGATTGCAGGGCAGCTTGAACTTGTTTGGATGTTAGTTGAGGTTCTTCATCCACCATCCGCACAATCTTACGTTGAAATCTCTTGTCAATTTTTCTTTTCCGTCCACATCTAGGGAGGTTAGCCACAGTGCCATGGGCTTTAAACTTCTTGATGACACTGCGCACGGTAGACACAGGAGCATTCAGGTCTTTGGAGATGGACTTGCAGCCTTGAGATTGCTCATGCTTCCTCACAATTTGGTTTCTCAAGTCCTCAGACAGTTCTTTGGTCTTCTTTCTTTTCTCCATGCTCAATGTGGTACACACAAGGACACAGGACAGAGGTTGAGTCAACTTTAATCCATGTCAATTGGCTGCAAGTGTGATTTAGTTATTGCCAACACCTGTTAGGTGCCACAGGTAAGTTACAGGTGCTGTTAATTACACAAATTAGAGAAGCATCACATGATTTTACTAACAGTGCCAATACTTTTGTCCACCCCCTTTTTTATGTTTGGTGTGGAATTAGATCCAATTTGGCTTTAGGACAATTCTTTTTGTGTTTTTTTCATTGAAGACAAATTAAATGAAGATAATAATACCAAAGAATTTGTGATTGCAATCATTTTCAGGAAGAAACTGAGTATTATCTGACAGAATTGCAGGGGTGTCAATACTTTTGGCCAACACTGTATGTGCTGCAATAGGATTACTCAGTCCTAGGTGCATTACTCTACATTTATCAAAGTTAAATCTCATTTGCCAAGAGTTTGCCTATGCAGACATTTTATCCAGATCATTTTGTAATATTGTATTATCAAGGTCAGTTCTTAATATCCTATATACCGTATATACTCGCGTATAAGCCGAGTTTTTCAGCCCAAAATTTTGGATGAAAAGTCCCCCCTCGGCTTATACGCGAGTATATACCGCCCGCCCGCCACCCACATCAGTATACAGGCCCCCCCATCAAGATCCAGGGCCCCCCCCCTGCTCGGCAAACCTGTAAAGTAAAATCCTTATACTTATCACTGTCCTCTAGCCGCCGTCCCGCCGCTGCAGACACCGCGATTCTCCATCTTCATTCAGCGTCTTCCGGCTTCCTGTGGTCGCAGGCAATGACGTCATTGTCAGCGCCGACCACAGGAAGCCGGAAGACGCTGAATGAAGATGGAGGATCGCGGTGTCTGCAGCGGCGGGATGGCGGCGAGAGGACAGTGATAAGTATAAGGATTTTACTTTACAGGTTTGCCGAGCAAGGGGGGGGGCCTGGATCTTGATGGGGGGGGCCTGTATACCCCTGGGGCTGGTGGTGTATATACCCCTGGGGCTGGTGCTGTATATACCCTGGGGCTGCTGCTGTATATACCCCTGGGGCTGGTGCTGTATATACCTCTGGGGCTGGTGCTGTATATACCTCTGGGGCTGCTGCTGTATATACCCCTAGGGCTGGTGCTGTATATACCACTGGGAAGGCTGCTGTAACACTGCTGGGGCCTGTATGTACCACTGGGAGGCTGCTGTATACCACACTGCTGGGGGCTGTATACTACCACTGGGGAGGCCTGTATACCACTGGGGGGGCCTGTATACCACACTGCTGGGGGCTGTATACCTGTGCTGGGGTCCACCCACGGCTTATACACGAGTCAATAGGTTTTCCCAGATTTTGGGGCAAAAGTAGGGGGGTCGGCTTATACACGGGTCGGCTTACATACAAGTATATACGGTAGTTTGATGTCATTAGCAAATACTGACACTTTGCTCTCAATCCCATCCGCAAGGTATTAATAAAGATTAAAGAGAATTTGTTTCAGCACACATCCTTGTGGTACCCCACTCCTGACTATAGCTCATTTAGAGAATATACCACCGTACAGTGCTAACCACTGTGCCACTATACAGTGAAAACTACTGAGCCACCATACAATGCTAATCACTGAGCCACTATATACAGTACTAACCACTGAGCCACCGTACAGTGTTAACCACTGAGCCACCATACAATGTTAACCACTGAGCCACCATACAGTGCTAAACACTGAGCCACCATATACAGTGCTAACCACTGAGCCACCATACAGTGCTAACCACTGAGCCACCATACAGTGCTAACCACTGAGCCACCATATACAGTGCTAACCACTGAGCCACCATATACAGTGCTAACCACTGTGTCACTATACAGTACTAACCACTGAGCCACCGTACAGTGCTAACCACTGAGACACCAACTCATTGTTTCATATCTCTAAGGCTGCTTTCACATTAGTGCTTATTTTAAAATTTAAATTGGCAGGTTTGACGCATCTGCTGCGATCTGCCGCATAATGGGCGACTTGTGGCACAAATGCGGCAAGCCCCATTCATTCTCTAAGGGACTTGCAGTCAGGTGTGGAAAGGGTGGTTTTGACGGCACTTGAGGCGGTGCAAAAATAACGCTGATAGTGTGGCACCCCTGCTGGGGATTACCACAGGACCCATCCAATGCAAAGAGGGATTTACACTTTGGTACACACAGCGCACAACACCTTCCACCCCATACCTGGAGGGGGAGCTCTACTGGCTTCCTTAAGCCAGTTCCCCTGTAAAAGATCCAGGCCTGCAGGGAGGAGTCAGTTAGTCAGTTAGTCTGATCTGAGCAATGAAGAGAGCAGTTAGTCCAGTGAAACAGCCTAGAGAAGGTGCTGGAAAGACCCGGTTGCTGGGCAAAGCAAGGCCCAGAACCAAGGGAGACTGACCCGCTGTGGAGCACCCCAGAGAGAGGAATGAAGGCCACTGGAGGAATAAGGAAAAAGGACAAGGGACCGGATATAGGATCCCTTTAGCTCACCCG
Organism: Allobates femoralis; assembly: GCA_033576535.1. Classification (NCBI taxonomy): domain Eukaryota; kingdom Metazoa; phylum Chordata; class Amphibia; order Anura; family Aromobatidae; genus Allobates; species Allobates femoralis. The sequence continues at coordinate 221,356,814 of JARQOC010000003.1, forward strand.
GACACCTGAGTCCGACCCTGCAGGAGAAACACTGAAGCAGCAAAAGCCCGGAGAAACCAGGAGGATTGATTCCCCTGAGGTACTACTTAATAGAGACACTCAAACCTGACCAAGCACAGGACCAGGGGCCCAAGAGGAGAATAGGGACCCCACAGAAGGCCCTCATTGTCGGTTAAAGAGTTAAGCCCTGAGAGGGAAGAAATCGGCGAGTTCAGTTATAGGCAGGACCTACCCCAAAACCACCGTACACAGTAGCAGAGAAGGCCTCACAACTCTCAAGGTGAAAATCCCAAATTGCACCGAGAACCTGGTACCACACTTGGACTGTACCTGTTACCGGCATCAGTAAACGATACCGAAAGACTATTGTGTGTGTGAGTCTGCTTCCCAGCTGCTGCCCACAGCGATCCCCGCAAGCCGCTACTATGACTCCCCTCATCCACCCTCACTGCCCTGAGGTAAAGCTCCACCTGTGGGGAGCTGTACTACACTGAGCTGCACCACCATCACCTCAGCGGTCGGCCGCAGCGCTGGAATTCACCGTTACCAGGAACCACAGGTGGCATCACGACACTACTACCCCCATCCTCATCACGATTTACCCCTAGACCCCGCCACTTTGGGTCCAGGGCACAGAACCGGGAACCGACCAGCCGTGATCCCCCATTGAAACAGTCGTCCTGTCCTGGGATCCGAGTACCCCCTACCCTGTTGATCGCCTCAATAGCAGCGTTTTTTTTCCCTTGTTGCAAGTTCTGGATCCAGCAAAACCGCACTTGCCGCACCTGTCCGCAAGTCCCTTAGAGAATAAATGGGGCTTGCCGCATTCGTGCCACAAGTCAGCTGTTACACGGCAGATCGCATTAGATGCGGCAAATCTGTCAGATCTGCAGCAAATTTTAAAAAAATGCTGATGTGAAAGCAGCCTTAGGCAGTTCCTTTCCCACCTGCACATAGTTTCTTCTAGTCCCTGCTTTTGGAGTTTCAGTATAAGACTGTTATGTTTCAGCGGCGACCAATCAGCGAAGCGCGATTTAAATCACGCGCCAAGAGCGCTGATTCATCTTCCAGCTGCTCGCAGTGGACCACCCGTGCGGCTGGTGATGAGCCACCGCTAATCGCCCGACCGTAGAGGTAGCGTTTGTGTCACAGACTTTTGTCGCCTGTGTCGCTATCCCACCACGGTACCGAGGTGAATTGTGGGATAGCGACATAAGTACTGGAAGTCTGTGACACATATTATTCATACTTATATATAAGATGAGGGCTTGTTTTTTGTGGGACGAGTTGTACTTTCAGATGAAATCATTTATTTTACCATATAGTGTATAGGAAAATGGGAAAAAAATTCAACTGCAGTGAAACTGCAAAAAAAGTGCATTTAAACGTTAGTTTTTTGTGTTTTTTCGTCGCCATGTTCACTATATAGTAAACATGACATGACGGTGTGATGCCTCAGGTCAGTATGAGTTTGTAGATACCAAACATGTATACTTTTACTGGTATCTAAGTGATGAAAAAATATTCAGAAGTTTGAAAAGAAAAAAAGAATCACACTTTTTGCGCCATGTTCTGTGACCCGTAGCGTTATCATTTTTAGGGATCCGGGGCTGTATAATGGCTTATTTTTTGCGGCTTAAGCTGACATTTCTAATGATACCATTTTTGGGTGGATGCGCTGTTTTGATCGCCCGTTATTGCATTTTATAGCAATGTTCTGGCGACCAAAAATACATAATTTTGGCATTTTGACCTTTTTTGCGTTACGTATTTTACGGCTCTCATTAATTAATTTTATATATTGATAGATCGGGCATTTCTGAATGCAGCGATACCAAATATGTGTATTTTTTAAAAAAAATTTAATACTTATATTTTGAATGGGGGGGTGATTTGAATGTTTGTGGGTTTTTTTCATGTTTTTAAAAACTTTATTTTTCAGTGGATTCTTAATTTTACACAGCTCTATAGGGCGCCACCCTACTGCAGGATCACTTGTGACAGGTCCTGATGAGCTGCAGCACATCGGGACCTGTCACAAATGCGCACTGTGAGTGGCTGGCAGCGCTTGCCAACCACTCACAGGAATTGATCAGTGATAGCTTCCGGGGTCTTGGCAGGACCCCAGGTTATCACGTGAGCACTGGAGATCTGAGATATTATCGCATGATCTCCAGTGCCGGCGGGGAACAGGGCGATCCTGCCGCAGCGGTTTTGGATCCAGCTGTCAGTGAATGACAGCAGGATCCAAGGGGTTAACAGCACCAATCCGATCACGGAGATCAGTTGAGATGTCGGGTGTTTGATGTGAGCGCCGCACCGGAGCTCACATCAAACACCGAAACCCCCCTTGATGTTGTATTACGTCAATGGTCGGGAAGGGGTTAATGTCCTGGTTGAGGGAAGGAGGTTGTCACTAAGGATTTTATGGTACATGGCTGCATCGATTGTCCCACTGATGCGGTGAAGTAGTCCTGTGCCCTTAGCAGAGAAGCACCCCCAAACATGTTTCCCCGCCATGCTTGACAGTTGGGACAGTATTCTTTGGGTCATAGGCAGCATTTCTATTCCTTCAAACACTGCGAGTTGAGTTAATGCCAAAGAGCTCAATATTTGTCTCATCGGACCACAGCACCTTCTCCCAATCACTATCAGAATCACCAAGGTGTTCATTGGCAAACTTTAGACAGGCATGTTCATGTGCCTTCTTGACCAGTGGGACTTTGCAGGCACTGCAGGATTTTAATCCATTATGGTGTAATCTGTTATCAATGGTTTTCTTGATGGCAATGGTCCCAGCTCCTTGAGATTATTAACAAGTTACCCCCATGTAGTTTTAAGGCCGGGTTACACGCAGCGATGTTCCAGCAACCCGACCAACGATCGAAGATCGCTGGAACATTGCTGTGTGGTCGCTGGTGAGATGCCACACAGGCAGATCTCCTCAACGACCCGTGTAATGGCCTCGACTTCATGGAAAATACTATAAACTATTCTTTTACACGATGTTGAGGTCCCGCTACTGTATTCAGCGGGAGAACACTGGTAACCAAGGTACACATCGGGTTAATAAGGACAGTTCACTGTGCTTAGTAACCCATGTGTACGCTGGTTACCAGCATGCAGTGCTTAGAACCCGATGTGGTTATCAGGAAACACATCGGGTTAGAAAGGTGTCACACAGCGATGTCTGATGTTTAGCGGCAGACCAACGACCAAAAAATGGTCCTGGCCATTCCGCAGTGATCAGCGAGCTGATCGCTGGTCGTTGCGGCATGTCAGACACTGCCACATCGCTGCGAGGTTGCTGTAACGTCACAAAACCTGTGCGGTTGCAGCGATATCATTAGCGATATCGGTACATGTAACGGGCCTTTAGGCTGATCTCTCATCTTCCTTATGATCCTGGATACCCAATGAGGTGAGATTTTGCATGAGCCCCATATCAATGTCGATTGACACTTATTTTGTATTTCCTTCAATTTCTTACTATTGCACCAACAGTTGTTCCTTCTCACCAGCATCTTACTTATGGTTTTGTAGCCCGAATCCATCATTGTGAAGATCTAAGATCATTTCCCTCTATATAGATAAACTTGGTATATGGAATATATGAATAGAGAGAAACTTCTTGTGTTCAAAAAAAGGGTTTTTTATTGAAAACATCAGTCAAAAATAAGATGTTTCGGCTGACTTGCCTTTTTCAGTCAGACTGATACTAAATAACAAACATAGGATAATGGCATCAGTTACAAGTTACACAAAATCCATCATAACAATGAACAAAAACATCATCTATCGTCGATGATCATGGTATGACATACATACTCATTACTGCATAAATTAACATAGGTAATCAAAGCAAGATAACAATATTTGATCAAAGAAGGTAATACATCACTCCTTCAGGATAATTTGTGTGACCCCTAATGCAAACGGGGTTCCTCTAAGTAAATGAAGAAATGAATAAACAAGTACATAAGGTTGATCAGGCACCAAAAAGTGAAATTTGAGAATAGGTATTCATACTAGTGAAATAATGGTCCTATACGGACTCGAACCTTTCTTGTGCTCACAGCCTATTCTGTGTTGCTAGGTTCCGGACTGTGACACTCGGTGAATCAAGTGCCGATCATAGGAAGATGCCTCATAATGGATTAATAGATCTGGAAAAAGATTAAAACATGTGATAAATATATAGATCCATACACTATCAAGCAAAATACTCAGTGATGGGAGTAAACTAGATGTCAGGGATACAAACAGATGGAATATAGATCTTGCTCATAATAGATAGTATACCATGATAATATAATAGCATAGCATATATATTTATGAACAGACTAGGTATTTATAAGGTGTCAGCATTATAGAACCCATATTATGCATACAATGAGGTTCTAAGAATGTGATATGCATATTTTATGAAAAAAGTATTGAAATACGTAATACAGGTAAGACAGACCTCCGGTATAAACCGCTGTGAAAGAAAAAAGGGATGGTTATGAACAAATATCAGTATTTCTCATCATATTCTTGTTGAAACCCAGAGGGCCAGAGTCTGAAGAGTGTGTATCCAGTATAATTCACGTTCTTTTAGTTTAGAGACCGGTCACCACCCCGTCTACCTTATTGCCATATGTTCAATTACTTGAAACTGTAACTGTGAGACTCTGTGACCATATGTCTTGAAATGTTCAGGTATAGGTAACATTGTGTATCCACATCTGATAGTGGACTTGTGTTTAACTGATACGGTCTCGAATATGCTGGACGGTCTCCCCAACATACCCGAGACCACAAGGACACTCACTAGTACATAACTAGACTTTCATTCCAGCAATAGGGCTGGATGACCCTATAGTAAGTAATCATACTGCATAAATCCTTCTACGATAAGGCCATGAGCATAAATGACTATATCTACCCCTAAGTAGAGGTATGTATCCTCACACATTTTACATTGGCCACATAAATCTTCCTCATACTGCTCTCTCACCTTTTACTTTTATTCTCAAAATAGATTAAATCCTGTACCTTGCGGTCAGATTTCATATCACCTGGTAGTCCCTTATCAAGGTACTGTGAGCACAAGAAAGGTTCGAGTCCATATAGGACCATTATTTCACTAGATATGAATACCTATTCTCAAATTTCACTTTTTGGTGCCTGATCAACCTTATGTACTTGTTCATCATTTCTTCATTTACTTAGAGGAACCCCGTGTGCATTAGGGGTCACACAGATTATTCTGAAGGAGTGATGTATTACCTCATTTGATCAAATATTGTTATCTTGCTTTGATTACCTATGTTAATTTATGCAGTAATGAGTATGTATGTCATACCATGATCATCGACGACAGATGATATTTTTGTTCATTGTTATGATGGATTTTGTGTAGCTTATAACTGATGCCATTATTCTTTGTTTGTTATTTAGTATCAGTCTGACTGAAAAAGGCAAGCCAGCCAAAACGTCTTATTTTTGACTGATGTTTTTAATAAAAAAAACCTTTTTTAGAACACAAGAAGTGTCTCTCTATTCATATATTCTGTGTGCCAAGATTATCTATATAGACTGAATTCTCTTCTCCTTTGAGCGCCGGGCCTTCAGTGAGCCAAGCTACTTCACTGATTTAAGATCATTTCCCTGACATCCTTAAGGCCCTGTCACACATAACGATCGCTCCAGCGATCCCGACAGCGATAACGACCTGCCGGGATCGCTGGAGCGTCGTTACCTGATCGATGGGGAGCTGTCAAACAGGCAGATCTCCCCAGCGATCAGAGCCATGGGAGCCACCTCCCACATTGCTGAAGGTGATGGCAGCGTCCTCCCTGCTTAGCGCTCCCTTACAGGCAGCGCTAAGCAGGAAGAACGCTGGTAACTATGATAAACAGCGGGTATCCAGGCATACCCGCTGTTTATCATAGTTACCAGCGTTCTCCCTGCTTAGCGCTGCCTGTAAGCAGGGAGAACGCTGGTAACTATGATAAACACCGGGTATCCAGGCAGCGTGCGCTGCCTGTATACCTGCTGTTTATCATGGCTACCAGCGTCCTCCCTGCTTACAGGCCGCGCTAAGCAGAGAAAACACTGGTAACTATGATAAACACTGGGTATCTATGCAGTGCGCGCTGCCTAGATACCAGGTGATTACCATGGTTACCAGCCAGTGAGGTCACTGATCGCTGGCTTCTCGCTGTCACACGCAGCGATGCATACTGACCAGTGGGAAACCAATGATCAAAAAATTACACTTTGCACTTTGCAGCAATCAGCGACCTCACAGCAGGGGCCTGATCTCTGCAAAGTGTCACACAGAACGACATCGCTGGAGAGATCGTTGTAACGTCACAGTTACAACGATCTCTCTAACGATATCGTTATGTGAGACAGGGCCTTTAGAATGCTCTTTGCTCTTACCCATGTTGTTGACACTGGAATCTGACTGATTGAGTTGTGTGGACAGGAGTCTTTTATACAGGTGACAATTTAAGACAGCTGTCTTTAATGCAAATAACGAGTTGATTAGGAGCGTCTAATTGGTCTGTAGGAGCCAGAACTCTTTATGGGGGGTTTACACACACCAATTTCTGTGTCCAATACCTGAACAGATCTCTGGTTGCAGTGAAATCATGGACACATAGTTCCATTTTGTGGCTGTGTACAAATGGAGCAATGTGTCCATGATTTCACTGCAACCAGAGATCTGTTCAGATATTGGACACAGAAATCGGTGCGTGTAAACTCACCATTAATGGTTGGTATGGGATCAAATACTTATTTCTCGCTTTAAAATGCAAATACATTTATAAAATTTAGACAATGTGATTTTTTTCGATTTTAATTTTGTTTTATCTCTCACTGTTAAAATTAACCTACCCTTAAAATGATAGACTATTCATATCTTTGTCAGTGGTCAAGCTTACAAAATCAGCAAGGGATCAAATAATTATTTCCTTCACTGTACCTCTGCTTGTTATATTGACTTCCACTAAAAACTCAGCCTGATTCACACTCTCTTATGGTACATATACCTCTGCTTGCCATAATGGCTTCCAGTGAAAACTCAGCCTGATTCACACACTGTTATGGTACACACCTCTGCATTTGTTGTAAACTATCCTATATGTTATCTATTTGCATTATACTCAATACTCATCGGTATATGACTGTCTATTTCCCATATTGTATATGTTAGCGATGGTAGAAGGTGTGATACTGTGCAGCATAATGTTGGATCTGTATGGTCGCCTTGGATCAGCCATTTATATCCTGCTGTGTGGACCAGCTGCTAATTACCTAAAATCATGTGACTTGCCAAGATTCCCCTTACCTAATACTATAGTCAGCCCTATAAATTTAGAGTTATCATTAGGGGTGCACATGTGAGCGGTGTGCATGTGTCATCTTACGCAAAGTGTGATCGTTGCTAAGTGTCGCAGTTACTCCAATAGCAGTTATATGTCATCATCACTAAGTGTCAAAGTTACTCCAATGGCAGTTGTGGGTCAGCGTTGCTAAGTGTCGCAGTTACTCCAATGGCAGTTATATGTCATCATCACTAAGTGTCAAAGTTACTCCAATGGCAGTTGTGGGTCAGCGTTGCTAAGTGTCGCAGTTACTCCAATGGCAGTTATATGTCATCATCACTAAGTGTCAAAGTTACTCCAATGGCAGTTGTGGGTCAGCGTTGCTAAGTGTCGCAGTTACTCCAATAACAGTCACTCACTTTTTTAACTATGTCCTTTATTTCAATGTCTGTCTTTCTATGTGCTTTTGTTATCCACTTTCACCGCAACATCCACCCTCCACCACCACTCATCCACATAAACCCCTCTCTCCTTCCCTCCCCCTTTTATAACTCTCATATTCTCCTCACCTTGCGGAAGAGACTCAGTCCTTCATGTCCCAGATTATTGCATAATAAGCCATGTCACAAATCCAAAAACTATTTTTTTTTTCTCTTTTTACTACTACTACTGTCAGGTGATATCTCTCCTAATCCTGGTCTACCCTCTGCCAATTTCAACCCCTCCCCAAACTCACATGGAAACCCTAATAACCTTATTAACATTACTTGCACGCCTTCATCTCCTTTAACCACTACAAATTTATGTTAAGAATCTACAACTCCAACCTTCACCTTGCCAAACTGACCTACCTCACCACCCTGATCTCTTCACTATTCAACAATCCAAAAAAAGTCTGACACCTTTCACTCTCTCCTCATTCCTAAAATGCAGGAATTTCACTGACCTCTGTGCTGATGATCTGGCTTCTTACTTTGCAGACAAAATAGAAAACATCCGCAAAGAAATCAGCTACCAACCTCCAAGCGCTGTTACTCCAATCCCTCCCCACATCTCCTCTGGCTTACTCTCCACATTTGACCCAGTTACAGTAGAAGAAGGCTCCAGGCTCCTCTCTTCCTCTCATCCTACTACATGCCCCAATGACCCCATTCCCTTACACATGCTCCAGTCTCTCTCTCCGGTTGTCACTACTACCTAACCAAAATCTTCAATCTCTCCCTCTCTTCTGGCATCTTCCTATTTCAATTCTCCAGCCCCTCTCTTCCTCTCTAGCCTGACTCTACTTTACATCACCTGTCGCATTTACTACAGCATCTAAGACTGTATTATTTTTTAGTTTCATTTGCTTATGTATATATGTATGTGTCTTCAGAATCTGTGCCATTATCTGCCTAATGAAGAGACCATAGACTCTCGAAAGCTTGCTATGTTTACCATCTTTTCAGTTAGCCATTAAAAGGTATCAACCACTGAGGACTCTCAGATTCCAATATTTTTCTATCTACTGGCTAACACGGTACAAACATTTTTTACCTTATTATATATTACTAATTAGTACAAAATAATATTTCCAACATATGTATTAAAATAAAGTGGACAACCACTTCAATGCAAAGTAATTTAAATCGGAAATCATCTAAATAAAAATTCACATAAAATTGTTGATATTTCTGAAAGAGCTTTCTGAGAACTGGCATGGAAAGGGTTGAGTGTGTACATTTATACAGATCACCGAAGTCTGCTGTAGTTAATCTAGGAACGGTAATTTATGGAAACTATACTTAACTGCATGTCATGAAAGGGTCTTGTGATGCTAGGATTACATTATTTACAGAACATAAGCTGCAGGATAATTATGTAGCACAATAATTGCTTCAGTCTCCATGCCTTTATATACATTTGGAATATCTGCATGTACGTGCATAGTTTGCCATAAACTCATGTTCTCTTATGATTCAGTCTTCCTTTAAAGAAACTCCACAAAAAAGTTAGAAACTTGTACATTTATTAATCCAAAGAGGATGAATATAAAGCAGAAACGTATATTTTTGTGTAGGGGGGAGACAGACAAGGCTACTCAGAACTGATCATAGTCTGCTCTTTTTTTAATCCCTTCATGACCAAGGATGCAATCCCTTTGATGCAAACTCACACACTGAGCTCGCATCAATCCCTGCACCTGCCAGCTGATCTGATCAGCTGGCATTGCCAACTAATAGGTGCGAGCACATCCACGATTTGCCCGCTGCTGTTAATCACTTAGATTGCACTGTCAATCACTGACAGTGTGATCTAAAGCGCCGCTGCATGGATTGTGTTATTCATGGGGTGTCGATGTGTTGCCATCACACCCAGTGGTCAAATGAGGACCCCTGTCAGGTTCATGACTAACTTTCTGTGGATGCCGGTCGAGCGTCTGCAATCACAGGAGGTGATCATTTATGTTGTGCAGAGCTGTAGATCATCATGGCCCTGCACTTCACAAGCAATCGGACTGTGCAGTGTTTGTAAAAATATGAAAAAAATAACAGTTCATCAGTTGCAGTGGCATCTACGAACTCATACTGACCTGAAGCATCATACTATCATGTCAGCTAAACATGACGAATAATAATAAAAAATTTCACCATTGTGGAATTTTACTTTTTTTTTTTGCAATTTAACCGCATTTTCATTTTCTTTTCCCGTTTTCCAGTACACTATATGGTAGAATGAATGATGACATTCAAAAGTACATCTTGTCCCGCAAAATACAAGCCCTCATATATTGATGGTAAAATAAAAAACTATGGCTCTTGAAAGAAGGTGAGCTGGCGATCCGTCAAATGTGCACAGAGGTCTACTGACTGTCCATCGACAGATGATGTTGGGGGAGTAAGAATATGACATGTCCGTTTTCAGACAGCCAATCATTATGTTCTCAGAGAGATAAACCACCTCTCTCATAGAGAACTCTGGAGCAAAATTGGCAGAGCTAGCCCTCCTCTGTTTGGAGGAGTCAGATGGGATAGCTTGTCGTTGAACAATTGGCCGAATCGTTGTGTGGGCGGCCCCTGTGTCAAACAGAAATTGCATTATGGGTCTTCCGAAATCTCTCACCACTATCCAATAAAGTTTGTAAACCATTGATAATTATTATTATTAGCATAGCTCATTCCATGGAAGAATAAACAATAGACAGCCTGATCATGATGCACTATAATTCTAATAATAATAACAACAACTCTTTTAGAACCAGCAGTCTTGCCTGTTGGTCCCCAAGACAGAAGAACATGTTGAACACATAGCTACAGATTTATCATTGCTTTTGAACCTTTTTTTCTCAGTCAAATTTAGATCTAATTGTGACTCTTTTATTTGCTCCTTATTCAATATTTAATTAGGGATTTTTTACGTTTTCTTCACTTGGTTTTGTCTGTTCTTTTAGGGGTCGGTTGTACGGTTGTGGTTTTGGTAATCTTGGTAACTCATTTGCGGTTTAAAACAAAGTGGGGCCCTGGGAAAAAATTAAAAGTGGGAACTCAAAGGGAACCTGTCACCTAGTTAATGCCCCAAAACATATCACTACCTGTCCCTGCAGCTTCCAAGTACATCCCTAAGCATCCCTGTCTGACCTAAATGTTAACTGTTATCGCGGTTTCAAATCTGTGTGATGTTTCTTCCGGATATGATGTCACAGTCCCATCATTTCCAGAGAAGTGTGGGGGTGTATTGAGTGTCCAGCTCCAGGGCGTGCGCATTCTGAAGCCGGCGAGTACACCCACAAGGCACAAGTCCGAAAATGATGCAACCATGGCATCATACCCTGAAGAAGCATCATAAAGATTTGAAACCGACAGGAGTGCACTGGAAATTAGGATACCACACCCACCGGGGCATTATACACAGAGCAAGGGGGAAGAATGGAGGCTGAAAGAATGCCCACTGTGTCTGCAGTAATGATGACACCATCCTAATTACCATAGGGACCTACATGTAAGTAAAAAATCATTACAGTTCACATTTAGGTCAGACAGGAATGCTTAGATATGTACTAGGAAGCTGCAGGGATAGTTAGTGATAGGGTTGCGAACATAAATGACCTGACAGGTTCCCTTTAACTGCTAATAGATTGCACCAATGCACAAAAATATTTAAGGCAAGGGTCACACACAGAAATCCGTTTTTGAGAGGCTTTCCCAAGCCAAATCTGTTCTTTTAAGGTGACAATAGTGTCTCCTAAGCTCCTGGCCATTTTTAGGACTCAGTCATTTTTTCCCCAAGAACACATATGCGTTAACGCATGGTACCTATATGTACCACGCGTTAACGAATGCGTTTCCAATAGGGCCCCATGTTAATGTCGAGCCCACTGGGACGCGTTACTCGGTACCGGACCGGGTTGCTGCTGGGTGGAGATGTCACGGAGGTCCTGGTCCGGACCGTGTCCCGGGCCCACACAAGTAAAAGGGAAATATGTACAAGGGATAAATGTTCGTCGTGACGCCACCCACGGTGTGTGGTCAATGTTGGGACCACCGCTGCTGCAGAACCTCCGGGGACGATGTTAGGCAGCTGCAGATGGAATAGCTCTCTGCGGGTAGAGCTGAGTTCCCTGGGGCAGTGATAGTTAAAGTGTATGATGGAGGGTTGCAATAGGTGCAGTTCACTTACTTTCCTGCTGCTGCTGCAGCCTTCTTCCAGCCAGTGTACGGAGCTGGCAGGCTGTGGCTCTCCAGGTGGGACCTTTCTGCTGCCCTGATAGAAGAAGTTAGTCACAGGCAAGGGAGCAATGACATCATAGAGTTCTGTTTGCAGATAATCATACAAGGGAGTCAGAAGCAGGGTTCACCGGGTTTTACTGGCCCTTCCTCCTCTCCTTCCTCTATTTCTACCTTCTGTCACCTGACCTACATGCTGCCCCACTCACTGTCCTCTAAACCCACCACCCCTTGCTTGCCTAGAGTCCAGGGCTCCGGGTTGGGTGCTGCCTCCTAGTGGTGTGTGGGATGTCTGTGAGGGTGTTTGTGTAAACTGTCTTCCTTCCTACCTCGCTCCAGTTCCCTATGTGGCCTCCTGGTCGCAGGGGCGCATGCGTTTTTTTACTGCACCCAAAAACGTTGCTAGCAACGTTTTTTTGTGCCCAGGAAAACCGGATGGCCGTTTTTCAATAACGCAGGTGCACCTAAGTGCACCATCCATTAACGGATCCGTTTTTGGGACTTTGAAAAGTCTTTGAAAGGTCAGTTTTTCAGTAAAAACGGTTCAGAAGCAAAAACGGCTGGGCTGTGTGACCCTAGCCTAAGTTGTATTAACAGGAGCCAATTTCAGACCTTTAGATGGGCCCAATCGACTATAGTATTGTTATCTGGCTACTGTGAATAGATCCCCTCACATAGACTGACAAAGAATGATTAGAATAGAACTATTACTTACAGATCATTATTTCCACTTACAGATCATGTTATTGGCAGCGCATCTATTACACTGGGCTTTATGCTGTCGAGAACAGTGGTCCTGATTCATTAAGACTGCTATTGAGAATGCCAATCTTAATAAACAAAACTTAGTTCAATTCATTAAAAGGCGCGCACCACTTAGTGAATTAGGAATCTTATAAGTGCCATGCAACTTCAGCACATACGTACCTACACATGCATATACAGTCATGACCGAGAATGTTGACTCCTTTCAAATTATTTGAGAAAATGAAGTATTTCTCCCAGAAAATTATTTTAATTATACATGTTTTGTTATACACGTTTCTTTCCTTAGTTTGTATTGGAACAAAACATAACTGAAAAGAGACAAATTGGATATAACTTCACACAAAACTCCAATGTGCTGGACAAAAGTGTTGGCATCCTCAACTTAATATTTGTTTCCACACCTTTTGGAATATATAACTGCACTTACTCACTTCTTATAACCATCCACAAGCTTCTTAAGCCTCTCAACCAGAATTTTGCACCACACTTCTTTTTGCAAACTGCTCCAGGTCTGTCATATTTGAAGGGTGCCTTCTCCCAACTGCAACATTTCGGCTCTAATGGAAGTCTTTATAAAAGAAACAGGGTCTGAATGTGACAAAAAAGAATAAATAAACAAAAATATATATTTACAATGGCAATGTATACATGTAGATGCAACATGATATGTACAGAAAGGTGTCTATACAACAAAGCTATGTATATACACAAAATACAGGAAAATATATGAAAAGTACAATATACATGGGTATCCTGATTAATCTGTGGTTTCATAAGGAGGAAAAATGTCAATACATGAACATACAGTCATGGTCAAATGTTTTGAGAATGACACCAAAATTATATTTTCACATGATCTGCTGCTCTCTGGTTTTTATTTGTGTTTCTCTGATGTTTATATCACATACAGAAATATAATTGCAATCATATTATGGAGTACCAAAAGGTTATATTGACAGTTAGAATGAGTTAATGCAGCAAGTCAATATTTGCAGTGTTGACCCTTCTTCTTCAGGGCCTCTGCAATTCTCCCTGGCATGCTCTCAATCAACTTCTGGACCAAATCCTGACTGATAGCAGTCCATTCTTGCATAATCAATGCTTGCATTTTGGCAGAATTTGTTGGTTTTTGTTTGTCCACCCGTCTCTTGATGATTGACCACAAGTTCTCAATGGGATTAAGATCTGGGGAGTTTCCAGGCCATGGACCCAAAATCTATATGTTTTGTTCCCTGAGCCATTTAGTTATCACCTTTGCTTTATGGCAAGCTGCTCCATCATGCTGGAAAAGGCATTGTTGGGTGCTCTTGGACGGTTGGGAGAAGTTGCTCTTGGAGGACATTCTGGTACCATTCTTTATTCATGGCTTTGTTTTTAGGCAAGACTGTGAGTGAGCCGATTCCCTTGGATGAGAAGCAACCCCACACATGAATGGTTTCAGGATGCTTTACAGTTGGCATGAGACAAGACTGGTGGTAGCGCTCACCTCTTCTTCTCCGAATAAGCTGTTTTCCAGATGTCCCAAACAATCGAAAAGGGGATTCATCAGAGAAAATGACTTTACCCCAGTCCTCAACAGTCCACAAACTGTACCTTTTGCAGAATATCAGTCGGTCCCTGATGTTTTTTCTGGACAGAAGCGGCTTCTTTGCTGCCCTCCTTGAAACCAGGCCTTGCTCAAAGAGTCTCTGCCTCACAGTGCGTGCAGAAGCACTCACACCAGCCTGCTGCCATTCCTGAGCAAGCTCGGCACTGCTGGTAGTCCGATCCCGCCGCTGAAACAGTTTTAAGATATGGTCCTGGCGCTTGCTGGTCTTTCTTGGGCACCCTGGAGCCTTTTTGACAAAAATGGAAGCTCTCTCCTTGAAGTTCTTGATGATGCAATAGATTGTTGACTGAGGTGCAATCTTTCCAGCTGCGATACTCTTCCCTGTTAGGCCATTTTTGTGCAGTGCAATGATGGCTGCACGTGTTTCTTTAGAGATAACCATGGTTAACTGAAGAGAAACAATGATACCAAGCACCAGCCTCCTTTTAAAGTGTCCAGTGGTGTCATTCTTACTTAATCATGACTGATTGTTCGCCAGCCCTGTCCTCATCATCAACACCCACACCTGTGTTAATGGAACAATCATTAAAACGATGTTAGCTGCTCCTTTTAAGGCAGGACTGCAATGATGTTGAAATGTGTTTTGGGGGTTAAACTTATTTTTTTAAGCAAATATTGACATAGCAAGTAATTGCTGTTAAGCTGATCACTCTTTATGACATTCTGGAGTATATGCAAATTGCCATTAAAAAAACCGAAGCAGTAGACTTTGTTAAAATTAATATTTGTATCATTCTCAAAACTTTTGGCCATGACTTTAGGTAGGAACTGCAAAACACTATATATGAATAACAGAAATAGGGTCACATAGCTAGGAAAAAAGTGTTTCAACAAGGGCATGTGTTCAAAAATGAGGTGAAAAAATTGGGAGCCTGCAAAGAGAAATACAAAATATATGATGAAAAGATAAATAAAATAGAGTACCAGCTACATGATGGTGGGCTGTAAAGAACTATCATGGTCTCATTTGTCCGCAAGACATTTTCAGGAAATTATTACAATTACATGTTTTGTAATATAGATCTTTATTTCCTTTTTGTGTAGCGGAGCAATAAAAAAAAATTAAACAAAGCAGAGAAAAAAAGGCATAGTGGACATAATTTCAAACAAAGCCACAAAATTGGGCCAGACAAAATTGTTGGAACCTTTCCAAAATTGTAAACAACATTGTTTCAAGTATGTGATGCCTTTTCAAACTCACCTGTGTAAATAACAGGTGTGAGCAATATGAAAATCACACCGCAAACCAGGTAAAAATGGGAGAAGTTGACTCAATCTTTGTGTCTATGTGTGCCACACTAAGCATAAAGATCAGTAAGAGAAGAAGAGAACTGTCTGAGGACTTGAGAACCAAAATTGTTGAAAAATATCAGCAATGTCAAGGTTACAAGTCTATTTCCAGAGGTCTTGATGTTCCTTTGTTCAACACAATCAAGAAGTTTACAACCCATGGCACAGTAGCTATTCCCACTTGAATGTGAACAGCAGAGAAAACTGATGAATGGTTGCAACGTAGGACAGTCCAGATGGTGGATAAGCAGCCCCAATCAAGTTCCAAGGAAATTCAAGCTGTCCTTTGGCAAAATGTTCTGAGCCAAATGAATACCATCTCTCAGCCTGCTTCTCATGGGCTTCCATCAGAGAGGAGCTCTAGGAAAATGTCACGTGTTGAATGCTCTGCAATCCACTTGAATTGCTCTGCTGCAGTTTAAACCAGAGTTAATTTCCTTTGGTTCTTTTGAGGTTAATGCTGAAGCTGCTCTTGCTGTCTGTATGTGGTGTGCGGCTCTGCAGGTGGAGGTATAGACTATTAGATGACCATGCCCCTAGCCTTTAAATAGCCTCCCATTCCTCCAGATGATGTCCTAATAGAGTTTCTCTGTCTTTGACCGAGTAAGCTGAAGATGTCTAAGCACTGCTGAAGATTCTTTGTATTTTTCCTTTTGGAAGTTGCTGTTTTTTCCTGTCTGTGGTGGGAGGTGAGAGGGAGTAGCACAGGACTGGTTGAGGATTCAAAGGCAAGGGTGGTTTCCCAGACCTCCTCACCATCTGTAGAGCCTCTGAGTACAGGACTAGCAAGGAATCCTAGTTCAGGGCCAGACAAGCTACCCAGGTTTCTTTACCTTTTACACCATCCTGCTTCCTTTCCCTCATCCACTACACATGTAACAGAAAACTATGTGCAGTTTTTTAACTTAATACAAGAAAGAGTGAAGAATACATTATAACTCTGAAAAAAAAATTATACACAGGATTCTTTAAATTACCATAACTGCAAAGTTTCCAGCAACTTAATTCTCAGAGAGACTGCACAGTATGAGATATTAAGTTTATGACAAAGGAAATAATTGCGTAAATAGATCCAACAAGCAGTAAAAGTGATCACCTAAGTCACTTATCACAGTATATAACTCTCAGTGAGCAGTTTATAAGAGCACATTCAGAAGACAAGACTACTAACAAACAAGTCTTTTTTGCGCAAAAGTAAACTGAGATGGAAACAGAAGCAGTGAGCAAGAAGGCAGAGCTGATAGCCAAATCAGAACGTAACAAGGCTGGGATGGAAGTGGAAGAAGAGTGCGAGAGCACAGAATAGAAAGCAAGTGAACAAGCAGAAGGGCAGAATTAGCGTCTCTAGAGAAAGAATGTGAGCAAGCCACAGCCATGGTAATGTCAAAGGTCCTGGAACAAGCCATCAATGACAGTCAAAGGGACAGTATCAGTTTAAGCAATTTTGATGCAGTAAGACCCTCTAAAGCGCAAAACAGACTATGTATTGAGTTAAGATAGCGCACTCCTAATTACGACAATTGTTCTTGACGTTACAGACATTTCTCCAAAGCAACAGGATGCAGATTCTTCCTCATCACTGTGCATTCAAGGTCAGTAAAATGCATTGTCAATCCATCACTTTAATCTCCTTCATGCACTTGAACGTACCAGGTCCCTGTCCTCCGCACACTAAACAGGAATTGATTGAGACACTGGAATTTTTAGTCTGGTTGTTTATTACTCAAAATTACTTTGATTTGTTAAGCGCTGTGGAGTATGTTGGCGCTATATAAATAAAGATTACTATTATTATTATTATTAATAAAATATCGTCTGGTAAAACAAGATTCCTTGGTCATATAATCTAACGTTTCAACTCGAATCCGAGTCTTTTTCAAAGACATAAAAAAATCTATTGAATATTGGTCTGTGCCATACGAGTGAAATGTAATAAGTAAAACCAGAGGTGAACCTGGTAGATCTGAAAATGGATCTAATTATAATATAATATACTATAATGAGAGGTAGAAGTCACAGACTGAATCAAGAATCCATCCAATATGAGGCTGATTATCAATCAATCCAATCTGGGATAGACTGTATGAGATACAGGTTATGTCTATGATGTAACTAGCACACTTTATCATCTGTGATAATTAGGATAAGGGACAAAGTCCTTTGGTAGGCGGCATCCAGCGTGCTCTGTGCAGTGTGTGTTGACACTTTTTCAGAGTTACTAGTTTTAGGAGCATTACTGAGAAATTATAGAGATGTTAACAGATTTGTTCTATATAATTATTTTTGTGGAGGCATCTTATGTATCACTAATTGCTGGAAGTCACCTTGGAAGAACTATTTTCTAGTACTGTTGACTATTTAGTTCTTTGGTTTATTGACACTCTCCTGATCTGCTCTTTGCAGGATTGCGGTACTCAGTGAGAGTCAGGCATAGTTACTTTTGCAGCCACTTTTTCCTACTTTTTTAAGATGATCTTGAAGAACTACGTCTGTATACACCCAGAATTCCAAACTGGGGCTTCAGGGTCCAGTTGTTTGAAAAGGCTGGGAATGGCAGGCAGAATCTTTCGCATGGGGGGAAACCAGGTGAAGGGGGGCAATTCTTCACAGCCTGCCAGGTCTGTGGTTGTGGTGCAGCTCCAGGGATCACCGTCCTGACACACATAGTTGCAGATGTATTAGAACGTACCCCGTGCGCCAATCCTGGATCATCACCCTCCCTCTACAATGATGGCTGACAATCCACATGTCCTTTAGCACAGTTAACTCCCCCTGTCTTCTCCAGCTTGCTCAGCCAATCAGTTCTGTCCTCTGCTGCTTCTCCTCCTCTCCCAGGTTGCCAAGGCAATGCAGCTAAGGGGGAATTAATTCCTAATACTGAGAGACACTGTCTGTTTCTATCTGTCTCACTTCCTTTACACCATGCTCCCCCTCCAGGGGTTATAGAGACAAAAAATGTTATGTACCTTAAAATGTTACCAATAAAACCCCTAACTTATTCTGCACATAAGACTCCCCCGTCATGTCTGCCATCTGCCACTAGAAATATAGGATGTTCTCATGACAACTAAATTGGAAAAATTGTAATTTTGAAATTTTCCAGAAAAAAATCTTGGTGTGGATATTACACAATAGATAGCTGTAGATGAATTGATTGACAGGGGTACAATTTCTACAATGGGGGGGTCACTTTTTTTTCTCTTTTTTTTGTTCTAGAGTACAATTTCTTCAACGTGGAAACTTTTGGTTTTTTTCTGCAGTCCTGGCACCTTAATGGCTCCCAAATGTCACCTGCAAACTATTCTATCAAAATCTATGCTTCTCTCCCTTGCCATGTAGCCAAACATGAAGACATATAGGACATCACAAACTGCAATTTTCATTATCACATCCACATTTTGAAACGTTCTGTGAAGCACTGATGGGCTCAACATGCTTAACTAAACCCTAGATGAATTCCTTGATGGGTCTAGGTTTGAAAATGCCATCACCTTTTACGGTTTCTGCTTTCTGATACCTCAGGGGCCCTAGAAATGAGACATGGTGTCTGCAATTTATTCCAAGCCAATTTACACTGCAAATAATAATTGTCATTTCTTCCCTTCTGAGCCGTGCCATTTGTCCAAACAGAACTTTTTAACGACATATAGGTTATTGCTATGCTTAGAAGAATGTGGGTGAGAAATTTTGGGTCCACTTTTTTCTGTTATTTCTTGCAAAACTGAAAAATTTGGGGCTAAAGAAAAAAAATTACATTTTTAAATATGATGACCAAATGTGATCAAATTCCCTTAAAACCGGGTGGTTCAAAATTCTTTCTACACCCCTGGATAAAATCCTTGAGGGGTGTAGTTTCCAAAATGGGCTCAGTTGTGTGTGTGGGGGGAGGGTGGGTCTGCTGTTTAGTCACCTTAGGGGCCGTACAAAGACAACATTGCATGTCTGTTTCCAGCCAAATTTCTGTTTCAAAATTTAACTGGACACAACAGGTGTAGGGGGTCAATTTTTGTTTTCAATCCCTTGTACAGATGAAACACTTGGGGCTAAGGCAAGATTTTGGATGAAAAATTAAAACGTTTTCTTTTATTCCACTGTGCATTAATTCCTTTGTAGCACAAGAAGGATAACACAATTCATGACAGCAATTTTAAAGTATTTGAGCGGTGTGATTTTTTAAATAGTATCACTTTTGGGGGAAAATTCTATTATATAGGCCCATCAAAGTACATTTTAATCTGAGTAAGTCCCTAATTAGAAAAGTTTGTAAATTTCTTGATAAAAGTTTAGCAGCAAATTTTCATATTAAGTATTTTAGCGTCCTAATAAAATAAAATGATGTTTGATAAATAATCCAGATGTAAAGTAGATATATGGGAAATTATATTTATTCATCATTTTGTACAGCATGACTAACTTGTTTAAGGAAGTAAAAATGTAAAGTTTGAAAATTGCTAACTTTTCCAAATTTTTTCCTGAATTCGGATAAATGCAAAATATATTGACGTAAATTTACCACTAACATGAAATATAACGTGTTACAAAAAACAGTCTCAAAATCAATGAGATAAGTTGCAGATTTCCAGAGCTATTACCATGTAAAGTTACACTGGTCAGATTTATAAAATTTAGCCTGGTCATTAAGATCAAAATTGTCTCCATCACTAAGGGGTTAAATGAAAGGAGGCATTACCATTGTGGGACATCTAATCATTGACAGTTTGTTTTCCTAATTTACATCATCCAGCAAAGTAGAAGAAAAAATCATAAGTGGCACACACCATCCGCCATTGAACCAACAACTTTATTCAAGCGCCAATAAAATTGCAAGCAGCGACGGAAGATCACAGAGCTGTATTGTGAGGACAACAGCCCTTTCCTTCAGACTCCTGCACTTCTACAAGTCTATAAAAGTGCAGGTGTCTGCGCAAAATGGTTGTTGCCCTCACAATACAGCTCTGTGATCTTCCGTCACTGCTTGTAATTTTATTGGAACTTGAATAAAGTCATTGATTTTATGGCAAATGGTGAGTGCCGCCTATGATTTTTTTCTTCTACTTAACTTTACTGTGAACTTGCATTTTAGCAAGCACTTTGTTTTTGCCTTTTTCGCTAAGCCTGTCACATACCATGTTTAATATCAGTTAAATGGATAGGCAGTGTTAAAAAGAGTGGTGCAAAACATTTTCTTGTTTTTCATATTTCCTAATCTACATGTTCCACACTGGTAACTGATAACTAGAAATGAGGGAACTCTCTGAACATGTTCGCCAATTTAAAATTTCGCACAAACATTGCAGATTCGGTTCACAATCAGAAAACGAAGGTTTTTTCAAAAAAATCATCAAAAGCGGCTTTTTTCAGGAACAAAGTTCAAAATGTAAAAAGATCCTAAAAGTTTCCCTGTTTGTTTGGGGTCAAGACACTTCCCGGAAGACCTGTTGTCTGGGAACAACACCTAAGCTTACAGTTCCCGCCATCGGGTCTAATGGCTTGTATCAAGCTGTAGAATTTTTTTGAGCGTAAAATTAAGTTTTGTAAGCCTCATGGACTTTGCAGGTGTTTTGAACATCTAAAGGATGTGAATTTTGGAAACAGTTTTACAATGTCCTTAAAACATTCATTTAAGAGAGCTTAATATTTGGGTGGGAATTCTTTTATTTTTTATATTTAATTTTTATATTTCAATATTATTGATTTATTTTTTAATCATTTTTTTGGGGTGTGCAAACCATTAATATTGCAAAGGGTCAGCAGCATGCAAGGCCATCTCTACTACAGTTATGTGATAGCAATCATATAAAATTGCATCTGGCCATTATATGCTTCACATACATAGTCTTATAGGTCTGTTCACACTCATGAAACATCATACTATGGATATTTCTTCTTGAAAATGTGCAGTCACTATTTCATGTAATTCCTTACATTTACAATACAGATTTTTGTCATGTGCACAAGTGTGTATAATTCATATTGAAGTTGTCCTTGCATTGCTGCCCACTAACCTTTTTCAGCACTCCAGATGAATTGGTGAATGGTGACCTGAATAAAGTTATTTTTTTCATTATTTCTCCTCCAAATATGTTAGGCTTCAATAATCACTGCACCTAACTGCAACTCAGATTTTACTTTGTAGCATGGAATTGGATTTGTAAGTGAAGTTACTTCTGCAGCCCAATACATGTAAAATGAATGAGGAGCTCAGCAACAAAGTAACATAGTAACATAGTTTTTTAAGGTTGAAGGAAGACTTTAAGTCCATCTAGTTCAACCCATAGCCATAATGCAAACATTAATATCCTGTAGTGATTGTTTGTATCTGACTCCTGGCACTGGAATAATTATTCCCTAGGCAGAGCAACAGCCATGACCACGGAGCTCAGATTTCAGCGCCATCCTAGCAGTGCAGTACAACGCAGCAAATCAGCTCACCTACATTTTGCTACAGTTGCTACTTACGCTTACTGTATGCAGTTTGGCAATAGATCCCCCACAAGATTTGCCTGATCTGTAGGAGGTCATCTTCATCACTACCCCAGGGGCAGAGGGTACTTAAGCAGCATCAGAACCGAAGCTGCATGAAGAGGAGATGGACACATACGTGACTTGGATCTTCACCATGCTACCCCCATTGGGCCTCATCTTCAGCGAGGTGTTGATACACTGAGGACCTGAGGAGCTCACAGTCAGGAGATGATTCTTTCCCTATGCCATCTGGGACCGGAAGCACCAGATGTCAGACTACAGAGGATCTTGCAGCATGCCTGGCTGTATTCAACCTGCAGCTGGTGCCGCAGCTACTGGATGACCAATTCTACCAGGACCAGGAGCATGAGGAGGAGGATGAGGAAGAGGAGCAGATAGAAGAGGCAGGAGGCCCTGTGTCACAGTCATATGTAACACCCCTGCCAGAAGCCTTTGAATGGGAAAATGCCATGTGGAGACCCTTGGCCCTCCAAGCAACTATCTGACATGACATGAACCACCTCGTCCTGTATCCTTTATTAAGGAAATTCGGTTTGCGGATAACATCGCCCCAACCGTGGTTGCATGGGGCTGAAGCCAATCACTTTCACCAGTGCACCCAAGTGTGGCACATCAACCATCCACCATGCTGCATCACCATCTTCCAAAAAGACTACGTACCATCTTTATAGTGGAGGAGGTCACAATTATGAAGGAGATGGGCAGCAAGGGGTGGTTCGCGGTTGGCTTAAGTCGGGTTGCCACAGCCAATGAATTTGAAAAGTGGCAGGAGGAGGCCGACCAGGAGAGAATCTGATATTGGGTGGAGGACAGGCCTCTCTTGGTTAGTCAGCCAGCTGCACCCAAACTCACAGGGCATGTCGATGTTCCACAAGTTGTTCCTGTGTTTTTGGTAATGTTATATTTCCCCTTCCCACATTTTGAGCTGTTTGTGCTTGCCCCTACTGGATAAGAGGACATGCATGTAGCCTTTGGGGCAAAACTCAAAGACCTTAATAGCATCTGCCCTTCATGGACTTTCCACCAATATAAGAAGCCGTGTGCTGCTGATCCCTGTGGGACTTTTGTTTATATATATATATATACATAATATATTCAATAGTATAGAAAATAGAGCCGCACTCACCATTAGTTGATCTTGCAATCGTTTAATCTTAATTCAGTCCATAAGTATGAACATTAGCAGGGGAGGGGGTGCGGGGACGGAGGACGACGGCCTGCCGTTTCGCGGTCGTGTACCGCTTCGACGGGTCCTCGAAGCGGTACACGACCGCGAAACGGCAGGCCGTCGTCCTCCGTCCCGCACCCCCTCCCCTGCTAATGTTCATACTTATGGACTGAATTAAGATTAAACGATTGCAAGATCAACTAATGGTGAGTGCGGCTCTATTTTCTATACTATTGAATTGGATTTACTGCACATGCCAGCACCGCCAGAGAAAGCTGCATAAGTCACAGGAGTGACAGCCCGATTTAGTTTAATATGTGGAGTGCCCGGTGTTATCTGCTTGCTATAATATACATATATATATATATATATATATATATTTTCATATATTTGTGTGTGAGACTTTGATTCTGCCCAACAGAAACTGGTGAACAAGCCACAGGCTTCTGGCCTGACGATCTGAGGTATGGAAATGCAAGACACTACACACACTCCTGTAGAACATGGTTGGCCAAATGCTGTCATTTAAGGGCTGCAAACAATGCATGTTTTCAGGATTTTCTTAGCACTACACAAGGTGGTGGAACCATCACCTCTGCAGGTGATAAAACTAGCACATCTTCAAGCTAAGGAAATCCTAAAAACTCGCAGTTTACAAAACTTGAGGACTGTAGTTGGCCATCCCTGCCCTAGAAGTCTCTGCGTACATAGCTAGGGGGCAAGAGGAATCCTTAATCCCTTTCACCACAACTGCAGCTCTTCCTGGACCCTCTTAGGCCCAGTGACCACAGTGTGTTGTTTGCTGCTTTTTTATGCACATTTTGAAAATCTGCACATCTAGCCTGAGTCCAGCAAAGTATATGACAGGTCAGAAGTGCTATGCCCATGTTGCTTTTTATTTTCCTTGAACATGTGGTTCAGATATCTTTTTTCAGCCCAAAAATCTACACCAAATCTGCAAAAAAAAAAAAAAAAACATTGTCACAGTACTTCTGAACTCTCGCAGACTTTGCTGGCTTTAAGGTAGACATGCAGATTTTGATGCAGAGTCTAAAAATCTGCTTCAAAAGAAGCATTGAAGAACATGCTGTGGGCACGGGGCCTAACAACAATACAGTGGGGTCACGTTCATAGAAAACATGCCCCATATGCTGTGAGAGCAGGTATGCAAACACACGTGAGGGTGTGCCAAAAGTGCCCTCACAAACATTACTGCACTTCAGACTTGAGGGGTCACATAGGGGCTATTCCGCACGTCTGCACTCCCTGACATCACCACTCCTCATACACGCTGTCTCACAATACCGGTGAGATATATCCAATACGTCTCACGCGATATCATGACACAGCTAGTGTTATGACGGATGCCACTTAAGTTATCTCAGGTCACACAGTGAGATTCCCTGCTGCGTGATACCTGTTGTGTAACCTGAGAAAACCTCAGGGAAATCATGAGGATGTCTGAGGTTTTTGAGCGGGTCTGGAAGCATGGTGAGTGTGACAGCGGTGCTGAAGCTTGCTATGTAATATTGTAGGAAGATAATGTTTGTGCCAAAACAGTGGAGCTCCAATATAAAATGGTCTGATCTGTTTGGAAGCTTTTGGACACCTTTGAAGGTGTTTTCTAGGTCTATGATTTTGATTTGAATGGGGTTCGGAAGTTCAACAAACTGTTCGGTAAATTGTTCAGTGAACATATGCCCATTCAACAAACCAAATACAAACTGCAAAAGGTTCGCTCATCTCTACTGATACCTCCCTTTTATTTAAAAGGCAGATTCTTAAGGCCACTTTACACACACAGATATCTGTGTCGAACTTCTGAACAGATCTCTGGTTGCAGTGATATCATGGATACATTGTTCCATTTTGTACACAGCCACAAAATGGAGCAATGTGTCCATGATTTCACTGCAACCAGAGAACTGTTCAGAAGTTGGTCACAGAAGTTGGTGTGTGCCCTTAGGGAGATCTGTGTTTGGCTCAGTTTTTAACGGCTCATTTTCACATTATGAAAAACATGAATTTCTCTGGAAGATAACATCAGATCCCAAATATTATGGTATCAACTTATTTAATTCTCTAAGTCCTGCATACCCACATAGAAGACTTAGGCTCCATGCCCACAATGCATATTTAGTGCGTATTTTGCTGTGTTTTTGCTGCGGATTTGTTACAAATAAGCAACACAGTAAAGTCCAAGCAAAGACTATGTGAAATCTCTTGTGTTGTGCCCATGCTGCTTTTATTCCCATAAAGTTCTTTTGTTGTGGACAAATCTGCAGCATGTCAATTATTTCTGCGGATTTTTAACAAAAACACACCAATTTCCTGTGCATTCTGAAGTAGTACAGTACTACAAAATCATTTCTGGGGCCTCTCTGTTTCTCTCGCTCTCTCTTTTCTGGAAATGAAGTGACTACAAGAATCTGTACACTTTCCGCAAGAAAAAATGCACAAAAAACGCACCATTGGCACAAGAATGATTTTGGTGTGTTTTTCTTCCAGAAGGTTGTGGAGTTTTGTTGACAAAAATCTATACGACAACTTTCCCATTGGCACATGGTCTTAAGAAGGTTGATTTAACTTAGAGATTCTCCTTAAGTCTGTAAACTAGCTGTTCCTGCTAATATGGCTATGGATATGGCTTTTTGATGATATATGTATTCTTATCCGTAGCAGCTAATAAAAACCATATAATTTACTGCTTTTTATGAAGTTTACAAACCATGCTGCATCTGTTATTCATACATACATGTACCTTGATCAACTGTGACATTGACTATCATTTCTCCCAATGTCTCTATCTTTGTCCCCATCACTGCCTGTGTGTTTTTTCACAGTCCCACTCTCCTCCTTTCTTCTCCCTCTCTTTCACCTTTTCCCTTACTCACTTCCTTCTGTTGCTCACATGCCTTCTTCACTTAATTCCCCGCACCTGACCAAGATTTGCGTCTATGCATGTCAGGTGCTCACTGCAATCCTGCCGAAACTTCCCTGCCCCATTGCATCCGATTCCTGCTCTCCACCTTTTCTCAATCGTCCCCCAGACTTGACCAACCAAAGGATAAGATATGATTCAGTGGTCCAAAGTTTGTTCAGGTCTACTTTAGACTATTGTTAACTGAACCCGCTGATTTTGGTAGCCATCAGGTGAGCTTTCAGCCAACAATGATTGAAGGTGGATTATCATCTTAAATGGCAAGTATATTTTATCAATATAAAAGCTTTGAATAAAATATTGCCATATAAGAAGCATACTAAATATTTATTTCAATTGTCAATGAATGTGCATCATTTTTAATACTAGTGTACAGGTTGCCATTGTGTTTATCTTATCTTGTTATAAGTATCAAGACTTCACTGGAAAGCAAGTTAGTCTGCCTAAATCCCATTCAAAATATAGCGTAAATGCAGTCCCCAGACAATACCCTGCAGAGGGATTCTTTCCTTCCTTCTCCATGTTCTGCCTGGCTAACCAAATTAAAAAGCGCTAATGCTCCTGTTGTGGCAAGTAGACTTGAGCAGTGTTTAAACCAACAAATGCTATTTCTGGTTGCTGCTCAGGAAATATGGGACACTGAATCAACAAGTAAAGGCATTGAAATGCAAATTATACCATGTACTCAGCAACACCTTACTAGCCCTGCTTTATCCTCAGCCACTGGAAACCCTAGCCGAACCACTGACAGAAGATGATTGTGAAGAATATAAAGAAAAGGCATATAGCAGGTCTTCTTACATGCAGATTAATTACTTGAAACAGAAGTTCCACAATGGTTATTAAAGTCTGTATTTTCACTATGCTAAACATTCACTTTGTATTCACTCAAAACCTAGTAGTTGTGTATAAAAACTGTTAGTTATACAGTTGCACCTCATGTGATATAGAACTGAGTGTATACTGTGCTTGTAATACATTTCATGTCAAAAGTTTAAAAAGAAATAAGAAACACCTAATTAGGAAGATGTGACTTGGTCTCAAATACAGGAATCAGAAAATCCACCCCTGGTTCCAAAAAACTGAATGGTATTGGATATATTGCAGTTGATAGAAAAATGACTAAGGAACAATTGTGCCTACGTAGTGTGATGGGTATGAAGTACTCATAGCCCTTCATTATGCTAATAGGCATCATGAGGTTGCACATCCAATAATCATTCAATGATGACCTAATCTAAAGAAAGACCTATCAATTTGAAAAGTCTTGGAGAACCCTTTAGATGAAAATTATTACCTTACTTCTGTTCCCCCCCCCACCCCGCCATAAACCACGATTACACTAACCTTGAATGTCTTAGTCAAAGTCTTTTTTGTTATTTGGTACTCTTCCCAATCCTCAGGGTATTTCAGTATAACATCCTTTTTTCTTTCCCACCCATAAATTATGTTATGAAAGTCACTCTTAGTGCTCGATGCATAATGTAACTCCTCTACTGAATACTTGATTGAGAAGACATCAGCTTCCATTAGCTCTGACGTCTTGTTACAAATCCTGCACATGCGCACAATTCAGAACTAGTATGAATTCTGGATTGTGCACACCTATGCCATCAGTTTCTCACATCACCACTCCCCAGTAGTTTCTTGTGTGTGGAAGCAGCTGCAGACCACACCTTTTGACCTGCACATGCAGAAGTAGTGTGGGATAGGGTATTGTAAAACATTTGGAAAGATACCTGTGAAGGAAATATGTATTTGTAGCGATAATTGTATAACAACAGCAAGTGTAAAGTAACATTGGTCCATGTCTGCCACATCTACACAAAGTGTTTAACCTTTAGGAAAGTTGATTACAGGATCTCAGAGCCAAGGGGGTTTTCATGAGAGGACAGAGGGTGTCTTCAAAATATTGAACCAATGGTCATTGGTGGTGGGGCAAGACATTCTATTTTTACTATAGGAATGGGGGTGCTTGAAAAAAACAGGGCATTTAATATGCAATATACTCATTACTAAACTAGCCCATGGTCCAGTCAGAGACCTCAGATTAGAATATTAAAATTACAGGCGATCCTGGAAACACAAGCCCAGGGTGAAAACTCATAAAAAGCTGGGTGGTACAAAAGAAAACTATTCACATTTGGGATCAGCCAAGGCTGATGTGATCCATATTTCATTTCTCCTTCCCCAAGGAAAAAGAGGGATACCTTTACACTGAAAATTAAGTATTTCTATAATTTTCTCCCTTTTTCTTCTATAACTGCTTTGCATATCTGTATATTATTTTTTATAACTTTTTATTGTAAGCACTGTCATTTTTGTATTAAAGCTTAAAACGTTAATAATTTGATCCTTGTATGCTCTAAAGAATCCATAGCCTTACAGAGAGTGAGTGACCCTGTTATTGTCAGACAATAGTATATTTCAGAGACTCATTACCCTGTGTGTTTGATGACTGGTGGCAGCGTGTTGTGTAACTGGAGTGAGTGGACAGTGTCGGGTGTGATTTATTCTCTCTTGTTTAGCCTAGAACAGAGGGTGAGTGCAGGATTGAGTGAAAGGAGATAAATTAACCCTTGCATGCACATCCCACATCATGTGCTGAGAAGCATGTACATGACAATACCTATTACAGTTACCAACCATTGGCTGTTATACCGAAATACATTTTTTATCTATATGTAAATTTGGTTCACAAGTGCACTGGTAATGTATCAGTGTAATTTTTTTGATTTGGGCAATATGGAACAGGGTTACCCCTGCTCCTATCAATTAAAAAGAGGGGGCAGCCCCTTTGAGAGAAACAGAGGAGCCATAGACTTCAACTATCCATACACTAACACACTTATGAACCTAGTTTTCATGTAAAAGGAAAAAAGCTAACATTTTGGCTTGGCTAGTATAGGGGTAGTGAATCTGACATACTTAAGTTTAAAAAAAAAGTATGTGTTTTTTATATATATATATATATATATATGTATATATAAATAATGCAGGACAGGCACTATGCATGGAACATGTGGAGAACAGCAAGATGAATGTAAGAAGAGTAAGATAAGATCTAGAAGAAGGACTTATGCTTCATAAAATGCATCTTTCTTATTATTGTACTGTAGATCAGTAAAACAACTCAGAAAGAATCATAGAAGAGTTAACAGTCACAAACATGTTTTAAAGCTAAAAGCTATGTCTTTAATCAAGGACAGACTGGGACTGAAATTCAGCCCTGGTATTTGAAAGCACACAGGTCCATCCTGTGGCCGCCCCTGAGCCCCAGATGGGGATATCTATTACTAATGTTACCCTGCCTGGAAGAAATCAAGAATTACTAAAAGACCAATATTTCTAATACTACCAATAAGACCACTATGTCAGATTCAATAATATAATAATAATAATAATAATAATAATAGCGGAATAATAATATTGCAATATAATAGACAAATAGGAAAAACCTATAAACAAATATTAATAGCACATACACTAGTGATAATATCACCATACTGATTGTGAAAGGGGTTGACATTAAAGTCTATGTGACCTCAGACTTCTGAATCATTACAGCGTGCAGTGTCAGGATTCTCTGGTGTCGGCATTTTGAGCGTGCCATCATTTAACTACAATTATGCAATTTCCACACATCTTTACACATTCTGATCAAACATATTTGGCTTTGCTTAATTCACTAGT
The DNA here is from genome assembly GCA_033576535.1 of Allobates femoralis. Taxonomy (NCBI): domain Eukaryota; kingdom Metazoa; phylum Chordata; class Amphibia; order Anura; family Aromobatidae; genus Allobates; species Allobates femoralis. The sequence goes on from JARQOC010000003.1 coordinate 221,386,791, forward strand.
ATTCTGTGAGCACTGTGAGGATTCAGAAGTCTGCAACTGGAAAGAGTCACTGCAGATTTTAATGTCTGTGAGGTAGCGATCACTGAGTGTGTTGGGGATCACACGCTTACTGCTCAATATTCAGAAAAGACAGCAACAGTTCTTATAAAAGCTAGTCTATTTCGGTTTATTAGCAGTCTTAAACCACTTGGTGCAAGCAAAACCATATGCCATCCTTTGGCACTTCTAATAGGAGCAACATACAGTCCATTATCTTCAACAGGTATGCTGCACACATTTAAGGAAACGTTTATTACCTTCAGTCTGTTTCAACTGCGGATATCCCGCACTGTTCATTTACTGAACTCAGTTAGCCCACAAAGTTCCATTCAGGGTTTACCTTCTCTTGCAACATAGCAGGTTTGAGATTGGCTCCTGCTAGTCTTGCGATCCAGGAGGAGGCACACAGTGATCACCCACCAGGTCTTTGGACTTGCTCCATATAGGTACCTGTCGTGAGTCCAGATCCTCAGGACCTCAATTACTCCTGGATTCTAGGAGCCCTTGCCAGCTCCACTCTCAGACAGGCTTGTCTCCTACCATGTGGTTCACAAACAGGAAGTGTGAAGGACCTTGCTTACATCACAGTCATGTGATCAGGAAGAATCACATTATATGCCCCCTGTTACATTCACAGGTGGAAAGGTGTGTTCACTCAAGCCCACATACGTGCATGCATTAATTCTTTTGTGTAATGCTGCCAGACACAGTGAAAACATTCACATATATATTACAACAGTCCTCCACCTGTGTGATGTATACCAGCCATGTACAGCATTGCCGGTATACCTCATACCTCATACCTGGACAACCCCTTTAAACAAGCCCACTGTACACTAGAAAGACACCATTTTAATTATGTAAAAATCATACATTGTGATTTTCTGGATTTTTTTTAGATTCTTTCTCTCACAGTAGAAGTATACCTATGATTACAGGCCTCTCCATTGTTTGTAGGGAAAACTTACAAAATCGGCACATACTTATTTTCCCCACTATATATATGTATATACATGTATTTCCATACATGGAAAAGGCAAGAGAACCTGGATCTAATGAAATGCCACTACAACAGCAGACCTAATGAAAGAGGATATATGAAGCGTATGAGGAAAATATGTGCATGCCTATTGACTAAAAAATAACTAGCCACCCAACGTTTCAATGTCATGATAAGAAAGCTATTATCACAACTTCAGATGAATCAACTGCACTGCACATCCACACCATATGAAGACCTGGAAGAACAACATGTGCAACTCCCTGGAAATTCTTATCTAATATTAAATACTATCAACCCCAGTTATCAACAGTCAGGGCTCAGCAAAGAAACACCAACAGAGAGTACTCTAGAAGATACCAATAGAGCACTTGCATCAATACCTACCACCACCATAACTCAAACTAATAAACTGATCTATGCCACTGCCCCAGCAATCCTTGAAATGCTTGGGTATACAACCAATAAGATCAACAGAAGTACATGTCCCCTTGGAAAAGAAGACTGGAAATAAAGATCAAGATGACACAAAGAGACGACAGCCAACTAACCGAAGTAGAAAAAGGTGTAAAGATTAAGGATAAGACCAAACTGGACAAGTATAAAGACCTGACTCCATCTGAAGCTCTGGAGACTGATAAACAAAGTCTCACAGCACTTGCTGCAAGACAAGGGAGATACACTAGAGAAGCTGAGGTCAAGAAGATAAATCCCCTGTTCTTAAAAAAACATCCAAGGTGTACACTCAATTACAGAGTACCAACACAGAGGCAGCAATTCCACAAGTATCAGAGACTGAACAATACTGATGAAACATAACCAACTGCTAGAAGCAGGCCACCACCCAGCTTGGCTAACACAAGGAAAAATAGTGCTGGTCATGAAGGATACTCAGAAAGGAACAATTCCATCCAACTACCACCCAATAATCTGCCACACAACAACATGGAAACTCCTGTCAGGCATCATAGCCACCAAGCTACAGAAATATATGAATCAGTACATGTATCCTGCTCAAAAAGGCATCGGGAACAATAACAGTGGCTGCAAGCACCAGCTGCTAGCAGATAGAGCAGTCACTCAAGACTCAGGATCTCGACAGACCAATCTTAGCACAGCGTGGATTGACTAAAATCTATGACTCGATGACACACACATGACTCTTTGAATGCTTGTCGTTGTACAACAAGGGTGGGCAACTCAAGGACTCATGGGCCGCACACAGTCCAGGTTTTCAAGATCTCCTTTGACAGTTGGTAATTTACAATTATTTAAATTACTAATTGTCAAAATTCTAAGGAAATCTTGAAAACCTGGACTGTGTGTGGCCCTCGAGACCTGGAGTTGCCCACCCCTGTTGTAAAATGTCAACAGGAAATTAAGAACTTTCCTCAGAAACTCATTGGGGTTATGAACGAACTGGAAGTCAACTCAAAACAACTAGTATAAGGGTGCTTTCACATCTGCGTTTTTCGTAATTCGCGGCAGATGCGGTGAAAAAACCGCATCTGCCGCGTTTGCCGCATAACGGTTCCACTTGCGGCACGGTTGCGGTTTTTTCCATAGGAAGTATAGGGGGACTTGCGGCAGATGCGGCAAGTGCGGTATTGCACTTGCGGCAGGTGCGGCAGAGAAAAAAACCGCGGTCAGCCGCGGTTTTTTTCTCTGCCGCACCTGCCGCAAGTGCAATACCGCACTTGCCGCATCTGCCGCAAGTCCCCCTATACTTCCTATGGAAAAAACCGCAACCGTGCCGCAAGTGGAACCGTTATGCGGCAAACGCGGCAGATGCGGTTTTTTCACCGCATCTGCCGCGAATTACGAAAAACGCAGATGTGAAAGGGCCCTTAGTGACCATGAAATGCTGCATATACCAAGCTGATGCACTGTCCCCATTGCTGTTCTGCATAGGCTTGAACGCCCTCAGATAACACTGATCACAAACATTTCACAAAAGTCATGGTTCTGAAAAAAGATGAGAAATGTTTATCAACTTTTATGTGCTCAAAATGAATGAGAGTCAAAATGCAAAATTGATTCTAGTTTTTTTGTAATCTGCAATTATTGTTTACATGACAAAATTTATGTTAATAGTAATAGGTCTATGGTGCATACCTGTAAAAAAAATCAAGTCAAAACTACATCTTACATTTCTTTGCCTGTCTCTTGTACAGCGCTTCGGGAGCATCTCTGGAGAGTGTCCAGCAGTAGTCAGCCAGTATGGCAGTGGTCCTTTTTCCCTGGTATCTTTGTTCCATTGTTGCAATATTTTTCTGGAAACATTTGCCATGTTCATCACTAACCATACCACAGTTGTCTGGAAAGAAATCCAGATGGGAATGAGTAAAGTGGATCTTAAGAGACATATTGCAGCCAAGTTTCTGATACTGCATCAGGATGTCTTCTACTAGTTCATTGTAGGTTTCTGCCCTAATATTCTCAAGAAAGTTTGTAAACACTAGACAAAAGCTGTGTTGCACATGTAGCACAGCATATATGTGGAGCTCAAGGCTTGTCCTGGTCGCATATCTTGCGTTCGAAGTAAAAATGATATGCCTTCTTCACTTGAGAAGTGATTCTTTTCTTCAGGTTCGCAAATGTCATTTCCACACAAATATACCAAAAATTGTTCACGATATTAACACACTTAGTAATCTGTATTGTAACTATATGGATAAATAATAACAGTTTTATGTAACAGCTTAAACTGTATCCCACAAAGTCTGAACTAGTTTAAAAGCTCAATCTTTCTGACTGGCTTTTTATAGTACACTGCTGACGTCAGCTTACTTCAGCAGGCACCTGGCAGCAGTACTGCATTGCATCAGAAGATGATGCAATAAACTCTGGATGATGTGTGTATTATGGTATTATGCAATGTGATGCAATATTACATAATTCTAGGCTTATTTAGGATGTTGTTATAGTCCTACTGGATAAGATACATTTTCTAGGTGAAATACAGTACAGACCAAAAGTTTGGACGCACCTTCTCATTCAAAGAGTTTTCTTTATTTTCATGACTATGAAAATTGTAGATTCACACTGAAGGCATCAAAACTATGAATTAACACATGTGGAATTATTTACGTAACAAAAAAGTGTGAAACAACTGAAAATATGTTTTATATTGTAGGTTCTTCAAAGTAGCCACCTTTTGCTTTGATTACTGCTTTGCACACTCTTGGCATTCTCTTGATGAGCTTCAAGAGGTAGTCACCGGAAATGATCTTCCAACAGTCTTGAAGGAGTTCCCAGAGATGCTTAGCACTTGTTGGCCCTTTTGCCTTCACTCTGCGGGCCAGCTCACCCCAAACCATCTTGATTGTGTTCAGGTCTGGTGACTGTGGAGGCAAGGTCATCTGGCGTAGCACCCCATCACTCCCCTTCTTGGTCAAATAGCCCTTACACAGCCTGGAGGTGTGTTTGTGGTCATTGTCCTGTTGAAAAATAAATGATGGTCCAACTAAACACAATCCGGATGGAATAGCATGCTGCTGCAAGATGCTGTGGTAGCCATGCTGGTTCAGTATGACTTCAATTTTGAATAAATCCCCAACAATGTCACCAGCAAAGCACCCCACACCATCACACTTTCTCTTCCATGCTTCATGGTGGGAACCAGGCTTGTAGAGTAGGGATGGGCGAGTCTACTCGCTAGGACTCGTTACTCAGCGAGTAGTAAGGGACTCGCAGGACTCGGTACTCGGCGAGTTTCCCAGCGATTACTCGCACAGTAACCAGTCCAATGCAAGTCAATGGCAATCCTAGTTTTGTCAGAGTTTACTTTTTCTCACTCGCTAGACTCGCTATATCACATCGCTATGTAGCTTGAATCTCCCCAAATAGTTTAAACAATCGCACCGCTTCACGGATAATCGCTGTCAGCAGCGAGTCTGAGCGAGTCTACGAATCCGAGTCCTGTATACTGTATTCGGGACTCGCGAATACAGAATCTGTTATGTTCCGACAAAGCTTCCGAGACAGCCTAGCGTGTTAGGTCAGAAAACTTGTGAAGATGGACAAGCATGTTAGCCAATCATATTCAGTAATGCCACAGCCATGTTGGTTGTGGCAGGACTATGATTGGCTTCTGTCCATCGTGATGCCTATGTCATGTATGAGAGGCAAGTCTGTATATAAGCCTTGCCACCGCCATTTCCTCCACATTCCTGTGATGATCTGAGCTAGTGCAGGGTGAGGTAGATGCTGGAGCAGATCATAGGGAGTGTCAGTCAGTGTAGGGAAACTTCAAGATTCCTTATGTTTAACCCAAACAGCTCTTCTGAGAGCTACCAGGAGGACAGAGGCGTACTGTGTAGAGGACTGTAGGCAGGCAGGCAGGGAGGAGCAGCCTTACAGTGCACACAGGACCGACCTCATAGCTTAGCTTAATCACTCAGCTTTCCTAATAGCTGAAGTCAGAGGCTTAGGTGGCTTCACATTAGCGTTCCCCTCCGCAGTGTTCTGCAGAGGGGATCCGCAATGTGAACGCAGCACCGCAAGCCCCTATGTTTAGAATGGGAGCGCACGGTGCTGCGCTTGACTGCGCATGACCGTGCGCACCTATTCACTGCCATATGTGATCTGTGCGCAGGCGGATGCCTGCACACAAATCACACACTCTCGCCCGCACCAGGGATGCAACATGTTGCATTTCTTGTGCGGGCAAGAGTGTGTGATCTGTGCGCAAGTATCCGCCTGCGCACAGATCACATATGGCAGTGAATGGGTGCACACGGTCATGCGCAGTCAAACGCAGCCCTGTGCGCTCCCATTCTAAACATAGGGGCTTGCGGTATTGCGTTCACATTGCGGATCCCCTCTGCAGAACGCTGCGGAGGGGAACACTAATGTGAAGCCACCCTTAGCTTAGGTACTATTTCTTATTTTTTTGCACCTGATAGATTTTGGGTCATTATAACCCCTTCAGCTTTATTTTCTCTGTGGCAGACCAGTGCGTTGCTGCTCTCCTACCTGCAAATAAGACAAACACATGCGAGTTTGGACTCGGACACAGCAGCAAAAAACTGTTGCGAGTGGGGTTTCCAAAACGGCAATGCGAGCGCTTTCCGAGACACATCTGCGATTTGTAAATCGCACATTACTCGCTATTACTCGCTTCCCCATTCATTAACATTGGACTCGCTAGACTCACAACGAGTAGCGAGTTCCGGGCTCGGACTCGCTAGAGTCAAGCGATTCCGAGTAATTTAGGGCTCGCCCATCACTAATGTAGAGTCCATCCGTTCACCATTTCTGCATCACACAAAGACACGGTGGTTGGAACCAAAGATCTCAAATTTCAACTCATCAGACCAAAGCACAGATTTCCACTGGTCTAATGTCCATTCCTTGTGTTCTTTAGCCCAAACAAGTCCCTTCTGCTTGTTGCCTGTCCTTAGCAGTGGTTTCCTAGCAGCTATTTTACCATGAAGGTCTGCTGCACAAAGTCTCCTCTTAACCGTTGTAGAGATGTGTCTGCTGCTTGAACTCTGTGTGGCATTGACCTGATCGCTAATCTGAGCTGCTGTTAACCTGTGAATTCTGAGGCTGGTGACTCGGATGAACTTATCCTCCGCAGCAGAGGTGACTCTTGGTCTTCCTTTGCTGGGGCGGTCCACATGTGAGCCAGTTTCTTTGTAGCGCTTGATGGTTTTTGCAACTGCACTTGGGACACTTTCAAAGTTTTCCCAATTTTTCAGACTGACTGACTTTCATTTCTTAAAGTAATGATGGCCACTTGTTTTTCTTTACTTAGAATTTGTATTATGGCAAGAAAAAAGCAGCTAACAGTCTATTCAGTAGGACTATCAGCTGTGTATCCACCAGACTTCTACACAACACAACTGATAGTCCCAACCCCATTTAAAAAGCAAGAAATCCCACTTATTAAACCTGACAGGGCACACCTGTGAAGTGAAAACCATTTCCGGTGACTACCTCTTGAAGCTCATCAAGAGAATGCCAAGAGTGTGCAAAGCAGTAATCAAAGCAAAAGGTGGCTACTTTGAAGAACCTAGAATATAAGACACATTTTCAGTTGATTCACATTTTTGTGTTAAGTATATAATTCCACATGTGTTAATTCATAGTTTTGATGCCTTCAGTGTGAATCTACAATTTTCATAGTCATGAAAATAAAGAAAACTCTTTAAATGAGAGGGTGTGTCCAAATGTTTGGTCTGTACTGTATATAAAATGCCCTATATGAAATATCTTCAAAACAATAGACAATTAAAAATTTACATGGTCATATTTTTGATCAGCACAGCAAGATACTATAATATATATATATATATATATATATATATATATATATATATAATATTACATGCTGTCTATTTATTTTCTTGTTGGAGTAGGATAAAGAGCCACTTTTTTTTGTTATGATACCATTTGAAAACCCCATGTATGGCCATGTTCTTTACATGTTGGGTCCACATAGGCACCTAGGGCAATACGTTTATTATGTAATTTTCTATCTTTCCAGTATAAATAATCTATTATTCTCATATTAATAATGAAAGGCTGCTAAATATCATCCTTTATTCTAAATAACAGTGATATTCATGTATCCCAATATCCTACTAGTCTATGGTTATCTTCCCACATATAAATATTACTTCCCATAAAAATACAGCTACTATCAGTCAGCTTACCAAAGAAAGAATAATGAGAGGTTTGCTAATGACAAGTCTTGTAAGAGGGAGGAGGTAGGTTGCTGGAATGGATAATCACTACAATTCCTATGTAAGTAATCATTATCATTCTACAAAGATAAAGTGAATAAATACCAGGGTTAAGGAGAAGAGATGGAGCAGGGAAGATCACCAGCTGTATCTGACTGTCTAATGCAGATTTTCAGTTATACTATAATAATTGAATAAAATGACCATCTCTCTTTACCATTTCATAAAAATTATTATTATTGAGAATCAGAGTTATAAGTCTACATTCACATCTTCAGTATTTGGTCAGCATTTCACATCACTCTTTGTAAGTCAAATTCGGGAGTGGAACAGTCAGAGAAAAATATAACAGAAACATGTCACCACTTCTGTATTTATCACCCACTCCTGGTTTTGGCTTAGAAATATTGATGTGAAATACTGACCAAATGAACGGGTGAATGTGGCCTGATAACTGAGGTTGCTTAAACCTTCAAGGAAAATTGATTCTAATGGCCCCTTCTCTTACTGTATCTATGCAGATGAAATAATACCTAGTTTTATTTGAGCAGAAAATGTTATAGTCATCATTGCCACATTATATCATCAACACAAACAAATAGGCTGTTAGAAAATGTAGGGGTTGTCCAGTCATATGATATTGATGACCTCAATTTAGCTATGCAGTGAAGGTCATTTAAATAGTTACATCCATCCACCCCCAGAGAGAATAACAGCTGATCACTGGTGATCCCATATGCCGGATAGGTCATGAATATCATATGACTGGAGAACACTTTTAAGAGAAAATCTCACAATCTGGAATAGTCAAGTATATGTGACCCGCCCCAGGGCCATGGGGCACTCGGAATTGGGCTTTGGCGCTTCTGGGGGAGTCACAGGGGTCAAGACTCAGCTCTGTGACCCTGGGGATCAGCCTTTAAAAGTTCAAAGGGGATAGGATTTAGAGGGTAGGTGTTGTGACACCACCTGTGGTAGCCAGCTATTGGGGCCGGTGTTGCAGTGCGGAACCTCCGGGGACGATGGATGGGCAGCTGTGGTGGTATCGCTCCCCACGGGTGGAGCGGCTCTCAGGGGCAACCGGTAAAGTCTATGGCGGTGGTAGGCCATTGGGGTGCAGGACTCAGGGTGCTGAATAACCGACAGACACGCAGGGGTTGTTTCCATTGCCTTTACTGAAGCAGTAGGAGCCAGGGTACAATCCAAAGTTGTTAGGAATCCGGGTTGCCTGGAAGCAAGTTAAGGATCTCCTCACCCGGCAAGTTCTGAGGCCTCCCTGCTGCGCCACTCTCTGCTTGTCCTAACTGCCTGTAGCTAAGCTGCGACCCTTTCCTCTTGCTGGACAGTCTATCACCAGTATGGCAGGCAGCTCGAGTCCTTCCTGGGTATCTCTCCTCTGGCCAAGGTCCCTGAGATCTTAATGCTGCTGTGCCTCCAGGTGCTTTTGTGGCTGGGAGACTTGGAATCTCCCCCCCTCCAGTTTTGGCTGCTGGGCCTAGAGCACCCTCGCAACCTTGAACTCCGGTGTCCGGTTCTGGCGCTTCCCTATGAGGTGAACCGTTAACAGGCTCCTCTCCACAGGCCTACTTCTCTCCTCTCCATAGAACCTCTCCTACAGGTCCTTCATGTTGGCTAGTGAGTATCCTTGGACGAGCCTGACACTGCTCCAGTCTGCAGGATGTCCTCCCCAGTTCTCCTAGGAACTGGACTGACTAACACCGCCCCAGGTCAGAATTTATAGGGGAGCTCCCCTGAACTCAGGTTTCAGAGCTCCCCCTTCTGGTCTGGAGTCAAGAAGGTGTTGTGTGCTGTGGGCTTACCTGGTGTGGATGGCCTACCTTGCTCCAAACATGACCCTATCCCCCATGGGAGGCAAAGCCACTGTGGCAACCGGACTCTGGGGTGCTACATTTGCACATATAATATTTTTTATCAACACCCTCCTAGGTGCCGATTGACCGCAGCTTGCCCATTCACACACACTCATTGTCACAGCAGGCAAATGCCAGTGGCCAATATATTTGCTATCCAGAACTCTGTGAGGTCTACTATTTCTCCAGGAGCCTCCTGGACATTGCAGGAGAAATGATAAATATTAGTCATGAGCGAGCATGCTTGGCACTACTCGCTACTCGCACGAGTTTCCCAGTACTCGGGATGCTCGGCGAGCACCGAGTACTGCCGAGATGCTCGGATTCTTCACTAATAATTATCGATCTGATACAAATACACAGCTACCTTCAGTGCACATAGTCAGCTGGCACCTCACAGAGAGCAGATTGATTGTTAGGGTCCCTCTGGGGGGCACAGCAAGGTGTTGTATGCTGCAACGATTTGAAAAAATTTATTGTTTTTATTCACTTCTGACGTAAGCTACAGCTCCTCCCAGCCTATGTCCCATTCTGGAATCTTTCCTCATCTTTCCTCATCTCTCCTCATCACTCTTCATCTCTCCTCATCTCTCCTCATCTCTCCTCATCTCTCCTCATCTCTCCTCTCCCCTCTCCCCATTGAATTCCTATGGCCAGCAATGCATTTCAATGGACATTAATTCTGTCAACGTATGCAGATAATCTACGCTGCGTTGACAGCATTAACTATGCGTTCCATCTGCATACCAGACGCAGCGGAGTCGAACGCAAATGTAAAAGTAGCCTAAGGCTAGCTTCACACTAGCATTTGAGTCATGCAGACGCAAACGCAGTGCCACACGTGGTCATACCGATGTGAACACAGCGGTGATTCTGCATATGCGTTCACATAACATGTTATTGTAAGTGTGCCCGGCCACCCAATTAGCGGTCTCGGCTGCGGGCAGCTGGGAGATCAGTGGCGGCAGCCGAGAGATCAGTGGCAGCTTAGCAATCAAGCTCTCTCAGCAAGTTGCCTTTTTGGTGTGTCCGATAAAACATGTTTTTTTACGCAACTGGTCGCAAACGCATGCAAATGCATCCAAACGCAGGTACCATGCATCTCCATGTTAAACATAGGGACGCAGTCCACATGCGTTTGGCTGTGTTCGCAAACGCTGCAGAACGAACGCAAGTGTGAAACCGGCCTAAGATACTTTTAAAGGTTGAAGGTAGACTTCAAGTTCATCTAGTTCAACTAGTTGGCTACAGGTTCTATGCTACGGACTGGCTGCACCTCAATGGAAGAGAAAATGGCTAGAGGGTTGGAGGAGTGTTTAAACTAGGATTGAGGGGGAGGGTATTGATAGTACAGGAGGGGAAGATAGTGTAAATAGTAACCTGGGCACAAGTAATAAAATTGGGGAAGGCATGGGGGTGGGGTTAGAACAGTCAATATAGTAGGAAGAAATAGAGGTAAAGAGAGATGCATAAAGTGCATGTACACTAATGCCAGAAGCCTCACCAACAAAATGGAGGAATTAGAATTAATTTTGTTAGAAAATAATTATGACATGGTGGGGATATCGGAGATATAGCTGGACGATAACCATGACTGGGCTGTTAATTTACAGGGCTATAGTGAGTTCAGAAATGACCGTACAAATAAGTGAGGGGGAGGTGTGTGTTTATATGTAAAATCATCCTTAAAACCCATCCTTCGTGATGATATATGTGAATCTAATGGAATTGTACAGTCTCTGTGGCTGGAGATAAGGGGGTGGGGGAAACATAATAAATTATTGATAGGGGTTTGTTCTAAGTCTCCAACAATAATGGAGGTGGAGGAGAATATCCTCATAAAGCAAATAGATGAAGCAGCGAGTTCAACTACCCTGAAATACATTGGGGAACAGAAACCTGCAGTTCCAGCAAAGGTAATAGGTTTTTGATAATTATGAGAGACAAAATACCTTTCACAACTGGTTCAGAACCCAACAATAAGGGGGCACCGTTAGACCTAATATTAACCAACAGGCCTGACCGCATATCAAATATACGGGTTGGAGGTCACTTGGGTAATAGTGATCACAAAATAATAAGCTTTCAAGTATCCTTTAATAAGATGGGGCTACAAGGAAACTAAACTTCAGGAAGGCATATGTCCAACACTTGAGAGATGATCTTAGGGCCCTTTCAAATCAGCGTTTTTTTTTAAATCGCGGCAGATGCGGTGAAAAAACCGCATCTGCCGTGATTACCGCATACCGGCTGCACTTGCGGCGCGGTTGCGGTTTTTTCCATGCAAAGTATAGGCGGACTTGCGGCAGGTGCGGCAAGTGCGGTTTTGCACTTGCGGCAGGTGCGGCCGCGAAAAAAACCGCGGCTGACCGCGGTTTTTTTCGCGGCCGCACCTGCCGCATGTGCAAAACCGCACTTGCCGCACCTGCCGCAAGTCCGCCTATACTTTGCATGGAAAAAACCGCAACCGCGCCGCAAGTGCAGCCGGTATGCGGTAATCGCGGCAGATGCGGTTTTTTCACCGCATCTGCCGCGATTTCAAAAAAACGCTGATGTGAAAGGGCCCTTAGTGCAATAAACTGGGACGATGTCCTGAGACAAAAAAGTACACAAAGCAAATGGGAGACGTGTATTAGCATCCTGAATAGGACCTGTACACAATATATACCCTATGGAAATAAACATGCTAGAAATAGGAGGAAACCACTATGGCTAAATAAAGCGGTAAGGGGCGCAATAAGTGACAAAAAGAAAGCATTTAGGGAATTAAAGCAAGTAGGTAGTGATCAGGCATTAAATAAATACAGAAAATTAAATAACATCTGTAAAAAGCAAATCAAGGCAGCAAGGATTGAGACAGCGAGACTCATTGCCAGAGAAAGTAAATAGTAAGAAACTAAAAAATGATTGTGTTGGCCCCCTTAAAAATAGTCTAGGTGAAATGGTGGATGAGGATGAGAAAAAGCCAATATGCTTAATTACTTTTTTGCAACAGTATTTACACAAGAAAATCCCATGACAAGCGACATGATCAGTGATAACAAAAACTCTCCATTAAGGTACCTTTACACGCGGCAACATTTCTAGGAATTTCACTGCCAACTTACTGGTTGCAGTGAAATCATGGAGACATTGTTCCATTTGTACACAGCAACAAGATACAATGTGTCCATGATTTCACTGCAACCAGTAAGTTGCCAGTGAAATTCCTAGAAAAGTTGCCGCGTGTAAAGGTACCCTTAAAGGTAACCTGCTTAACCCAGCAGGAAGTAGGAAGTAAAAATAACTAAAGTTGACAAATCCCCAGGCCCGGATGGGATACACCCCAGAGTACTGCAGGAATTAAGTACCATCATAGATAAACCATTATTTTTAATCTTTAAAGATTCCATAATAACAGGGTCTGTACCACAGCAAATGTGGTGCCAATATTGAAAAAGGGGGCAAAAACTGTACTTGGAAATTATAGGCCAATAAACTTAACCTCTACTGTGGGTAAAACTGTGGGTAAAATCCTAGAGGGTTTTCTAAGATATTCTATACTGGAGTATCTGAAGAAAAATAGTCTCATGACCCAATATCAACATGAGTTTACAAGGGACCATTCATGTTAAACTAACTTGATAAGCTTCTACGAAGAGATAAGTTCTGGACTTATTAAACTTGGGGTTGTTTAGTTTGGAAAAACAAAGGCTTTGGAGCGATCTTATAATTATGTATAAATATATGAGGGGACAGTACAGAGACCTTTCTAATGATCTTTTCACTCAGGCCTGAGACGGGGACAAGGGGGCATCCTCTACGTCTAGAGGAAAGAAGTTATAATCATAATCACAGAGGTGGATTCTTTACTGTAAGAGCAGTGAGACTATGGAACTCTCTGCCACATGATGTTATAATTAGTGAGTCACTACTAAAATTTAAGAATGGCCTGGCTGCCTTTTTTGAAAAATATAATATTACTGGTTATATATACTAGATTCTTTGATAGGGCGTTCATCCAGGGAACTAGTCTGATTGCCGTATCTGGAGTCAGGAAGGAATTTTTTCCCCAATGTGGAGCTTAGTGTTGCCACATGGGTTTTTTTTGCCTTCCTCTGGATCAACATGTTAGGCTATGGGTTGAACTAGATGGACTTAAGGTCTTCCTTCAACCTTAAATACTATGTTACTATGTTACTATGTAACCCATAGCCTAACATGTTGATCCAGAGGAGGCCAAAAAAACCCATGGGGCAAACACTAAGCTACATATTATGGAAAATAAAATCCTTCCCGACTCTACATACAACATGTTCCAAATTATTATGAAAATTTGTATGGTTTTTTATGTCAATGAAACCCATTGATGGATTGTGACTCAGGGTTCTTTGGATCACTGAAATCAATCTCAGACACCTGTGATAATTAGTTTTGCAGGTGAGCCAAATAAAAGGAGAACTGGATGTTCCACAATATTGAGCAGGCCACAGTTTTCAAGTAACATGGGAAAGAGAAAGGATCTCTCTGCGGCCAAAAAGCAACAAATAGTGCAATGCCTTGGACAAGGGATGAAAACATTAGATATTGCATGAAAACATAAGCATGATCATCATACTGTGAAGAGATTTGTGGCTGATTCAGAGCACAGACGTGTTCGTGCAGATAAAGGCAAAATGAGGAAGGTTTCTGCCAGGCAAGTTCATCAGATTAAGAGAGCAGCTACTAAAAAGGCCTTACAAACCAGCAAACAGATATTTGAAGCTGCTGGTATCTCTGGAGTACCTCGTACCCCAAGGTGTAGGATCCTTCAAAGGCTTGCTGTGGTGCATAAACCTACTATTCGGCCACCCCTAAAGAGTGCTCACAAGCAGAAACGGTTGAAGTGGGCCCACACATACATGAAGACTAATTTTCAAGCAGTCTTGTTTACTGATGAGTGTCGTGCAACCCTGGATGGTCCAGATGGATGGAGTAGTGAATGGTTGGTGGATGGCCACCATGTCGCAACAAGGCTGCGATGTCAGCAAAGAGGTTGAGGAATCATGTTTTGGGCCAGAATCATTTGGAAACAGCAGGTATGCCCCTTCAAGGTTCCTGAAGGTGTAAAAGTGACCTTTGCAAAGTATACAGAGTTTCTGACTGACAACTTTCTTCCATGGTACAAAAAGCAAAAACGTGCCTTCAGGAGCAAAGTCATCTTCATGCATGACAATGCAACATCTCATGCTGCAAAGAATACCTCTGTGTCATTGGCTGCTATGGCCGCCATCTTCCCCTGACCTCAACCCTATAGAGAACCTTTGGAGTATAATCAAGCAAAAGATCTATGAGGGTGGGAGGCAGTTCACATCAAAACAGCAGCTCTGGGAGGCTATACTGACATCATGCAAAGAAATACAAGCAGAAACCGTCCAGAAACTCACAAGTTCAATGGATGCAAGAATTGTAAAGGTGATATTAAAGAAGAGTTCCTATGTTAACATGTACAGTGCCTTGTGAAAGTATTTGGTCGCCATGAACTTTTCAACCTTTTGCCACATTTCAGGCTTCAAACATAAAGATATAAATTCTAATTTTTTTGTGAAGAATCAACAACAAGTGGGACACAATCATGAAGTGGAACAACATTTTTTGGATATTTCAAACTTTATTAACAAATAAAAAACTGAAAAGTTGGGCGTGCAATATTATTCTGCCCCTTTACTTTCAGTGCAGCAAACTCACTTCAGAAGTTCAGTGAGGATCTCTGAATGATCCAATGTTGTCCTAAATGACTGGTAATGATAAATAGAATCCACCTGTGTGTAATCAAGTCTCCATATAAATGCACCTGCTCTGTGATAGTCTCAGGGTTCTATTTCAAGTGCAGAGAGCATCATGAAGACCAAAGAACACACCAGGCAGGTACAAGATACTGTTGTGGCGAAGTTTAAAGCCGGATTTGGATACAAAAAGATTTCCCAAGTTTTTATACATCTCAAGGAGCACTGTGCAAGCGATCATATTGAAATGGAAGTAGAATCAGACCACTGCAAATCTACCAAGACCCGGCCGTCCCTCTAAACTTTCATCTCAAACAAGGAGAAGACTGATCAGAGATGCAGCCAAAAGGCCCATGATCACTCTGGATGAACTGCACAGGTCTACAGCTGAGGTGGGAGAGTCTGTCCATAGGACCACAATCAATCGTACACTGCACAAATCTGGTCTTTATGGAAGAGTGGCAAGAAGAAAGCCATTTCTCAAAGATATCCATAAAAAGCCTCATTTGAAGTTTGCTACAAGCCACCTGGGAGGCACACCAAACATGTGGAATAAGGTGCTCTGGTCAGATAAAACCAAAATCAAACTTTTTGGCCACAATGCAAAATGATGTTTGGCATAAAAGCAACCCAGCTCATCACCCTCAAAACACCATCCCCACTGTCAAACATGGTGGTGGCAGCATCATGGTTTGGGCCTGCTTTTCTTCAGCAGGGACAGGGAAGATGATTAAAATTGATGGGAAGATGGACGGAGCCAAATACAGGACCATTCTGGAAGAACATCTGTGATCTGTGATGAGCTGCCGTAAAGCAAACCTCGCGCATGCGCAATGCACATCGTAAGGTCCGTCGATACACCCAAAGGGTGTACCGATGTCATCCAAGCCGGATATGATGCGATTAGCATCATGCCGGCTAATCCGCCCATGGTGGAGGGCAAGCATGATTGGGAAGCATTATCACGCCCATCGTGGCGTGAATACAAGCAGCGGAGGTGGCGAAAATATGCCACAGGGAACGCCCTGTGTGACTTCTCAGGGGACCAAAAGCCTCAGTTCAGTAAGTATGGAAAGCACTTTTTTCAACTTTCAAAAGACACATTTAGGACACAAAGTGATAGGTAGACCACCATTATGAAGGTGCAGGGACAGTTATTGATAGGCTGGGGGTGATTTTTAGGTGACATGTTCCCTTTAAATGTTAGAAGTGAATCACTCACTAAAACATATGGCAGAGAGTTCCATAGTATCACTGCTCTTACAGTAAAGAATCCACGTCTGTGATTATGATTAAACCTTCTTTCCTCCAGACGTAAGGGATGCCCCCTTGTCCCTGAAGCAGGCTTAGGTATAAAAAGATCATTAAAAAGGTCTCTGTACTGTTCCCTCATATATTTATACATTATTATAAGATCATCCCTAAGCCTTTGTTTATCCAAGCTGAATAACCTCAAGTTTAATAACCTGTCTAGGCATTGCAGACCCCTCAGTCCTCTAATAACCTTGATTACTCTTCTCTGCTCCCACTAGTAATAGTTATTAATTTCCTAATGCTCAGGTTGCCTGTTCGTAACTTTTGTTTAGTTTTCACGTATGGGCATAGGTAAAACACCTAATATTTTTTTTATTTCAGAATACATACAGGCAAAACTACAGTTGTAATGCATTTTACATTATTTTCTTCATTTCTTTTGAGAATAAATGCAAAAAGGTCAAGGTCCATAACCATAAATATGTACCCAGTCATTTCAAAGGTACCTCCCTTATTTGACCAGCAAAAGCACATGAAAGAAAATTAGATAGCCTAGGAAATGGAAGCAACTTATCTGTAGAACATATCAACAAATATAGAGATAGACTAGAAAAACAGCAAGATAAAGATTATGTTCTAACCTTCTCTGTACAAAAATTTGTGTAAAATGTAGATAAAACAGATAAAACATAAAAGGGCATATGATATTAATAAAAATTGTATAACTCTTATAGTGCTTCATCCAGTTTAGTAATTTGCCATATTTCAAGACTGTCTAGTCTAAATTGATATCACCTATTAGTTGGCTTCATTTCTGCCATAAATCTACACTAAAATGTGGTCCATTTTCTGGTAAACTACTCCCCTATTAGCAAAGACATGACTTATTTGTCAGTCAAGTCAAGGAAAGTATCTAATCTACATACATAATTGCCAGTGGGCGATGTAACTCTATCCCAGAATGCATCACGGCACTGGCAGTTGCACAGACGCAGTTCATCACTGCTATTCCGCCGGGAGATCTGCAGCACTCGCAGCTGATCTTCCGACGGTGGTAGCCGCTCATCTCCCGCTGCTGGGAGGTCAGTGGCGCTAGCCACTCACTGCTATTCCACTGGGAGATCAGCTGTGGGCACCACTGACTTCCTGGCGGCGGGAGATGAGCGGCAACCAGCTTTAAATCTCCAGCCAACACTGCGCTGCTCAGCTGATTGGTCGCGCACCTGGCTGCGCGGGATTAATCAGTTGAGCAGCGTGGTATTGGCAGGGGACTTAAGTCTGCTCGCCGCTGCTCAGCTAATAGGTCGTGTGCTGGGTGTCGCGCAACCAATCAGCTGAGCAGGAGCGGGCAGCTTTAAATCTCTTGCCAATACAGCGCTGCTCAGCTGATTGGTCAGCTGAGCAGAGATTTAAAGCTGCCTGCTGCTCATCTCCTGCCACCAGGAGGTCAGCAGCAACGCTGTCAGGAGATCAGCGGCGCCCATTGCTGATCTCCTGCCAGCCCGCCGCCCACTGCTATTCCACAGGGAGATCAGCGGTGGGTGCCGCTGACCTCCCGGCGGCAAGAGATGAGTGGAGGACAGCTCTAAATATCCCATCAATACTGCACTGCTCAGCTGATTGGTCGCATGCTACCCTGCGCGCGACCAATCACCTGAGCGGCGCAGTATTGGTGGGAGATTTAAAGCTGGCCGGCACTGTTCAGCTGATTGGTCGCACGCCAATCAGCTGAGTGTTCTTTAAATCTCCCGCCAATACCATGCTGCTCAACTGATTGGACGTGCGCTGCCCGGCGCATGACCACTCAGCTGAGTAGCGTGGTATTGGCGGGAGATTTAAAGCTGGCTGCGAACAGATATGTTGGAAAGCGCAAATGGTGTGACACATGTACACTGCTCCTGTCAGCACCAGTAAGCATACACAGATGTTCATTACACCGATGCGATAGCATGGGCTTATTTCTAGTGCACAAACAATAAGTAAATACGGTGCAGATCATGAATCTGTTTATAATCAAATTGGTATTCAAAGAGGGGAAGACTCTATTTCAGGTGCAATTCTTTTTAATGTTAAAACTTGTGATAAAGTGACAGTGATTCGTGATTACCCACCCTCCCTTACAACACACAAACACACAATGAATACATCTCAAGTTTGGACCTATTACTCAGACGGTCACCTTCATGTGTATATTTCTCTATATATTTCCACTAACAGTCCCTGAAGGAATTTTTCAGGGTCTATCAGTGGTATATATTCTATATGGAGTCTGATGCAGTGTTTGACCCTACAGTTAGTTCAGGTTATGCGTCTGTTTAACAACACCTGTCTATGTCAAACAGTATATTCCGTCACATTTCCTTTAGTACTTATTGAGATTATATTCAGTAATCTCTTATTTCTTTAACCAATAATATGGTTTAATGCCCTTGCCCTGTGCGTTTCATCCCCATTGTAGTATAGAGACTCATCAGGGGCTTACATGTATCTGGTTCAGAAACAGTGGCATGTGTCCTTGTATGATATGACACTCCACTGTATTTGTGAGTCAAAGACCCAATGCCATCCAAGTGGTATATTTCCATTCATATGGTCAAGTTACAATTAGTCCCTTTATTTCCCATTGTTATAAGTCACTGACGTTAGGAAAAAGTGGGGAGATAATTGTAATTATTTTGCTTTCATCATACCCTCAAATCCGTATGTGCATTGTTAAGGTGTCTAGGTATGTGTTTCAGACAATCTCAATTATTATATCCACTTTCTTTTGTCTCCACCTCCCCTTTCCCTTAAATCCCTTTCTTTTTGTCCATATATATACATCTAAATATGAGTATATAATCCCATCCCCAATTATATATATAAATATGAGTATACACCCCCACCCCTATTTTCCATTATATCCCTGTATCCGGTTTACTCATATAACCCTGTATATGGTTATTATATGTTCCATATGGTTATTACAATGCTCAAATGTCGCACAAATCTTACAGGCATCACCTCATTAAGCTGTTCTTATTTTTTCCCCATCTATCCCTCTTTGATTTTAACAATAGTAGTGAATAGTTCACCTGTAGATTGAATGTTGTTCCTTGCAAGGTTCCTTAGAATCACCTATGGACTCCTTCCTTCTTCCTTCTTAGTACATTACATTTATCTTGTTCCCTTTAGTCTGATCCCTTTAGGCTAAACCTGTTGCCCAGATAGAGTGTACTATATATTAACATCATCTCAATTTTATGTGTGACTAACATTAGTTATTTCTTAGTGCTTGATTTAATACCTTATCCTCTCCTGTTCAGGTTCTATATGGCATTATAGCGCTCTCCGGCTGGCATCCAGTCCTTCCATGTGTCGAGGGGTTGTCTGCCGCCGGCTTTTTGCAGCTTAATATAGTCCTCCCATCCCCAATCAAGCCTACGCCCCTCGTGGCGTCTTCTATGCCACGTGTCAGGCTCTACCACGCATGCGCCGGCTTCTGGACTTCACCACGCATGCGCGTTATGCACCTTGCATCTCTGTTGATTAGAAAATGCTCACACACTCCTGGAGCGCACGTTACTTCCACGCATGCGCAGGAGCAACCCCAATGTTTACTACATTCTCCTCCGTTCTAGCACTGGATTCATACATGTATCCAGTAACATTAAATCTTGAAGAGCGGATCTGTGTATTATGACTGTTTTAGAATGATTATTTATGTTATGTTTGATAAATATAGTTCCAATATTATAGATAACAACATGGGTACTATCTGGCTAGGACATGGTTAGGGATGGGTGGTCCCCTATATCTCAAAAGCCCTATATGATTACATCCTACTATTGTTATTTTAAGGGATTTAGAGGAATACCTATTTTTTGGGGGAATTTTATAGGGTCTAAACAGATAAGTAGAGTATTGTGGCTCACTGAAAACCCGGTGCTCAAAGGTAAGGAAAGTTCAATATATATACAGTTGTGGCCAAAAGTATTGACACCCCTGCATTTCTGTCAGATAATACTCAGTTTCTTCCTGAAAATGATTGCAATCACAAATTCTTTGGTATTATTATCTTCATTTAATTTGTCTTCAATGAAAAAACACAAAAAGAATTGTCCTAAAGCCAAATTGGATATAATTCCAGACCAAACATAAAAAAGGGGGTGGACAAAAGTATTGGAACTGTTAGAAAAATCATGTGATGCTTCTCTAATTTGTGTAATTAACAGCACCTGTAACTTACCTGTGGACCTAACAGGTGTTGGCAATAACTAAATCACACTTGCAGCCAGTTGACATGGATTAAAGTTGACTCAACCTCTGTCCTGAGTCCTTGTGTGTACCACATTGAGCATGGAGAAAAGAAAGAAGACCAAAAAACTGTCTGAGAACTTGAAAAACCAAATTGTGAGGAAGCATGAGCAATCTCAAGGCCACAAGTCCATCTCCAAAGACCTGAATGTTCCTGTGTCTACCGTGCTCAGTGTCATCAAGAAGTTTAAAGCCCATGGCACTGTGGCTAACCTCCCTAGATGTGGACGGAAAAGAAAAATTGACGAGAGATTTCAACGCAAGATTGTGCGGATGGTGGATAAAGAACCTCGACTAACATCCAAACAAGTTCAAGCTGCCCTGCAGCCTAGGGTGCAACAGTGTCAACCCGTACTATCCGTCGGCATCTGAATGAAAAGGGACTGTATGGTAGGATACCCAGAAAGACCGCACTTCTTACCCCGAGACATAAAAAAGCCAGGCTGGAGTTTGCCAAAACTTACATGAGAAAGCCTACAACGTTTTGGAAGAATGTTCTCTGGTCAGATGAGACAAAAGTAGAGCTTTTTAGGTGAAGGCAGCAACATAGAGTTTACAGGAGGAAAAAAGAGGCATTCAAAGAAAAGAACACAGTCCCTACAGTCAAACATGGCGGAGGTTCCCTGATGTTTTGGGGTTGCTTTGCTGCCTCTAGCACTGGACTGCTTGACCGTGTGCATGGCATTAAGTCTGAAGACTACCAACAAATTTTGCAGCATAATGTAGGGCCCAGTGGGAGAAAGCTGGGTCTCCCTCAGAGGTCATGGGTCTTCCAGCAGGACAATGACCCAAAATAAACTTCAAAAAGCACTAGAAAATGGTTTGAGAGAAAGCACCAGAGACTTCTAAGATGGCCAGCAATCAGTCCAGACCTGAATCCCATAGAACACCTGTGGAGAGATCTAAAAATGGCAGTTTGGAGAAGGCACCCTTCAAATATCAGGGACCTGGAGCAGTTTGCCAAAGAAGAATGGTCTAAAATTCCAGCAGCGATTGATCGCAGTTATTTTGGCTAAAGGTTTTGCAACCAAGTAGTAGGCTGAGGGTGCCAATACTTTTGTCTGGCCCATTTTTGAAGTTTTGTGTGAAATGATCAATGTTTTGCTTTTTGCTTCATTATCTTTTGTGTTTTTTCATTGAAGACAAATTAAGTGAAGATAATAATACCAAAGAATTTGTGATTGCAATCATTTTCAGGAAGAAACTGAGCATTATCTGACAGAATTGCAGGGGTGTCAATACTTTTGGCCACAACTGTAGATAACCTTGGCACACGGTATAAGAAAAAGGAGACTTCTTTCATTCAAAAACGGTGATTTTTTATTGAATCATCAGTCAAAAAGATAAGATGTTTCGGCTGGCTTGCCTTTCTCAATTAGACTGACTGTAGACAGTAAACAGAATATTGTACATCATTACAGTTTGTACATAATCCATCATAATAATGAACAAACATCCTCTATCATAAATGACCATAATGTTATCTACACAGAAGTTATTGTATAAACCCATAGGCAACTGAATAAACCTTAATCAAAGCAATATGTGAAAAACTTCAATGATAAAAAATCATATCTCCCTTCCAGAGGGTTTAAGTGGCCCCTAGTATATCAGGGTCCACTAAAATAGAATTATATATGTCGGAAAAATATATTTTAATTGAAGAGATTAATTAGGCATCCACAATCAAAACAAAAGTGTTTTTTTGCTCTTATTAACAGGTTAGGGACCTGATTTTGTGTGACAGGTTCCCTTTAAGGACAGATTTTAGAGGTGCAGGAGTGTTGGCAGGAAGGTCACAGAGGAGGAGTTTGCAGTATTCGAGACAGGAGATGATGAGGGCATGCACTAGTAGTTTAGTAGATTCAGGATTGAGGAATTGATGGATTCTGGAACGATTTTTGAGTTGGAGGCGGCAGGAGGTGGCAAGGGCTTGGATGTGCAGTTTGAAGGACAGGGCAAAGTCAAGGGTTACTCTGAGATAGCAGACTTCAGCTACAGGGCAAAGTGTGATGTCATTTATTGTGATAGATAGATCAGGTAAGATTCTGGACAGGAGAGAGGTGACATCAGGGCTAGAGAGGTAGATCTGAGTGTCGTCAGCGTATAGGTGGTACTAGAAGCCATGGGACTTTATGAGTTGTTCCAGACCAAGGGTATAGATGGAAAAAAGGAGGGGCCACAGGACATATCTGTGGGTGTCTCTATGCATCATTACTCTTGCGAAGAACTTTGTCAGATAGATTAACTCAACTGCAGGGGACATGTATGAAGATTCCGGAAGAAGTTTATTTTCCAGCTGAATTCTTGTAGTTATGCACAATGACCGTTACTGACATCAGAGCTTACATCATAGCTGCAGGGAGAGTGGAAGGACAAACTACTTAAAGGAAAACTGTATTGTACAAACGTTTAAGAGCAACAATACAATTGCAGTACAATACTATATGATTTCCAAGTCGTGTGACATGAGAGTTACGTATTTTTCGGATTATAAGACTCACTTTTGTTCCCCCAAATTTGTCCCCCCAAATTATAAGACATGCGTCTTATAATCCGAATATACGGATTATACTGCAGGGAAGGTGAAGGGGCTCTGGAGCCTGTCCGGGTGCTGGGGGTGGCTGGGGCAGGCTGCAGGAGGCAGCGGGAGATCTCCTGCTCCCGCTCATATAATATGCACTGTCGCTGTCCATCACCATGGTGGTGAAACCGCACCACGATGATGGACTGGGGGAGCAGCACATATTATATGTGCCTGCGCCCCCCCCCCCCAGTGAAGCCACATGCCCCCCCTTTCTTCCATATGGCCCCCCATTCTGATGCCCAGAGTAAAATAAAAAAAGCTTTACTTACCTCCTCCAGCACTGATCTCCCGCTGTCTCCCCGCTCTCCCTGCTGCCACTGTGATCGGGCACACACAGACTATGTCTCTCTGCTGTGCCAATCATATGACCGGCACTGAGAGGCAGGAAGTGGAGGAGCGCAGCGGCAGGAGACAGACCCGGAGGACAGTGCTGGAGGAAGGTGAGTAAAGAGTTTTTTATTTTACTGTGGGCAGCAGCATGGGGGCCATGGCCAGGACAGGGGGAATGTGTGATAGCCATAGGGGACATGTGCAAGCCACATGGGGACAGTGGCCGGAAGCCACATGGGGGATGTGTGCCAGCAGCATGTGGGACGTGTGCCAGCCATAGAGGATGAGTGCCAGCCACAGAAGACATGTGCCAGCCACAGGGGACGTGTGTCAGCCACAGGGGACATGTGCCAGCCACAGGGGACATGTGCCAGCCACAGGGGACGTGTGCCAGCCATGGGGGATGTGTGCCAGCAGCATGGGGGACGTGTGCCAGCCATGGGGACGTGGTGTCAGCCACAGGGGATGTCTGCCAGCCACACGGGACGTGTACCAGCAAAAGGGGACGTGTGCCAGCCATAGGGGATGTGTGGCAGCCACAGAGAACATGTGCCAGCCACGGGGGACGTGTGCCAACCTTTGGGGAACGTGTGCCAGCCATGGGGAACATGTGCCAGTCACAGGGAACATGTGCCAGTGTCGAGCCCCAGACCCTGGGGTCCTCGGATATCAGGCTCGTGGGTGTTTCACGGGGATGTCACGGGTGGCAGTGCCTGAGCCCGTGGCCTGGGTGACACTTCAATAAGGGGTTATGTACAGGGGATAAGAGTTTGCTGTTGTCACGTGACGCCACCTGTAGTACCTGGTGATGGGTCACCAGCGCCGCCACAGTCCTCCGGAGGGCGATGGTATCACGGCAAGGATGGCAAAGCTCCCTACAGGTGGAGCTGGTCCTCCTGGGGCAGCGTTCCTGCAAGCAAATAGGTTGAATTCTGCAGCACAAAGACACGGAGGCAAAGTCACTCTCTCACTTTACTGTAAACCGTCATCAGCATACAATTTCACAGTTCAGCAACAGTTGTTAAAGAAACAGGTAGCTCTAAGGGGGACTGCAAGTGGATGCCAGGTGGTATGGTGGTACCCGTGGTATGCCTTAGTTGACGAACCCGTGTCCTTTCTTCCCCGCCTAAGATGAGTCTATACCCAATGGATCTTTAAAGGTAGACTTGGTGCCCCCCCCCTCGTGGTAGGAATCCCCACCCTTCATCGTGGTAAACAGAAACTACAGTTACTTGGCGGCGCAACTCCAAAGGAAGCAAGGGCTGTACTCTAGCTTCATCTCGAAGTCGCCGAGTAGCCTGTTCTTTCTGGAACCACTCCTCTCTTGTTTTCTATCTTGCTAGTTGGTCTCGCGGGTTCAGGGATGAGTGGTATTCTGGTGGTGGTGAGTTGCCGGTTGGGACTCGGAGATGCTCTGGTCTCTGCTGTGCTTACAATGATGGGGGTACCCTGCCGCTGCTATACGGACCACCATGCAGCCTCTGGGGTACTTCCTCCTAAAGCTCCTTCTACGTACTCCGGTTCCTCAAAGTCTGACTTGTCTCCCTCTTCCTCAGCTTCTACAATAACGTCTGGTTCTGCTGGGGACGGTCGTGCTGGCTCTAGATGGAGATAGCTGTGGGTACGGAATGGTGGTTCTACAGGTGCTTCGGTCTGGGTCCCTGCATCCCGGGTCTGGACGGGTGGTGGGACGGGTGGTAAGGAGTCTCGGTACTCCACGGCTGCTTGTACCGCTATCGCTGCCTCTCGCGCTTCTCAGCCTTCTCTCATGGTTGCTAGTTCACAGGCCCTCTCCGCGCTCCACCATCGGCACACCCATGCCAGGGCTTCCTCCATGTCCTGCGGAGCCGTTCAAGTCTCCAGTAGTCGGGATCCCCCTCTAGTGTTAAGAGGGAAGCCGCTGCCGGGTCTCCTTGTACGACTCTGGCCTGTTCTTCGACCTCGCGTACTATGTCTCTCCAACGGGGTGCCGCCATGCTGCCAGGTATGAAGGATCCTTGCTCATTCTGTCCTTCTCTTCCGGTTCGTCTCTTTATCGGCAGCCACTCCCAGGAGCACTTCCTGTGGGCCGCCCCCCTGATTGATTGATGGCAATCGGGGCGGCCACACTTTTTGGTGCCTCGTCTTGGCCCTCCATCTTCTAGGGGCTGAGGCACACCCCCGGGCCTACACAAGGTGTTTAGTACATGGCTACGGCGCCATCTTGGGTCCTCCTGCAGTGATGGGGGGGAACCCATTTTTGGCGCCAAGCAATGGCGGGAAAAGTTCATTTTAATCCAGTTCAAATATCCAAGGCACACAGTACCCGGTAATACTGGGCACGAGATCCTGTTCGTGAGCGCCAGGAATATATGTCGAGCCCCAGGTTCTGGGGTACTCGGGTATCAGGCTCGGTGGGTGTTTCACGGGGATGTCACGGCTGGCAACGCCTGAGCCCGTGGCCTGGGTGACACTTCTATAAGGGATTATGTACAGGGGATAAGAGTTTGTTGTTGTCACGTGACGCCACCTGTAGTACCTGGTGATGGGTCACCAGCACCACCACAGTCCTCCAGGGGGCGATGGTATCGCGAGCAAGGATGGCAAAGCTCCCTACACGTGAAGCTGGTCCTTCGGGGCAGCATTACTGCAAGCAAATAGGTTGAATTCTGCAGCACAAAGACACGGAGGCAAAATCACTATCTCCCGTGTACTTTACTGTAAACAGTCATCAGCATACATGTTCACAGTTCAGCAACAGTTCTTAAAGAAACAGATAGCTCTACGGGTGGCTGCAAGTGGATGCCAGGTGATATGGTGGTACCCGTGGTATGCCTTAGTTGACAAACCCGTGTCCTTTCTTCCCCCCTAGGATGAGTCTATACCCAATGGCTCCTTAAAGGTAGACTTGGTACTCCCCTCCCTCGTGGTGAGGAAGCAGGCAGACCACTCCATCTGGCAGGGTGTCGCAGCCGGTGAACAGACCGCAGCAGCCGGTTGACGACTTCAGAGGTAGACTATGGCAGTTTCCTCGGGTACGGCGTTCCCGTAGTGGACTGGACAATTCCCTGGAGTATGGTCGCTCCACGCTGGGGATCCCCCTTTCTCTCTAGGGCCCAGACTCCCGCGTCAGGCACCCTCTCTCAGGATTCCCTCAGGATCCTCTCTCATCTTCCTTTTGGATCAGCATAGAGCTGTCCAGTTAAACCCTCCGCCTCGCTCCACACTCCTCCAACTACTCTCTACTCCCCCTGGGGGGGTTTATATATCTCCCTTCCAGGAGTAACCTCCCACTCCTATTCCCCACCAGCCTAGGATGCACTTGCAGCTGGGGAAAATTACACCACTTTTACGGGTGCAATACTCCAATGTGATGCCTGACCATGTGGGGCACCACACCAGCCACGGGGGATGTGTGCCAGCTATGGGGGAAGTGTGCCAGTCAAGGGGGATGAGTGCCAGCACAGGAGGACGTGTGCCAGCACAGGAGGACGTGTGCCAGCACAGGGGGATGTGTGCAAACCATGGGGATGTGTAACAGCCATGGGGGATGTATGCCAGCCATGGGGGACATATGCTAGCACAGGGGGACGTGTGCAAGCCATGGGGGACGTGTGCCAGCCATGGGGGACATGTGCCAGTACAGGGGGATGTGTGCCAGCAATAGGGGACATGTAGCATCACTGGGGGATGTGTGCCAGCACAAGGGGGTTATATCTAATATAAGGGGGCTAATTTAAGGATGGGGGGCTATATCCCAGGATGAGGGACAATGTACCAGGATGAGGGTGCTATGAGGGACATATACGCTATATGATTTGTTAGACGGACACTGGCATTATAAGATGGACCCCATTTAACATTAAATATTACTTTTTTCTCTTTTCCTTCACCAAATTTGCGGGGGTGTCTTATAATCAGGTGCGTATTATAAATCGAAAAATACAGTACTTCTCAGTTCACAATATGATGCCTATTTCATGTTTTATCGGACATGATATTCTTAGGAAATAAATTCTAATGATACTTAAGATTCACATATCCACATCTACATCCTTATAGTCCAGTAAAACGCTTATGTTTTAATCCAGCACATTATGTCATCCATATAAGTGTTTTTTCTGCGCACATGATTTTATGCATACTTAAATATTTTTGCACAGAATCCAACCGGAAAAAACTTTGCATGCTCATCAAATGCTTAATTATGTTGGTTGAGAATATGATCCTCCTTGGCTCTCTAATATGGGACCATATGGTGCCACAATGCAGTGGCAAATTGTTCCTTAGAGGAACTTCAGTATAAGGTCCTAGTTATTACAGATGTAGCAGTCCAGCTTCAGTTAGATGTAGAGGAGGATTGCTAATCAGTTCAATGTGATATCATGATATTTTATCATGGGATTTTCATAGGACTTCAAGTTCAATTAAAAGTAAAAACACTTTTTTTCCAAAAGGGTACAAATAACACAGAGTTAGGAGTATAGATATAGGTGGCGCAAATTGTACTTTAGTACCCAACCTCTGGTTGTTGAGGGGGGAACCAAATTTCTCTGTCCTATATAAGAAGAGAACAGCATTATAATTGGCACATGGTAGAAGGGAGGTCTGTTGGAAATTATACACTGGAACCCAGGAGCTACAAGTTACCTTCTACGTATTACCAGGGAATTAAAAGACCTCTGTATCTGCATCATAATTACTAACGGAGCCTAGAAGTCTTCATAAGTAATTCAGGACAGCTATAGTGATTGAAAAAGTATTCATACCCTGTGAATTTTTCCCTATTGTTTCACATTACTCACAAACGTAAAGTATTTTATTGAGATTTTCTCAATATAACTACAGCTGTTCTGTGAAGGCCTCAAAGGTTTGTTTAAGAACTTTAGGAGTCAAGCAGCTGCATCAAAACCAAGGAACATACCAGACATGTCAGGGGTAAAGTTGTGGAGAGGAGTAAAAAAAGGGTAAGACTATAAAAAAAATAGCCCAAGATGTCAACATCTCATGGAGCGCTGTTTGGTCCATCATGTAAAAATGGCACAACTGCTACTTATCACGATGTGGCTACCCACCCAAACATCCCAAGCAAGGAGAGCACTGAATAAAGAAGCAGCCAAGAGGTCCATGGTCATTCTCGAGGAGTGGTAGAGATTCAAAAATAGTGAAGGCAGCACTCCATTTTCCCAACAGTTTAACAAACCTTTATTGGCCCATAGTGTAACCACAATATATCAGTAGAAGGACTATTCTCAAGTGGTGCAGACAGTGCAATATCAGTGGACTTTTTAAGTGTTCATTCATTACAATTAGTATTAAAACAATTACAGTACATCTAATATATAATTACCTTAAGGCCACTTCCGTCATATTCGGCTCTACTTTCCGTCGTCGTGTCCGTGGCTGCCTCCCAAAGCCTAACTCGCAAAGCCTAACTCGCAAAGCCTCACTTGCAATGGCACTCACAATGGCTTTGCGAGTCCTTGCAGAATAGGCTTCAGTGACTTCCAAAGCCTCACTCGCAATGGCTTTGCGAGTGTTCACTGAATACGCTCCACTGTCAGTCACAGCTTCACTTGCAATGTCCGGGAGATAGATAGATCTTTCTCTCTCTCTCTCTTCCGCCTGCTCCTGCGGGCCACCCCGCGGCTGCTTCTGCACTCCTGCGGGCCCCCCGCCGCTGCTCCTGCCCCCCCGCGGGTCGTCCTGCCCCCCCGCGGCTCCTGCGGGTCGTCCTGCCCCCCCGCCGCTCCTGCGGGCCCCCCGCGGCTCCTGCGGGCCCCCCGCGGGTCGTCCTGCCCCCCCCGCGGGTCATCGGGTCCCCCCGCGGGTCATCCTGCCCCCCCGCGGCTCCTGCGGGCCCCCCCGCGGGTCGTCCTGCCCCCCCGCGGCTCCTGCGGGCCCCCCCGCGGGTCGTCCTGCCCTCCCGCGGCTCCTGCGGGCCCCCGGCCTGCTTGCTTCTAATAAAAAAAACAAAAAACCTCATGGATACTCACCCGGCGCGCTCCATCTACGTCCTCTAGCTCCATGCCTTGAGGACCTGTGGTTGCCTGGGAAACCGATCAGCTGATTGCTTTCCCAGGCAACCACAGTCCTGCAAGCTGGCACACGGGTGTGTATGCTCTCATCCATCCTGCCCCTACCCCTGCCACCACCATCCTGCCCCTACCAGCCACCAGCTCCACCCTGCCCCCCCCCCTCTCCCCTCCATAGCCCCCCCACTCCATCCTGCCCCCCCCAGCTCCATCCTGCCCCCCCACTGGCTCCATCCTGCACCCCCCGCCCGCACCATCCTACCCCCCCACCGCCTCCATCCTGACCCCCCCCACACCAGCTCCATCCTACCCCCCCCGCCGGCTCCATCCTGCCCCCCCCACACCAGCTCCATCCTGCCCCCCCCACCCGCTCCATCCTACCCCCCCCGCCGGCTCCATCCTGCCCCCCCCCCCACACCAGCTCCATCCTGCCCACCCACCGGCTCCATCCTGTCCCCCCCACGCCACCTCCATCCTGCCCCCCCCACACACCAGCTCCATCCTGCCCCCCCGCCTCCATCCTGCCCCCCCGCCTCCATCCTGCCCCCCCCACCGCCTCCATCCTGCCCCACCCCCCCCTTGGCTGCATCCTTCCCCCCCCAGCTGCATCCTGCCCCCCCCACCAGCTCCATCCTGCCCCCTCCACACACACCAGCTTCATCCTGCCCCCCCCCGCCTCCATCCTGCCCTCCCGCCAGCACCATCCTGCCCACTGCCCCCCCCTCCGCTGCATCCTGCCCCCCCGCCGGCTCCATCCTAACCCCCCCGCCCCCTCCGTCCTCCCCCCCAGACCAGCTCCATCCTGCCCCCCCACACCGCCTCCATCCTGCCCCCCCCAACGCCTCCATCCTGCCCAGCTCGCTCCATCCTGCCCCCCCATCCTGTCCCGCTCCCTCCATCCTGCCCTGCTCGCTTCATCCTGCCCCCCTGCCACCATCCTGCCCCGCTCGCTCCATCCTGCCCCCCCTCCACCATCCTGCCCCGCTGCCTCCATCCTACCTCGCCGCCTCCATCCTGCCCCGCTCGCTCCATCCTGCCACCACTCCACCCCCCTTCACCATCCTTCCCCCCTCCGCCAGCTCCATCCTGCCCCCCCACCTCCATCCTGCCCCGCTCGCTCCATCCTGCCCCCTCGCCACCATCCTGCCCTGCTCCCTTCATCCTGCCCCCCTGTCACCATCCTGCCCCGCCAGCACCATCCTGCCCCCCCTGCCGCCTCCATCCTGCCCCCCCCCCTCGGCTGCATCCTGCCCCCCCCGCCGGCTCCATCCTAAACCCCCCGCCGGCTCCATCCTGCCCCCCTGCCGCCTCCATCCTGCCCCCTCAGCTGCATCCTGCCCCCCCCCGCCGGCTCCATCCTAAACCCCCCGCCGGCTCCATCCTGCCCCCCCCATACCATCTCCATCCTCCCCCGCCGCCTCCATCCTGCCCCGCTCGCCCCATCCTGCCACCACTCCACCCCCCGTCACCATCCTGTCCCCCTAATCCCCCCTGCCAGTTAGCGGTCATGTGACCGATCAGCTGAACGGTTTCCCAGGCAACAACGGCTCCTAAACCCCTGTAGGACCTAGAAGACGAAGGTGGAGCGAGCTGGCGGACAGGTGAGTATCCTCACTGAGGATTTTTTTATTTTTTGAAGGGAGGAGCGGGGGGGAGCAGAGTATGCCCATATACCATAGTGCTGCTATACATGTGCTATAAAATTCCACCATATACTATAGTAAAACTCTACATATACTGTTATATACTGTCATATACTATCGTGCTGCTATACATGTACTGTAATGTATCGCCATATACTATAGCACTGCTATACATGTAATGTAATGTACCACCATATACCATAGTGCTGCTATATCTAATATATAAAACCCAAAGTCTCACTTCCGTCATTTAAGCCAGCACTTCCGTCAGTTTGTCATCGCCAAAGTCACGTCACCACAGCGCTACACCCGTCCAAAGTGGACCAACATGCCGGCCCTAAGCGGAGTGCGACTCAGGCAGCCCCGCCACGCTTACCAACGCCCCTACACTGCCTAAAACACACATCACGGGCGGGAGACCACCCCCGTGATGTGTGCAGCCTGGAGGAGCAGAGGTGTGCCTAATTCTCATGTCACCGCTCCAGCCTCCTCTCTCCTCACCCATCCAGCCGCATCTCTCCTCACCCCTCCTGCCTCACCTCTCCTCACCCCTCCAGCGCCACCTCTCCTCACCCCTCCAGCCTCCCGCCACATCATACTCTGCTATCCACAGAGCCGCCTGTATACTCTGCTACCCACAGAGCCCCCTGTAGACTCTGCTACCCACTGACCCGCCTCTATACACACAATTCATTTCACCACGCTCCCGATGCAATTGCATCGGGCCCCTGACCACTGCACTCTGGCCCATCCACTCCACCCCTGACCACTGCACTCTGCCCGTGACCACTGCACTCTGCCCATGACCACTGCACTCTGCCCGTGACCACTGCACTCTGCCCTAAATCAGACTATTAGCCACTGAGCCTCTGTATACTCTGCTAAACACTCAGCCGCTGTATAGTCTGCTAACCACTGAGCCCCCGTATACCCTAATAACCATAGGCTAGAATACCCGATTCTTTAGAATCGGGCCGCCATCTAGTTACTTTATATTTCCATAATATGTGCACAAATCCATAGCTTTTTCTCATAAACAATCATGAGCTTTCAATGTTATACGTGTGCAAAATCCCTTCAAAATATAAAGTTCAATATTCTTATAAAAATGCTTTAGTGCTTAATTACAAAATTATTGATAATGTGCTCTTAGGGTGCCTTCACATTTGCGTTTGGAACGTAGCGCACCAAACGCAGCAAAACGCTTGCGCACATGCGTTCCTATGTTTAACATGTTATATAAAATATATAAGGGGAGACAACAGAGGCGCAATAGTGCCCTATCACTGAGTAAAAATTAGGGTCTTATAGGTGTAATCAGGTTTGCACTAACCTGGTCCAGTTGTGATTCCCACAACTGGAATAAAGGCGTAGGTTTTAGTATTGTAGGCTGCTGCTGGACTTCCACCTCCACACGATAGTGGGTACTTCAAGAGTTCTGGGATCAACAGGTGTGCTACAGTCCGCGCTGCCCGGTCATCCAGGGAATCACAAGGGAAACAATGTTCCAAGTAAAGGTTTCTTTATTCTTCAAACCGACCCCCAGGAGTGAAGTTTTTGACGTCATTAACAAGGTTAACACCCACTACCACTCCCCTTTTCTCACACACCCCCTTGCATTAGATATATAAAGGTGGTTAGATATGGTGTTTGTAATACCCTGAGGACGGTGCCAGGATTGGGCGCCGAAACGCGTCGGTTTGAAGAATAAAGAAACCTTTACTTGGAACATTGTTTCCCTTGTGATTCCTTGGATGACCGGGCAGCGCGGACTGTAGCACACCTGTTGATCCCAGAACTCTCTATGTTTAACATGGGAATACATGTGCCATGGCTGCGTTTGGCTGCGTTTGCGTTTGGATGCGCATAATTTGTGCACCCTCCGAGCGCACTCCGAACGCATCATGTTGCATTTTTTGTCCGTTCGTGGGCATTGAAGTCATTGGATCTGCAGTGACCTCCGCATGACAGCGCCGGAGAATGCTGCAGATCTAATTGAAATCACCAGCGGCGACCGGGAGATCAGCTAGAGCCTCCACTGATCTCCCACCGGTGTCGGCGCGGGAGATTCGAAGACACAGCTGATCTGACAGCTGTTTAAATCTCCCGGGCCGACACCGAATAGGGTGATGTTGGTGCGGGAGATTTGAAGCAGCGATCAGCTGTTTCTTATCTCCTGCACCGATATCACCCTATTCGGGAGACAGCTGATTGGCTGGCCGGGGTGCATACTAATGTGAACGCATGCAGAGATTCTCTGGTGCGTTCACATTAATATGGCTGCATTTGCACTGCGTTTGCGTCTGCATGCCATACGCATGCAGATACAAACGCAAGTGTGAAGCCACCCTTATTAATACTGCAGGAGGACTCACCCATGTTTTCTCCATAAGCATGCTGTTGCCAGCATCTTCCTAGTTACTCTGCAGAAATACACAGCTAAAATGGGAGAATTCTCCTATAGGATAACTATTATTCATATAATCAACAAATCTGGCCTTTATGGAAAAATAACAAGAAGAAAATCCTTCTTAAAAGCAATCCATAAGAAGTCCCATTTACAGTTTGCAAAAAGCCATGTAGGGGGCACAGCTAGAATGTGAAAGAAGGTGCTCTGGTCAGATGAGACGAAAGTAGAACTTTTTGGGCTTAATGCAAAATGCAAAAACCCTACGTGTGGTGGAGAACTGCCACTTCACATCACCCGGAAAACACCATCCCCACCATCAAACATGGTGGTGGCAGCATCATGCTGTCAGGATACTTTTCTTTAGCACGGACAGAGAAGCTGTTCAAATTTGATGGGAAGATGGATGAAGCTAAATATAGGGCAATCCTGGAGGAAAACCTGTTACGTTAGAGTCTGCAAAAGATTTGAGACTGATACATAGGATTACATGCTAACTGGACAATGACCCTAAACATACTGACAGAGCTACAATAGAATGGTTTAGATCAAAGCATATGCATATGTGGGACCAGACCTAAATCTCAGTGAGAATCTGTGACAAGTCTTGAATATTGCTGTTTACTGACGCTCTCTATCCAATCTCATGGAGTTAAACCTTTTTTGCAAAGGAGAATGGGCACAAATTTCAGCCTCTAGTTGTGAAAAGCCAGTAGAGACATAACCGAAAAGACTTGCAGCAGTAATTGCAACAAAACGTGGTCCTACATAATATTGACTCAGGGGGCTGAATACAAATGCACAACACAATTTTCAGGTTTACTGTATATTTTTAAAATATTTAGTAATCCATGTATCATTTTCTTACATTTCTCAAATACTTGCTACTTTGTGTTGGTATATCATACAATTTATAATTGAAATAAATTTACATTTGTGGGTGTAGCATGACAAAATGTGTAAAAGTTCACGATATGACAATAACTGTACGGCTTATTAAGAAGCCTTATATCAAAAAGCCGATTTAATGTTTAGCATTCGTTTCCAAGGTTAATTTGAATGTATGTAGTCTAGCCCAACCAAATTATCTCAGCCTGTACTAATTTAAGAAGAAGTCTCACTTAGAGGTCAGAGATCGGCCTGATGAAAGTTGGAAAGCTCTAAGCTTCAAATGGAAACAAAAGAGAGAAGAAAAACTATAAAAAGAGCAGGACACATGATAAAATGGCTCTACTTCTCTGGACCCCATTTAAAAAGTGTCTCCGGTGTTGCGGGGTCCCTTCTGGCATAAAAGTAATTGCAATTAAGTAATTAAATGGATTAAACAAAAGCTTTTTATTGTGCAGCACACTGCAAGCTATTAAAATGAAGAAGTAACAGAGCCATTCACAAACAGATGGTTTGAGTTTCCTGTGATATCCTGTACACATTTGTTTTCAATTTGTCTAAAAATAATGGAAGAAAACAGAGCGCAGGGGCCCAGTGTGATTTTTAAGGAAGGTTTGGGGTTCTTTTTTCAGATCTGATAAGTTTATAACCACATATGTTTGAAATCACTTCTTCTCTAGAACACAACAAAAGAAGAGTTTGGAGAAACTGTCAAGCGTTGCATGTTTATTTTATGTAATACCTCGCACTGTTTTGATTTGGGGTTTTTTTGGTTGTTTTTTTTAAACACTATGGACCTTTTTCATCCAGGTCCACTAAATATTTGGCTATAGTTGTTCTCAGGTATTCACAATCTATCATCAAATCAGTGAGGTTGGCCTTAGCTCAAATGCTTTAACTGTATCCTTTCCACAAAAAAAATGCCGGGCAATATGCTAGAACAGTCCATCGTTATTGACATCCGTGAAGTCTAAGTACATAATGTGGAATATCTCCTGGAAAGTGAAACAGCTTTTTGCTATCGCGCACTCATGTTAAATACAAAAGATAAAACACAATTTAAAACAAAAAAGAATGGGAGGGAAAGATAGAAAAGACTAAAGCTTGCTGTGACACTGGTATTGGCACCATTTACATTAAATTAGTATTGAAACCGATTTTGACTCTCCAGTTGGCCGTCACAAATAACAATTACCTGTGATAACTTGTCGGTGCCCATGTGACATGAATTAGATAATGAATGATGACTTCTGTGTTTTAAAAAGCCACATGTTAGGCCCTGTTCCTTTGTCACAATGGTGAAGACAAAGGAGCTGTCTGAGGACATCAGAACTGCTATTATTAGCAAAAACAATACCTCCAAAGGGTATAAGGCCATCACCAAAGACCATGGTATCCCAGTTTCAACAGTGCACAATGTTAAGACGTTTCCCAAGCATGGAATGGCCAAGAACTTCTCTGGATTTGGGGGAAAGATGAAAATTGACAAGAGATGTCTCTGAAAGTTGGTGCAAATGGTGGAAAAAAACACCACATCAAACGTGCAAAGACCTGAAGACCAACCTGGAACAGTCTGGGCTCATGGTTTCAACAAGTACCATACGCCACACAGTAAACCAAGCAGAGCTTTAGGGGCAAAGGCCAAAGAAAAAAACATTACTGAAGAACAGACATAAAAAGGAATCTTGACAAACCAAAATCCATCTGGGAAAATATTCTGTGGAAACAAAAACAGACCTTTTTGGCAGTGCAAAACAACAGTTTATATAAAGAAGGAGAATAGAAGCTTATAAGGAAAAGAATACCCTGCCAACAGTTAAGCATGGTGTAGGATCCATAATACTGTGGACTTGCTTTACTGTGTCTGGTACTGGAGGACTTGACTGCATAACAGGAATCATGAAATCAGAGAATTATCAAGAGATTTTAGGGCAAAGTGTCTTACTCAGTGTAAGAAAACTTTGTTTGAGTTGAAGATCATGAGTTCTCCAGCAAGACAATGACCCAAAGCACACATCCAAAAGTACACAGGAATGGTTGCAAAATAATCAAATAAACTATTTTAAAAAGACCAGCAATGAGTCCGGACCTCAATCCCACTGAAAATCTTTGGGGTGACTTGAAATTTGCCATTGGGGAAAATAACCCTGCAAACATTCAAGAGCTTGAATAAACTTCAAATGAAGAGTGGGAGAAATTATAGATGGCTACAAGAAACATTTGGAGGCCGTCATTAATGCCGAAGGGTATGCAACCATGTATTAATTAGGGGCCGTATTGCTGCACATGCTATTTATTCTGATTCTTCTTTGAAATTGCAAAATGTATGTTGACAATGTTTTATTATTCTATTACTTTGGTCCACTAATTCAAAAATCCAGAGGATATAACTTTGGTGTATCGTATTTCCATTTATTTCTGGAGATATTGATATGAAAAAAATGAAGGGGTGCAATAATGGTGAGAAGGACTGAATCTAGTTTGCTACAGATATTGGAAATACCTAGCAAATATGTAAGACGACAAGATGGCTCAGTGTTTCACACTGTTGACTTACCCGATTCTTGGATTCTGGGTGTAAATACTTCAAAGAAAAACATCTGCATGTAACGTGTATGTTATATCCATGTATTCTTACTGGAGTTGGTGCAGTTTTCATTGAATCCTTTTTTTGCCTCAAGTAAATGTAGCAGAGCTAATGGTAGGTTCACATCTCATTTTTGCTTTGCGTTACAACGATTCCATTGTAAAGCAGCATAAACGTCATGTAACAGATGTGTTAACGCATCCATAGACTTACATTGCACAAGCGAATAGGATCAACGAATCCTCACATCAGAGTCATGTAGCAATTTCAGATATCCAGTGGCGTTGAGGTTTCCATTGATGAAGAATGGCCCCACTATCTTTGTACCCCATATACCACACTATACCATCAATGTTTGTGTTCAGTCTTGGAGGGATCTATCCACTGTGGGTTAGTGTTAGACTAATAGCGTGGTTTTGTTTGTTAACTTCACCATTCACAAAAAAGTTTGTCGCATCAATCATCTCAAGGCAATTGTCTATGCTGTGAAGATACGAGATGTGCAGCATCTGAAACAACTGATACTGGAAGCCTGTGCTAGCATTTCTTCTGCGGTGTTGCTATCAGTGTGTCAAGAGTAAGAGAAGTTGCATTGACAATCCAACACAATGGCAGCACTTTGAACACATTAAATAAGTGGTCATAAACTTGTAAATAACTCATGAAAGAATAAAGTTACGTTAAAACCAAGCTCACCATTGTTTTCTCATGAAATTCTCAATAAGTTTGATGTGTCAAATGACCATTTTCCCATTGAAAAAATAAAGTTGGATCCAAAATGGCCAACTTCAAAACAACCGCCACGGTAACCACCCATCTGTAAATGTTTTCCCCCTCCCATATACTAATGTGCCACAAACAGGAACTTCATATCACCAATCATTTATATTTTATTTAGGTGCATCCATATAAATGGCCCACCCTGTAGTTGTGTACTGATGGTTGTTTTGATGATAAAATCATGTACCAATGATGGTTGTGGTGATATAGTTGTACACTGATGGTGGTTCTGGTGATGTAGTCATGTACTGACAGTGATACTGACAATGTAGTTGTGTACCAATAGTTGTTCTGGTGATGAAGTCATGTACTGAGTACTGTTCTAGTGATAAAATCATGTACAAATGGTGGTTCTGGTAATGGAATTGTGCACTGATGGTGGTTCTGGTGATGTAGTCATGAATTGAGCTTGGTTTTGATTATGTGGTTGTGAATTGAGGTTAGTTCTGGTGATGTAGTCAGAAATATGTAGTAATAATAATAATAATAATAATAAATCTTTATTTATATAGTGCCAACATATTCAGCAGCGCTTTACAATACAGTGGTTCATAAATTAAAAATATTCAATACAATGCAGTAAGTAATTACAGTAGAGAAAGAATGCAGCACAATAAGTGGATACAATGCAATAAGCATAGAGTCAATGTAGAAAATACAATACAATAAATAAAACAAAAAATAAAGTTGACCCTGCTCAAGAGAGCTTACAATCTACAACAGGATAGGGGTTACACAAAGTATAGGGGCTTATTACACTGATGGTCCAGGCATCTTGAGGAAATGGGGGATAGAAATAAAGTTGCATGAATGGTCATCAGACAATCTGTGTAGAGCTTTTGGGTTTGGTGTAGCTTGAAGAAGAGTTATGTCCAGAGAGATAGTGAATGGGCTATATAAGGTACAAAGGAATTTTATTAGGGAGCATGATAGGCTGCTTTAAAAAGATGTGTTTTTAGAGAGTGTCTGAAGCCATGCAAGTAGTGATAGTCCTGATTTCATGGGCTAGAGTATTCCAGAGAATTGGTGCAGCTTGGGAGAAGTCTTGGAGCCGGGAGTGGGAGGATCAGATTAGTGCAATGTTAGTCGAAGGTCATTTGTAGAACATAGAGAACGGGTAGGGTGATAGACATGTGGCGCCCCTGCGACCAGGTGGCCACAAAGGGAAGTGCAGTCAGGTAAGGCAAGACGGTTGACAAAACGCCCATATAGATGCACACACTGACCCTACGCCTAGGACTCTAGGTTGGGCAAGGGGTGGCAGGTGTTAAGAGTAGTGAGGGTGGAGTGTAGGGTAGCATTGACAAAGTGAGTGGAGAGACTAACACTAGAAAATTTGGGAACACACAGTTAGAACAGAACAGTGAGGAGTTTCCCAGGAGGAGTGGTTCCCGGGAGGATGTTGAATCCTGAGTGGCACAGACACTAGGAGAGAAAGCTTGCTCCACAGCTGGAGGCGAGGTAGACTACAGCCACAAGCAGAGACACCCCACAGCTGAAGGAAGGTGGGAGGACAAGGGCCCCGCAGCCGCACACATGTTAGCTGACTGGAGGAACCCTGGAGCTGAAACAGTCACAGAGGGAGCCTGGTGATCCCACTGCCATACTAGGACACTGGAGGCTAGGCCGCTACAGCCAGAGAGCAGGCTCTGTAGAAGTGACTGGGGGCACTTTAGGACCCTAATCACAGGACCCACCAGCGTGGGGCAGGTGCTTTATGACCTGCAGCCTAACTTTCCACCAAGGTTTAAGAACACAGTCGTCATGCTAGGACTGGTAACCCTGACTGAGAGGGAAACATTCACCCAAAAAGCCCATGATGACCAGACTGATCCCGTGGGTGAGGTACTATAGGAGAGACTAAAAGGGCCTGAACGGACTTAGAGGGAGCAATGTGGAGGAGCCGCCTGAGCTGCATAGTCTAGTAACCCGGAGCAGTGCTGAAGTGTTTAAGAGTGACTAAAGAACTGTAAACTGTGTAAACTGCTGTTGAAAGAGCAAGTAAAGTACCCAGTAAGCTCACTACTGCCTGTATCCTTCCAGCGTCGCAGCAAAGTCCCGCCTGAGGAGCCACAGATTGTCATCCCTGCACACTGGCAGGAGAAGCTGCAGCAGCAAAGTAAGTGAAATGCACCGAAATACAATCCATCACTAGTACTCCTGCTCTGGGGACCCTCAGCCCTACCCGAGAATTGCTTACCATTCACGCTGCCCCAAGTCACTGTCCCCAGCAGGAATACGGCAGCGGTGGTTCTAATAACCACATATCGGGTGGCATCACAACAAATCCCTTGTAAATACCCCCTTTTTGGACTGATCTCAGGCCACGGGACTGGGTCACAACTGCCGTGATACCTCAGAGAGACAGCACCAGCCCGGTTCCCGAGTACCCCATAGCCTGGGGGTGCATCAGACAGAGATGAGGGAGGAGATGTAGGGAGGTGCAATTTGAATTTGATCCTGTAGTGTACAGGCAACCAGTGCAATGACTGGCACAGAGCGGAGGCATCTGAGTAACGGTTGGCCAGATGGGTGATCCTGCCTGCTGCATTAAGGATGGACTGAAGAGGGGAAAGTTTAGAGAGGGGGAGGACAATTAATAGAGAATTGCAGTAGTCAAGGCAGGAGTGGATTAGGGCCATGATGAGGGTTTTTGTTGCTTCCATGCTGAGAAAGGGATGAACTCTAGAGATGTTCTTAGGTGTTAGCACAAGAGCGGATGAGAGATTGTGTAAGGGAGGTGAAGGAGAGATCAGTGTCAAACATAACACCCAGACAGCGAGCCTGCTGCCCAGGCGTTATTGTGGTGCCGCACACTGAGAGAGAGATGTCAGATTTAGGGAGGTTAGTAGGGGGAGGGAGCAAAAGAAGTTCAGTTTTGGAAAGGTTGAGTTTCAAATAGAGAGCAGACATGATGTTGGAAACTACAGCCAGACAGTCATTGGTGTTCTTTAATACTGCAGGGTAAGGTCAGGGACTGAAGTGTATAATTGTGTGTCATCAGCATAAAGATGGTACTGGAAGCCAAATCTGCTGATGGTCTGTCCAATCAGGACTGTGTAGAGAGAGAAGAGAAGAGGTCCAAGGACTGAACCCTGAAGGACCCCAATATGAGAGGAAGAGGGGAGGAAGTGGAGCCAGCAAATGATACACTGAAAGAAGGTCAGAAAGATATGAAGAGAGCCAGGACAGAGTGGTGTCCTTTATGACAATGGAATGCAGCATAAAGAGCAGAAGATGGTGGTCAACAGTGTCAAAAGCTGCAGAGAAGTCAAGAAGAATAAGCAGAGAGTGGTCACCATTGCTTTTTGCCGTCAGAAGGTCATTGATCACTTTGATGACC
The DNA here is from genome assembly GCA_033576535.1 of Allobates femoralis. Lineage (NCBI taxonomy): Eukaryota > Metazoa > Chordata > Amphibia > Anura > Aromobatidae > Allobates > Allobates femoralis. The sequence continues at coordinate 221,428,266 of JARQOC010000003.1, forward strand.
AATATGTAGAAATATTTAATTTATTAGAATTGATAGTGAGTCAGTCGACACGGGAAGGGGGTATGGATTGCTACTTCAGTGGGGATCATAGCTGGTTGGGTCCCGATCCCGTGCCATGGACACTCGATGGCTGAGGGGAAACTATTTGGGATGGGGGATTATTATACGTGACGCCACTTGTAGTACCTGGTAATGTAATTACCAGCGCTGCAGCCGGCCGCTGAGGTGATGGTAATGCACCTTTGGGTAGTACAGCTCCCCACAGGCGGATCTTTACCTCAGGGCAGCGGGGTGGATGAGGGGAGTAGTAGTCCTTGGCTCTGTGTAAGTTCTGCAGGCAGCGGCGGTGAATCAGGCACACACACACAATAGTCTATGTTTCAGTAACTTTTTTACTGATGGCGGGTAGCAGATACGGTCCAGGAGGGTAACCAGGTGGCCAGTGCAGTTTGGAACATCCACCTTTGAAAGTTATGAAGCCTCCTCTATTTGCGTGTGTGGTGATTTGGGAAAGTTCTGCCTCAAGCTGAACCTGACACTTTCTCTCTCTCTCTCTCCTTCTCTCTCGTTATGATACTCCACAACTGACGATGAGGACCTCTCTGTGGGGATCCCTACTCCTTTCCTTGGGTCCCTGGTCCTATGTTTGGTCAAGTTTGGGGTCTCGGTTTCATGAGCTCCTGGGGGATTAAATCCTACTGTCTGTCCGGGCTTTCTCTGCTATGATTGGATCAACAGTAGCTTCGGACTCCGGTGTCCAGGTGGACTGAGGGGCAATTATTTCTGTTCCCCTCTTTCTAGAATTTTGTAACTTTCCACTTGCCTCCATCCCTTTCTAGGGTACTACACAGCTCCGGTGTCAGACTTTTCGGTTTCTGGGCCTGACTTGTTCCCAGCAACCAGCTCTTCCTCCTTCTTGACTCCTCAACTGTCACTCCTTGACAGTCTCTCTGTCTCACTGACTGACTAACTGGCTCCTCACCCCAGGCCTGGATCTTTATAGGGAATCTTGCTTAAGGCAGCAAGTGGACCGCCCCCTTCAGGCCTGGGGTGGAAGGTGTTATGTGATGTGTGAGCCAAGGTGTACATCCTTCCCTGCACCGGTGGGTCCTGTTGCAATCCCTGCAGGGGTGCCACAATAGTAGATCTTTATAAGGTCAGTGTCCAAGATAAAAATATAGCTGTCTCAATGAGGCATATGTCAAGTGAACAAGTATTTGATTAAAGCCCCCATACATTATAGACAGCTGTACCATTATTCAGCTGACAGATATCTTGCATGACTCTCTCATACACAGGAGTGCTGACTTTGTTGAGTGCTCTTGTGTTCTCTAAGAAAGCTGCTCTAGACATCTCTGACAATGTGTTCATCTTTTAGGAAACAAAAGGATTCACAGTCCAAAATCGGAAATGCTGGATCCTCATCTTCCTGACAATCATCAGACTATTGGCTCAATCTGTCTATCTCCAGGTTCGACCATCTTTAGTCTGTGTATGAGTGCCTTAACTACTCTATCTAAAGGTTAAGTGAACTCATATAGTATGTGCACATGCTTTCTTTTAGACATCTGCAAATCATTTGAGTTTTTCAGGCGGATGATAGTTTAGGACACACCAGCATCTTTTTATTATTTTGTCCAAAAGTGGCTTTTTTTGCTTGTTTTCCAACATATTTTAGCTGCTATTTTTTTTTTCTTATTCATATTGTATTAAGTACTAGTCAGAAACGTTCTACAGTAGCAACCCCCAAAATAGTTTGGTTACCTATTTTAACCAATTGGTGACTGAACATGTGAGCAGCAAATGCAGATGTTTATTCTTTCAGCATTTAATTTGCGCATTTTCAAGCATGTTACAGGGTAGATCTGCCTTATATAGATGTTGTGTGCACATGTATCATATACATATGTACTTTGCAGAAAGTAATAAAAATACCGTAGCCTCCCTGGCGGTCTGTTTAGGTCTTGAATTCTTTGCTAAAAGCGGGCTTACCCGCGTTCGCGGTAGATGCGGTAAAAAAACCGCATCTGCCGCACTTGCCGCACTTGCCGCATAGCTGCCGCACTTGTGCCGCACTTGCGGCGCGGTTGCGGCGCGGTTGCGGTAATCTGCATAGTAAACCACCTTGGCTGACCCTCATACACTGGTAGTATGTGCCCCTGCAGCCTAGTAACCCATTAGCAGCACTGTTTTTGTAAGAAAAGTGGCTGCAGTAGAAGTGAGATAATGATTTTATACACTTACATGCCTGCGTACATGAGGGGCTACCGGGATGCCCCGCCCCTTTATGACGCAATCAGCCTCACATCACTATAGCAGGCTGAGAGGGGGCGTGCATAAGGGAGGGGAGAGCAGGCAAGACGAGCACAGCCCACAAGTGCCAGCACACACAGGGAGACGCCCTCATGTACGCAGGCATGTAAGTGTATAAAATCATTATCTCACTTCTACTGCAGCCACTTTTCTTACAAAAACAGTGCTGCTAATGGGTTACTAGGCTGCAGGGGCACATACTACCAGTGTATGAGGGTCAGCCGAGGTGGTTGGTTCCCTTTACTATGCAGATTACCGCAACCGCGCCGCAACCGCGCTGCAAGTGCGGCACAAGTGCGGCAGCTATGCGGCAAGTGCGGCAAGTGCGGCAGATGCGGTTTTTTTACCGCATCTGCCGCGAACGCGGGTAAGCCCGAGCCTGACTCGGGGTTAACGCTTCTGGTAGTGAATGTTAACCCCGAGTCAGGCTCGGGAATAACGCTAGGAAGGTTAAAGCATTTTCTCTCTCATTATTCTGGCATTTGTCAAATATTAATACGGTAATTATGGAAATCCTAATTGACCTAAAATGGGAAAGGTTTATTCAGATTTCATGTCAGATAGTGAGAAAAACATGCATGTGTCTTTATATTTAGTGTATGTAAACTTCTGGTTTCAACTGTATATCTCACATCCTGGTATATATGTCTCCCATGCTGGACTCATCCTGGTATATATGATCCCCATCCTGGACCCATCTTTCATATATGTCCTTAAACCTGGTATATATGTCCCTAATCCTGGTATACATGTTCTCCAACCTGGTATATATGTCCCTCATCATAGCCCCATCCTTGTATATATGCCTTCCGCTATGCCGCACACATAAAAAAAAATTCTACTCACCTTCCATCCTCTTCTGATGCCACTAACTGATTTCAGTGCATAAGTGGGGCAGCACATGAGGTCATTTCCATGTTCCTACTTACAGGTAGGCATCAGCTGTTGGCTAATCCAAAATGAATATTCACTGCTCCCCCACACCCTGGATTATGGGCAAGGGAAGCAGTGAATATTCAGACCCCCATGATCGCCCTAGTTGCTACAGTAACCCGGCTTCTGGGGCTATCATAGTTTTCACTATTAAAGAAAAATTCACTGTTCCCCAAGTCCATAGTCCCACCAACCTCTTGGCGAGAGGTGGGTGGGGTTATGGGTGTGGTGAGCAGTGAATATTCTTTTTCTTTAATAGCAGAGTAAACATGTTCAACCCCAGCTGCCTGCTTACTGCAAAGACATCCCTGCCCCTGCCTACTGTAATCTGCTCCTGCCTACTGTGACCTGCTCCACAATCACTGTGTCCCCTGCCCCCGATGAGCTAGGTCTAGTACATCTGAACTATAAGATGCACTCCCACTTTTCTGCCAGTTTTGGGGGGAAAAGGTAATCTTATAGTCCCAAAAATATGGTATATATTTGTACACAGTAAAGTTGTTATCCACATACTTACTATGTCTTCTTGCTCTCAGTAAATGCACTTCTACTCTTAAGACAAATCCTGCTTCTACTACTAATCAACGACATTATGGACTTTTTTATTTAACTCACTTATATAGAGCTATTAATTCCACAGGGCTTTACAGATGTGATCATAGGAAGAACCTCTTCCACTAGACAGACTGGAAGGGATATTCTCCCGAACACAGATGTCTAGTCTCTGAAAAGGATATAAAGGCTTTGATATTGCTCAGTAGATTTCACGTCAAGCATCCCAATTCTGTGATGGACCCTAAAAGAGGGATAGCGCTACTGCCTGCCCTCATACATATGCTGGGCCTGACTCCATTTTCTTATGGCCACCTTACTTTAAAGAAATCCTTGACTTTTTAGATAACTTAGCAAAGTCCTCAGACATCACCATTCTTTTAAGATTGGCTATAACATAAGTCCGTTACATAGTTAGTAAATAGCATTATTCACAGTTGCCTCAACTATGTCAGAGATTTGCTGCTTCTTCCTTTGGCTTAGCTACAGCCAGGTTTCTGTCATCTCATTTCCTGGCCTCCATAATATAACCACAGTCGAGTTTTTTGTGTGTGTTCAGACCATCCTTTCAGCAAGTTACCAACTCCTTGCAACTGTTTCAGGTCCTGATTACACCTTAGTCTCTGTAATCAAGGTATACATATCTTCAAGCAAATCTTCAGTTTGTGTATACTAAAACTGCTTTCTTGCAGTAACCCAGTTTTGCGAATGCAAGTCCCTGTTTGCATAAATTGTTACTATTATTCATTTTACCTGCTGGAAGATACAAAACTGCATTTACTTCTCTGTTATAGTTGTGATTAACAGTTTTCCTGCCAGAAGATAATAAATTTACACTGAGCCACGATCCACCCATCTCAGAATGTATTTACTCCTGTTGTATCTGTGGTTATCCATAGCCCTGCTGGAAGTGACCAGACAGCATGTCTGTGATTGAGTGCAACCCTGCTGGAAGATACCAGTTTCCCATTTATATCCACATACATGGCTATTCGTCTGCTGCTACCAGCTGTCCTACTCCTTGCTATCAAGACCTAGCCCACTGCAACATTACCACCGGATGGTGTTGCTTAACCAGTCCAAAGGTTTGGGGCATCCTCTTCACCTGGTGAGCCCTTAATAAAATAGACCAATTGTAATCACACATGTTTTCTATTAGTGTAGTGAAAAATAAATGTGTCAGGTAGGATTTATCTATAAACTAAATAATGCCATTTTTTAAATATCAACAAAAGTTTAACTTTCCAGTTATTACTCAAGTGCTTTTTGTAATAAGGAACTGTCAACATTCCCAGTGATTGGCAATGCAGATTTATTTTAGCATTGTCTTTTAGTGGCAATAAGCATGTGGATTTCCTGCCATTTGCACCTATTTAAATTGTCTATATTCATTTGCTACAGTGAATAACTCGCAGGCCACTCTGAACAGGAAGGTGTACACAAGTAATTACTTTGTTTCTGTATCCCTTTTCTTGTAAGCCAGTCAGCAACATAAAACTTAATAGTCACACAAAGCTAAGACATCATTAGTGAGTGTGGGGTGATTGCTAGAGATTATTTTATTTGGCTGAAGGCGGGGGAACACATTGGGTCATAAAACATCTCCTTTCCTGTATGTATTGTTTCATTTGTTTCATCATTTGCTTATTTGTTGAGGTTTTTTCCCCTATTTGTCTATAGGGCTTTTTGATGCAGAGTTCAGGCGGCGGTCATTCACAGATTGTCAGGGAGGGTTAGTCAGGAAAATTAGGTAGAACAGTAAACTGAAAAAATGAAAAAGCAATAAGAAAAGTGCAATAATTTTCTAATATACGCTAGCCAGACGAGCTACTCAGTTTTTGGCATTTGGGATTTTTGTGGGGGTTTTTATCTTTTTGTCCACCCATGACAAACACAGTTTCGTTTTCTATACTGTTGCTTGTATATTATACATTATATTTCTCTTGTTTGCAACAGAACTGGAACAGTTAAAATAAATTGGTAAAAGTTTTGACTCCTTGAGAATACTAATTTATAAATGAGTTATCTCCAATCCAGTGATAGTGATGATATTATTTTGTGGATTCTCATTTTCTATATACCGTACATGAATTTCATATGACATCTGATGTGTATTAGCCATTCTAAGGCCGGCTTCACACTGCGGCACGATCCGGTCCGGGGCTGTCCGGGATAATCCTGACAGCGGCGGACCGGATCAGCACACAGGACTGGGGGGCTAATATGCCCTCCAGTCCGGTGTGCAGCGCTGCACACCGGACCGGAGGGCATATTAGCCTCCCAGTCCTGTGTGCTGCTCCGGTCCGTGGCTCTCTGGGTCATCCCGGCAGCCCCGGACCGGATCACGCCGCATTATGAAGCCGGCCTAAGGGTGATTGTGAGAACCCATCAGTGTCACCAAGACCAGCCTTAAGGTACCTTTACACGCCGCAATTTTGCTAGGCAATTTCACTGGCAATTTGCTGGCTGCAGTGAAATCATGGACACATTGTTCCATTTGTACACAGCAACAAAATAGAACAATGTGTCCATGATTTCACTGCAACCAGCAAATTGCCAGTGAAATTGCCTAGCAAAATTGCTGTGTGTGACGGTACCTTAATGTGTATGGGAAAGTCTCAACTTTCCATCGACGGCAGTTGTCAGGGAAAAGCTGCATTGACATGATGCATTTTATCATGACTGGTCCAAAGACTCCAGACTCAAAAGCCATACTGATAGGGAGTTTAAAATTTGAGCCCCCAATGGGACAGTAATAATGTTGTTTGCAAAGCTCTTCGGAGAATGATGACACTACATAAGCATGCATAATACAAATATTAATGACTTGTTATTTTGTTTTTCAGGAAATAAGACATTGCCAAAAGTGTCTGTCAATGACTTTCTTCCTTCTTCCAATGACAATACATGTACTGAGTTGAGCATAAGTGTGGTTGAGTCAGGATAATTATATCCATTAGCTAAATCAGTTATTTATCCAACAGCTGTCCAGGGCCGGCATTAGGGGTGGGCACACTTGGCAGATGAACCCTCTGAGGGGTCCCCAGCATACCAATCACAAACAACAGTGATAGTACAGAATTTGTACAACTATAACAAGTTCTGTGCTATCATTGCTGTTGCAGTAGGACCTTTGGTGATGTCACAGTCTTGTGACCCACTCACCATAGGTCCTTAAACTGAGCTGCAGAAGTCTCGACCTGCATAGTATGCAGGACCTGGGACCCACCTCTCTTTCTGGTGCGTGTGGTGTAGTGCAGTACCAGGCAAAATAGAGGATCGTTCATCATCTTTGGCCCCTACATGTAGGCTGCAGTAGGGTCTGTCACCAAACTGCCACTGCAGAGCAGGCAAGGACACCATTAAGCATTCCAGAAGGAGTTAAAGATGAGATTTAGAATAATTATAGATGAGGGATAATGGTGGAGGAGGATTGGGGATACTTTGTAAGAAACATTATGGGGTACTGGGTACATTATGGGGCAATGGGGGACATTATGAAGCAGGGGGATATTATGGAGTGGGGGGTACATTATGGAGCAAGGGGGACATTTTAGGGCATTAGGCAATATTATGAAAAAGTGAGGAACATTATGGGGCAGTGGGAGACACTTTGGAGCTAGGGACATTATCAGGCAGTGGGGGATATTATAGAGCAGGGGGACATTATGGGGTAGTTTTGGACATTATGGAGCAGTGGGGACATTATAGGGCAGTGGTGGACATTATAGAGCAAATTGGGACATGATGGGACAATTTGGGAGGGGATTGTGGAAGAGGACTTAGTATGATAAGGAGGGAGGACTTTATGCAGACATGTAGTATGGGGGAGATACTATGGAAAGGGGAACTTTTGGGGGGGGGGGCATTATGGAGAGGAGCAGTATGTGGGGAGATGTTTTGTGCAGGAAGCACAGTGAGTGGTAATTATTTAAAGAAAGGAGAAAACATAGGGTCTTATTTGTGATTTGCAAAATCAATGCCCCACACTTAGTTCAACTCACCTTTTGTAGTTGTGTGAGTCACAACAAACTGTAGGCGCCTCAATACAATGGTCGCTGCATGCACCTGGTTGCAGGATAAATTATATATAAAAGAGGAGAAAGAAAGAACCAGGTTCAAATTCCGCGCTGACCACCGACGAAGAGGGGTTGTATATAAAAGTCTGTTTTATTGAGCCTAAGCGTTTCGCAGCAGGACCATCTGCTTCATCAGGGCAAAACATTGTACAGCTTTACAGTGAATCCTTAAATACTCTGTTGCACACAAACAACAACATAAGCCAAGCCCCCTGACTTCCTATAAAAACGGCCATTTCTATAGATGCTGAGGTAGACCTTCCCAGCAACAAATATCTTACTTAAAAATACATTACACATATATTATCAAGAAATATAAAAACATTTTTAATATAATATCATTTAAAAATCAAATTATCCTCTTAAAATACCTTAAACATTTTACTTTCCACCCCGGGCTCGAACTTACATCCACCAGGCTCTACCATTCCTATCCTACAAGTTGAGGTGGTCAGCGCGGAATTGGAACCTATTTTTTCCTTTCTCCTCCTTTATATATGGTAATTATTTATTCAGGCACTGCATGGAATAAATTTCTATTTCAGGGGCAGTGTAATGATACTTTTTATTTTTAAGGTCACCGTGTCAGGAAATTCTGAAGATGGAAAAGAGGGAAGTCTGAGTGAAAAGCTGTAGGAGTGAAATTTTATCATGCTGTCTGAACAAGATGAAGAAGCAGTGGCGTAGCTAGCCTGCTCTGGGCCCGGGGGCGAGATCTGCACCCAGGGCCCCCATGTGAAGAGCGGGGGGGGGGGGGGTGCTGTCAGAGAATTCTCGTGCCGCCCCAAGTGGCGTAGCAAGTGTTTGTGGCGCCCTGGGCGGTGGAAAAATTTGCCGCAGCTGCCGCCCCTAAGAATTGGGCCAAATGGCCACTCTCCTCCTGAACTCTCCATCCTTCTGCACTCCCCATGCTCTATCTTCCTGCACCCTCCATCCTCCTGCACCCTCCATCCTCCAGCACCCTCCATCCTTCAGCACTCTCCATCCTTCAGCGCTCTCCATCCTCCTGCACTCACCATCCTCCTGCGCTCCCCATCCACCTGCGCGCTCCATCCTTCTGTGTGCTCCATCCTCCTGCACTCTTCATCCTCTTGCGCTCTCTGTCCTCCTGCCATCCTTCTGTGTGCTCCATCCTCCTGCACTCTTCATCCTCTTGCGCTCTCTGTCCTCCTGCCATCCTTCTGTGTGCTCCATCCTCCTGTGCTCTTCATCCTCTTGCGCTCTCTGTCCTCCTGCGCTCTCTATCCTCCATCCTCCTGCACGCTGCATCCTTCTGCGCTCTCCATCCTCCTGCACTCCCCATCCACCATCCTGCAGCACCCTCCATCCTCCTGCACGCTCCATCCACCTGCGCTCTCCATCCTCCATCCTCTCTTGCATTCCCTGTCCTCCATCCTGCTGCACTCCCCATCCTCCTGCAGTCCCCATTCTTCTGCGCTCTCCATCCTCCTGCGCTCTCCATCCTCCTACGCTCTCTATCCTCCATCCTCCTGCGCTCTTCATCCTCCTGCGCTCTCCATCCTCTATTCCCTGCAGTGTCCATCCTCTATCCCCTGCAGTTTCCATCCTCTATCCCCTGCAGATCCCATCCTCTGTCCCCCTGCAGATCCCATCCTCTGTCCCCCTGCAGATCCCATCCTCTGTCCCCCTGCAGATCCCATCCTCTGTCCCCCTGCAGATCCCATCCTCTGTCCCCCTGCAGATCCCATCCTCTGTCCCCCTGCAGATCCCATCCTCTGTCCCCCTGCAGATCCCATCCTCTGTCCCCCTGCAGATCCCATCCTCTGTTCCCCTGCAGATCCCATCCTCTGTCCCCTGCAGATCCCATCCTCTGTCCCCCTCCAGATCCCATCCTCTGTCCCCCTGCAGATCCCATCCTCTGTCCCCCTGCAGATCCCATCCTCTGTCCCCCTGCAGATCCCATCCTCTGTCCCCCTGCAGATCCCATCCTCTGTCCCCCTGCAGATCCCATCCTCTGTCCCCCTGCAGATCCCATCCTCTGTCCCCCTGCAGATCCCATCCTCTGTCCCCCTGCAGATCCCATCCTCCAGCCTCCCTGTATCCTTCATCACCCTTGCACAGCCTGACACCCTCAGCACCCCTCTCTCACACACCTCTTGGGGGGGCGTTGCAGACTTACCGCGGCTGCCGTGTGCGTCTGCTGTAAGGAGGAGGTGAGGAGGGGCGGGCAGACTGCAAGACAGGAAGTCCCGTCTGCGTCCTCCCTCCTCTCCGGCCGGCACGGCAGCCGGCTGGCAGCACGGGGCACGGTGGCCCCCCAGGGGGCGGACAATGGGCCCCTGATGTCGGGGGGGCCCGGGGCGCTCGCCCCCTCTGCCCCCCCGCTAGCTACGCTACTGTGAAGAAGAGAAAGAGAATGACTCTGATCAGCCCTAACTCATCTTTTCAACCTATCACTTAGCACTGGCACCTTCCCCTCAGCCTTCAAACATGCCTTGATCACACCCATCCTCAAAAAACCCTCCCTCGACCCCACAACTGTCTCCAACTACCGCCCTATATATCTCCTCCCTTTCGCCTCTAAACTACTTGAACAGCATGTCCACTCTGAGCTGTCCTCTCACCTCTCCTCCTGCTCCATCTTTGACCGCCTGCAATCTGGCTTCCGACCCCTCCACTCCACTGAAACAGCCCTGACCAAAGTCACAAATGACCTACTGACTGCCAAAAGCAAGCGCCACTACTCTGTTCTCCTCCTCCTCGACCTGTCCGCCGCCTTCGACACTGTTAACCACTCCCTTCTACTTCAGATCCTGGAATCTCTTGGCATCACAGACCTTGCCCTCTCTTGGATCTCCTCATACTTAATGGACCGGACCTTCAGCGTCACCCACTCCCACACATCCTCCTCGCCCTACCCCCTATCTGTCGGGGTCCCCCAGGGCTCGGTTCTTGGACCGTTACTGTTCTCAATCTACACTCTCGGCCTAGGGCAACTCATTGAGTCCCATGGCCTCCAGTACCACCTCTACACCGATGACACCCAAATCTACCTGTCTGGCCCTGACATCACCTCCCTTCTATCCAAAATTCCACACTGCCTGTCCGCCATCTCATCCTTCTTCTCTGCTCGCTTCCTTAAGCTGAACATGGACAAAACCGAGTTCATAGTCTTCACCCCAAGATGCTCCACCTCACTACCTGACCTATCCATTGTCGTCAACGACTGCTCTCTCTCCCCAGTCCCCCAAGCCAAGTGCCTCGGGGTTATCCTTGACTCTTCCCTCTCCTTCAAGCCCCACATCCAGGCCCGAGCCACCTCCTGCCGACTCCAGCTCAAAAACATCTATAGGATCCGCACTTTCCGTGACCACGACACTGCTAAAACCCTTATTCACGCTCTCATCATCTCCCGCCTCGACTACTGCAACCTCCTGCTCACCGGCCTCCCCAGTACCTCCCTTGCCCCTCTCCAATCTATCCTGAACTCCGCTGCCCGCCTAATCCGTCTGTCCCCCCACTACTCCCCTGTCTCCCCCCTCTGCCAAGCCCTTCACTGGCTCCCTAGTTCCCAGAGATCCCGGTTTAAAACACTAACCATGACATACAAAGCCATTCACAACCTGTCCACTCCATACATCTCTGACATGGTCTCCCGATACCAGCCCTCACGCAACCTGCGATCCTCCCAAGAACTCCTCTACTTCCCCCTCATCTCCTCTTCACACAACCGCATACAGGATTTGTCCCGTGCTTCACCCATACTCTGGAACTCACTTCCCCAACACATAAGACATTCTCCTACCCTGGGAACCTTCAAAAGAAGCCTAAAGACCCACCAGTTCCGCCAAGCCTACCACCTGCAATAAGACCCGGTCCACCACACCGCCTCACGACTGGAACTTCCCCCTCCCACTGTAACTCCACCCGCCCCTTGTAGACTGTGAGCCCTCGCGGACAGGATTTCTCCCCTCTTGTATCTGTACGACTGAATTGTCCACATTTATTGTTACTTGTATATTTACTATGTTACTTGTCCTAGTCTGCCCCTTTTAGCATGTAAAGCGCCATGGAATATAATGGCGCTATATAACTAAATAATAATAATAATAGCCCTCCATATAGTATAATGCAGCCTCATAGTTTGATTGGGTTGATTCCTTTACCATTGTGGATTGGATGGGCTGTTACCAACATCTGGTGAGAAATTAATGTCAATAGCGCCTTCAGAAATATATTTACTTTGAAAATTGGTGATGGGTTCAATACGTATTTCACTTGCTGTAGCTTATCATAATGATATAGAATAATAATATATAATGATAGATCATAATGATATAGAACATAGAATAAAATGTAATAAAAAATATTCAAAAAATGGCATAAATACAAACACTATATAGACCTCCAAAAACATGTTTTGATATTTATTTGTACCAGTATTGCTGCTATTTGGGGTGAACATAATTAATGCAATAAAACAATACAAGAAATATGGTCATCTTAGAAAACACCACGTAAAAAAGAGGATTCAATCATTTTCAGTCTAGTAGCTCTAATCTGCTTACACTATGAAAAAAGAACAGCAACTATCACACCTCTAGCAACAAGAGGGCTAAATGGGTTAAAGTAACAGGTCTGAAGGGTATGGTAGCTGTAATTGTTCCAAGCCAAAGAGCACTGACCTTGTGTAGAAGAATAAAAGAGAAAGGAAGGTTTGAAATGTCACTAGTGATTCAGACAAAAGGAGGTCAATCCTGACATCTCCAAAGGAAATGCTAATGTGGGGAGAATGGTCCTTTGCACAGAGCATTTCCCATGACGTCTCTGGTTGACTAAGAATCACTTCATTCCATGGAGATTTCTACTGCGGTTAATAATGCGCTGATTTATGTATCTGATGAAATAATGTATGTGTTCTTCTTACAACTCTCCATACATGAATAAAGAATGATAATGAATGGTCGCTGAATCAACTGTAATTATGACTAATTTTGTACGTATGAGATTAGGGTTGAAATGTTGGTTTATCGGCAGTTTCACGTGGTGGACTGAGGATATAGAATTACGGTAACTATATTCTCCATATATTATGTTAATACACTGTATATGTAAGCTGTAACATATTATAGTTGTCTTTCCCATTCTCAATAGGTGTTTTTTTTTCTTAAAGATCGACAAATTATGGTTAAAAGTAAAAGGCTCCCTAGTCCCAGTATCAGACATGGACCATGGACAATGGTGGGCCCACTTCTAGAAATAGATTAAAAAAAAGAGAGAATGTGGCGAGAGTTCAGGGAGGAATAAACTCTCTACTAGATTTTTCTAAAGCTAGACATACCTCTTCAATGTTAAAGAGACTCTGTCAGCACAGAATGACTGCTCAAACCAGGTACAGGTGCTGGGTGCATTATGGTGGGGTCAAACAATTAAGTGCACCCTGTCACCTGTTGTTTGCACCTATCTCTACCCCATTTTCCCTTCTTTGCTTGACATGTCTGGCTTCATAATGCTAGAGAAAAAAAGAGGTAGAAATAAAAACAAGCAGGTGGAAAGGTGCACTTAAATGTTTGGCTACACCAAGGGAACACCGAGTACTTGCACTTGGTTTGAACAGTCCCTTTAAAGGGCACCTGTCACATAAAAAACACTATTTACTTGCAAAAATGAGGGTTAATCTGCTGGTTAATAGGGTTTGGAAACTGCCTAGCACCTGCATGTCGAATCCCATTGCCATGGGAAAATGAACATTAATCCTCCAGCAGCGTTCAGGCTTCAGTAATAGCGGTGGAGCCATTGCGAATTTTGTCATCGCTCTGAACATCAAGAGCAGAGGCTGTAACCACGTCCCCACACTGACAGCCACTCAGCATTAAAACCAGCTGTCAGTGCAGGAGGCACCGCTAGAGCTGCCCTCTCGATACCCAGAGCAGTGAGTGAACCCACAACGACACCACCCCCGTGATGAAACCCGAATGCTGCCCAGAAGAATAAAGTTAATTTTCTCCCCTCAGTGGGGTTCAATGTGAAAATTCCAGGCAGGTTTCAAATGCTATTACCATGAAGATTAACCGATTATATGCAAGTCAATAGTGTTTTTTCACGTGACAGATTCCCTTTAATGAGCGTGTAAACAAGCTTTTACATCAGATTGTAATATCATTACCACAGTTTTTTTTCATAGTGACAACTTTTTTTTCTCTGTCTACACCTAAGGCTACTTTCACATAACGATTTTTTTAAATCCGATGCTGTCCGATATAAATCGGACAGCATCGGATCTAAACTGATCCCTGCAATCGGATGCCAAATAGGCATCCGATCCGACATTCTGCAGGATCAGTTGCTGTCACCTGTCACAGCTGTTCTTACCTGTGTGTCCCCCTCATCACCCCTGTGTGTCCCCCTCATCACCCCTGTGTGTCCTCCTCAACTCCCCTGGTGCTCCCCCCTCTTCTCCCTTCTGTTTCCCCCTCTTCTCCCTGTGTGGCCCCCCTCTTTTCCCCCTGTGTGACCCCCTCATGTCCCTCAGTACTCCCCCTCCTTTCCCCTGTCCTCCGGAATAAAAAAAAAAAAAAATTATTCTCACCTGTCCACGAGTCCAGCGGCGCTTCCAGCGATCTTCTTCTGATCCTAGGACCTCTCGTGATGTCACAGTCACATGACCGCTTACCGGGTAACCGGTCGTGTGACTCTGACATCACGGCAGGTCCTACAGACAGGAGATGCTGGAGATGCTGGGTGGATCGTGGACAGGTGAGCATAGATTGTTTATTATTTTTAACCCCTGCGTTACTTAATTTTACTTCCGCAATGTATATACATACATTGCGGAAGTAAAATTAGATGTTTAGAGCATTTTTACTGTACTGAGCATGTACTGAGCATGCTCAGTACAGTAAAATCGGGTCCGAGGATACATCCGATGTTTCCTCGGACCCTGCTCCATAGGGCCCCATGTTAAATGATCGGACCGAATGGATGTGCACTAAATGCCATCCGATTTGGTCCGATCCGATTCTGTCCGATTTTATTTTCGGTGCAAAAATCGAGCATGCCATTTGCACGTAAAAATCAGACAGAACGATGACCAAACGGATGCATTTCACATCCATGGTCCGATGCAGTCCGATGCCCATAGGGCTGCATGGGGGCCTAAATCGGTCCGATGCTGTCCGATTTTTATCAGACAGCATCAGATTTGCAAAATACGTAATGTGAAACCAGCCTAAACATGCACGTTATCTTAATTTAGCTTGTTTAACTAATTATTTTCCAGTGGATAAACACATTATTAATTGCTATTAGATGTGCAGCCTTTGAATGATAAATGCTCCTGATAATCTGCGGTGTCCTTTTCGGTTATTGGGTTTTAGAACCCGTATTTTATACACTTAGCAAATGACACAGTATGACTGCTAGTTATATTTTTATTATTATTTTTAAAGTGAAGTAAAAAGGTATTATAACATACACATCTACCACCAAAGTATATTATTAACTAAGATCACTGACTTGTGACACATGATCTTTACTTAATGCTTTTCTTTCAACCATGGTCACAAATCCAGTTAAAGGGGCTCTACCCTTACAGTTTACAGGCAGTGGCGTAACTTGAAGCTCATGGGCCCTGATACGAAAGCTCCAACGGGGCCCCTAATTATTGCAAATCTTTAATACAATTAGTCTTTTTCTATAGGCCAAAGGGACTTGTGGGGCCTCCTAGGCTCCAGGGCCCAGGTGCGATATTCATTTCAGAGGCCATCGCTGTAGGACTGTATTGTGTTCTCTTGAGTTTGTTGATATAGAAGCATCTATGCACTCACCTAACACGGGTTCATTTTGTATATATGTTTTACTATTTTTGAGTAAGACCAGGTTCAGAGGAGCATGTGCAAAATCACCTGTTGTTCATCCATTTTTCATCTGTATTGTCATCCATCTGCTTTTCCTTGTGACTGTTTTTACATTCATATATCATCTGATGTTTACATGAACGATTAACAAATCATAAAGGAAGAACACACTTTTCTATCTTAATAATTGCAAAAGAATGCCTCATAAAAATCAATAGGTGTGTATATACAAATATCCATATATATCCCTACAAAAATGTTATGTCACGCAACCGAAAAACAATTTTATTAGTGATATTAAAAATAATAAAAATTGTACATCATAGCAATATTATTAAAAAAACTCAAGGAAATACAAAACAATAAATATCCAGACATGCATAGATATGGGTATCAAATAATGAACATGCAGATCAGTGCCAATAATATACTTGACTACATACAGAAAATTAACCTAATGAGCAACATCAAAAATATGCACACAAGACAACTACTCATGTAATTAATGCAATAAAAATGATAATGTGTATAATAATAATCTATAATGTGTAGAACATGTTTACCCAAAGAACTCACAAAAGGCCGCACCCCGACGTGCGTTTCACCTGCTGCTTTCTCAAGAGGAGAACAATTAGGAAAAGTACAATAGAAACAGTGCACCACTTCTGCATTTTGTACCCACTCGTGAGTTTTGTCTAAGGCTGCTTTCACATTACGATTTTTTTCCTGTCCGTGGGATCCTACTTTTTGTAGGATCCATGGACAGGAATGGACACCACAGGTAATTTCACTTCCGCAATGTATATATACATTGCGGAAGTGAAATTTAAGTAAAATCAAGTGTTAAAAATAAGAAAAAAAATCAATCCTCACCTGTCCCGCAATCCAGCGCCGTCGGCATCTAGCTCCGGATGCTGAAAGGACCTGGCTGGGCGGGGCTACCGCGGTAACCGGTCATGTGACTGTGACGTCAGGCCAGGTCCTGTACATCCAGAGATGCCGACGGCGGTGGATCGCTGGACAGGTGAGGATTGATTTTTTTTTATTTTTAACACTTGATTTTGCTTAAGTTTCACTTAATGTATATATACATTGCGGAAGTGAAATTAGCTGGAGAGGAGCAGTTTTAGTGTACTGAGCATGCTCAGTACACTAAAATCGGGTCCGAGAAAGCATCCGATGTTTTCTCGGACCGTGCTCCATAGGCCCCATGTTATGGGCCACGGATCATGTCGGATCCGATTCGGTCCGATTTGATCTGCTGTGCCCAAAATCGGAGCAGTCTCCGATTTTGGGTACAGCAAAAAATTGAACCACGGATCTGACAAAAATCGGATGCCACTAAGGGCAAATCCGATCCGATCCATGCCCATAGGCTAATATGGGGGACAAATCGGATCTGTGGCTGTCCATTTTACAATGGACAGCCATGGATCCCAAAAAATCGTAACGTGAAAGCACCCTTACAAATACTTACAAAATGCTTAACTTGTGAAGGCGGCCGAAGGCAGGCTGCACACTGACCCTTATTAGTAAATGAGTCTGTTCAGGTGACTGATCTGTCTAACAGATCATGCATCTATGGGAGAAAAAAATTGCAGCATGCACTACTCTTGTCTGTGGGTCTGATTTACAAACCAGAATATTGCATGTATTTGGTTAGCAGCTCCTGTACTAGTCCAGTATTAGGACAAGCATACAGAGATACCCTCAGGGTTTTGTCACTTTGACAATTTGTAGATGTCACTGGCCCGTTTTGATACGGCTATCTAAAAATTGCCTTAAGGCTCAAGCAAATAGCTGTATTTTTGTCTAAGTGCCATCCATTAAAAAAGGGTTGAACTTGGACCAATGTTATTCAATAGGGCAGTGTAGATAAACGTTTTTGTCACTGACCAAATCAGTGTGTAATTTGCCTCAAAAATCAAATGGCACTTGCCCATTCAAACCAAAGGGGTCCATGAAGAACCACATCGGACCACACTCAAATGATAAAGCTTTTTGGACTGTGAGTATAAGCAGGAGCAGCCAGAGGAAACAAACCAAGGGTCTTCTCTCAGATGGGCAGATGATAAAGCAACAAGCATTCCTAAAAATAGGCCTGTCTTAACAAACAGGCAAATACGAAATAAACATGCAAACCACTAATTCGTTGGGTCTGTTTTTTAAACAATACCATTCTCTGCAGCTCATTTTATATGGTTAAAAAATTGCAGATATATACTGGGCACTGCTGTGTTGCAGGGACTGGTGCTACTTTACATATGTAAGGGTGCGAGTAAAGCAGGTTCATGTGCCCGGATGCACGCTTATTAGACAGCAATAGCAGTAGATAAGAAAAAAATGCGGCACTCACCGAGCAGAGCTTTTTTCTTTTTTATATCAGAGTCCTCTATACATGGTTTCTCTGCGATGGGGAAGGGAGTGGGGAGACACACAGGTGACGGAATCCGTCACCTGTGTGTCTCCCCACTCCCTCCCCCATCGCAAAGAAACCATGTAAAGAGGACTCTGAAATAAAAAAGAAAAAAGCTTTGCTCGGTGAGTGCCGCATTTTTTTCTTATCTACATTTTATATGGTTAACAGGTGATCTGCTGATTATAACATAATCCTATAAAATACTTACCTATGAGTGTGTCATCCACTTCCACCATGATGTCCACGAATCCCAGAATTCACTGCGCCCACCGGAAGCTGCACCATATTAGCATACCCACGTAATGAGTAATATAACATAGCATGGACTGCTGATGGCACAGATACTCGATGCTCCAGATGCCGCCCATCGCACATCTCCCGCCGTACTTTCACGCAGCCTCCCTTCAACTTACCAGATCAGAGGGATAAACGACCTGCGGTGATGTCACAGTCATGTGATCAGTCATGTGACTGGTCAGAGCACAGGGTAGGAGTGGGAGTAGGGGGAGGAGACAACCACAGAGGAGACAGAGACAGTCAAAGAGGTTACAGAAACAGCCACAGAGGGGAGAGAGACCACAGAGGGGACAGAGACAGCCACAGAGGGGACAGACAGCCATAGAAGTGGCAGAGACAGCCACAGAAGGTAGAGAGACACATAGGGACATAGACAGCCACAGAGGGAAGAGAGAAACAGCCACAGAGGGGACAGAGTCAACCAAAAGGGGAGAGAAACAGCCACAGAGGGGAGAGAGACAGCCGCACAGGGGAAAGACAGCCACAGAGGGGAAAGAGAGACAGTCACAGAGGGGAGATTGACAGCCACAGAGGGACAGAGACAGCACACAGAGGGGAGAGTGACAGCCACAGAGGGGACAGACTGACACAGAGGGGAGAGAGGCAGCCATGGAGGGGACAGAGACAGCCACAGGGTAGAGACTGCCACAGAGGGGATAGAGACAGCCACAGATGAGACAGACTGCCACAGATGGACTGACTGCCACAGAGGGGAGAGACAGCCACAGTGGGGCACATATGAGAGAGAGACAGCCACAGAGGGGACAGAGACCGCCACAGAGGGGAGAGAGACAGCCATAGAGTGGAGAGAGATAGCCACATAGGGGACAGAGACATTCACAGAGGGGAGAGACTGCCACAGAAGGGAAAGAGACAGCCATAGAGGGGACTGACTGCCACAAAGGGGAGAGAGACAGTGATAGAGGGGAGAAAGACAGTGAGAGAGGGGAGAGAGACTGCCACAGAGGAGAGAGAGACAGCCACAGAAGGGAGAGAGACAACCACAGCACACAGTGGGGAGACAGGCACAGAGATACGAAACAGCAGGGAAAGACAGGCGCAGGGGAGGCACAGGCGCAGGGGAGACACAGACGCAGGTGAGAGACAGCACACAAGGGGAGAGATAGGCACAGGAAGGAGAGACACAGCACACAGAGACCCCCCTGCTGATGCGATGGTACCGGGCCCACATCTAGTATTCTATATACACTGAGCGATCGTATAAATGTTTGTTCCATGTGGATTGTGGTCTGCCTGTATAAACAGGACATTTATTGACCACCAATCAAGTAAACTGACATAGCTGATCAGCTGTGATATAAGCGAGAGAACAGACAACATCGGGAGAACATAAAATCTTCATGTCTCGCACTCCCACACCTCCTCCTCACCCTACCCCCTTTCTGTCGGAGTCCCCCAAGGTTCGGTCCTGGGACCCCTACTTTTCTCCATTTATACTCTCGGCCTAGGGCAACTTATTGAGTCCTATGGCCTCCAGTACCACCTCTACGCCGACGACACCCAAATCTACCTGTCCGGCTCTGACATCACCTCCCTACTCTCGAAAATCCCACAATGCCTTTCCGCCATCTCATCCTTCTCTGCTCGCTTCCTTAAACTCAACATGGACAAAACTGAATTCATAGTCTTCCCCCCAAGAAATTCCACCCCACCTCCCAACCTATCCATCTGCATCAACGACTGCGCCCTCTCCCCAGTCCCCCAAGCCAAGAGCCTCGGGTAATCCTTGACTCCTCCCTATCCTTCAAGCCCCACATCGAGGCCCTCACCACATCCCTCCGGCTCCAGCTCAAGAACATCTCACGGATCCGCTCCTTCCTCACCCACGACACCGCTAAAACACTCATCCATGCTCTTATCATCTCCCGCCTTGACTACTGCAACCTCCTTCTCAATGGCCTCCCGGCTAACTCCCTCACACCTCTCCAGTCTATCCTCAACTCTGCTGCCCGACTCATCTACCTGTCCTCCCGCTACTCCCCTGTCTCCCCCCTCTGCCAAGCCCTTCACTGGCTCCCCGTCTCCAAGAGATCCCAATTCAAAACACTAACCATGGCGTACAAAGCCATACACAACCTGGCCCCACCATATATCTCCGACCTGGTCTCCCGATACCTACCCTCACGCAACCTCCGCTCCTCCCAAGAACTCCTCCTCTGCTCCCCCCTCATCACCTCTTCGCACAATCGCGTCCAGGACTTCTGCCGGGCATCTGCCTTACTGTGGAACTCCCTGCCCGAACACGTCAGAGACTCTCCTACCCTGAGTAGCTTCAAGTGTCACCTGAAGACTCACTTGTTCCGTCAAGCCTACAACCTGACATGAGACCCAGGCGACCGCCCCATACCTGACATTCCCCCATCCTACTGTATCCTAATCCGCCCCTCTTAGACTGTGAGCCCTCGTGGACAGGGTCCCTGCCCCTTCTGTACCTGTACGTCCTGATCGCCTAGATTTAGTGTACTTGTTCTTGTCTCCCTCATCCTCATGTAAAGCGCCATGGAACCTAATGGCGCTATATAAAAAAATAATAATAATAATAATAATAATGTAGATGTTGCCTTCAGTCAGATTCAATCTTAAGTGTTACTAGAGAACAGTTCTAACTATTGAATGCCCATTCAGCTTTAGTGCTTCCATATTTTAACTTTTCTTATTTATTTTGTATATATAATGGATTTTATACTACTTTAAGTAATAAATCCATATTTTAAGAAAGATTCCTAACGTCAGAGGACTTTATCTCGTTCTAGATTTTGTTCTGTTTCCATAAGGTACATTTCTTTTAGTTAATCACATCCTACAAACATATCATTTCATTTTGACTTTGTGTGACCAGGAGATTGTATATCTACCTCACTAGCAAAAACTGCTAAATTGTCTGATTTTTCCATCTCCTGTGTGCATGCAGCCACTAAGGGTGTTGAGAAGCATTTCAAGGTCAAACTTCTCTGATACAAATCTGGCAGTCTGGATTCTGACATTAGGAAGTATCGGGTGTCCATTGTGGTTAATTCCAGGAACATAAAGAACAGAATTCCACAGAAGGTTATTTTTCAATGTGCTTGCTGTGTGCAGTGAAATTAGAGTGCTTTAACCCTTCAATGGTAATTTACAAAGTTGTCAATTCTTATCCGATTTCTTGCCACCTAACTTTATGAGACTCTGTGATCCAAATGCAAGCAAAACATTCATTACTAATTCAGATTACCGTATATACTCGTGTATAAGCCGACCCGTGTATAAGCCGACCCCCTACTTTTGCCCCCAAAACCTGGGAAAATCTATTGACTCGCGTACAAGCCGAGGGTGGACCCCAGCACAGGTATACAGCCCCCAGCAGTGGTATACAGGCCCCAGCAGTATGATATACAGCAGCCCCCAGTGGTATATACAGCAGCTCCCAGTGGTATATACAGCAGCCACAGTGTTATATACAGCAGCCCCATTGGTATATACAGCAGCCCCCAGTGTTATATACAGCAGCCCCAGTGGTATTGCAGCCCCTATATACAGCAGCCCCAGTGGTATTGCAGCCCCAGTGGTGTATACAGCAGCCCCTATATACAGCAGCCCCAGTGGTATTGCAGCCCCAGTGGTATTGCAGCCCCTATATACAGCAGCCCCAGTGGTATTGCAGCCCCAGTGGTATTGCAGCCCCTATATACAGCAGCCCCAGTGGTATTGCAGCCCCAGTGGTGTATACAGCAGCCCCTATATACAGCAGCCCCAGTGGTATTGCAGCCCCAGTGGTATTGCAGCCCCTATATACAGCAGCCCCAGTGGTATTGCAGCCCCAGTGGTGTATACAGCAGCCCCTATATACAGCAGCCCCAGTGGTATTGCAGCCCCAGTGGTGTATACAGCAGCCCCTATATACAGCAGCCCCAGTGGTATTGCAGCCCCAGTGGTATTGCAGCCCCTATATACAGCAGCCCCAGTGGTATTGCAGCCCCAGTGGTGTATACAGCAGCCCCTATATACAGCAGCCCCAGTGGTATTGCAGCCCCAGTGGTGTATACAGCAGCCCCTATATACAGCAGCCCCAGTGGTATTGCAGCCCCAGTGGTATTGCAGCCCCTATATACAGCAGCCCCAGTGGTATTGCAGCCCCAGTGGTGTATACAGCAGCCCCTATATACAGCAGCCCCAGTGGTATTGCAGCCCCAGTGGTGTATACAGCCCCTATATACAGCAGCCCCAGTGGTATTGCAGCCCCAGTGGTGTATACAGCAGCCCCTATATACAGCAGCCCCAGTGGTATTGCAGCCCCAGTGGTGTATACAGCAGCCCCTATATACAGCAGCCCCAGTGGTATTGCAGCCCCAGTGGTATTGCAGCCCCTATATACAGCAGCCCCACACAAATGCTGGCACACGTCCCCCCCTGTTGTAAGGCCCCCCCCCTGCTGATTACTTACCATCCCTGGTCTTCAGCAGCACCCCGGCGCCGGTCCTCTGTGCTCCGGTCCTCCGCGATCCCGTCCTCTGTGCTCCGCTCCACGGCTGCATCCGGGGTCCCCGCGCGTCGCAGAAGCGATGACGTCATCGCTTCTGCGACCCGGCCGGTCACATGATACAGCCGGGGAACGGAGCACAGAGGACGGGATCGCGGAGGACCGGAGCACAGAGGACCGGCGCCGGGGTGCTGCTGAAAACCAGGGATGGTAAGTATTCAGCAGGGGGGGCCTTACAACAGGGGGGGACGTGTGCCAGCATTTGTGTGGGGCATTATCTACAGATATGCACTGCTCCCCCTGGCGCTGATTGACAGGGGGATGCAGTGCATATGTAATGAGCGGCCCCACGTGACGGGGCCGCTCATACAGCAGCCTCCCCCCGCCTCCTCCTGCCTCCCCAGCCCGACACAGCCCCCACCCCACTCACGCCTGTATAGTGACTCGTGTATAAGCCGAGGGGGGGACTTTTCAGCCCAATTTTTGGGCTGAAAAACTCAGCTTATACACGAGTATATACGGTAGTTTTGCTAAGATGCGTACAACTATATTACAGTGAGTCAATAATTTATTAATACAGGGACAATTTATTAATTTAGCAAATTGTCTCTTCAGAAAAAAAAGAGGACTTGAACTTTAGTGCTACATATTGGAACTATCAATCCTAAAAATCAATATTAACTCCTTAAGGTGAACCTGTCAGAAGCTTTTGTCATATAAGTTGCGGCCACCACCAATAAGCCTTATAATACTGTATATAATTCCCCAGGCTGATCTGTAAAACATAAATAATAGTTTTTATTAAACTGTCCCGGGTGGCGATCCGGTCCGATGGGCATCGCTGGTCTTCATCCGACACCTTCTCTCTTCTCGTGATTGCCATCCTCCTTCTCTGCTTCTTCTGGATAATGCATCCTACATCATGCACTCACTGGCCTTCATTGTGCTCCTGCACATGCGCACTTATCTCTGCCCTGCTGAGGAAACAGGAATGTACTGGAATGCGTAGGAGCGGGGAAAGACCAAAGAACGCCTGTGAACGCGCACTATGTGGGTGTGGCACCCCAGGGGTTAATGTGCCACAGTAACATCACAAGGGTTAAATCCCCACACAACACTGGACACTGTACTAGCACCTCTAGGCCAGAAGGGGGAGCGCAAGCAGCTCCCTGATTTTTTCTGGTCTGAGGAGAGGAAGTGGGGAAGAGCAGAATGGTGGGTGAAGCTTAAGTGGCACTTGCAAGAGGGGGAGGAGCTAATGTTGTTTACCTCAGAGTGGCAGTGACAGTTAGTCAGTTGGAGTTGGAGTTGGAGTTAGTTCGGTGCAGGGAGCACTAGGAGGAAGAAAGACTGGTGGTGTAAAGGGGCTGCCTTAGGCCTCTCCACAGCCTGCTACCCACTTCCAGGCCTAGCCAGGGTTGGAGGGAAGGAGTAAGAGAAACAGGAGAACACATCTGGGAGACTGAATTACCTCATAACTCGCCCCGGAGGAGTTAACAGATCAGATACCGGATCCGAAACTGTGACTGACACACACAGCACAGAAAACACCGGGATAGTGGAGGTTGTATATCTACACTGTACCTCAGCAAAGCAACACAACGGGGCCAGAAGCACACGGAAAGGCTCAAGTTGCCTAGCAAAGGGGGTACCTGTGAGGAGAAACAGGGCCAGCAGCTCAGCTAAAGCAGCAGCAGGGCCACACACAAGGCGCAGGAGTAGGAGGCTGAGGACCCGGACAGGGAGGGAGCAACCTGGCCCCGATACAGACTCCGTGGACAGTACTCTGCCAAATATCATCTGCAGTAAAGCCTTGGAAAACTACAAAACCGTGAGTCTGTGTGATCCTTGCACTCAAGTCCTACTCTCCCTCACCAACTGTCATCATCTCTACTACTACCCCTATCCTGCAACATCCATAGCACTATCTATAGACTATTACTACCACTGCCCCGGGGAATCAAGCTCTACCCGCGGAGAGCCATTACATCTCCAGCTGCCAAACATTATCCCCGGAGGTTCTGCAGCAGCGGTGGTCCCCTCACTGATCACAACCCGTGGGTGGCGTCACGACAAACTCCCCTGTAAATATCCCCCCATTTATTGCAGAACCCGGGACACAGTCCGGACCAAGACCGCCGTGATATCCCCAGCAGTACCCCGGTCCGGCACCAAGTACCCCGTCCCAGTGGGCTCCATATGGGCATATCTTGACCTTTCCTTACGCCTGTTCAATAAAGTACTTTGCTCTGTCCTCAGCAGGGCAGAAATAAGTGAACATGTGCAGGAGCGCAATGAAGGCCAGTGGGTGGCTACCATATGACACTTCATCCAAAAGAAGCGGAAAAGAAGAATAGTAATCACAAGAAGAGAGGAGGTGTCGGATGAAGAACAGAGACGCCCATCAGACTGGACCAGCCATCAGGCGAGTATGATAAAAGCTATTTTTTATGTTTTACAGATCAACCTGGGGACTTATATACAGCATTTTAGAATCCTGTATATAAGGGCTTACTGCTAATGGCTGCAGCTTATATAACACAAAACCTAGGTGAAATGTTAATTTTAAAAAGCCGTGCTTCATGACTTAGATAAAGTGTCTGGTTTGGCTTTTATCCTATCTGCAGACACATTTTTTCAGAGTGTTTTCCCCTTGACAAAGCAAGGCAAGGGGTCTGATTTGGCTGGATGAGAGGTCTCTTAGGGGTGTATAAGGGTAACGTTACTCCTTGTAGAAAGTGCCAAGCTAGCATAAGGCGTCTCATAGGCCATGCAATGCTCATTTGGAAAATTAAAGATGCAAATACATCAAACTTGAGTTGCCATTTTTGAGCATTGCATCATGTTATAATCTAATGCAACTTTCAGAAAGTGGATATGCTAATCATGTTTGTTCCAGTGAGCTTAAAGGAAACCTGTCAAAGGGCCTATTAAACAAAAAGAACCACCTTCAGCAGCACCTGTGCTGCATTTTCTGAAGGTGGCTCTTATCCCCCTATCCCCGACAGGAAACCAAAATAATGACTTTGTCGATGTCTGCGCAGATCCCACAGCTTTCGGTCATGCCACGGTCATGTCACATAATGGCGGAACATTGCGCCTGCGTATAACGCAGGCACCCGATCCCGCCCTGTGTGGCATTATGCTGTATACAGACTGCAGGTCTGGGAATCTTACGCCTACATAAACAGCATCACTGCGCCTGTTCCGTCCTCACCAGATTCCCAGCCCAGCAGTCTGCATAAAGCATAAGACCACGCGGGCGGGATCTGGTGCCTGCTTTATACGCAGGCCAATTTTCCAACATCATGTGACCTCAGTTCTCGGGCAGAGCTCACAAAGCATGCCAGATAGCTTAGGGATCTGAGCAGGTACTGACGAAGTCTCAAGGAAGAGAGGAGGAGTGATAACAGCAGCTAAGTTATTTCTTATAAAGTGATTATTTTGGTATCCGGGGGAATAGGAAGATAAGAGCCACCTTCACAAAATGCAGCATAGGCACTGCAGAAGGTGGCTCTTTTAGTTTAATAGGCCCTGGGGGGATGACAGATTCATTTTAACTGTTGCCTCATTGTTTTGACAAAATTTTGTGCTTGTTATTTTCTGTCTAAACTTTCCCCTAATGAGCCATTTGACTGTAATATAGTTTACATAGATCATGAATAGTAATTGTATTCTTACATAGACCAAAGGGACATTTGAGGCTTCCTTGACTCCAGGATCCAGGTGTGACAGCAAACCCTCTCCACCTATTATAGTTATGGTCCACCTGATCTCTATCTCTGAGCATGCAAGTTTTTTTCCATTGGTAGAATGAATAATATTATAGAGGGGTTGGGTAGTGGTGTGTGTCCTTCTAGAACAACTGGTTAGGAATCTAACATGACCAATCCTTCTTTTTTTCAACATCTTTTGTCACCAGAAAATCAAAAGATCACTGCATACATATCTCCACTCTAAGGCTATTAACCTGCAAATATGGGTATCATCTGCAGGTTAATAGTGCTTGAAACATTCCCTGTACATGCACATTGAACCCAGCAGCATTCAGGTTTCGGTCATAAGGACGTTGATAGAGCGGGTACAGTCACCGCTCTGAGTATCAAGACTGGCAGCTATAACCGCACCCCCCACACTTACTGAAAACTGACCTTAATAGTGAGCAGCTGTCAATCAGTGTGGGGCTGCAGTTACAGCCACTGGTATCGATACACAGAGTGGAGCTGAAACCCGAATGCTCAAGATGGAATAAAGCTTATTTCCTCCCGGCATCCGGGGTTTCATATGCAAGTGCCAGGGAAGTTTCAAATGCTATTAACTAGCAGTTTAACTCCACATCTGCAGGTTACTAGCATTTTTTCATGTGACAGGTTATCTTCTAGGCCCCAGTAAATACTGCATTACTTGGCTGGGTGAGCATTCCTGTATATGAGTAATTTGGTAGAGATAGCTATGGCTGAACAATCATTTGGCTGACAACTATCAAATGTATTAGATTCCTCCTTATCAGCATAGTACCAGCACTATAAGTATCTGAAATTATTTTTCCTTGTTCTTCAACAGTAATTATACCTGCAGTTGTCTAATGGATTGCCTGTCAAGAACAGAAAGCCCACCACTCTGCTACACTGTGTGCAGTATGACAAACAGAAGAGCAGGAGTAGAGAGTACTTTTAATGGTGAAATCCAGATCTGGTTTTGAAAACAAAACCGCAAATGTGACCCTAGCCTTACAGATACACAAGAACCAAACCTAACCTAAATCGCATTTAACAGGACAGAAAGGTTCACAAACAGTTTTTCATGCATAATCACTAGTATACAAGGCTAAATAAACCAGAGAAACAAATAAATATCGCCTTTTTTTCACCTTATACAATTGGGAGGGCCCTGATCATACATTTTGTCATACATCATTTGTAGTTAGCTATTCCCCAGCACTTTACAAGGCCAGCTAGAATGTACCTGTAGTTATGTTGATCTTTGACCTCAGAGGCCTCAGGAGGTCCTGTAACATACAGTACGTTTTGGAGAGACCACTCTTACTTCGACATTTGAGTGGTCCCTCACTCATTCACACTTGTTGGAGGGTGGGACAGAGTGACAGCATTGGATGGCACATCACACATCCCTCACATGCCAAGAGAAGTTGGCCCAACTTCCATCATGGTATCCATCTACTCATATGCCAGTTACTGAATCTCCTCCTCATCCTCCATGTCATTTTGCAGCCCTCAAATCAATTGTTCACAGGGCCTGCAAACCTGAGTTTGCTGGGGGGCAAGAGGTGGCCCTGTAACATGTTGTGGAGGGCCCTCCTCTATTCATTTGCGAGGGCCCTCCTCTATTCATTTTGGAGGGCCCTCCTTTATACATTAGGAAGGGCCCTCCTCTATACTTTGGGAAGGGCCCTCCACAATCTGATGTCCATGAAGCCGGCGCTCCCACCTCCTGGTCATGAGCTGCAGCTGCACAGACACAGCAGCCAACATGAACAATGTCAACAATCCCAGCAAAGCGTCCTGTTGTCCCTGATTTTGGAAAGGAAGCAAGAATACAAAAACACTCCCCCACAGGCAAAAACATTAAACTCTCACATTGCCAAATTGCTAGCCGTGCAGATGATTCCCTTTAGGCTTGTAGGAATGGAGTATTTCCATGATCTCTTGGCTGTGGCTGCCCCAGGATACTGCTTTCCTAGCCAGTGGCACCACTATTATACCCAGTGTTCTGACCCCGCTTTACAGAGACATGTGTTAAACAATATCAACCGAGCTGTCAGTAATGCTGTAAGCGGGATGGTCCACGTAGCAACAGACATGTGGAGATGTTGTTGGGGACAGTCAGGGATCATAAAAGCTGGGGAACCTGGTGGAGGGTGGGGCAGAGTTAGAGCCTGGGACATCACACATCATGCCCATGCCAAGATAGTAGGTCCAACTTCATCATGGTTTCCATCTACTGGTATACCAGTGAGGGCACAGAGATGGCCCTGTAACATATGTTTGGGAGGGCCCTCCTCTATTCATTTGGGAGGGCCCTCTATACATTTTGGAATTGCCCTCCTTTATACATTTGGGAGGGCCGTCCTCTATTCATTTGGTTTTGAAACCACTGCCTTAAGAATAACACAACATAAGCAAAGCCATGGTTGCTTGAACTGAAGGTCATCTCATCTTTACATTAGGGAGGGCCCTCCTTTATATATTTGTGAGGGCCCTCCTCTATACTTTGGGAAGAGCCCTTCTCTATTCTTTTGGGAGGACCTTCTATACATTTGGGAGGGCCCTCCTTTATACATTTGGGAGGGCCCTAATCTATGGGCCTGCTCGTGTATGCGATATTGGCAGTAAACTGGTGTCAGCTTCAAAAGTCAGTTAGCTGCTACACGTGTCATGCATGGCTCACAAATTTAACCTTGTTGTTCAGAAATTATAAAAAAAACATACCCTGACGGGCCATACATAAATCAGAAGGTGTGCCATATTATTGCCCATTTATGCCATTCCACAACTGCTTTTGCTGGTTGTGCAGTACTGCAAAACTGCTTTAATTTGACAGATTAACAACTCATTTGTGACCCGCACAAGCGGTTGAACAGAACATATCATATGTTGTCAAGGATTAGTGAGCAGCAGAGGCCTGTAGCTGAATACCAGCTTCAACATGCCCATTACATTGAGACTCGCACACCACACATAACAACTGTCAATTGGTTGTGGATGGATTACATTTATGAAGTTTATGAGAACTTTGACTACAGCACCAAGCTCGTGAGTGGTGATCTGTCAAGCAATTATCAGCCTACCCATCCCGCTGCTCTGTCTGTTGAAAACAATCACTGCATAATCTCAAAGTGTAAGCTTTGAATGACCAACATATAGCTATGGGTCAAGATTTCCCAATGGGTGATACTACCCAGCCCAGACAATATTCTGAGGCAAAATTGAGTCATGATGAGGAAGATCAGGTGAATGAGAAGGTAGAGGACTTGTTTTTCTGTGCTACCAAGGGGACTCCCATTGCTACAGAGGGGACTCCCAACCGCAGCTTGGATGAGCTGGAGAGGAGGAGGTGGAGGCGAGGCAGCATGAGGAGAGGATGGGTATTGTTCCTTGTGTTGATGACACAGAACCTTTGCCTGCAGGAAGGTTGGCCCACATGGCACAGTTCATGTGTAAGTGCCTGTTTTAAGACCCTCGCGTGATACACATTTTCGCAAACAACCTATACTGATTAACCACCTTTCTCAACCAACACTGCAATGAGAAAATTTCTTCTCTCCTTTTGGAGTCACAAAAGGGTTGCACAATGGCATCCTTCAAGAGGTGATGTTGTACATCACTTGCTGAAAACATCACCCTCTGACAACGCTGGTGGAAGAGGTACCTGCTCTTTTCAACAGCAAGGATTAATGGGGAGAGACACGCACACCTGCTACAACAGAAATGTGCACAAACGGGGCCATTTTCAGTAAACCAGCATATCAGCAAGGGCTATCTGTGCCTGTAACAATGCCAAGGAGATAGAAGTTTAACAAGATGCTAAAGGGATATTTAACTGACCATACCTGCATCATTCATGATGATTCACTTCCCTTTAATTATTGTGTGTCCAAGCTGAACACTTCGCCTGACCTATCTTTATACGGCTTGGAGGTGCTGGCATGCCCTGCTTCTAGTGTCATGTCAGAGCATGTTTTCTGTTATGGTGGGACAATCAATCATCACTGATACGCACACATGATTCTCCACTGAAAATTCAGGCAGACTTAGACTATGTTCATACATTGCGCATTTTTTACCGCGTTTTTGCACGCACTTTTCAAAAATGCGCAATGTGCCTTGTGTCTGCTGGCAAAGTGAATGTGAAATTCATGTAGCGCTTTTATGGGGAAAGCGCCGGCGTAAAAAGAATTGACATGTCAATTCTTTACGCAGCAGTGCTGGAGCTTTTTCCCATAGGGGGCGGCGCTGCTGGATCTGATGTCACAGAGGGGGAGGAAGAATCTTGGTTCCTCCTACCCTCTGTGACATGTGTGACCACCCCAAATTAATTTTGCAGTGTACTAATATACACTGCAAAATCAAAATTAAAGAAAGTCAGAGGTCTTAAAAATAATAAAGAATTAATACTTACCCTCTCCCGGCTTGATCGTGCTATCCGGAACTGAGCCAAGGCCATGTACCGATGTGACAGGACCTTGTGTGACGTCATGGGCACTGATTGGCCGCTCGCGGTCATGTGATATGCGCGTCACATAACGTCACATATCACATGACCGCGAGAGGCCAATTAGCACCCATGACGTAATGACAGGTCTTGTCACATGGGTATATGGCCTTCACTCAGCTCCGAATAGCACGAACAAGCCGGCGGAGAGGTAAGTATTAATTCTTTATTATTTTTAATATCTCTGACTTTCTTTAATTTTGATTTCACAGTGTATATTAATACATTGCGAAATCAAATGGGGACAGTCATACATGTCACAGAGGGTAGGAGGAACCAGGATTCTTCCTCACCTCTGTAACATCACTTCTCTCTTGGGCCGGTAAAAAAGCGTGTTGTCTGAAAAGCAATGCTTCTTTTTTTGCTTTTTTTCCGTGGATGCAAAACGCTGGTAAAAGCGCCCGTGCAAAAAAACGCAAAAAAGTGCTATGTGTGAACATAGCCTTACTCTGGTTAAATTGAAGAGGGACTAGATGTATACCTATTTTGTAATCGAATCCCTCCAAATGACAGCAAAACAACTTAAATTCCCCAAAACAATTATCGTAACTTTTAAAAAAGATGTGAAGTACACATGATCAAACCTTGTAAAGTTTGTATTTGTTTTGTTGCACGGGCATATGTTTGCCCACTATATCGTCAAAAAGGTCAATGAAATACTCAACGACATTCAAATCAATGCTGTCACGATACTGATATTGCCATACCAGAGCTTCAATATTAATCATGAATATGGAGATGAGTAACAAGTGTAGGCATGGTTCTCAGAGATCCTAGCTAGAATTGCAAAACACACAATACACACACCACAAGAAATGTTTGAAATAAGCATGGCCACATTGCGCCAAAGTGGCATCAATTCACCCACATAAAAAGTGTAATTCAACAAAATACCTCTGTTAGCATTCTCAAAATACTGCTGACATACGCAGCACCCCACTCAGTTGCTGGAACGCATACAAACAAAACTGTGTATGGCTGTGGTCACAGTTGCCATGCTTTTTTTTTAAGTGATTTAACAAAACTCATGCTTTTTTTCATGTCAGCATGAGTTTTGTAAGGTCTCTGATGGCTCCCTGCGTTTTTGGGTGCGTTTTGAATCTGCACCTAAAAATAGTGCTTGTAGTATTTTTTTGAGCGTTTTGAAAAACGCATGCGTTTTTGTAGAAATTGCATGCGTTTTTATAACATGGGTTCCTATGGAAAACGCATGCAAAAACGCATGTACAGTTAGTACCTTTTAGTGCCATTCAAAAACGCATGCGTTTCCCATAGGAGCCCATGTTAAAAAAACGCATGCGTTTCCGGAAACGCATGCGTTTTTGGATGAGCTCCAAAAACGCATGGGACAGTCACACATGCTTTTTGGCTATTAGGGCATGCGTTTTTTAACATGGGGGCCTATGGGTGCGTTTTTTACATGCGTTTTTGAAAACGCAGGTCTCCAAAAATGCATGTGAAAAATGGTACTGTGACCACAGCCTATGACTGCAAACCACTGGCATTTTTCCTGTGTTAGGTTGTGGTCACAGTTTTTCTAGTGCCTTTTAAAAACGCATGCTTTTTTACATGCGTTTTTCATGTCAGCATGAGTTTTTTAAGGTCTCTGATGGCTCCCTGCGTTTTTGGCTGCGTTTTTGAATCTGCACATAAAAATAGTGCTTGTAGTATTTTTTTGAGCGTTTTGAAAAACGCATGCGTTTTTACGCATGCGTTTCCGCAAACGCATGCATTTTTTTAACATGGGCTCCTATGGGAAACACATGCGTTTTTGAATGGCACTAATTGTACATGCGTTTTTGCATGCGTTTTCCATAAGGCCCCTTATTAAAAAAACGCATGCGTTTTTGGATATGCTCCAAAAACGCATGGGACAGTCACACATGCTTTTTGGCTATTAGGGCATGCGTTTTTTAACATGGGGGCCTATGGGTGCGTTTTTTACATGCGTTTTTGAAAACGCAGGTCTCCAAAAATGCATGTGAAAAATGGTACTGTGACCCCAGCCTAACCTGCTTCCCAATATATTGTCCAGGAAGTAGGTCCCGATGGCACCTGCACACAACCTGCAGTTGTACATACACAACAAACATTTAGCATTGGACAGTGGACGTATATCATATATACTTTTGGTGTGCAGCAAAATGTGACCCCAAAACTAACAGGGGAAACATTGAATAGTGCGTGGTTTCTGCCAAACAGCATTACATGGTAGTAGTACTGCTCTGGATTTTACAAGCACTATAGGACTGTATTGATTTGTGAACTTTTGGTGGCACAATCCTACCTAAATGTTACTCCAAAAACAGCGAGTAACATGGCCTGAAGTGTGCTTGGTAGCAGGCAGTAGCAAATGTTTGGACTATACTGCTTTGTGGAGGGCAATAACCACCTTTTTAAGTGTAGTATTGTGGATAGCAGAAGCCAGCCTGTCACCCCAAAAACAGCAGGTAACATGGCCTGGTGCATGCTTGGTAGCAGGCAGTAGCAAGTTTTGGAGTACTACTGCTTTAAGTTGGGCAAAATGCCTTTTTAAAATGTAAACAAAAGCACCAGCGGATTAAATGCACTGCTGTGAGGTTAGTAGCAGGCAGTAGCAAGTTTTAGAGCACTGCTGCTTTGCGTTGGGCAAACGCCTTTTTAAAATGTGGATAGCAGCCCCAGCAGATTAAATGCACTGCTGCGAGGTTAGTAGCAGGCAGAAGCAAGTTTTGAAGTACTGCTGCTTTGTGTCCACCCTGCTGGACACTGACACTGCTCCAGTCACTCACCCTCCTTGCAGTCTAGCTCTGTACTGTGTCTCTTCAGCTCTCAAAACAGCTATTGTTTTGGTGGTATAAGGGTGCGTGCACATGATCAGTATACGTAGCGTTTTGGACACAGCGTCTTGCCGCTGCATCCAAAACGCTGCGTAGTACAGTACAAGCATAGTGGATAGGATTGTAAGAAATCCCATCCTCACTATGCTTAACCCGACCGCAGCGTGTTTGGAGCTGCGGTGCATGTTGCCGGCAGTCCACTCCTCTGCAGCATATTTATTTCATGCTGCGGAGTCAAAAGCGGCTGCCCTTAGGTGACTGCGCCCTGCACCCACTGCACATGGTGAGTACAGGGCGGTTGTGGTCTCTCTGCGGCCACCTGAGGCTTCACTCAGGTCCGGAGGAGCTGCGTCCAACACGCAGCTCCTCCGGACCATGAGTATGCAGCCTTATGAAGCTGATGAACGGATCCTTTCAACTCTCCCTGCTTCAATATCTCTACCTTGCCATTCTACACTGTCACTAAGGTATGCTTGAGGTAGCCCTCAAAAGGGCTTTTGTGTTTTGAAGAGGTCTAACAGTCTACCTAGCAGCTCAGTGATCTGTCCTATGTATATTATTAAACTTGGGGTTATTTAGTTTGGAAAAACGAAGGCTTAGCGGTGATTTTATAATAATGTATAAATATATGAGGGGACAGTACAGAGACCTTTCTAATGATCTCTTTACTCTTAGGCCTGAGACGGGGACAAGAGGGCATCCTCTACGTCTGGAGGAAAGAAGGTTTAATCATAATCACAGAGGTGGATTCTTTACTGTAAGAGCAGTGAGACTATGGAACTCTCTGCCACATGATGTTGTAATGAGTGACTCACTACTAACATTTAAAGGGAACCTGTCACCAGGTTTTTGCAACCTAATCTGAGAATAGCATAATATAGGACCCGAGATCCTGATTCCAGCGATGTGTCACTTACTGCTGCTCAGTGTAGTTTTCATAAAATCACTGTTTTAAACAGCTGGAGATTATCATTAGC
The DNA here is from genome assembly GCA_033576535.1 of Allobates femoralis. Lineage (NCBI taxonomy): Eukaryota > Metazoa > Chordata > Amphibia > Anura > Aromobatidae > Allobates > Allobates femoralis. The sequence goes on from JARQOC010000003.1 coordinate 221,463,181, forward strand.
AGTCCTCTTGGCCTGCTGCCAAGTGGACTGGTATATTCACAGACTGCTAAATCTGCAACAGACAAAACACTAATTTTATCAAAATGACAGCAAGCAGGTCGGTAAATGACACATCACTGGAATCACGGTCTCTGTCTCTACATTATTCTGCTCTCAGATGGGATGGCAAAAACCAGGTGACAGGTTCCCTTTAAGAAGGGCCTGGATGCCTTTCTTGAAAACTATAATATTACCAGTTATACATACTAGATTCTTTGATAGGGCGTTGATCCAGGGAACTAGTCTGATTGTCGTATGTGGAGTCAGGAGGACTTTTTTCCCCAATGTGGAGCTTAGTGTTGCCACATGGGTTTTTTTTGCCTTCCTCTGGATCAACATGTTAGGCTATGGGTTGAACTAGATGGATTTAAGGTCTTCCTTCAACCTTAAAAATTATGTTACTATGTTACTATGTGACATCTATGACGCTGGGCCAATCATAGTAATACCACAATCAAGATGTATGCGGCATTACTGTGATTGGTTAAGAAGCCCAGCATAATTACTGGCTGGAAAGGAGGTGTCATAACTGCCAGGCGGGACATCTGAATATAGTGAGACGAGTACACAAAAACTCGCAGAATAACGTATAATGCGAATACCATACTATTTGTATGAATAGCGAATAGTGACCAATACACTCGCTCATCACTATCCACCACCACTTCTGGTCTCCTGTCTTAGTGTCTCTGCTGCTAGAAACACATCACATGTTTCTACAAGCAGTGGACAGCAAGTTAGAAAAAAGGGAGACATGTAGTGGATGGCACTTTGGAGTGACATTCTTGGAAGTCAAAATTTCAATTAGAGTAAATAAATCAAATTGAAAATGTATAAGTCATCAAATTGGTCATCAAATTAGTCTAAGGCCATCCACACACATTACATGACTGTTGGCCTAACGATAATTTGGCCTATCATTTGGCCAGCTGCCACATTGAAGGTTCTATCATAACAGGAGAGCTCATTTGTTCACTATGAGAGAGGCATTGCCAGATGTATATAGCTATGTCTTATCTCGGAGAAACATTATGATTGGCAATCTGAAATCAAATGTGGTGCCCCAGAGTCTTGGTCGCCACAGTGGTACTGCACCTACTCCAAAGGTGTGGTGCCATTGCTCTCAGGTAAGACAGGGAAATGAACCTGAGACACATCATCTTACACCCAACACCATTCCCAACTCCAGGTCAGGAGATGCAGGGTGGAAGAAACTTCTCTACAGGGCAGTCCCCCATCTACTGGCTGGAGGAAAGAGTAGTCTAGGGGGTGGGAACACTGTTAGTGAGCAGTCTAAGACAGGAGAGAGAAGAGTGAGCAGCAGCACGATAGCATTCTAGGGGAGGCTAGAGCTGGGGCGGAGTGGGACCAGTGGGTAGGTCACCACAGAACCCTGGCCATGCCATAGGGACCCCAAATCTACAACCACCATTCAGGTCATTAGTAGAGGAACTTGCTGCATGAGGAGACCGGCCCCAAATCTAGTCTGAGACTGTACTGTATGTTCAAGCCAGGAAACTGGAGGCTATTGGACTGCACGTGCAGTAGCCAGCCCTGTCTACATTCCCAGGCACAATGACTACAGAGGGTCAAGAGGACAAGGGTGTAGGACAGGGGAAAGATAGAAGATCAGCACAGAAAGGGCAGCAAAGAAAGGCTTAAGAAAGGTGTCTCAGCAGAGTGTTCCTTGACTATCTGAGGGCAGGTCGCACTGTACACTGGAAGAGCACAGTACTGGGTTGGCACCAAGCTAAGCTGCAAGTAAAGAGAGTGGTAAGAACTGCAATCCCTATGTCTGTCCACTCCTTCTGTGCCTTCCTACACTACCACCATCATCCACACAGACTCTAATACTAAGCTCTGGGGACCCGTTCCATCTGTGGGGGGTGATACATATAGCTGCAATTACATCTACATTGAACCTCTGGAGGATGTCCCTAATAAAGTTCTTTCCCTTAAGACGGTCCTCTTGGTAGCATTAACCTCTGCTTGATGTATAGGCAACATTCAGGCCCTCTCATCAGATCCCCCGGGGTTCGCTACAAGCAGAGCTGGACATCCTGACCAAGATCCATGGACGGCGTCACAATAAACTTTAATCCTCTGTAAATAACACCTTAACATGCTCGGTCAGGGCCACAGATTATGGGGTTGCCACCGTGATTACTGAACAGACTGATACCCCAGAGTGTCCGAGTACCCCGGTCCTTCCTTACGACCATTGCACATGCATGCTGAATCGTTTAAATGTATGGAGCACCCATATGAATTAGACTCCGAATCCATCGATATCGACAAATTCAGCTGATATGTCAGTTGTGTAAGGGGTGCTTTAGGCTATTAAAATGACAGAGACAATTTAAGTTTAATCTAATAATGTTTTTTTTGGTGCAAACTGAGACAACTGAGGCTATGTGCACACGTTAAGTGTTTGGTGAATTTTTTTACCCTAGTATTTGTAGCCAAAACCAGGAACAATTAGAGTAAGAGTATAGGTTTAATAGAAACACGTCACCACTGGATTTATGACCCATTCCTGGTTTTGGCTACAAATATTGAGGTAAAAATCTCACCAAATACTGACCATGTGCACGTGGTCATGGATTGATCTAGCTAATTATTTCAATTAAACAATTGTACGTAAATATCTTTTCATATTTAGAAGATACTGAATAATCTAAAGGTAAATCTTGGCTAATGTGACATTTTCCTCGCTCCTTTCTGCCAATGTTAAGTAAATAATACCCTTCAACAACTTTTGCCTTCAACATTTTTCATTGAATTTTGCTTCCTAATGTAATAGTAAGCAGCTTACAGATGTGTAAAGCTTGCTGTTTCTACTATTGTTATGTATATAAACTAGCTGTAGTACCCGGCTACGCCCGGGTTAATAAATAACTGCTGTTAGCTATAACAAAATAGAATTTGAACATGTCATATTAATGACCTGTAGGAAAATAGAAGCTGAGCTGTGATTGGTTTCTATAGGCAGCCTGATAAATCTCCAGCCAACAGTAAACCCTCCCCCTGGCCAGGCAGTATATGTTACCTCACACATACACATAATAGACAGCTCATGTGACTGACATCTGCCTTAATTCCCTATATGGCACATGTGTTGCACATTGGCTGTTTTTAATCAGATGTTTATGTTTGGAAAATAAAGATAGCACACGTATGAGGCGAGTTGTGTGAAGTGATTTGTGCACATCTGTGTCTGTCTGTGTGGTGTGTGTGTGTGTCCCTGGGGTGTGTGTATGTGTGTGTCCCTGTGTGGGGGGGGTCTGTGTGGTGTGTGTCTCTGTTGTGTGTGTCTCTTTGTGGTGTGTGTGTGTCCCTGTGGGGTGAGTGCATGTGCCCCTATAGGGTGTGTATGTGTGTGTCCCTGTGTGTGGGGGGTCAGGGTGGTGTGTGTCTCTGTTGTGTGTGTCTCTTTGTGGTGTGAGTGTGTGTGTGTCCCTGTGGGGTGAGTGCATGTGTCCCTATAGGGTGTGTATGTGTGTGTGTCCCTGTGGGGGTGTATGTCTTTGTGGGGTGTGTGTGTCTCTGTGTTGTGTGTGTCTCTTTGTGGTGTGTGTGTGTGTCCCTGAGGGGTGAGTGCATGTGTCCCTATAGGGTGTGTATGTGTGTGTGTCCCTGTGGGGGGTCTGTGTGGTGTGTGTGTGTGTCTCTTTGTGGTGTGTGTGTCCCTGTGGGGTGAGTGCATGTGTCTCTATAGGGTGGCTATGTGTGTGTGTCCCTGTGGAAGGGTCTGTGTGGTGTGTGTGTGTCTCTTTGTGGTGTGAGTGTCCCTGTGGGGTGAGTGCATGTGTCTATATAGGGTGGCTATGTGTGTGTGTCCCTGTGGAGGGGGGGTCTGTGTGGTGTGTGTGTCTGTGTTGTGTGTGTCTCTTTGTGGTGTGTGTGTGTCCCTGTGGGATGAGTGTATGTGTCACTATAGAGTGTGTGTGTCCCCTTGGGGGTGTGTGTGTGTCTCTGTGTTGTGTGTGTCTCTTTGTGGTGTGTGTGTGTCTCTGTGGGATGAGTGCATGTGTCACTATAGAGTGTGTGTGTCCCCTTGGGGGTGAGTGTGTGTCTCTGTGTTGTGTGTGTCTCTTTGTGGTGTGTGTGTGTTTGTTCGGGTGCGTGGTGAGTATCCAATGTTGGGGCTGCACTTTAGCGACTATACACTTGCTGTTACTCTTTGTGTGCATGTGGTGTATATACATGTCCCGTGTGTGGTGAATATCTCATGTTGGGTCCCCACCTTAGTGACTATATGCTGGTATGTGCTGTTAGTCTTTGGTGCTATCATTAAGCCCCTCTCATTCACAACTATCAACTGGCAACTGTCACTTTTTCCCCATTATGTAGATAGGGGCAAAATTGTTTGGTGAACTGTAACGCGCAGGGTTAAAATTTCGCCTCACAACATAGCCTATGATGCTCCCGGGGTCCAGACGTGTCACTGTGCAAATTTTTGTAGCTATAGCTGACAGCTGTCGATTTTCCTCCAACACATTTCCATTCACTTTTTCCCCATTATGTAGATAGGGGCAAAATTGTTTGGTGAACTGGAACGCGCAGGGTTAAAATTTCGCCTCACAACATAGCCTATGACGCTCCCGGGGTCCAGACGTGTGACTGTGCAAAATTTTATGGGTGTAGTTGCGACGGTGTAGATGCCAATCCCGGATATACACACATACACACATACACACACACACACATTCAGTTTTATATATAAGATAGTCCAAAAAGTCACAGAAAAGAGATGGCACTCACTGTAGTAAAAACCTTTAATTTTATTTCATCCAACTGAAGACATATGAGGGAGGGGGAGCAGGCACAAGAAGACGACAGCAGGTTTTCGTGTCTAACTGACGCTTCCAGGACCCATGGAAGCGCCAGTCGGCTGCAAAATGGCTTCCGTCATCCTCTTGTGCCTGCTCCCCCTCCCTCATATGTCTTCATTTGGATGAAATAAAGTTAAAGGTTTTTACTACTACAGTAAGTGCCATCTCGTTTCTGTGAATAATTGATTGTTGATTGTCCGATAAGTCTTATGGCCACTTTACACGTCCCAACATCGTTTCGATATTGTATACAACGGCACGGGAGCGAGCACTTTTTTGGCTGAAATCCAAGATCGCATAGGAGCTGTCACACAGGGAGATATCGGCAGGCAACAGAACTGCGATGTATACACCCCCTTGTACGTGCGAACCAGGGAACGACCATTTAACATGGGAGTGAATAGGGGAAGTTGTTCTCCAAATCGTTGTTGGGCTGTCACACAAAACGATCCTGCCAGATCGTCCATCCAATATCGGGCAGTTGGAGAGCCTGCTCATTTCTCCCCCGATATCGTTTTGGCATCGTTCTTGCATTGAATTGCACATTCACACCGCGCAACGCACGAACGATATCGGCGCCAACCCACGAACCACGTGACTTTTTATCGAAGTTGGACGATGATATCGGGACGTGTAAAGTGGCCATTAGTTTAGGGAATTCATCAGCCCCCAAATCTGGTGGGTGGTGGCAGTGTGTGTGTAGCGGGGTGCGCGGTCTGAGTCGGGGTGTGATTGATGCTCCCTTTCAGCATAGGACAGAGGTCGAGCGCTGGATTGAGTGGAGAGGAGATAGATTAACCCTTGCAGGCACAACCCCAAGACACATGCTGAGAAGTGGGTATGTGACTTATTGAATTTATTCATTTCTTGGACTATAGGAGATGGAGCACCAGATGATGCCTGCTCTACGGTGTCATATACAAAGTATGTAAGCTAAATATGTACTCGCAATGGTGCCTGGCGTTCTATTATACATTTTCATTTTTTAATTTTATATATATGGAATAGTAATTCTTCCAAAAAGTAATATATTGTATACAGAAATTAAAAACAATTTAGATCATTTCCATGTGGTTAATAAGTTGGAAGAATCGGATCTGGTAATGAAGTACACAACACAATAAGGGACACACTTGGTGCTACACCAGATGGATCTACTGCCATTGCCATGTGCTCCGCTACAGTCATTAATGGGAAGGCGTCTGTGAAATGCTTTAAGTGCTGAAAATCTGGAAAGATCCCTCTATGTATATTAAAATAGCAGCTGCGCTGTATACGAAATGAAATCTACATTACCCAAAAAGAAACAGTTTACAGATGGTGAATGGAAAAAAAAGCACTTTTGGCATCATGGAGAAATCTTCTTCCAATATTTAACCAGTTTAAGAGCTGAGAAAGAAAAAAAAGGAAGAGCAGCAAGCCTTATATAACAGCCTCCCCAGCCCCCTGCTATCCCAAAGGAGGCCTTTGCTTTACTAAAATTTTGCAAAGCCTTGCATTGTTCTGACACCGGATCAGCAAACACATAAAAAGCAACTGCCAGCTCAAAAGCAATCCAGTGATAGAGCCTGGTGCTATCTAATCAAGGCCAAAAGGTCACTTCCGAACAACTGGGCAATAAAAGATTATGTCTAACCTCAGGAGAGAAAGGTCCAGAGGTGGTTGGATGGGGAGGGGAATGGAGGGCCAAAGAACCCCCACACCCCTCCCCTGTGTGTGAGGAAGTGCATTGAATAAAGCCAGCAGACAGGAACCATCTGGCCCTGTGAGTGGTCTGTCCTTAAGAAGAGAGAAAAGCCTTCCCACTGGGCTCCAAACTCCGCCATGATCCCAGCTCCTCTGACAGCAGAGTGGAACAAATACAAAAGCAAGCAAAAAGAAAAAAAATATATATACCGTAGTTAACGTGCTGATTTAACTAGGATTCAAATACACGTATTAACTCAAGTACGAAATAATAATGAATGTAATACCATCACTGTCATGAACCTAATAATAATATGTACCGTAAAATATAATAAATGTCTTTTTTATATAATAGTAAGGCTGGTTTCACATCATGTTTTGACCCGATCCGGGGCTGTCCGTTGTGGACCGGACAGCCCCGGATTGGATCAGCACACAGAACCAGAGGGCTAATATGCCCTCCTGTCCGGTGTGCAGCCGCACGCAGCTGAAGCCCCCAAGGCTCCCATGTTAGGGAGCGTCGGTTTGCCCTGGATCCGGGAGGATCCGGTTTGGGGAGATTTTTCTCCCCAGACACAAAAAAACGTGCATGCAGCATTTTTGTGTCTGGGTGAAATATCCAAGGCCCCCCGGATTCACCCGGACACATGGAAACCGGATGGCAGATAGCCTATCCGGTTCTCATCGGATCACAAAAAACGTGATGTGAAACTAGCCTTAAGGGTGGCTTCACACCACGGTAAGGTCCGATCAGTTTCATTCCTGACAGCCCCGGACCGGATCAGCACACAGAACCAGAGGGCAAATATGCCCTCCGGTCCAGTGTGCAGCCGGACGCAGCTGCACCTGCTAATGAATCAGAACCGCAGCTCGCAGGGAGCTAGCCATGGTTCTGAAACTACAGCGGCGTACAGCCGCAGGTGTCCGGTTCCGGTTCGTACCGGATCCTCCAGGACCGGGACAATCCGGCCCCATAGACTCCCATGTTAGGGAGCGCCGGATTGCACTGGATCCGGGAGGATTCTGGGGAATCTGGGAGGATCTGGGATACAGCAATTTCAGGAGATTTTTCTCCCCGGACACAAAAACATTGCAAGCAACGTTTTTGTCTCCGTTGAGAAAAATCTGAATTCTCCCGTATTCTTCCGGAGATATGGAAACCAGATAGCTGGCATCCGGCTCCATCCGGCCCCATCGCACACAATGGGGCCAAAATCCGGTCCGGGGCTGTCTGGTTTACATTGGACAGCCCCGGACCGGACCTTACCCTAAGGAACAATGATTTGGCACTAAAAACAGACATTATCACACAGTATTTCAGCGTATGTTCAGATACGGCATATTTATCATAGAAATTTTTTAGATGTCAAATCCATCCAATATATCTTACTGGGGATTATTCTCTAGCATCAACCATGTGGGAACCTAAATGCATCCTAATTGTATATTAATTAATATACAAATTAATGATATAGTAATTGCAAAAATACTTGATTTAAGTCACCATTTCAGCATTTTTATTTTTTCGTTGCACTGCTGTAGTGGTGCTTTAAATGTAAGTCACCTTTTTCCAGTGTCGCCTACCGGCAGCTACAGTGTTTTATGGAACACGCCGGAGGTGACAACTCAATGCATCTCTATGAGACCTCATTCTGACCTTGTTCTGGCTCTCATAGAGATGCATTGAGGTCTTGGCACAAGATGGACCCGCAGGATGGGAGCAGCATCAGGATGAGGTCAAGAAGCAGGAAGATGAGTATATGACCAAAGGAAGGGGGCTTACATTTATAGTGCCACTCTAGCACAGGAAGAAAAAAATACTGGAGTAGTGCTTCAATAAAAAAAAGAAACAAAAATTATGTCAGAATCATATACAATGTATAAGGCTAGGGTTGCATAGAGACTTTGGCCACATCACAGGTCACGCAGTTAGGGCCCCTTTACACGCGGCTACATTTCTTGGGTGGCTACAGGTAACTTACTGGTTGCAGTGAAATCATGGAGACATGGTTCTATCTTGTGCTGTGTACAAATGGAATAATCTCTCCATGGTTTCACTCCAACCAGTAAGTTACCTGTAGCCACCCAAGAAATGTAGCCAGTGTAAAGGGGCCCTTATCGATTGCTATTTGCAGCACAATGTAAGTGACCAGGTTCGCATTGAGCCCCTTAGGACTCGGACACACTGGTGTGAAACTCGGACTACTGCAATGCGAGTAAAAATCGCATTGCAGTCGGACCAATGTTATTCAATGTCCAAGAGCACATTTCCGAGTGTCGGACGTGTTTTTCTCATCCGATTCTCGATGATGAGTCAGTCGCAACATGCTGCGATAGTATGCGTGTGTCGGACGAGACTCGCCAATGCAAGTCTATAGGTCCGACAAAAATCCACAGTCGTATTGCACTTGCACCATCCAAGTTGGATGCATGTTTCAGCACTGTGACTCTCGGAATATCATAATACAGTGATGATTAGGAGGTGTGACATGATTAAGCAGGAAGTAGGAGGCTGAACGCTTCTGTGATACATTCTTAAGGCTGCCCACATGGAACTAACATGGGCTGCCGCATTGATGCTGCAAGACTCATAGCCCTGATCGAGGACAGGCCAGTGCTGTGGGACCCAAGGCAGCTGGGCTATGGGGACCGCAGCCAAAGGGATTCTGCCTGGAGAGAGTGATGCACCCAGGGGTCTATAAGAACTCAGAACCCGGGCGTGGAGTTGGGGGGGATGTCACTGGTGGCCTGCCCGATCCTGTAGCCCTGGTAGTCAACTGAAAATTTGGGGGATAAAAGAATAAATGTCTTGTGACGCCACCTGCAATTTCTGGTGAATTCACCAGCACCGCTGTCAGACCGCCGGGGACAATGGTATTGCAGCTTGGGTGGTATGGCTGCCTGCAGGTGGAGCCGGGTCCCTAGAGCAGGGTGCTGTAGCACTTGTTGTCATAGTGCTGGATGTGAGAAGCGCAGCTGCGCAGTGGTTTACAATGAAATGAGACACTGAGGCCTTTAGACTCTATACTGGTACTTTACTGGAACCGGTTCAGATGGCACTTCAGGTTACAGTTTACACAGTCTTTTTGTGGGTAGCTGGCCGAGTATTCACTGAGGAGGGTAAAGTCTCTCTGAGGCTCCCATAGTGTACCTTCTCTTGTTTTTCTCAGGTCCCGCTCTCTTCCTTGCGCCTCCTTACTTCCTTTCGCTGCCCTGCACAGCCCACTTGTCTACCATGCCTGTTGGGTGCTATGAGGTACCCTTCTTCTCTTTAAGGGTACCGTCACACATGGCGACGGGACCGCCGATTTCTTAGGCGATGCAGGGGCGTGGCCTATCGGCACCGATATCGCCCCTGCATCGCCTAATGTAAATAGGCAATGGCGACACCTTTTAGTGGTCGCCTAGTTTCAGAGCAGTGCTCTGAAACCAGGCGGCCAATCTGGGGCGATGTGTACACATTGCCCCATGTAAACGGCCGACGGCGATCCGACAGGCGATGCGCGCCATAGGCTCCCATTGTACTGCAGCGCCGATGGGGTTTTGAGACACCCAGCAGCGATGCCGCCTGTCAGATCGGCAGTGCATCACCGGAGGTGTCGCCCCATGTAAATGGGGGATGGCGACGCTGGCGGGGCGCCAAAAACGTGCGCGCTCCCACCTGTCGTCGTCGACATCTCCGGGGCCGTTGCACCGTGTGACGGTACCCTAAGGGGCTCAACCCGGTTTGGTGTCCCTGGTGGGACGGCACATGCTGAACGGGGAAGTCAGGGTTACTGAATTCACCCATGACTGGCTGGTGTTGACTCCCCAATGACAGGAATACTGCACACTCTGTTGCGCGTGCAGTACCCCTACTGTGGCGCACTGACCAGTGGGGAGCCATAAGACATCGCCAGAACACTTTTCTCCTCCTTTGACCGCAGCCCACGTGATGGACAGCAAGCCCTTGGTAATGTATCATGTTACCAAATGTCATCACCTACTGTTATGTCAATATAGGGGTTATTATTTATTGTGTGTCATATGTCCCAATGGCAATCAATGTTGTTTTTACGACTGCAGTGGACCAGGTTGTCAAACGTTGGCGCAGGACACACAGGCATCCAGTGGGTCCGATGCACCAAGGATGAGGGCGTACCTCCACTTTCAGCGCCTTTCCTTCCTGGAGCTGGTGATGCGCCTGAGATCGTATGTTGTCATTATTGATGATATTCCCCTGATTTTCTCCTTTTGAATTGTGACTACTGTACTGATTAATGACATTTTCTCATACCTATCTAATAACGAGTCCAGGCACTCTGGTGCATCGGATCCCGAGGGCTCAAGCTCCTGAGGAGGAGAATCGGCTGATGACGCTGTGGGGCACTTACCATCCCAGCGTGTACATCCGCTGCTGCCCGTGATTTGCAATCCTAGGTGGACCAACAGAGGGGAAACCCCCCAAGTAATTGCCAAATCCTTTACTTTCCCCTAAAAAGGCTGTGTTTGACCTCAAATCAGTGATTGCCAAATCCTTAATGTTCCCCTAAAACAGTTGTGTTTGGCCTCCAACCAGTGATTGCCAAATTCTCCACTTTCTCCAAAAAGGCTGTGTTTGGCCTCAAAGCAGTGATTGCCAATACCCTCACTTTCCCTAAAATCCTGTGTTTGGCCTCAAAGCAATGATTGTCAAATCCTTCACTTTCTCCTAAAAAGGCTGTGTTTGGCCTCAAACAAGTCCTTTCAAATCTGTGTGCATTAATCATGAGTGGTACATCTGAGGTCATGGTGGAAAGGGGAAGGGAGTAGGCTTGGTGTACATGGGGTAGATGCTACTGCTAATATTAGTGAAAGCTGTATGACTAAACACTGGCTTGTCGTATCTCAAGCAAAGTGACAACTTCTGTTACTCGGCAGCCTACTCCAGTCTCTTTGTTGCTAGCAGCAGAGCAATACGAGTTGAGGAAGAAACCAGAAAGAGCTTTTGCTACAGTTCATGACAGCACTGCATCAAGTGGCCTGTCCGCCTGCTCCTTCACCACAACATCACACACAGTACAGACAGTTCTCAGAGGGGGCACCCAAATGAGGTGGTTGACAGGGTAGGGGGGTACTCGGATACGGATAGGCGGTTGCTTCGATGGGGGAATCACGGCTGGTCGGTTCTCGATTCTGTGTCCTGGACCCTCAGTGGTAAGGGATGGGGGGGTGATGATGATGGGGGTATGGTATCGTGATGCCACCTGTGATACCTGGCAATGTGAATACCAGCGCAGCGGCTGGCCGCTGAGATGATGGAGGTGCAGCTCAGAGTAGTGCAGTCCCCACAGGTGGAGCTTTACCTCAGGACAGCGAGGTGGATGAGGGGAGTTGTAGACACCAATTCAACTCACTGTATCACTTTACTGGTACCGGGTAGATGATACAGTACACAGTCACAGTCTGATTGAAAGGGGACATAGCCACGGATTGTAAGGTGATCCCGTAGAGTCTGTTGATGGTCCCTTTTAATGGCTTTTGGGGTCTGTGTTCCTCCTTACTCTCTTTAACCACTCTGCAGAGCTCCTACTCCAGTCCACTGGTCAGCTACAATTAAGTATATTCAGTTCCTTGCTGGTACGGACGGGAGCGACAACAACCAAATCATCCCGCCACCGGAATGCGGTCCTTTTCCTTGAAGTGTCCTGGACCCAATATAGGACTGAGGTAAAGGTACAGTCTGCGGTGCTATGGCTCCTTTCTGTCGGTTCGACAGCTTGTCAGTTCGCTAACCAGGGATAGTAACATAGTTTTTAAGGTTGAAGGAAGACTTTAAGTCCATCTAGTTCAACCCATAGCCTAACATGTTGATCCAGAGGAAGGCAAAAAAATCCCATGTGGCAACACTAGCTCCACATTGGGGGAAAAAATTCCTTCCTCACTCCAGAAATGGCAATCAGACTAATTCCCTGGATCAACGCCCTATCAAATAATCTAGTATATATAACCGGTAATATTATAGTTTTCAAGAATGGCATCCAGGCCCTTCTTAAATGTTAGTAGTGAGTCACTAATTACAACATCATATGGCAGAGAGTTCCATAGTCTCACTGCTCTTACAGTAAAGAATCCGCGTCTGTGATTATGATTACACCTTCTTTCTTCCAGATGTAGAGGATGCCCCCTTATCCCCTTCTCAGGCCTAAGAGTAAAGAGATAATTAGAAAGTTCTCTGTACTGTCCCCTCATATATTTATACATTATTATAAGATCATCCCTAAGCCTTCGTTTTTCCAAGCTAAATAACCCCAAGTTTAATAACCTGTCTTGGTATTGCAGACCCCTCAGTCCTCTAATAACCTTGGTTGCTCTTCTCTGGACCCGCTCTAGTTCAGCTATGTCTTTCTTATACACCGGGGACCAGAATTGTACACAGTATTCTAAGTGTGGTCGCACTAGTGACTTGTATAGAGGTAAAATTATGTTCTCCTCATGAGCATCTATGCCTCTTTTAATGCATCCCATTATTTTATTTGCCTTTGCAGCAGCTGCCTGACACTGGCCGCTAAATGTGAGTTTATCATCTACCCATACACCCAGGTCTTTTTCAGTGACAGTTTTGCCCAGTGTTTTACAATTAAGCACATAATTATACCTTTTGTGTCCTCTGCCCAAGTGCATGACCTTACATTTATCCCCATTAAAGCTCATTTGCCATTTATCAGCCCAAGCTTTTAGTTTACATAAATCCTCCTGTAATATAAAATTGTCCTCCTCTGTATTGATTACCCTGCTGAGTTTAGTGTCATCTGCAAATATTGAGATTCTACTCTGTATGCCCCCTACAAGGTCATTAATAAATATATTAAAAAGAAGCGGGCCCAACACTGACCCCTGTGGTACCCCACTGTTAACTGTGACCCATTCTGAGTGTGTTCCATTAATGACCACCCTTTGTTTCCTATCACTAAGCCAGTTCTTAGTGATAGGAAACAAAGACCACTGATTGCCTCGGCTCCGGTATGCCGGTGTCGACCCCAGACTTCCCCAACTGGCTCCAACCAAGCCTGGTTCGTCCCCTCCAGTTCCCGGGTCACCTCTCTCTAAGAGGCGCCCTCCTTTCAGGAACGCTGTCAGGCACGTCCTCTCTGGCTGCCTTCCCAGCACTGTCTGACTAAAATTAGCTCAACTGTCACTCAAGTCTCCCACTCTACTCTAAGCTCCGCCCCCTGTACCTACTGAATATACGGTCCCTATGCTAAGGGGGGCTAGTGTATGGGTGCTTAGCACAGACTTTACAAGGAAATCCCAAATCCATAACTACCGAGGCACTACACCTTCTGTTTAGGGTGCAGTACCTCCCTGTGGTGCCTAGCCATAGGGGCGCCACACAAATACCCATGTCTCACCCCGTGTTACAACTCTCCTACTGCACAACTGATTGTGGGAAACACAGATTAGTGATTCTGCAGACATGTTCACATATTCTATTCCATGGGTATCAGAGATCTGCTCGAAAGATTTACATTTTCCAGAGGAAGAAAGCTTCCACACCGATGCCCAAAATCTTTTGGACTTGGATCCGGGGACGGATGAAGTAGGATACCAGCAGAATCCAGACCATCATCACACGTTAACACCCTGGGGTTGGTGGTGATGACGATAATGAGGCTCAAATATCTAAGGAGCACCCACTCTGTACTGTGCATTTAGAGTAGGAAGAGGAGGAGGGTGACCAAAAGCATAACCCTAACCCTAATTCTGTTAATGAATGTTAATATCCAGTTTCAGTGTATAGTGTGCGGGGGGGGGGGGAGGGCGGGGTTTAGATCAGTGCTTCAGAAATAATACCTATCTCCATTTTTTTTCTCCTACCTACATATACAGTTGGGTGGTGCACACTGTCAGCAAATGACACACACACACACACAGCAAACAGCATTTTTTGCACACAAGCAAGGGCATGTGTCATTGGCTGTGTATGTCACATGTCCTTGACCTATAAGACCCAGCCATTTTCTCCACTACCATTTCCTCAGTGCTGCAGTTGTATGTCAGTCAGGCACAGCTACTGCTGCTGTGGGAGCTATAAAGTGTTAGATAGATAGATAGTGAGCGAATCTCAAGTTAGATAGACAGATAGTTTTAGGGAGTAGGGACTAGTTCAGGGGTCTCAAACTCCAGGCCTCGAGGGCCGCACACAGTCCAGGTTTTCAGGATTTCCTTGGAATTTGACAGTTGGTCATTTGATTACCAACTGTCAAATACTATGGAAATCCTGAAAACCTGGACTGTGTGCGGCCCTCGAGGCCTGGAGTTTGAGACCCCTGGACTAGTTAGAATCTCAGCCCTTTTGAGGGATATTTCAGACAAGTAGGGAGTAGAGATTAGTTGTAAATATCAGCCCTTTTGAGGGCTACTTCATAGAAGTAGGGACTAGTTATAATATCAGCACTTTTAAGGACTAGGTTAGAGCAGTTCCTATTAGTTTTTGCCAGGCAGGAGTGTTCCAGTGCTATGCAAGTGTTTTTTCACAGTATCTAGCCAAATCTAGCTCAGGCAATCCTTTAGGGTACCTTTACACACAGAGATATATTGCCTACAACTCACTGGTTGCAGTGAAATCATGGACAAATTGTTCCATTTTGTTGCCGTGTAGAAATGGAATAATGTGTCCATGATTTCACTGTAACCAGTGAGTTGCAAGCAATATACCTCTGTGTGTAAAGGTACCCTTAGGGCAGGTAGTGTAGCACTGCTGTGAAGAAAGCTACACCACCTGTCTTTAGTAGCCAATTTTTTTACTGCAGCTAGTCCAGGCAATTTTTTTCGGCAGGTAGCAGTGTCTGGTAGTCAGCGGTCTAGCCCGGCTGTAAAATAAGCTACACCACCTGTCTATCCAGTAGCCAATTTTTAATTGCAGCTAGTCCAGGCAATTTGTTTGGGCTAGTAGCAGTATCTGGTAGTCAGCGGTGTAGCCCTGCTTTAAAGTATGCTACACTGCCTGTCTATCCAGTAGCCAATTTTGTACTGCAGCTAGTCCAGGCAATTTTTGGGGGCTAGTAGCAGTGTCTGGTAGTCAACGGTGTAGCCCAGCTGTAAAGTAAGCTACATCGCCTGTCTATCCAGTAGCCAATTTTGTACTGCCGCTAGTCCAGGCAATTTTTGGGGGCTAGTAGCAGTGTCTGGTAGTCAATGGTGTAGCCCAGCTGTAAAGTAAGCTACATCGCCTGTCTATCCAGTAGCCAATTTTTTACTGCAGGTAGTCCAGGCAATTTTTTGGGGCTAGTAGCAGTGTCTGGTAGACAGTGGTGTAGCCCACTTGTGAACCAAGCTACACCACCTGTCTAGTTCAGACTAATTTTTAACTGCACCTATCCCAGGTAATAGTTTGGGCCTAGTAGCAGTGTCATTTAGATAGTGGTGTAGCCCACTTGTGAAACACACTACACTGCCTGTCTATTTCAGACTAATTTTTAACTGCACCTAGCTCAGGTAATAGTTTGGGCCTAGTAGCACTGTTTGGCTAGTCAGCTCTGCTCGATTTCCATCAGAATTTTTTATTGCCAACAACTGCAGAGTTTGCCAATTTGTGCACATACATAATGAGTGGCAAAAGGCCTGCTGCTGGTGGAAAGGGGAATCGGTGTGGTGGAAAGGGAAAAAAAAGTTTGTGTCCGTGGGGTAGATGGTAAAGCAACAGTAACATCTGCTGAAGAAAAACCATCTTCCAGCCAAAGTAAGATATCTACTTCTTTCCGTGGACAATCTGATATGATCCCTTTCGTACGGACACGAGTCACACGACGATCACCACCAATTGTAGATGAGGCACAAAAAGAGCAGAGGTGTCACCCCATTCGCACTTGCTTCCTCACAGCTCCCAAGTCTCCAGCCACCCGAGTATGTGGTAAGACAAATGGTTGAGTATGCAGAGCTGTTCACTCATACTATAGCCTGGGAATCAGAGGTCTGCTCCAAAGCTTCTGTGAGTCCAGATGAGGAAAAGGATCTGTACTGATGCCCAGAAGCTTTGTGAGTGGGATCCAGGCCCAAATGAAGAAGGTTCTGAGTAAGCATAATGTAGACCCTCATTCCCAAACTGTAAGTCCTGTTGGTGGAGACAATGAGGAAGATGCTGATGAGACTGAGATACCTGATTGGAACGACATTTTGACTTTTCGGTCAGCGCAGGAAGAGGTTGGCTCTGAGGATGACGGGTGTGCAAGCACACAAAGTGATGATGAGGTTGGAGATCCCACTTACTGTCAACCCACAGTCAGCCAGTCGATGAGGGGCAGCAGAGGAGGTGGAAGAGGAAACTAGTGATGACGAGGTTAGGTTGTGCCTTCCTGGACAGAGATGGAGTACTGGAATCACGTCAACAACTGCATCCTCAACCACAACTCTGCTTCTGAGCAGAAGTCGTGGTGGCTCTTCTTCAGGTCACATGGGCTCTAAGCCTTGCCTAGCCTGGGCCTTTTTTGAGATCGCAAAGGATGAGCCAACTCAGGATGACACAGGGGTAGAAAAGTCCTTGCGGATCCAAGACTTGTTCATCTTGATGAACGTTAGTCTGTCTACATTGTCACTGGACACAGCCGCATGCACTTATCTATCCGCACACCACCAGTAGCGCTGAAGACATATCCAGAGAGAACCCTGGCTGCGGGGCACAACAAGATCTCCAAGGCGTGAGTGGTGAGCTCAGGCCATTTTTCCAGATTGGAAGCCCAAAATGAGCAAGGGTCTAGTTCCACAGTCATGGCATCAATGTTCCCTTGGAGATACTCCTGTACCATCCTCTCTAGGCGTTGACTATGTGTCAGATTTCTTATCTCCTCTGGCCTTGCAAAGGATGGTCTAAAAAATTGGTGAAACGATTCCACAAAAATGCTGTTACCACCAGATACGGTGTTACTGTTACGGTTTGAGTGATGACTCGACAGTCCCACGGTTGGCAAGTTAGAACTGTGTGATTCACTATGTGCACCAATGGGGAAAAGCAGATCTAAGATTCTGTAACAGCTTCTGCTGATACGCCTGCATGCATGAATCCTTTTCTATGGCAGGAATTATTTCACCAAATTTACTCTTGTACCGGGGATCTAAGAGTGTAGCAACCCAGTAGTCGGCATTACTTAAAATTCTGACAATCCGAGGGTCATGTTGCAGGTAGTGCAGCAAGAAGGCACTCATGTCTTGCGCATCCAGGAGGCCCAAGTCCTTGTTGTGTTGGTGGCGGCGAGGTGAGAATCATGCTTCCTTCCTCTGCCCTCTCCCCCCAACCTCACACAACAGAAATGTGATCAAGGTCTCCCTCATCTGATGAGTCTTCCATGCCCACCGCCAGTTCGTCCTCCATTTGTTCCTCGGCTCATGCACCTTCCTCAACAGTTTGGCTGCTACCATGCGCCCTCATTAATCCCTCTCCCCCACCCTCCAATTCCTGCCGCCTTGGTGCTGCCGACCATCTGGACCTTGGAGATCTTGTTATTCTAGGTCATGCTGATAATGGCATCATCAACACTAAATATCTTCGTCGCGATTTCAAAACTGTGCAGAAGGGTGCATAGGTCCTTGATGTGAAACCATTCCAGCAGCGTGATTTGCCCCACCTCTGGATCTTGTTGGCCCAGGATATACGTCATGACATATTGCACCAGGGCTCGTCGGTGCTGCCAGTTGCTGCAATATATGCAGAGTTGAATTCCATCGTGTCGGCACATCACATTTCAACTCCTCAGCTGTGTGACTCACATTTCCCAGACATTTCAACGTAAACACCACCTGATGCCGTTGAGCCCTGTTGCCAGCATAGTAAGGAGGTGTGCAGGATTCCTTCTGCGAAGTTAGAATGCGGGTGGAGGACCGAGATGAGGTTGAAGAGGCAGAAGCAGTGGAGGAACTTCTACATAAAGAGGATTGACGCACAACTCGTGGGCACGGCAAGACTTGGACAGCAGCCCCTTCTCCTGCTGTCACCGTAGTTACCCAGTGCCCAGTCACTGATATGTAATGCCCTGTCCATGCTTTCACGTCCAAGTGTCTGTGCTCAAATGCACCCTGTCACACACAGAGTTTCTTAAGGAAGCGGTGATGTTGTGTGCGACATGCTGGTGTAGCGTGGTCACAGCTTTCTTTGACAAGTAGTGGCGACTAGGCATCTGGTACTGGGGCACTGCGATGGACATAAGGTCTCGAAAATCCTCTGTGTCCACCAGGCGGAAAGGCAGCATTTCTGTAGCCAACAGCTTGCAGATGGTGAAAGTCAACCTCTTAGCTTTGTCATGGCTAGGAGGAAATGGTCTTTTACTTGTCCACATCTGAGGGACCAAGAGCTGGCTGCTGTGCTGAGACGGGGTTGAGAAGGGTGTCCTCGGCAAACTGCTGGTCTGTGAGGAAGGTGCAGGCAGAGATATTATGTTGCCTTCATCCAAAGGTGGTGCTCTCGATGTCTGACAGCGCTCAACACCAGCAGGTTTCCACTTCCAAAAGAACTGATGACCTGCCAATCACACTGTTGCGGGCAAAGAGGTGTAAGGTCTGAGTAATGGTGTCTCCACAGTCACAGAGGATGAAGAGGCCGCGGATACACTTGATGGGGCAGACGGTGGTTGGCCCGGCCTGCTAGGTCGCATTGTAGCACAGTGAGTTTCCCACTGCGACCTTTGCTTCATATCCATGTGACGGTTCATGCATGAAGTACTTAAACTATTGCTTTTTTGGCCTCTACTTAGATTTTGTTGACAAATCTTACAGATAACATGGGGAGACTAAAGGCTTGTGGATTTTGGGATGGCTGCCTGAAAGTCACCTCACCAACCATTTTAAGCTTGCAACTCTGGGGCAATTGATGCCACTTAAGTGGTGTCTGTGCCCAAATTTTGGGAAAAAATGGAGACACTTGTTGGAGTCCCCTTGCTATATTTTACATGATTTTAGAAGGGCATGACATGCCTATATCTGTGTCTCCTCCTTTTACTCGTCCAGCTCTTTTCTTTTCACATTTTTATATGTAATTGTCACTTTTCCATGTGTTTGTTGTGTCTTCTGAGTAGTTTGTCACCTTTTGGACACCTTAGAAGGTGTTTTCTATGTGTTTTCTATGTGTTTGTACGAGGTTGTGTTTGCCTGCCATTGTTTTCAATAGTATTCGACGGTGTTCAACTGTGTTCGACGAATATTCGACGAACATACCCCCAATTTGACAAATCAAATGGAATTCGAACACTAGGGTGGTGGCTCATCTCTACATAGCTGTTCAAAAATGGCCCCCACGCCATACATTGTGGGAGGTCAGTGTCTTTTTAGACCTATCTGGATACTATCGGCAATTTGTACCTACGTTTTCCAATTGGTGGCCCCCCTGAACAAGCTGTTGAGAGGGCCATAAAACTGCCTAATCCAGTGGTAACCTCAACAACAAATAGCATTTGAGGAAGTAAAGGCTGCTCTGACAAGTGCCCCGTTACTAGCGTATGCCCAGTTCGACACTCCATTCTTGTTGTACATGGATGATAGCCTTCATAGGTTGGGGGCGGTACTAGCACAAGAGCAGGATGGCCGAGAGCGAGTGATTGCCTATGGCAGCCGGTCCCTGAGCATAACCCGGCCAATTACAGCTTTTTTCACATGGGGCTACTAGCATTGATATGGGCTATGACAGAGCATTTCGCCGAATACCTGACTGGTGCAGAAGTATACTCTACATCTGAGTACTCCTACTGTCTGTTGATGCCTAAGAGTAGATAGACAAGAGCACAATGGGTCTTATTGTGGCGCCCCGCCATGCAGGCACCCGTAAAAGATGTGCAGATGCTCCAGCTGCAAGCGGATTCTAGGATGATGGGTGGAACCCATAACCAGCACTCCCACACTAGATTACACGGTGGGGGGTACCTGGGAGGGAAAAAAACAACCTCTAGGGGGAACAAGGAGGCCTTTTGCCTCTGAGGAAGGAGAGAAGGGAGTAGGAGAAAGGGCTCCCAGGCGCAGACAGTTACTGGGCACCAGAGCCTGCACCTGTGGGATACTATAGGACCACAGAGAATCCGGAATCCTGGGGAGTCTACAAGTCTCCCAGGCACCTAAGCAACCAGAAGAGGGAACCAGGCACTGCTGAAGGAGCAGGCAGCCAGCCAGCAGAGGGTTACCCGACAGCAGCAAGGGGGAGAGAAAGAGTGGAGGTCAGGCTGATTTCAAGTCACCAGGCTTCACACAACCACTGGGAAGAAGGAAGGAACAGACGGGAAAGAAGGCACACACCAAGGGTTCCATCATATATCCTGGGATCCACTTGCAGCCACCCGTAGCTACCTGTTATAACATCTTATGCTGAACTGTAAACTGCAACTTAAAATGCTACAAGTTTCCAGTAAAGTACCCGGAGAGAAGTGAGCTCGACTCTGCTGCATTTCCTTGTGAATGACTTTGTTCCCCTACAGGAACGCTGCCCCGGAGGTCCAGTCCTACCTGTGGAGGAATTTACCACACTAGCCGCAATACCATCTTTCTCCGGTGGACTGTGGCGGCGCTGGTGGCATCTCACCAGATACTACAGGTGGCGTCACAACAAACCTGGTACATAATCCTCTGTAAATATCAACCCACTTTTTGAAAGATAGGCCCAGGACACGGAGTCAAGCCATTCCCCGTGACAATGCTTAAGCCCTCGGAGCCTGACACCCGAGTACCCCAAAGCCTGGGCGCAACATTATCTCCTTATTAATGGTGAATGTATGCAGTGCATTAAGTGCTCACCTTAACGGGTTGTGAAACCCACAACCAGTATATGCATTTTAGTACAGCTGCTGCAGGATCCGCCACTCCAGATGGCTGCTTGATAACGCAAAAGGACAGAAATGACCAATACGATCCACGCTGTTGTGTATAGGATGACAGACATCCAAGATATTTAAAAATACAAATAAAAAATAAAAAGCACCGTTTTTAAATATCTCGGACGTCTGTCCTGTCCTTTTGAGTTATACTGCCTGGTGATGACTGGTCATTTCATCAAATACGCCGTGTTGGTACCAACAAGAGATCAAAAGGCAGAGTCTGCGGCTTAGGCCCTGTGCTGACATTTTATTCCGGTGTTCTAGTGTCCGCAGAGAATACATTCAAACCATGGGGTGTGTTTTTAGGGGACTCTGATGAAAAAACTGTATTAGTAGTATGGTATCTAGCAGTCAAAGAAGAACCCTACCCCGGGTTAATGGAGCTTTCAAACATTTCAATCGGATTCTTTGGCAAATGTTGAGGACATTAGAGGATGAGCAACAAGCTCACTGGCCCAAATTTATCCCTGAGTTGATGTGGGCCTATAATAATAGGGTAAATAGCACTACAGTTAACGCCCCATACATGCTAATGTTTGATCAACCCAGCCGAGATATTAAAGAGCTGAGTATGCCAGATCCCTCCTTGATTCACCCCAGACCATGAATGGGCCCGTGAACACTGGCATTAGAGAAGGGTGGTTCAGCAGGTGGTGGGTGACCGACTCAGTCATGTGACTCACCGGGACATGCACCCAGTGCAAACTGAGCCTGTCTCCCCAGGCGATAGGGTGTTGGTTGCAGTGATGTTGGTTTGAAAACTCTGTCCCCATTTCCAGGGAGTCAAAACCTGTTTCTTAGGTAATAGTAATATCAAAGGTTGTGATATGCGCTTCCCTGTGTCTACCTGAATAAGGACAGGTGCCTGAGCTGGACAATGTTCTGTTGAGTCTGGCACCTCATCAGGGAGCATCCTCATCTTCTCCTCCTGGTGAAGTTGCTGATAAAGGCCCTGATGCCTCTGGGACTGGATATCTGGTGTCTGGACCCAGGAGGTTAACTCAGGCTACAGCAAGAGTACCACAGTGCTATGCGCAAGAGGACTTTGAGTGTAAGTCAAGAGTGTGTAGAGATTTCCTACCTGAATAAAAGGTGAGGGCAGACAACCGAGGAGGTTGTCATGAAGACAGGTGAAAATAAAAGTTGGTGAAGCTGAGGTAAAGAAGTGTCCTGAAGTACTGTGAGTAGGAGATTGACTTTGGAGACGTTTGTGCCAGATAAAACTGACACTGGACACTGATTGACTCAACAGCCAGGAGGAGACTAAAGACCTAATCCCCACGAAGAAGCAGGTGGACTACTGCCAGGGGAGGACTGTATTTGTGGAGACGGGTCAGCCACATTGTGAGGAACTAAAGTGAGACTGCAGACTTTGGTGTGGCGTCTCCAGGTGAACATACTTCGCCCCCTGAAAGCTACAGAGACTTAGGACCCTCTTCAGACAAGTGAACAGACTATTTTTGTTCACTATGATTGTGTTTTTTGGCACCGAAGACCATTGGTAGTAACTGCAATCTGTGCTTCCCCAAGCCTGGTTTGGATTGCAACTGGACTAAACATTATGGTACCTTTACACGCCGCAACAGGATGGTGGCAACAACCGGGTACATGAGAGAAATGTATCTTGCACCGCCAAATCAACCCGCTGTTGCGGCGTGTAAAGACGGTTGTTGCCACCCGTCACTTGAGGCACCTGTTTCAGAGCAGAGCCCTAAGACAGGTGGATTTCTAGGCGATGGTTGTGGGTTGTATCGGGCTGTATCAGCGTGTAAATATGGTAGGGTAAGGTTTATTCGTCGCCTAGATAACTCCCCGGGGTGTGACACAGCCTCCGTGAAACCACCCCCCTTCAGCGCTCATTGGAGGAAGCTCCTGCGTTACGATTGGTAGTCGCTGCATAGGGTGGCATATTTAAGGAGCTGACCACTCACACTACACAATTGCTCGAGCGTCATGTATTAGTCTGCCTCCTGCGCTGGCTGGCCAATCATTATGTTATTGCTTTGTCCTATCAGCGTACGGAATTCTCCTAATCCACAATTGTGGCACGCCTACGTGTTGTCCCTGCTGCCTTTGTACCGCCCTTATTACCATGTTATTGCGGCGTGTAAATGTGGTAAGGTAAGCTACAGAAGGTAACTTGTGGCACCCGGAGGTGTATCCAGAGATAGATGTAACCTACCGTAGCGCACCTTGTTGCGGCGTGTAAAGGTGGTGCGTTTACCGTTGGCAACCGTTTGTGCGTGCTCGTGCACGTGAAGCACCCGGTTGTTGCCAACATCCTGTTGCGGCGTGTAAAGATACCATTACTGTTAGATAAGAGACTTGGGTATCCAGCAGCTGAAATAATATATGTACATATAATACTGGGTTTATTTGTATTTGTGTGCATAGAGTTAAGATGGTAAATCGGTGTGTTATTTCAGTGATCCTCCATAAACTGCATCCATCTGGATTACACCTCTTTTGCTGCTGTGTAGTTAATTATCATTTATCTTTCCATGTAGATTTTAGTTAAATTTATTCCTGGCGTTCTCTTCTCACACTGAGGAGGAACACTGAGGTAACACACTGACCTCTAGTCTGATGCTGGGTGTGTGTAAATAATATAGGTAGTAGTTTTGGAGAAATCCATGCATCTTGCTCTGAATTTTTCCCTTGTTTCCCCAAGTAAAAGGAAGTATTTTGTGTTGCTTCTGCCTCCATCTCTGCTTCTGTGATTCGCCGAATCTAGTACGGACCTCTGGTCATTACATCATGAGGACAGGTACCTCTTAATGCAAGTACTATGGTGCTCAGAGTCGAAGTCACTTCATATACATTTCCTACAAATAACACTATTGTCAGCTAGAAAAATATATTGCAATCTAAGAGTCCTCAGTGGTTGATACCTTTTAATGGCTAACTGAAAAGATGGTAAACATAGCAAGCTTTCGGGACACTGTGGTCCCTTCGTCAGGCTGGTAATACCACAAGGTATCAACCACTGAGGACTCTCAGATTGCAATATATTTTTCTATCTACTGGCTAACACGGTATAAATATTCCTTATCTTATTGTCAGCTAGTAAGTAATTGTAAGTAGAGTATTGTAAGCTGTTACCTGTAATGGTACCTTTACACGCCGCCACCGAAAGGTAGAAACCGCCAGGTTGTACCTTTTGCCTTCAAAACACCGCGAAGTGGCAGAATGTAATTCAGGAAGTTCCTTCCTGTGTCTTTGGATACCTGTGTTTCAGCCGTGCTCAAAAACAAGCAGGCCTAATCCTTATGGTGGCGGCGTGTAATCCGGGAGTTCTCTGGGGCGTGCCACAGCGTCATGTATACCACGCCCCATCAGCTATCATTGGTGGGGACTACTGTGTACCCATTGGCTGACCCTGCACAGGGCGGCATATTTAACGAGCTGACCAGTCACAATACACATTTGCAATAGCGTCATGTATTAGCCAGCCTCCCTGCGCTTGCTGGCCAATCATGATGTTATTGCATTCTCCAATCACCGTATGAGCGTCGCGTAATACACAACACTGTCACGCCTATGTAGTTACGGCGCACAATATGTACGTCCATATTCCCTTGTGGTAGCGACGTGTAAATGAGAGAAGCTGCTCCACAGAAGGTAACCTGCGGCACCCGTCGGCACTTCCAGG
This sequence comes from Allobates femoralis, assembly GCA_033576535.1. Classification (NCBI taxonomy): domain Eukaryota; kingdom Metazoa; phylum Chordata; class Amphibia; order Anura; family Aromobatidae; genus Allobates; species Allobates femoralis. The sequence continues at coordinate 221,488,197 of JARQOC010000003.1, forward strand.
GAACGAAAATACCTTCTGTGGAGCACCTTGTGGCGGCGTGTATTTGCTGCCTGTTGCTGCCCTCTGTGGCAGCATGTAAAGGTACCATTAAGTGTTGATTTTAGCCAAGAATACATTCATAATAAAGCAGCTGCTAAAAAATGGTACAAAATATTCTTTATGAAATTAGAGAAGGTATTTATTGTACAGCATGCTTCCATGTAACACATGAGTAATAGTGATGAGAAAACATTTTGAAGTTCAGGTTCGGGCGATGCAGCAAAACATTTTGGTGCACTGTTCATGACCCTGAACTTGACCTGAACCTCAGAGGAAGTCACAGATTGGCAGTTCAGCTCTCTGCCCACAAACAGCCAGCCATAAGTAAAACACTTCCATTGGTCGGAGGGCATTTTTTCATTATTCAAATTAATTTTCGACACACACTACACCCAAAAACTGTGCTTTTAAGCTGATCAAACACACCACACGGCCCACACTGGGCCAAGCACCAACTGTACACAACCACAGAGATGCTCGCTCCAGTGCTTTGGAAATGTAAAGCACCTGAACTCCAAACCCCACAGGTTTTCTCAACACAGGGAAATTTGGTGACCTGAACTGAACCTTCAAAGGTTCGCTCATCTCTAATCAGTTCAACTCACAGTTTGCATGAAGCCACAAATATTGTCATAGTATATTCAATTTTTCTTGTATGATTTTTATTTTGAGTCCATATTTAGCTCAAAAGAACGAGTTCATGTGTGAAACATAAAAAAAAATATCCTGTCATGCTTGGCATACAGTAGATAATGACACACCCTGCTTCATATTGCTTATCGATGTGTTTTAAGTAATTAGCATGTGGTTGATATGACACATGAATTAGTTGTATGCCATCACACCTTCAGTAGTGCTGGCCGGGCATGTTATTGTTTAGAGCTTTTCTGAACTGTATAATTGAGATTAATCAAGCAGACGAGACGTTGTCATTTTATGTTTTAGTGGAGCAATTACCTATGTGATGTAAACATTACAAAACCTTACACAACACATTCGTACATTCAAAAACATTTTGGAAAATATAGCTGTACATTACACAACCAAAGTTATGAACATCATAATAAACGAGGAAATTATATGGCAGACAATAATCTAAAAATGGATCCTTTATTAATTCAAACAATTAAAATAGATAGAGATTAAAATTGGAGATCAAAGACATCCCCGGCATGAGTTATATACTAGTGTATAAACATAAATAAAAATGGCTACAGTAATACAATTATATAACAAAACACATAGACTGTGTAATCCATAGTTATCATAAGTATTTGTAATTTGACCTCTTAATTTATATTCCGGTAGGGAAACATATACACCTCAGGGTGCTTTCACATTACGATTTTGTAAAACGGACAGCCACAGATCCGATTCGGCTCTCATGTATCTCTATGGGCGACGGACGGATCGGATTTGGCCTAATTGCCATCCGATTTTTTGTCGGATCCGATTCTGTCTGATTTTTTCCTGTGTCCAAAATCAGAGACTGCTCTGATTTTGGGCACAGTGGACCAAATCGACTCGATCCGCGGCAATTAACATGGGGTTTATGGAACACGGGTCCGAGAAAACACAGGATCATTTCTCGGACCTGATTTTAGTGTACTGAGCATGCTCAGTACACTAAAACCGCTCTGTTCCCCTTTAATTACACTTCCGCAATGTATATACATATATTGCGGAAGTGAAATTAAGTAAATGAAGGGTTAAAAATAAAAAATATTATAATCACCTCTCCAGCAGTGTCCCACACCGTCTTGCTCCTGGGGCGTAAAAACCTGGCATTGCCTGGCATGGCATCAGCTGATCGGTCATGTGACCAATCAGCTGATCGGGTTGTCACATGACCGTGCGGTTTAAATCTCCCGCCCGATGATCAATTTTGGCGGGCGCAGGTTTTAAACCGCTCAGCTGATGCCAGTCATGTGACCGATCAGCTGAGCTGTTTAAATCCTGCGCCCGCCAAAATTGATGTGACAACAATCACATGACCGCTCAGCTGATCGGGTTACCAGGCAAAGTCAGGTCCTTAAGGAGTGAGACAGCGTGGGACACCGAGAGGTGAGGATGTTTTTTTTTTATTTTTAACTCTTTGTTCACTCCCACAAAGTATACATTGCAGGAGTGAAAGTGCCCGGTTTGCCTGCCCTTTGCAGGCTCGGGCTTTCTGTGTCGGGGTCTGTGACAATCACGGACCCGGACACAGAAATAGCATCTGGAGGTTACCTCCGATGCTGTCCGTTCCTGTACTTTTTGTAGGATCCCAAGGACAGGAAAAAAAAGTGATGTGAAAGGTGCCTTAGATAGTGCTAAAGATACAATCATGGTAAAAAGTAAGGGTCCCATCACACTTGGCGAAGTGCCAGCGATCCCGACAACAATACAACCTGGTAAGGATTGCTGGAATGTCGCTACGTGGTCGCTGGTGAGATGTCAAACAGTTAGAGCTACTCAACGACGCAGCAACGATACGGCGACCCGTATAACGACCTCGGCGGTCGTTGGGATCCTGTCACACAGCAGCAAGTCTGACAACTCAGACCTACGTGGCTGAGTTCTGAGTCGCCAACAAGGTCGTTGTTAAGGCGTGAAACACACCGATGCATACTGCCCAGCGGAACCCAACGATCAAAAAATTATCCAGGCCATTCCGACATGATCGGCGATGTCACAGCGGGGGCCCGGTTGCTGCTATGTGTCAAACATAGTGAGATTGCTGGCGAGGACTCTGTTGCATCACAAAACCTGTGACGTCACAGCGATCTTGCTAGCAATCTTGCTATGTGTAACGGGGGCTTTAGTCAATCGGTACAGAGAAAAGTCGTAAGTAATGAACTAAATAAGCAAGTATCTGAGACAATGAAAGTCACAAAGAGTGTAAATATAAAGGAAAAGGGCAAAATCCTTGAATGCAGCCCATTGAATAGTGCTTAACTCAGTTACTAAAAAAGAAATAACACATAAGCAAAAGATTAGTATAATACGTTAACCATTTTAAATGTAATACATGTATCCATAGGAAACACACCCAACTTGCATTTCATTTGAGGCTTCATCTGAGACATGCAGAATGGCAGAAAATGAAAGGATAGAGGAAGAAGTCACACCCGGCTTCTTGCATCTTCTCGCCCTGCTACCTGTACCAGTGACCCTATTCCCTCACATCTCCTTCCATCTCTTTCTCCAGCTGTCACATCTCACCTAACTAAAATATTAATCGTTCCCTCTCATCTGGTGTTTTCCCCTCCTCCTTCAAACATGCCAGCATACATCCATAATCCATACTCTCCTCTTCCCCTCACGGTTGGGGTTCCTCAGGGTTCAGCCCTAGGTCCCCTTCTCTTCTCTCTATACACTGCCCCTATTGGACAAACCATCAGTAGATTTGGTTTTCAGTACCATCTCTATGCTGACGACACCCAGTTATACAGCTCTTCTCCTGACACCACCTCCACATTACTACAAAAGATCAGTGATTGTCTGTCTGCTGTCTCAAACATCATGTCTTCTCTCTACCTTAAATTTAATCTGTCAAAAACTGAACTTCTCGTATTTCCTCACTCTCCTAAACTTCCGAAACCTAATATTGTCATTTTTGTATGTGGTTCTACCATTACCCCTCAGCAGTACGCCCGCTGTCTTGGGGTTATATTTGATCCGGATCTCTCCTTTAGTCAGCTGCGTTTCTTTTGCAGCCGCAACTGCTGCAAGTGCTGCATCGCGGCAATACCTCACTTGCTTCAAGCCCCATAGAGAATGCATGGGGCCTGCCGCAAGTGCACAGCAAGTGGGGCCGTTAGGCGGCAGAGGCGGTTTTCTGTCCAGATCTTCCAGATCCAGACAAAAACATGGATGTGAAAGGGGCCTTAGACATCATTTCATTTTTAACTTGTATAACTGTTTACAATAACAGTAAGGTACCTTTACACACGGCTACATTGTAGCTTGTCACCAGTAACTTACTGTTGCAGTGAAATCATGGATACATGATTCCATTTGTACACAGCAACAAGATAGAACCATGTATCCATGATTTCACTGCAACCAGTAAGTTACTGGTGACAAGCTACAAATGTAGCCGTGTGTAAAGGTACCTTAATTTTGACCAGTGGTGCCCAAACTTTTACATGCCACTGTGGGTCATCACATGTATATATTGATTGTGTATCTGTGAAGGCCACTTCACACACTACGATATCTGGAACGATATCGTTAGCTATGTCATGTGACCACGATCCTTCTGACATCATTAGTGTGTTGTCACACGCAAGGATATCGTTAACGATCTTAAATTTGGCAACGCTCCAGCTATTTGGAGAAGAACGATTTGAATGATTTTACAAAGCGGCAAGAATAGGAGAAATATGAACAACATCGTTCAAAAAGGTGTCACACTGAACGATGTTGCTGCTTCCAAGAACGTTAATTGGACGACAAATGATAGATTTGAGGTCCAGCTCTCAAATCTGAGATGTCCGATCCAACAATTTCTTGTTCAGACATCCTGCGTTTACACGTAACGGTGCACAAACGAGATCATAAGAACAATCCCAAAAGCGTGATGTTTCAACGATATCGTTTCAGATATTGGAGCGTGTGACGTGGCCTTAAGAGTGTGATTCTAGCAATAGAAATGTGTGCCCTTTTAGCACAGACAAGGAAGCCATACATGAGTTACTGTTATCATTTTCTGCCCATGATCATGACCTTGGCACCATGGGCTGACTGATAGAAACATTTGCTTAATTCAGAACTTCCATAATATCTAACATCTTCATCACCTACCACCTATCATCAGTCATAATCTAATTGATTAAAAATGTACTCGGCATAAGACATATATTTAATTTCTCTTCTAGATCTTACATGAACATATTGTTCCAGACAGAAGGGAAAATCTTTTTAAATCACTGATAATATGATATAAAGCAGATGACACATCTCTGCTGCTTTCTGCAATGGTTCTCTTTGTTCAGTAAATGTTTCCTTGGGTGCTATTTTGGAGTGGATACAAGTGTTCTGTTGGTATTTTATCTGCCTTCCTCCCCAAGTGATTTCACTGAAACTATGTGAAAATAAAAATACCTAGCAGGAAACTATGATGTCAGGAGCTTCATTTCAGAAAGTGTGTGGACTAAATGTCGCTCACGCTTTTCTTTTCTTCCTTCACTTCCCCTCTGTTACCACCTCTATTTTTGGATCTATAGACGTAAGCAGAACCGTTATGGCACTGGAGGCTTTCATAAATGTTTTTCTTGTTCTATGTCATAACTTTGTGTCTCAGCTATTACCGAGATGAGAGATGATTTAATGCCGCACTCCGTAAACAAGATAGGATAAGATCTAAATATATTTGTTCCACCCTTTATGACACACTAAAATAACATCCACATCACTAGTGAGAGCGTGCATTTCAGCATGCTGCTTGAGAGACAGGAGCAATTCCCCTAAATAGAAGATACATTGCTAAAATCAATATAAAGGTTGTTGTCTGGCTAACAGTGGCCATATACTAGTGCATGTCAATGAATTAGAATATCAGCAAAAATCAATGTAATATTTCCATGTTTCAGGGTGTTTCCAGAAGCCCTGAAATGCGTTGACTAATAAATAAATATTATATTCACCCTTTGATGTCTTGTGGAATACAGCAGAGCGGTTTTTAACCCTTCACCCTCCCTACTTAATTTTTTCTGAAATAATGACCTTTGGCCATGTCCACACAACTGCGCTCTAAGTATTTAGCGGTTCTGCGCTAAATACTTAGGTTTGTGAGAGAAGCGCAGGTGCGTGTGTGCCAGCGCTTCCTTGAAATGCAGCCCCTGGTTACCCGATGTGTATTGTGGCTGCCTAGTGTCCGCTTATGCCGAGCGCACAGGGAAACGCTGCTGCTAGCAGGAATGGCCAACCAGAGGAATTGAGAGGATTGGCTGATGAGAGGAATCAAGAGGATTGGCTGACCGAAGGGCAGATAAACGGAACTGAAACGCCTGTGAAACCAGATAGGAAATAATAAGCAATCGTGACCAAAGGAGTACATTATCGTACAAAGGGAACTGCGCATGTTTCAGGAGATGGAGTGGCCATAGTAATGCTATGTGGAAAATCATCAGTAAGGGCCCTTTCACATCAGCGTTTTTTTAAATTTGCGGCAGATGCGGTGAAAAAACCGCATCTGCCGCAACTGCCGCATACGGTCCACTTGCGCACGGTTCGGTTTTTTCCATAGGAAGTATAGGGACTTGCGCAGATGCGGCAAGTGCGGTATTGCACTTGCGGCAGGTGCGCAGAGAAAAAACCGCGGCTTACTGCGGTTTTTTTCTCTGCCGCACCTGCCAGTGCAATACGCACTTGCCGCATCTGCCGCAAGTCCCCCTATACTTCCTATGGAAAAAACCGCAACGTGCCGCAAGTGGAACGTTATGCGCAGTTGCGGCAGATGCGTTTTTCACCGCATCTGCGCAAATTTAAAAAAACGCTGAGTGAAGGGCCCTAAGAGACTTGCGGCCTAACCTTGCAATCATAGTGAGAAGCGGCTGGGGTGCTAGGGGTCATCGCGAGGAGCGGGGGGGTTATTATAGATGCGGCTCTCTTACCTGCGCTGAGCCGCCAAATGCAGTGGAGCCGGGGCGAAGAGGAGAGGAGGGGCGGGATCAGCCAAGGGAATTCTATTGTTAGAATTGTTATAATAACCTTCATATTCCGAATCAATTTATTCATGGTGTAAAATATATTGTCCACATTCCTATAATTTGTTACCTTTCTGAATATCATACCCTAGGTATCTAAATTGTTTATGCTTAGAAAAAAAATAATCTTTGGTTCAAATTACCACCGTGTCGTCATCTTCTGTACCGTAGCATCCTTGCACCTGTTTTGGTGTTGTCAGAAGGATGCAGCATTAGGGCACAGAAATGACTGATCAGTCGGTAACTAAGGCAACAGGTGGGTATCTTCCCCTGGTTGCTATGCTCAGCCATATACCAAAATTTACGAGTGACAACTTACCACTGAGGGACTGAGTTGTATGTTTGATGACACCTGCCCTACAGGCAGAAATAGTACTACTGACATTGAACAGAGAAACCCAATAGATGGTCATGTTTAGAAACCCAAGGGACCGTAAAACAGTAAATAAAGTGGTGAAGAGCACAGAGGACATGCATAGCGACTCAGCTGATTTAGGTAATTTGCAAGTGCGCCTCTTTCGTTGCGTCCAGAAGCAAGGGGAGACAGTAACCTAGTATGTGAAAGCACTACAGGGTGTTATGACTTATAGTGCTAAAAAGACTGAGGGCAAGCATGAGGTGTTAGGCTCAACAGAAAAAAATTTAAGGCACCAGTTAGTTGCAGGCCTTAGGGATGCTTTCCTGAGACAGATCCTGAAAGAATGTCAGCTCTAAAATCCCAATACAAGTTTCTATGAGATTCAAGCTGAAGCAAGAGTATGGGAACAGGAAGCCTCAACTATGGCTGGTATGGCTCCGAGCTGCAATGCAACATCCACAGGGGATACTCAACTTGAAGCAGAGTGGGTCCGTGAATTGCACCAGGAGATGCAAGAGAGTAGAGAGGAGCTGTGGAGTATAAAGAAAGCTATGTTATGACAGGAGGAGGATGTATTGTATCCCCCGCCTACTGTATATCAACCCAAAACTCGATGCCCCAAGAAAGACGTAGTATTCACGGCTGGGCCTGTGAAGTACTAGGGCATATATCTAGAAGTTGCCCAGCCCAATATTGGCCACAGACAAGGCAGCCTTTAAATTAAATCGCCCTGCGGTAAGAGAGCACACTGTAAGGTCAGGTCCCCTTCAAAGGGGACTAAACACTCAGAAGACATTATTTGAGAAAGTGCCATTGCGTGGGTTGAACTAAATAGACATTGCTGTCTTATAGATATGGGATTTCAGGTGACTACAAAGTTAGAAGTGTATTTCCACCAATGGTATCCAAATATCAGCCGATCAAGAGAGTGGCAAATATTCATCTGATGGCTGCGAATCACTAACCCATCCCAGTAGCGGTAGTAGTGTGGATGGACATATGGGTATGTAGGCATAATATAAGAAAAGTATCATCTAGGTGAAGGCTCCCATCGGACATGGACTAATTAAGACATTGGAGATGAATGTTCTGAAGGATGTAGGACAGTTCCTGGTAAGCAGTCAGCCAGGAAAAATTTGGAAGCGAAAAACTCAGCAGTGTCCTAGCAGGAGGATCTTCCAGTAGCTGATCAGGGACAACCAGATTCAGAGATCATCAGCTGCTTTTCATGCCCTACAAAGGTGGTGGTGCCTAGTACTTCCACAATGACTTTGTGACATGGACAGACAGCGCTCATCAAGCTTTTTCAGAATCATACCTCCTTATAAGGAGGTGAGGTTCAGGTAGAACCCCATGGAACTGCAGATGTGATGGAAGGGCTGTTGGTAGCCTGTACCATGGCAATGATACATCAAGGATGAGTCCCAATAAGATGCCTCAATTTCAGTGGGAATAGCTTGCAGCTGCACCCAGAAAAGAAATGGAGCAAGTTTATGTGATGCAAGAAAAGGTCATTAAAAAAATTAACCTGACTCCAGTAAAAGGCCATCCTATATGATAATGCTGTCCATGGTACAGAACAGGAAGAGTTAGTCAGTGGTGAACTTGGCATTTTGAAACAGATCTATCCAAATTCTCTTCAAGACATGATGGACAGGTGAAAGACTTGCTGGGACAATACCAGGAGAAGTTCGCCCAACATGATGACGACTTTGGGTCCACAGATGCCATTCAGCATGAGATCCCCATAGGAAAAGCAGCCCCAATACAAGAGATATTTTGTCATATTTCACCCCATGTGTACCAGAAATTAAAGGACCTGTTGGCACACATGTTACAGAATTAAGTGATGCTGAAAAGCCAGCATCCATTGGCTGCACCCATCATGTTGGTTCGGAAGAAGGACGGGACTTTGAGGTCTTGTATGGACTTTCAACAGCTGAATGCTTGCGTGGTCTGAGACTCCTATCCCTTGCCGAGGCTAGAAGAGTCTCTGTCAGCCGCAGTGAAAGCAAAATATTTTCCTCCCTGGATTTAACAGGCAGCTAATGGCAAGTGCCCATGGCCAAAAACAGTGGGCCAAAAACAACGTTTATCCTTCTTATGGGACTATTCAAATTTGATCGGCTGCAAATTGGGTTGGAAAGATATCTCAGTGACCTGAATTTTGAAGCGACTCTGATGTACCTGGACAACATTGTGATGTACTCCACAATGTTCAAGGAGTGAAGAGAGCATCTTGCCCGGTTGGCACAATGGTTGGAGTAGCTCCAGAAGCATGGATTGAAGATAAATCCCTGGAAATGTCACTTGTCCCAGAAGGAGATTGAGTATCTGCGGGGGAAAGGTGTGTATCTCACAAAGGAAAAGGTGGCTGTGATGCAGAATTTGGTCTACTGTACATAAGTGATATGGATTTCTGACCCACTGGAAGTTTTGATGCTGGAATATCTAATGATTGGCCCCTTCAATAATAGTTGTGAGTACTGACTAGTGATGATGGATATTTACATGAAGTTTTCATTCATGACCCCAACCCAGAATAAAATGGCTGAATCAGTGGTCATTACTATATGCTGTGATTTCATGTGTGGCACCCCAGGGTTCATGTGCCACAGTATCACCACAGAGGGTTAACTCCCCACACAACCCACAACATTACACTAACGCCTCCAGGCCAGAAGGGGGAGCTAAAGCTGCTTCCCTATATATTCTGGTGTGGAGATGAAGTTAGTTGACTGTGGGGCAGCACTGAGGAAGAAAGACCTGGGTGTAAAAGAGCTGCGTTAGACTCACCCCACGGTCCACTGTCCAGTTCCAGGCCAAGCCAGGGTCTGAGGAAAAGGAGTAGCAGAGGAACACACCTGGGACACGGAATTACCCTAAACTCATCCCAGAGGAGCGCACAGAACAGATACTGGATCCGATGCTGTGCCTGACACAAACAGCACAGTGAACACCGGATGAGTGAAGATCCCACATCTTCACTGTACCACAGCAAAGAAACACGATGGGGTCAGGAACATAAAGATAAGACTCAAGTTGCCTAGCAAGTTGGTACCCATGAGGGGAGACAGGGCCGGCAGCCTAGCTAAAGCGGCAGCAGGGCCACACACACAGCACAGGAGTAGGAAGCCAAGGACCCGGACAGGGTGGGAAGCAACCCGGCCCCGGTACAGACTCCGTGGACAGTACTCTGCTGAATGTCATCTACAGTAAAGACTTGGAAAACTACAAAACCATGAGTCTGTGTAATCCTTGCGAACCCTGCTCTCCCTCACAACTCCCTCTCAAACTGTCATCATCACTACTGCCCCGGGGACCAGGCTCTGCCCATGGAGAGCCGTCACATCACAGGCTGCCATCCATCATCCCCGGAGGTTCTGCAGCAGCGGTGGTCACCCTGACCACATACCAGGTGGCGTCACGACTTTCTTTCCTGTAAATATCCCCAACCTTCACTTGTGGGCTCGGGACACGGTCCGCACCAAGACCGCCGTAATAACCCCCGTGATACCCCGGTCCGGTACCGAGTACCCCATACCAGTGGGCTCCACGCATGATAGTAAACAGATGTCCGAAGAGAATTCCCTCTGATCAAGGGGCCTGTTTTCAAGGGAGAGTCATGGAAGAACTGCACTGAGTATACGGCATAGAGAAATTCAGAATACTGCCCTATCACCCTCAGGGAAATTGGGCCTGTGAATTGTTTTAACAGAAGGTTGCTACAGATGCTGAGGACTTTAGAAGACGACTGAAAGAAGAGATCGCCTGAATTTGTACCACAACTGGTGTGGGTGTATAATCAGGTTCATTCTACAACAGATAACACCCCCTACACACTGCTATTAATGGTAAATATACATTTTATTTTCAGATTTTCCCTATAGACTTAAAGGGGATGAAAAAAATCAGCAAATGAAAAATGCACGTGTTTTTAATGCCTTTCCACTGTGGAATCACACTGAAAATTACGGTTATCAATTCAGTTTTATAAAAGGTGAGTAACATGAAGTGAGCAAGTAACCTAATTTAGATAACTCTGCATTAGAGCCAGATGTCAATCAGTGCTGGGACGCGGCTATAACTGCCACTCACTATGCACACAGCGGTGCATGAACCCCGCCAGTACCACACATATGACTGGAGCCAAACGCTGCCGGGAGAGTATAAATCACTTCCTCCCGACAGTGGGGCTCTAAATGCAGGTACCGGGCAGGTTTAGAACACTTTTACCCATTGAGATTAACCCTACATCTGCAGGTTAATAGCATTTTTTCATATGACAGGCTCCCTTTAAGTAAAGAAACCCTGTTTTCAATTGTTAAAACTTCCCCAAATTTTCCATTTGTTTAGACAATAATTATTAAATGAAGCAGAAATCAATGGCAGTGTCATAGCCATCTCATGATAGATTCTCCTGCACATGAACACTTCTTGAGAAAGTAGGCCACAATTGCCGCCATGCGCTAGAATGTCCCTCACAAATACAATTTCCACATTGTGACTCAAGACTGGAAACTATCAGTTGTTAAGTAGCAGACATCTGTTGTTAGAAATTAAACATGCCAGCCAGGGAGCAAAATGGATTTTCAGCCTTATCAATCATTATTTTCTTGTATTTGAACAACCTTAAGACTCGTTTAACCCTCCCCTTACCAAATGATAAAAGTGACTCTGACCTGTCTCTTTGCAGGTTTCCTATGTGCAACTCATCCTTAACAGTCATGAAGAACTATGTCTAATGGTTAACATTTTATGGCATAAAGAAAAGTTGATAATTTGAGATAAGTTCTGAATGAACAGGTGTTTTCTGGCGCTCAGTACACAATGTCTAGAAAAAATATTTAACTGTCTTGTATAAATGTCAATAATCTATAACACTAGTAACACAATGTGAGAATTTAGAAAATAATATGTCTGCAGTAAATACTTCAAGAGAATAAGTATATTCCTTTATATAGAAGTATGGAGCTTGAAGAAAAAGTTTAATAATATCTGTCTCTGTAGATATTATTTGCTGGATCCTACCTACCCTACCTACCCTTTCACTTGTAGGCTTTTAGCCTGAGAGAGGCATGATATTATGTTAGGGTCCCATCAAAGAAGGATGCCTTGGCACGGCTGAGGGGCTCTCAGGAATTGGTCAACTTATGTGCTAAGTACCTTTATTTTTAGACGTGCAGTATGTAGCACTAATACAGTTCACAATTCATGTGTTCAATGTTTGCATGCATTACAGTGCACTGCTATATTCTTTTCAATGTGTCTGTGTAGATGAATATAAAAAGTGTTCATTTTATATCACTTTAAGTTGTCTTTTGTCCATTTATGTCACTGTCATACATCATGGTCATTTTATATTTAAGAAAAGTTATGGCATGAAAATAGGAAATCCCCATTTTGGGTTCCTGTCAGGGCGTAACGAATGCTGTCCCAGAGGGTGCGATCGTGACTGGGACTGTTCGGCAATGGGACTCACCAACACCAGCATCTATTTCAGCTGGATGTGCTTCTGAGGACACACTTCCAGCTAAAGTGTATGCTGCTCATAAACCCATCGTGTCTCTAAACACAGGACGGGAGTTGGTGTTGAGTTATGGAAGGTGCAGGAAGGATTGCTTACCTATCACTATTGATGGTCAGGATGTGGAGATGGTGGAGAATTTCAAATATTTGGGGGTTCACCTGGACAGCAAGCTTGATTGGAGGTGCCATATGGAGAAGGTTTGCAAGAAAGGGATGAGTAGACTTTACTTCCTAAGGAAGTTAAGGTCATTTAATGTGTGTAGCAAAATGCTTGAAATGTTCTACCAATCTATTGTGACGAGTGCAATCTTTGCTGCAATAATATGATGGGGTAGTAGTGTGCGCACAGCTGACGCTAATAAGCTGAATGAACTTATCAAGAAGGCTAGTGCGGCGGTGGGTGTACAACTTAGGACTTTCGAGGAGGTATTAGAGGATAGAATTAATAAGGAATGCAAGGCTATAATGAGCAACAATACACACACCGCTGTCTGAACTGTTTGCGAAGCAGAAGAGCACATTCAGCAAGCGTCTAATCCAACTAATGTGTAAAAAGGAATGATACAGAAAATCGTTTGTTCCGACAGCTGTGGGGATGTTTAACAAATGTATAAGTGTAAAGCATGCCAAGACTAAGTGAAGTTCTAAGTGTATGGGGGCAATAGGTGAGGTACTTGTACCAGTCTACCGGCATCTGCTGTCCATATAGACTTATTTTGTAAAGTGTGTAATGTTCTTGATCTTTGTTCTGCTGTTGTAATACTGTAATTTCCTCTGGGATCAATAAAGTTTATCTAATCTAATCTAATCTAAATCTAAACTGCTATACAAGCCACCAGCCAATCAAAGGCCATATAAATAAAGATGATCTGGAGTGCACACTATAAGATTGGTGTCACGGATGGGTGGATCACTTAATCTTAGGCTAGGGTCAGACTTGGGAGCTTGCATTAAGGGATCCTTCGATTTTCATGGCATGTATGTTCATTTTTAGCGTATGCGTTAACGCATGCGTTAATGCATGGTACATATATGTACCATGCGTTAACGCATGCGTTTCCCATAGACTCCCATACCGCGTTTTTTGGTACACTTGCAAAAACACATAGCGTCAAACACATTACACTTTTGCATTGCATTTTTTGCATTGGAGCCTATGGGTGCGTTAACGCATCCGTTCATCAACATTTGCACATGAAAATAATGCATGCATTTAGCAAATGCATGACGTAAGTCTGACCCTAGCCTCAGAAAAATTGTATAACTTACAATCTTGGTTGAGTGCAAATAACATATCTTATTCCAATATAAAGTTTCCACAGAAGATTAATCAACATATAGATTTTCTATTACAAGCAACAAATATAACATTACAAATCTCCCAAATCTTTTTCATGTACTCACTATGGGTGAAAAATGACATAAATAGATGTGTGGAAAAATGCAACAGGCATGTATAAATAAATACAACTATACCAGTATATTGATAGTATCATCACTAACAATGTATTTCAAGCACTGTGGTAAAGTCACAATATTCCCGTTAGGGACTGGTTATGTAAGTGTGGGAGTATGCTTGTCAGCAAGGGCAAAAAAAATTAGCATGGACATAGTTTAGATGCACATAGGATATGTGGCGCCCCACTGGTCTGGCCGCCAACGGGAGTACTGCACTCCTCCATTATTGGGAGGGTAGTGCTCCTGTTCTCTGGAATGGGACGGTGAAGTTTAGGCCCAACACTGCAACACACACATGTAGGACCCCAGCCTGGGACAGTGGGTGAACCTGAGAGGGTGGACTCAGGAGGGTGGACCCGGGAGGGTGGACCCAGGAGGGTGGGCCCAGGAGGGTGGGCCCAGTCTCAGAGACACGGTTGAGAAAGTAGAGAGGAGTCAAGAGGAGGACAGCGAAGGAGTAGGAAGTCGAAGTGGAAGTCGAGAGGTGGTGGAGGTGTTAGCTCCCGTGGGCTGGAGCACGGTTACGCTCAACCCGGGAGGGAAAGATGAAAAAGGATGTAGAAGAGAGAAGGAGCCCTTGGGGTGCGGAAGAAGGCTGAGATCACCCGCATGCCCGTATCTGGCAGAGGAACAAAGGGGCTGGTGAACAAAACAGGGTACCGGCCCTGAACACGGCCCTGTAGTTAGACACCCGAACCGTTGAAACCAGAGGCCATGAGGTCTTAAAGGGAACTGTTGCCCATAAACTCGGCATACCTCGGAGACGGCAGCGGTACTAAGGTGCTGCACTAGGAAGTGGTGCCAATCAATGCCTATGGCTGTCGGTATCCGAGCTCTTTACACGGAGGCGCTGACAAAAAAAAGCAAGACAAGCTAGAGGCGCTGAGTGTATCACCGAGAGTAAAGTAAACATCGAGACAGAGAGAAAGGAACACCTAGGGATCTCGACGGCACTGTCCCGGATCTTGAGAAACAGCTGGACTGGAGATTGGCAGAGGGAAACACCCAGCAGTCTGGTTAAAGTGTTGAAGTAAAGGGTACAGACCTCCGATTGAAGTGTGTGAGACTTTTCTTCGTGGCGTCCATCGGCCGCAGAGGCCACCTGAGACACCGAGGTGCTGATGATCTAATGAACACCAGCCAAGAATGAACTGACTTCACTACCCACTGCCCTGGGAACCCTGCTCCACTCACTGGGAGCGAAACCATCCAAGCTGCCGATCATCATCTCCAGAGGTTCTGCAGCAGCAGTGGCAGCACTGGCCGCATACCGTAAGTGGTGTCACGACTACCCATTTTTCCAAACCCCGTCATCAAAGTCCAGCATCCCCATTTACTTCTTTAAAATGACACCACCAGGGCCACGGAGCTGGGTGACCGCCATGACATCCCCCAAATGCAAAAGACCGTAACAACCAGCCTGGTTCCAAGTACCCCACGGCCCTGGAGTGGGCGTATCACATAGGGTTGACCTTCACAAATATATTAGATAAGCACATTGTGTACTGGTCAAAATTCTAAACTCTCCAGTGAAGGTAATAGACATCGATAGGCAGTGATGCTGCTGCACAGTAAGTTCCAGTGGTAGACATAGGCAGAGATGCTCTAGATCTGTGTTAAGAAACTACTGGGAGCTGTTGTTACCAGTCATCATCAGATCATACAGATTGGCCATGTCTTTTAGGATGACCCTGTCCACTGCTAACGTGCCTGTGGCGATGTAATGCGAGTGGCGCAATCATTACCATTCCCCTCTCTTCCTCATAAATCCTACAGGTTCAACCCTCTACTCACTATAGCATACTGCATGATGCTCTACAGCAGGGGTCTCAAACTGCAGGCCTCGAGGGCCACACACAGTGCTGGTTTTCAAGATTTCCTTAGTATTTGACAGTTGGTCATTTGATTACCAATCAGAGGCCAGCAACTGACGTTGACTACCTGGATGTAAATGATTATTTGTAATACTGATTCATCAGTACAGGCGTTTCTGTATGATCTGATAATGACTGGTAACAACAACTCCTAGTAGTTTCTTACCATTGTTATGAACATAACAGAAGTTGTAGGTTCATACGATACAAATATATATGGGGCTGCACCCACATTACAATTGTACCTTGTACTGTTGGTGGTTCTTGGGATGTATTCCTGTACTGATGAGGGTTTTGATGCTGTGTTTCTGTTGGTGGTTCTGATGATGAATTTCTGTAATGCCGGTGGTGCTGATGTTACATTTCTGGGTGGTTCGGATGATGAATTTATGTACTGACAAGGGTTGCGATGTTGTGTTTCTGACCTGATGGGGCTTCTGGTCCTGTGCTGTTATTGGTTCTGATCCTGTACACATGTAACAACAGGATTCTCTGGTGCCAACGGTGAGAGTGGGAAGTCACAAAACCACAGTTATGTGATTTACATACCAGCAGTCATGTACCGACTAGACATGCTTGGACTCATTCAATGTAAATTGAGTAAGGCCCGACAAATCTAGTAAGAATTTAGCCAGAAGTATGCAAGTTGCCTTTTTGTGCTAACATGACTGCCCACTCTTGCCATTGGCAAGGGAGAATCATGATAGAAAGTATGCAGTATACACGCTAAAAGTATTCAAAGTCCTGCAGTCACCTAGAGGGGCTGCAGACTTTCATCTCAAACCTTGTCAAAACTTTTAATTATACCATTAAGTATAGTACCATGCCCAAGCCTAACAGCATATAATATACTTACTATTAGGATTCAGCTCTGCTTGCTGGTTACAGCAGTCATCACATGGCCAATCCATTCATCACAATTTTCATACTTACAGTCATGTGTTAACTAGCATGTCTTCCTGCTTCTCTGTTTTTCACTGAACATTCAGAGAATTAGGAAAAGCAGCTCATCAGAATGTGTCTTTAAGTATGAAAACCGCATATGAATGAGTGGTCACATGACAACTACTCAAACTGTTTGGGGGGGGGGGTTACCAAACTGAATCCTTGTCCCAGGTGCCAGAGAACCTAAATACACATCATCATGCTTCTTAACACTCTCTGCTGTAGTATCGTAACCTACAAGCTCTATTCCTCTGTATAGTAATGTATCCAACAAGCTCTGTGCCACAGTACTGGACAAAGTTATTTTGCAACTCTCAAGCTCAGTGCCTTAATATTGACATATAATCATAAAGAGTACTGTTGTGCAATCATGAAGCTTACAACTGTCTATGAAGAAATGTACCTTTTTGGCTGTTCCTCTAGTAAAGCTGTTGGATACCAACTCTGCCATACCAGTTACCATCATTCCATCATTACACCATCCTGGATCTGAGTGCCATGTCTTGGGGTCAAAGGGCAACACAAACATTCTGACCAATTTACAGCTCATATTATTGGTCACCACTCCATGCAATCCTCTGATTCACCAATCTGAGAAAGTTATTACAAGTACAATCCCATATGACATGTGATGTCTTGCTGAAAAGCATGTTTTCCTATAGGATGCTATATTTCATAAGAGAGACTTCAGTTAGGAATTGTAAGGTGCAGCAATATTGTGAGACAATTTTTCAAAATATGAGTTTTGTGCTACAAAAAATACAATATATGTGTTGGAGATGCAACTTAAATGTACTAATCTATAAATTGCTGTACCTCGGCATGCACACTCATGCTATCATTTAAACATAATAGCACGCAACCTAACCTACAAAGTGAATTGGTAAA
The DNA here is from genome assembly GCA_033576535.1 of Allobates femoralis. Taxonomy (NCBI): domain Eukaryota; kingdom Metazoa; phylum Chordata; class Amphibia; order Anura; family Aromobatidae; genus Allobates; species Allobates femoralis. Next base: position 221,505,980 of record JARQOC010000003.1, read on the forward strand.
TCATGCTCTTTTTCAATTTTTTTATGTTAGCCTTAGATGGCTTAAGGGCAAGAATGTGCGCCACAAATCAGTAAAAAGAGAAAATAACTCAAGATCAACATATGAAGTCATTTACCACAACACGTGTGGGTGGGGGGGATCTCTGGCTAATGTTCTCGTCTTCCACTATTTTTGTGATGGTGAAGGCATAATTTGATTATGATCAACATATGTACCATTTTATCTGAAGACTGCATTTCTGTCCAATATTTTACATGTTTTATAACTAGTCCTTGTAAAGAAGCTAGGTGTGCTGATTGGGCATGTGTCATTAGTGGTATGAGGAATAGAAACAAGACACTCTGCTTTAGGGCCCTTTCACATCAGCGTTTTTTGAAATTTGCGGCAGATGCGGTGAAAAAACTGCATCTGCCGCAATTACCGCATACCGGGTCCACTTGCGGCGCGGTTGCGGTAAACGCCATGCAAAGTATAGGCGTACTTGCGGCAGGTGCGGCAAGTGCGGTTTTGCACTTGCGGCAGCAAAAAAAAACGCGGCTGACCGCGGTTTTTTTCGCTGCCACACCTGCCGCAAGTGCAAAACCGCACTTGCCGCAAGTCCCCCTATACTTTCTATGGGGATTACCGCAACCGCGCCGCAAGTGCATCGGTTATGCGGCAATTGCGGCAGATACAGTTTTTTCACCGCATCTGCCGCAAATTTCAAAAAACGCTGATGTGAAAGGGCCCTTAGTCAGGTTGTTTAGATATGGCGCTAGTATAATGAAAGTGAATCTGTTCCCCGGTAAAGGAAAGCGTTGCTCAACCTGAAATGTGATTTCACAGATTTGTGGCAATAATATCTTTCTCTACCTTCCCAGATTCAACACACCACATTTACACTGGACACTCACATTTCTGAGACGTCATCAAAACCGTCCTACTTTGGTAAGAACAGCAGACTAAATGAGTGGGGCCTCCAGCTCTTCCTCTTACAGCATATGGATTGGGCAGTTAGATTTTAACATGCTCTATTTTGTTGTCATGAGATTATTTCTCTTTGCCGTGTTTAGTGAAGTATTATGAAGTCTCCCTTTTTGGATACCTCTCGGCATCTAGATGTGGATGGCTCTCTCAAAGGAGAAAGCTGAGATGCAGACGGAAGATGAATAGTCTGATGGCAACATCCATTCCTAGATAATTAGTAGGGATATGCATAAGGCACCATTACTTAGGGCTGGATTGAAGAGGTGAGTGGCCCGGGGCCCATTTTGGAGGGAGGCCCATTTTTCAAGGTGTTGCAATATGTAATGCAAAAAACACAAAATGAAACAAACGCAAGCTAGTAGCCATAATAAGCTAAGCATTAGGTACAGGTACTAAGGAAGTCTGGTTAGCCAGGTCAGTGGATGCTGACGCAGGTGCCGCGACTCTGCGCCAGCCACTGAGAATGATGTAGGACCATAGCCAGGTCCCTACACTTTCAAAAGTTTCTCTTTTGTTATGTGTTCCTTATAATTAGAAATGGTTCACAGCAAAGATACGTGTATTTTACATGTTTTGAGATATTTATCCCTATATTGGTGGGAGGCCCCCACTTGGTGTGTGGCCCATGGCCCGGGCCCCCACCAAATCCGAGCCTGTCATTACCTATTAATATTAGTTACTCAATGCTAGTGGGGAAAAGATCTTAGGATGGCCCATACCTCTGGCTGCAATTATACAAATTGTTTATTCCCTATCCTGATTGTCCACCAAAAACAGATGAATGTACACGATTGTGGAAAGTAGGAAATTATCATGCAAATATACAAATCCCTAGCGATTTTCAGGCTCTGCTGTGTCACCACTGCTTGGGTTGCATAACGTCCTGCTAAAGGCACCCATATACATTAGACCAGGGGTGGACACATCAGTGGTGCAGACTGCGCAACCGCCCTGGGCCCAAGGGATTAAGAGGCCCATTTTAACCTTCAAATCAGGTGGAATTGTGCATTTTGATAAGCTGTTTGACTGCAAGGCTGCGTTCACATGCGGCGTAATTGCTGCGGTATTTTTTTAACCGCACTATTTTGCGCCAGTAAAAAAAGCAGTGCATTCACACACCACGTTTTTTACGGCTGCATTTTTCCCCCGGAAGGCGCAGAAGTCAGTGATGTCACACGGGGGGAGGAAGAATCCTGTGTTCCTCCCCCCGTGTGACATGTCAGGGTTGAAGTTTTGCTTTCTCAGTGTATCTACATACACTGTCAAAGCAAAATAAAAGAGAAAAAAATGTATTAAAAATAAAAATAAATAAATACTTACCTCTCCGCTGGTTGCCCGGGACCCGAGGGGGAAGACGTCTGATAGCTGCCAGGACCTTAAAGATGTTATTGGCCGGTAGCGATTAGCTGATGTGTCACGTGACATATCACCTGATCGCTACCAGCTCATCACATCTTTAAGGTCCTGGCAGCAATCAGACATTTTCCCCTCGGGTCCCGGACAACCAGCAGAGGGTTAATATTTATTTATTTTTATTTTTAATAAATTTTTTCTCTTTTATTTTGCTTTGACAGTGTATGTAGATACACTGAGAAAGCAAAACTTCAGCCCCGACATGTCACATGGGGGGAAGAACACAGTATTCTTCTTTCCCCGTGTGACATCACATCCTGGAATTGCGCATTGTCTGAACAGCGATGCGTAATTCCAGGGCTTATAATGAGGCCTATGGAGGAAAGTGTGCTTATATTTGTGCAAAGAATTGACAATTTCATTCTTTATTCTTCATTCTTCCATACACGCGAGATTTCAGCCCCAAATGAGCGGACGAAAAATGTGCATCATCTGAACGGCAAAAGTGAATTTCCGTTTACTTTGCCGGGAAACACAGATGCACTTTTGGGGGAAAAGCGCATGTAAATAGACACGGGAAATACGCATAGTGTGAATGCAGCCTAAAGGGACCATATATTGTTCTTGCACAGGGGCCCCATTCTTTCTGTGTCTGTGGCACCCTGCGTTACAGGCAGCCACAGGAACACCTAGTGCATGGAGGGATTTCCACGTTAGGTACCCTTACACATAAAACACCTTCCACCCCAGGCCTGTAGGGGGAGTTCCACAAGCTGTCTTAGGCAATATCCCCTATAAATAAAGGTGCTGGGGGCGGAGTTAGTCAGTGCAGTACGGAGCAGTACTGTGACGACAACCTGGTAGCGGAGCCTTGCTAGGCCGATACCAGAAGAGCCTAGCCAGAGTGAGGAACCCGAGAGTGAGGATCGAGGCAAGGCGAGAGCAACAGAGTGGGGGCAGAGGAACAATACCGGTTCACCCAGGAAGCAACCCGGACGCCGGAGTCTGAGTCTGCTATGGAGCACTTAGCCCAGCAGAAAACACCAGTTCACCAAGGAGACTCCAGTCTCTCGGACACCTGTATCAGCAACCAACACAAGAGCCAGGAACCGCAAGGGAGAGAGACAGCAGCAGTCCACAGAAGGTTCTTACTAACCACTATACGGGTGAGAGACACAGAGGAGGCAAGGCCAGGTTTTACACAGGTCAGGGCTTCAACACAAGTAAGACAGGAACAAGGAGGCCATACAAATCACTCGCTGTGGAAATCCTGAAGTGTTTCCCGACCACCTGGAGTGTACCCTGGACAGTGACAGTTTAACATCAGTAAAAGGTAGGAAAACTACTCCAGTGTGTGTGCCAGTTCTTACAGCCCTGATCCTGTCCAACATAGAGACTGTAGAAATAACCTGCCTGCAGAGCACCTCCCTGTGCCAAAACCTATTCCCTCATCACTGCCCCGGAAACCCCTCTCCACCTGCGGGAGCATCACTATCAGGCTGCCCATTCATCATTCCCAGAGGTCTGAATCAGCGACTGGTGCCATCACCAGACACTGTAGCTGGCGTCACGAACAATTCAACAAAACCCCTTTATTTTCCAAAATCCCCTTTTTAAGCAACCACCAAGGCACGGATCCGGGTATCGACCGACAGTGACAATCCCCCACAAGCAGCGCCCACGATCCGAGTCCCCACGACCTTGGGGTGGGTCATGTCCACCAGTGCATTGGCTTATATCGGCCAAATCCAGTGATAGCAGAGACCTTATTCGGCATCATAACGTGTGTGGGGACCTCCCGACTGACAGATGATGTTTGGGGAGATAAGGGTCCAGCATATCCGATTACAGACTGTCAGTCTTTCCTGTTATTGCTGAGAAAAGCTGTCAGCAGCTCTCTCATAGAGAACACAGGGACCTGTCAGCCAAACGATCGGCCAAAGCAACATGCATCTTACAGCTTTTTTATTGAGTATGGGAGAGCTTAAAGAAGGTGAATTTGTACCTGCAAAATGGAATAGATCAGTTATATAAGAGTTATTCAGATACTTATATAGCTAAATAATCCCTTTCCACTTTTATAGAGGTCACTTCCCAATACAATAACAGAAAATAATCACTTATTAACCTAGGTGAACATGTTCATCTGACTTGCTGTATGTAATTGTGCTGTATAGACAAATAATTTTAAAAAAACTCAAGATTACTGTATTTCTTTTCACTGTAGATTCATTTATCATTGCTGCTGATATAAATAGCTGAATAACTTAGCTGACTTCCCATTCAGGAGTTTGGAAATCAATAGGTGTCACTTTCTATGAAGGCAGTCATAATGTTGATACCCAACTTTTCCAAAAAATGTCATCTTTACTTGTGATTTTGTAATTGTGGGTGAAAATATTGAAAATGGTATTTGATCTGTAGGCTTGAATGTTTTAGAGCAAGAGATACTGATCAGATTTATACAGTATGTATTTTTAGTTGGAACATTTTTATTAAAATTTGCACTTTTTTCATTGATATCTCTGTTGTTTGTATGCGTTTGATTTAAGTAGGCGGTACTATTTAGTGATTGACAGTCTTTCTTGTATGACTCTGTATGCAGTGATAGATGTTAAAGGGAACCAACCATCTAAAAATCCCTATCTAACCTATAAATATCTGTCCCTGGAGCCTAAAATTACTATTCTACCATCCCTGATGACTAAATTACCCGCCCATCGCGTCCTCGCAATGGGCAGGTCACGTGCTGCAGGCCCCGCGTCACTTCCGCCGCGTCACTGGTACACCCAGGCCGGCTTCAGAGCATGTGCAGATGGTATACTGAAGTCGGCCTGGGCGCATCATAGACCCAGCAATGCGGCGGGTGGAAGTGACGCGAGCCTGCAGCACGTGACCCGCCTATTGCGAGGAACGATGAGCGGGTAATTTGAATCCTCCTGGAAGAAGATGGACAGCAGCGAGACGGGTGCGAGCGCGGCCTGAAGACCCTGCCTATCCGTCAAAGACCCTGGAGGAACGCCCATCAGACAAGGATTTGGTAAGTATAAAAACTGATTTATTGTGCATCTAGTTAGGTAGATTTAGTCAGTCAGGGATGGTTAGAATAGTAATTTTAGGCTCCAGGGACAGATATTTATAGGTTAGATAGGTATTTTTAGGTGGTTGGTTCCCTTTAATGAGTATAGGACTTCCCCTTGACTAATATACATACAGTCAACAGTGATTTGAAAGAAAATGCACACCGAATCCTTCCCGTAAACCTGTATATCATTCTGCTCTGCTTCTTCTTCTTTATACCATGTTGTCCACATATTGCACTGAATGTACAACGTGTTTCTAATATCAACAGGTTCCTTAATATGAAAATAATTGAAAAACACCAAAAGATATCGTAAAGTAAAAAGATTTGATTATTAATAATAATAGGGACTTTGGACACCAGCATTAGGATTTTATATTTTTATTGCTTAAAGGGGATAAACTCCTAATTATCATGCTGGGTCAATTAAAATAAGTGGCCTTACGATGTCCAGCTGTTTCTGTCTAGCCAGAAATATACATTTCATTACGACTGAAGAAACAAAGTTAAAAAAAGGAAAGCTTTTAAAGAAACCTAAACTAAACGTGGAAGAAACAGTTGTGAATGTGCGGATCTGTGTTTCCAAGTCTGTCTGGATTTAACAATGCTATGCGGGCCCTGGGGGCAGCCACAAGGTAAAGTAACCATTTGTAACATTGTGGGATTATTTATCACAGACATACTAGTCCTAGATATTCAATGCTACTTGCAAATGCTAATACAGATATTGTATCCATAAAGTCACAGTATCTGCAGCAGAAGCGGTATATGTTCTTCTACCTTTTATCAGATCTGGAAAAAAATGCAGAGCAAACATTATCTATTGTTAATTAGCTGTAAAGTAGGGCTTTAGCCACTTCCACTGTTTCTAAAGAGCTCTGGAGTGAAACCTGAATGAAGTTAGCCATTGTTTTCAATTGTGCAAGAGCTAGGAGCAAATGGGGCTCAAATAGCAGCTCTGAAAAGCAACAGGAAATTGGCATACTGCTAATCTGCACTGAACTATTCATAGTAACAAAGGCTACATTCCTGCTAAAATATTCACCATTGGAAATCCTAGGCAGATCTGTCTTAGCAAGTAGGACAGAACAAATCCGCTAGAGGAGAAGGTCTTTAATTAGAGAGTCTCAGGAAATCGCTCTTTACGTCCTTGGCATGTGACTTGCAGGAGCTAGAAATACTCTATGGAGTTATTGTCATGGGAGGATGTGGAGGCGAAGAGTTGATTCTATGTAACAGTTCAGATGGGTTGTTTTTTTATGCTTATATACACTTGAATACATACAACGAGTTTTGGGATCAAAAATCACAATATGATCTCATGAGGAATGGAGAAATAGAAACGAAAAAAAAAAAGGAAAATAAATATAGTGAGAAAGCGACCAGGCAATGTGGCATAGAGTTTGAGTGGCTTGGTTGATGCCAGGCTTAAACTTGATGTCTGCTTCTTACACACTTTTCCAAGACCTTATATTGGAGAGTGTTTTATATAACGTCTATGTGTATAGAAGATATAAAAAGTCAATATGGCTTTATTAAAATTTGTATCTATTTTGTGATGTAAATCCTAAAATGGAGATAAATAATCATATGACTATTTCCATTTGCAATGCATAAAAAGAGACTTGGTTGAAATCCCGAAAAATTGTTAAAAAATGTATTCTGTCCAGGTTTGGCCTGGCCCATAGGGGAAAAGGTGAATCCCTCAGGGGACTTTTGTGTGGGAGTTGGCTCACCATCCTTTATATGTATGAGCAGTAGTTTGCACAAAAGACTTGATTCACTGTACATTGTACAGACAAGGCAGCATCTAATCATTCATTGCATAAACTAACCTTTCTATGATCATATACAGTTGTGCCAAAAGTATTGTCGCCCCTGCAATTCTGTCAGATAATACTCAGTTTCTTCCTGAAAATGATTGCAATCACAAATTCTTTGGTATTATTATCTTAATTTCATTTGTCTTCAATGAAAAAAACACAAAAAGAATTGTCCTAAAGCCAAATTGTATTAATTCCACACCAAACATAAAAAAGGGGGTGGACAAAACGTATTGGCACTGTTAGAAAAATCATGTGATGCTTCTCTAATTTGTGTAATTAACAGCACCTGTAACTTACCTGTGGCACCTAACAGGTGTTGGCAATAACTAAATCACACTTGCACCAGTTGACATGGATTAAAGTTGACTCAACCTCTGTCCTGTGTCCTTGTGTGTACCACATTGAGCATGGAGAAAAGAAAGAAGATCATAGAACTGTCTGAGGACTTGAGAAACCAAATTGTAAGGAAGCATGAGCAATCTCAAGGCTACAAGTCCATCTCCAAAGACCTGAATGTTCCTGTTTCTACCGTGCGCAGTGTCATCAAGAAGTTTAAAGCCCATGGCACTGTGGCTAACCTCCCTAGATGTGGACGGAAAAGAAAAAGTTGACAGAGATTTCAACGCAAGATTGTGCGGATGGTGGATAAAGAACCTCGACTAACATCCAAACAAGTTCAAGCTGGCCTGCAGCCCGAGAGTACAACAGTGTCAACCCGTACTATCCGTCGGCGTTTGACATGAAAAGGGACTGTATGGTAGGATACCCAGGAAGACCCTACTTCTTACCCCGAGACATAAAAAAGCCTGCTGGGTTTTGGAAGGATGTTCTCTGGTCAGATGAGACAAAAGTAGAGCTTTTTGGGCAAAGGCATCAACATAGAGTTTACAGGAGAAAAAAAGAGGCATTCAATGAAAAGAACACGGTCCCTACAGTCAAACATGGCGGAGGTTCCCTGATGTTTTGGGGTTGCTTTGCTGCCCCTGGCACTGGACTGCTTGACCATGTGCATGGCATTATGAAGTCTGAAGTCTACCAAACAAATTTTGCAGCATAATGTATGGCCCAGTGTGAGAAAGCTGGGTCTCCCTCAGAGGTCATGGGTCTTCCAGCAGGACAATGACCCAAAACACACTTCAAAAAGCACTAGAAAATGGTTTGAGAGAAATCACTGGAGACTTCTAAGGTGACCAGCAATGAGTCCAGACCTGAATCCCATAGAACACCTGTGGAGAGATCTAAAAATGGCAGTTTAGAGAAGGCACCCTTCAAATATCAGGTACCTGGAGCAGTTTGCCAAAGTAGAATGGTCTAAAATTCCAGCAGAGCATTTTAAGAAACTCATTGATGGTTACAGGAACAGTTGATCGCAGTTATTTTGGCTAAAGGTTGTGCAACCAAGTATTAGGCTGAGGGTGCTAATACTTTTGTCTGGCCCAATTTTGGAGTTTTGTTGAAATGATCAATGTTTCCTTTTTGCTTCATTCTCTTTTGCGTTTTTTCATTTAAGACAAATTAAATGAAGATAATAATACCAAAGAATTTGTGATTGCATCATTTTCAGGAAGAAACTGAGTATTATCTGACAGAATTGCAGGGGTGTCAATACTTTTGGCCACAACTGTAGATGAAAGATACATTTGTGAGTGAGTTACTGTAGCATCTTCATGTGGGTAAGCAGCGGCCCTGCAGAGTTAATGTTACTGGTGGGCCCTTGGCACTTCAGTCCGACACGGATTCTGTCATATAAAAATGTTACCTTTTAATGTGGCACAGTAAACCTTTGGACTATTTTTTACCTGGGATTTGGAAGCTGTCTTTTTTAATCATTGGACTTTCTTCAAGTGGGTTCCTTGGAATCTTTTTGAGTTTGTGTCCACAAATACAGTACTGTAGAATGTTTTTCTTTGTCCTGGTATTTCTATTTGCAGTCAAGAAAGCAGAAAATAAAATAAAATTCTACTAATAAACGAAGAATTCAGAATGTAAATGCTTTGTGAGCCATACCGCAGAAGTGTATATGTTTTTTTTGGGTATAGCTGTGTTCAGAGCAGCTTTCAAACAAATGAGTTAAAAATAATACTTATAGACCTAATAATAGTTCAAGCCTAAAATTTCTACTTGAATTTGCATTATATTGGGATCAAAATGGAGCTTAGAAAACATCTACATTATTTTGCTTTTGAAAACTTGTGATCAGGAAATAGTCATCAAAAGAGCCAAGATCTACTGTTGAACTGGCCAGGAGATATGCAGAATACTGGAGATTTTAAGAAGTTTGTGGCGCCCCTGCGACCAGGGTGGTCACATAGGAAACTGCAGCCAGGCAAGAAGGTAGACAGTTTGTGCAACAAACAACCTCACAGCACACACACCCACAGGAGCACAGCACCCAACCCGGAGCCCGGGGACTCTAGGCGGGTGAGGGGTGGTGGGTTTAGAGAGGAAAGTGGGTGGGAAGGAAGATCAGGTGACAGATAGTCTAAATAGAGGAAAAGAGGAGGAAGGAGTTAGTAGGCCAGAGTGAGCCGAGCAGCACAGACATCAGAAAGACAGACACGTCCTGGTGGGATTGGGCTTCATGGAGATGCAGAATCCACAGAGTCACAGAAACCATGGAGAGAAAGCTCGTCCATAGCTGGCATCCCAGGGGAGTGTAAGGAAAGAGACCGGACCAGCAGTACTGGGTCCGAGGAACACGGCAGCACCGACCAACTACCGGCGGAGTAGTTTTCCTTAGTTTGCACTGGAATCACACGGGTCACACGGAGCCTGGTAGCACCTTGCAAGATAGGGCTACTGCAGGCTAGGCACACAGCAGAGTGTCGGCTCTGAAGAACCGATGATTCACCCGGCTTCCCAGACACACCGACGGGGAGCTTTAACTGCAGGTTGGAGTTCCCACAACAAGGGTTGAAGGCACAGCAGCAACGAGGACCCACAAGGGTCCAAAGCTGCCGCCATACAACCCGGGGAGACAACAGAGAGAGAGAAACAACAGCCTGGAAGGACTTAGAAGGAGTGAGGGGTCAAGAGTGACAGCCTTGCTGCAGAGGGTTCAGTGTTACCGGAGTTAACTGACTGTGAACTGTGTAAAGAACTGTACTGATAACTGCTGTAAATTGATTTGAAGAGCTGACAAGTAAACCCGGTGAACCCTGCCTGAGTGTCCGTGTCTGATTCCAGGTACCTTGAACGTTGCATACCTTTTATCCTGCCAGGAGCAGCCCGACCCCAGCGGGCTCATCCATTTGGCTGCAGCCCCATCATCCATCCTCCTGGCAGAGCAGTGCTGCAGCGGTGGTCCCATCATTGACCACAACCCGTGGGTGGTGTCACGACAAACTTTATCCATTGTACATATCCCCTTTTACTTGTGAGAACCCAGGACACGGTCCGGACATGGACCTCTGTGACATCCCCAGCAGTAAACCGTCTGGTACTGAGTACCCGTCCCAGTGGGCTCCACGTTCGTACCATAATTTCTTCAGCATGAATGAAACTCACATATGTAAAGCAACATTTTCTCCACTGCAAATTGGCATTATTCATGTCAATGTCATGCTGAAGAAATTTGGACAGGAGCTTCTCAGAATCTCCAAGATTCTGCAAATTTCCTAAAATACAATAGGATCAAAGGAATAAAGAAAATTCACCTTCCAAGACTATTAGATCCAAATTATCCTGTGAAGGATTTCAGAAAGGAAAGGACAAAGACTGGAGCCTTCAATGCATAAAAAAGGGGAGAAATGAAAAGATTTATTTGCTCAGGAGAAATCTTTGCAGCATGACTGAGGTTTCAGTAATTAGAAAAGTCCTCCTATGTCTTGCTATCTACATATGTGTGTGAGCATCTAGAAAAAATGGATAGAGAAATAAATATATAGGGGAGCACAGGCAAGATGAGCAAGGAGTGTGGATGTTCTCCCCATATTTGCCTAGGTTTCTCCAGGTTAACCAACTTTCACCCACACTCCAAATACATTCCTAAGGCTGCCTTCACACTTGCGCTCCCTGCCATTGCGTATTGCAGCGGGGAAGTGCAAGCCGAGCGCAGACACCGCGCGTCCCTATGTTTAACATGGGGACGCACGGTGATGAACTCGGCTGCAGATAGGCGTGCACACCCATTGACTTCCATGTGTGATTTGTACGCATGCGGATGCTTGCGTACAAATCACACATTCTCGTCCTCACCATGAACGCGACATGTCGCGTTCAGGGTGAAGACGGGAATGTGTGATTTGTGCGCAAGCATCTGCATGCATACAAATCCCACACGAAGGTCAATGGGTGCGCACGACAATCCGCAGCCGAGCGCATCACCGTGCATCCCCATGATAAACATAGGGATGGGCGGTGCTTGTGCTCGGCTTGCGTTCGCTGTCCGCAAGACGCTGCGGAGGTGTCCGCGAGTCTGAAGCTAGTCTAACATTGACTTACAAAGCCATCCACAATCTGTCCCCCCCCTCATATATCTCTGAACTAACCTCCCAATATCATCCAACTCGTAACCTCCGATCTTCCCAAGACCTCCTCCTTTCCGCCACACATTGTACATTCCTCATCTAACCACTTGCAAGATTTCACCCAAGCATCCCCCATCCTCTGGAACTCTGCACCCCAAAATGTCTGACTGTCCCCTACACTCGGAACCTTCAAGCGGAACCTGAAAACCCATCTCTTGAGAACAGCCTACAGCCTGCAATAACCATGGTGCCACCTCACCGCCACTGGATCCGGTACTCCACCATCATTGAACCCGGAACACCACCACCATTGGACCCGGTGCTCCACCACTAGCAGAGCAGACCCAACCTACTGTCTCTCTCCCCACTGCTCTATAGAATGTAAGCCCGCAAGGGCAGGGTCCTCTCTCCCCTCTGTATCAGTCCGTCACTGTTAGTTTGCTCATTGTATTTTTAACTTGTTTGTAAGTAACCCTTTCTGATGTACAGCACCATGGAATCAATGGTGCTTTATAAATAAATAAGAAGAATAGGGAATTTAGATTGTGAGTCTCACTTGGGACAGTGATGGTAAGATGTATGCAAAGTGCTAAGGAATATGATGACGTAATAATAGCAAGCAAAATTAAGAAATAAGAGTATGACCATTTGACTCAATAGGACTTTAACTCTATTATATTTCTTATTATTATGTTAGAGCTATATAATAATAAAAATAATAATAAAGTCTAAATAATATTTCTAAGTAGCTTTTTCTGAGTTTTCTAAGTCATTTTCCAGATGTTGGATTTCTGAAGGTGTCAATATTTAAAGGCAGTCATTACGATGCCCACAAGGGGTGTCACAAAGTTTTCCATAGGCCCTGAATGACCTATACATCTGCATTGTTATGTAGGGTTAAGTTCCTCCACCTCATTACATTGCTCCCTTTTTCCTTCTCCTCCCAGCCTTTGGTCAAAGTAGCTCTGACATTCTATTGAGGAATCGGGAAACCCAAGATGAATAGTCATAAAGGTCATTCCCAATCAATGGTCTGCTTCACTGCATGGAATTAAGGATTGTCTGAGGACAAAAAGATAATTTATTGGGTAATATGTGTGTACTAAATAAAATATGTCATTATTATTAAACAATGCTGCATCTGTACATGGAGACTAAAGGGCTATAGCAGAGGAACTTGACCTTGAGAATGACATTTATTCACTGAACTAGGGGAACATTCTTCACCAAGCATATTGTAAATGGTTGTGAATTGGCAGCGGTCCAGAGCCAGTGCATGTTTTATCACATGAGTTTGTGGGGTGTCAACAATAAGGTTTTAGTTGTATATTTCTAGCTTATACTCGCCTATTTAGTAATATTATTGGTCTATGATATGCCACCAATTTATGATTAGTGGGTATACAACCATACGAACCATCACCGATTATGAGAGTGGAGGGGTTACAGCTCTGATTCAGGTTTTATTCAGATGTCAGGATTTGGGTCAAAATTTCATCAGTATTTGTATACTAAAATCAGGAGTGTCTTATTAATGAAAACTAAAAAACATTTTATAAAGAACCCAGAAAGAATAGTGTGCAATAATAATAATAAGTTCAATAAACAAAAATTTCTCTTATGGATAAGTTGCAAGACGAAAAGGCAGAAAGCCCTAGACGTTCTCCATGCAGAGAATAGCAATGTCAGACATCTCTAAACATAAGATTACCCTCTCACTGGGATCCACTCAGAATTAGATATTATAGTAGTCCAGGGGTAGGGAACTCCAGGTCTCGAGAGCCGCCAACAGGTCATCTTTTCAGAATTTCCTTACTATTGTACAGGAGTTGGCATCATCTCCAGTGCAGGTGATCATCTGTGCATTACTAAGGAAATCCTGAAAACCTGCACCTTTTGGCGGCTCTCAAGGTCTGGAGTACCCTACCCCTGCAGTCTCTCCAGAAGCCTCTTGAGCTCGATGTCTGAATTCAGGCCACCATGGGTCAGCTCTGTTCAGGATTCAAAGCATCTGGAATAATCCTCCATCATGATATCTGTGGGACAGACAAACATTTGACCATATAAAAATACAAGGGGAGACAACAGAGGCGCAATAGTGCCCTATCATTTGGCATAGATTAGGGACTAAACGGTATAAACAGGTTTGCACTAACCTGGTCCAGTTGTGAATCCCACAACTGGAATAAGAGCGTTGGTTTTAGTAATGCAGGCTGCTGCTGGACCTCCACCTCCACGGGACCGTGGGTACTTCAAGAGTTCTGGGATCAAAGGTGTGTTGCAGTCCGCGCAGTCCTTTGGACGATCGGGCAGCGCGGACTGCAACACACCTTTGATCCCAGAACTCTTGAAACATTTGACCATAGCATTAGACTCTTCAAATTTTCATTTGTCTGCTCCACTTAGAAGAGACAAAAAAAACCAAATATATGGAATTCACAACCTGTGCCTTTCTGTATCAAATGGAAGTAGATGATCCCCATTGATGTATTTGAGGTCTGTATGGTGTCGGATTTGTCAGTTTTTATAGAGAAAAAAAATTCCCATGCAGAATAAATGAATTTATTTTTAGTCGCTTATAAAACGCCATTGATGTCACAGCGCTTTTCAGACATCATTGTTGTCCCCATTGGGGCTCACAATCTAAATTCCCTATCACTATGTATTTGGAGTGTGGGAGGAAAGAAAAGTATCTGAAGGAAACCCACACAAACACCAGGAGATGGGATTTGAACCCCAGCGCTGAAAAGCAACAAAGCTAACCCACAAATAATAAACAGCAAACTGTAGCCTAATAGACCCCATATACATTTAGTTATATAGGTTGAAAAGAGTCAATAGGCCCAAGTTCAACCTTTCTCAACTATTGTAAAGTTCTTTATTACTAGAATAATTCTAACCACAGCCATATTTGAAAGTCATGCTGCCTTCCCTAGGCATCTAGGTGTCATGCTCCCTACCGGTAAGTCAGACAACAGCTTTATCCGGCAGATCTGCTCCATAACCACCTGAAAAAGCGCTAAATAAACTCTAAATATACTGGTTATATGCCCTGCAGTGCAAAAATGACTTGCTGAGCATATGTTCAGTCTTTCCAGCTTATCTTACCTGCTTTAAAGATGCAAAGTGGTTAAACGAAATGACCCGACCATTCCTTAAGCGACTTCCACTTATACGCTGCCTACTAGTTATTTAATGCAATTTAATTAGAAAATGGTCCACAAAAGTTGTCAGAAGAGATGACTGAAAAAAAGCAAAAAAACGTAGTTTGATCTCCAAAGACACCAGTGTGTCCTGAAAAGTCTTCTGCCTGAAAACTGCATTGAATTTATAGACATCTAAAAGACATTGCGGGCATATACCCTTTACATAGTTAATAGGGTTTTCCCATGAAAAAGTTCATCTTAAAGTTCAATAGGTCTAGGAATAATAAGAGGTTCCACAATTGGATGTATTTAAAAATGTTTTTCCTATGATGAGATAATCCTATAATTGTATCACTGCTATGTACTGTGTAATGGATGTCTCTAACCGTAGAGGGTGGTCTGATCATACCACAGCTCCTGTGCTGAGATAATCTTATATATGTGCCCCTGCTATGTACTGTGTAATATATGTGTCTGACCGTACTGAGACATGATCTAATCATACCACATCTCCTGTGCTGAGATAATCTGATATGCAGTGGAGTATACTTATGCAGTGGAGATATCAGCGGGGTATATGAGCGAATGTCATAGACTTCGAGAAAGAGAACTATAATATACCATAGACTTCTATAGCCCCCACCCTGGATCTGCCCCCATCCACCTTCCCTACAGCCCCTACTCAAAATCCCCACAGTCGATATCCCTATTCCCTTTTGTACACTTTCTTTGGCAAAACTAATGTGTATTTAGTCCTGCCAATAAAGCTTCTTTGAATCTTGAACCTTTGATAATCTTATATATGTGTTCCTACTATGTACTGTGCAATGGATGTGTCTGACCGTACAGAGACATGGTCTGATCATACCACATCTCCTGTGCTGAGATAATCTTATATATGTGTTCCTACTATGTACTGTGCAATGGATGTGCCTGACCGTACAAGCACATAGTCTCATTATACCACATCTCCTGTGCTGAGATAATCTTATATATGTGTCCCTACTATGTACTGTGCAATGGATGTGTCTGACCGTACAGAGACATGGTCTGATCATACGACATCTCCTGTGCTGAGATAATCTTATATATGTGTCCCTTCTATGTACTGTGCAATGGATGTGTCTGACCGTACAGGGACACGGTCTGATTATACTACATCTCATTGTCTTATTGGCAGGAGGGGATGCAAAAAGAGTATACAGACATTATAGTATAGGATTACAGCTGATTTTTTTGTGAGGTTAAGGTAAATTTCCCTACCTGTTTCTAAAAAATGTTTTACCTCAAAGAAAGAATAATTTGCAACCCTGTGCTGTAATTTCTGTACAATTAATTAACTTTCTCCTCAGCCCATGAGATGTGGTACGATTTAACCATAGGAAATGCGAAAGACTCCAGCACTCAACTTCAATCTTCATATATCCAGATTTATTTGAGCAAGTTAAAACATGAAGACATGATTGAAAAGAGGAACGTGTTCCCACACGCTGGACGCGTTTCGGATCACATCCTTTATCAACAGCAGTACAAAACCTCCTCCTACTTCCTTCTATACAATGAAAACACATGCTGATTAATGCATACAGGTGAATAATCAATGCATATGAGCCGAAGATTTAAGCTCAAGACTTGTTACAAATGCATATGGCTATCCATTCTTTTCAACAGTGATAACATTGAGATACAAATTTAACTGATGATGGGGGAGGCACATCATCATCACTATACCATATGGCGATGATGTCATCAATGTACCTCCCCCACTATCTTAACCTGTCCAAAAACAGGTTCTCTTCACAGTGAATAAATTTATACCCCAAAAAAACTCATGAAAATCCAGTGTACCAGTGTAGCACCATCCCTCCCCCTTTCCCTGTATCTAAATGATTAGACCGTGTTCCATGCATGGTCAGAAACAGCCATTAAAGTGTACATAGTAGAGACGCATTTATAAAAATATCTCAGCCAAGAATATTTTTTTTAAACACATCCAATTGTGAAAATTATAATTATTCCAAGATCTATTCATTAAAATAAACTTTGAAATTAAGTAGTCAGAATCCACCAATATTGACAGATGCCTTTGTTATCAGCCCGGCAAATGAACCTACAATGATCACGTATGTTGCCTAATAAATTAACGATTACAATATCTTCTGTGATAAATTACCAAATCCACCATTAGTACGGTAAATAACTACATTACCAGAACCATTATAAGCACATAAATTTACATCACCACAACCACCATTAGTACAAGAGTACATTACCAAATCCATCATCAGTACATGACATCACAAATGACCTTCGACTAACATCTGCACTAATCCGATCCTCCCACTCCCAACTCCAAGACTTCTCCATAGCTGTACCAATCCTCTGGAATATGTTACCTCAAGAAATCAGGACTATCCACAACTTGCATGGCTTCAGATGATCCCTAAAAACACATCTTTTTAAGACGGCCTATCATACTCCCTAAAAGCAGTCCTGTACTGTAGATAGTGAATGGGCTATCTCTCCTGACATTACTCTTCTACAAACTCCACCGAACCAATATGTCTACACAGACTGTCTGATGACCATTCATATAAGCTTATTTCTATCCCCCATTTCCTCAAGATGCCTGGACCATTAGTGCAATAAGCCCCTGTACCTTGTGCAACCCCTATCCCATTGTAGATTGTAAACTCTTTTGAGCAGGGTCACCTTCATTTCTTGCTTTATTTATTGTATTTTCTTTGTTACATTGATTCTATGCCTATTGTTTTGTATCCAATTATTGTACTGTATTTGTTCTCTACTGTAATTACTTACTGTATTATATTTTCTGTACTCTAACCCCTACATTGTAAAGCACTGCGGAATATGTTGGCGCTATATAAATCAAGATTTTTTTTTATATATTATTATTATTATTATATTATTATTATCACAAGAACAGGCATCAGTACTTGAATATATCGCCAGAACCATAGTTAGTACATGACTACATCACCTGAACAATCATCAGTATAGAAATACAGCACCAGAACCAGCATTAGTACATGAATATATCACCAAGATTAGTATAATGATCACTTTCAATGTCAGGCTAGCCCCTAGAATGTAAACTCATATTGCATGAAACATCCTGCTCCCAGTCTGTGCATAGTATTACATGGCCTAAGGTGAGATGTATTGAATTTTTTTTTCCTCAGTTGTATAATACTAGATAGGGATCTACAAGCGTGAGGACCCGTGACAATTTAGTTGCAGGCATCTGACAAAATCAGGCAAAATACCAACAAATACCTCACATTGTTCATGCACATTTTATACATTTTGTGCAGGGTGTAGTGAAGCTTTCTGAGTTGGGTTGGTAAACTGGTGAGTCTGGTAAAAAGATGTAGCCATATAGCGTTAACTAGGCCCACCAAACTGGGCGTCACTAATAGGCCTGTGTTCAGACACGATGCATATATTCATGCAGTGTCCACTAGCCCTCTGCTACTGGTGTAACCAATAAGCTCTTGTTCAGACACTTGGTGTATCCCACGTATCAATATGACAGGCTCCCTATTGTAGCACCATTAGTATGAATTGTGCAAGCAGCTGTTCCCCTAAATAAAAGGTTGTGAGTGGTTAGTCTATCTGCAGGACTCACCAGCGCTGCCCCCTACTCCATTTGGGAAGTTTCCTGCTCTCAGCTTGTGCATAATATTAGATTGCCAAAGGTGTATTGAATTTTTTTCCTCAGTGGTTAATATTAGATAGGGACCTGCAAGCGTGAGGACCCATGATGACTGGGTTGCAGGCTTCTGTATTTTGGCCAAAATACAAACTAATACCTTACATTGTTCATGCATATTTTATACATTTTTTGCAGCGTGTATGGAGCTTTTTGAGTTTGGTTGGTAAACTGGTGAACCTGTCATGTGAGATATGTTCATATAGTGTTAACTAGCCTGCCAAATAGGCCTGTGTTCAGACACAGTGC
Source organism: Allobates femoralis (assembly GCA_033576535.1). Classification (NCBI taxonomy): domain Eukaryota; kingdom Metazoa; phylum Chordata; class Amphibia; order Anura; family Aromobatidae; genus Allobates; species Allobates femoralis. The sequence goes on from JARQOC010000003.1 coordinate 221,524,804, forward strand.
ATATATTCATGCAGTCTCCACTAGCCCGCCACAACTGGTATAACCAATAGGTTCTTGTTCAGACACTTGGTGTACTCCTTATCAAAATTACAGGCTCCCTATAGCAGCACCATTAGTGTGAATTTCACAAGCAGTTGCTCCCCTTAATTAAAAAGCTGTGAATGGCTGGTCTATCTGTAGAAATCACCAGCACTGCCCCCTTCGCCATCTTGGGAAGTTTCCTTCTCCAAGCTTCGTGCATAGTATTAGATGGCTAAGGTGAGTTGTATTGACTTTTTTTTCTCAGTGGCATAATATGAAACTAAAGCTCCCAGAATGTCCTTAAAAATACTAAGGAGATTATTAGAGCTTTTGTTGTAATCAGCCATCATCAAACTATGGACATACAGAAGCCACAATACTGATTACTTGCAGGTAGCAGCACGAGTAAACATTTATAGAGTAACTTAAAGAGTTGGTCCAAAGGCAAAGCAAATTTCATCTATATCCCTATCTATTTGGGGACAAAATGTAAACTATTTTCTTTTACACTTGCATTAATAATTCCATATCCTTTCTTCTACAAATATCTACCTACTATTTTTTTTCATTATTCCTTTTTGAGAACTCTTTGATCATCCCAGTGAATGTTGGGATACTCAAAAGAGATGTCTTCAAGGGAGCAGAAGCTGTGGCCATGTCTGAACATCAGCACAGAGGTTCATTTGTATTAGAGTCTTAAGGACACAACAATGCCACTCCCCCCACCCCTCAAGTCCCCCTCTGCCCTCAGAGACCCCAGTCTTCATATAGAGTCAGGGGGGGTAGGATTTATAAAATCCCTGGCACTGCCTTAGAACCCCAGACATCCAGTGCCTAGTGGTAAATGCAACCCTGGCTCTAGCTGTGGAAATCTCTAATATTTAGTGGCTGGAATAATCTTTCTTCCACACACAATCAATTTACCCTGCTACTTATAAGGTTTGTGGAAGGAATAAGTTATGTCCAGTCATTTGCATTGACTACATATGTATATATGTATACATATAAATTAGATCACCTCGGAGGCATCTTTTTTCTAAGCTAAATAGGCCCAATATTTCTGACCTCTCATCATAGGAGAGACCTTCCATGCCTTTTAATAATCTAGTTGCTCATCTTTGAATTGACCCTAACTTTCTAATATAGATGAGTGAGCCTACCCTGCACATGTTCGCCAATTTCCAATATGGCATGAACATTGCAGATTTGGTTCGGGATCGGAAATCCAAACAGTTTCCAAAAAAATCAGCGAACGTGGCTATGTTCGGAAAATAAGTTTGGTATTTAAAGTGTCCATAAAACTTTCCCTATTTGTTTGGGGCCAAAACGGTTTCTGGAAGACCCGTTGGCCAGGAACTACACCTAACCCAGTGGCGTATCCAGGAGGAAATGGCGGGGCATCTGCCTCGGGTGTAGCAGGCAGGGTGTGCCATTGTGCCGTACTGGGAGCCAGCTGTTCTCTGCTTCCATGGTCAGCTGACAGCAGGAGCAGAGAATCTGCCAGCCGCCAGCTCCTGCAGTCCATTGTACAGGCGTCTATCAGATGCCCGTACTATGGAAGCACTGCATCTCCCTGATTCCCTGAATTTCCTGGACAGGAGTCCATCAGCAGTGTGATCTCATGAGCTGATCATGCTGCTGATGTCAAATGGCGGCCCTGCAGTGCAGACGCAGCAGGATGGTAAAAAGTGTTCCAAAAGGAGCGAAGAGAAGACACCAAAAATGAATGTAATTAGGGGAAGGAGAGAGGTAGGGTGTATGGGAACTGTGAGGAGCAAATGGGGGTGTAGAGGATGGGGGCTGTATGAGGAGCAAATGGGAGGGGAGAGGATGGAGGCTGTATGAGGAGAAAATGGGGGTAGAGGATGGGGGCTGTATGAGGAGCACATGGAGGAGGTAGAAGATGGGGGCTGTATGAGGAGCAAATGGGAGGTAGAGGTTGAGGGCTGTATGAGGAACAAATGGGGCAGAGAATGGGGCTGTATGAAGAACAAATGGGGATGAGAAGATGGTGCTGTATGCTGAGCAAATGGGGGAGAGTAGAGGATGAGGGCTGTATGGGGAGGTAATGGGAGTTTAGAGGATGGGGGCTGTATTAGGAGCAAATAGGGGGTAGAGGATGGGGTTCTATGAGGAGCAAATGAGGGAGTAGAGGATAGGGGCTGTATTAGGAGCAAATGAGGAGAGTAAAGGATGGGGGCTTTATGAGGAGCAAATGGGGGAGGGTAGAGGATGGGGGCTGTATGAGGATCAAATGGGGAGAATAAAGGATGGGGGCTGTATGAGGAGAGAATGGGGAAGGGTAGAGGATGGGTAGAGGATAGGGGCTGTATGAGGAGCAAATGGGGGAGAGTAGAGGATGGGTAGAGGATAGGGGCTATATGAGGAGCAAATGGGGGAGGGTAGAGGATGGGTAGAGGATGGGGGCTGTATGAGGATCAAATGGGGAAGGGTAGAGGATGGGGGCTGTATGAGGAGCAAATAGGGGAGGGTAGAGGACTGGGACTGTATGAGGAACATATGGGGGAGTAGAGGATAGGAGCTGTATGAGCAGCAAATGGGGTATCATAGAGGATGGTGGCTGTATGAGAAGCAAATGGGGGGAGGCAGAGAATGGGGGGGTATGAGGAGCAAACAGGGGAGAGGATGGGGATGTAGTACTAGAAGCAAATAGGAGAGGGTGGGGGAGTATGAGAAGCAAATAGACGAGGGTATGAGGAGCAAACGGGGGAGAGGATGAGGGCTGTATGAGGAGCAAACAGGGAAGAGGATGGAAGAGGATGGGGGAGGGTATGTGGACACAGCATGGAGCACAAATGGGGGGATTTGAGGACACAGAATATGGAGCAAGGGGTTGATGGGTATGGACCCAGTATGGGGATGGACAGTATGGAAAGCTAGGGGGTAAAATTGAGGTTCCAGTATAAATAATGAGGGGGAGATGGCTATGGAACACTATGTGGAGTGAGGGGGGATCAATGTAAACACAATATGAGGAGTGAGGGGGATGGTTGCAGCACAGTATATGCAGTGAGGGGAGGATCAGTGTAGACACAGTATAAGGAGTGAGAGGAATGGTTGTGGCACAGTATATGCAGTGAGGGGGATCAGTGTGGACATAGTATGAGGAGTAAGAGGGATAGATGTGGCACAGTGTATATATTGAGGGGAGATCAGTATGGACACAGTATGAGAAGTGAGGGGAGATAGCAGCAGCACAGTACATGGAGTGAGGGGGATCACTGTGGACATAGCATGGGGAGTGAGAGGGGATGGGTGTAGATACAGTATGTGGAGTTAGAGGGGAATGGTTGCTGACATAGAAAAAAGAGTGAGAGGGGGATGGGTGTGAACATAGTATGTGGAGTGAGGGAGGATGGCTGCTGACACAGTATGGGATGTTAGGAGGGAATTGGTGTAGATACAGTATTTGTAGTGAGAAGGAAATGGGTGTGAACAAAGTATGTGGAGTGAGTGGGGTTTACTGCCGACACAGTATGTGGAGTGAGGAGGGGATGAAGTAATGAAGAAACAGTAGGGGATGAGAAAACTATAAGGGGGCACAGAATAGAGACTGAGCATGGTGGGGCTGTATGGAGAGGGGGCAGCATGTGAGGACAGTATGTTGAGGATGGGCAGTTTGATAAGGGAGAACAGATAAACATTGAGCAGTATAGGGCGATACAGTGTAGAGGACAGTGTGACCAGGGAGCCCAGTATGGAAAGGAGAGGGCAGAGTGATGAGGGGGCAGTGTGGAGGGCATGTACCAGAAGAGGGACAGTGTGTAAATCATATTTTGTGTAGGAACAGTGATGAGAAGCAATTATTTATTCCAGGACACAGTGCAGGGCAGATATTTTTATTCAGCAAAATGTTGATCATTATGCTATTTTTAAGGGTATTGTACCGATATGTGCTGCAGAAGACCGGAGAAGATGAAAGTGTGCAGAGACGAGCTGTGGATGTGAAAAGTCATCATGGTGTCTGGACAAGATTAAGAAAAAAGATGACCCCGATAAGAGACAGGGTCATCTATTATGTACTTGGATGTAAATGATTATTTGTAATAATGACTAATTCTCATCAGTGCTGTGGTTACTGTATGCTTTTATTGACGGCTGGTAACAATAGCTCCCAGTATCTCCTTACCATTGTTAAGTATGAAGTAGGCATTGTAGGTTCATGCAGTACAAATGTGTATGGGCATGGTGGTTCTGATGAAGAATTTGGTTACTAATGAGGATTGTGAATTTTGTAATGACGGGGGTTCTATTTATGTATTTCTGTACCTTTGGTGGGTCTGGTGATGTATTTCTGTACAGATGAAGGTTTTGACATAATGTTTCTGTAACTATGGTGGTTCTGATGATGTACAGCTCTGGAAAAAATTAAGAGACCATTGCAACATTTTCAGTTTCTCTGATTTTTCTCTTTATAGGTATATTTTTGAGTAAAATGTACATTGTTGTTTTATTCTATGAGCTACTGACAACAAATCTCCGAAATTCAAAGTTAAAACCTTTGTTTGCAGCAAATGAGAAAAAGTCAGAATAACAAAAATGAAACAGTGCTTTCAGACCTTAAATAATGCAAAGACAAGAAGTTTTTTTCATATACAAACAACAATACTCATGTTTTAACTCAGGAATAGTTCAGAAATCAATATTTGGTGGAATAACCATGATTTTTACTCACAGCTTTCATGCGTCTTGGCATGCTTTCCACCAGTCTTTCACACTGCTTTAGGGTGATCTTATGCCACTCCTGGCACATAAATGTAAGCAGTTCTTCTTTGTTTGATGGCTTATGACTATCCATCTTCCTCTTGATTACATTCCAGAGGTTTTCAATGGGGTTCAGGTCTGGAGATTGGGCTGGCCATGACAGGGTCTTGATGTAGTGCTCCTTCATCCACACATTGATTGACCTAGCTGAGTGGCATGGGGCATTGTCCTAATGGAAAAGACAGTCCTTAGAGTTGGGGAACATTGCCTGAGCAAAAGGAAGCAAGTGTTTTTCAAGGATAACCTTGTATGCGGCTTGATTCATACGTCTTTCGTAAAGATTAACCTGCCCAATTCCAGACTTGCTGAAGTATCCCCAGATCATCATTGATCCTCCACCAAATTTCTTGTATGCCTCTCCAGGTCTCCGTCTAACCATTAGATGACCAGGTGTTGGGCAAAGCTGAACATTAGATCATTAGAGTATTACCTTACTCTATGGTCCAATCCTTATGGTCCTTGGCAAACTTCAGCCTGGCTCTCCTTTTCTTCTCATTGATGAAAGGCTTTTTTCTAGCTTTACATGACTTGAGACAGTCACAAGACCTCCAACAATGAAGGACTGCTAAACTGTGGCATAAGGTCACCCACAAGTAGTGTGAAAGCTGGTGGAAAGCATGCCATGACGCATGAAAGCTGTGATTAAAAATCATGGTTATTCTACCAAATATTGATTTCTGAACTCCTCCCGAGTTAAAACATGAGTATTGCTGTTTCTAAATGAATAAGAACTTGTTTTCTTTGCATTATCATATACCTATAAAGAGAAAAATCAGAGAAACTTAAAATTTTGCAGTGGTCTTTTAATTTTTTCCAGAGCTATATTTCTGTACCTCTGCTGGGTCTGGTAATGTATTTCTATAGTGATGAAGGTTTTGACATAATGTTTCTGTACCTAGATTGGTTCTTGTGATGTATTTCTGTACCTCTGGTTAGTCTGGTGATATATTTCTGTACTGATGAGGGTTTTGACTTTGTATTTCTGTACTGATGGGGATTATATGGATGTATTTCTGTACCTCTGGTGATGTATTTCTGTACTGATGGGGGTTATATGGATGTGTTTCTGTACCTCTGGTGTGTTTGGTGATGTAGTTTTGTGTTAATTGTTATGATCCTGTACACATCTAACAATCCATAACTTGTAAGCTTTCTTGATACATGGCTATGTTAGTAAAGTGTTGTGCCATTTGACAAGTTAAGGGTTCTATATATTTATTTGTTAGAAGCATTAAAGGGGTTGTCCCAAGCTTGTGATAAGTCTGCAGTCACTCTATGTGTCACTATGTGACTGCAGACTTTTGAATTCTCACAGTGCATACGCTACATGTTGTCAGGATTTTTGGGTGCTGACGGTGAGAGTGGGAGGTCACGTAACCATAAGTATGGGACTTACATACATGCAGTGACGTGCTTACTAGACATGCGAGGCCTCGATCAATGAAAATGAATTGAAAGAGGCCAGACACGTCTAGTCAGAATGTGGCCAGAAGTATATAAATCTTATACTTGTGCTCAAACGATCGCCCACTCTTGCCATTACCATGGGAGAATCCTGAATGTGTGCAGTGCATGCGCTGTGAGAATTCAGAGGCCTGCAGTAACGTAGAGGGACTGCAGACTTTCATCTCGAACCTGGACAAGCTCTTTAATTATAACATTAAGCACATTAGCCCACACCTAACAATGTGTAATATACTCACTATCAGTATTCAGCTATTACTGGTTCCAGAAGACACTGTGACTATAAGTGTAAAAATCGCATATGGATGATTGGTCACTTGGTCACATGACGACTACTGAGACCGCTAGGTGCCATAAAACCTAGATACACCTCTGCCTAACCTTAAGATTATATGTTGTTCCTGGCATCAGGTCTACTGGCTTGTATCAAGAAGTAGAATTTTTTGGAGCTTTAAATAAAAAATTTTTTTCAAACAGACATTTTTATTGAAAATTTTTAGGTTACATCATGGAAGTTGAAATATAACAAAAACACGCATAACTGATATGATGTTGGATTCTAGTCAATGCAACCAACAGTAAAGAAATCCCTTTAACTGCCCTCCTCCATCCTTCCCCAATCCTGTCCCCCCTCATCTTAAAGGGATCCTGTCACCTCCAGAACGCCTTGTAAGCTACCAAAACGTCCCTGCAGCATAGTATCACTAATCTCACACTCCTTTTGTCTCCTAAAAGCATCCTGTGAAAGTGAATAAAAACGTTTTAATACTTACTCATTAGTGATTATAATTAGCAGGGGCTATATTTTTTAGCCCCTAGGGTGTGTTGTTTTGCAGCCTGAATGATCCACCATCTCTCTCTATGTGCTGCGGTGATGTGGAGCTGAAGGCAGGACTAAAGGACACATTACACACAGATATCTGTTCAGATATTTGGTCACAGATCTCTGGTTGCAGTGAAATCATGGACACATTGCTCCACTTTGTACACAGCTACAAAATGGAACAATGTGTCCGTGATTTCACTGCAACCAGAGATCTGTGACCAATATCTGAACAGATATCTGTGTGTTAAACATGGCCTTAATGATTTTCATTCTGTGAGTGATAGAGAGGGGGGAGGGTAAAGCCTGCACAAGCAGAGCACACAGACAGAAAGAGGGTGGATCCTGGAGCCTGCAAAACAACACACCCTGGGGACTAAAGAATATAGTCCCTGCTAATTATAATCACTAATGAGTAAGTATTAAAACGTTTTTATGCACTTTCACAGGATGCTTTTAGGAGACAAAAGGAGTGTGAGATTAGTGGTAATATGCTGCAGGGACATGTTTTGGTAGCTTAGGAGGCGTTCTGGAGGTGACAGGATCCCTTTAATTAAAGGTCTAAATATAATCCAAAAACATCAGTAGAGTTGTCACAGTAGAGTTGGCAAATCTAACTTTAATTTTGCCAGGGTCCAGTGGAGGTCTTCCAATATATACCATTACTAGTGATGGGCGAGTCCTAAATTACGCGGAATCACTTGACTCTAACGAGTCCGAGCCCGGGACTCGCTACTCGTTGCGAGTCTAGCGAGTCCAATGTTAATGAATGGGGAAGCGAGTAATAGCAAGTAATGTGCGATTTACAAATCGCAGATGTGTCTCGGAAGCTTCAGGCTCTATCTGCTACAATAGCTAAATCATGTTTAACCCTAGAACGCATACCTGGGGCCTCGCAGGCCCGCCAGGTTACTTGTTTTCTATTTTCTGTAAAAGTACTTTAGTTTGAATTTTGAAAAAGTTGTTAGTAATTTCCAGTTATTTATATATTTTTATGTTACAGACATTTCAGTATAGCAACCTTTTTTTGGGACTACCCCATATTCACTCACCTGGGGCCTTTTAGGCCCGTACTAGGTTTACATGTGATATTCAGTCTTTTTGTCTGTATTGTTGCTGGGGAAGAACTTTTATGACTCTGGGAAGAGTGTGGATTCTGCATGATAACATGGTCATGTGATCTTGGAAGGGAGGCTCCCTCACAAAGTCATGTGTCTCTGACCTCATCACAGGTCTTTTTGTCGTAATTGCTGGAGCTTTGGAGGAAGAAGTCAGCTTTCTTTTGTCTGGAAATAGAAACTTTCTGAGCTCCAAAACCAGAGGCTTCTACTGCACTACAAGAAAGTGATCTGTTGGTGCCTATTTGTACCTGGCCGGACACAAGAATATAGGGGAGCCTTTTTTTTTATTATTTCATGAATTTCATGAAATAATAAAAAAAAAAATGTGTGGGGCTCCGTGCAATTTCTATGTCTAGCCAGGTACAGCTAAGCAGCTGGGGGCTGGAATCCTCAGCGCAGGGAGGCCCAAGCTTTCTGGGCACCCCCCGCTGTAAATTACAGCCCGCAGCCGCCCCAGAAGATGGCGCATTCATTGAAGCGCCATCCTCTGGCGCTGAACCCCGCTCTTCCAGCGGCCCTGGTGGCGGTGGCACGCTGGGTAATAAAGGGGTTAATACCAGCTTTGTTATACAAGCTGGTATTAAGCCCGAGATTCTTAATGTCAGGCCACGTTTGACCCGGCCACTAAGAATCTCCAATAAAGGGTTAAAAAAAACACAACACAGAGAAAAATTTTTATTAGAAATAAAAAAAAAAGCCATTAGGCACTCCATCATTGTCTAAGTAAAGCATTATCCTTCCACAGCCTGAAGTCTAGATGCCTCCATGGATCGAGGTATTTTGATATCTTCCATGATAGTCCTAACTTCCTTCTAAGCGCCTTCCATGTTCCCATGGTATCCTTAAAGATTATAAAATTTTTCACTTCTGGGGCAACCTTTGTGCCCGAATAATGCAAGAGGGCCACCGGATCCCAGGTCTCACATAACTCGGATTCTAGACCACAGTCCAAGTACCTGCTTGTTTTCTTGAGCCAGTCAAAAATGTGTCTCACAATGCATGCCAAATTGTAACCCCTGACATCCGATAAACCCAGCCCACCCCCATCCCTCCTGAGCATCAGGGTACAGGCCTTTATTCTGGGTCGCTTTCCCTTCCAGATGAATCTTGAGAATGCTATATTAAGTCTACCTATGTCTGTGTGCCTAAGGAGAAGGGGGACGGTCTGAAGAGGATACAAAAGCCTCGGGAAAATGACCATTTTAATGAGGTGGCATCTCCCCAGCAAGGATAACGGAAGGCCTTCCCATCTGTCCAATTACTTCTCTATCTTTAACAACAGGGGGTATAATTTAAATTATAGATTATCCCCAGACTCCTTCCCAACTGTATCCCCAGATATCTAATTGAAGTAGAGGCTATTGGGATTCCATATAAGGACTTCCGCTCCCCACTTCCTAACCTCCCACCACCACTCCAGAGCCTCAGAAACAAAATTTCACAGTTTGACACCCTAAACACCCCAAATACTTCTATTCATCCCAGTAGGCTTTGGTGATCTTCCATAGAGCCTGCCATATATAAGATGATACAGTATCATCTGCAAAAAAACTCGACCTGAGTTGCCGCTTACCTATAATTATACCCTGGAAGGTGAGCTGGTCATTAAAGTATCGCGACAAAGGTTCTACAGCTAAATTAAAAAGGAGCAGAGATAGTGGGCATCCCTGCCGCGTTCCTCTACCTAAATGGATAGTATAAGAGAGGAAACCCAAGGTGTGAACCCTGGCTCTTGAACTGGTATATGAAGCTCTTATAAATGTACTAAATGCCCCCAGTAGGCCTATTTTATCAAACACAAAATACAGCCATAGCCAGCTGATGCTGTGAAAAGCTATTTCAGCATCAAGCATGACCAAGGCTGGGTACCCTCTTCTTTCCCCATCCTTAAATCTCACCTCTTCTATCACCATCATTGTCCTTCTAATGTTTCCCACCGCTGATCTGCCCTTAACAAAATCAGCCTGTTGATGTCCCATCAGACCCGGTAGTAGAAGTGCAAGTCTATCCGCCATTATGTTAGATATGATTTTCAAGTCTTGGTTTATGAGGGAGCTGGGACGGTAGCTAGCCGGATCATTGAGGGGTTTATTTTCTTTCGGCAAAAGTTTGAATGTGTTCTTGTGTTCCGGGATGAGCTCTCCAGTAAGGAAGCCATTATAAAGTTTCTGCAAGTGATGTGCTGTTAATATTTTATAAAAATATTTCCCCCAAAACCATCTGGACCCAGTGCTTTGTTTGGGTTAAGGCCCTTGATCACCTCCAATATCTCCCCCAATGTGACCTCCCCGTTCAGACCGTCAAGCCCCTCCCCTGAAATAGTTGTCATTTGTATGTTCCTTAACCATCTTTCTCCCTCCATTCTGTCGAATGGCTTGGACTTTTATAACTTCACAAAGAATTTCCCCAATATGGCATTAATTTCCCTCGAATTCTGCCAAGTCTTAATTTGAGAAGAATTCCTGGAAAAGTTGGAAGTGGCCATCATAGTCAACTGACTACAACAATATAGAAAATCTTTGATAGGTGCAGTTTGAAGAGGGCAGTTGCAGCATGCAAACCCAAGAATATTTATAATCTGTAGGGCATTGACTACAAAGAATGTGCTGTGATTCCTTAGAGTCAGAAGCTGGCAAAATGGGTTGAGTAAATTTGATTGCAAATGTATGTGTCTTATGGAGATTACAGTGAGATTTTTAGCAGTGAGTTGCTACTCAGTATTTCAGACAACATGTGTCCTCTTGTAGAATGTGAGCACAGAGCGCTCTAGTAGAGCAGTGCCAGTTTCATTCCTATTATCTGCACGTCTAAACAAGACTGTGCTAGGGCTCATATTCACTTTGTTTTGCAGCTGCTGTTCTGTGTCACATAAGCCTCAAATAAACCCTGTGACAGGAAGGCAGGTCCTTGACGCAAAATAGACACTTTCTCTCCACCTGAGTTGTTCATGTTGATGCCTCTCTACCCCCAAACACTGAGCAATTCACAAATGCTGTCTCAAAAAAAAATCTACACAGAGAAAAATTAATATGTGATTTTACAGAAGTATAAGTGGTAAATATATATATATATATATATATATATATATATATAAAATATATATATATATATATATTATATAAAGCCCGAAGCCACTTGCGGCCAAACCCAAAGCCACTTCCGTAGTGTTGTGGTCGGATATTTGGCCAGCTCCACCCGCACAGGGTGGACCAAGATGGCCGCTCTATGCGGGAGGATCGCGGCCTTAGCCGGTCGTCTCCCGGGTGGCTAGTCGTTGCAGCCGCGGTAACTCCGGCACGTAGGTCCATTGCGAGTCTCCCGCCCCCAGTGGCCGAAAATAGAACCAAGGGCCCGGTCATGCACAGTTCTAAAGACCGCTGTGTATCTCAATGGAAAGTGAGACACCATGCTCATTGGTCGGCGCCAGCACACAGTGACCAATGAGAATAGCGCCTCACTTCCAGCGGTAAATTTGAAACTCAAAGTCGTCCATTATATCTCAACGGGAAGTGAGGCGCTATTCTCATTGGTCGCTGTGTGCTGGCGCCGACCAATGAGAATAGCGCCTCACTTCCAACGGTAAATTTGAAACTCAAAGTCGTCCATTATATCTCAATGGGAAGTGAGGCGCTATTCTCATTGGTCGCTGTGTGCTGGCGCCGACCAATGAGAATAGCGCCTCACTTCCCATTGAGATATAATGGATGACTTTGAGTTTCAAATTTACCGCTAGAAGTGAGGCGCTATTCTCATTGGTCGGCGCCAGCACACAGCGACCAATGATAATAGCGCCTCACTTCCCATTGAGATATAATGGACGACTTTGAGTTTCACATTTACCGCTGGAAGTGAGGCGCTATTCTCATTGGTCGGCGCCAGCACACACCGACCAATGAGAATAGCGCCTCACTTCCCATTGAGATATAATGGACGACTTTGAGTTTCACATTTACCGCTGGAAGTGAGGCGCTATTCTCATTGGTCGGCGCCAGCACACACCGACCAATGAGAATAGCGCCTCACTTCCCATTGAGATATAATGGACGACTTTGAGTTTCAAATTTACCGCTGTAAGTGAGGCGCTAATCTCATTGGTCGGCGCCAGCACACAGCGACCAATGACAATAGCGCCTCACTTCCCATTGAGATATAATGGACGACTTTGAGTTTCAAATTTACCGCTGTGAGGCGCTATTCTCATTGGTCGGCGCCAGCACACAGCGACCAATGAGAATAGCGCCTCACTTCCATTGAGATATAATGGACGACTTTGAGTTTCAAATTTACCGCTGGAAGTGAGGCGCTATTCTCATTGGTCGGCGCCAGTACACAGCGACCAATGAGAATAGCGCCTCACATCCCATTGAGATATAATGGACGACTTTGAGTTTCAAATTTACCGCTGTAAGTGAGGCGCTATTCTCATTGGTCGGCGCCAGCACACAGCGACCAATGACAATAGCGCCTCACTTCCCATTGAGATATAATGGACGACTTTGAGTTTCAAATTTACCGCTGTGAGGCGCTATTCTCATTGGTCGGCGCCAGCACACAGCGACCAATGAGAATAGCGCCTCACTTCCCATTGAGATATAATGGACGACTTTGAGTTTCAAATTTACCGCTGTAAGTGAGGCGCTATTCTCATTGGTCGGCACCAGTACACAGCGACCAATGAGAATAGCGCCTCACATCCCATTGAGATATAATGGACGACTTTGAGTTTCACATTTACCGCTGGAAGTGAGGCGCTATTCTCATTGGTCGGCGCCAGCACACACCGACCAATGAGAATAGCGCCTCACTTCCCATTGAGATATAATGGACGACTTTGAGTTTCAAATTTACCGCTGTAAGTGAGGCACTAATCTCATTGGTCGGCGCCAGCACACAGCGACCAATGACAATAGCGCCTCACTTCCCATTGAGATATAATGGACGACTTTGAGTTTCAAATTTACCGCTGTGAGGCGCTATTCTCATTGGTCGGCGCCAGCACACAGCGACCAATGAGAATAGCGCCTCACTTCCCATTGAGATATAATGGACGACTTTGAGTTTCAAATTTACCGCTGGAAGTGAGGCGCTATTCTCATTGGTCGGCGCCAGTACACAGCGACCAATGAGAATAGCGCCTCACATCCCATTGAGATATTAATGGACGACTTTGAGTTTCACATTTACCGCTGGAAGTGAGGCGCTATTCTCATTGCTCAGTGCCAGCACACAGCAACCCATGACAATAGCACCTCACTTCCCATTGAGATATAATGGACGACTTTGAGTTTCAAATATTACCGCTGGAAGTCAGGCGCTATTCTCATTGGTCGGCGCCAGCACACAGCGACCAATGAGAATAGCGCCTCACTTCCCATTGAGATATAATGGACGACTAAGTTTCCAATTTACCGCTGGAAGTGAGGCGCTATTCTCATTGGTCGGCGCCAGCACACAGCGACCAATGAGAATAGGGCCTCACTTCCCATTGAGATATAATGGACGACTATGAGTTTCACATTTACCGCTGGAAGTGAGGCGCTATTCTCATTGGTCGGCGCCAGCACACACCGACCAATGAGAATAGCGCCTCACATCCCATTGAGATATAATGGACGACTTTGAGTTTCACATTTACCGCTGTAAGTGAGGCGCTATTCTCATTGCTCAGTGCCAGCACACAGCAACCCATGACAATAGCACCTCACTTCCCATTGAGATATAATGGACGACTTTGAGTTTCAAATTTACCGCTGGAAGTCAGGCGCTATTCTCATTGGTCGGCGCCAGCACACAGCGACCAATGAGAATAGCGCCTCACTTCCCGTTGAGATATAATGGAGGACTTTGAGTTTCAAATTTAGCGCTGTAAGTGAGGCGCTATTCTCATTGGTCGGCGCCAGCACACAGCGACCAATGAGAATAGCGCCTCACTTCCCATTGAGATATAATGGACGACTTTGAGTTTCAAATTTACCGCTGTAAGTGAGGCGCTATTCTCATTGGTCGGCGCCAGCACACAGCGACCAATGAGAATAGCGCCTCACTTCCCGTTGAGATATAATGGAGGACTTTGAGTTTCAAATTTAGCGCTGTAAGTGAGGCGCTATTCTCATTGGTCGGCGCCAGCACACAGCGACCAATGAGAATAGCGCCTCACTTACAGCGGTAAATTTGAAACTCAAAGTCCTCCATTATATCTCAATGGGAAGTGAGGCGCTATTCTCATTGGTCGCTGTGTGCTGGCGCCGAGCAATGAGAATAGCACCTCACTTACAGCGGTAAATTTGAAACTCAAAGTCGTCCATTATATCTCAATGGGAAGTGAGGCGCTATTCTCATTGGTCGCTGTGTGCTGGCGCCGACCAATGAGAATAGCGCCTCACTTACAGCGGTAAATTTGAAACTTAAAGTCGTCCATTATATCTCAATGGGAAGTGAGGCGCTATTCTCATTGGTCGCTGTGTGCTGGCGCCGACCAATGAGATTAGTGCCTCACTTCCCATTGAGATATAATGGACGACTTTGAGTTTCACATTTACCGCTGGAAGTGAGGCGCTATTCTCATTGGTCGGCGCCAGCACACACTGACCAATGAGAATAGCGCCTCACTTCCCATTGAGATATAATGGACGACTTTGAGTTTCAAATTTGCCCACTGACTGCAGCTAAATGGAGCGAATCTGCAAATGCATTAGCTATATAAGCGGAACCATTCCATAATTGAGGAATGGAGGCCAGTAATGTATCCCTTAGTGATGGGCGAATCCTAAATTACTCGGAATCGCTTGACTCTAGCGAGTCCGAGCCCAGGACTCGCTACTCGTTGCGAGTCTAGCGAGTCCAATGTTAATGAATGGGGAAGCGAGTAATAGCGAGTAGTGTGAGATTTACAACTCGCAGATGTGTCTCGGAAGCTTCAGCCTGAAGCAATCCTAGTTTTGTCATTTATTTGCATTGCTCGTTTACTTTGTAAGTAATCGCTGACTCGCACAGATAAGAGTCCTGTCTCCTCTGTGTTGGCTGCCAGCTCCAGGGTCCTAGAGCCCGCCTGCTACCTGATGTAGCAGAGCTGAAATTGTTCTCAGTCTGCTCATTCCCTGTGTACAGACATGAATGTCTGTGCACAGAGATGATGTAGCAGAGCTGAGATTGTTCTCAGTCTGCTCATTCCCTGTGCATAGAGATCTATATCTATACACAGGGGATGTAGCAGAGAGGACATCGCGTTTTGGACTGCGTCGGACGGAAGAGGATTTTTTTAATTAAAGATGGAGTCCCTAATGGCTTTTTTTTTTATTTCTAATAAAAAATTTTCTTTGTGTTGTGTTTTTTTTAAAACAATTTAATAGAAATTCATGGCGGTCATGTCTAATATTGGCGTGACCACCATAAATTTCGGGCTTAGGGCCAGCTGATAATACAAAGCTGGCCCTAACCTCTTTATTACCCAGCGTGCCACCGCTACCAGGGCCGCTGGAAGAGCGGGGTTCAGCGTCAGAGGATGGCACTTCAATGAACGCGCCATCTTCTGGGGCGGCTGCGGGCTGCAATTTGCAGCGGGGGGTGCCCAGAAAGCTTGGGCATCCCTGCGCTGCGGATTCCAGCCCCCAGCTGCTTAGCTGTACCTGGCTAGACATAGAAATTGCGCGGAGCCCCACGCATTTTTTTTAAATTATTTCATGAAATTCTGAGATTCTGACTCTGAGACTCTGACTCTGAAATTCATTAAATAATTTTAAAAAAATGCGTGGGGCTCCGCGCAATTTCTATGTCTAGCCAGGTACAGCTAAGCAGCTGAGGGCTGGAATCCGCAGCGCAGGGATGCCCAAGCTTTCTGGGCACCCCCCGCTGCAAATTGCAGCCCGCAGCCGCCCCAGAAGATGGCGCGTTCATTGAAGCGCCATCCTCTGGCGCTGAACCCCGCTCTTCCAGCGGCCCTGGTGGCGGTAGCACGCTGGGTAATAAAGGGGTTAATACCAGCTTTGTTATACAAGCTGGTATTAAGCCCGAGATTCTTAATGTCAGGCCACGTTTGACCCAGCCACTAAGAATCTCCAATAAAGGGTTAAAAAAACACAGAGAAAATTTTTTATTTGAAATAAAAAAAAAAGCCATTAGGGACTCCATCTTTAATTAAAAAAATCCTCTTCCGTCCGACGTAGTCCAAAACGCGATGTCCTCTCTGCTACATGCACAGGGAATGAGCAGACTGAGAATAATCTCAGCACTGCTACATCATCTCTGTGAGCAGGCGGGCTCTAGGACCCTGGAGCTGCACAGAGAAGACAGCTGGACTCGGCTCGCAAAGAAACAGCAGTTACTTTGCGAGTTTCCCTGCTATCACTGGCACAGTAGCCAGTGATTACTCGCAGGAGTCTAATGCAAACAATGGCAATCCTATGTCAGCGTTTCTGACAAAACTAGGATTGATATTGATTTGCATTGGACTCGTGCGAGTCATCACTGGGAAACTCGCCGAGTACCGAGTCCTGCGAGTCCCTTACTACTCGCCGAGTAACGAGTCCTAGCGAGTAGATTCGCCCATCCCTAGTATCCCTTAGCACCCCTGACCTAATCTGTTCTTCTAACTGGTCAATCCAACCTAACTGAGAATGGGCTACATAAGTACAGGCGATAGCAGGCTTAACAGCACCAATCGAAGACTCCCAGTTCATTTTTAACAGAGTTTCTGCCTTACGGTCTGATGGGTCCCTAAGCAGACCCCCAACCTCAAGTGGTAAAACATTGGTCTTGGAAGACGTAGCCACGGCCGCGTCTACTTTCAGAATTTTAGTCCATTCCAGTAAATGAGTGTCATTGAAAGGATATTTCATCTTGGAAGAGGAAGGCAAGAATCCCCTAGACTCTTGCTTCTCCCATTCCCTCTTAACCAGATCTTTGATGGCATCAATCACCGGGAAGGAGGACGCTTTCTCTGGGACAAGCCTGCAAACATTACTTCCTTGGCTGTTTTAGCTTACCTACTGTCGGTGATACCCATGGTGGTACGGACTGATTTTACTAAAGCATCAACCTCCTGAATGGGAAGTGTGACGCAGCGATCACGGACCGGGTCGGGGTTCACTCACTTGGCAGTCATATTCAAACACAACAACAGTTTCTCCATTTAAATAAAGTCTTGTCGTTTTTTTAGCTCAGTATAAACCGCCCTCCAGCACATAAATAGGAGCCTTTCTGCGGCTTACAGGAACATTCCGCCCGGTATACTGTCTGTTTTTACCTCACACACGGGTGCATAGGGTCAGGTATGCTTCTCAAGCACTGTCACAGTGAAGCAGTCTCAGACTCCATTCACAGACCACGGCTTCAGGCCTGGTCTCTGCCCATGTGTTACAAGCAGGCAGCTTGCACAGCTGTCTGACATCAGAGACCATGTGACCAGGAGGGAGTCAGCCTATGTCCGAACTGACACACCCACGGGAGGATCCCAGTTTGTCAGACACTCCCCGAACTTTCAAACCAGCATCATAGCACATCTAATGCCTTACCCGAGTCGTGGAACCACAAGTCCCAGCACCGACACCAGCAAGGAAGCCATCCGCTGCTCTACATATCCTCCCCCTCATGTTCAAGCCCATAGGATTGGACAAACAAAACCCAGGGGCAGTACCACCCACAGCGCTACAGGGGCTCAGCACATGAATGTTGCGCTGCGCAGCTCCCGGAATAGGAGATGTCTACCGTAGCCCCTCCCTCAGGGACCTGTCAGCATCACCGACTGTCTCTTTGTGTGGACCTTGCTGTCAGACTCCGTCACCTCATGTGTATGAGTCCTATCTCTACGAGGCCTTCCCCACCCCCCGAAGTCAGTACGATAGTGCGCTTCCCTTACACTAGTGTCCATTGTGCAGCCTTTGGCAGATATCCCTGAGACATGGTCTGTCACTTTTGCCAGACCCTTTTCAGTCAGCACATCTTTTGGGTGGGTCTTTTTGTCATATCTCTCTCTCCATGGCTGGCTCCAACGGGTAGAGTTGTAGTGAGACATGTTTACAGTCAAATCTCCTGTCTGGTCTGACTGTAGGATATCTTGGTTAGACCTCTCCCACCCTCGGCGGTCAATACAGCAGTGCGATTCACTTCCCTCTGTATCTACAGTCAATCTCTGTATTGTATCATACAGACCAGGCTTCAGGCCTCAGGCCTGGTCTCTGCCCATGTGTTACAAACAGGCAGCTTACACAGCTGTCTGACATCAGAGACCATGTGACCACGGAGGATCCCAGTTTGTCAGACACTCCCCGAGCTTTCAAACCAGCATCATAGAACATGTAATGCCTTACCCAAACCGTGGAACCACAAGTCCCAGCACCGACACCAGCAAGGCAGCCATCCGCTGCACTACAGAAGACAGGAGCCTCCTTCATCTTTGGACGAAGAATCTGAATGGGAAGTGTACACCAATACCTCTTCCTGGGATGCACTGTCAGACTCACATTCAGAATGATGTACAACCTGCATTGGAGTGGTCATGCTAGGCAGTTGAAGGTGGCCAAAGGAGTGGCGACTCTCATCCCTTATAAAGGATTTGAGGTCGGCAGTACGAACTGGAGCTTCCTCATCCAGGGTCTGGGTGATGCACGACTGACACAGACGCTTACAATAGTCATCTGGCAGGGGCTGGAAATGAGGCAGCCAGGGTTGGGTACTCGGATATCGGGATGAGTGGGTGGCTGTAACGGGGATCACGGGTGGTCGATTTTCCAGCTCTGTGCCCTAACCCTCATTGAAAGGTGATGATAAGGGATGGGGGAAATGTTGTCATGACGCCACGTGGTATCTGGTAATTTAGATACCAGCACTGCAGGCCGGTCGCTGAGGTCATGTGATGCAGCTTGGGTGTTACAGCTCCCCACAGGTGGAGCTTTACCTCATGGCAGCAGGGTGGATGAGGGGAGTAGTTGTTCTTAACCCTCTGATGATGCTGAGGCCTTCAGGGTGCCAGCGGGAAAGAAGGACAGACACCGATTCAACTCAAGAAGTCCTTTACTGGTACCGGGCAGATGTTACAGTACACAGTCGGTTCTCAGGCACAGTCTGGTTGAACGGAGGTGTAGCAACAGGTTTCGGGTAGCCTTATAGAGTCTGTCGGTGTACCTTCCTTTATGGCTTTCAGGGTCTCAGTACTTCCTTACACTTTCCTTAACCACCTTTGCAGAGTTCCCTCGCGAGTCCCTTGGTCTGTTACTGGTAGACACGGTTTGTTCCTTACCGGTACGGACGGGAGCGACAACAAACAAATCCTCCTGCCACCGTAATTTGGCCCGTTATCTAGAGTGTCCTGGACCTGTTCGGGACTGAGGTGGAGGTACCTCTTTGTGGTACTACGGCTCCCTTATTTCCGTCCCGCATTTGGATGGTTTGCAGTCAGGGGTAGACCGCCGACTGCCTCGGCTCCGGTATGCTGGTTGCTGACCCCAGACTTCTCCAGCCAGCTCCAACCGGTCCTGAGTCGTCTCCTTCTGTCCTGGGTCATCCTCTTGAAGAGAGGTGCCCTCCTGTCAGCAGCCCTGGCACGTCCTCTCTGGCTGCCTTCCCAGCACCAACTGTTTAAAAAGTCTCACTTAAGTCTCCGGCTCTAACCTAGGCTCCACCCCCTTTTGGGACTTACTAAATAACCAGTCCCCTACTCTAAGGTGGCCTAGTGTTGTGTGTGTGTGACAGACTCCATAAGGGGGAACCCCAAACCCATAACTACGGAGGCACTACAACTTCTGTTTGGGGTGCAGTACCTCCCTGTGGCGCCTAGCCATAGAGGTACCACACACCGCCTTGGTGAAATACACTCGTCCGCAAGTGTTAAAACCAAACCGGATTGAGTTGACATTTTTATTAACAATTTAACCGTGTAACTTTTAATTCAAACCACAACATTACGCATACTTTATGATGTTCCCTTGCGGGAGGTACCGTGCTTTTAACAGTGCAATTAACACAAATAACATTAGTACACATTGGCCAAAAGGAATCGGGTTTCAAGTCTCTGATTTACAGTTCAATCAGGCTTTTACACAAAAAGTTCTCATTTAGAAGTTGCACAGTCCAGCAGGTAAAGTCTCTATAGGCTGCTAAAGTCACAATAAATAAAACCATTAACTATTGGTGGTACGGCATAGGAGTCCTCGGTATTGCAGGGGTCTCTGTTGGCTATAAGTACTGTAGGCCTCCTGGCCCTGGGGTCACCGATTGGCAAAGGTTATCCCTCTCCCTGCACAGCTCCTTATGCACACTCCACCCTCTTTAATATTGTGTGCCAGATTTTACCTGCTCTTTACCCGTTTCATATACTAGCACACAGTATAAACAATAAACTATTTACATTGATATACGATACCGGGATTATTTCTTCACTCCACACTTCTGCTAACCCAGATCGCATACCATCCCCAGGGTCCTGCATGGCGTTCATAGGTTATGATGTCTCCTTTCTGGTCATTCTGGAACAGTGGCCTCCCGACAGGGTGCCAGGAGTGTGGGATCGGGGCTGGAGGCTGGTAGTCAAACTGCCTCATCTCCATACCGACCCGGTTTTGTTGTTGTTCCAGGTGATTGGCCCACCATAGCTTGCGGGGCCGGACGCCTCTGCGCCACCGGCTGCTCCTTCCTCTCGGTCCTCCTCCCTGGATCTCGCCTAGCTGGTAGAACTTTCTTTCTCACATTCCTCTGCGATCAGGTCAGGCTCCTTGGAGAACCGGATCAGGTTTTCCGGTTCGGCGGCCTCCTCTTCTCCAGGTTCTACGCTCGCTGGTTTGGTTCTTGACCCGCCCCATTGGTTGTTTGATAGCAAGGGAGCGGGGACACATTTTGGTGCCTCTTGCATGGCCCTACTTCAGTTAGGGGCCGAGGCATGCCCCTGGGCCAGCACATAGTCTTTCACATAGCTAGGCCCACCTTTTAGAGTAATTTAGTGGGACAGTCCTTCAGGCCTTTTCGGAGCCCGCCACTACACTTTGGAAAACCTCGGCAGAGCGGAGGGGCAGGGCTTATCTTTGCGCTCTTTTAGCCACGCAGATGCAATGCTCTTCCCGCTCTGTGGCGCAGTAATGGTGGCCCGATTTTACAGTGTAAAAACAGTCAATAAAGTCCAATTTAAGGGGCACAGTACCTGGTTTTACCGGGCACGGGATCCTGTTCGTGACGCCAGAAATGAGGGTGGGGTACTCGGATACCGGGAAACGCGGCTTTACCACCCCTTTGATGATGCGCACAGGCTCTCTGCTGTTTAGCACACCTATCGGGGCGTAAATAATTAACAAGCAGGCGGCAGGGAGAAGCAGGAGGGAACTCCTTTTGCAGCTTCTCAAATGCTGAGAAGCCACAGATCAGAAGGAATAAAAACAACTTTTATAAGGTTTACAATATTGCTATACAGACACAAAGGGATGGCTAAAAAAGTATTAGCATGGTGCAGGGACAGGTATAAAGAGGCTGGCGGCTCATTTTTCGAGGTCAGGATCCCTTTAAGTCTCCGGCTCTAACCTAGGCTCCACCCCCTTTTGGGACTTACTCAATAACCAGTCTCCTACTCTAAGGTGGCCTAGTGTTGTGTGTGTGTGACAGACTCCATAAGGGGGAACCCCAAACCCATAACTACGGAGGCACTACACCTTCTGTTTGGGGTGCAGTACCTCCCTGTGGCGCTTAGCCATAGGGGCGCCCACACAACGCACATTCCTTATGCTTTGATTTTGCCAATATCTTTTTTTTCCCTGGCCATCAGAAGAAAGAGATAGAGAAAAAGAAAGAGAGAAGAACAGAATCAGTCTACATGGTGATCCTACAGAGACAATTCACTCCTGTAGCTGACAATATGGGTACCGATTCTGGAGGTGGAGGCACACTACTGGATTTGGAAGCCCTCTGTTCCTTCCTGTTCCCAGCAGAGTCGACATCTTTAGTGGCCCTCATGCTGCTGCTGCAGCCACTGCCAATACTGAGGCTGCCTCTACCATGAGGTTTAGCCCAACCGGGGTGCTCCCCTGTCTCCTTAGAGGAAGACATGCTGCACATACCTGTGTGGAGCCGCCACCATTTCAAAGCTTCCCGCGCTTGGATCCTCCCAGTTACCCCGGAAGTCGTCCACGTGTCATCAGGCCGGCACATGCAAAATTATACTTCCGGAAGCCGGCCAGCATGAGACACAGGGCGGCCGAATACATCTGTGCCACTGCTCACCCTGCGCCTCCGGTCACTGAATGTAATCTCCTGGCGCACCCCCACGACCCATAGCGGCACCACCCGGACCATGGGTCGTGGTACTTCATCAGTGGAAGGGGGAGACTGAAGGCACAGGGCTCCCCTGATGCCGCCACTGCCGACCTGGATTCTGCCGTCACTAAAGCACCGCACAGAAGCATTATTATTATTATTATTATTTATTTATATTCGCCATTAGGTTCCATGGGCTTTACATGAGGATAGGGGAGACAAGCACAATTACAATACCTCTAGACAATCAGGACATATAGGTACAGGAGGGGAGGGGACCCTGTCCACAAGGGCTCACAGTCTACGAGCATCAGGCCGCAGGTAATCCTCTTCATCTGTGGTTTCCCTGTAAGGACAGGAAACCAACTGAGGAGGCAAGGGGGACCGCCCCTTTTTATCTGTAGGTTTCCTGTCCTTATGGGCGGATCCCCTCTCTCAGTGGGTACTGTCATAGCGATAGGAAAATGGCCTTAGTCTGCTATTGTTTGCCTGTAATCTTCCAACATAAGTCATCTGCTACTTGGGACATTCAGTGAATTTTTGTACTATGACAGAGCACCACTGAGCTAACTATGACAAAAATTGTAATCAAAATTGATGTTTTTGTTGCAGAAATCCCCCTAAACATACAATATTGATCAAGTTGTCGTATGCATTTAAGATGTATCAATAAGAATGTAAACTTGGCACTTAACAAAACAAGCCTGCACACATAATGCATCGCTAGAAAAATAAAAAAGTAACAACTTTCAGAAATGAGAACACAAAATTGTGATTTTTTTGGCCACTAAAATATAAAAAATTATACAGGTTTGGTATCACCGTAATCATACTGACCGGAAGAATAATTTCAGATATGTTCTACAGGTAATTTTTTTCAACAATTTATAGAATTGATTCACATTTTTCAGAGCAACATATGGTAAAGTGAATGAACAGCATTCAAAAGTACTGATGCGCCCCCAGGGCCGTGGGGTACTCGGAACGGGTTAATACTTCTGGGGAGTCACAGGGGTCGAGACCCAGCTCTGTGACCTTGGCGGTGTCAAAAAAAGTTTAGGGTTTATGGTTTTGGGGTAGGAATCGTGACACCACCTGTGGTCTTCCGCTATTGATGGCAGTCACTGCGGTGCGGGACCTCTGGGGATGATGGAAGACCTGCCCAGGGATCTATGGGAACTCGGCACCCAGGCGTTGATATGGGAGTGCTTTCTCAGTGCTGGTGCCCAGGCCCGTAGCCCTGGGGGTCAGATGAATAATGGGTTAAATAATAAAAGTCTTGTGACGCCAGCTGCAGGTTCTGGTGAGTTCACCAGCTTCGCTGTCAGACCCCGGGATGATGGTATTGCAGCCAGTTGTTAATGCTCTCCGGCAGAGCAGGGTCCTCGGGGCAGGGGCAGGTAGCACTTGTTGTCGCAGTGCTGGATATGGTCAACGTAGCTGCTCTGCAGCCTAGTGGAAATGAGACACTCGAGTCGTACTTGCTCTGCACGGGTGTTTACTTGTCACTGGTTAAGATGGTACTCAGGTTACAGTTACACAGTATTTAGCGGGTAGCTGGTCGGGTAGTCACTGGGGAGGATAAGGTTTCTTTGAGGCTACCAGAGTGCTCCTTCAGCTACTTTCACTGTCCTTTGCTGTCTTTCTTGCGCCTCTTCACTATCCTTGTGCTGTTCTGCACAACCCACTTGTCTACCAGGTCCGTTGTGTGCTATGAGATTACCCTTCTTCTCTAAGGGGCTCAACCCAATTTAGTGCTCCTGGTGGAGCTGCACGTTCTGGACGAGGTCGGGGCTGCAGGGCAAGCCTGCAACCCACCGGTATTGACGGCTTAGGGTTACACTGCACAGTGGCTCGGAGCCAGTACCCCGTTGTGGACCAGGATTTCCCTGGACCGTGCATAAGTTTCATCACTGGGTCTCCTCCTTCTGTCTGGGTCGCCGTTCCTTTCAGGCGCTCTCTCTGGGGAACCAAGGCCCTCTCTTTGCTTCGTCCCTCAGACTAGACTCCTCTCTGTCTGTGTGTTTTCCCGCTCCTTTTACCCTAACGCTCCTCCCACCGGTTACCCTGGTAACAGGTGGCCAATTGGTTCCCTTTGTTAGGTGTAGGGATATTGGGATAAGAGCCTCAGGTTGACTTTGCACTCCTCAATGACAGGAATACCGCACACTCAGTTATGGGTGCAGTACCCCTACTGTGGTGCACTGACCAGTGGGGTGCCACATAATCAGAGCTGAGGTGATATCACTCCCCACGGATAGAGCAGTTCCCCCCAGGGCAACTGGTATAGTCTATGCATGTAGCCATTGGGGTGCAGGATTGAGGGCGTGGAATAACCGACAGACATACAGTACTAGTCTCCTTTACCTTTACTGGTAGTTGCAGGGAGGGCTGGCTCCAGGTTTTTGTGGGCCCCGGGCAAAGGAGTCTTAGTGGGCCCCTTTAACACATACTGGCCGTATATATATATATATATATATATATATATATATATATATATAATATAAAAATATTTAATGTTCTATATAGCACTATTAATACCATAGCGCTTTTACATATATACATTTATATAATATATAATGTATATTATAGAGACAGTGGGCTGCATATGTTTAAAGAGGACCTGTCACTTCCCCCCGTGGATTGGAATCTAAGTCCAGCACTGAATGCAGCATGTCTCCTGCATTCAGGCAAGGGGTCCCCATGGCTCTGTGGGTTGCTACCCCAATATATAGATGTGTCAGTAATTGTACTATATCAGTAAGGCTGGCTTCACATTACGGCTGTGATCCGATTCGTGGCTGTCCGCTTGAGGCAGACAGCCGCAGACCGGATCAGCACACAGAACTGGAAGGCTAATTTGCCCTCCGGTCCAGTGTGCAGCTACAGGCAGCTGCAGCCACTGATGGGTCAGGGCCGCGACTAGCTCCCTGCAAGCCGCGTCCTGACCTATCAGCGGCGGCAACTGTGTGTGACTCACGTAGCCGGGTTGTGCACGTCTCGGGCTGTCGCTGCTCCCTATCACGGTACCGCGCCCGAGGCTGTGTGGGCCCGGTGGTCCAGATTCAATAAAGTTGGCCGAACAGATAAGGGATTAAATCTTGTCGTGACGCCACCTGCGGGAGTTCGTGATTTCACCGGGCTGCTTGAGCCTCCGGGGGATGGAATGCAGCAAGATGGGACGCTCCCCACAGGACGAGCGGGAGTCCCCGGAGCCAGGAAGCTGCACAAGATGTTGTGAAGGCAGCTTAGTTACTTTCTGCATGCGGAGTGAAACAGTTCTTAAGAAACACGGACACCAATAGTCTCTGCAAGGGTCTTTTACTGTAACCACAGGTGATACATGGTATACAGGTAATGGTACCTTTACACCCGCTACAGAAGGTTAGAAACAACCGGGTGTTGGAGACAACTGTATCTGTCACTGTCGACACCTGTTTTGAGCACTGCTCAAAAACAGGTTGGTTTCAACCGATAGTAGCGGCGTCTAAATATGGAACAGGATGGTTTTTTCGACACCTAGTTAACTCCCTGGGGCGTGACACAGCCTCCGGGATACCGCCCCCCTTCAGCGATCATTGGGGAAAGCTCCTGCGTTACGATTGGTTGTCCCTGCATACGGCGGCATATTTAAGGAGCTGACCAGTCACACTACACAATTGCAGTAGCATCATGTATTAGCCAGCCTTCCTGCGCTAGCTGGCCAATCATAATGCTATTGCTTTGTCCAATCACCGTACGAGCGTCTCGTAATCCACAATTCTGGCACTCCTATGTTTTGTCCCTGCTGCCCAGGTCCTCCCATATTACCTTCTGTAACGGCATGTAAATGAGGGAAGGTGCTCTACAGAAGGTAACCTGCGGCACCGTCGGTGCATCCAGGGATAGAAAAAACCTTCTGTAGAGCACTTTGTAGCGGCGTGTAAAGGCGGTATCAGGTACCGTTAGCAACCGTTGGAACGTGCTCGTGCCCGTGAGACACCCGGTTGTTTCTAACCTTCTGTAGCGGTGTGTAAAGGTACCATAACGGGTAACAGACTGGGTGGACTTGGCAATGACGGTGTTTCTCAGAGCTCCGCGGTGTTCCTCCATTCTAACTTATTCTAGGTGAGTTGCCGATGTCGCCTTTGGGTGCCAAGATCGGTATAAGGGACTACTTAAATTTCCCTGCCGGTGTGTACGTTCCGGTGTGAGGGGTAGCCTGGGTCCTTTTGGTGGGTACTCCGCTGGCAAGACTGCTCATTTGCAGGGGGCGGTGGGTACTCCTGTAGAGCGTCCTCCACTCCTGTTTTGCATAGCAGTGATAAACGACTTGCTAGCTTCGGAACCAGTAATCCGGTTGTAGATGGCGCGGGTGTATTTTGACCGTGGATGTTCGCCCAGAGTCCGGTTGTTGAGGCACTAGGTAATGGCGCCCAACCGGTGGGTGGCCTAGGGGCTGCACAGGACTGTGCAGAGCCCCCTCTCCTATGTTCCTCCCGACCACTTCCTTCTCTTTCTTCCTTCTCCTAATTCTCCTCTAACACACTACTCCTCTAACACACTACTCCTACACTCCGCCCACCAGGACCTTATTGGCCCTCTATTCTGATGTGCATGTAGGGTATGGAGCTCTGAGTTTTAACCATGTCATTACCTAGTCAGAGAATATTGCAGCTGCAGTCTGGGCTGCAATACACTCCTGTGACGCACTCGTTGCGGGGTGCCACATGTGCTGGCTGCACACCGGACTGGAGGGCAAATCAACCCTCCAGTTCTGTTGCTGATCTGGTCCACGGCTATCTGCCTCAAGCGGACAGCCACGGATCGGAACACAGCCATAATGTGAATCCAGCCTAAGTCTGGTCAGTGTGTCAGTAATTGTCATCCAGTGTGTTAGTAAGTCTTTCAGTAATTTCAGTATGCCAGTAAATGTTGTCAATTTCTCAGTAAATGCAGTTTGCTAGTAAGTGTTGTCAGTGTCAGTACATGCAGTGTGTCAATAAGGCCCCTTTCACATAGGTGTTTTTGCCCGGATCCGGACAAAAAACGCATCTGCCGCAAGTGCCGCCTAACGGTCGCACTTGCGGCACACTTTACGGCAAGCCACAATGTATTATCTATGGGGCTTGCACTAAGGTGTGGCAAGGGCGGCAAGTGCGGTTGCAGCAGTTGCAGCCGCAAAAAAAAATGCGGTCAGCAGCGTTTTTTTCGTGTCCGCAACTGCCGCAACCGCACTTGCTGCACCTGCCGCATCTTAGCGCAAGCCTCATAAACAATGCATGGGGCTGGCAGCAAGTGTGGCCATTAGGTGGCAAATGCGGCAGATGCGGTAAATCTGCCGCATCTGCCACATTTTGGCGAAAACGCCAGTGTGAAAGCAGCCTAAGTCTTCTCAGTGTCAGTACATGCAGTGTGTCAGTAAGTCTTCTCAGTGTCAGTAAATGCAGTCTGTCTGTGGCATGCAGCATAGGGTATCTCTGACAGCATGAGAACTTGGACTTGGCTGTTTCTATATGGAGGGAGGTGGCTGAGAAAAGATCACTAATAATGGAGACTGATCCCTAGGCTCTGGACATCTTTATACATGGCCACCATTTCTTTGGGAGCACAAGCTCCTTAGTTACTAATGTCTGACACACAGGCACCCTGTAAGAGTGACAGGACTCAGTATACCAGCCAGGCCGCCCAATAGGGCATTATAAGCCATACAGCGTACCAGCAGTGATCGCCTTCTCTGCAGAGCGACCATCATCAGAGCCTGCAGCAGCTGCCCCTACAATGCTCCTCCTGACCCAGCTGACTGCACAGGGGGGATCTGCTCTGCTCCTGTCCATCAGGCAGTGGGGGCCAAATGCTTGTGACTCACCATGGTCGGGACTCCGGGGGACAGGCATTTCATCTTCCTCCTTGTCATGGGGTGCCGCGCTTGCCGGTAGTGGGGCCCGGTGGTACAGATCAATAAAGACATCGTTAGGTGAACAGATTAATGGTTAATTTGTTTCGTGACCCCACCTATGAGATTCCGGTAACGATACCGGTGCTGCGGGGCCTCCAGGGGATGGAATGCAGCAAGATGGAAACGCTCCCCACAGGCTGAGCGGTGATCCCCGGAGCCAGGAGCTGCGCAAGATGTTCTGGGGCAGCTGCGGTTACCTTAGTATGCGGATAAACAGTTCATAAGAAGGCACGGACACTGTAAGTCTCTATAACGGGTTCTTTACTGTAACCAGCAGGCAATACATGGTATACAGTGGTGGGTAGTTGACCGGGTGGACTCAGCAATGACCAGTGTTTCTCAGAGATCCGCGGTGTTCCTCCATTCTAACTACTTGTGTTGCCGTTGTCGCCCAGGAATGCCAGATCGGGTACAAGGAGGCTGCTTGAATGCCCTATCCGGGGTGTACGTTCCGGATGCTTTGGGGAGCCTTGGGTCCTTTGGTGGGTACACACGCTGGCTAGACGACTGTGTGTGGCGGTGGTGGGGTGCTCCTGTTAAGCGGTCCCTCCACTCCTCTGGTTCGCGTAGCAGTGCTGAACTACTACTAGCTTCGGTAGTCAGTGCTCAGGGACTGTCACTGTGTAGTGTTGTCTTGAGGAGGCTATTTAGCTGTGTCTATGATAGTTTATCCCAGTATTGGGCTGTTTGCAGCCCCAGTTTCCCTGGCGTTCTTCTGTGAGCTCTCTGTTACTCACTGCTTGTTTCCTCCAGTTCTGCTCTCCATCGTCTGAGCAGAGCTCCTCTCTTCTCTCCTGCACCGCAGCTTCCTCTCACACTTACTTCTTGCTCCGCCTCTTCCCTTCAGTCTCCACATCTTCTCCTCTCTCCTCCTGTTTCTGGAGATCGGAGAAGCTGCTTCCTCATCTTCCAGTGATACAGACAATGGGGAGGACTTGGGGCCCCCTTCCCTCACTGCAGGAGGGAAGGGGGCGGATCCAGCATTGAGCTCGGCAGGAGGGTTCTGATGCATGAGAGCATAAGGTTAGAAAGTAGTGCTTCCACCACATGACTAATTTACATGCGATGCAAATTAGCCATGTGGACTGGTAGGGGCTGTAGAGCCATACTCAGCTGATGCCTGTTCCTGAGTGGCCCCTGGCAGTCAGGGCTGCCTGTAACTAAGGGCACCCTGGCATTCAGGGCTGCCTGTCCCTGACTGAGTGGGCCCCCCCAAGCACTCCAGGGCTCCGGCACTTGCCTGGGTGTGTTGGATGCTGACACCAGCCCTGGTTGCAGGTTGAAACCAGCGTACTGTCCACAGGTGATGTTGTGAGTCCGGGCAGCCTGGAAGCAAGTCGGGATTT
This sequence comes from Allobates femoralis, assembly GCA_033576535.1. Lineage (NCBI taxonomy): Eukaryota > Metazoa > Chordata > Amphibia > Anura > Aromobatidae > Allobates > Allobates femoralis. Next base: position 221,554,531 of record JARQOC010000003.1, read on the forward strand.
CCTCAACCGTGAGTTCTGAGGACTCCTTTCTGTACTCCTCTTTGCTGGTCCTGACTGCCTGTAGCTAAGCTGTGACCCTCTCTTCCTGCTTCGCCTGTATGGCAGGCAACTTGAGCCCTTCCAGGGCACCACTCCTCTGGCAACTGTCCCTGAGCTCTCAAGTGTTGTTGTGTCTCCAGATGCTCTGCTGTGGCTGAAAGACATGGTGTCTCCCATCCTCTGGTTTTGGCTGCTGGGTCAGTGGTACCCTCACAACTTCGGCCTCCATTGTCCGTTTCTGGCGCTCCGTTCTGAAGTGAGCCGGCAACTGTCTCCAATCCCCAGGCCTGCTTCTCTTCTTCCTCAGACCCTCTCCTACGGATCCCTCATGCTTGCTGCACTTTTTACACTACCTGGGATGAGCTTATCACAGCTCCAGTCCACAGGTCATCTTCACAATCCTCCTAGGAACTGAACTGCCGAACCCTGCCCCCAGGCCAGAATTTATAAGGGAGCTCCCCTGAACCCGGGTCTCGAGCTCCCCCTTCAAGCCTGGAGTCAGGAAAGGTGGTGCATGCTGTGGGTTTACCTGGTGTGGATACCCCTTCTTACTTCCAAGAATGACATCACCCCCCGAGGGAGGCAATGCCATTGTGGCAACGGGACTCTGGGGTGCCACAGTACCACTCAACTCACAAAAAACAAGACCTCACAAACTATGATTAGGAAAAAATAAAAAGGTTCTGGCTTTTGGATAAAGTAACTTCCATTCATGAAGGGGAAAATGTAGAGTAGAATGAATAATATAATATACTCCAGGATTTTTATGTGTTGCAGGTAGAATACTCAATGGAAATAGTGACTTATTGTTAGATATTACAGTATCACCATTGGATCCATACAGATAGAAGATGTGACAAATGGTTATACATAAATATCAACCATGGGCTCCAATCATAGGTATCTTACCGTGGGCAGGTTCCTATGTAAAACTTTAGGTTAAATAAAAACATTTAGTAATTATCTTAAATGTGTAGTCCAAAACCAAAGTTGAATTTAATACTAAATGTCTATTTATTGTAATGCTAATTTATATCATACTTTATTTAACAATTTCCTATCGTCACCTCTGTACTTTATCTTCCTTCTATTTTTTTATTTCTGTTCTGATGACATTTTAATTGAGGAAGTCTGTAGCATGCTGGAATACTAAATGGGGCTTCATTAGGGGGTTGGAGCTGTAGTGACTCCTGCATCTACTTTCCCCACCCTGAAATGAAGCATCATCAGTGATGCCCCTTTTAGTTGCGGGGCTAGTCCCTGCCCTACTGATCATGTGTCAGTTGTCAATTCTGATAGATGCTCATTATGAGCTCCCTGCTCACAGTGCTATATACTTCCTTTGAATGCACAGTGACCATGCGCTCCCTCTCTAATGCGAAGTGACAAATCAGCAAGAGAGAGCACTGTCAGTGTGCATTGTAAAAGTGAGAGAATTCAACTCGTGCAGAAAAAAGTCCACTAACCGGGCACTACACACATTAAGCTCTGCTAACAGCCTGTCGGCTATCTGGAACCCGCAGAAATATCACTACTTGATACGAAACGGTACCGTCGTTCCGATGGCTTCTCACTCCCTCTCCCCACTGCACCAACAATGTTTTAATGGATTAAGCCACCTGGATTAAAACACTCTTCCACCAGCCTACATGGTGAGTGCCGCCTTTCTTTATTCACTTCTTTATGAAAAGTAAAAGTGAGAGAGTGGTCAGCAGGGACAACAGAGATCAGACAGCCACAGAGAGAGGCACAGTGATGACATCTTGAAGAAACATCAGAACGGAAGTAGAACACAAGTAAGGCTGGTTTCACATAACGTTTTTGTGCCTGTCCGTGGGATCCGACTTTGAAGGGGGATCCCACGGACAGGCACGGATCCATACGGATCCCTGCAATCGGATGGCAAATAGCCATCCGATCTGCAGGATCCGTGTGGATCCTGCGGTCCCCTGCCTCTCCCTACTCCTGCCTCCTCCATCTTCTGCCCTCTCCTATTCTATATGCTGTACCCCCTCTTCTCTATCCTCATCTATCCCTATCCTGTCCCCTGTCCTCTCCCTGGGTGTAAAAAAATAAAAAAAACTCCTCCGGGAGTATACATTACCTGTCACCGCTCCCACGCTGCAGCACGATCAGGGCTAAAGGACCTGTGATGATGTAAGAGCCCGGTCACATGACCCGGTCAGCTGACCGGGTCATATGACTCTGACATCATCACAGGTCCTTTAGCCCTGATCGTGCGGCAGCGTGGGAGCGGTGACAGGTAATGTATACTCCCGGAGGAGTTTTTTTTATTTTTTTACACCCAGGGAGAGGACAGGGGACAGGATAGGGATAGATGAGGATAGAAGAGCGGGGGACACAGATAGAATAGCGGGGGCACAGCATATAGAATAGGAGAGGGAAGAAGATGGAGGAGGCAGGAGTAGGGAAAGACAGGGAGATACGGAGCCGACATCGGATCTGAGGTGAACTCAGATCCGATGTCCATAGGCTCCTATGCTGTGGGCACATCGGACAGCCTCGGATCAGCAGTGATCCGAGGCTGTCCGATGTGAGTCACGGACACAAAATCGTAGCAGGCTACGATTTTGTGCCCGTGATTAAATCGGATGGGATCGGATGGTGCCAAAATCGGATGCCAATAGTGGCACATCCGTTCCCATCCGATTCCCATAGGGGAACATGGGTCCGATTTCGGATCCGATTGTATCCGTTTTGAAACGGATACAATCGGATGACCGAAAATCGTTATGTGAAAGCAGCCTAAAAGAGAGGAAACAGTTGGAAGTTTAGAATAGTGATAAGATTATCACATTAAACAGATAGACATTTAAGATTAAGTTCAACTCTGGCTTAAGACAACCCCTTTAATATAAAATATTAATTATCATCTATGAGTTTGTACGATGAGATACATCAGCCATCACCAAGCCTGGAAGGAGCTTATTAATCAGCCACTACTTTCCATATCTGCCTCTCTTATTTTCAGCAGCCAAGTTTTTGTTTTGTTTTGTTTTTTAACCCCTTAGTGACGGAGCCAATTTCCACCTTAATGACCAGACTGTTTTTTGTAATTCTGACCAGTGTCCCTTTATGAGGTAATATCTCTGGAATACTTCAACGGATCCTAACGATTCTGAGATTGTTTTTTCGTGACATATTGGGCTTCATGTTAGTGGAAAATTTAGGTCGATAATTTTTGTGTTTATTTGTGAAAATATAAAAAAATTGGCAAACATTTTGAAAATTTGACAATTTTTAAGTTTGTCATTTTTATTCTGTTGAACCAGAGCGTTATGTGACACAAAATAGTTAATAAATAACATTTCCCACATGTCTACTTTACATCAACACAATTTTGGAAAAAAAAAAATTTTGGTTAGGAAGTTATAAGGGGTCAAAGTTCATCAGCAATTTTTCATTTTTCCAGCAAAATTTACATAACCTTTTTTTTTGTGACCACATCACATTTGAAGTCCGTTTGAGGGGTGTACATGACAGAAAACAACCAAAAAGTGACACCATTCCAAAACTGCACCCCTCAAGCTACTCAAAACTACATTAAAAAAATGATTAACCCTTCAGGTGCTTCACAACAACTAAAGCAAAGTGGAAACAAAAAATGTACATTTTAATTTTTCCAACAAAAATGTTCTTTTTGCCTCAATTTTTTCATTTTCACATGGGCAACAGTTCCTTGGGGGTCAAGTTTTCAAAATGGGGTCACTTGTTGGGGAGCTCTAATGTTTAGGCACACAGGGGCTCTCCGTATGCGACATGGTGTCCGCTAACAATTTGAATGGAAAATTAGCTCCAATTGCTACGGACACCATGTTGCGTATGGAGAACCCCTGTGTGCCTAAACATTAGAGCTCCCCCACAAGTGACCCCATTTTGAAAACTAGACCCCCAAGGAACTTATCTAGATGGGTGGTGAGCACTTTGAACCCCCAGATGCTTCACAAATGAAATGCATCCTAAAATTTGTTAGGCAATTTCTCCTGAGTACACCGATACCTCATATGTGGTCATAAACCACTGTTTGGGAAAGGAGCGCAATTTGACTTTTGGAGCTAATTTACCATTCAAAAAGTCAAATGGCGCTCCTTCTCTTTCGAGCCCTGCAGTGCGCCCAAACAGTGGTTTATGACTACATATGAGGTATCGGTATACTCAGGAGAAATTTGCCAACAAATTTTAGGATGGTTTTATCCTGTTGCCCATGTGAAAATGAAAAAGTTGAGGACAAAAGAAAATTTTTGTGAAAAAAAAGTACTTTTTCATTTTTACGGATCAATTTGTAAAGCACCAGAGGGTTCAAAGTGCTCACTATGCATCTAGATAAGTTCCTTGGGGGGTCTAGTTTCCAAAATGGGGTCACTTGTGGGGAAGCTCCAATGTTTAGGCACACAGGGGCTCTCCATACGCGACATGGTGTCCGCTAACATTTGAATGGAACATTAGCTTCAATTGTTAGCGGACACCATGTCACGTATGGGGAGCCCCTGTGTGCCTAAACATTGGAGCTCCCCACAAGTGACCCATTTTGGAAACTAGACCCCCCAAGGAACTTATCTAGATTGGTGGTGAGCACTTTCAACCCCCAGGTGCTTCACAAATGAATCGTAAAAATGAAAAAAGAAACTTTTTGTGGAAAAGAAAGTACTTTTTCATTTTTACGAATCAATTTGTGAAGCACCTGGGGGTTCAAAGTGCTCTCTATGCATCTAGATAAGTTCCTTGGGGGGGTCTAGTTTTCAAAATGGGGTCACTTGTGGGGGAGCTCTAATGTTTAGGCACACAGGGGCTCTCCGTATGCGACATGGTGTCCGCTAACAATTTGAATGGAAAATTAGCTCCAATTGCTACCGGACACCATGTTGCGTATGGAAAGCCCCTGTGTGCCTAAACATTGGAGCTCCCCCCACAAGTGACCCCATTTTAAAACTAGACCCCCAAGGCAAATTATCTAGATGGGTGGTGGGCACTTTGAACCCCCAGGTGCTTCACAAATGAATCCATAAAAATGAAAAAAAGAAACTTTTTGTGGAAAAGAAAGTACTTTTTCATTTTTATGGATGAATTTGTGAAGTACCTGGGGTTCAAAGTGCTCACTATGCATCTGAATAGATTCCTTGGGGTGTATAGTTTCCAAAATGGGGTCACTTGTGGGGGAGCTCCAATGTTCAGGCACACAGGGGCTCTCCATACGTGACATGGTGTCCGCTAACTATTGGAGCTAATTTTTTATTCAAATTGTTAGTAGATACCATGTCGCATATGGAGAGCCCCTGTGTGCCTAAAGATTGGAGTTCCCCCACAAGTGACCCCATTTTGCAAACTAGATCCCCCAAGGAACATATCTCGATGCATAGTGAGCATTTTCAACCCCAGGTGCTTCACAAATTAGTCCGTAAAAAGGAAAAAAAAGATTTTTGTGAAAAAAAAAAGTACTTTTTCATTTTTATGGATCAATTTGTGAAGCACCTGGGGTTTCAAAGTGCTCACTATGCATGTAAATAAGTTCCTTGGGGTGTCTATTTTCCAAAATGGGGTCACTTGTGGGGGAGCTCTAATGTTTAGGCACACAGGGGCACGCCATACACGACATGGTATCCACTTACAATTCCAATTGTTAGTGGACATCATGTCACGTATGGAGAGCCCCTATGTGCCTAAATATTGGAGCTCCCCCACAAGTGACCCCATTTTGGAAACTAGACACCCCAAGGAATGTTTTAGATGCATCGTGAGCAAATGTTGGCCAAATGTTTTCTAGCTTTGTTATGTCTGAATCAGCAGTAGGGTCCTCCAGGGTCTCCTGCCAGAGCGTTTTATTTTGACTATCGCTGGATAGTTTGATGGATAGTTCGTGACGACAGTGATGCACCCTGAGCCTGCATGACAGCTTGACTTTCTTGATTGCAGCTGCTTATCCACAATCCGTAATATCCTGCATCCAATGCCATCTATGTACAGGGAGATTAGCTTCAATGCCTTGGATTGTAAACGTCTCAATAGTAATGAGCAAGTAGCGAAATATTCGTCATTGCTATACTCGTTATGAGTGCTTAGTAATACTAGCGAACTCGTTCAAATAACGAGTCCAATGTTAGTCAATTAGTGATATGCTCATTTATGCTGGATAGTGCATGGGGAATGAGCCTATCTGGGACATAAAACACCTTGCTGTGCCCTTCAGAAAGAGCCTACCATTCATCTGTTCTCACTGGGGTGCCAACTCCCTTTGTGTACTGAAGGGAGCTGGCAATTTGTGTCAGATCATTCATGATTGACACATCACTCACTAACACCAAGGTTATATGCCAAGTAACTAGTATTGCGAATACTGTACTATCCGTGTGAGTAGCGAATAGTAACGATTACTATTGCTCATCACTACTTCTCAATTATGTTGCTCATCATGGGCAAAGAAACATCAAGATCTCTGGAGGTGGGCTTATAACATTTAGATTGTTGATATTTTTCAACAGTTTTGGTTCTCAAATCTTTTGACAGTTCTCTTCTCCTCTTTCTGTTCTCCATGCTGAGTGTGGCACACACAGACACTCAATGCAAAGACTGAGTCAACATCTCCCCTTTTTATGTGATTTAGGTGTGATTTTCCTATTGCCCACACCTGATACTTGCCATAAGTTTGAATGAGCAACATATGCTTGAAACAAAGTTGTTTACCCACAATTTTATACTTTGATGTCAATTTTGTACATTCCATTTTTGGAGTTGTGTGTAAAATTATTCTATTGCTTTTTTCTGTGTGTTTTTTTGTGTTGTTCCAATACACACAAAGGAAAAAGCATGCTAATGACAAACATGTATTTGCAATAATTTTGTGAAACAAATGGTTCATTTTCTGGAACAATTTCAAGGGTGCTAACAATCTTTCTTGCAATGCAAATATAGAAATATTTTTTTTTTTTTTTTAAACTTTGGTGGACATTTCTTTTTCTTTATTATTAATTTATCCTTTGTAACCATGACATCCATTGGATTGCATTGCTTTCTGCCAAGCATGTTTGTGTGCTGCTTTGGAAAATTTACTGAACAAGTAATTTTCAGGGCAAGATTGCTATGTGCCACTGTGTCACATTTTGACCCCTAAAGTACCATGGCTATGGCAAGCAAGTCACAAGATGCTTGACTGTGTTTTACTTTCTCACCTGTATAATGCTGTATGTAGCATTGGCACTAATTAAGCTTTGGCATTGCAACCTATTTTGTGGCCAGAGTTGCTTTATAGACCAATACTTAAACACACACTTATCATAAGGGAAATGAATGGTTGACAGACACTTCTGGTGTTGAATATTTCAGGCAAGGAAAATAATAGGATCAGCATGAATATCAAACATAGATAATCTGACAATACTTGGAGGTGGACATTCAAGTGTATCTTTCTATCTACATCCCTTCACATATACTCATTAGATCTCCATCCAGTGTTTTTAGCAAGCACAAGTGAATTTTGACACATAATCAGGATGTATGTTTAGTCTCCCCTTAACTGGGTGGCCAAACAAATCAATGACCAAATGGTGGCAACAGGCTTTTGCCTGTTTATACAGTTGATAACAACTGGGATTGTATGAATATGTTAGCATCTTTCAATGAGTGTGATGCGATTCACTTACATAACATGAGAGGATAAGTAAGCATTGCACATAGTATACAGTATATATATTAGAGTTGGTCCATACTTATTTGTATACATAGGAGCCCAGAAATTCTGCATTCATTCTGTGAATAAACAGTAAAATGATTATTGCTGGGCAAAGCAAGTTGAACCTTACGACGTAAGCTGAGTGGTGACCAACTTTAATCCTGACCCTTAATTCTTTACTACTCTTCTGCAATCTATATTAAACTATATTGAAGTAGATATCTTGCTGCCTTCATTAACACCACCGCTGGACCTTGTCTACCACCGCTGGACCTGGCGCTCCACCACTACCAGAGCAGACCCAACCTACTGTCTCCCTTCCCACTGCCCTGTAGAATGTAAGCCCGCAAGGGCAGGGTCATCTCTCCCCTCTGTATCGGTCCGTCATTGTTAGTTTGTTCATTGTATTTTTAACTTGTTTGTATGTAACTCTTTCTGATGTACAGCACCATGGTATCAATGGTGCTCTATAAATAAATAATAATAATAATAATTACACAGTCTAATACAAGGGATTGTCCCATTATAAAAAACTGCCGTCTGAGAGTAGGATTGGTCAGCTACACGAAAGTAGGAAAATGAATGTCCATGAAATTCACAGACAACTTGATTGGATCAGAACAGTTCTTCATTTGCATCCAAATAAAATAAAAAATATGTAAATACATATGTAAAAACTAGATTAAAAATCTTTAGCTAACATAAAGAGGATGGCTATGAGAAGTGTAATGTGTATGAATAATTTACAGGGTCTGAACTGGGTCTGAATTAGTTTTGGAGTCAGGACTAGATTCTAACTTAATTTTTAGAATCTGTACTGGGATCAGAATTAACTATGGAGCCTGAATAAGTGAAGGATTTAGTTGGAGGTACAAATCCCACTGACAATGCCTCTCTATACAGCCCCTCCTGATTTACATCTTACATCTATATTTCCATAGTAATGAGGGCCTATACTTCCTGACGTGAGGAACTCGTCTCGTGTGGACTGCTCCGCAGTCCATGTGAATCATTTGGAACATTTAGTGTTAAGTTGCAGATGCTGCTGTATTGCTGTTTGAGGTGGCTCCAGGCTGCTGCTCTGTGTGTCAGCTGACTTAGATGACCACGCCCCTGGCCTTTAAATAGCCTCCCCTTCCTCCAGCTGATGTTGCTGATAGAGTTCATTTCTACCAGTACCCCGTGCAGTCAGGAAGTGCATGCAGTTTTTATCCGTGGAGTTGCAGTGTTTTCCCAGTCTGTGGGTAGAGGTAGGGGCTTTTAGCCTAGGGCTTGTTAGGAGCATAGGGCTAGTCTGGTGACTCACACTTCCTCACCTTCAGAGGTACCTCTGAGGCACGGTTAGCCAGGGACCCCAGACTAAGGGTCAGACTAGCTCCCTACAACACTTCAGCCCATTCTTCTCCATCTGTCTCCATGTTGCTACCTGATTTCCCTCCCTGCATGACAAAACCTTGGAGTTCATGATAGCGGCCCTGTCTACAAATAACCTAAATGTCTCCTTGAGTGTTTCCTGCTTTTTTTTATTCTGCTCAGCCACATTTGGTTTCTTGCTCAGTTAACAGTTGCTGGATTGTAGGAGCCCTATCCATCTAGATGGGAATTTGAGAGAGAGACATCTGAACAAGTAGGTATACTTAGGGAGCAACATCATTTTTATAATTTGCATTCTGGCAACCCACGACAGTGGGAGAAGGGTCTGCTTTTCCAAGTCACCCCGAACTTCCGAAATCAGTGATTCGCAGTTCAACTCAATTAGATCTACAAATTTTGGAGTTTTAATTCCCAATTATGTAAATCCTGCTTCCTCCCACTTAAAAGGAAAATGCTCTAGTATTCTATCCTTTACCAAAGGTGTAATATTTATGGGGAATGTGATACACTTTGTGGCATTTAATTTGTAATATTCTGGAGAATTCAGCTAGGGTGTCCATGACATCCAGCAGGGACCCTCCACGCTGGTGGGAGATAATTGTAACGCCGGTGGTCTGGTGTCTTGGTTCCCTCGGCGTTACTGCGCTTTCACCCAATGCTCCTTCCCCCCCTGTCCAGCTGGGAGACTGTAGTATGTTACCTGGATAGGATTCTGCTCAGTTCCCAGCTCCGCTGCGTAGCTGCACATGTGTTGTAGTGTCAGTGCTCCGCTGTTTACCTCTCATGTGTGGACCCTGGCTCCCGCTGTGGAAGCTATCCGCGGGTTGTGAGGTCCTCTGCAGCTGGTGCATGACTTTCCACGTGTGTCTAGGCTTGCAGCCGCTGCCAGGTGCTCTGGGCATCGGTTCCTGTGCTGGCTATGCTGTATGGGTTCTGACTGTGCCTAGGGTGCGCGCCGCCACACCTTCCCCAGTTTAGTAAGATGGAGGGTGTGCGCTTGAATTGCTGTCCCCAGCCTATAGCTGAGGGTCAGCTCCTATTTAAAGTTCCTCTTCCCTGTTGGGCGTCGCCAGAGCCTCGCATTAGGTTTCTTAACCTAGCCCAGTGTGTTTGGTCCAACATGCTGCTCCTGGTCTGCCTTGTTTACAGCTCCTGTTCTGCCTGCTACCAGTTCGGGGAAAGCTGATGTCTGTGTCCCTGGACCCGTCTTGTCTGTGTTGGTGCCAACGTCCTTGTCTTGTTCCTCCTTGTGTCTTGCTGTTCCCGGTCTGGAGCCGTGTCCGTTGCATGGAGTCCAGACGTCCTGACTGTCGGTGTCCAAGATGGACCTGAGGTTCTGCCTGGTGTCCGTGCCTGGTGTCCGAGATGATCCCGAGGTTCCGCCTGGTGTCCGAGATGGTCCTGAGGTCCTGCCTGATGATGTCTTGCCTTGTGTCCGAGATGACCCCGATGTCTTGCCTTGTGTCCGAGATGACCCCGATGTCTTGCCTTGTGTCCGAGATGACCCCGATGTCTTGCCTTGTGTCCGAGATGACCCCGATGTCTTGCCTTGTGTCCGAGATGACCCCGATGTCTTGCCTTGTGTCCGAGATGACCCCGATGTCTTGCCTGGTGTCCGAGATGACCCCGAGGTTCCCGCCTGGTGTCCGAGATGACCCCGAGGTTCCCGCCTGGTGTCCGAGATGACCCTGAGGTTCCCGCCTGGTGTCCGAGATGACCCTGAGGTTCCCGCCTGGTGTCCGAGATGACCCTGAGGTTCCCGCCTGGTGTCCGAGATGACCCTGAGGTTCCCGCCTGGTGTCCGAGATGACCCTGAGGTTCCCGCCTGGTGTCCGAGATGACCCTGAGGTTCCCGCCTGGTGTCCGAGATGACCCTGAGGTTCCCGCCTGGTGTCCGAGATGACCCTGAGGTTCCCGCCTGGTGTCCGAGATGACCCTGAGGTTCCCGCCTGGTGTCCGAGATGACCCTGAGGTTCCCGCCTGGTGTCCGAGATGACCCTGACGTTCCCGCCTGGTGTTCATGATGTTCCGTGTCCATGATGTTCCGTGTCCTTGATGTGTGTTCTTGTTCAGTAAACGTTACTTTTGCTATACCTGAAGTGTGCGGTGTCGTCTTGTCCTGCTGGTTACCACCTAGCCCACATGCTCAGCTGCCACAGAACCCGGTTGCTGTTCTTCCCTAGTCTGGGCAGGCCCGGGTCCCCCCTGTGGTCCAGTGGGTCCACATTCCCCTTACCTCATGGGTCGCGAGCGCGACCGGGACAGTAGGCTCTGGCCATGGACTCCGCTGAGCATGTGTGGACTGCAGGACATTCCCCGGATCCCACTTGGTATGTGGACTAGATTGCTCGAGCCCCGTGTGGTCAGCGGCTCTGATCACTCGAGTGATGGACTCTGCTGCTTTTTTGTGACCTGTGGGACGTACCGCCTAACCCAATTGAACTTTTTGTGGGACTTTTTTCTTTTGGGTTTTCAGAAGAGGGGGCCTGAGGAGGGGGATACTGTAACGCCGTGGTCTGGTGTCTTGGTTCCCTCGGCGTTACTGCGCTTTCACCCAATGCTCCTTCCCCCCCTGTCCAGCTGGGAGACTGTAGTATGTTACCTGGATAGGATTCTGCTCAGTTCCCAGCTCCGCTGCGTAGCTGCACATGTGTTGTAGTGTCAGTGCTCCGCTGTTTACCTCTCATGTGTGGACCCTGGCTCCCGCTGTGGAAGCTATCCGCGGGTTGTGAGGTCCTCTGCAGCTGGTGCATGACTTTCCACGTGTGTCTAGGCTTGCAGCCGCTGCCAGGTGCTCTGGGCATCGGTTCCTGTGCTGGCTATGCTGTATGGGTTCTGACTGTGCCTAGGGTGCGCGCCGCCACACCTTCCCCAGTTTAGTAAGATGGAGGGTGTGCGCTTGAATTGCTGTCCCCAGCCTATAGCTGAGGGTCAGCTCCTATTTAAAGTTCCTCTTCCCTGTTGGCGTCGCCAGAGCCTCGCATTAGGTTTCTTAACCTAGCCCAGTGTGTTTGGTCCAACATGCTGCTCCTGGTCTGCCTTGTTTACAGCTCCTGTTCTGCCTGCTACCAGTTCGGGGAAAGCTGATGTCTGTGTCCCTGGACCCGTCTTGTCTGTGTTGGTGCCAACGTCCTTGTCTTGTTCCTCCTTGTGTCTTGCTGTTCCCGGTCTGGAGCCGTGTCCGTTGCATGGAGTCCAGACGTCCTGACTGTCGGTGTCCAAGATGGACCTGAGGTTCTGCCTGGTGTCCGTGCCTGGTGTCCGAGATGATCCCGAGGTTCCGCCTGGTGTCCGAGATGGTCCTGAGGTCCTGCCTGATGATGTCTTGCCTTGTGTCCGAGATGACCCCGATGTCTTGCCTTGTGTCCGAGATGACCCCGATGTCTTGCCTTGTGTCCGAGATGACCCCGATGTCTTGCCTTGTGTCCGAGATGACCCCGATGTCTTGCCTTGTGTCCGAGATGACCCCGATGTCTTGCCTTGTGTCCGAGATGACCCCGATGTCTTGCCTGGTGTCCGAGATGACCCCGAGGTTCCCGCCTGGTGTCCGAGATGACCCCGAGGTTCCCGCCTGGTGTCCGAGATGACCCTGAGGTTCCCGCCTGGTGTCCGAGATGACCCTGAGGTTCCCGCCTGGTGTCCGAGATGACCCTGAGGTTCCCGCCTGGTGTCCGAGATGACCCTGAGGTTCCCGCCTGGTGTCCGAGATGACCCTGAGGTTCCCGCCTGGTGTCCGAGATGACCCTGAGGTTCCCGCCTGGTGTCCGAGATGACCCTGAGGTTCCCGCCTGGTGTCCGAGATGACCCTGAGGTTCCCGCCTGGTGTCCGAGATGACCCTGAGGTTCCCGCCTGGTGTCCGAGATGACCCTGAGGTTCCCGCCTGGTGTCCGAGATGACCCTGACGTTCCCGCCTGGTGTTCATGATGTTCCGTGTCCATGATGTTCCGTGTCCTTGATGTGTGTTCTTGTTCAGTAAACGTTACTTTTGCTATACCTGAAGTGTGCGGTGTCGTCTTGTCCTGCTGGTTACCACCTAGCCCACATGCTCAGCTGCCACAGAACCCGGTTGCTGTTCTTCCCTAGTCTGGGCAGGCCCGGGTCCCCCCTGTGGTCCAGTGGGTCCACATTCCCCTTACCTCATGGGTCGCGAGCGCGACCGGGACAATAATATTACATAATCTGCATACAATTCCACCACATGGTTTGTATCTCCCACACGGACTCCATGTATGCTTGGATTAGTTCTAAGAGCCTCTGCCAGCGGCTCTATTAACAAAGCAAAGATAACCGGAGAAAGAGGGCAGCCCTGCCGGGTGTCATTAGTTATCATAAACCGGTCTAAGGTGAAGCCAGAAGCACTCACCACCACAATCAGATTAGAGTATAGGGCCAATGTAGCCTTATTAATATCTCCCACAAATCCAAATTTATCCAGAACCTCACCCATATAACTCCAGTGCACTCTGTCAAGCGCCTTCTCGGCATCAAGAGACAGCAGTACATCGGGGTGTTTATTAGTCTCTATCTCCAACAAATCTATTACTCTTCTAGTGCCATCCTTGGCTTGTCTCCCAGAGAGAAACCCTGCCTGGTCAGGTGCTATCAGAGTGCGAAGGACAGACATTATTCTGCTGCAAGGATTTTAGAGAATATTTTTAGGTCACAATTTATTAAGTAGATAGACCTAAAATTACCAGGAGTGTTCAGGGGCTTCTCGGGTTTAGGAATGGTTGTGATTACTGCCTCAAGATTTTCATGGCTTATTGAAGAGCTACATTTCCAAAAATTTAAAGTTTTTAGGAGGTAAGGAGCTCAAGATTAAACAAAACAATTATAATAGATGTTAGAAAAACCGTCTGGGCCCAGAGCAGAGGACTTTTTAGTAGAACAGATTATTTTTTCTATTTCAATGATAGATACAAGAGCATTTAGGTCACAAAGCTGAGCCACTGATACTTTGGGGAGTGAGATTTTTTTCTAGGAAATTACCAATTTCTTGTAGATTAGGCTGGGCTGTATGGGGATCCTCTTTTAGGTTGTACAGTGAATAATAAAATCGCCTAAATTCTTTAGCTATGTTGATCGGATTTAGTCCAATCAGGTTTATTCAAGTATGCAATTCTATTTCTTATCTCCCTTTTTTTTATTTTCCTAACTAAAATCTTCCCTGCTCTATCTCCCATTGCATAATAGTTTGTTTTGGACTTTTTAAGAGCTTTTTCGTACTGGAATAAAAGTAGAGCACGCAGCCTCAATCAATGTTCCGTTATTTTTTAAAACAACTGTGGGGTGGAGTTTTTCTTGTTGATTTTTTCCAGATTGTTAATTTGAGTAAATAGGTCTGACACTGCCGCCTCTCTTCTTTTCTTTTCTACTGCTGTCATCTTACAGAGGACCTGTCACCAACCACACATGGCGATCTAATTACAGCACTGAATGCAGCATGTCTGCTCCATTCTGGCAAGGGGTCCCCCAGCCCTTGAGCCCCCTGTACTCCGAGATAATACACTTTGAAAACTTACGTAGTGGAGTTAAATAGGAGGTGGCTTGTGGCTGGAGCCATAGGGTTGTTTCATACCTCCTGTATGTTTAATCTGCCCACTGCCGCCTCCCTGATGCCAATCATTGTCTCCCTCGCCTGCAGCATAACACATAGCGAGGAATGCGGTTCTGGCCGCATTGCCCGGCCCCCTGCGGTGATGTCACCGCTTATACCCGCCCTGCTCCATGGTTAACATGGAGCAGGGTGGGTATAAGCTGTGATGTCACTGCAGGAGGCGGGGCGGCCGCCTCCTGCTCTGACATCACCGCCTTTCCCCGCTCTGCCAAGCCCTTTACTGGCTCCTCATTTCTCAGAGGCCCCAGTCCAAAACTATAACTATGACATACAAAGGTGTACACAATCCGTCTCCTCTGTATATCTGTGACATGGTCTCCCGATACCTACCCTCACGCAACCTGTGATCCTCTCAATATCTCCTCCTCTACTCCCCTCTTATCTCTTCTTCCCACAACCGCATACAAAATATCTCCCGTGCATCCGCTATACTCTGGAACTCTCTGCGCATCAAACTCTCACTTACCATGGAAACCTTCAAAATAAACCTGAAGACCCACCTCTTCCGACAAGCCTACAGTAAGCCTCAATACACCAAACCACCGCACAACCAGTTCCTCTCTCTCCTCCTGTACCTGTCTGTGCCTTATATTGTGATATTGTTCATGTATGTATTTATCTATGTATGCCCTTTCCACATGTAAAGCGCCATGGAATAAATGGACACTATAATAATAATAATAATCTGCATTGTTGGGTCTGGTGCCTATCATCTTCCTCTTGACAATAGCCATTAGATTTTCTATGAGATTTAGGTCAAGCGAGTTTGCTGGCCAATCAAGCAAAGTGATACTGTGGTTATTAAACCAGGTATTGGTACTTTTGGCTGTGTGGACACGTACAAAGTCTTGCTAGAAAATGAAATTTCCATCTTCAAAAAGCTTGTCAGCAGAGGGAAGCATGAGGTACTCTAAAATTTCCTCATAGATGGAAGCACTGACTTTGGTCTTGATTAAACACAGATGACCTACACCAGCAGATGACATGGCTCTCCAAACCATCACTGATTGTGGAATCGTCACACTAGACCTCAAGCAGCTTGGATTGTAACCTCTCCACTCTTCCTCCAGACTCTGGGACAACACCTTGGACCACTAAGCAACAGTTCAGTTCTTTTTCTGCTTGGCCCAGGTAAAACGCTTCTTGCGATGTCTGTTGGTCTTGAGTGGTTTGACACAAGGAATGCAACAGTTGTAGCCTATGTCCTGGATACCTCTGTGTGTGGTGGTTCTTGAAGCACTGACTCCAGCAGCAGTCCCTTCCTTGTGAATTTCCCCCAATATTTTTGAATGGCCTTTTCTTAATAATCCTGTGATTATCCCGGTTGCTTGTGCACCTTTTTCTACCACACTTTTGCCTTCCACTCAACTTTCCATTAATATCCTTGAATACAGCACTCTGTGAACAGACAGCTTCTTTAGCAATGACCTTTTGTGGCTTACCCTCCTTGTGGAGTCTGTCAATGATTGCCTTCTGGACATCTGTCAAGTCAGCAGTCTTCCCCATGATTGTGTAGTCTACTGAACCAGACTAAAGGACCATTTTAAACACTTAGTAAGCCTTTGCAGGTGTTTTGTGTGGATTATTCTAATTTTCTGAGATAATGACTTTGGGGTTTTCATTGGTTGTAAGCAATAATTATCAACGTTAACAGCAATAAACAGTTGAAATAGATCACTCTGTTTGTAATGACTATATAGTATATGTTAGTCTTTTTATATTGAATTACTGAAATAAATTATCTTTTTGATGGTATTCAAATTTATTGAGAAGCACTTGAATTTATAGACCAGGAAGCTCTTGGGGATAATGGATTTTAGAACCATACTACACAGTTAGGGTACCCACAGTACTGCTGTAGATCACCAAGTGGCTCCAATTATCTTTTTGTCATCGCTTTAGCAATTAAGAGAAACCCAAAAGTATCCTGGATTTATTTCTGTGTCCTAGACTTCTCCATTGTAATAAAACATAATCTCTGTCAGACTATGCCTTATTATTGTTTTTAGGACTATATTCTCTTAAATTTACTACTAGTAGACTGGAAAGTTGTTCGTTTGGGACTATTGTGCATATAATAGAAGTCCATTGTACTGTAGACAGTGAATGGGCTATCCCTCTGGACATTACTCTTCTACAAACTCCACCAAACCATAAAGGTCTACACAGATCGTCTGATGACCATCCATGTAAGCTTAGCCCTATGCCCCATTTCCTCAAGATGCCTGGACCATCAGTGCAATAAGCCCCGCACCTTGTGCAACCCCTATCCCGTTGAGCAGGGTCACCTTCATTTCTTGCTTTATTTATTGTATTTTTTTTCACATTGATTCTATGCCTATTGTTTTGTATCCAATTATTGTACTTTATTTGTTCTCTACTGTAATTACTTACTGTATTTTCTGTACTCTAACCCTACATTGTAAAGCGCTGCGGAATATGTTGGCGCTATATAAATAAAGCTTTATTATTATTATTATTATAATAATGTCATATTATATGCAGTGACTTCAGTAGCGCTAAAGCTCTGGTCTGGAACACCCTGGTCATCTGTTATGGAGCGTTATTACTGGGAGTAGACTAATGAATAATATTACTTAAGGGTTCAAACTGGGGGAATTGTTACCGAAGAGAACACTCTTGCGCCATGGATGAATATTATTAAAGGAGACACTCTGAACGTTATCATTGAAAATTGGTATAAAGAAGTCTATAGTGGCATTTCTGAAAATTGTGGTATATTGTAGTGTGTTTATTCTGTAAAAATATTATATACTCACTAATTAGTGGTGATGGTAGTGTCCATGAAGTGGTGGTACTATTTTGACCTGGTTTAGTGATGATAATAATAATAATAATACTGATTTTGCATGTAGAAGGTACACAGGATCTGTTGAAGAGTAAGCACTATTCGAAACAGGCTCCGTCATCCCGGCACCTCCCTCCCCGCACCCTCCACCTGATATAATACCGCGACTGGACTAAAGTAACCTGTCTTCACCGGTCCAATGAGTGCCGCCTCCTTCTTTCTTTATGGATAATAATATTGATCTTTGTATAGTTTGCTTTGTTCGTGTTAGTTTGTTGGTATTAACTAGTATTGGACTTGGTATAGCAATATGAACATATGTGTATATAATAGGACACACCAAAGTTTATTTTTAATTATTTTAATGGAGTCTGGTGAAATAGATTATTTAGTCCTTTAATTTGATAAATAGATAGATACTTCCCAAAAATCAGGCAGCACTCCAATTTCCATCAACAGAACAACTTTAATGTAGCCCCTCGTGGCGCGACGTTTCAACCTCTATGAGGTCTTTATCAAGCACAGTGTTCATTGCAAACAATCCAACTATATAAAGGGTGCATACATAACACTGGGGAACACAATTTTTTAGGAGTTAGGTCAGACAACTGTTCTTAATTAATTTTTGGATGCTGAATCCAGAAATGATCTCAGTTTTTCTCTATCACGTCAAGTTTTTGAACTATAGGATTTTTGTCTTCTCAAAAATATGTAAACTACTGTACCTAAAAAGTGTTTTGTTTTGTTTTTTTTAAATAGTACAAATATGAACAAAAAATGAAATATATAAGAAATAGGCATGACAAATATGTTTTTTAACACTATCATATGCCACGTAGCTCTATATGAGTCGAATTGTAATCAGATAGCAAGTCTTATTACAGAAATCAGTGCAATTGTGCTTCTCTGGCAGGTAAGTTGTGGAGGAAAAACTTGATGTGCTAGAAAAAAGCTGACTACATTTTTGGAATCAGCATGCCAATTTTAGTATAAATAAGCTCAAAAACCTAACTCAGCAGAAATTTTTTTTCAAATTGTTCCCCAGTGAATTGATTATATTAATATAAAAGTGTTAAAAAACAAACAAGTGTACATACACGTTTCCATATATTTCAATGATAAAGTGCCATCTTATAGTGCAAGTATTTTGTTATAGTACATATACTTCTATGTCCACCACAGAGCACATATGCACATAATTACTATAGATGTAATCATAGTGATCACCTGTGTAAATATTAAAAGCTTATACCTTTAGAAGTGATTGGTCGACATATTGTTAGCTCCCAGACCGACGCCATTACAGCAGCCCTCACACTGTTTACCAGCGTCTTCCGCATTGTATTGCACATGCCCACACTTCCGGGTATTACCACGCATGCGCGGTTATTGCGTCACCGCTGACATCATAATCATGTGATCAGTAAGGTGTCTTTCGGCCATTTTAACTTCTGGTATAATATAGAAACTTGCACACCGTTTCTTATAATATAATTTTTCAAATATCCACTCATTAATAAAGATCTTTTTAATGGGAAATTGTACTGGACTTCCCATATACACTAATGAGGAACGCACAAACTGTGCTGGACCTCCCATATATCATAGTGAGGAATGCACCCGGAACAGTGCCGATCATATCACCACTAGGGGACAGAATCTGCCTGTCAGTGTTACCTATAAGAGAACCAGTGATAAAACCACCAGTCTCCAGTCTCCTCAGGCAGTCACTTACCCAGGGCACCTCACCAACAATCACTCTCACAGTTTCACTGGGTCCATCACACTTGTGTACAATTAACCTGTCCAGTTGTGAAGCAAAACTAATTGTAAATCAAGTTCTCGGTCTGTTGTGCAAATGGAACAGAAAACAAGTAGAAATTATAGGAAATTAGCAAGAGAACCCTTATGAAAGAGTGATACTGCAGGTGGTGAACCCAGGCCATTTCTCTGTTCTCATCCTTTTTGGCTGTTGTTTTGGTCACATTTTGTTATTACGCTCACCTTTAGAGGTAGCATGAGGCAGAAGTTGCTCAGGTAGTGCAGCTGATCCACGATGGCACATCAATGTGAGCTGTGGCAAGAAGGTTAGCTGGGTCTATCAGCACAGTGTCCAGAGCATAGAGCAGATATCAGGAGACAGGCCAGTACACCAGGAGATATGGAGGTGGCTGTTGGAGGGCAACAGGCCAGCAGAAGAACCTCTAACTCCTCTTTTGTGCAAGGAGGAACAGAAGCAGTGCCAGAGTCCTGCAAAATTACTTCCAGGAGGCCACTAATATCCATGTGTCTGCTCAAACTGTCAGAAACAGACTCTATGAGGGTGGTATGAGGGCCCAATGTCCACAAGTGGGTGCTGTGCTTACAGCCCAACACTGTGCAGGGTGATTGGCATTTGCCAGAGAACCCCAAGATTGGCAGATTTGATATTGACGCCCTGTTCTCTTCACGATGACAGCAGGTTCATTGAGCACATGTGACAGATGTTACAGAGCCTGAAAAAGTCATTGAGAACATTTTGCTGCCTGCAACATCCTCCAGCATGACTGGTTAGGCAGTGGGTCAGTAATGATGTGGGGAGGCATATTTTTGGAGAATCAAACAACCCTTCATGTGCTAGTCAGTGGTACCCCAATTGCCATTAGGTGCCGGAAAGAGATCCTCAGACCAACTGCGAGACTATATGGAGGTGCAATGGGCCCTGGGTTCCTTCTGATGCATGACAATGCTAGGCCTCATGGGCTTAATCCATGCTTGGGACAAGATCCCTTAGGAGAACATCCACCGCCTCATCAGAAGTATGCCCAGGCAGGTCATACAGGCACGTGGAGGTCACCCACACTACCGAGTCTCATTTTCTTGTCTCAAGGCATTTTAACTGAACTTGGATAAACCTGTAATTTAATTTACCACTTTGATTCTGAGTGTCATTTCAAATTCAGACCTCCATGGGACATTAATTTTTAATTTGCATTGATCATGTTATGTTTTATTGTTCAAAACACATTCCACTATGTAATGAATAAAGATCTGAAACTGGAATATTTCATTCATAGAGATCTAAGATGTGGCACTTTAGTGTTCCACATATTTTTTTGAGCAGTTTATATATATATATATATACAGTGCCTACAAGTAGTATTCAACCCCCTGCAGATTTAGGTGGTTTGAAAAGATGCAAATAAGTTAGAGCCTTCAAACTGCAAACGAGAGTAGGATTTATTAACAGAAGCATAAATCTTACAAACCAAAAAGTTATGTTGCTCAGTTGAATTTTAATTAATTTTAAACATAAAAGTGTGGGTCAATTATTATTCAACCCCTCAAACCACCAGCATTCTGTTTGGTCCCCCTAAAGTATTAAGAAGTAGTTCAGGCACAAATAACAATGAGCTTCACATGTGTGGATTAATTATCTCTTTTGCCAGCCTTTTCTGACTATTTAAGACCCTCCCCAAACTTGTGAACAGCACTCATACATGGTCAACATGGGAAAGACAAAGGAGCATTCCAAGGCCATCAGAGACAAGATCGTGGAGGGTCACAAGGCTGGCAAGGGGTACAAAACCCTTTGCAAGGAGTTGGGCCTACCTGTCTCCACTGTTGGGAGCATCATCCGGAAGTGGAAGGCTTATAGAACTACTGTTAGCCTTCCACGGCCTGGACAGCCTTTGAAAGTTTCCTCCCGTGCCGAGGCCAGGCTTGTCCGAAGAGTCAAGGCTAACCCAAGGACAGCAAGGAAGGAGCTCCGGGAAGATCTCATGGCAGTGGGGACATTGGTTTCAGTCAATACCATAAGTAACGTACTCCACCGCAATGGTCTCCATTCCAGACGAGCCTGTAAGGTACCTTTACTTTCAAAGCGTCATGTCAAGGCTCGTCTGCAGTTTGCTCATGATCACTTGGAGGACTCTGAGACAGACTGGTTCAAGGTTCTATGGTCTGATGAGACCAAGATCGAGATCTTTGGTGCCAACCACACACGTGACGTTTGGAGACTGGATGGCACTGCATACGACCCCAAGAATACCATCCCTAAAGTCAAGCATGGTGGTGGCAGCATCATGCTGTGGGGCTGTTTCTCAGCCAAGGGGCCTGGCCATCTGGTCCGCATCCATGGGAAGATGGATAGCACGGCCTACCTGGAGATTTTGGCCAAGAACCTCTGCTCCTCCATCAAGGATCTTAAGATGGGTCGTAATTTCATCTTCCAACAAGACAACGACCCAAAGCACACAGCCAAGAAAACCAAGGCCTGGTTCAAGAGGGAAAAAATCAAGGTGATGGAGTGGCCTAGTCAGTCTCCTGACCTTAACCCAATTGAAAACTTGTGGAAGGAGCTCAAGATTAAAGTCCACATGAGACACCCAAAGAACCTAGATAACTTGGAGAAGATCTGCATGGGGGAATGGGCCAAGATAACTCCAGAGACCTGTGCCAGCCTGATCAGGTCTTATAAAAGACGATTATTAGCTGTAATTGCAAACAAGGGTTATTCCACAAAAAATATTAAACCTAGGGGTTGAATAATAATTGACCCACACTTTTATGTTTAAAATTTATAAAAATTCAACTGAGCAACATAACTTTTTGGTTTGTAAGATTTATGCTTCTGTTAATAAATCCTACTCTTGTTTGCAGTTTGAAGGCTCTAACTTATTTGCATCTTATCAAACCACCTGAATCTGCAGGGGGTTGAATACTACTTGTAGGCACTGTATACACACATACATACATACATACACTAGCAGTAGTCCCTGGCATTGCACTGGAACTGCTCTTAGTTATGACAGGACAGGATAGAGTGGGTTAACAGAGACTTGCTCCTCACTGCTGAGATACACAGGCTGCAAGTGTAATACAGGGGCTTTGTGTGGGCACAGGCTGTAATACAGGGGCTATATGTGGGCACAGGTTGCAAGTGTAAAATAGGGGCTATATGTGCGCTTCTGGCATAATACAGGGGCTACATGGGGCACAGCTCTAATATAGGATAGACAAAAAGGGGGGAGGGGGTGGGAGCCCATGTGAAGAAAGTTTTTGAAGTGGATTTAGGCCCAGGGCTGTGTAGCCACTCACCAGAGGTGGTTGTGCAACCCTGCACAACTGCGGTCTTACGCCTGTGAATCCACCTCCGCCTGGAGGTATAGTGGAGGCACCGAAATTTGCTCCGGGAGCTCCAGCTCCTGCCGCGATCAATGACCGGATTGATGTCACCACAGGTCCTACAACGGTGACCGTGTTGTATTGCTAGGTCATGGAACTCAGGATCTAGGATTAATGGTATCTCTTGTCCAGAGCTGCTCTTGCCAGGTGTGCACAAGTGCAAGAAGCTGAGAGTAAAAAAATCCCTGGTCTGTGGAGCGCTAGGACTAGAGATAAATGGCACTAGGGTTATTTTAGAAAAGATTTCTTTATTAACCTCTTACAGGCCACTACGCGTTTCTGCAGCAGAGCGCTGCCTTCATCAGGTATATAGGATAGGGGCTACATGGGGCACAGCTCTAATATAGGATCTATGTGAGGTTTCAAATGTAATACAGGGGCTATGTATGGGCTCCTGGTATTGACTCACCCAGGCCAGGGGACTCAGGTCTCAGGCGCAGTCTGTAGGTCACGGTTAGTGGTGCCTGAGGCTGTGAGCCTGGTGGTCAATGAAAAAGGGTAAAAATAAAAGTAAAAGGAAAATAAAGAATGTTTTTGTTCGTGACGCCACCTGTAGGTTCCGGTGATGGCACCTGCGCTGCTTGGACCTCCGGGGTGATGGGCGGCAGCAAGATGGAGTCGCTCTCTACAGGACGAGCAGGATCCCCGGGTGTGTTGGAAGTAGGAATCAGTAGGGTAGTATGGCAGCGCAGCCACTGTGAAGTAATGCAGGTGAAGAACAGTTCATGGAATAAAGCTCGGACACGTTGCTTACTCTGAACGGGTATTTACTCAGTATTCTGCAGCATACAGGGTAACGCAGTTCTTATTGCCAGGTAGTGAACCGGGTGGTTTCGGCAGTGAGTAGTGTCCCTCTGAAGCTCCACTGGTGTCTTTCTCTATCAGTATCTGTCCCTTCACTTCGCTGCTCTGCTATACCTAATTGGGAACACTGAGGGACTTCGGTTGGGTCACCGC
The DNA here is from genome assembly GCA_033576535.1 of Allobates femoralis. Classification (NCBI taxonomy): domain Eukaryota; kingdom Metazoa; phylum Chordata; class Amphibia; order Anura; family Aromobatidae; genus Allobates; species Allobates femoralis. Next base: position 221,578,178 of record JARQOC010000003.1, read on the forward strand.
TGCAGACGTTTTCTCCCTCGGCGGGCCCTGGTCCTCTTAGGTGGGTGCTCCTGGTATAAGCTGCGGTAGTTGTTATTTGGTGGGTCGTGCTCCTGTAAAGCCTGCGACTACTCCGGGTTCTGTGGTTCAGGGATGTAACCTGCTGGACCACGTTGGAGCCGGTACTCCGGATTTGGACTGGGCAAGGGTATTGGATTACCCGTTCTACTCTTGGCCCCTTTCTCTTCTGGGTCACCAGGTTGAGGTGCCCTCCCAGTTAGCTGTCTCTCTTTCCACTCTGCTACATCTGCTGCGCAGCTCTGTGCAGCTCCTATAATATAGTTCTCTCTCTCGTCTCGACTTGACTTCCTGCTTGATCTATCCCGATCTGTCCTGTTCTAACTCCTTGCTACTTTCCCACTGCTATATAACTTAGGCTCTCCTCCCACCAGGAACCGGTTACCCTAGTAACTGGTGCCTAATTGGCCCTCTAACACTAAGGGTACCTTTACACATGGCTACATTTGTAGCTTGTCACCAGGTAACTTACTGGTTGCAGTGAAATCATGGATACATGGTTCTATCTTGTTGCTGTGTACAAATGGAATCATGTATCCATGATTTCACTGCAACCAGTAAGTTACCTGGTGACAAGCTACAAATGTAGCCGTGTGTAAAGGTACCCTAAGGGTACCATTACACGCGGCTACATTTCTAGGGTGGCTACAGGTAACTTACTGGTTGCAGTGAAATCATGGAGACAAGGTTCTATCTTGTTGCTGTGTACAAATGGAATAATCTCTCCATGATTTCACTGCAACCAGTAAGTTACCTGTAGCCACCCTAGAAATGTAGCCGCGTGTAAAGGGGCCCTAAGTGTTGCATGTGATGGATGGAGCTTCAGGATTATCCTACTCAGTACTAAAACAAAGAATACGACACCTTCGGTCAGGGGTGTAGTACCCTTTTGTGACGCACTCTTAGTGGGGCGCCACAGTATAATACAGGAGCTATGTGTGGGCACAAGCTGCAATTTTGGGGGTTATGTTAGAGCTTGTGCTCTAATACAGGGGGCTATGTGAAGGCTCCTGGTGTAATACAGAAGTTATGTGAGGCCTCTTGTTACTGGGGACTGTCTGTGGCCTCCTGCTGTATACTGGGGGCTATCTCTGGCCTCTAGATGTATACTGGGGTTCTGATTGAGATGGGGTTGTCTGAGTAGTGGACAAGCCCATTAACTGTAAACATTCAAAGAAACTATGCTAATACAATCTAAATTGGTTTAAGATGTGCAGCCATGGAAAAATGGGAGTGGCAACATTATATTTGCTACAGCATGACCTGTTGCAGATTTCAGCAGACTTATTTAGCGCTTACACATTGTGACAATGAAATGTTTTACTTGAGACATATAGCAACTAATATCTCCATGATCAACATGGATTACAGGAAGACATCAAAAGCAGAGAGGTTATACAGTATTATGCAGTCTAAACTCTTTGCAGTTTACATAGTGTTATCTGCTGTCACAGTGCTTAGCATAAGCCTGCAGCTGTTGTATAGTCCCTAAGGAATTGATGGCATCATATAAGTAAAATAAATAACTGTGCTTCTATTACCCCCAACAACTGTTAACATTCATTTGGGTCCAAAATGCTGTCTCACACACATAGCGTCTGTGGTTCAGGGATAGAGGACAACTGGATCTGTGTGCCCCCATACGGACTCCATGCACAGCATGCTGATGTGAGAATGAGGCTCTCGTAACAACCAATAGAGTTTCTCCTATTATCTGGTGCTGTGGACATCATAGATTCGCTTGTATAGCATAGCCCAGTGTGAAAGAGCATGGTTTGCATTGACCCTGTCACCACATGAAACTAACAGCAATGCATTGAATGTCATGTCACAAAATGACCCACCTCGAAATGTTTTTTTCTTCTATTCACATGCACAATGTGTATGAAATGTTTAAAACTATTTACCAAAAACATGGAGATTATCTGGATAATCTTAGATTATGCTGTGGCAATCCTTCAACTGAAATTACAGGGGTAAATATTACCTACGAAGAATGTACCCTTTTTCGCTAAACCTAAAAGGGAAAAATTGAAAAAAAATAATGAAGTGAATTCTATAAACACTTAGTAAACTTTTATTGGATTTTATTTTTAGGTCTATGCTTTACATTGAGTAGCAATGCACGCTACTGGCAACTTGCGTAACTCAGTAATTATATCACTTTTTCCACATTTCTGCTGGGGACGTCAAGTCCAGCTGTATTTTGAAATGATGGTGCAGGTTCTTCAGGTGCACGTGTGCTAAAACATAGGCTCTTCTCTCAAAGCCTTCCCCTCTTAACCTGGTGATGTGACCGCACAGAAGTCAATGGAATGATAAAAAGAAGTAGGATTATATCAGGGCAACACGCTAATTTGTATAACAAAGAAACATTTTGCCACAGATAATTATTAAAATTAATTTAGATGTTCAAAAGTGTGTGTTTTCACAGATCATTTCTCACAATTTCTATATGCAAGTGATAGGCCTACAGGCAGGAAACTCCAGATAAAGATGGAAACTCTGTAAATTCCTAACACAGGTTGTATAATTAAACCACATGGCGACATCATCTGTGTATATTACATATACAACCACACACATTATATTTCCTTCTAATGTCATATCAGTAGGAAATCTGCCATCTTTGGCAAAGATGTATAACTGTCTAATAATGAGCAGTAGTAATTCACTGGTGTGATAAAGTGTTTGCCCCCCTTTCTGAATTATTATTCCTTTGGATGTTTCTCACACTTGTATTTTTCAGATCACCAAATACATTTTTTTGCCTGCCTCTGGATCAACATGTTAGGCTACGGGTTGAACTAGATGGACTTAAGGTCTTCCTTCAACCTTAAATACTATGTTACTATGTACCGTATATACTCGTGTATAAGCCGACCCGTGTATAAGCCGACCCCCCTACTTTTGCCCCAAAAATCTGGAAAAACCTATTGACTCGTGTGTAAGCCGAGGGTGGACCCCAGCACAGGTATACAGCCCCCAGCAGTGTGGTATACAGGCCCCCCCCAGTGGTATACAGGCCTCCCCAGTGGTAGTATACAGCAGCCCCAGTGGTAGTATACAGCAGCCCCAGTGATAGTATACAGCAGCCCCAGTGGTATACAGCAGGCCCCCAGGGGTACATATAGCAGCCCCCAGGAGGTACCCAGCAACCCCCTGGGGGTACCCAGCAGCCCCCAGGGGGTACACAGCAGCCCCCTGGGGTCCCCTGCAGCCCCCTGGGGGTACACAGCAGCCCCCAGGGGGTACACAGCAGCCCCCTGGGGGTCCCCAGCAGCCCCCTGGGGGTCCCCAGCAGCCCCCAAATGCTGGCACTCGCCCCCCCTTGCAAGGGCCCCCCCCCCGCTTCTCTTACCATTCCGGACTTCTGATCCGCGCCGCTCCTCGGTGCTCCTCGCTGCTCCGTCCGTCTGCTACATCCGGGATCCCCGGCCGTCGCGCGATGACGTCATATGCCTGCGACGGCCGGAGATCCCGGATGTAGCAGACGGACAGACGGAGCAGCGAGGAGCACCGAGGAGCGGAGCGGATCAGAAGTCCGGAATGGTAATATAACCATCGGGGGGGGGGGGGGGGGGGCCCTTACAAGGGGGGGTGAGTGCCAGCATTTGGGGGCTATATGCACTGCTTCCCCCTGCCGCTGATTGACAGGGGGAAGCAGTGCATATTTAATGAGCGGCCCCACGTGACGGGGCAGCTCATACAGCAGCCTCCCCCCGCCTCCTGCAGCCTCCACAGCCCCGGACACAGCCCCCACCCGTATTGACTCGTGTATAAGCCGAGGGGGAGACTTTTCAGCCCAAATTTTGGGCTGAAAAACTCGGCTTATACACGAGTATATACGGTAATTGAAATATTAGACAAAAATAACACAAGTAAACACAAAACATAGTTTATAAATGATGGGCTTTATTATTAAAGGAAAAAATGTAAACCTATAAGTCCCTTGTGTGAAAAAGTAATTGCTCTCCCTCCTTAAAACATAAAAATAACTATGGTTTATCACATATTTGGGAATCTGAGTTCAATTTCCTTAGCCACATCCAGGCCTGATTACTGCCACACCTGTTCTCAATCAAGAGAAATCACTTGGACCTGCCTGACAAAGTGAAGTGGACCAAAAGATCCTCAGGAGCTAGACATGATGCCAAGATCCAAAGAAATTTTAGGAAAAAATGAGAAACAAAGTACCGTAATTGAGATCTATCCGTCTAGAAAAGGTTACTAAGATATTTCTAAAGCTTTGTAGAAATATGGGATGACAGTGCTTCCAGGATCTGCACTGCTTATCCGATAGGAAAGGACTTGACACTATTTAGCGTGCAAACGATAGTTTTCTATTAAATATGTCCTCAGATATTTCTACAATTGATTACCACTAGCATGAGTGGAGTGTTGGATCCTGCAGCAGCTTTATCATACCTATATACCGGTTGTTGGTGATACAACCGTTCCAGGTGAGCAGTGACAAGTTGCCTGCATAGCTTTTTCGGTTTTTAAGAGATAAGACCCTATTTGTGCTTCCTTTACTTTTTAGCTCTTGATTTCTAAAGCTTTGGTACTTTAGCAAATCACAGTTAAAGCCATTATCCACAAATGGCAAAAACATGGAACAGTGGGGAACCTTCCCAGGAGTCGTCTGCTAACCAAAAGTACCCTAAGAGCACAGCAACAACTCATCCAAGATATCACAAAAGACCTCAAAACATCCGAAGATCTGCAGGCCTCACTTGTCTTAGCTGAGGTAAGTGTTCATGACTTCAACATAAGAGACAGGACAAGCATGGCTTGTATGGCAGAGTTCCAAGATGAAAACCACTGCTGACCGAAAAGAACATAAAGATGTGTTTAAGTTCTGCCAGAAAACATCTTGATAAACCCGAAGACTTTTGGGAGAATACTCTGTGGACTGACGAGACAAAAGTTGAAGTTTTTGGAAGGTGTATGTTGTAGAAGCAACACAGCATTTCAGGAAAGGAACATCATACCAAGAGTAAAATATGGTGGTGGTAGTGTAATGGTTTGGGGCTATTTTGCTGCTTCAGGACTTGCTATGTTAAATGGAACCATGAATTCTGCTGTCTACCAAAAAATCCTGGAGAACATCCGGACATCTGTTTGTCATCTCAAGCTAAAGCGTACTTGGGTTATGAAGCAGGACAATGATCGAAAACACACCAGGAAGTCCACCTCTGAGTGGCTTAAGAAAAAAAAAATTAAGACTTTGGAGTGGCTTAGTCAAAGTCCTGACATTAACTGGATTGAGATGCTGTGGCATGGTCTAAAAAAGGCATTTCAAGCTCAGAAACCCTCCAATGTGATTGCAGCAATTCTGCAAAGATGAGTGGGCCAAAATTCCTCCAGATCATTGTAAAAGACTCATTACCAGTAATCATAGAGATGGGTGAACCTCTTTTTTTTTTTTTTTTTTTTTTTTTTAAAAGGGCATTTCGGGACAGGACTGACCCAAACCCCAAACCCAAACTTATAAAATGATGGATAGAGAGGCTGTAAAAGAAAGCAAAAAAGTGATTAAAGCAGCATTATATTTACTGAGGACCGCACACTTGTAACACCACTTACGGGACCCTCTTTACCTCCGGATTATTCACTGGACTCTGCCTCCAACAGCCAATCACAGACACCCACACTCTGTGACAGCATTTGTGATTGACTGTTGCACCCTCACCTATTGTGTCCTGCTTCTGTGATTGGTCGCCATTGGCGTCATAGGGGTGTAAAATTATATTTTTTTTTTTTAAAAGAAGAGATAAAGCAGAGAGCTACAGGCTGCCACCCCCAGCTGCCAGTTTTACTTGCTGCAATCAAGAATACAGTGGAGCCATTATTATTTTATTTATTTAAATAAGAAATTAAAAAAAGAAATTATGCATATGCTTTGCCCTACTTTTTAATTGCCAGCCGATATAAAAACAGGCAGCTAGGGGCTGGTATTCTCAGCGTGGTGAGGCTCATAGTTATTGGGGCCCCCCAGGCTACAGAATAGAACAGATGCCCCAGAAATTGGCACATTCATTAGAAATGCCAATTTGTGGCGCTTTATCCAGGTCTTCCCAATGCCCTGGTGCAATGGCATCTGAGTGATAGAAGGGGTTAATGACAGCTGAGTATTGACCACTGTCATTGAGCCCTAGATTGAGATTTGTCTGAGACCCACCGATTATCAATCCAATGAATAAAAAGTAAAAAAAAAAAAAAAACACAGAGAAATCCTTTATTTTAAATAAACCATACAGACAAACCTCACCCATTTTTTAACCCCAAACATACCACCTGACAATAATCCACAGCAATGTCCAACGAAGCATATTCGCCTCTGCTACATGTGATGAGCTGAGACATTTGTGTCTGCTCACTGCAGAAGCTCTCAGACTGAGCCGCGGTTTGTGCGAGCAATGTGTGTATGACATCAGATGGATCACAGCTGCAACTCAGTTTGAGAGCGCTACTCTCTGTGAGTGGGCACTAATCTCTCCACTTACCGCATGTAACACAGCTGAGTGTACTTCGCTGGACATCACTGTGAATTATTATCAAGGGTATATTTGGCGTTTAGAAATTTGTGAAACAGGATTATTTATGTTTTATTTAAAATAATACACACAAAATCATTTAACTATTTACTCACAGGATTGATAATGAGCAGGTCTCATAGAAGTCTGAACATTTTCACTTTAGGACTAAATGACAGCTGTCAATATTCAGCTGTCATTAACCCCTTCTATTACCCCCAATGCCACTGCAACAGGGCATCGGGAAGAGCCAGGTAAAGCTATAGGAACTGGTGCTTGTAATGAATGTGGCAATTTCTGGGACTTCTGCAGGCTGCTATTGTGTTGCCTGAGCGGGCCAAAATCTATGGGCCTCACCACGCTGAGAATACCAGCCCCCAGCTGCCTGATTTTACCTTAGCAGGTAATTAAAAATAGAGAGCCCACGCATTTTTCTTAAAATTGATTGAGTAAAAAATAACCAAATAAATAATGGGCCCCACTGTATTCTTGATTGCCTGCCAAGGTAAAACAAGCAGTGTGGTGGCAGCCGCAGCTGTCTGCTTTATCTGTGCTGAGAATCAAAAATACAGAGGACCCCTATGGAATTTTTAATTTATTTTAACACCCCTATAATAGCAGGTTCATTGCAAATAGCAACCAATCACAGACATGGACATAATGGGTGGGGCGCTACATTCAATCACAGATGTCACAGCGCACGGCAGTCTGGGATTGGCTGTGGGAGGCAAAGTCCAGTGAACAAACTGTAGGTTGAAGAATTGAGAGGAAGTGGTGTGTTAGAAGCATATGGTCCTTGGTAATGCTGCTTTGGTCACTGTTTTGCTCACTTTTACAGCCTTCCCAGCCAAACCCAAACAGTAACCCGGGCTTCTCAGGGTAGTCAGTATTCGGGGGTCTGGGCCCAAACACTAGGTGTTCAGCAGGGGCGTAACTACAATAGGTGCACGGGTTGCGATAGCACCCGGGCCCTGAATCCTAGGGGGGCCCCAAACGTTCCTTTGGCCCATAGAAAAAGACTAATGCTACTAAAGATTTGCAATAATTGGGGGCCCCCCCGAGGCCTGAAGTTACACGACTGGTGTTCAGTATAGACCACGAACTTTAGTTTGGGTTCACCCATCACTAAACAAAAGCCTTGATTGCAGTGTTGCTGCTAAGGATGGCCCAAGTCGTTATTAGGTTAAGGGGACAATCACTTTTTCACACAGGATCATGTAGGTTTTTTTTTCCTTAATAACAGGCCTTCCTTTATAGACTGCCTTTTGCGTATACATAAAAAATATATAAGTCATGGCCAAAAGTGGCTGAACCCTTGAAATTGTTCACAAAATGAAGTATTTTTCCCCCTAGAAAGGTATTGCAATATCAAATGTATTGTTATATACCTTTTTTTTTCCTTTGTGTGTATTGGAACAACACAAAGAAACACAAAAAAGGCAAACTTGACATAACTCCACATGAAACCCAAAAAATGGGCAAGACATTAATGCTGGCACCTTTGCAAAATTGTGGGCAAACAACTTTGTTTGAAACACATGATGCTCGTTCACACACACCTGTGGCAAGTAACAGATGTGGGCAATGTGAAAAGCACTCCTGAAACCAGATAAAAAGGGGAGACTTTGACTCAATTTTTGCACTGTGTGTGTGCCCTATTAAGCTTGGAGTACAGATAGAGAAGGGACTGAGGACTTGAGAACCAAGATCGTTGAAAATTATCAACAATCTCAAGGTTACAAATCCATCTCCAGAGATCTTGATGTTCCTTTGTCCACGGTACACAAGATAATCAAAGTGTTTCCAAGCCATGGCACTATAGCTAAGCTCCCTGGAAGTAGATGGCTGAGAAAAATTGATGAAAGGTTGCGACGCAGGATAGTGCGGATGGTGAATAAGGAGTCCCAATCAAGTTCTTAAGAAATTCATGTTGTCCTGCAGGCTCAGGGTACATCAATGTCAGCACGAACAGCATTTGAATTAAACACTATGGCAGGAGACCCAGAAGGACCCAACTTGCAAGAGACATGAAAAAGCTAGACTGCAGTTTGCCAAAAATGTTCGCAAGCCAAAATCCAGCCCAATTTTCAACATTTTTGGTAAAGCACATATTTCTACTGTTTACTGAAAATATTATGAGGCCTGCAAAGAAAATTACACAATAGCTACAGTTATGGTCGAGAATCAAACATGTTGGGGTTGTTTTGCTGCCTTTGGCACTGGGTGCCTTAACTGTATGCCAGGCAGAAAGAAACCTGAAGATTACCATAGGATTTTGGGTCACAATATAGTGCCCAACATCAAAAAGATGGGTTTGCATACCAGGTCATGTGTCTTCCAGCACAACAATGACCCTAAACATACTTCAAGTAGCACTCAGGATTGGATGGAAACAAAGTATGGTAGAGTTCTGAAGTGACCAATGAGTCCGGATCTAAATCCCATTGAACACCTTGTGGAGAGACCTTAAATTGCTGTTGGGAGAAGGCACCCTTCAAATATGAGAGACCTGGGGGCAGTCTGCAAAAGAAGAGTGGTTCAAAATTCCAAATGAGATGTGGAAGAAACGTTTTATGGTTGATTGCAGGTATTTATTCCAAAAGGATCTGCAACCAAAAATAAAAATTGAGTGCCAACAATTTTGTCTGGGTCATTTTCGGGTTGTGTGTGAGGTGTTGTAAGTTTGCCTTTTTCTCCCGCTTTTTTTTTGGAGGGGGGTGGGGGGGGGGCACAGTACAAAGGAGATGAACGTGTGCATAACAAAACAGACCCTGGGGATATGGATAAAATAAAAGACAACACCGCACAGAATCTAAGTGTAATTGCTTGAGGGGATGGTGTCCTCTCTAAGCCCAAATCAGGCAGTCTGCAGCACAGCTCCTGGATGCACAGGATGATCTTCCACTATCCGTGGTTGCAAGATCGTGTAAGAAAAAGAATTTCAGTTGTGAGACGGCACTCCCTGTAGATCAACATACTAGATCTTTATAATGTATATAACGATTTATGGGACAAGTGAGAGATTGACCATCACATTTCTGCTCAGTTACAAAAAAAAAGTCTTAATCAGGTGAAGGCGGCTCTTTTGCATCCGAGCCGAAATGCGTTGTTTTAATGTCACTTGTACAATAAATTGTGATATACATTATAAAGATCTAGTATATTAATAGATGGGATGCACCGGCTCACAACTGAAACACCTTTTCTTAGACTTATAACAAAAGATTTGTAACTGCAATAACTTTTCTTGGAGAAATACTTTTTTCTGGAAACAGGCGGTCATGTGGTGTGATTGAGCACCACAAAATAAGTGGAGATCTCAGTTGCTGCAGTACACAACAGGTTAAGGAACGGATACTCTTCCAGTAAGGAGTACTGGACTCTCTGTGCAATGTAATATCCTATTGAGCTAAAAGTGCAAAACTCTCAGGATCTCTGGTCGAGTTTGATCAGCACTAACAGGCTTTTTCACCTCCTAGACCACAGACCTGTAGTGGTAGTGTGTGTGAGGGGAAAGGGATGGGGGGGGAGGAAGGGAAAGTGAAAGTACCTCTTTGAAAAGGTTAAAACATTAGCCAGGAATCATTTCACCATTTGAAGAAGAAAAAAAAGTACATCCTAAAACTTAGTTCACATGTTCAGTCATAATCCATTGGAAACTGATCCTCAGAGGAAAAAATCAATTTTCCACAGACTTCAATGCCAATAGATCCTGCTAACTTCCATTTAAACAGACATGAGGTATATAATAATATTTATAAAAAAAAAAAAGCTGTGTGCAACTTTTGCCGTGCCAAGATAACCAATTTGCTTTGTTTCTGCATCCAGTTCACATGATGACGTCTCAACATGTGAACTCAGCCTTACCTGTCCATAGACATTAGGTTTTCATCAGCGCATTTTCATGTGATCTGTTGCAAGTCTAATTTGTGTATTGGCTTAAGGTGGTGTCACACCTGGCGACGTCGCTAGCGACATCGCCGAAAAAGTGACGTATCAGCGATGTCGCTAGTGACGTCGCGCTGTGTAAATGAGCGGCGCGACCGCGTTTCATCGCTGGTCGCAGGTTGACAGGTTTACGGGAAGAACCGTAAACCCATCAACCGGCGACCTGCGATAAGGCTGGATTGCGCCGTGTGACATCGCCAGAGCGATGTCGGCGGTGATCCAGCCTATACCGCAGCGTTGCTGCGGATCGCTCGCTGGGCTGAGCCCAGCCCAGCGAGCGATGTCACCGCCCGCATCGCTGCGGTGTCGCCGGCCGCAGCGATGCTGTGTGACAGCTGGCCAGTGATGTCGGAAGCGAGCGGGCACCCGCGCATCGCTTCCGACATCGCTGGCCAGATCGTGCTGTGTGACAGCACCTTTAGACTTTTAGAAGTCCACCTCCCTGTTCTGTGGCATTAGTAGTCTATAAACCGGTAATACCCCCTACCCAATTTAAGCACACATGCATGCTCACTTGGCCAGAATGTGCATTATTTATAAGAATCATGGGACAGAGCTGTAGGCCAACAGCAACCAAATAGGGGGAAATGTTGATTCTGTTAATAGTAAGGTAAAAATCACAACATCGTAGGGTTATAACCAGCCCACGCTCCCAACACATGGGTAAAGTTAAGTGACCTTAAATCACCATTAAATCTCATGACAATCTAGGTTCTGTCTTCTTGAACTAAAGGACCTTTATCATCACCATGATCAGCTGACAGGTCATTAGGAAACAATCACAAGAATGAGACATAAATTACTGAAATATGTAAGTGTGGAAAGTTGGCCATCATGAGAGCATTTAAATCCACATTGAGACTACTTGGGAGCAATGGTGGACCTTCACAGAAGAGGTTGGCCTATCAGCTTACGACAGCAAGGACATGGCAACAACTAATCCATGAAGGCACAAAACATCCAGCATTACATTTACAAGTGAACACGACAATAAGGAGACTGGATGACACACAAAAAAAAAAATTACAAACACCACCTGCCATAGTCTCATTCACACTGCCAGGTTCAAGGGGCAGGAACTATTAGGGTACCTTGTCACACCACAACTGCGCGAGACATTTTTGACAGCGATATGTTGCCCTGGAGTTATCGCCATCAAATCGCCTCCCAATTGCGACGTGTAATTTGGGAATTTGGCGGCGATATGTCGCCTCGCTCCGGTCGCCTCATTTCAGAGCAGTGCTCCAAAGTCAGGCAACCGTAACGAGGCGACATATCGCCGCCAAATTCCCAAATTACATGCCGCAATTGGGAGGCGATTTGACTGCGATAATTCCAGGGCGACATATCGCCGTCAAAAATGTCTCCCGCGATTGTGGCACGACAAGGTATCTTTAAGGTTATCATTTTACCACTGAGAAGTCTGCCAGAAAAGGAAGTTTATAGGGTGCATGTCTATGTGAAAGAGTGCATGCAAGAATCATCTGCTACAGTGTCAGATGAATTCCGCTGATGATCATCATGAAATGCATCATATTTGGAGACCTCCTGAAAGTGGCTATACAGAGGACACCCTGACAGCCATATAGTTTAGTCCATATTGCCTGTTACATTTGCTCAAGTATATTTTATATATACATATTAATTATACACACATATATACATACACATATATGCAACCTAGCATTATGAAAGTATTTGACCCCATTGAACTTTTCAACCTTTTGCCACATTTCAGGCTTCAGACATGAAGATATAAATTATAATAATTTTGTGAAGAATCAACAACAAGTGGGACACAATCGTGAAGTGGAACGAAATTTATTGGATGTTTTAAACAAAAAAACTGAAAAGTGGGGTGTGCAATATTATTTGGCCCCTTTACTTTCAGTGCAGCAAACTCACTCCAGAAGTTCAGTGAGGATCTCTGAATGTTCCAGTGTTGTCCTAAATGACTGGTAATGATAAATAGAATCCACCTGTGTGTAATCAAGTCTCCATATAAATGCACCTGCTCTGTGATAGTCTCAGGGTTCTATTTCAAGGGCAGAGAGCATCATGAAGACCAAGGAACACAACAGGCAGGTCCGAGATACTGTTGTGGCAAAGTTTAAAGCTGGATTTGGATACAAAAAGATTTCCCAAATTTTCTCAAAGAGCACTGTGCAAGCGATTATATTGAAATGGAAGGAGTATCAGACCACTGCAAATCCACCATGACCCGGCTGTCCCTCTAAACTTTCATCTTGAACAAGGAGAAGACTGATCAGAGATGCAGCCAAAAGGCCCATGATCACTCTGAATGAACTGCAGAGATCTACAGCTGAGGTGGGAGAGTCTGTCCATAGGACAACAATCTGTTGTACACTGCACAAATCTGGCCTTTATGGAAGAGTAGCAAGAAGAAAGCCATTTCTCAAAGATATCCATAAAGTGTCTCATTTGAAGTTTGCCATAAGCCACCTGGGAGACACACCAAACATGTGGCAAAAGGTGCTCTGGTCAGATGAAACCAAAATCAAACTTTTTGGCCACAATGCAAAACGATATATTTGGCATAAAAGCAACACAGTTGATGACCCTCAAAACACCATCCACATTGTCAAAGTGCAGACCTGAATCGAATCGAGAATGTGTGGAAAAAGCTGAAAACTGCTGTTCACAAACGCTCTGTATCCAACCTCACTGAGCTCGAGCTGTTTTGCAAGGAAAAATGGGGAAGAATTTCAGTCTCTTGATGCGCAAAATTGATAGAGACATACCCCAAGAGACTTGTAGCTGTAATCGCAGCAAAAAGTGGAGCTACAAAGTATTAACTCAAGGGGAACGAATAATATTGCACTCCCCACATTTAAGTTTGTTAAAAAAAAAAAGTTGGAATATCCAATAAATTTCGTTCCACTTCACGATTGTGTCCCACTTGTTGTTGATTCTTCACAAAATTATTAGAATTTATATCTTCATGTTTGAAGCCTGAAATGTGGCAAAAGGTTGAAAACTTCATGGGGGCCAAATACTGTCACAAGGCACATATATATATTATAATATTAATACACACACACGTGATCTCATACATGTGGATGGAAACATTCTTTTTGATCAACTTTAGACTAATGTGTTTGACCACTTTGAGCTCAGCTTCCCCTTGATAAAACCCATTTCTGCTCAAATCTATGTCTACATTACAAAATAACAGCACAGACTACAATTAAACCCAACAACGTTACACTAAGAAAAATTTTAATAATCCAAAACTTGGCTTTAAAATGCCATTTTTCTCTTACAAATGTAAAAATAGAACCATTATCCAAGTAAAAGTAATTACATGACTGGGAAGAGAAAAAAAAAAAGTCTCTCTGGCTTTGAGGCCATGGCTTGGTAGTAACTGGGTTAAAAAGAAACAGGAAAGCTTCCTAATGTAGTTATCAAAAGGTGGAGATCGAGGGGAAGTTGCACCACAACACCCATCAGCGAGCATTAGGAGAATACAGATCCCATATATCAGGTCTCACAAACACAGTTGCATCTTTTTTTAAACTGTTGAATGCAGAAGATAATAAAGTCAGCATTGCTAGGAGAGCAATGACAGTGACACGTATTGTTCTGAATGTATCTTAAAGATATCATATTAAGCAAACATAATAAACAGTCCTGCTGCGGTGAAGTACTCTGCCTCCAACTAGGCAAACATGGCTTAGAAATGCCTACTTCATGCAAATCCAGCTTTCCGGTACAAGTTGTTTCTAGTACTGACAGGTTCCTCCGCTCTACGTCCGATTACAAGTCTTCCCAGAATCCTCCCAGGAGCAGGAATCTGAACTTGTTCACAAAAGGACAGGTCTACTTTTGTGTTCTTTAAGAAACCAGTGGCCATTTAGCAAAGCCTAAAGACCACGTCTAAATCATAACTTGCACCTAAACATGCGTACTGTGTGTGCAAAGGTTTGATCATCTCCAAACCCCTAAGAAAAGTACAAGCTTGTGAAACCTGATCCATGCAATCTGACACAAGCAGCTCCACCCAGCTCCCAGAATCAACAAATCCAGAAAAGAACAGATTAGCCAGAGGTAAAAACAATATAGGTATAGTTCACTTTCAATATCCTATGTGTAGTCATTAACAGCACGGCCATCGTTTGCACTAAGTATGGAGCGTGCATCCTGCAGTGTTTTATACTAGTAAACCAGCCAGAACATGTAAACGTAGCACAGCCAAGTCTGGCACAATATCACAATGAGTCTGTGGTTTCATGTGGGACCACAAGGAAATCGTCTAGATCATGTTTACGAACACTCATCCCAACACTAGCCTATCTAAATCAACTATAGACAACACTATCAAGAGTAGATACCATAAAACAATAACAAAACAACTATGCCAACCAGTGGAATCACCAAGGCAGATGATTCTTCCCTGAAATGTAATAGCAATGCAAAGAAAACCACTGAAATTATAACCTTTGGGAGCAATTACTGGCAACAGCCTGTATGTTAGATCCCTGATCTACCGTATATACCCCTCCTCCCACGAGAGTCAAGCTATCCCGACTTGCAAAGTTCATGGGCTGGGAGCTCTGTCATTTCTGGGACGTAGCTGCAAACCAGGAGGTAATCACACTAAAGAGTGGATCAACCAAGTGACCACAAGGAATTGTTACATGAGAAAATAAAGACATCAAAAGGGTGAGCATAAAACCTATTATCTATCACCATACTTTATAATCTACACTTAGATTTGCACCCTCTCTATCTCCCCCACCACCCAGACCCCAGAGGTCGGACTTCCTTGAATCTTCCCAAAAATGTGATTAAAAGACATTCATTAACTTCATATAAAAAAGGTTAGGCAACAAGACATTAAACACAAAGTGTCTGCCTACATGAAAAATACAAATTCCCCCAAACAAAATGTGTAACATAGAATACATAGTAATAAGAGTTTAGACCTGCCACTAAACACTCCAAGGTCACAAGACTCCTTTAAGTGCAAGTCCCCACTTCTAAAACGAGGAGGGACATTTGTCCCTCTCATCGTGGAGAATACACACACATTCTTAGAACCTAAAAAAGCAAGTTGGAAATCCAAGTGTATGGGCAAAGGGTAAGAGATGCAATACCAACCCCAAGACTTAGCAAGGGTCACTTAAGGTAGGTGCAAATATGAAAAAATAAATCCATTCACATTACAGATTTCTAGTTTTGTTTTTTGTTTTTGCTGTACAATTATGGTTAAAAAAATATATATTTTAAAATGAGAAAGCTTCAAGTTAATAAGAGATTTGGGTGCCCATAAAATGAGCACTGGTGAGATACAGAAAATAAACCAATACAAAGGTTGAAGCAAATGCAAAACCCATGTAAACGTTAGAAGTATATTTTAATTAAATAAAAATAATAATTCTGAAATATATGCTACAGAGTGGAACAGACAATATTGCTGCGGGAGGTACTGACTTCTGACAAAATAAAGAGATAACAGACACATATTCATTAATAATTATATTTTTTTGCATTATAGTTAACATATTCTTGTGTCATTTGTATTTTTTCCGTAAGTATTGATATTGTTATATTCAAACAGGTAAATTTCTTTGACAGTCTTTTGAAATAAATATCATAAAATAATAGATTCACATAATAAATATTCTTTACAATAAAAAAAGTTTTAAACAGACTTTTGTCTTAAAAAATAAGCAATATTCATTTTTTGTGATTTATACATAACATATACAAAAAGCCAGGCTGTGGCTAAGGCAATTAGAATATAGGATGTTGGGGGGGAAGGTGGGAGGAAACAGGTCACCACCAGGAAGCACAAAGTATCGGATGCCTGGGGGAAAAAGCTTATTTCGTAAGGCTACCACATTTTTTTTGCTACCTGAAAAACAACAGGTTAGTAACAGGAACAAGATAAAGGAACAGCAGAGGATGGGGTTGATTTAAATAGATGTCCTTCAACACAGATAAGTGTCTAATGCCAATGCATAAACAAGAAACGAAGGGTGGCAGGTAATTCAGATTACACATGTTGCATACTGATTAAACCCTATACCATGAGCAGGAACAGAAGGCAACATACAGGGAATGCCTAACTTGCGATCTTACACATCGTCAAAGAGTAAGGTCTTACCGCTGTCAAATTGGGTATTAAGACGACCCCCCCTTGTGTGATTTGCAATACTATCTAATAGACAAGTAAAAATAACTGAAGTAGATATCATCATTCCTCCAAACAAATATGGTGTTAATGTGCATATGCCCAAGCCAACGACTCATCTAGGTCAGTTACTGTGGAAATCAGGCAAAAGAGAACATTGAAAGGATTAATAGATACTTATGAAAACATATGTTTATATGCAGAGCCTATACAGCAAATGGATCCATAAGTTGTCCGCTTAAAGTCAGGAGGGCTTGCCCTGACCTCGTGGAACATCATCCAGTTTGCAATATACAGTATTTGAGTTCTTACATCGGCAACCTGGGCGATTTGCTCTGTCATAACAGCCACGACACAGTTTAAGGCATCCCTTGGCAGGAGGGTAACAGAGTAAGCATGGTAAGAACAAGGACATGAGTCCCATGCACAGGTATCTAGAGCAGCAGTGTGATTGGGTACAAGAACAGGGGTTATCCGCATACGAGTCACCTTCATCGTCATTAGAGCAGTGGTAGAAAGTCGCTTTAACCAGACACATGCAAGTGCTGTATTCAACCATGCTCTCAGCAGAGCAAAGGCACTGACGATTGCAAGCCAGGCATGACGGTAGGGTCCTTGGAGCTGTGCAGTCTGCACATTTGCACTTTCCACACTGTTCACAAATAAACCTGTGTTGCGTGGAGTCTGCTTTTAAAGAACTCTTTAGGTCATCTACTACCAATGCAGATGCCTTAGGCTGCATCCGAACTACCCTGTCCGTCCTGTAGCCAGAGTTGTGTCTGGTTGGTGGAGATTGCCCAAAAGTTCCTGTTCAGAAGAGGCACTATTTGTGCTCCCAGAACTCGCTGCACTTCCGGTGCTGGTTGACCTACTCAGCACAGGAGCCCTTGCCATGTACACATGTCCCGTGTGAGGCAAATGAGGGGGCCTGTGCTCATTGTTATTATTCACATTGACTGGTATGATTTCATGAGTCCTCTCCTGCTTACTGTACCGTGGAGCAGTTTTGGGCCCATGTTTCCGCACCATGGATGGACCCTCTGTGTACTCGTTCCTGCTCCTGAGAGCTTTGATCTGGTCCAAAGACAAGATGGTGGCCGGCTGAACCTCCCTTTCATACTCCAACCGCTGCCTGCTGTCTAAAGAAGGCTGCTGGATGACAACTAATGAACCGCTAGGGCCATGTTGACTTTGTAGCTCCATCTGTAGTGATCTCGACTTCTGGCATTCAATGGGAACTTGGCATGCATCTGAAAAACTGAAACAGAGAAGCATATGTATAAGTACAAATGGCAGAGGAGGCAACTAGGAAGCAGCAAACAGGATACCTTGAATTAGGCTGAGACCTCTCTAATGCAACAATATCCACAATCTGAACACTTCTCTACATTCACAAACATTATGCTGCAAAAATACAAGACCAAAAGAGCAAGAGAAACCTAAAGCCAGCTACGGTAGTACCAATATACTCTTCCTGACAACGTGCGATAGCGTAGTAGGTCTGCTGGAAGATCAGCCCAGAGACCGATGTAATTACATTATAGGTACAGCTCTGGGGAATAAACTGCTGCTAAATAATCCAATTAGTATCCGCACCAACAATGGGGCAAGAGAAAGCAAAAAATAAACCTAGTACAAGGCTCCCACTATAGAGCAGCATTGGCTTATTCCACTATGTGACACGAAAATGCTCATTAAATAGTTCAGTTACAGAAGATAAAAAAGTAAGTAACAGCTAAAAGTAAAGTAACAGATAACCAAGGTCATGCAGTACTTCAAACCAAGAGCTCACAAGTCATGGAAATGATGTATATGTGGGCACAGAGGTACACTCTAGTTTATGTGTGGAAAGTATAATATAATTACACACTAGCTTAGATTTACATATAGTTACACATGTGCACTAGCTTACAAATGCATACACATGAGCACACATGGTCCGGAGCTAGTGCAGACGTGTGCTCATTAGTATATGTATGCTCTTTCGGGGCGAAGGGCGGCACGGAGGCTCAGTGTTTAGCACTGCAGCCTTGCAGCGATGAGGTCCTGGGTTCAATTCCCACCAAGGACAACATCTGCAAGGGGTTTGTATGTTCTCCCCGTGTTTGTGTGTTTCCTCCGGGCACTCCAGTTTCCGCCCACATATCCAACGACATACTGATAGGATGTTTAGATTGTGAGCCTCAATGGGGACAGCATTACTGATGTATGTAAAGCGCTATGAATTAATATATAAATATACATGTATTGGGAACTTGTGGTTATGTTCCCCTGTGTATATACATATAGGACTTGTGAGCAATGTTTGAAAAATGAACACATTAAAATTATAAACTAGTGCAAAACACACTGCTCACAAGTCATGTATGTAATATATAAATACATACGTGCACACTTGAGAATTAGTGTGCTGTGTATATAGTCTATATATTTGGGACTGCACCAGTTCTCAAAATTATACATGCACCAAGTTCCTATACATATATGTAAAGTTCAAAAACATACATATAAGTGAATGCATGCACTAACTCCTATCTACAGATACCCGTCATGGATGTAGAGCATACATACGTCTGTAGAGTATATATACACATGTATGTAGAGTATGTATACGTACATTATTTATGTCTGTCTGTGATATATATATATATATATATATATATATATATATATATATACACACACACACACACACACACACACACACACACATACGTGTCATGTCTGTAGACTATATATACACACACGGGTACATGTGTCATGTCTGTACAGTGTATAATATATATACACACACACACACAGGCATATGCCATGTATGTAAAGTATATATACACAGTCGCATCTTGTATATGGAGTATACACACACACCATCGAGCAGAGAATATTTATACACACGCCATGTATGTAGAGTGTGTACACACATACCTACGATGTCATGGATGTCGAATACACACCTGTCATCTATGTACAGTGTATACAGGCACTCATGCTGCTGCAGTATATACACACTGGCTCACATTTCCTCTGTATACCCCAATAGTTTACAGATGGGACCTTGCTCCTGTAATGATTGTCATCATCCACTTTAGGGTTAGGAGGGGAGGGGGGGAATCCCAGGATGGGGAGAGAGGAAGGAAAAAGTTATGAATGAAAACAATCCGAGGCTGGAGGAGGAGGGAAGGTGAACATGACCGCAGGGGGGCGGCCTGCACACTGCTGCCCTGTGGGGCCCCCACTTCACCTGCCCCCGGTGATCGGGTGACCGTCCTGCCCCGGTGATCGGGGTGACCCGGGGGGGGTGACCGTCCTGCCCCAGTGATCTGGGTGACCCGGGGGGTGACCGTCCTGCCCCGGTGATCGGGGTGACCGTCCTGCCCCGGTGATCGGGGTGACCGTCCTGCCCCAGTGATCTGGGTGACCCGGGGGGTGACCGTCCTGCCCCGGTGATCGGGGTGACCGTCCTGCCCCGGTGATCGGGGTGACCGTCCTGCCCCCGGTGATCTGGGTGACCGTCCTGCCCCGGTGATCTGGGTGACCGTCCTGCCCCCGGTGATCTGGGTGACCGGGGGGTGACCGTCCTGTACCCGGTGATCGGGGTGACCGGGGGGTGACCGTCCTGTCCCGGTGATCGGGGTGACCGTCCTGCCCCGGTGATCGGGGTGACCGTCCTGCCCCGGTGATCTCCATACACACAGCCGCCACCTGTACTCACCTATCTGAGAGCAGGATCCAGGCACAATCCCATGTAAAGCGGCGCTGCAGCGGCTCCGGGCGGCGCAGTGGTGATTAAGCATGGGACATGAGGCGTGTCATCCTACTCCAGCCAAATAATCCCAGACCCGAGGGTGACAGCAGGTATCCACAATCCGTGTGACGATGGAGCGCAGTAATGGCTGTCAGGGTAACTCCGTGCTGCTGGAGGGAGAGAGGCTCCGCACACTCCCAACAAGGTAACATCCAGGTACAAGTAATAGCAGCGGCTCCTCCGGACAGAGCGGGGCAGGCGGGGATGAATGAGGCTCAGCCGCAGATCACTCAGCTCCGGGTACTACCGTCCTCGCCTGGCGCTCTCCTGCCTCTGAATGAATGGATTCCTGGAACACTGGGTTTGTTCAAGGGGAGGGCTCTGATTGGCTGGCTGCTGGATGTGGAGCAGCCCCGCCGGTTCTGATTGGCTGGCGGGAGGGGGCGCGCATGCTGCAGTGGCGCGGGCTGAAGTTTGCGGGAGAGACTGCAAGGTGTGTGAGGAGAGCGGCGGCGGCCGGAGGAGAGCCTCACCCCGGAGAACACAGCCCTGAGCGGAGGGGACGGAGAGCCTCACCCCGGACAGCACAGCCCTGAGCGGAGGGGACGGAGAGCCATGTGCCGGCAGGAGGAGAGGGGGTTGAGCAATGCACATGGCAGCTGGCCTGGCCGGCAGTGACAGGGTTAAGTGCGTGTGTCCCTGTGGAGGACAGCGGAAATGAGCGCACACCTGCCGCTGTGCCCGGGGCGGAGGAGCTCACCTGCCCGCTCATTTCCTACCATCAAGGTGCCACATGCTCGTTAACCCCCGCGCTCCCGGCTCTCTGCAGTCAGGCGGCCGCGCTGCTGCCCAGAGCAACCAATCACGGAGCAGCTTGCATTTTGCCAGCGTAGGTGAACAAATGAAAGCTGAGCTCTGATTGGTTGTCATTTCTTACGTTATGGTTAATACGGCGTTTACACCAGATAGTTATGCTGGAATATATGATCTGCCATCCGCCCGATGGGTCCATGTGTCCGGTGATTGGGGGACTGGCTGATAATCCGGAAAGGCCGTCCTCACAGGCCGCGTTGTCCGGCGTTCATCCATGGTGTCTGTGCCATCTGCTCTATCTCCTAGAATAGTCAGCACAGACCAAGGAGTTTGTATGTGCTCCCCGTGTTTGTGTGGGCTTCCTCCCACCCTCCAAAGTCATACTGCTGGGGACTATAATTGTGAGCCCAATGGGGAGGGACAGTACTGCTTATCTGTGGAATATCCAGTATTCCCAGGTTAATATTACTATATGTCATGTATGAGCACAAACTGGATACAATGTCCATATTATCCAATCATCTGAATGAGCCCTACATGGGACTGCTGCTTGTAAGGCAAAACCTAACCTGATTTTCGCCATCATCGCCAGTGTGACCTCGGCCTAAGGATCATCCCCCTCTCCGGGGTGAGGACCCATTACTGGCTGTTGATTCCTAAGGAAAGTTCTTTATTACAGAACAAAAGCCATTCAAGGTGCATGTTAGGCTGGCTTCACACTGCAGTTTTTTCACTGATCAGTTTCCATCCGATTTGTGTGCCAAAACCAGGAGTGTCTCCAAAACACAGAACAGGGGTCAGTCTTTTAATTATACTTTTTCTCTGCAGGTTCCTCTCCTGGTTTTGGCACACAAACTGAATGGACACTGATCAGTGAGAAAACTGCAGTGTGAAAGGCCCCGCACACTGCGTTTATTGCACATCCGTGTGGATTCTTGAATTTCCAGGATCACACACAGGCATTGATCTGTACCAACAGATGGGACAGGCCGTGTTTTTATCGGGTCCGTTATCAGAGGTAGGCCTGGAAGGAGCTGTACCTTGCTTCTGAGCACGCTCAGTACAGCAGACCCATTTTACGGATCCGTCTCCATAGACCCCCCCCCCCATGTTATTTGACGCAGACCGGGACTGATCCATTTGTGTCCGCTTTTTTGAAGACAGCCCAAAATTGGAGCAAGTCTACCGATTGTGGGTGCATGAAAAAAGGGGACACAAACGGATCCCTGACAAACATGATACAAACAGATAGCCATATAGGACCATAGGGATGCATGGGAACCCAAAACAGAACCCTGGCTAATCATTTCAAAATGGATAGACAGAGATTCCCCAAAAACACAGTGTGAAGGGGGCCTAAATGACAAAAACATCCTGCAAATGTGAGTCAAAGCCTGATCATACACTGAGTATGTCAGAAAGTGAGAGTGTGTCCTCCTGGCAGAATAGCACATTCAGAAGGGTCTGCAAAGATCCAGCTGGTGCCAGTCACCAGAAAGAGCTTGTAGGTGCCCCTCCAATGTAACACATGGATAACCCAGTCCCTCTGATCCCAGGAATGAGTGCAGCTCTGTATAGGAAATGACAGCTGCAGGGGGCTCAGCACAGGGGGTCTTGTTTGTGCTGCCAGCTCTACACAGTAAACCACTAATCTCATTCCAATACTGGCCACTTTCTCTTCTCATTTCCTAATAACCCCTGCTTGGTCACAGGATTTCACAAAGCCCTGGCTGGGAAACAGTTAAGTGCCTTGTTTACCCTGTACATATTTGCACATGAGCTGCACTTCCACATGACACATCCTCCAGTGCTGATCAGATCCAGATAAGTGCTGGCCGCCTGTTTCTCCCTCCACTGATCCTGGGGCAGGTTTTCCCACTGTACTGAGCTGCAGTGCTAGTTGTGTGATCCCAGGAGGACACACAGCACATACTGCCGGACAGATGGCTGAGCCAGACCCAGCTGTCTGCTCTCATTGTGAAAGAGGAAGCCGCACATCCGGCTACGTTTCAATGTGAAATCCTATTCTTAGCGATAGAGGAAACCACAAGTGGGGTTAATCACTGCACTAGAGTTCCTGCCTCACTTCCTCCAGACATCCAGGATCGCAGGCTTCTTCCATGATCCATACATAGGCTGCAGCCACACAATACAAGCTGCTGATGGTCATCTGTTACATTACACCAATTCACCATCTTGTCCTGCATGTAACAACATCTATTTCCCAATCATAGAATGAAGAGTTCTGCGACTTTCTTATATACTTTCTGTCACAATTACTATTTAAAGGTCTGTGATTGCCATCAGTGTACATGAAAAATCCCTGTGTGCAGGGTTTTTTCCATTTCTATAGATCACTTCATAGTTGACCTGGACGTTATTTGCGGTCAGTAACTGAGAACACTGCTGTTTACATACAGCACATACATATTTATTTACTCTGCTCTCAGATAAGACGTCCAATACACTTCCTCCAATATAAGGCTGCCATACTCATTAGATGGCGGGCGGTCAAATGAGCCATATCAGCCGGCAATCTCATACGCAGGAGCGCACACTCAGCTGAGGCACTCATATTCTCGGCTGGCACTCTCGTATGCAAGAGCGCTCAGTCAGCTGAGCACTCATGTTCTCAGCTGGCACTCATACGCAGGAGCACTCACTCAGCTGAGCACTCTCATGTTCTCAGCTGGCACTCATACACTGGAGCGCTCACTCAGCTGAGCACTCATGTTCTCAGCTGGCACTCTCGTATGCAGGAGCGCTCAGTCAGCTGAGCACTCATGTTCTCAGCTGGCACTCATACGCAGGAGCGCTCACTCAGCTGAGCACTCTCATGTTCTCAGCTGGCACTCATACACTGGAGCGCTCACTCAGCTGAGCACTCAGGTTCTCAGCTGGCACTCTGATACGCAGGAGCGCTCTCATGTTCTCTATAGAAAAGCCATTGGCTGATTTCTTTCAGTGGCTCGTCACGGGAAGAACAATACAATCAGCAGTCTGAAATTGGACATAAGCCATTGACATCTCTGCTTCCTCCATACACGTTAGTCTGTCAGTTTACTCAATAATAGCCACTTCAGCTGACAATGCAATGTGTATGGTTGCCTTTATATTCTGTGGACCCCCTTCACACATACGTGTTCCCAGCACATGTGTTGCCTGTTTTCACATGTACCAGAGAAACTTTCACATTCATACCATTTAAATTTCAGTTGATCTTCACACCTCCGTGTTTTTACATGGACTCTGTGTCTGTTTGAACCACATGGGGTCATGTTTCCTTTTTCCTGGCAAAACGGATAACACTGACCATCCAAGTCAATGGACCAATGAAAAACATGTACGGCACACAGATGGTATCAATGTGACACCCGCATGCTATCCATGAGACACAGAACAGAATTATGTTTATTCAAAGAATTACTGTTTTTTAAGTGTAAATATGTGAAAAGATGCTAAATAGATAACAGTAGACGGATAGATGAGAAGATATATAAATATATCAAATAGTTTGTAGAACTTTCTATTTAGCCAAATAAATTAAAGGGATCCTGTCACCTCCAAAACGCCTCCTAAGCTAGCAAAACATGTCCCTGCAGCATATTATCACTAATTTCACACTCCTTTTGTCTCCTAAAAGCATCTGTGAAAGTGGAGAAAAACGTTTTAATACTCATTAGTGATTATAATTAGCAGGGGCCATATTCTTTAGTCACCAGGGGGTGTTTTGCAGCCTGAATGATCCACCCTCTCTCTGTCTGTGCTGCTTGTGAAACTGAAGGCAGGACTAATGATTTGCATTCTGTGAGTGATAGAGAGGGGGGAGGGCAATGCTTGCACATCATAGCAAACACACAGAGACAGGGTGGATCCTGGAGCTGCAAAACAGTCCGCCTTGGTGGCTACAGGATATAGTCACTGCTAATTATAATCACTAATGAGTGAGTATTAAAACGTTTTTATGCACTTTCACAGGATGCTTTTAGGAGACAAAAGGAGTGTGAGATTAGTGATAGGATGGTGCAGGGACATGTTTTGCTAGCTTAGGAGGCGTTTTGGAGGTGACAGGATCCCTTTAAATGAAAAAAAAATGATATGGGGTGCCCTCCCTTCGACTTATTGATAACCAGCAAGGGTAAAGGCCCAGTTATACACACAGATAATTGAGTAGAGATTGTTCGCAGATCTCTGTTTGCAGTGAAATCATGGACACATTGTTCCATTTTGTGGCCGTATACAAATGTAACAATGTGTCCATGATTTCACTGCAACCAGAGATCGGAGACCAATATCTGCACAATTATCTGTGTGTGTAACTGGGCCTTAAAGCAGACATCTGCTGGCAGATATTATCAGGCTGGGAAGATCCATGGTTGTTGAACACTTCCTACTCTAAAGGGCCCGTTACACCAATGTCCCAACAATCCGACTTGCCCTGGATCGCTTGAACGGTGTTCATTGATCGTTGGTGAGATATCACACATAGGCGGCCGTCACACGCTACATTATCGAGAGCGATATTGTAAGCGATCACGTGCACGCGCGATCACTAACAATATCGCTCACATCATTGGTGAGCTGTCACACAGACAGACTCGCCAGCGATGTGGACCAGCGAAATCGCTGGTAACTATGGTACACATCGGGTTACTAGGCGCCGCACGGCGCTTTAGTAACCCGACGTTTACCATAGATACCATCTCCCAGCATAGGCTCAGCCGCTGGGAGATCGTTCATCGTGGTGTCACACACCACGATGAAGCTGATTGAACAAGCGATTATCGCTTGATATGAGCTCCGGCTCCCATATCTGCGATGTAACGATCAAGCGATTTTACATTGTAAAATCGCTTGATCGCACGCAGCGATGCACAAACGATATCGCTTAAGCGATTAAAAAGCAGATCGCTTAAGCGATATCGTGCATTAAATTCAACCGTGTGACGGCCGCCATACAGATATTGCGAATGACGCAACAACGATTCCGCGACAAGCAAATGATACTTGTGGTCATTTGGTCACCTACATCCTTCAGTTCTGAATAGGCGAAGTCGTAAACGAGATCGTTATCAAGGTGTCACACATGACGATGCAGCAAATCGAACGTACGATCGACTGATTCATGATCCAGTTCTTAAACCTGCGATCAACGATCAGCCGACTTATCGTTGTTCGTATCTACGTGTCACGTGCAACTACGTCGTTGCTCTGCCCAAAACCTGTGACATACCAAAGATATCGTTCACAGTATCGTAGCGTGTGACAGGCTCTTTAAAATAACAGTGCTCAGCTTCCCCAGATATACATATACATCAGATATATCAATTCTGGAGCTTCACCTTAGCGCCTCCCAATTGCCCTGATGCGGTGGCAATAAGGGTAATGTTTTTTGGAATTGCTGTTACCTGCAGTGCCGTATCTGGGGGGGGCGGGGCTGGTGGAGCATCTGCCCTGGGTGCAGCAGGCAGGAGGGCGCCGCTGGGCCTCCTGCTACATTGCTCGCGGTCTCTCCTTCTGCCGCCGGCCGCATGTTGCCCCCCCACAGTGTGAGCCGACTTTCTTCTCCACTTGCAGAGATGCACACTGCGCATACAGGACCTGTGATGATGTCAATGGAGGGGAGGAGTCGGGGATCACATGATCAGCTCCTCGGTGTAAACAGGATGCCAGTGTGCAGGTCCTCATGATGTTGGATGAGGTGAATTTTATGTGTGGGGTCTGGAGGGATTTAAAGTGTGGATGTAGCAGAGCCGAGAGTGTACTAGGTGTATGGAGCAGAGCCGAGTGTGCGGAGCCGAGAGTGTACAGAGAAGAGCCGAGAGTATACAAGGTGTTTGGAGCGGAGCCAAGAGTGTACAGAGCAGAGCTGAGAGTATACGAGGTGTACGGAGCAGAGCCGTGTGCACAAAGTGTACGGAGCGGAGCTGTGAGCACGAGGTGTACGGAGCAGGGCAGTGTATACAGAGCGGAACCGAGAATGTATGAGGCATACAGAGCGGAGCTGCGTGTGTGCGAGGCGTATGAAGCAGAGCTGATTGCGTACTAGGTGTACGGAGCAAAGCCACATGTGTACGGTGCATGCGGAGCCATGTGCGTTCCGAGTTGTGTGTACCAGTGGTAGCCCCTGTAGATGCCGCTCCCACTCCAATAGTCCCAGCTGCCTCTGCCAGCAGCATTCTTCTCCTGAGTTTCGGCGACCGCTGTCCGCACTCTGCAGCATGGCGGGGCACGATGATGTCATCACTGAGCGCTGCTGTACTGAGATGTGCAGAGCAGATGCTGAGGAGACTGGAGCAGCGAGAAGAAAGGAGAGTATTTACTTTTTTAATCAGTGAGCACACTGATGGGAAACTATGTAATGTGCAATATAATATAGGAGGACAATGGGGGTGCAATATACTATATGGGGGTGCACTATACCATATGGAGGACTATTAAGGCCCATTATACAATATGGAGGGACTATGGGGATGCATATACTATATGGAGGCCTATGGGGGTGCATTATACTATATGGAGGACTATGGGGCTGCATTATACTATATGGAGTACTATGAGGGTGCATTATACTATATGGAAGACTGGGGTTGCATTATACTATATGGAGGACTATGGGGTGCAATTATGATATGGAGGACTATGGGGGCTCATTATACTATATGGAGGACTATGGGGGTGCATTATAATATATGGAAGGTTATGGGGTGCATTATACTATATGGAGAACTATGGATGATGTATTATAATATATGGAGTCAATTATACTATATAGAAGCCATTATAATATATTGAGGGCTCTGTGGGGGGCATGAAAATACTTGGAGGGGTGTGAGGAGCCTTAATACTGTTTGAGGGTTGTGTTGGGGGCCACTATACAGCGTTAAGAGGTGTATGTAGGTCCATTATATTGTATGGAGGGCTGCATGAGGGTCACAGTTGGAGATCATAATGTTCTAGTGTAGTAAAGGGACTTACAGTAGGGTCATCATACTGTGCATATGGAGGAATTCACTGTGTGGCATCATGTAGTGTTTTAGGGGCACTTTTGTTGGCATCATACTTTATGGCTGTAACAAAAGGGGAATCAAGGGGCTTCAATAGGAAGAAAATTACTTTGTAAGGGCTGCAAAGTTGTGATGTATACTATTATGTGCCCCAGGCAAATGTTTTTTTGGAGTGGCAATAAGAACTTCTACTAAGGAGCCCCATGATTTCTATGTAGGCCCCTGGTGCAGGATGTAGTGTAGCCGTGCTGCAGGACTGATTGTCCATAACTTACACACCAGGTCCAGTGCCACCCCTCGGGACATACAGGCACCACCCATGTTTCTCCTGAGCTGCAGTTGGTCTCTGGCGCTAGTCTCCCTTCCCACCTCCACATCCTTTGCTCAACCTAATTGGACAGCCCCTGCTATTGGTTCCAGTATTTCAGGAGGCGGGGTCTGTTGGGGGAAGACGCGCCATTTTCCCAGTTTAGTGTAGTGTTGGCTTGTTGATGCTCAGACTGCAGGTCATTGCATGTGGAGTGTAGACAGTGCAGTATGGTGGATATGTCTGACTACTCAGTGCCAGGCAGCCGCCACATTGGAGCTGCCCAGTATGGACACAGTGTGAGGACTAAGTGGGATGGATGTGGCACAGTATATGTAGTGAGGGGGGATCAGTATGAACACAGGAGTAAGGAGCATGTGGCACAGTATATGTAGTGAGGGGGATCAGTATGGACACAGTATGAGGAGTAAGGGGGATGGATGTGGCACAGTATATGTAGTGAGGGGGATCAGTATGGACACAGTATGAGGAGTGACAGGGGGATGGCAGCAGCACAGTATGTGGAGTGAGGGGGGATTGATGTGGACACAGTATGGGGAGGGAGAAGGGATGGCTGCAGACCCAGTATGAGGAGTGAGAGGGGGATGGGTGTGAACACAGTATGTGGAATGAGGGAGGATGGATGCCGACACAGTATGGGGAGTGAGGAGGGGATGGATGTAGATCCAGTATGTAGAGCGAGAAAGGAATGAAGTAATGAAGAAACAGTAGTTGGATGAGAAAAATGTAACTGAGCACAGAATAGAGACTGAGCATATGTGGAGCTGTATGGAGAGGGGGCAGCATGTGGGGACAGTATGTTGAGTTTGGGGAGTTTGATGGGAGAGAAAAGTATAAACCGTGGGCAGTATAGGAGGATACAGTGTAGAGGATAGTGTGACCAGGGAGCCCAGTATGGAAAGGAGAGGGCAGCGTGATGAGGGTGCAGTGTGGAGGGCATGCACCAGAAGAGTGACAGCGTGTAAATCATATTTTGTGTAGGGAACAGTGAGAAGGAGCAATTATTTCTTATGGGGCACAGTGTAGGGCAGATATTTTTACTAAGGAAAATGTTGATCATTCTGCTATTTTTAAGGGTATTGTGGCGGGATGTGCTGCAGAAGACCGGAGAAGATGGAAATCTGCAGAGATGAGCTGTGGATATGAAAAGTCATCATTGTGTCTGGACAAGATGAAGAAAAGAAAAATACGACCCCAATCAGAGACAAGGTCATCTATAAGGTACCCGGATGTAATTGATTATTTGTGATAATGACTAATTCTCATCAGTGTTGTGGTTCCTATATTCTTTTATTGACAGCTGGTAACAACAGCTCTCAGTATGTCCTAACCGTTGGTAATGATGTAGTAGGAGTTGTAGGTTCATGCAGTACAAATGTGCATGGGTCTCAAGAGGGTTTTGACTTTGTATCTCAGTACTGATAGGGGATATATAGATATATTTCTTCACCTCTGGTGGGTCTCGTGATGTATTGCTGTTCTGATGGGGGTTATATGGATGTACAGTATTTCAGTACCTCTAGGGTCTGGTGATGTAGTTTTGTGTTCATTGTTCTGATCCTGTACACCTCTAACAATCCATAACTTGTAAGCTTTCTTGATACATGGCTATGTTAAGTGTTGTGCATTCTAACAAGTTAAGGGTTCTATGTATTTATTTGCTAGAAGCAATAAAGGTGTTGTCTGAAGCTTGTGATGAGTCTGCAGTCACTCTATGTGTCACTCTGTGACTTCAGACTTCTGAATTCTCACAAAGCGCACACTGCCTGCTGTCAGGATTGTCTGGTGCCGGGGGTGAGAGTGGAAGGTCATGTAACTATAAGTATGCAATTTACATACATGCAGTCACGTGCTGACTAGAGATGCAAGGCTTCGATCAATGAATTAAATTGAGCGAGGTCGGACACGTCTAGTCAGAATGTGGCCAGAAGTATACAGTTAGGGCCAGAAATATTTGGACAGTGACACAAGTTTTGTTATTTTAGCTATTTACAAAAACATGTTCAGAAATACAATTATATATATAATATGGGCTGAAAGTGCACACTCCCAGCTGCAATATGAGAGTTTCCACATCCAAATCGGAGAAAGGGTTTAGGAATCATAGCTCTGTAATGCATAGCCTCCTCTTTTTCAAGGGACCAAAAGTAATTGGACAATGGACTCTAAGGGCTGCAATTAACTCTGAAGGCGTCTCCCTCGTTAACCTGTAATCAAGTGTGGCGCCCCGCAACGAGTGCGTCACAAGGGAGTATTGCAGCCGCAATATTCTCTAGACAAAGCAGTGCAATAGTTAACTCTGAGATCCAACCCAACATACAACACCTAGAACAGGGGACCAATCATAGGTCCTGGTGGGTGGAGTGTTAGGGTAGTGAAATAGAACAGACAATAATCTAGACAGTTAGAACAGAGTTGGAGAAAAGTCGAGCCAAGGATCTAGAGCCTAGAACACAGAACTTGGAGAGGAGCGGGGGCTCCGCACCCCGTGCGGGCCCCTGGGCCGTCACCGGTCGGGTGTCAGCACCTGAGGCCTTAACAACCGGGAATGGGCATTTCTACACGGGTTCCCAAAAGACTCCCGTGCCCACAACTTACAGCCGGTTCACTGGTACCGAAGCTGGCAGCAGTTCACCTCTGCCACGCGAACCAGCCCCGTGGAGGAGCAGCTTTATAGGAGCACCCCACCACCAGCCAGTTTCCAGTCGTCTAACCAGCGGTGTACCCACTGCGGGACCCAAGGCTCCCCAAAGAATCCAGAACGTACATCATGGATAGGGCATTGAAGCAGCCTCCCCGTACCCGATCTGGTATTCCTGGGCGACGCTGGCAAGAGAAGCTAAGGAGGTAGAAAGGAGGTACACTGCGGATCTCTGAGGAGCACTATCACTGCTGAGTCCACCCGGTCTTCTACTCAACCACTGTAAGCCATGTACTGCCTGCTGGTTACAGTAAAGAACCGTTGCAGAGACTATCTGTGTCCGTGTCTCCTTATGAACTGTCCGTCGTTAACTAAAGGTAACCGCAGCTGCCGCACAACATCTTGAGCAGCTCCAGCCCCCGGGGATCACCGCTCAGCCTGTGGGGAGCGTAACATCTTGCTGCTGTCCATCACCCCGGGAGGTTCCGCAGCGTCGGTAGCCCTTACCGAATCTACTCATAGGTGGCGTCACGAAGAAAACAAATTAAAACCCCCTTTAATCTGTTCCCGTAAGACGTCCTCAATTTTGATCTGCACCACACCGGGCCCCACTACCGGCAGGCGCGGTCCACCCGTGACAAGGAAGGAGAAGAATCGCCTGTCTAAACCGGGAGTAACCCTGGCCCCTGGTGTGCGTCAGAAAATGGCGTCACGAACAGGATACGAGCAGGCCCGTTACCCAACGGGTATATTGTGCTTAAACTGGACTTTATTGTCTACAATTGGACTTTGTTCGTCCTAAAAAGAACTTTCCCGCCTTTACACCATTGGGTCAAGATGGCGCCCAAGATGGCGTTCCCGCCACAAGAAGCCGCCACGTGAAGCCCAGGAGTGAGTCAACCCCCCCCCTCATTGTGGGAGGGCTAAAGACAAAAGGCGCCAAACTCTTTGTCCGCCCTGATTGCTCGAATCAACCATGGGGGCGGACCCCAAAGACTTTTCCCACGATTGGACTACAAAAGCCCAGAGGAGATGGGAGTGTCATACATAGACACACAGACGGAATTCCTGACCAGCTCAACCAGAACGTCTTACCGGTTGACCGGTTGTGGTTTCCCTCCAAAGAAGAATGGCCAGCATGAGACTCCAAGACCTGATGCGGGAGGTCGAGGCGGAGGCCAGAGCAGCCATGGGCCAACCGGGTCCGGATCCTGCCCTTACCATAGATGGCAGCCCCGACTTCTGGCTAGAGGCTCTACAAGACCTCCGGGTGCGGTTACTAGAGACAGTGGAATGGACGATCCGTAGCTGGAGCGCGACCCTAGGCAGACGACTACACCATGCGATGCAGCAGAGCCGACCGGGTACAGCTTCTCCAAGCCCCGACGACGTCACCAGCTTCTCGACCGCCTCACCCTCGCCTACCACCTGTCCTGCTCCGTCACCTGAGCCAATAGACTGTGTCATTCCGGTGGAGGCCGCAACTCGACCCGTTCCAGCGACCAACATCGCAACCGATTCCGTTCTTGAGCCGGAGCTCATAACACGCTCCATGGAAGAACTCGATCTTTACCAGGTTCCCACTGAGGAACCCGCGACATGTTTCACCACTACAGAGACAGTCGCCTGTTTTATCCCCGTACCGGAGGCTTCCCTTGCCATTGCCGAGGCCTACCGGGCAACCGGGATTGAAACACCTTTACCTGCGGAAACAGATGAAGAGGCAGGCAGCCTGGAAGCCCTGCAGGACGTCCCTACGGAAGGATCCGCAGCACCACTGCCCTGTTGTACAATGGAACAAGCTTCAACGTCTTTCACCATCGAGCAGCCTGATGTGATCATCGAGGAAGAGGTCGGAGAGGATGACGACGAGACCCACAGCACCGCTGAGGATTTCGACACCGGGTTCGCTTGGGGAGACAGCAAGGAACTTCCTTCCGGGCACACAGCTCGGGTACACTGGTCGGGTGCACTGCCGACACCTTCCCCTGTGCCGTTCCACCAGGTTCCGATACAGACAGCCCGCCAAGTTCAAGCTTCCCGCCGAACCACCAGCTCCGTTACTCATCTTTACACCCCGAGCAGTAACGACGGAGATGTACGCCAGAGACGACGAGAGGAGTGGCAATCCCGAGAACGCGCCAACATGGAGGCCCGTGCCGAGGCTCGCCGCCAGCCGCCGCTGCCTGATGAACTCCGCCGTGAAGGTAGAATTTCCACCTTTAACTTAAATACCGGGTGGGGGTTCGCTTGGGAGGTGGGTTTGAATGAGGAGGTGTTTGTGGGGCGCCGGGACGTTGAGTCAAACTTGCCAAGAGGACATCCCGATCGCGACCTATACCGGGGCGATATAATCACCTACGAGCGCTATGCTTGTGCAGATGGGTGGTTCGCTATCCGGGTGCGCCATCACCCTCAGAGCCAGTGACTTTAAAACTTGAACTTCATCAATGACTCTGTTCCCGTTAATCATTGACTGTGTGATCTTGCGGCTACAGCCTGGACTCTAGTTAAAGTACAGCCGACCGCCCGCCGGGTCCGCACAAAGTGATTACCTGTTTCTTTGCTTATATCACCAAAGCATATCTTTACCTGTTTTTCTATTTTAATAAAAGTGTGTCATATATGTATAAAAATGTAAAAACCTCTGTAATGTGAGTAGTTTGACGCTTGGGGACAAGCTGATTTAACCAAGGGGAGTGTGGCGCCCCGCAACGAGTGCGTCACAAGGGAGTATTGCAGCCGCAATATTCTCTAGACAAAGCAGTGCAATAGTTAACTCTGAGATCCAACCCAACATACAACACCTAGAACAGGGGACCAATCATAGGTCCTGGTGGGTGGAGTGTTAGGGTAGTGAAATAGAACAGACAATAATCTAGACAGTTAGAACAGAGTTGGAGAAAAGTCGAGCCAAGGATCTAGAGCCTAGAACACACAACTTGGAGAGGAGCGGGGGCTCCGCACCCCGTGCGGGCCCCTGGGCCGTCACCGGTCGGGTGTCAGCACCTGAGGCCTTAACAACCGGGAATGGGCATTTCTACACGGGTTCCCAAAAGACTCCCGTGCCCACAACTTACAGCCGGTTCACTGGTACCGAAGCTGGCAGCAGTTCACCTCTGCCACGCGAACCAGCCCCGTGGAGGAGCAGCTTTATAGGAGCACCCCACCACCAGCCAGTTTCCAGTCGTCTAACCAGCGGTGTACCCACTGCGGGACCCAAGGCTCCCCAAAGAATCCAGAACGTACATCATGGATAGGGCATTGAAGCAGCCTCCCCGTACCCGATCTGGTATTCCTGGGCGACGCTGGCAAGAGAAGCTAAGGAGGTAGAAAGGAGGTACACTGCGGATCTCTGAGGAGCACTATCACTGCTGAGTCCACCCGGTCTTCTACTCAACCACTGTAAGCCATGTACTGCCTGCTGGTTACAGTAAAGAACCGTTGCAGAGACTATCTGTGTCCGTGTCTCCTTATGAACTGTCCGTCGTTAACTAAAGGTAACCGCAGCTGCCGCACAACATCTTGAGCAGCTCCAGCCCCCGGGGATCACCGCTCAGCCTGTGGGGAGCGTAACATCTTGCTGCTGTCCATCACCCCGGGAGGTTCCGCAGCGTCGGTAGCCCTTACCGAATCTACTCATAGGTGGCGTCACGAAGAAAACAAATTAAAACCCCCTTTAATCTGTTCCCGTAAGACGTCCTCAATTTTGATCTGCACCACACCGGGCCCCACTACCGGCAGGCGCGGTCCACCCGTGACAAGGAAGGAGAAGAATCGCCTGTCTAAACCGGGAGTAACCCTGGCCCCTGGTGTGCGTCACAATGAAGTAGTTAAAAGGTCAGGGGTGGATTCCAGGTGTGTGGTTTTGCATTTGGAAGTTGTTGCTGTGACCAGACAACATGCGGTCAAAGGAACTCTCAATTGAGGTGAAGCAGAACATCCTGAGGCTGAAAAAAAAGAAAAAATCCATCAGAGAGATAGCAGACATGCTTGGAGTAGCAAAATCAACAGTTGGGTACATTCTAGAAAAAAAGGAATTGACTGGTGAGCTTGTGAACTCTAAAAGGCCTGGGCGTCCACGGATGACAACAGTGATGGATGATCGCCGCATACTTTATTTGGTGAAGAAGAACCCGTTCACAACATCAACTGAAGTCCAG
Source organism: Allobates femoralis (assembly GCA_033576535.1). NCBI lineage: Eukaryota > Metazoa > Chordata > Amphibia > Anura > Aromobatidae > Allobates > Allobates femoralis. Next base: position 221,613,576 of record JARQOC010000003.1, read on the forward strand.
AACACTCTCAGTGAAGTAGGTGTATCTGTCTCTAAGTCAACAGTAAAGAGAAGACTCCATGACAGTAAATACAAAGGGTTCACATCTAGATGCAAACCATTCATCAATTCCAAAAATAGACAGGCCAGAGTTAAATTTGCTGAAAAACACCTCAAGAAGCCAGGTCAGTTCTGGAAAAGTATTCTATGGCCAGATGAGACAAAGATCAACCTGTACCAGAATGATGGGAAGAAAAAAGTTTGGAGAAGAAAGGGAACAGCACATGATCCAAGGCACACCACATCCTCTGTAAAACATGGTGGAGGCAACGTGATGGCATGGGCACGCATGGCTTTCAATGGCACTGGGTCACTTGTGTTTATTGATGACATAACAGCAGACAAGAGTAGCCGGATGAATTCTGAAGTGTACCGGGATATACTTTCAGCCCAGATTCAGCCAAATGCTGCAAAGTTGATTGGACGGCGCTTCATAGTACAGATGGACAATGACCCCAAGCATACAGCCAAAGCTACCCAGGAGTTCATGAGTGCAAAAAAGTGGAACATTCTGCAATGGCCAAGTCAATTACCAGATCTTAACCCAATTGAGCATGCATTTCACTTGCTCAAATCCAGACTTAAGACAGAAAGACCCACAAACAAGCAAGACCTGAAGGCTGCGGCTGTAAAGGCCTGGCAAAGCATTAAGAAGGAGGAAACCCAGCGTTTGGTGATGTCCATGGGTTCCAGACTTAAGGCAGTGATTGCCTCCAAAGGATTCGCAGCAAAATATTGAAAATAAAAATATTTTGTTTGGGTTATGTTTATTTGTCCAATTACTTTTGACCTCCTAAAATGTGGAGTGTTTGTAAAGAAATGTGTACAATTCCTACATTTTCTATCAGATATTTTTGTTCAACCCTTCAAATTAAACGTTATAATCTGCACTTGAATTCTGTTGTAGAGGTTTCATTTCAAATCTAATGTGGTGGCATGCAGAGCCCAACTCACGAAAATTGTGTCACTGTCCAAATATTTCTGGCCCTAACTGTATAAATCGCATACTTGTGTTCACATGACCACCCAATCTTACCATTGACATGGGAGAGTCCTGAAGGTGTGCAGTGCAAGTGCAATGAGAATTCGAAGGCCTGCAGTCACCTAGACTTTCACCTCAAACCTGGACAAGCCTTTTAATTATAACATTAAACACTTTAGCCCACTCCTAACATGTAATATATTTGTAAGAGTGTAAACTAATAAGCTGCTAAAACCAAGCAGACTGCCATTTTGTAGTGGCCCAGGAAAGTGAAAAACACAGTCTCTGGTTGCCATGGTGACTGCTCTGTGTCTAGGAAAGTGAAAACACAATCTCTGGTTGCCTTGGTGACGGCTCTGTCAGTTGCTCCTGTTGTTGTTGATCTCTCTCTGCGGTGGCCATTACTAGTGTAAGGATTACAGCAGAGCCAGTGCAAGCTATATGGGCCTTTAAAGTTGTTTGCAAGCCCTGCTGTGTGGACTAAAGACTTTATCTTGAACTGAGCAAGTGTCCAGCATCCGAGGAGGCTGAGGAGATGTTCCCCTGAGGGAGCGAGTGATTGGCGTCCAGGAAGGCCGTGAGTGACTGCGAAAGGAGAGCCGGCGTCCGGTGCCATCCACATTGGGAGGATCCTGACAAGGTCCTGACAAGCCCTGGAAAAGAGTGCTCCACAGATTGCACCCCAAGCTTACAGAACTAAAGTACTGGACTTGTGAATCTGGCATTGGCTGGTAAGCTGCCAAATTTTGTGTTTTTACAATGCGTTTTTTTTTTGCGCAAAGTTTCTTTCTTTTTTGGACTTGCTGCAGCCACGTGATTACACGTGTAAAACTATTTAGGTGATGGTCCATAGTTTGAGATACCGGTCCTTGCTAAGTGTATAGCAGCATTGATATAGTGTAATGTTTGTATTAGTTGTGATAAGTTATACTCAGTGTGCATCTCAAGTCTCAGACGCCACGTTGATGTCATAGCCTTTAGTTAGTTAAATCCTTGATAAGTCTAACATTAGGTAACTTTGTTCCTGGTTCTGATGTGATTTACATACCTGGAACTCTGAGATCGTGCATTGATGTCGCTACGCTGAGGTGTTAAACTTATTGGTAATATTTTAAGGGGATTTTGAGACTTTTACATTCCTTACTGAACCATACCTTGTCCCATATCAGTAAAAATACTGTTGTTTATTTCTGCTCTGTCTCAGTCTGTGACTCACTGGATCTTAGGGCCTTTCACATCTGCGTTTATTTGAAATCGCGGTAGATCGGTGAAAAACCGCATCTGCCGGATTGCCGCATAACCGCTGCACTTGCGGCGCGGTTGCGGTAATCCATAGAAAGTATGGGACTTGCGGCAAGTGCGTTTTGCACTTGCGCAGGTGCGGCCGCGATAAAATTGTGGTCAGCCGCGGTTTTTTTCGCGGCCGCACCTGCCGCAGTGCAAACCGCACTTGCGCACCTGCCGCAAGTCCCTATACTTTCTATGGGATTACCGCAACCGCGCCGCAAGTGCAGCGGTATGCGGCATCGCGGCAGATGCGTTTTTTCACCGCATCTGCCGCGATTCAATAAACGCAGATGTGAAAGGGCCCTTAATAGGACTCCGTCATTACATATTCACTGCCAGAAACAATCTTGCTGGCCAGCAGTGACTTACTGCAAGTGTGAAATCGTATATGGATGATTGGTCACATGACGTCTCCTGAACACTGGGGGGGAAACACCAACTGAACTCTTGCCGGTGCCAGAAAACCTAGATACACCTTGGTTAGCTGTATATTGTCCAAAACCACAGCTGACATCTAGCCTTGGTTTTAATTATGGAGAGATGTCTATCAGATACCCCCATCACTAACCCAGTATTTAAAAAGAAATAAACACACAGCGCGACGTAACTACGATTTATCGCTGGTTGCAGGTTGACAGGTTTACGAGCATGAACGTAAACCTGTCAATCTGCAACCAGCGATTAGGCTGGATCGCGTCGTCTGACACTGCAATAGCGATGTTGGCGGCGATCTAGTCTATACCGCAGTATTGCTGCGGATTGCTCGCTGGGTTGATCCCAGCCCAGCGAGCGATGGCTCGCCCACATCGCTGCGGCGTCACCAGCAACATGTTCCTGTGTGACACCAAGGCTGCGATGACGGAAGCGAGCGCACACCCGCGCATCGCTTCCGACATCGCAGCCTTAGGTGACACGTGTGACGCCTCCTTAGGAATACTAGCTGGTGCCTGGTTCATGCAGCATTATTTGAATACCCCTATGTATTATATTGATGGCTTATCCAGACAATATAAGCACTTTTTACCATTTCCCTTTCATGTCTCCCCTATTTCCTCATAGACTGTAAGCTTACAGGCTGAGCCCTCACTCCTCTTGGTATGCGTTGAACTATGCGTTACACTTAAAATAGTTTGTGCTTAGCTTATTGTATGTAAAGTGTTGCGCAATATATTGATGCAATAGAAAAAAAATTAAATCCTTCCAATGTACAAAGAGCTTGAGGTGAATATTATGTAAGACATGAGAGTAGTACAAGCACATCCACTAGGTGGTGTACTTTTTTTATTGTCAGGTCTGTGCATAACTAGCACCAAGTACACAATGCATTGTGACAAGTAGGCCGCAGCTCTGATTTAGGCCTTTAGTTGGCCGTACACACACAGATTTCTCATCAGGGTCAGAGAGATAACACTATTTTTTAGATACTTTGAGTCATATCCAGTTATGTTGTATAAAACCTTCAGGTCCTGATGGAAAGTGTTGTATTTTACTTCCTTCTACAAAGTCAACCACCATCAGGTCAGTCCCTAAAAATAACCCTGTCCTTCCCAGTCAATCCTGTGGATACAAGCTGACAATAGAAAATCATTTAGTAAACCAAGTGATCTGTCGTTTGGTGCATTGTTACATTCAATAAAGGCTGAGTTACATATTTTCTTTGATGAATTCAGTGTGAAAATGTTGCGCCTGCTCATTAATAGGAAATGCACCCAAAATAATACAAATAAATAACACGTACTAAGTGAGCACAGGGTCAAAATTAACCAACAGCACTGTCTCTGCTGTAATTAACTGGGTTCACCACAGGGTGGTATACCAGGCAGAGCAGGAGTGAATATATTCATTTATTAACCCCCTACATGACCCTGGTCACCAATGTGTGCCAAATAAAGACCCCCTATGGGAGTGATTTATTAAACGGATGATTTTCTTCCGTTAATATAGAATGTTAGATTATAAGTGAATATGCAGAGTTATAGAGATACCTCTCAAACTGAACACCTTATATAATAGTAAATTCATGTGCCTTGAACTCAAATACCTATTTTTTTTGTATATGACAATTGTTTTGTGTGCGCAGTGGGCTATAACATAATTTTTCTCATGGGGTCCTGGTTCAATAAAGGGAATGTGTCCCAAGATAGAATGTTTTAAATGTTTGGATTTTATGAAAATTATCCCTTCAGGGAGGAAGTAGATGAACTCTAGTGCCACCTATTGAAAGTAGCAATCCTAAAAGTCATAATTGACTCTTGAACAATCCTCCTCATTACTGGCGTGCATGATTAATCTCAATAATGAGAATAGCTATCCCCTTGACCTTGTCATAACCCCTCATACAGCAATATGAGATCTCATACACTGCACTGATGAGGGGCAATCACCCTGAAATGCATCATCTGCAGTTTGGGGCTCGGATCTGGCATAAATCATAAGTCATAGTAAAAGGCTTGTTAAAGAAAAGAGTGAATTATGACTTATAGGATTGCTACCTTCAATAGCTGGCACTATGGTTCATCTACTTCCTCCCTGAAGAGACATTTTGAATATTTCCCAGAGGAGCGCTGCGGCTATAAATCACCTCACTGCTGGCATATGGGAGTAATCTCCATAAGGAGAGTAGCTATTCCCTTGACCTTGGACTTAATGAAAACATTTTTTTTATTGATGTATAGAATTAAATAGTGTAAAAAAAACAATGTTAATAATTGTTTTAATTCAGCCACTGGAAGTTGCCATTTTTATTTTTTGGTATGTGTCTGAGCCCAACACTCAGACACCACAAATTCAGCAGTCCTAGGCAACAGTAGACTGAGGTGAGTGCCCAACCCTTTCTTCTATGCTGCTGCCACTTCAACTGTGAACTGGGTATACCCCCTGGCATGCAGAGTTCACAGCTTTATGCCGGGGTTCCACTTGTGTATGCATTTGATGTGATATGCTAATGACCCTCAGCTCAGACTCAGCTTGAGAGTGACCCAGTGTCACTATACTGTGATCGGATCCTACGATCGGATCACAACTACAGAGGAGAGGGATAGATTCATCTCTCCATCTCCAGCATTGCTGACCTTGGTGTATATCACACTGCAGTTGGGTTGCACGCACTCCTAGACTTGTATGCCAAGAAAGAAGTTCCAGCGAGGACAGGAAGGGTTAAAACATGTACTTTATTGTCTTCATGCTAAAATATCTTGAATGCAGTAGTTAGATGACCCCGGCTAAAGCGCAAATCCCACGCATTGACAGTTATCTTATTCATGGTTCAAATCCATGAATAAGACATAACTGTCGAAACGCGTGGGTTTTGCTCTGTAGCCATCTAACTACTGCATTCAAGATGTTTTAGACAAGATGTTGAAGACAATAAAGTACATGTTTTAACTGGATTAACCCTTCCTGTTCTAGCTGGAACTTCTTTCTTCTTTCTTGGATTGCAATACGTCCAGACCGGGGACGACTCCGTACAAGGCCGCACAGGGACAGGCTGGCCGGGAACAACAAGGGGTGAGCTGAATTTCATTTTTCTATTTCATATTATTATTCTTTATTTATCATAGACTTTTATGGGTGCATGTGACTCAAGACTCACTGCCAAACACAGCACACTGCTAATTTTTCCTCGGGCCAATTTTGCCTGAGAAAAATAGCAGATGGACACTGCTCACGATGGTAGAAATCAAGTCTAGGCATTGATACCAGGTCCATAATAGACCCACCTGTGAAGTCTGGCCTTTATGCTGTGATATACCTAATGCTGGCCATGATGAAAGCCTGTCTTTCTATGTGAGTACATAGCCTATATGAGATTAAGCCAAAATAATAGTTTTGCATAATAGTTTTATTTATTTTTCATGGATGTGTTTCTTTAGATTCTTGGCCCTACATAGGTTAACTTCATAAATATTTGGCCTCCACGAGCAGGTGCTAAACTATGTAAGTAATGTCATGTACTTTGGTGATCCATTAATGTTACCTCATGAATCTTACTTTACAGAATTGGCTTTCTTTATTAGATCTACAATCCTCTTGGAGTTATATTTTTACCTGTGGCGTGAAGTCCTATTTTTTGGTGCAGTTTCTGTAAGCACCCAGAAATACTTTATCTGATTACCTCCTTTTTCTATATCCATTAAATAGTTATTGATGTCTCATAGTTTTGCATGACTCGGTTCTGCCTATTTCCTATGCTTTGGACTAATTATTATTATTATTATTATTATTATGTATTTATATTGCTCCATTAGATTCCATGGTGCTTTACATGTACTATCTACTGGAACAACTCCATGTGACTAGTCCAACCATCCATTTAATAAGGTATATATAAAATCCTGTATTCTTTTACATTTGAATATTTAAATTGGGCACCACAATACAGAGAAACTGTATTAAGCATAAAAATCTCTGTACTTTGTAGAAATACTCATTTTTCATCTTCTCTTTAAGCGAACAGTATTCTCCCTTCTGATGAACTTCTCACCATACGTAGGGGAGAAACACGTCAAGTACACAGAATTTTAAATCATCAATTGGAACACACGCACCAACCTACAATGATGTGAAACCTCCAGAGTCTCACCTTTGAGTTAAGTTGGCCCTATAAGGGTATGTGCCCACAGGACGTTTTTTAGCAGTCCTGAACGCAGCAAAACCGGAGTATCCTAGAGTCCTTGACAGGAGATTAGCTATGATCTTGTCTGCGTTTTCTGCGCATTTTCTGCACGTTTTTTGTGCGTTTTTACTGCTGCGTTTTTTCCATTGACTGAAGCAAAAACGCAGGAAAATAATTAACATGTCAATTCTTTCCCATCTGCTCCAAAAACGCAGGTATTTGACAGTTCTTGACACTTTCAAAACCAATGTGTGGGCACAGCGTTTCTGTGAAACACATTGGTTTTGCTGGAAATCAAAACCGCAGGAACAAATTAGCATAAATTACCATAAAACCAAGGGTAAACTGCATGCAGCAAATGCAGCAAAAACGTCCTGTGGGCACTCACTCTGAGAAGTGTTTTTTACCAATCATATGGTCCCTCCTAAACTAGGGTTGTCTTAGGGTACCGTTACACGTCGCAACATTGCATGCAATTTCACTTGCAATTTGCTGGTTGCAGTGAAATCATGGACACATTGTTCTATTTTGTTGCTGTGTACAAATGTAACAATGTGTCCATGATTTCACTGCAACCAGCAAATTGCAAGTGAAATTGCGATTGAAATTGCGACGTGTAACGGTACCCTCAAAGGGTCAGCCACCGAGGAATGGTGGCACCCTAAACTATGGTGAAAATCCTCCATTGTTAGGTAGGGCTTCCCTAGGAAAATATAGGTCCTTTTGACAATTGTTGGTATTGTTTCTCTGATGTTCCTTTGAATATGTTTGTCTTTGATTGCTGGAGTCCTCTTTTTAAAACAATTGTACAATAAAGCTTGTTTTTTATTATATTTATCGTACGAAAGTATTATGCTAAGTTTCAGATGGACAATGCCTCAGTGTTTTACAACGGCACAAGTGCAGTCAACGTTTATTCACATAGCACTCATCTGTTGAAATGACATAGGTGGAGCCTGGTGTCATTTTATTGTAGCCCAGAATACTGCGGAGGGGAACGCTAATGTGAAGCCAGCCTTAAACCTATGAAGGCAAAACTGTGTTGAGAAAAGGAGCACCTTATATATTTTAATATGTATATGTAAGAAAATATACAGCATTAATTTACAGCTTTTATTTTATATTATACATTACCTCCGTTGTGCAGCAATTGATTTTCTTTTTTACCCAGGCAAGGGGATGCCTAAAGGCTCAACCTGCCACAAAGCAACAAAGTCCCAGAAGGATGTTAAAAAATCCTTTTATGTAACCATTAATGCAGTGTTTGGGCACAGACTGGCACCACACTTGCAGATCTGCATGTTATTTATGTACCCTATATTCTATATATAAAAAGTGAATAAGTACACAATAAAGAGATGTAATTAGTACTGTTAATATTATGCTGCTGTATCAAGGAGATGGGAATTGGGTCTGTGACTTTCAAGTGATGCAATATTACCATAGTACTCATTGTAATTGTGTAACAATGTATAAATCCACAATCCCCCACATATGGAAATATACTGCAGGCTTGAGGTCAGTGCCGCTGCCATTAGAATATCTAGTGGCATGTTCCAGCACTAAGGTCAGATTTCCGGCAACCAATGTGACACTGAAGTAATCCGTTGATCATACATTCTTACTATGTAATCAGTTCTTCTATTTTCTTGGTACTAAACTGGCAGTAATATAATACCTGACTTGTGTTTACCTACTTGTAATTCCAGTTTGGCCGATTTCAGAGCCAGCTTTTTTCCTTTTTCATTTTTAGTTGTATTATCTTAAAGCATAATAATATCTCAATTGTTTTCTTATTTCTGTATGGAACAACTATAAATACACATCTCAAACAGCAAAGAGCGTCAAGGTCAAACACATGTGAAATGGCTGATTGATAGGTGGCCTGCTCAATATGGACATGTCCATCACACAGGTGTCATAAGCACTGGTTTTTATCCTGTCTCAATGGTCTAATGTTTATGAGCACTATTTATTTTAGGATGTGGTAGGCTTTATTTAATCATCAGTGTTTTTTTTGTACTGAATGCACTTTTCATCAGTTTTTGGAAAGTGGATACATTTTTATAATCCATGTGTCATTTCATATACAAAACAGTGACCAGTCAGTGAAATTCAGATAGATGCCTTACGGATACCACAAGTGTGCTGTCCATATTCGGGGTGTGCTTGACAGCTTACTCATCCTATCTGGAGCTGGGATATGTTGGGCAGTTGGTGTTCTGATTGACAGATTAGTCACCCAATCTCTTTATGGGAATTGCTGGGTTTTTGCAGGTGTTCCCTGTCTCCTGTAATTGCTCAGCCTTTTAGCTGTGCTGTTTTTCCCAGAGCACTGCTAGTGTTAGTCAGCTATGTTGGGCTAGTTTGGCCTCTTGTACCTGTGCTCAAGGAATTGATCTTTTGCTGCCTGACCTTGCCTGTGTTTGACCATCCTTTTGTCTTGTTCCTCTCTTCTGGTTCGCTATTCTTTAGGTAACTGACCTCAGACTTTGACTTTACTATGCCTCTATTTTTCCCTCGATCTTGATGTTCTCACCTGATACTTGATCTGAACATTTGAATATTCTTTTACTTGTCCGTGTGATGACTAGTATCACAGGTGAGTTTTGTCTGCAAGATGGACATATCTCAAGGTGCAAAAGTATATGATTAGATGAAAGTGAAGAGACCCACAAGATATTATGTGTCGGTGAAAGAACTTTCAGCACATGTATGAAAAACATTGGCATGTAAATAAAACCTTAGAATCCAACAACATTTAGCAAATCCATTCTACAGGATAAAAACTTTATATTGCAGTGTTCGAAAGAGGTTTAGAAAGAAAACATATTTCTAAAAATCTCTATAATTTAAAATGTTTATTTTCAGTTTGTTCTCTAAATTCTCCATGTGTCGTTTTATGGTGGCTGCATATGAAAATATTTTACGTGGATTCCCTAAGACTATGTTCACACATAGCGCTTTTTTTGCGCTGGCGCTTATTGCCACGTTTTGCGGCCACGCAAAAAAGCACCGTAAAAATGGCGGTGCATTCACACACTGTGTTTTTTTACGGGCTCACTTCTCCCCCTAAAGTGCAGGGGAGAAGTGATGTCATACAGGGGAGGAAAAATCCTGTGTTCCTCCCCTGTGTGACATCTGTGACAGACCTTTTTGGTTTCACAGTATATTAATATACACTGAAAAACCTAACTAAAAGTTATCCAAATGGTATTAATAATAATAAAAATTGAATACTTACCCTCCGCCGGGTGTTCGGGGAGCCGGGAGCGGAGACAAACACATCTACTGTCCTTCCAGGACCTGCCAAGATCTGTGATTGGCTGCTCGCGATCATGTGATATGTGACATGCATATTACATGATCGCGAGCAGCCAATCACAGATCACAAAAAAATCCAAAAAATGAAGTAATTGGTGTTAGGAAAGTGCTAAGGCAATAAAGGAGATGGGATTAAAATGCACAAACCTCTAATTAATATTTGAGCTCTCTAAGCCACGACACGTTTCGATAGCAATTGCTATCTTCCTCTGGTAGTGGAGAGCAGATTCTGTTTTGTTTTCAAATCACAGATCACAGGCCCTGGAAGGAGATCAGACGTGGATCTCTCAGCTCCCTGAACACCTGGCGGAGGGTAAGTATTCAATTTTTTATTATTTTTCATACATTTGGATAACTTTTATATAGGTGTTAGTCCAGAGCAGAAATGAAAAGGGGCACCACCGTAGCTAATACTGGGGTTCCCACTGGGGAACTCAATTTCGTGTGAGGGGGAGACACAGGACCGTCTGAGGTGCCAGAAACAGCCTCAGTACTGGAAATCAAGCAAAAAGAAGAAAAAACATCGGCACTCACCAGAACGGCATATAGCGGGATTTTTCTTTTTATTTAGTCCAGGAGCAGCATACAAAGGGGTGCAGGGAGGGGGAGCAGAGGTGACGACGGCACAATTTCGGGTAAATACCCTTCCACAGGTCACAGCTGCTAGAAGCTTGTACAAAGGTGTAATTTGATGATGTGTAGAAACACGTACCGCGGTGAAGAATTACAAGCTATAGCATATTATAAGCACCACCACTGTGGTGGTATCCCCACAACTGAAGCTTCCGAGCTTCCACCTCACCACTGCCAGAGCTGCTGCCTCACCACCCCCAGAGCTACCACCTCACCACCACCTGAGCTGCAGCACACCTGACCTTCTGTCTCCTCCTCATTATCCTGTAGAATGCAAGTCCGCAAGGGCAGGGTCCTCTCCCCTCTGTACCAGCCTGCCATTGTTAATTTGTTTACTGTAAACTATATCTAGAATTTTGTATGTAACCTTTTCTCATGTACAGCATCATAGAATTAATGATGCTATATAAATAAATAATAATAAACACAAGATCAATGCATATAAACTGCAAGCAACTGAATCAACAAGGAGAGAAAGTCTGTTATCAGGTAATTAATATACATACAGGGACATCCTTATGGTGGGAGATCCCCTGTGATGTACCTGCTGGGGTAACATACCATATACTGTGCCCTGTTAATAGGACCAAATTAGAAGTGCCATACAGTATGGTGCCCAAAATGCAGTGTTTTATATTGGTCAAAAAACATTTCCATACAGTTCCATAATTTACAAAGCTAGACAGTGCCAACCCATCAAATAAATAAGGACTTAATGGGTCATTTCCACTGCACAATTATTGTGAATGCTCGTTTCACAATAATCATATAGTCTAAACAGGTTTCTGATCATCCAAAGAATGATCAAAATACTATATTGATTCGTATGAAAGATTATTGTTCTCAGCAGCGCAGTACACTGTGAAAACTAGATGTGCTGCTGTGGGCCACTTGTCTGTTTCTGCCGTGCAGAGAGAGTCGTCCCGAGTGTATGCATTAATCAGAGATGATGGACGGAGGGTGACTGATACCTCTAATTCTTGAAATTTCCAGAGACTTCATCGGACCTCATACATAGGCACTAATACGTACCTCGCCTTACTAGACTTTGTATATATTTTTTCATTCATCAATTGCAGTGTACATTTTTTAAGGTACCCATTATCCTGGTTCTAGTGCTCTAATATATAATATCTGTTGTATATCTCAACCATATTATATGGGTAGGGCTTTTAATTTAATAGAGCAGGCGAAATTATTATTGTATATAAAGTTAATGTGTTGTATTTAGGTTCTGTTTTTAACGTAGTTTTGATATGGATGACTTATTGCACAACTATTTATTGCACTAAAGGCACTTTTTAAATGGCACTTTTTATGCATCTATCACTTTAAGAACTGGCTGATTCCCAGTTCCTTAGTTGCATTGTTTCACCTGTTCACTAATAAATGTAGTGACGTCGTCAGTAGGAGTGTATAAGTTTCACTTAGAAACAAGGCACTCTGAGGATTGTACCCGCTGAAGCGCCAAAAACAGGGCGCGAAACGACGTAGTACCCCCGTCCTCCCACCCACTGTGCACAACCTGTTGTATGAAGATTGAATAAATATCCACTGCCAGAAGCCTTGAGTGCGGCTCCATTTCTTCTCTATTTGATTGAAACTCTAGCGCCACCCTTAGGTAGCAATCCTCAAAGTCATAGTCGACTCTTTAACAAGCCTTGCGGCTATAAGTCTCCTTATCAGCTTATCTGTCTCCTTATGATGGCAGGCAGATTCCTCTCCATGAGGAAAATAGCTAGTTCCCCAGACCTTGTATTAGTCTCTCACACAGTCAGATCAGAATTCCCACACACTGCACTGATGAGGGGCAGTCACCCCGAAACACAGCGTCTGCAGTTTTGGGTTGTGATCTGGCACAAATCCTTGGTCATATTAAAAGGCTTGTTAAAGAGTTGACTATTACTTTGAGGATTGCTAGCTAAAAGTGGCGCTAGAGTTTGTGCACTTCCTCACTGAAGTGACAATTTGCATATTTCCCAGAGAAGCATTGCGGCTATAAGTATCCTTATCAGCTTATCTGGCTCCTTATGCTGGCAGGCAGATTCCTCTACATGAGGAAAATAGCTAGTTCCCCAAACCTCGTATAGTGATGAGCGAGGAGAAAAATATTCGCAATCACTATACCCGTAATGAGTACTTTGTAATACTCGCAAATTTTTTCCGAATAGCGGGTCTGTTAGTCAATTAGTGATAGGCTCCGTACATACACATCTGGCCATAAAGTGAGTGAGTCTTTCCAGGACAGGGCGGGAAGGTTGAATAAAACACCTTGCTGTGCCCCCTAGAGAGAGCCTTCCATGCAGGAGGCTCTCAGTAAGGTGTTCTCTGACTTTGTATACTGAAGGGAGCTGTCAATTTGTGTCAGATCGATAAAGATGGACACATCACTCACGAGCACCAGCGATACTCTCCGAGTAACGAGTATCGCGAATACTGTACTATCCGTGCAAATAGTAACGATTACACTAGCTCATCACTATCTATAAACAATGTCTCAGCAGGTGTGCTACACCATGGCTAAAAACATACTACCATATAGTACAAAAACGTCTAATGCATTGTTACAAAATAACAAGTCCATTCATAAAGTAATCGAATAACAGTACTATAGATGTATAAGTAAAGCTGCTCTAATCTGCTGCAGGGGTCAGGTCACACGAATGTTCCAGGGTAAATGTTCCTGCATCTACAGATGGCATGAACTTGTGGAATGGGTACACCGTACAATTCATTGAGCCTTAGGGACTAATGGATCCATAGTGAAGTTGGTAATGAGTGTGTAGTATTCATGTACTTTTCTCTAGACCAGAGCAGTATACGTGAGTTGTTTTACACAATTTTAACATATGACTCTATAAGGGCCTTTGTGCTATTTAATACTGAGTCATTTCGATATGAGAAAAATATATCCCACCATCTATATTCTACTGTCTCCTCCGCTTTTGAGTAATATCCTGTGAATGCACTCTGGAAGTATTCTAAAATTGTGTTCTTTGTTTAATAACAATAGGTGCTTAGCATTCAATAAGAGGAGCGTGACGATCAGGAAGTGGCTGCACAAGGCAGGCATATCAAATTCCAACTTCTAACAAACACAGATGACTACAAAGGAAGAGAGCGCTAATTCATGGAGAGAAGAGCCTAGCCTCCAGCTAATAACTTCACATTATCTTCAGATAAACCCTGTCCACTCTCCTAGCAATGCTGGTAAAGACTGGATTCACACAGTTTGAGATGTCGTTTTTGGATCCAGCAACAAGCGAAATATAAAGAAAAGACTGATTCTTCTCTATGTTGTATCTGCTCGTGTTTGGCTCAGAAAACTGCATCCAAAACTACAACTCAAGCTGCCACAAAAACGGCATGTGTGAATTCAGCCCGGAAGAGCACCGTCAATACCATACCAAAGTATAGTATTTTTTCTCCATGCTCTGAAAAACTGAGATGAGACTAAGTATTAGGACCTGTACAATATTAATAGTATACCTTTACTATATTATGCATTAATTAAAAATATGGATTTTTGTAGGTCTGTGGCTATCCGTTGTAAAACGGATAGCCATGGATCCGATTTGGCCTCCATATATCCCTATGGGCACGGATTGGTCCTTATTGGCATCCGATTGTGTCAGTTTTGTGATGGATCCCTATGTGTCAGATTTTTTCCCATCTCCAAATTCGGAGCGATTTTGGCCTGCCTTGAAAAATCGGACAGAAACACACAAACGGATCCATTGCTGTCCATTTCAAATAACATGGAGCTCTATGGTGTCAAATCAAAACAGATCAGTCAAAAAATCAGATCCGTAAAACGGATCTGATTTGGTGTGCTGCACATGCTCAGAAGCAATGTACAACCCTATCTCTGCTAACTGATGATGGTTCCATGGAAAATACAAATCCATGGGCATCAGTGGCGTCTGTTGGCACAGATCCGTGCCTGTCCGTGTGATCCTTGAAATCCGAGTATTACCACGGATTTACAAAAATCGCGATGTGAAAGCAGCTTAGGTAGAGACCACATGGTTATTGGAGGAAAGAAAACTACCAATCAAGATAATTTTGAGTAAAAAAAAAAACAACATTTAATTAGTCCCCTCCCCCACTTCTATGTCATTAAGTCTTTGGAGAAGCAAACGTGACAAAATGGATTTACATGAGTCCAGTTGTAAATTAGATTAACGTTTTCAATTAGTAGGTGCCAGCATAAAACAAGGGAGATGGAGGAATGGGTTATATCCTCCCGCTGCTGATAAAGGATCTGAAGGAGCAGTCACGATACAGACAACTGTACCAAAAGATCTTTAATGTCTACTCATTTCATGGGCATCAGCCCACTTCTTCAGGACAAAAATCTTTACCACTATATGGTTTGCACAACCATATCAGGTTAGAACCTACACTATAACCTTTCACCAGTAATACGCTGGTAAGACCCTACTTGCGCTCCTCTCCTTCAAGCTTGTACCCCAATCAGTAAGTGCTGTCTGGCAAGCAATGTGTAAACTTCTGATGTTCATGAAATACTTAATTCAATATATTATTAGAGTAAAAGTGTTATAGCATGTGTGAACACATACACACACATTGTGTTACATGCAGTTAAAGGACTTTGAGTGGTTCCTATAATACACAGAAATCTTAAGTGCATCATACACAGTATAGCAGTCAGTCCACTTCTCGTTTAGGTGACATTTATGTCACCTAACTCCACCATAATAAACCTATCTTATCGTTATCCATATTTCTCTGACAATAGGGAAAAGGGAAAAAGGCTGTCACATCTCTTGCAGGATCAAAGGATTGGGCATATTGGATTTCAAGATCCGACTCCACATATCCCAAAGTCTGGTGTCATTGAAGAGAAGGGAGGCCCCATAAATGTTTGTTAGAGTGTAGTGTCAAAACTAAAAGCCTTACTAGCTTTTGTCCCAGTAACCTCATGGTTTCTATTTTTATCATATCATAAGTGATGGGTCACTTTGATGAGATTGAGACAGCAGAGTGCAGATTACAGTATTCTTGCTCCCAAAGTCTTGCCCACGGTTATTGCATGTTATAGGCTATTTATAACAATTGATGGGTCATGGATTTCAGATCTTAGTGGTACAAACTTTTATTTTACTATCCCAACTTTAATAATGCAAAGAGTCCCTAAAAATGATTTGACCCCTGTTGTTCCTGTCCAAAAAAGCTTGGTTTAGGGGCAGTCTTTCTATAATTTGTGACATATATATGTGCTGCTTATTTAAGCAGGCTGAATCAGTTAGCTATTCACTTAAAAAATACTTGAAGGATAAAAACCATAGGAGATTCTAAACACTAGAAAATAAAAAATCTGTTAAACTTTAATAATTGCAGTTAAGAGCACAACATATCACAATTCAACAAAAAGAACTTAATATCAAAACAGATATCAATTAGACTGCATTCAGACGTCCATTTTTCAAGAATCTGTTCAATCCATGGATTTCAAGGATAGAAAATGTACCTGTTATAATCTATGGGGCTGTTCAAATGTTCGTGCCTTTTTGCATCTCATGCATCCACACAAAAATCAGGGAGACTTGTCCGTTATTTTATGGGTGTCACAGATTAAAGGGAACCAACCACCCCCAATGACCCCCCCGGACTATTAATATCGGTCCCTACACACAGCACATACATGTGCTGCAATGATTTTTGCTAAAAAAAACTGGTTTTTAAAACTTAAGATAATGCTTTTGAAAGTTTAAAACGAAGGGACGGGTGGGTGTTACTTATCTGTGTCAAAAGCCGGGTTGCAGCTGTCAGTCATCCCCCCGTGTCCCGCAGCACCAGTAACGGCCAGCCCTTTTCAGCGTCACAGCCCTGTGCACGGGCTCGCATGCCCGTGCACACGTCATCATCTACAGCCGGGTTGGGAGCGCGCGCTCTGACTTCCTGCGCTCGGCTGTGGAAGTCAGAGCGCGCGCTCCCAACCCGGCTGTAGATGATGACGTGTGCACGGGCATGCGAGCCCGTGCACAGGGCTGTGACGCTGAAAAGGGCTGGCCGTTACTGGTGCTGCGGGACACGGGGGGATGACTGACAGCTGCAACCCGGCTTTTGACACAGATAAGTAACGCCCACCCGTCCCTTCGTTTTAAACTTTCAAAAGCATTATCTTAAGTTTTAAAAACCAGTTTTTTTAGCAAAAATCATTGCAGCACATGTATGTGCTGTGTGTAGGGACCAATATTAATAGTCCGGGGGAGTCATTGGGGGTGGTTGGTTCCCTTTAAAGTCACCCATAAAGGTCTAGCGGTTTGTGAAAATCATGTACAGCACATGGATGGCATCAAAACTTGTCCTGTTTGTGATTAACAGTGCAATGAATTGGAGAAGCTTTGCAATATATTTATTCTCAAAATACTCAAATACAGAAGATCCCTGAGGGTAAAAGCTGACACACTGATGAAACCGGATCCAATGCACTGATGACATTTATACCAATTTTTGCACGCGTAAAAAATAACTGAAGTCTGAATGAGGCCTAAGAGTGAAGGAGGTTTTTGAAAAACCAGGATATACACACTAATCTATAGAGACTAGGATAAAAGAGGGCAAAAGGTCAGCAGGAAAGAAAAACAAAGGAACCTAGAAAGCCCTAGTATTTCCTAAACCTCACTGCTGAGGATGGCACTAGACACTTAAATGCATATCCTATAAAAGGAACGTGATGCTGTATGCTACTAAATATGTGTCCCAATAAAAAGAAAATAAAAATATAAAAAGTTGCCAATACTTACTAGGTAATTAGGGCAATCAGAAAATTATATGAACAGAGTACTTCTTAAAGCACTACACCAGCATTTTTTCTTATTGTACCGCTAGAGTGGTTCTTCAAAACTAAGCCCGCTGTGTTTACTCACCTACCAGAGGCTTCACCTTCTATCATAGCCACTCCGGTCGATCTCCGGTGATTTATGACCTGGGGCAGCTCTAGTGTTTCATGGAGCGAGTCAGAGGTCACAACTCTATAAATCTCTCACGAGGAAATCAGCTCCCAGCCTCCAAGCGCTGCTACTCACACTCTTCCTCACATTTCCTCCAGCTCACTCTCCCTATTTTACTTAGTCATAGAAGAAGTCTTAAGGCTTCTCTCTTCCTCTCGTCCCACAACATGCACCGCTGACCCCATTTCCTCACGCCTACTCCAGTCTGTCTCTCTGGTCATCACCACTCACCTAACCAAAATCTTCAACCTCTCCCTCTCATCTGGTATTTTCCGCTGCTCCTTCAAACACTCTATCATTACTCCATTATTAAAGAAATCTTCTCTTGACCCATGCTGCACAAATAACTACAGACAAGTCTCCAATCTCCTCTTCATATCTAAACTCTTGGAGTGCATGGTCTACACCTGCCTCACCCACTACCTCTCCGCTCACTCTCTTCTATATCCATTACAGTCTGGTTTCCACCCCCTTCACTCTACAGAAACCGCCCTCATCAAAGTAACCAATGACCTTCTGACAGCAAAATGTAATGGTGACCACTCTCTGCTTATTCTTCTGGACCTCTCTGCAGCTTTTGACATTGTTGACCACCATCTCCTACTCTCTATGCTGCACTCCATCAGGACACCGCTCTCTCCTGGTTCTCTTCCTATCTTTCCGACCCCTCTTTCAGTGTAATGTTCGCTGGCTCTACTTCATCTTCTCTTCCTCTCACTATTGGGTTCCCTTAGGGCTCAGTCCTTGGCCCTCTTCTCTTCTCTCTTTACATGGCCCCGATTGGACACACCATCAGCAGATTTGGCTTCCAGTACCATCTTTATGCTGATGACACACAACTATACACTTCAGCCCCTGACCTTACCCCTGCAGTATTAAAGAACACCAATGACTGTCTAGCTGCAGTTTCCAATATCATGTCTGCTCTCTATTTGAAACTTGACCTTCCCAAAACCGAACTACTTCTGCTCCCGCCCTCCACTAACCACCCTAAATCTGACATCTCTCTCTGTGTGTGGCACCATGATAACGCCTAGGCAGCAGGCTCGCTGTCTGGGTGTTATGTTTGACACCGATATCTCCTTCATCTCCTATACACAATCTCTTGTCCGCTCTTGTCGCTTGCACCTGAAGAACATCTCTAGAATTTGCCCCTTTCTCACCATGGATACAACTAACTCTTACCATGACCCTGATCCATTCCCACCTTAACTAATGCAATTCTCTACTAATCGGCCTCCTCCTCTCTAAACTTTCCCCTCTCCAGTCCATCCTTAATGCAGCAGCCAGGATCACTCATCTGGCCAATTGTTACTCAGATGCCTCTGCTCTGTGCCAGTCATTGCACTGGCTGCCTATACACTACAGGATCCATTTCAAACTGCTTGTTCTCACCCACAAAGCTCTTCACAGTGTAGCACCTCCCTACATCTCCTCCCTCATCTCTGTCTATCACCCCACCCGTTCTCTACGTTCTACAAATGACCTTCAACTAACATCTGCACTAATCCGATCCTCCCACTCCCTGCTCCAAGACTTCTCCTGAGCTGCACCAATTCTCTGGAATGCTCTACCCCAAGAAATCAGGACTATCCACAACTTGCATAGCTTCAAACGCTCCCTAAAAACACATCTTTTTAAGACTGCCTATCATGCTCAATAATAGAAGTTCTTAGTGAATGGTCTATATACAGTGCCATCTCTCTGGACATAATCTCTTCTTCAAACTCTACCAAACCCAAATGCTCTACACAGATGTCTGGTGACCATTCATGTAACTTTATTTCTATCCCCCTCTTTCTCTAGATGCCTGGACCATCACTGTAATAAGCCCCTGTACCCCAATCCATTTGCAGACTGTTAGCTCTTTTGAGCAGGGTCACCTTTATTTTGCCTTAATTATCGTATTGTATCTATCTACCTCATCTATGTAAATATTTTGATCCTGTCCTCCAAATCTGGCTTCTTGTATCATTTTTCTACGTCCCCATGCATTTTATAGCACTTTATCTGTTGTACAGATCCTGGCTGGTGACCGGTTCATGCAGCATTATGTGAATCCCCTATTTATTAAATTGATAGCTGGACCATATGTGACAGAATTTGTTACTATTACCTTTTGTGTCTCCCCTACTTCCTCATATTGTAAGCTTGCGAGCAGGGACCTCACTCCTAATGGGCTCAGTGATGTATTTATCTATTTTTGTCTTATATGGTTTGTATTGTATTATATTTGTACTGTTGTATTATATTTTATGATATATTATTGTATTGTGTTGTATTGTATACCCTCTGAATTGTAAAGTGCTGCGGAATATGTTGGCGCTATATAAATAATAATTATTATTATTATCTCTACGAGAGCCTCTTTCTGGCTCTAAAGGTACCTTTACATGCCGCTACAACAGGATGGATACAACCCGCTACAGGCTACGATTGTAGCTTGCGTCGTCAATATTGCCCGTAGTAGCGGCGTGTGAAGACGGTAGGAGGCCGGCGGCAACAGATACATCTGTTTCCAAGCACTGCTCTGAAACAGGTGGCTACAAAGCCGATTGCAGCGAGCTGTATCGGCGTGTAAAGAAGCTACAGAAGGGATGTCTATACACCAGGTGATGTACCTGGTATGTAGCTGGGGCGTGACACAGGCTCCGGGATACCGCGCCCCTTCAGCGATCATTGGAGGAAGCTCCTGCATGACGATTGGTAGTCACTGCATAGGGAGGCATATTTAAGGAGCTGACCAGTCACACTACACAATTGCTCGAGCGTCACGTATTAAACAGCCTCCTGCGATGCCTGCCCAATCATCATGTTATTGCTTTGTCCTATCAGCGTACGGACGTCTCGTACTCCACAATTGTGGCACGCCTATGTGCTGTCCCTGCTGCACCATGTCCGCCCATATTAGCTTGTTGTAGCGGTGTGTAAATGAGGTAAGGTAAGCTACAGATGGCTACTTGAGACACCCGGCAATGTATCTAGCTGTAGATGTAACGTAGCGTAGCGCACCTTGTGGCGGCGTGTAAAGGTGGTGCGTTTCCCATTTGTAACCATTTGGGCGTGCTCGTGCACGTGAAGTAGCGGGTTGTATCCATCCTGTTGTAGCGGCGTGTAAAGGTACCCTCATAGTGATGCCTTGGCCTCTTGTGACATAACTTCTGAACTTACAGTCAGAAGATGGCGCTGCAGGACTGGGGCGGCGTTGGTAAAAAGGTAATACCCCCAGAAGGTGAATGTATGACAGGGGGCAGGGGACTTAGATTTAAAGCACCACTCCGTGCTGAAACAAAATGTTGGAGTGGTGCTGTAAGAAGCATCCTTCTAATCCATTAAACCCATGGATTCAGTCTCAATGCATTTTCTTCTCCAGGTTGTGTTCTTCAAAATTACCACACAGAAAAAGGTACAGAAGGTCCAGGGGCGGGCAAATCATTGGTGCAACCTGTGCGGTGGCACAGGGGCCTAAGAAGTAAGGGGGCCCATTTCTACCTCCAAACTGGTGTAATTTTGATTTCTTAAGAGTTCTTGGCCTGCAAAGGGCCCACATACTGTTCTTGCACAGGGGCCCTTGTCTGTGTCCGCACATGGAGGCAGTAAGCCACTTTCTAGCAGTGACAAGTCTTGTTGCTGTATTATGGAGAGCCCCTGATCAAGAACCCTTATTGACAAACATTCTTCTTTGCATTTCATTTCTCCTCTTCCTTTTCCCTTGCCATGATATACCAGGAAAGGCATCTGCACATTGTTCTTTATACCAACATGAAAATTCTATTTGTAATAATAAATATAAGCATGTGTGTGAACTTTACCATGACTCCGTCATTTTTTTTTACCTATATAGACATATAAGTCACATGGTACACCAGTGATGTTTCAAATGAATGCATTTTCAAGTGTAGTCAGGGAGACCAGGATTTTGGTTATTGTGAAAATAGTGTAGCTAAAGTATTGGCAACGGTAATGTTACTTTATTACAGAGCGGTTTTGTTAAAACTTGAATTATACTGTTACAGTCATGAAACACAGGGGGAAAAAGTTAAGAGCAAAATTAGCTGTTTTTTCCTTAAACCTTCCAATGAAAGCACTCCATGCACATAACGCTTTAGAGGCATAGTGGCTCCTTTCAGTGCCTTGTACTGAAAGGTTAAAATGAATGAGTGACGGAAGTGAACCTGCAGTTTCCGTACACACACAAAAAGTAATGAGGCAGGTAGAAGGGAAGTGAGTGCTCGAGGTGTGCTTATAAACAGAAGGCAGCCTCTGTCTGGCCTTACTCAATACCGCACTGTGAATTTAACTTTCCGTACATGAGGCTTAGGCAACCTGTACCTAAACAGCTGTTACAGAACCACAATTCCCATTGGGTTGGAAACTGTAGACGAAACAAAAACGGGAAGACCACAGATTGCCTCTTCCTGGCTGTCTCACAGAAGGAAAACTACAACATCAAATATGACAAAAATCTCTCTTACAAGCCTACTACTGGGAAGACTCACAAGTTTGTTCCCCCTTATGTTTGTCTCCTTATATATTAACCATAGAGTACTAGAGATCACCCCGTCTGGTCTGAAGGAGAATATGAATGACTCAATATCAACACAACCTTTTCCCAGTTTCAAGGCTTTTTACAGATTCTATTAATAAAGCTAACTGATTGTAAAGAGAAAAAAAAATCTGCAAATGTGCATTTAATTCAAGACTGGATTGGTATCCGTGAATGGAAACATTTATTATTTACAGTCGGAGGCTTATAAGACCCTTTTCAGATACAGCTTTAATCTTTATTACAAGAATAATCTTTTACAAAATTAACCTCTTAAGGAACGACCTGGGTCAAAAATATGTTTTTCACGTGTGAGAGAGAAAATACCGGGCACTGCTTCAATTCCTGGGACTGCAGATTCTGCTCTAATCACCACTAGGTACCCTTTATGCTGCTGGGGTGCCGCCGTATAAGAGTATAAACAGTACATGTGAAGAAAAAAGCAGGCGGCACTCACCAGTTGAGCAGCGGTGTCTCCTTTATTTCAAAGTGTCAATGGACATGATTCATTCATGACAATGTGCGGGGACAGGGTGTGGAGGACGGCGGACGATGGCAAGCCGTTTCGTGTGACTACTGCTTCAACTGGTCCAGTTGTATTTTTAATGGTATAATTGTGGGGCAGATGTAATCTAACAAACCAGTTGTATCATTTTTTTTCCCTTGGGGAGTTCACTATGCAGTGTGATTGCCATATTGTTTTTCTTCAGTGAATTGTTGCAATTAGGGTGCTTTCACATCTGCAGTAAAGTGTAATTCCCAGTAGATCCATGCGGTATTCGGCAAGTGCGGTATTGCCGAATCCAGCATTTGCGGCACCACAAAGAAAACGCTGATAGCAGCGTTTTATTTTGCGCAGCCGCAAGTGCCAGATCTGCCAGATTTGGCAATACCACACTTGCCGCACCCGACTACAAGCCCCACAGAGTATGAATGGGGCTTGCCGGATCAGTGCTGCAAGTCGCGTCATCTGCCGGATCTGCCAGGAATTACACTTTACCGCAGATGTGAAAGGGTCTTAGCGATACCAAATTTATTTAGTCTTCTATATTTCACTACATTGTTGTGTTTCTGCACAATAAACACATTTTACATTTTTTTGTTTTATTCAAATTTTTTGGGAGTAAATAAAACCTATTCTTAACTTGTTTACATTTTTGGGGGATAAAAAAAAAATGCAATTTCAATTTTTTACTACCGTACTAGTTTTATAGTACTGATCATGACTAAGATGATATCAAATATTTGTAATAAAATGGCAGATCTTTGAGCTGATATTTAGTCTTATTTACCTCAATGGAGCCACACACCGCAGTCCCATCTCTAAGGATCTGCTACAAACAGCCAAATGAAGACAGAGCACAGATGAGCCCTTTTTTTTTTATTTCTCTTGGACAGGACACTAAAGGCCCCTTTACACATTTTAACAGCAGGTGTGCGCTCGCTTCCAACATTGCAGCCTAGCTGTCACACAGCAAGATGTTGCCGGTTACGGCGCTGCGATGTTGCAGCAGCGATCGCTCGCTGGGCTGGGATCAACCCAGCGAGCGATCCGCTGCAAGGCAGCGAATAGGCTGGATCGGCTGTGACATTGCTATTGCGGTGTCACACCGAACGATGACGCAGGTTGTTTACGTTGAAGTCGACAGGTTTTCCTGCATGCAGGAAAACCTGTCAACTCCAACTTGAACAACTATCATTGTTGAATCGTGCGTTTACATGCAACGACGCAAGAACGATGTCGTTTCAACATGGTTCCTAACGTCACTTTTGAACAACGTCGGGAAAGATGTTGAAACGTGTAACGGGGCCTTTACACATAGCGTTTCACTGAGCTACACATACAACAGTTTTAAAAACTGACCCGTCTTCTGTCTGTGAGACTTATAACGTCTTATTTTCCTCTAATTTGAAGATTCAACTGGGTCATTAAAGTATACATGTACATAAGACACAGATTTAACTCATACTTGGTATTTCAGAGTTATATGTTAAGGCCCCCTTTAGCGTTACACGGTACGATATAGTGAACGATATCGCTGAAACGTCCATTATAGTCTGGCTTCCGCCCCCTTTACTATACAGAAACTGCCCTAATCAAAGTGACCAATGATCTACTGACAGCAAAACGTAATGGCGACAACTCTCTGCTTATTCTTCTAGATTTCTCTGCAGCTTTTGACACTGTTGACCACCATCTCCTACTCTCTATGTTGCACTCCATTGGTATAAAGGACACTGCTCTTCCTGACTCTCTTCCTATCTTTCTGACTGCTCTTTCAGGTATCATTTGCTGGCTCTACGTCCCCCCCCTCTTCCTCTTACTATTGGGGTCCCTCAGGGTTCAGTCCTTGGACCTCTTCTCTTCTCTCTCTACACAGCCCTGATTGGACACACCATCAGCAGATTTGCTTCCAGTACCATCTCTATGCTGACGACACACAATTATACACTTCAGCTCCTAACCTTACCCCTGTGGTGTTAAAGAACAGCAATGACTGTCTAGCTGCTGTTTCCAAGATCATGCTGCTCTCTATTTAAAATCAACCTCTCCAAAACTGAACTTCTTTTGCTCCCGCCCTCCACTAACCTCCTTAAATGTGATATCTCTTTCAGTGTGCGGTACCACAATAACTAGGCAGCAGGCTCGCTGTCTGAGTGTCACGTTTGACACCGATCTCTCCTTCACCTCCTACATACAATCTCTTGTCCGTTCTTGTCGCTTATACCTGAAGAACATCTCTAGAGTCCGCCCCTTTCTCACCATGGAACAACTAAAACCCTCACCGTGGCCCTAATCCACTCCCACCTTGATTATTGTAATTCTCTATTAATCGGTCTCCACCTCTCTAAACTTTCCCCTCTACTGTCCATCCTTAATGCAGCAGCCAGGATCACACCTGCCAATCGTTACTCAGATGCCTTCGTTCTGTGCCAGTCATTGCATTGGCTGCCTATACACTGCAGGATAAAGTTCAAATTGTTTGTTCTCACCCACAAAACTCTTCACAATGCAGCGCTCCCCTACATCTCCTCCCTCATCTCTGTCTATCACCCCACCTCTCTCTACGTTCTACAAATGACCTTCGACTAACATCTGCACTAATCCGATCCTCCCACTCCCGGCTCCAAGACTTCTCCCGAGCCGCACCAATTCTCTGGAATGCTCTACCCCAAGAAATCAGGACCATCCACAACTTGCATAGCTTCAGACGCTCACTAAAAACACATCTTTTCAAGGTGGCCTATCATGCTCCCTAACAAAATTCCTTTGTACTGTATAAAGCCCATTCACTATCTCTCTCGACATAACTCTTCTTCAAATTCCACCAAACCCAAAAGGTTTACACAGATTGTGTGGTGACCATTCATGTAACTTTATTTCTATGCCCCATTTCCTCAAGATACCTGGACCATCAGTTAATAAGCCACTGTACTTTGGATAACCCCTATCTCGTTGTAGATTGTAAGCTCTTGAGCAGGGTCACCCTTATTTTTTTGGTTTTATCTACTTGTATTGTATTTTTTACATTGATTTATGCTTATTGTATTGTTTCCTATTATTGTACTGTTTTCTTTCTCTACTGGAATTACTGCATTATGCTTTGTATTTTCATCTATTACCCACTGTATTGTAAAGCGCTGTGGAATATGTTGGCGCTATATAAATAAAGATTTTTTTTATTATTATTAAACGTCACAGGTTTGGAGTCGTTGAAACAACATCGTTAGTACGTTGTTGTATGTGACACCGAGATACGATACGATAAATTGTTGATCATTGATCGCAGATTTGAGAACATGTTCTCAAATCAAATGATCCACGATCAGCCAACCTGCTGCATCATTGTGTGCGACACCGCGATAACGATGTCATTGACGACTTCACCCATTCACAGCAATAAGCAGGTATCCTTTGCTGCGTTGTGCGAACGATAGTGCTCACTACATTGTTGATGCGTCGTCACGATATCTACACGTGTGACAGCTCACCAACTATGTCAAAACGATGTCCTAACGATCGCGCGCCCCTGAGATAGTTAGTGATATCGTTACAATATTGATGCGTGTTACGGTACCTTTAGACTAAGTGCCCACTGGATGTTTGTGCTTTTTTTTGTGTTGTGTTTACGCCGCATTTTCAGCTGCACAAATGCAGTTGTGTTAAAAAAAAAAAAAGCAGCATAAATGTATTGCGTTTGGGCAGCATCTTTTCAATGGGTAATACCAAGCTCAAAAACAGCATGTTATGGGAGGGACACAGAGACAGACACACAAAGACTCACGCACACTTTATTATCGTCCACGGTGATCCCACGGCATGCGTTCCTTCTGGGCATTGGCAAGACTTATGGGTACGGTACTGACAGGACCTGGCATATGACTCTCAGGCAAAGTCACATGGGCAGGTCCTGTATGTCACTTTGCACAGGTCCTACCGGTGCCCAGAAGGAAGACCTCGCCGAAGGAGGGTAAGTACTTGGTGTGTTTTTGCTGTGAAAAGCACAGTAAAAAAACATCACAACAGATTGTGTTAATACCAATCCATTTGTCATGCTTTTTTGGAAAAAGCAACCCAAAAATGCACAAGTTAATTGACATGGTCATTTCTGAGCGCATGTGTTTCCTGCCAATGACGGACCACCTACAAACGCATATGTAGGCACAGCTTTTTACAAATCACATACACTTACAAGATATTGCTGTGGGTGATCTGTTTTTGCTGCAAAACTGCAGCAGAAACGCACAGTGGTCACATAGCCTTAGTGTTATTATTTTTTAACTGTTACATTAAGAGTCAATGCATACAACAAGTCCAGTCTGCCTGCTTTGGTGAAAAAATGGATGAGGAAAAAACTAATGGCACTAGAATAATATCTAAGAAAATCTTGTATCCATTTCCCAATGATGATAGCATACAAGATGGTGTATTGTGGCAACGCAGTGGACCCAAGATGAGAGTTTAGTGGTTTTGAGGCTGCTGTGAGTATAGGGGCTAGTATCAAAGTAATCATCAGCGCATATTGGGGTCATGTATAATCATCACAGGTAACAATATATTCTCATGATAGTCCTAGTCCTGGATGACACTGACATCCTGAGCATTATTTGTTTTGGCTAAGTCAGGGCTGACTCCTAACTTCTGTCCGCCAGATATATTATGTATACTTTACAAATAAGATATGTTCAAAAATGCGTGTTTTGGTGGTTTTGCGCTAAATTAGAAACTGTTCAAATTTGTGTTCATTTTCTTAAATCTCACTTTATGCAGTAAATTAGGCATGCATCTTTTGTAACCTGCAGCATCAGACATTTTTGTAGTATTTATGACATTTTTGTAGGAACCTGGCTGTTGAGAAATATTTTGGCAGTGGATTATAGATGTAATAGTGATGTGGACTACCACCAGCACATATGACACCAGCCTTATACTTCAGAGCCAATGTAAACACTGTCACCATTGCCAATTTTTCAGTCTTATAATTTGCACATAGGGAACATGATGTAGAAAAAAAAAAAGAAAAAGTGAGGCATCAGCATAAGGCCACGAGCACACATTGAGATTTTGGTGATTTTTTTTTACCTTAGTATTTGTAAGCCAAGACCAGAAGTAGGTTAAAAAATGTAGAAGTGGTGCACATGTTTCTGTAATATGTCACAAGTGTGTCATGCTCTGCACACACTTTGCGGTATCTGGGATCAGAGGGTCACAACATTTAGCTGATCACAGGTCCTTCTTAAGGTGGGGTCACACGCGGTGATCTGGTCTGCGATGTCGGAAGCGACGTGCAGGTGCGCGGTCGCTTCCGACATCGCAGGCCAGCTGTCACACGGCACGACGGTGCCGGTGACGCGGCGGCGATGTGGGCGGAGCCGTCGCTCGCTGGGCTGGGCTCAGCCCAGCGAGCGATGGCTCAGTAACCCTGTGATATAGGCTGGATCGCGCCGCCAACAGTGTCAGACGGCGCGATCCAGCCTAATCACTGGTCACAGGTTGAAAGGTTTATGAACATGTTCATAAACCTGTCAACCTGCGACCAGCGATAATTTGCAGTTGCGTCGCGCTGTCACACAGCGCGACGCACTTGCAATATCGCCCGCGACTTCGCTGTGACGTCACTGTGCGGCGATGTCGCGGGCGACATCGCCGCGTGTGACCCCACCTTTAGAGCCTGCTCTGCGATTATCATGAGTAAAGCAGAATTATTTCCTTTCAATGCTGAAGGGGTAAAGATTTCCCTTTGAGAATCCTTGTAACTTTAATCTCAGTTGCTTTACCTTATGACCACTTCCTTACTTTATATAAACTATGCCGATTAGGCTGTGTTCACATAGGGCGTTTTTGGGCTCAGGGTTTGTCGTGGTTTTATCTAAATCTATGCTAATCTTGACCTGCGTTTTTGTTTCCCAGCAAAACCTATGTGATTCTGGGATTAGCTGTTCTGACACATTGGTTTTATTTCATTGCAGAAAGTGTCAAGACCCCAGGTTTTGCTGCGTTTTTGAAAGAATAAGCATGTCAATTGTTTTCTGCATTTTTGCAGTGTTCTATGGCAAATCTGCAGCAAAAACGCAGTAAATATGCATCAAAAATGCATCAAATCCGCAGCAAAACTCCTGCCAAGAAATCAGGAGATACGAGAAACCCCTAAGGTTTTGTTGCATTTTAGCAAAAGCAAAAACTAATCTGTCTGGACATAGACTTATAGATCTTCTATACTGACCTCTCTGATGAAGCAGTTGTAGCTGTGGAGTCCCTTCCAGCTTTACAATCCCCTTCTAGAGAAACTGCAGAGTTCTTTTGTTTGTTGTTTTATTCCCACTGGTTTGTCTCTCTCATGTTGTCTTATCGTAGTAGTAGGATTAGCATTTTGATGCCCTACGCATTAGGCACGTCAAGCTCAAAGTCAACCAGGGCCTAAGCACATGATCGCACACAGAGAAGGAACCATCTAGGGACAATAAGGAGTTCAGAGTTCAGACTCAGGTGAGTGTGAAGGGGTAACCCCTCTTCCTTCTCCCTATTGCCAGGGTCTGTCTTTTACCCTTTTCTTGGTGTTCCCCTCTTGTTGCAGCACACCAAGGACACAGGACAGAGGTTGAGTCAACTTTAATCCATGTCAACTGGCTGCAAGTGTGATTTAGTTATTGCCAACCCTGTTAGGTGCCACAGGTAAATTACAGGTGCTGTTAATTACACAAATTAGAGAAGTATCACATGATTTTTCTAACAGTGCCAATACTTTGGTCCACCCCCTTTTTTATGTTTGGTGTGGAATTATATCCAATTTGGCTTTAGAACAATTCTTTTTGTGTTTTTTTATTGAAGACAAATTAAATGAAGATAATAATACCAAAGAATGTGTGATTGCAATCATTTTCAGGAAGAAACTGAGTATTATCTGACAGAATTTCAGGGGTGTCAATACTCTTGGCCACAACTGTAACTGGATGTAGAGAAATCACATATGGACACATGGATGTCCATTCACATGAGGCATAACTTGGTTTTCTTCAGCAAATCTTCTAAAGGCCTTGGACACACTCATCCGAGTTTGACAGACGAGACTCGGAGCAGGCTGGAGCAGTGACCCTGAACAGCCTCAGGTTCACTGCTCCAGCCTGCTCTGTCAAACTAGGATGTAAGTAGCAGAGTGTGTCTGAGCCCTTAGGCTGGTTTCACACTGAAGTTTTTTCCCTGATTAGGTTCAATCATGTTTGATCTAGGTATGAGCAAGTACAGAACTAATCGGACTCGCTATACTCGCAATGAGTAGGTCCTGGTACTCGGTACTCATTGCGAGTATAGCAAATCCAATGTTAATGAATGGGCTGGGCGAGTACTTTCGCAGTGTATCTATATATACACTGCGAAAGTGCACTAAAAGTGAATAAAAGTTGTCAAAAAATAAAAAAATATCATATTCACCCATCCGACGCCTGCACTGGGTTTGGAAAAGAAGACATCCGATGTACGAGAAGAACCTGTGAGTCTGACAGCCAATCAGATGGCTGGTAGCGATCTGGCCAATCAGATGGCCTAACGTTACAAACCACATGATCCCTACCAGCCACCTAATTGGCCAGATTGCCAGGTCATTGATGCACGTTCAAGACCTGGCAACCTTGCCAATCAGTGGCTGGTAGCGATCAGGTGGTTTGTGACATCTGGCCATCTTATTGGACAGATTGCTAGCAGCCATCTGATTGGCTATCAGAGGAACAGGTCCTTCTCGTTCATCGGATGTCTTCTTTGCGGGTCCCCGATGCAACAATCGGATGGGTATGATATTTTTTTATTTTTTAAATTGTATTCACTTTTATTGCACTTTCACTGTGTATATATAGGTACACTGTGAAAGTGAATGGACTACTCACTACTCCCGAGTAATAACAAGAAACTCGGGGAGTAGCCCAAATATTGTTACTATTCGGTGGCTACCGAATAGTAACGATTATACTCGCACATCCCTACTTTGATCAGATTTGTGTGCCAAAACCAGGAGAGGAACTTGCAAAGAAAAAGTATATTGAAAGACTGACACCTGTTCTGAGTTTTGGAGACACTCCTGGTTTTGACACACAAACCTGATTGAACCTGATCAGGGAAAAAACTGCAGTGTGAAACCAGCATTATGTAATAATAAAACCACAGCTTCATGATCAGGCATAAATGATGTAGAAAGTTTGCCAGTAAAGGCATCACCTGTCCTCTACTTCCTTTATTATTATTTATTTATAGAGCACCAATGATTCCATGGTGCTGTACATGAGAAAGGGTTACAGCAAACAAGTTAGGCTGATTCCACATCAAGATTTTTTACTGTCCGAGGTGATCCTTTTTTTTTGCAGGATCCTCCCCGGACAGCAACGGATCCAAACAGATGCCTGCAATTGGATGACAAATAGGCACCCATTTCCGATTTTTTGCAGGATCTGTTTGGATCCAGCTCTCTCACTCTTCTCCTCCCCTCCCCACTCCTCCATCTCTTTTGTCTCCCCGCACCTCCGTGTCTCCTGTCTCTTCTCCTTCCCCCTTCCCGCTCCTCCGGTATGAAAAAAAAAATATCCTCAGTGAGGATTCCTCACCCATCCGCCAGCTCCTGGAATGTGACCGCCTCCACCTCCGATGGGCTGCCAGTCAGCTGACGTGTCACATGACCGAGATGGAGGCGGTCGCATGTCGGGAGTTGGCGGACGGGTGAGGAATCCTCACTGAGGATATTTTTTTTTTCATACTGGAGGAGAGGGGAGTGGAGAGGGGGAGAAAAGACAGGAGACATGGAGGAGGGAGGAGCCGGGAGACAGGAGAAGAGGGAGAGACCAGTTATGTACAGAGCAGAGCTTCTGAGCAAGTTCAGTACATAAGAACAAAGCCGACATTGGATCTAATTTTTTGATGGACCCACGGTCCATAGACTCCAATGTTAAGAGTGGCGGACTGCGACAGTCCGTTTGTATCCGATTTTTTCTGATGGACACGAAAAACGCTGCAGGCAATGATTTTGTGACTGTCAGAAAAACTACCAACAGACGCTGCCAAAATCGGATGCCATTAACCACAAATCCATGCAGATCAGTTGCCCATAGGATACATGGAAACCCAAACGGATCCGTGGCTGTCCGTTTTACAATGGACAGCCACGGATGCCAAAAAATCTTGATTTGAAACCAGCCTTAAAAATACAATGAACAAACTAACAGTGACAGACCATTACAGAGGGGAGAGAGGACCCTGCCCTTGCGGGCTTACATTCTACTGAGCAGTGGGGAGAGAAGCAGTAGGTTGGATCTGATCTGGTGGTTGGTGGAGTGCTAGGTCCGATGGTGGTGGAGCGCCAGGTCCAGTGGTGGTGGAGCACCGGGTCCAGTGGTGCTGAGGTGGCACCGTGGTCATTGCTGACTGTAGGCTGTTCTGAAGAGATGGGTATTCAGGTTCTGCTTGAAGGTTATGAGTGTGGGGGACAGTCGGACGTTTTGGGGTGCAGAATTCCAGAGGATAGGGGATGCTCGGGCGATGTCTTGCAGGCGGTTAGATGAGGAACGTAGATTGTGGAGGAAAGAAGGAGGTCTTGGGAGGATCAAAGATTACGAGTTGGATGACATCGGGAGATTAGTTCAGAGATATGGGGGAGGACAGATTGTGGACGGCTTTGTAAGTCAGTGTTAGTAGTTTGAATTGTAGTTGAGCCAGTAGAGGTATTTGCAGAGGGGAAAAGTGGAGGAATAGCGAGGAGAGTGGTGGATTAGTTGGGCAGCAGAGTTAAGGACAGATTGGAGAGGTGCAAGAGTGTTAGCAGGGAGGCCACAGAGGATGAGGTTGCATTAGTCGAGACAGGAGATGATGAGGGCATGCACTAGTAGTTTAGTAGATTGAGGGTTGAAGAAGGGACGGATTCTGAAAATATTTTTGAGTTGGAGGTGGGAGGAGGCAGCAAGAGCTTGGATGTGCAGTTTAAAGGACAGGGCAGAATCAAGGATTACTCCGAGGCAACTGACTTCAGGTACAGGACAAAGTGTGATGTAATTTCTTGTGTAAGGCTGGGGTCACACACACAGATATCTGGGCAGATATTGTTCACAGATCTCTGGTTGCAGTGAAATCATGGACAGATTGCTCCATTTGTACACAGCCACAAAATGGAACCATGTGTCCATGATTTCACTGCAACCAGAGATCTGTGAACAATATCTGCACAATTATCTGTGTGTGTGACCCCAGCCTTAGAAAGATCTGGTAAGGAAGGTGGTGAGATGGAGGAAAAATGATGAGTTCGGTTTTGTCTACATTGAGTTTTAGGAAGCGAGAAAAGAAGGAGGAGGATATGGCTAATAGACACGCTGGGATTCTGGACAGGAGAGAGGTGGCATCTGGGCCAGCAAGATAGATCTGAGTGTCAACAGCATACAGGTGATACTGGAATCCATGGGACTTTATGAGTTGACCTAGGCCAAGGGTATAGATTGAAAAAAGGAGGGACCCCTGGACAGAGGGACACCAACAGAGAGGGGATGGGACGAGGAGGTCATGTGGGAGTGGGAGACGCTAAATGTGCGGTTGGAAAAGTAGGAAGAGATCCAGGAGAGGGCAAGGTCAGTGATGCCAGTGGAATAGAGTATCTGTAATAGGAGACAGTATTTGACTGTGTCGAATGCAGAGGATAGGTCTAGAAGGAGGCGGACGGAGGACTGTCTGTTAGCTTTGGCCGTGAGTAAGTCATTAGTAAATTTTCGTCAGGGCAGTTTCAGTGGAGTGGTGGGGGCAGAAGCTGGATTGAAGGTTATCAAAGAGAGTTGGATGAGAGGTGGGATGAGAGTACAGTGAGCACATGTTTTTCGAGAAATTTGGAAGCAAATGGGAGCAGGGATATGGGCCAGTATCTGGATGTAGAAGTGGGGTCGAGGGATGGCTTCTTTAAGACAGGTGTAATTGTTGCATGTTTGAAAGCAAAAGGAAAGGTACCAGAAGTCAGTGATAGGTTGAAGAGGTGGGTTAGGGCTGGGATAAGTGTGGTGGTGAGGTTGGGGAGGAAGTGGGATGGGATGGGGCCCAGTGCACAAGTGGTGAGGTGCGATCTGGAGAGGAAGTGTGCAAATTCTCCTTCAGTGATGGAGGGGAGGAAGGTAAGTGGGGGAGGAGAGTGGTCTGGTATACATGGGTGTTGTGGTGGTTGGGTAGCAAAGACTTGTCTGATCTGTTCAATCTTGTTGGTGAAATGTGTTGCAAAGTCTTCTGCAGAGATAAGAAAAGTAGGAGGGGTCAGTGGGGGCGGAGGAGGGAGTTAAATGTGTTGAATAACTGCCTGGGATTGTGCAAATTTGCACTTCAGTAAGGAAGTGGAATAACTCCAGTGCCACCTTTAAGTAGCTCCTTAAAGTCATAATCGCTTTCCAACAAACTTTTAAATATGACTAAAGGATTTGTGCCAGATCAGAACCCCAAACTACAGACGCTGCGTTTCACTGGAGTTATTCCACTTTCTTAGTGAAGTGCAAATTTGCATATTTCCTAGAGAGGGGATTTGCCTACAATCTCCTCACCTACTTAACTGTCTTCTTATGGTTGCAGAAAACTTCTCTCCATAAGGTAGATAGCAAGTTTCCAGACCTTGTCTTAGCCCACTCGCACAGCCAGATCAGAATATCCCACACACTACACTGATGAGGGGCAGTTACCCCGAAACACAGTGTCTGTAGTTTGGGGTTCTGATCTGGCACAAATCCCTTAGTCATATTTAAAAGCTTGTTAGAAAGCAATCATGACTTTGAGGAGCTACTTAAAGGTGGCACTGGAGTTAATCCACTTCCTTACTGAAGTGCAAATTTGCATATTTCCTAGAGGGGGATGTGGCTACAATCTCCTCACCTACTTAACTGTCTTCTAATGGTTGCACAAAACTTCTCTCCATAAGGTAGATAGCAAGTTCCCAGACCTTGCCTGGGATTGTGGGACAAAAAGAATATGAGGGTAATGAAGTAATTCTGTTTAGAGGTGGTGGGTGCTGACTTGAATTTGAGAAGTGCTTCCTCTTTTACAGCCAGGTAATATAGTTTTGGCCGCTACGTTATTTTTGACCGCTGACTGATTTGTTATCCTTGAGACCTATGAGTTCTATCTCTTTATGTAATATGCTACCACGATAAAAACATTTTGTGTGTATAGAAGAAGGTGTATTACACAATGAATATAAAACATCTTTATGAATATGCAACGGAAACCAGAAAGCGGAATGGGTTAGACAGAACAAATAAGAAGTTAATGATCCACACACTATGATCAATAGAGAGAAAGGAAGTAATTGTATTCTATTCCTTGTTTGCTGTTCCTTACTAATGAGTTATAGCCTGCAGTGATCACATGCATATGTGATGAAACTAAACCTTCACAAGTGTTTCAGCAAAAGGAACAAACAGGAATTCCTTAATATTATGCCACTACAATTATTCTCTACAAATGTATATACATTTTTATATTATATTATATTAAATTTGCATGGGTTGCTAAAAATCCATCATCTATTTTTAATGGTGATCTGTAGTATGGCAAAGTAGGCAAACAGTCGTAAAACAGCCAGTATATGTTGAAGGTCAGACAGCGGAAGTGCTCTATTGTTACACTGCTCTTTCTTTAATAGCATTTTGATTGATTTTCTTGTCTGAAAGTCTTTTTGTATCCCTTGAATTTCACAAGGTGCAATTACATTGCACGATTGTTGGGAATGAGCATTCCTAGAAGTGCTCCCTTTCCAATAATTGTGCAGGGTAAACAGGATGCCAATCACCTGATTGAGAAAAATGTTTGTTCGATGTGTGAAATGATTTTTAAGCTTACTAAAAAAATAAAATCATGGAACTCATCAGCATGCTGTCCTGTGTAAACACTACCAAAATAATAATAGCGCCTTTACATCTATTACTGACTGTTCAGTATGCATTATAAGTTTGGTCAGTCTGTCTTCTGTCTTAACAGGCATTTAAAGGGAACCAACCACCCCAAATGACCCCCCCGGACTAATAATATCGGTCCCTACTTGCAGCACATACATGTGCTGCAATGTTTTTTGCTAAAAAAACTCCTTTTTCAAACTTAAGATAATGCTTTAGAAACTTTATACCCAAGTGACGGTTGGGCGTTACTTACATGGGGCTAAAGCCGGGTTGCAGCTGCCACTCATTCTCCTCTCTGGCTCGCAGCAGTAACGGCCAGCCCTTTTTGCAGCGTCGGCTGTGGAAGTCAGAGCGCTGCGCTCGCTTCCCGGCTGTAGCTGATGACGTGTGCACGGGCATGCGAGCCCGTGCACCAGGCTGTGACGCTGCAAAAAGGGCTGGCCGTTACTGCTGCGAGCCAGAGAGGAGAATGAGTGGCAGCTGCAACCCGGCTTTAGCCCCATGTAAGTAACGCCCAACCGTCACTTGGGTATAAAGTTTCTAAAGCATTATCTTAAGTTTGAAAAAGGAGTTTTTTTAGCAAAAAACATTGCAGCACATGTATGTGCTGCAAGTAGGGACCGATATTATTAGTCCGGGGGGGTCATTTGGGTGGTTGGTTCCCTTTAAACAAGCTCTGATCAACTTCCAACTGATGGCATATAGGTACATCATGGTGACACACATTACAACTGTAGACCATTCCATAAAAAATTCATTCTACACTCCAAAACGCCACTACTCCCTTCTGAGCCCTGCTGTGCATCCAAACAGTGGTTTACCATCACATACGGGGTATTAGCATACTCAGGAAAAAATAAACCCCATAATGTGTTGTTAAATTTTTTCGGTTACCCTTGTAAAATTAAAAAAAATTGAGCTCATAGAATATTTTTTTGGAGAAAATGTGATTTTTCTCAACATTCTAAAATTCTGTGAAGGACATGGGGGTTCAAGGTGCTCACCACACATCAAGATAAGTTCCTTCAGGGGTCTAGTTTGCACAACAAGTTTTACGCTGCAATTTTTTCTTTTTTCCTTGTGAAAATAAAAACATTTTGAGCTCAAAAAACATTTTTGTCAAGAAACTGTGATTTTTCTTATTTTCATGGCTCAACATTCAGAGCTGCAGTATCCATTAAGTGACAAAGTGTCTGCCTCAGGCGGCGATCCCTCCTAGCAGACAGGGGGCGGCATCCGCAGGGGTGCCTGGTGCTAGCGCAGCCCCATGCAGATGCCGCTCCCGCTCCTATAATCCTGGCCACCGCCGCTG
The DNA here is from genome assembly GCA_033576535.1 of Allobates femoralis. Classification (NCBI taxonomy): domain Eukaryota; kingdom Metazoa; phylum Chordata; class Amphibia; order Anura; family Aromobatidae; genus Allobates; species Allobates femoralis. The sequence continues at coordinate 221,650,682 of JARQOC010000003.1, forward strand.
CAGCCAGGTCAGTGGCATATCAAGGGGGTGCCTGGCGGGGAATCTGCCCCGGGCGCGGGCTAAGGAGCCAGGGGGCACTATTGGTCTCTCCCCGCCGACCACATGTTGTGCCCCGCCCCTCGCAGTGTGAGCCGGCTTTCTTCTCCACCGAGCCGTACACTGCTCTGTGCTGAGAGGACCTGTGATGATGTCAATGGAGGGGAGGAGTCAGGGGGTCACATGATCAGCTCCTCAGTCCTGGATGAGGTAAAGTGTATGTGTGGGGTTGGGATGGATTCAGTGTGGATGTAGCAGAGCTGAGAGTGTACTAGGTGTATGGAGCAGAGCGGCGTGTATGGAGGTGTATGAGGTGTATGGAGCGGAGCCGCATGTATAAAGTGTACGGAGCAGAGCCGCGTGTGTATGAAGACTACGGAGCAGAGCTGCGTGTATACGGAGCGGAGCCAGGTGTGTACGAGGTGTACAGAGTGGAGCCGCGTGTGTATAGGTCGTGTGGAGCAGAGCACAGGGTGTATGGAGCAGAGCGGCGTGTATGGAGGTGTATGGAGCGGAGCCGCGTGTGTACAAAGTGTGCGGAGCAGAGCCATGTGTGTATGAAGACTACGGAGCGGAGCCGCGTGTGTACGAGGTGTACAGACTGGAGCCGCGTGTGTATGGGTCGTGTGGAGCAGAGCACAGGGTGTATGGAGCAGAGTGGCGTGTATGGAGGTGTATGAGGTGTATGGAGCGGAGCCGCGTGTGTACAAAGTGTGCGGAGCAGAGCCGTGTGTGTTTGAAGACTACGGAGCAGAGCCGCGTGTGTACGGAGCGGAGCCAGGTGTGTACGAGGTGTGCGGAGCAGAGCTGTGTGTGTATGGGTCATGCGGAGCAGAACTGAGAATGTACTAGGTGTATGGAGCAGAGCTGAGTGTGTACGGGGTGTAAGGCGCAGAGCCGAGTGTGTATGAGGTGTATGGAGCATAGCCGCATTTTCACAAAGTGTACGAAGCAGAGCAGAGTGTGTACAGGGTGTACGGAGTGGAGCCGCATGTGTACGGGGCATATGGAGCAGAGCCGCATGTGTACGGTGTACAGAGAAGAGCCGAGTGTGTATGAGGTGTACAGAGTAGAGCCGAAAGTGTACGAGGTGTATGGAGTAGAGCCGAGAGTGTATGAGGTGTACAGAGTAGAGCCAAAAGTGTACGAGGTGTACGGAGTAGAACCGAGAGTGTATGAGGTGTACAGAGCAGAGCCATGTGTGTAAGAGGTGTACAGAGCGGCGCTGTGTGTAGGAGGTGTATGGAGCAGATCTGAGTGTGTACTAGGTGAATGGAGCGGAGCCATATATGTACGGGGTGTACGGAGCGGAGTCATGTATGTACGGGGTGTACGGAGCGGAGCCAAGTGTGTATGAGGTGTACGGATCAGAGCCAAGTGTGCATGAGGTGTACGGAGCGGAGCCGTGTGTATGAGGTGTATGGAGCAGAGCTGAGTGTGTACTAGGTGTACGGAGCGAAACCATGTATGTACAGGGCATGTGGAGCCGTGTGCGTATGAGGTATGTGTACCAGTGGTTGCCCCCTGCGGATGCCGCTCCCACTCCTATAGTCCCAGCCGCCTCTGCCGGCAGCATTCTTCTCCCGAGTCCCGACTGCCGCTGTCCGCCTTCTGCAGCTCAGCACGGCAGGGCACAACGATGTCATCACTCAGTACCGCTGTACTGAAACGTGCAGAGTGGCAGAGCAGATGCTGAGGAGACTGGAGCAGTGAGAAGAGAGGTGAGTATTTACTTTTTTTTTTAATCAGTGAATACACTGATGGGAAATATCTAATGTGCAATATAATATAGGAGGACAATGGGGGCCCATTATACTATATGGAGGACTATGGGGGTGCATTATACTATAAGGAAGGCTATAGGGGATGCATTATACTATATGGAGGACTATGGGGGTGCATTATACTATATGGAGGACTATGGGGATGCATTATACTATATGGAGGACTGTGGGTGGCATTATTGTATATGGAGGACTATGGGGGGAGCATTATATTATATGGAGCCAATTATACTAAATGGAAGCCATTATAATATTTGGAGGGCTCTGTGGGAGGCATGATAATACTTGGAGGGCTACAAGGGAGCCTTTATACTTAATGAAGGGCTATTTAAGAGCTGTGTTGGGGAATATTATACTGTACATAGGTCCACTATACTACATGGAGGGCTGGGCGGGGTCATAGTTGGGGATCATACTGTACTGGGGTAGTTGAAGGAGGTACAGTAGGGTCATCATACTGTGCATGTAGAGGAATGCACTATGGGGAATCATACAGTGTTTGTGGGGCAATTTTGTTGGCATCACACTTTATAGGGGTAATGAAAGGGGAATCTAGGGGCTTTAGTAGGAGGAAAATTACTTTTTAAGTGCTGAAATGTTGTAAGAGATGTACCTATGTGACCCAGCCAAATGTTCTTTTTTTGGGCGGTTGCCCAATTAGAACTTCTATTTCTATGATGCAGGATGCATTGTCTCTCTGCTGCAGGACTGATTAGCTATACCTTGCACACCATGTCCAGTGTCGCCCCTTGGTACATACAGGCATCCAGCCATGTTTCTTCTGAGCAGCAGTTAGTCAGTGGTGCTCTTCCCCCTTCCCACTCCCATATCCTTTGCTCAACCCAATAGGAAGGACCCTGTTATTAATTCCAGACAGCCCCGTGTGCGGCGCTTGTGATTGGCTAAGCAATTCGGGAGGAAGTGTGGTCTGTTTGAGAAGCACCATTTTACCAGCTTAGTGCAGTGGCAGCTTCTTGATGTTCAGACTGCAGGTCGATATCTGTGGTGTGTGGATGATGCTGCATGGTGACATCTGACTAGTTAGTGCTAGGCAGTGGCCCAGAGTTGTGCAGGCATGTGCCAGAGGTCGGCAATCAGTGCTGCCTCCTGTGCTATAAGGATGCAGGAGTGTGTCTGCCTACAGGATCACAGCTCTGCCAGTCGTCATCATGTGTCTATATGCTTGTGCCAAGCTGCCATTGCCATTAATGATCCTTGTTCTGGATTCGTCTGTGTGGTTGTTGTATGTGCGTGTGATGGCGCTGATATCCTTGTGTGGACATCTTTTTCTCTGTTTCTGTAAACTAAAATGTTCACTATTTTGCTCATTTTTACAGGATAAATATAAATCTGTATGAGCCAGATTTATTTTTACCGATTAAAAAAAAATTACTAGCTGTGGGGGAGGAGCCGTTTTGCACTTCACCTCAGGCAGCAGAGAGGCTAAGTTCACCCCTGTCAACATTCAAAAATTCTGTGAAGTGCATGGGGGTTTAAAATGCTCACCACACATGTAGATAAGTTCCTAGAGAGGAGTCTATTTTCCAAACTGGGGTCTGTTGTGCGAGTTCCACTGTTTAGGCACATCACATGTTCTCCAGACCAGTTCATAGAGGGTCTCTTATCCCCGTCCCACAGAAGACAGTTGAGTATGATGCTCATCCAGGATCCTAAAATGACATTTGCTGAGTTAAAAGACAGAGCTATTCGTCTGCAGCAGGTAGAGGAGCCCCGGAATCTGCAATCTATACAGGGCCCTGCAGCAGCACCTCAGCAACCGATAGCATCAGCGACATCTGCCATGTCAACGACTGCTGCTGAACACAGAGAGCCTATCTCTAATGAGGCCCTCAACCAAAAGCTAGATGCCCTGACAGACACCATCATCTCAATGGCCAAGGTCATCAAGGAGCTGCGAGAGTCAAAGCCTGCACCCAAGATCAAGTTGGCGACCAGCAGAGAGGATGTCCCGTGGATGAGGCCCAGGAGATATCAAGCGACAAGAGGATGACCCAATGATCGCTATTAGCCGGATGGACAGCCCATTTGCCGCCGTTGCCAGAAACCAGGTCACTTTGCCCGAGAGTGTGCTTTAAACGGAGATTCCCTGGGCAGGCGGGCCACTCCTCAGGTATGAACTCTAAAGGCCCTTCAGCCTGGTTTGACAGATTTGTGGGAGGACAGCCGGTGATCCCTATCGTGTTGAATGGCATTCCCTTTAATGCCTTGTTGGATACCGGGTCCCAGATAACATCGATTTCACATGCTCTTTATAAAAGGTACTGGGCTGATTCAGACATTGATAGTGGTCCATCAGACTTTAAAATGAACGTATGGGCTAGTAATGGACAATTAATACCACAGGTTGGGTTCAGAGAAATGACCATTCAGATTGGAAAGGTAGAATTGCAGAACCAGGGTATTATAATTATAGAGGTTGACCGGCGAGATCGTGAACCAGTAATGTTACTAGGAATGAATGTAATTGAAAAGTGTTTTTCCGAGGTAATTACTGTTTTGCAGCAGAACGCCGAGACTGCCGGAACCGGACAGCAGAGGCTTTTGCACAAAGAAATAAAAGCTCTGATGTTAAAGCAGCAGGTAGAAATATCCGGAGGTGAAATTGGCAGTGTACGAGTAAGTGATCCAATACCCATTGTAATACCTCCTAAAACTGAAATGTTGGTCTGGTGTAGAGCTGCAATAGGCCTTAAAGGGCAAGACTATCAAGCTCTGGTAGAACCCGTGTACTCAGACAGTAGACCTACCATACTCACAGCTAGAGGAGTGGTTGAGGTACACCGGGGAAGAGTGCCATTACGCCTGCTAAATTGCGGAGAGGATGAGATCACATTACCAAAGTATGCTACCATGGATAAATTGTACACGGTTGATAATAATGCCATCACAGCCGTCGAGCCCTTGGACCCGTCAAGTCAGGCGGATGACAATGGCTCAGAGAGAAGCTGGAGGATTGGTGCCAAAAGTTACATGTGGGTACCAGTTCTACACCTTCCCATCAAAAGCATGGAGTATACCGGGTAGTGAAAGAATATGAGCAGATATTCAGCAAACACCCGTTAGACTTTGGGCAAATCAAAGGGGTAGAGCACACTATACCCACAGGTAACCATCAGCCTATAAAGGAGAGGTACAGACCATTACCACCCGCTCACTATCAAACCACCAAAAACATGCTCAGAGAAATGAAATCTGCAGGGGTAATAAGAGACAGTTGTAGCCCCTGGGCAGCACCTCTAGTGTTATTTAAAAAGAAGGACGGGACCATGGGAATGTGCGTAGATTACCGGCAGATTAACCGCATCACACATAAGGACGCATACCCATTACCTAGGATTGAAGAGTCATTAGCTGCATTAAAATCTGCTAACTACTTTTCCACCCTTGATCTGACTAGTGGGTACTGGCAGGTTCATGTGGCCGAGGCCGACAAGGAGAAGACAGCGTTTACTATGCCGATGGTCCTCTGTGAGTTCAATTGTATGCCGTTCGGACTCTGCAACGCACCCGGGACCTTCCAACGCCTCATGGAGAGCTGCCTAGGACACAAGAAGTTTGAAACTGTCCTCCTGTACCTAGATGACGTCATAGTCTACTCCAAGACGTATGAGCAACATCTACAAGATCTGTGTTCGAAGCCTTGTCCAAATATGGCATGAAAATCAAGCCATCTAAATGTCACCTTCTCAAACCAAAGGTACAGTACCTGGGACATGTCTTGAGTCCAGAGGGAGTAGCACCGGATCCTGATAAAGTCACGGTGATAAGGGATTGGCCAAGACCTACTAACGTGAAAAAGTGAGGCAATTCCTGGGCCTGGTAGGCTGTTATAGAAGATTTATCAGTGGATTCACGAAGCTAGCAGCTCCTCTACAAGACATCCTGGTAGGACAATCAAGAAAGTCTTCAACCCGTAAACCTCCTTTCCGGTGGAGTGAAGAGAAGGAAGACTCCTTCAACAAACTGAAGTGTGCATTGACGGGAGAAGAAATTCTGGCATACCCTGATTACCATCAACCATTAATTCTATACACGGATACCAGCAACGTGGGACTGGGAGCAGTGTTATCACAGAAGCAAGGAGGCAAGAGAGTGTTATTGCCTTTGCAAATAGGAAGCTCCGGCCTACAGAAAGAAATCCAGAGAACTACAGCTCCTTCAAGTTAAAACTACTGGCAGTAGTTTGGGTTGTAACGGAACGTTTCAAGCACTACTTGGCAGCTGCAGAATTCACCATCTATACGGATAACAATCCGCTGACTCACCTGGATACAGCGAAATTAGGTGCTTTGGAGCAGCGATGGATAGCCCGCCTGTCTAATTACAATTTCGTCATCAAACATAGAGCAGGCCGCAAGAACGGGAACGCCAATGCCTTATCTCGGATGCCACACCTGGGAGACGTGGAAGAGGAACCGGAAGAGTTGGAAGAAATTGAACTACCGGCCTTTCATCGTTCAAAGGTAGACAAGTATCAACCCGGCATATACCAAAGAGAACAACAGGAAAGTCTTAACCCGTTAGCACACCATGGATGGCTGATACCCAAGATAGTGATCCAGATGTGAAGCTAGTGAAAGAACTGCTTACACAACAAGGTGTGTACCCTAACCAGAACGTCCCGGCAGAGACCCAAAAACTCTGGAAAGAGAGAGGCAAGTTGTTCCTGTATCAAGGGAAGCACTGCAGAAGGCATACCAATCCAAAAACACATGAATTGGTCTGGCAGATAATCGTACCCAAGCGAGACGTCAAAATGGTCTTAGAAGCCTACCACGACGGTGCAGGTCATTTCGGATGGAAGAAGTTGGAAGTGCTCCTAAGAGAGAGATTCTACTGGGTTGGCATGAGAAATCAATTGAACATTGGTGTAGAAAATGTGGCCCGTGCAACCTCAGAAGAAAAGATCAGCAGAGAGCCCCACTCCAGTCCATAGTAACCAAGCAACCACTAGAGTTAGTTGCATAAGACCACGTCAAGTTGTCACCAAGCCGGTCAGGCTATGTCTATGCCTTAACCATCGTGGACCATTACTCACGCTTCTTAGTGGTGGCACCCGTCAAGGACCTGACAGCAAAGACGGCTGCAAGAGCATTTCAGACCCATTTCTGTAGACCGCATGGTTACCCGGACAAGTCTTGCAGATCAAGGTCCAGCCTTTAATCAGAGATTTTCCAAGAATTCTGCAATATGTACGGCTGTAAGAAGATCCCCACAACAGCGTACCATCCCCAAACAAATGGCTTATGCGAGAAAATGAACCATATTGTAATAGACCTATTGAAAACGTTACCAGAATCTGAGAGAAATCAATGGCCAGATAAATTACCTGATTTGGTAGATTTATACAACCATGTTCCAGTGAGTTCTACAAACTGCACCCCAGCTTATCTTATGCGTGCAAGACCCGGTAAGCTACCAATTGACTTAGATATGGGAATTCTGAAACCAGACGCAGAAGTTGAAGAAACCAATTGGGATACCATACGTCAGCAACAGTATCGCCTAGTACAAGAGTGCGTAGAGAAAAATCTTCAGCAAGCTAAAGCAAGACAAGAGAGAACCTATAACCAAAGTGCTCAAGCAACTCCATTACAAGTTCTCCAAAAGAAAGAGACGCACTAACAAATTGGATAACCAGTGGAAACACCAACACAGTCCTTACCATCCAATCTAGACAATGCTAAAATGTGTCTAATAAGCAAAGATGAAGGAAGAACTTCAGTAGTTGTGTCCAGAGACCATCTCAAACCGTGTCCTGAAACCCTGAAGACACCAGAAGTAATAGTACCCGTACAGGTCCAACCTGTCAAAGAGAAAGAAGATGAAGTATTTCATACGGTGCTAGGAGATTTCCCTAAAACATGGCCAAATTACCACGGAGCAGTTGTAGTACCAATGATTGCATTCCCTTCGATGGTGGAACCAAAACAGAACCCGTGTTACCAGAAGAAGACCCAAGACTCGAAGAACTGGAAGTAGAACCCGTAGAGGAAGAACAAATTCCTGGTCCCAGTGAGCTTGCCAGTCCTACAGTCAGATCTCCATCTACTATAGTACCAAACACTACAAGTAGGTACATGCCCACCAGTACCAATAAGCTACATGCAAGCAGTATACCCGTTTTACGCAGATCAGAGCGTAGTACCAGAGGGCAGTTACCAGCTAGGTACAGGGATTAAAAGGTCAGATTAACTGTAAAATGTAAATATGTTTGTGTAAATATAAATTAAACCCTGGTAGATAGTGTCCAAGAGGGTGGAGAACTGGATTAACCCCCATGTACATTAAGTTAGGGAAAGAAAGTGCCTGGGGTGGTGTAGAGAATCCAGGCCTCCTAAGCAGATACCTGGTGAACAAATGTACATAGTTTAAGTAGCAGACTACAATCCTGTATGAATTTTTGCATATTTTTCGAACTTTTCCCTTTTATTTTATTTTTTATGGACCATACTACCACGGACTGGTTGTGGTATAAACTTTCTTGTATATATTCATCAGCCCGGAGGCAATAGACTAAACCCCCGGAAGGCTGCTTTTTGAATTCTTGGACTGTTTTTGAGCTTTAGTGATTTTTGTACTTTTTACTTTTAAGTCTCTGTAAATATTAATTGTATTAATTGTTTGTTTCTTTGTTGGTCCACAGTACCCGGAGTACTGTCTTTAACTAAGGGGGAATGTGGCACCCCAAGGGTTAATGTGCCACAGAAACATCAACACGGGTTTACTCCCCACACAACATTACACTAGAAAGTGGGAGGAGCTTAGGTAGCACCTGCAGAGTGGGAGGAGCTAAGGTTGTTTACCTCAGAGCAGGAGTGACAGTTAGTTCAGTTCAGAGGAGAGTCGAGTGGGAGTGGAGGTCCTGAGAGGTCTGAGGGAAGGAGTCAGAGAAACAGAGGAACACACCCGGGATAAGGAGTTACCCTAAACTCACCCTGGAGAGGCCTTAGTACAGATACCGGATCCGAGGCTGTGCCTGAGACAGACAGGACAGTGAATACCGGGATAGTGAAGGTCCACCATCTTCACTGTACCATAGCAAAGCAACACGGAGGGGTCAGTGATACAGAGGACTCAAGTTGCCTAGCAGATTGATACCCGTTAGGGGAGACAGGGCCAGTAGTTCAGCTAAAGCGGCAGCAGGGCCACACAAAAGCGCAGAAGTAGGAATCCAAGGACCCGGTCAGGGTGAGAGCAACCCGCCCCGATACAGACTCCGTGGACAATAATCTGCTTACCACTGCACAGTAAAGACTTCGAAAACTACAGAAACCGTGAGTGTGTGTGATCCTTGTGCTGAAGCCCCACTTGCCCTCTTAAACTGCCATTGCCTCCTCTCTCATCATCTCTACTCCTACCCCTACTTTCCCTGCAACACCTACAATAACTATCACAACTTTAATTACCACTGCCCCGGGGAACCAGGCTCTACCTGCGGGGAGCCATTCCATCTACAGCTGCCACACATCATCCCCGGAGGTTCTGCAGCAGCAGTGGTCACCCTGGCCACAACCCGTGGGTGGCGTCACGACAAACCTAATCCCTTGTAAATACACCCCATTTACTTGTGTGAACCCGGGACATGGTCCGGACCAGGACCGCCGTGACATTCCCCAGCAGTACCCCGGTCCTGGCACCGAGTACCCCGTCCCAGTGGGCTCCACACATATAGTGTACGGTGGAAAAAAGTGAAACTTCACAGCAGTTTTTTTGTCTTTTTTATTTACCATACTATATGGTAAAATTGCCCGTGCAAACATGATGCCAAGTCAATAATGTATTTTATAATGATCTAAAAGTATACTTGTGCTCTTGTTATATTAAGTGGGGTGGAAAATAAAAATCTGAAAATTTACTCACCCGCTCCCCTTCGAAAAACATGGACTTTGGTTGCACATATACAGACGTGTGTGGTATCATTTTTCAGGCATCTGGGTGCAGAGTATGATGGCTTATTTATGTCATCGCTGGCTGTGGGTTAAATTATCCTTTGATGTTAAGAGTTACAGGCATTCTTTGCAATGTTGCGGGTGACCAAAAAAAATTCTGGCGTTAAAAATTATCTGCTCTGTTACAGAGTAATAAGAATTCTGTACAAGTATACAGGCGGCTGTGTGGGTAGGAGAGTATAGAGGGGGCTCTGTGGATAGCAGAGTATGATGTGGCGGGAGGCTGGAGGGGTGAGGAGAGCAGAGGGTGGAGGGTGAGGAGAGCAGAGGCAGGAGTGGTGAGGAGATGTCCAGCTGGAGGGTGAGGAGAGGTCCGGCTGGAGGGGTGAGGAGAGATGCGGCTGAAGCGGCGACATCACTGCTCGGCGGCAGACGTGGCTGCGTGCTGGGGCTGATCGCAGCCCCAGTCACACGGCATTGTCCTCTGCGGCGGGTTCGGTGATGCAGAGAGGATCAGTCCTTGCCCTCAGGTCACACATGTGACCTGAGGGGAAGGAGCGGATTGGGCGGTGTGTGGTAAAGACAGGACGGCCATCCGATTGGTCTAGGATGCCAAGTCCTGGCCAATGGGATGGGCGTCCTGTGTGTACAACACAGCGCCCAATCCGCTTGCAGGGGGCGGGGGGCGGCCAATAGGAGTGAGCGGGGCATGTCAGGCTTTGCAGGCTGACACGGTCCGCCTACTCCCATTGGCTGTTGCCGGCCACAGACGACGTCACTGGCTCCCGGCACCCAGCCACAGCCCGTAGACCGCTACTCCACCAGCATGGCGACATTGAAGCCCCAGCGGTGAGAGAGCTGCGAGGGGCGGAAGGCACCGGTGGCATCCGGGCATCGTGGACCTCGCGGAGGGCGCAAGGGCGGTGGTGATGAAGCGGGGCCGACGGTTGGCAGGATGGCAGCGGTGTCAGGTATTGCGGCTGAGGATGGAGGAGGCTGAGAGGATGGAGGAGGCTGTGAGGATAAAGGAGGCTGTGAGGATGGAAGAGGCAGAGGGGATGGAGGAGGCAGAGGGGATGGAGGAAGCTGTGAGCATGGAAGAGGCTGTGAAGATAGGGAGGCTGTGAGGATGAGGAGGCTGTGAGGATGGAGGAGGCTGTGAGGATGGAGGAGGATGTGCAGATGGGGAGGCTGTGAGGATAGGGAGGCTGTGAAGATGGAGGAGGCTGTGAAGATGGAGGAGGCTGTGAGGATGGAGGAGGCTGCAAGGATGGAGGAGGCTGTGAGGATGGAGGAGGCAGAGGAGATGGAGGAGGCTGTGAGGATGGAGGAGGCTGAGGGGATGGAGGAGGCTGAGGGGATGGAGGAGGCTGGGAGGACAAAGGAGGCAGTGAGGATGGAGGAGGCTGTGAGTATGGGGAGGCTGTGAGGATGGGGAGGCTGTGAGGTCGGAGGAGGCTGTGAGGACGGAGGATGCAGTGAGGATGGAGGATGCAGTGAGGATGGAGGAGGCTGTGAGGATGGAGGAGGCTGTGAGGATGGAAGAGGCTGTGAGGATGGAGGAGGCTGAGGGGATGGGAGGCTGAGGGATGGGGAGGCTGTGAGGATAGAGGAGGCAGTGAGGATGGAGGAGGCTGTGAGGATGGGAGGCAGTGAGGCTGGAGGAGGCTGTGAGGATGGAGGGGGCTGTGAGGATGGAGGAGGCAGTGAGGATGGGGAGGCAGTGAGGATGGAGGAGGCTGTGAGGATGGAGGAGGCTGTGAGGATGGAGGAGGCTGTGAGGATGGGGAGGCAGTGAGGGTGGAGGAGGCTGTGAGGATGGAGGAGGCTGTGAGGCTGGAGGAGGCTGTGAGGATGGGGAGACTGTGAGGCTGGAGGAGGCTGTGATGCTGGAGGAGGGTGTGAGGCAGGAGGAGGCTGTGAGGCTGAAGGAGGCAGTGAGCTGTGAGGCTGGAGGAGGCTGTGAGGCTGTAGGAGGCTGTGAGGCTGTGAGGCAGGAGGAGACTGTGAGGCTGGAGGAGGCTGTGAGGATGTGAGGCTGGAGGAGGCTGTGAGGCTGGAAGAGGCTGTGAGGATGGGGAGGCTGTGAGGCTGGAGGAGGCTGTGAGGCTGGAGGAGGCTGTGAGGGTGGAGGAGGCTGTGAGGCTGGAGGAGGCTGTGAGGGTGGGGAGGCTGTGAGGCTGGAGGAGGCTGTGAGGCTGGAGGAGGGTGTGAGGCTGGAGGAGGCTGTGAGTCTGTGAGGCTGGAGGAAGCTGTGATGCTGGAGGAGGCTTTGAGGCAGGAGGAGGTTGTAAGGCTAGAGGAGGCTGTGAGGCTGGAGGAGGCTGTGAGGATGGAGGAGGCTGTGAGGATGAGGAGGCTGTGAGGATGGAGGAGGCTGTGAGGATGGAGGAGGCTGTGAGGATGGAGAAGGCTGTGAGGATGGAGGAGGCTGTGAGGGTGGAGGAGGCTGTGAGGATAGGGAGGCTGTGAGGATGGAGGAGGGTGTGAGGATGGGGAGGCTGTGAGGCTGGAGGAGGCTGTGAGGCTGGAGGAGGGTGTGAGGGTGGAGGGGGCTGTGAGGCTGGAGGAGGCAGTGAGGCTGGATGAGGCTGTGAGGATGGGGAGGCTGTGAGGTTGGAGGAGGCTGTGAGGCTGGAGGAGGCTGTGAGGCTGGAGGAGGCTGTGAGGCTGGAGGAGCTGTGAGGCTGGAGGAGGGTGTGAGGGTGAGGAGGCTGTGAGGCTGGAGGAGGCAGTGAGGCTGGATGAGGCTGTGAGGATGGGGAGGCTGTGAGGTTGGAGGAGGCTGTGAGGCTGGAGGAGGCTGTGAGGCTGGAGGAGGCAGTGAGGTTGTGAGGCTGGAGGAGGCTGTGAGGCTGGAGGAGGCTGTGAGGATGGGAGGCTGTGAGGCTGGAGGAGGCTGTGAGGATGTGAGGCAGGAGGAGGCTGTGAGGCTGGAGGAGGCTGTGAGGGTGGAGGAGGCTGTGAGGCTGGAGGAGGGTGTGAGGATGGGGAGGCTGTGAGGCTGGAGGAGGCTGTGAGGATGGAGGAGGCTGTGAGGCTGGAGGAGGCTGTGAGGCTGGAGGAGGCAGTGAGGCTGGAGGAGGCTGTGAGGCTGGAGGAGGCTGTGAGGCACGAGGAGGCTGTGAGGCTGGAGGAGGCTGTGAGGCTGGAGGAGGCTGTGAGGATAGAGGAGGCTGTGAGGCAGGAGGAGGCTGTGAGGCTGAGGAGGCTGTGAGTCTGTAAGGCTGGAGGAGGCTGTGAGGCTGGAGGAGGTTGTGAGGCAGGAGGAGGCTGTGAGGCTGGAGGAGGCTGTGAGGCTGGAGGAGGCAATGAGGCTGGAGGAGGCTGTGAGGCTAGAGGAGGCTGTGAGTCTGTGAGGCTGGAGGAGGCTGTGAGGCTGGAGGAGGCTGTGAGTCTGTGAGGCTGGATGAGGCTGTGAGGCTGAAGGAGGCTGTGAGGCTGGAGGAGGCTGTGAGGCTGGAGGAGGCAATGAGGCTGGAGGAGGCTGTGAGGCTGGAGGAGGCTGTGAGGCTGTCAGGCTGGAGGAGGCAATGAGGCTGGAGGAGGCTGTGAGGCTGGAGGAGGCTGTGAGGCTGGAGGAGGCTGTGAGGCTGGAGGAGGCTGTGAGTCTGTGAGGCTGGAGGAGGCTGTGAGGCTGGAGGAGGCTGTGAGGCAGGAGGAGCTGTGAGGCTGGAGGAGGCTGTGAGGCTGGAGAAGGCTGTGAGGATAGAGGAGGCTGTGAGGCTGGAGGAGGCTGTGAGGCTGGAGGAGGCTGTGAGTCTGTGAGGCTGGAGGAGCTGTGAGGCTGGAGGAGGCTGTGAGGCAGGAAGAGGCTGTGAGGCTGGAGGAGGCTGTGAGGCTGTGAGGCTGGAGGAGGCAATGAGGCTGGAGGAGGCTCTGAGGCTGGAGGAGGCTGTGAGGCTGGAGAAGGCTGTGAGGATAGAGGAGGCTGTGAGGCTGGAGGAGGCTGTGAGGCTGGAGGAGGCTGTGAGTCTGTGAGGCTGGAGGAGGCTGTGAGGCTGGAGGAGGCTGTGAGGCTGGAGGAGGCTGTGAGGCTGTGAGGCTGGAGGAGGCAATGAGGCTGGAGGAGGCTCTGAGGCTGGAGGAGGCTGTGAGGCTGGAGGAGGCTGTGAGGATGGGGAGGCTGTGAGGCTGGAGGAGGCTTTTACTGTACTGAGCATGCTCAGTACAGTAAAAACGTCTCCAAACAGGAAGGCAGGGGTTAAAAAAAAAAAAGTTAATGCTCACCTCACCCCGAGCCCCCGACGTCTTTTTGCAGGCTCCCGGTGGCTCCCGCAGGCTCCCAGTGTCTGCAGAGATCTTCTACTGCAGTCCAGGACCTGTGATGATGTCACAGTCATGTGACCGCAAGTTACCATGAGTAACCTGGTGTCACGTGACTGTGACATCATCACAGGTACTGGACTGTAGTAGAAGATCTCTGCAGACACTGGGAGCCTGCGGGAGCCACTGGGAGCCTGCAAGAAGACGGCGGGAGACGGCGGGGGCTCGGGGAGAGGTGAGCATAATTTTTTTTTTTTTTTTTTTTTAAGGGTAGTGCGGCTGCGGCTTGCGATGATGCTGGGCATCATCGCTCGCAGTGCCGCAAAGGAGCTTGGGATTCGGCTACAACGCCCGAATTCCAAACTCCCGATTATATAAGTAGATGTTTACTATAAGGTAAAATTGACCTGGCAGAACATGATTCCTAAGTTCAATACAAGTATTTAAATACTAAACATGTATACCTTTTTTTTTTATTATTTAAGTGGTGGAAAAAAAAAATCAGAAATTTGACTCACCCCCCTCCCTCCTTCCCCCCCCAAAAAATTGGACATTTGTTGCCATATTCTGAGACCCGTAGTGTTCTCTTTTTCAGGATCTGGGGCTGTGTGATGGCTTATATTTTGCATCCTGAGCTGATGGTTTAAATTATCCCATTTTGATGTATATTTAATGTTTTGATCACATTCTTTTGCAATGTTGCGGTGACCAATAAAACTTAATTCTGGCGTTTTTAATTTTTTTTTCTTTTACGCAGTTTACCGATCAAATTAACTTACTTTATATTTTGATAGACCAGGCACTTCTGAATGCAGCAACATCAAATATTTGTATTTATTTATTGTTTTATTTTTAATGGGACAAAAGTAGGGTGATTTCAACTTGTGTTTATTTTCCATATTTTTAATAACTTTAAAAAAAAATTATTGTGTTTACTAGTCCCCTTAAGGTACCTTTACATGCCGCCACTGTGCCTAGCAACAGGTATCCACCACACGTGCACGCGCACGTTTTTAACGGTGGATACCGATCGCTTGTCAACTAAAGGTATCTTTGTTCCCCGGACGTTCCGACAGATCCTGCGGCTTACTTCCTGTTGAATACCTTCCCCGCTTTACATGCTGCTACCACAAAGGAATATGGCGTACATCTTTCACGCCGCAAGTACATAGGCGTGACAGAGTTGTGTATTCCGTGACGCTAATACGCTGATTGGACAACGCAATAGCGTCATTATTGTCCAGCCTGCGCAGGAAGGCTGGCTAATACATGATGCCATTGCAATTGTG
This sequence comes from Allobates femoralis, assembly GCA_033576535.1. Taxonomy (NCBI): domain Eukaryota; kingdom Metazoa; phylum Chordata; class Amphibia; order Anura; family Aromobatidae; genus Allobates; species Allobates femoralis. The sequence continues at coordinate 221,665,970 of JARQOC010000003.1, forward strand.
TAGTGTGAATGGTCAGCTCTTTAAATATGGTGCCCTGTGAAGGGACAGCCAATGGTTACACAGTAGCCCCCACCAATGATCGCTGATGGGGCGTGGTATCCATGACGCTGTGGCACGCCCCTGGGAGTTCACTAGGCGACGCAACAACAATGCCTGTGCCCCGTTTAGACGCCACTACCATGGCAATTGTGCCTTTGTGTTGCCTTCGTTTTGAGCACAGCTCAGCAACAGGTATCTGAGTCAACTGCAGGACACCGGGAGGAACTGCCCTATTTACACGCCGCCATTTCGTAGCAATTTCATGGCAACAGGCACAATTATCCCGAGTGCCCGCAGTTGCTACCTTTCAGTGGTGGCGTGTAAAGGGACCCTTAGGGTACTTGAATCTGCCTCTGTTTGATCACTTGTGCTGTACAGAGCTGTGCATAAGCAAGGCTCTGCACAGCACAAATGATCATTTGTGAATGTCTGTGCTCAGCCAGTGTTCGCAGGAAGTTCATTATAACAGAGACAAGAGTCATCAGCTGATCCCTGGCTTTCATGACAAACCATCAGCATCACCGTGATTTGAGTGGGGAATGATGCAATTCCCACCAGTACATGTTAAGATTGCACTGTTAGAAAATAGCAGTGTGATTTAACTTGTTAACAGATGTGGGTGGATCTCCAATCCACCTATGCATGTTAGCTGCACATTAACTGATCAAACATGTGCAAGGAAGGATGCAGGTTCAGTGTATAAGCCCGCATCAAAGGCAGGGAAATGATCGATTTCATACATATACATCATTGTTCTTGAAGGATTTATGTCAGGTTTTACAAATTAGTTTTTTCACTTTATAAAGGCATCGGTATGACATTGAAACACATTGTGAATAGTATAAAAAAAATCAAATTTCCCTCAATGTTGATGAATCTATATATTGCAGCACTACAGCCTATCTGATGTGTTTTCATCCAATTGGATCCAATATTTCCTAGAGGATCTAACCAACGTGCAGCAGCAGCCATTTTGCTTCATGCCTACATAGGAGTTGTGCCTGTCACAATTCCAGCTGGTGAGCCAGTGTTTACCCACTTTCCCGCCCTAGGATATCACCCTATTGTGTGCGCAGTTCCCCACTCCCCATCCCTAGGGTATCACCCTAGTGTGCGCATTGTTCCCCACTTACCCACTTTCACTCCATAGGGTATTACCCTATTGTGCACTCTGTTCCCCACTTACCCTCTTCTCCTGCATAAGGTATAACCCTATTTGTGCACTCTGTTCCCCACTTACCCTCTCTACTTCCTAGGATATCACCCTATTGTGCACTCTGTTCCCCAGTTCCCCACTCTCCATCCATAGGGTATCACCCTATTGTGCAATCTGCTCCCCACAAACCCTATCTCCTTCCTAGAGTATCACCCTATTGTGCGCTCTGTTCCCCACTTCCTTACTATCCCTCCCTAGGGCATCACCCTATTGTGCGCTCAGTTCCCCACTTTCCCACTCTCCCACCCTAAGGTATCACCCTATTTTGTGCTCAGTTCACCACTTACCCACTCTCCTCCCTAAGGTATCACCCTATAGTGTGCTCTGTTTCCAACTTCCCCACTCTCCATCCATAGGCTATCAACCTATTGTGCACTCTGTTTCCCACTAGCCCTCCCTAGGGTATCACCCTATTGTGTGCTCTTTTACCCACTTACAGTGCTGTGCAAATTAATTGGGACAAAGCAAGTCTTTACTTGTTTTTCTTGCATTAGTTTTACTATTTCAGATAAGTGTTATCAGTTCTTGGAGTCGCTTTCCTATTTATTCTACATTTCCCTTTTCATTTTGGAGAAAACGATCCAGTTTCATTGTTTGTGCGAGATATTCTTGAAACAGTAGATTTTCCAATACCAACGGTGGAAGCAATTTCTCTTACAGTCAGACTTGTATGTTCATTAAGAGTAATAATTATAGACCTCTTCAGTGAAGTAACATCCATTTTTATAGCACGAATCACACTGAGAGAAAAAGTACACTAAACCACTCCTCACAGAAACAAGCTCTCAACTGAAGCTGAAGTGGCAGCTAGCTGTTTTTTTGATTTTTCTGATTAAAACCAGTCAAACCACATTTTGTTACTCAAGCTTGTACACTCACACCTGTTCAAAGCAGTTAAAATTGGTTTGAATCACTGACTGGTAACCTCAATTTACGATTTTAATAAAAAATGCTTTGTCCAAATTAATTTGCACAGCACTGTATCTTCTCTCCTTCCTAGGGTATCACCCCATTGTGCACGCTGTCCCCACCCCCCTTCCTAGGGCATCAGCCTATTGTGTGCTCTGATCCCCACTTCCCCACTCTCGCTCCATAGGGCATCACCCTAGTGTGCGCTGTTCCCCACTTCCCCACTTTCCCTCCATAGGGCATCACCCTAGTGTGCACTCTGTTCTCCACTTACCCTCTTTTCCTGCTTAAGGTATAACCCTATTGTGTGCTCTGTTCCCCACTTCCCCCACTCTCCCTCCATAGGGTATCACCGTATTGTGCGCTCTGTTCCCCCTACCCACTGTCCTTCCATAGGGTATCACCCTATTGTATGCTCGTTTCCCAGTTCCCCACTCTCCCTCCCTAGCGTATCACCCTATTGTGCGTTTTTTTCCCACTTATCCTCTCTCCTTCCTAGGGTATCACCCTATTGTGCACTCTGTTCCCTACATCTAAATTTCATTACTGAAAAAAAATGGAGTCTATTGTTCACCGACTGGCTGTAAGGAGAAGTTCGTGAAACCTCCATCGTTCATTTTCCATATACGGTAAGATGAACAGATGACACACAAAACATAAAAAACAAATGAAAAATGGATCCAAAAAACTGATAGGAAAAAATTATTTTTTAAGGATATAGAAAAAATGGTGTCACTTAGCTTTCACAGTATTACAGCACGTATCCATAGTTTTTTTACTTTTAGATTCCAGACCTTAGTTGCATGGTTTGTTTGTGAAATTTTTAAGCTTTCAACAAAAGAGATTCTTTCCCATATTGAGCGAGTAACATACAATTTGCCCTTAAGGAAATGCGCTCTGCTTGTTTCTAACATGATATAACTCAATTTTGCTTCTAAAAAAACACCATAGAGAACACTTCCTTCCCATTTCTCTCTCGGATTCATTAGCTGTCTGTACTTCAGGAATGTGCTGTCCTTCACTGTCTGTCAGGCACATTCTCTCATCACCCATCTTGAAATTCACCTCCTGAGGTAACATTTCAGCAGCTCCTCTGGCAAATGGAAGTACTGTGTATAGGTTCAAAATTACTTTAACTTCATGCGCATTTTGCTCTATGACATGTCAGGTTGGGTTTCATTAAGTAATATTTTCACAAGCAATTGATTTTTCTTTATTAGCATTTTTTTCGAAAAACAGTTACCGCAGAATCCTGATGACATGATGATTGAATGTTCTTTCTACCTACATAACACAACTTATAAATTATGCAGTCCACTCTTTTGTTGGTACGTCTCATAAAACGTGATAAGTGAGTCGGGAATTCTTGGTGTCACGATGGTCAAAGCTTGATCGAAATGCTTTCTTGTAATGGAATTAGCATTTATGTCCTCTTGCAAAGCCAATAATGCAGCCTCCCGACAAACAGCAGTGATCTATAAAAAAATAAAACCCACAGTGCACGTCATGTTATATATAAAATGATATATAAAGCATAGACTGAGGTTAGAGTATAAGTGAGAGGGTAGGTCATAAAAAAGAATCCACTTTGGAGTAAAGGTCATACAAAACTTGGCATGTGTATGCATAGCTTTAACTTTAGTGTCTGATTTTTGGCATGAGGACACCAAAATCTAATGTGCATTTTCCATAACTAAGTTATTGGTGTAACTCCACCTCTGGTGACATTCCGTAAGAATGCTAAAGGGAATCTGTCAGAAGGTTTTTGCTATTTTTTCTGAGAACAAGATAATATAGGGTCAGAGAACCTGAATTGCATAACTTGCTTGCAGTTCACTCTCGTTTCAATACAATCAGTGTTTTATTAAAAGGAGATTATCACTGCTGTGCTAAGTGTCACATGCAAGGCAGTCAGGCCAATCTGTGTAACTACTCCCCCCACACTGATTAGCAGCTTGCTGACAATTTACAGTGTACACAGGAAGCTGCCAATCAAATGTGTGGGCTGGGTTATACACAGCTCTGCGCATTTTGAGCACTGCTACATCTTTAGCAGAGTAAAGCATTTTTTTCTTTCCACAGGCGTTTTTCCCACATTTTGCGGCCGCGCTATTTAGCGCCGGTAAAAAAACCCGTGCATTCACACACTGCGTTTTTTCTCGACCTCATTTTTTCCCCCAATAGTGTAGGAGAAAGTGATGTCTCACAGGGGCAGGAATAATCCTGTTCCCATGTGACATGTGTGTACTTTCACTTTTCCAGTGTATCTACATACACTGCGAAAGCAAACACAAGGAAAGCAATGGGTATAAAAAACAAACTAAAAAAACCTCATCTCTCCGACGAGTGTCCCGGGATACGAGGCGTCCAAGTCAGATCGCTGCAGGACCATAATCAGCTGACCGGCAGCAAACCGATCAGCTGATGTGTAACCTGACAACATCAGCTGAGAGGTTTAAATTTCCCGCCAAAACTGATCACCTGAGACACGTGATAGCATCAGCTGATTGCTGCAAGGACTTTAATCATCTAATTGGCCGGTAGCAATCGGACATCTTCCCTGTGACCCGGGACAGCCGCGGAGAAGTATTTTATTTTTTTTATTATTAACACCTTTTGCTAACTTTTATTTCGCTTTCGCAGTGTATGTAGATAAAAAAAAGCACCAAAAAATAGATCATCCATTTCTGATGCATTTTGGTGTGATGCGTTTTTTCCAATTTGGAATGGCTCCTATGGGAAAAACGGCTCAGAAAAATGCCACAGAAACGAACATGCTCATTCGTAAAATGGAGCTCCCCTAAAATGAAAAAACAGATCACTTTAGAAGTGCCCAGTCTGAATGCAAGCAATGAAAACCCATTGACTTTGCTGGGAATTTATTTGAGTGATCCGTTTTGTGCAATGCAAAAAACGGATGCAAAAAGGCACAGTTTGAATGTAGCCTTATGCTATTAAAAATTTGCAATAACTGGGGGCCCTGTTGGAGCTTTTGTACCATGAGATTCAATTTACGCCACTGGGGATAACCCTATTGGTGCACAGGCCAGAAGAGACGAGACAGCGTAAAGGGGGGGAGACAGCGTACAGGGGGATGAGACAGCATACAGGGGGAAGTCAGCATACAGGGGTTGAGACAGGGTATGGGGAGAGATCGCATACAGGAAATGAGACAGTGTACAGGGGAGACAGCACACAGGAGGTTATAGGCACAGAGATGGGAGAGACAGCACACAGAGTTGGAGAGAAAAAGCACAAGAAAGACTATATTTATGGGGTTATACATATGGATATATTATACAGTCCGCAGCCTTTATAATAATATATATATATATATATATATATATATATATATATATATATATATAGCCAGTATGTGTTATAGGGGGCCCACTGAGACTCTTTCACCCGGGGCCCACAAAAACCTGGAGCCGGCCCTGGTAATTTGCAAAAGGGTGTGTATTATCAGACCAATTCGGCCTATAGCAGCTAGAGTGCAGGGGCTAGAGTTTAATCCACACCTCTGCTTTACAGATATTGAAAAAATATAAACAGTATTCAATACACCATGAAGTACCTGAGAGAGGGAACAGATAAAATGTTAGCACTTTCTTTTGACACAAAGTCCCTTTCACACTATTCAGGTTAAACAGTAAAAAAATAACTGAATTAACGAACGCGCTAGCAACCGCCCTAAAAACACTAAGGATAGTGATTAATACATCTGTGATTTTTCCTGAGGAAGGGGCCTGTGTGCCCTGAAACACGTTGAAAATACAATCACAATCATTAATAATTATCCTTAGTTTTTTTGGATAAATGGTAGCGCGGTCGATAATTCCATTTTTCTTTTAACTGTTGCACTTAAAGAGGACCTGTCACCAAACCAGGCATGGTGATCTAATTACAGCACTGGATGCAGCATGTCTGCAGCATCCAGACAAGGGGTCCCCCAGCACTTGAGCAGCCCTGTACCCCGAGATAATACACTTAGAAAACTTACATGCTCCAGCTACTAAGGAGGTGGCTAGGGGCTGCAGCCAAGGGCAGATTCACACCCCCTGCATGTGTAATCTGCCCACCGCTGCCAATCATTGTCTCCCTCTTCAGCAGCATTTATACAGAGCTTTTTTTTTATTCAGAACTTGCCATTTGGCTCCGCCCCTCAGGGGGCGGGCTAAACGGACTTTCTGGGAGAGAAAAAAAACTATGTTTAAATGCTGGAGAAGAGGGAGAGAATGATTGGCAGCGGTAGACAGATTACACATGCAGGGGGTGTGAATCTGCCCTTGGCTGCAGCCCCTAGCCACCTCCTTAATGGCTGGAGCATGTAAGTTTTCTAAGTGTATTATGTCGGGGTACAGGGCTGCTCAAGTGCTGGGTGACCCCTTGCCTGCATGCTGCAGACATGCTGCATCCAGTGCTGTAATTAGATCACCATGCCTGGTTTGGTGACAGGTCCTCTTTAATATCGTGGAAGACTGCTGTACACCACCCTCAATTTGATATCAGGATGATATAGCAGACTAATAAAGTGACTCTCACAACCTCTAAAGGTGAGCATTTCCAACCTAATTTAAACTGATATGTGTCACAGGTAAAACCCTATGTAGCGCCATTTTCTTTTACAGAACACTCTTCAGGTTGCAAACTCTATTTGTTGCAGGAAATAACAGTGAGAAATAATTTGTTTGTCACCTCTCTCGCTTGCCAGGAGGGACTGTAGGATGCACAAGGGAGTGCTGGTGAATAAAGTTATTGTAGGCACCAATTTCCAGTCAGAACAAGGTTAAATATTAGTAATACTCAAACCCATGTTTTTCCTCCTTGGTATAAGTAGTTGGTGGGCAGAGAGATTAATGCTCAGTCCTGGCCAATAGCCATAAACACATTGTAAATCAGTGATCAATTTTCGCTGAAGCAAAATGGAGGACACTTGCTCACATGATAGATAAAATAAATGATGCTCCCTTTCAGTCTACTTAATATGAAATTGAAGATTCCATCACTCATTCACATAGAGTGAAGGATTCTCTATGCCTCACTCTACTTGACATGAAGTGGAGGAAGCTGCCTCCCTCAGAATACAAGAAGATATAGACTAGAATAAGATTTCTGGCATATGGAAAGCACCGTCTGGTAATGGATTAGACGGGCAGTCACTACCATGCTCGCAATTCCCCCAGCTTCCCCTCATTTTGGCGACATGGCCAGGGCTGACTTGAAAATAACAAAGACGCAAACATATTTGTACAACTTTTCAAAATGTTTTATGCCAGAAAACATTAGCCACTTTGATGTATTGGCTCATTTGTGTCTGTAGTGTGGTTTGGTCATTGTAGTTTACAATTTGCCACTTTACTCAACTGCATTTTTGTCAGGGAGATTACCACATTTTATTTTAAAGTGTTTTTTGAGCCATTTTACAATATAGATTAAAAGTAAGCATGGTGAGGAAAGAGGGCCTCAAGAGATGACAAACAATATTAGAATATGTAGCGACAAAGTCTGGTCAGGATATATATCAGAACAATGTAATAGTAATAACACAACAACAGGAGAGGTTTAAGTCCATATCTTCAAGGCAAAGCTTTCCTGGGCATAATAGTGTGCGATTTAAAATAAACTACTTGTCCACTACTAGATCAACACTTTCTGATTCCACATGGCTCCCCCTGGGTAAAATAAAAAAGCCTATACCCCCCTTCCGTGCTGTTCCATTAATGATGTGTTGGTAATCACATTCCCGAAGATCACATGACATTGTGATGTCATGCAAGCACCACATCTCATCAACACCGACTTTTCTAACCCTTCCTTCGGACCAATGAGTTAATCAGGAGGAAGTGAGCCTTGTCCTGAAGATATATCCTCAAATGGTTGTGGGAGTAAAGGTGGCTGGTAATTCAAATTTTAGATTACAAAAGGAAGAAGACCAGCGAGGACTCTAAGATTACACTTCAGAATGGCAGATTTTAATGAACTCAGAAAGAGGGTAGGAAAAGTTCAATGGCTAGATGTTCCAAAGGACAGAAATGTCCAAGAAAGATTGGAGATTTTGCTAAATGAATTTTTCACTGCATAATCAGTAACAATCTCTAATAGAAGGCAGTACTGGAAGCATTTAAAGAGAGCAGGATGGATAAACACAGAACTTGCTAATAAGGAGAAAAAATGTATATCAAATGGAAAGAGGAGGAATATCTAAAAAAGAATATAATGCTGTCTGCAGGGACTGCAGAGCAAAGGTTTTAAGAGCTAAACCCAGTAATAATGTGTGGCTTGCAAGGGAAACCAAAATCAATAAAAAGGATTTTGTGTGTATGTCAAAAGCAAAAGAAAAGTCAAAAATTATATACGTTTTTTACAGGATGAAAAAGGTGAGGTGGTCAAAAATGATGTTCAGAAGGCCAACCTTTCAAATTCCTATTTTGCATCTATGTTCTCTAATAAAGCAAATGTAACATCAACTAATCCTCCTTGTTCTATTGAAGGAATAAAAGAATCCACACAATCTATAAACCGATAGATTGTGAGGAAACACTTAGCCAATATAAATTAATTGAAATTTCCTGGTTCACATGAATTACAGCCTAGGGTACTAAAAGAGATGGCAAAGAAAATTGCAGAACCACTAGCCAGAATTTTTAAAAATTCATGGAGAACAGAAGTCTCAAATGACTGAAGAAAGGCAAATGTTGTCCCTATCTTCAAAAAAGGAAAGAAGATAGAGCCAGGAAATTAGAGAGCAATGAGGCTTACTTCTATACCTGGAAAGATCTTTCATCAAATCATTAAACAACATGTATATAAGTATTCAGAAAAGAATACAGTATTTAATCAAAGCCAGCAAGCGTTTGTTTGTAGCTAACAATTTATGCCAGACTAATATAATTTCCTTCTATGATGGAATCACTGGCTGGTTCGTCAAGGAAATGTGGTATATATAATGCATATCGTGACTTCAGAAAACACATTTGATAAGGTATCATACTCTCTTTATTGAACGAATGACCAAGTATGAGATTGACGAGACTACGGTTAGGTGGATTCATAACTTGTTCAGTGACCAAACTAAAAGAGTACTAATAAATGGTTGCACATCAAATCGGAAGACTTTTTCAAGTGGGGTACCACAAGGTCCTGTATTGACGCCAGTGTTGTTCCAACATTTTTACAAATGGTCTAGATAAGGAAACTGTGGGTAAACTAGTCAAATTTGCAGATGATACAAAGCTAGTAGGGATAGCTAATACTAGAGAATACAGAGAAAGGATTCAGAAGGTCAGTGACTAGAAATGCAAAATTCTACATATGGGCAAGGAAAATTAAAATAATATCTGCAGAGTGGGAGGAACAAAACTAAGCAACAGCACGTGTGAAAAAGACTTCGGTATAGACTCTCTGACAGAAGTTATGTCACTTTTCCATGTTATGTAAATATAAGCTTATAACCTGACATTAAATTCATCCATTGGTTGTATAAATTACTCGTTTGAAAGCTGAAACCCTCTGAAATGTAGTTTAAATTAAGAAAATAAATTGGCATCAATGCTGAACTATTGATCATTTAATGAACACAGAATGGTCAGATTTTGGCAAGACAAAAGTTTTGTTGCCCACAGAAAGTAATGTGATATTCAAACAAATAATTCACTTAAAATACAAATATATGTTGCATAACATTGGTGAATGAAATTGTGGTGCTATTAGAGTCATATTTAATATTTTGTGTGACTTCCATGAGCTTGAAGGACTGCATCCATGCAGTTAAACAATGATTCATACAAATTATTAATGAAGTTATCAGGAATAGCAAAGAATGCAGTCTTACATGCCTCCCAGATTTCATCTAGATTCTTTGGTTTTGTCTTCCAAGCTTATTCTTTCATCCTTCCCCAAACATGCTCAATGATGTTCATGTCTGGTGACTGGGCTGGCCAGTCCTTGAGCATCTTGATTTTTTTTTGCCTGGAGGAGCTTTGTTGTAGAAAATATATGTATGAGATGGAGCACCATCCTGCTGCAGAATTTTACCTCTTTTATGATTTGGAATATAAGAAGTAGCTAATACTTCTTGATATTTTAGGCTATTGATATTGCCTTCCACCTTGCAAATGTTTCGCACACCCCCATACTGAATGTAACCCCAGACCATGATCTTTCCACCACCAAATTTAACTGTTTTCTGGGTGTATTTTGGATCCATACGAGCTCCAGTAGGTCTCCTGCAGTATTAGCGGCAGCTGTGGTGTAATTCTACTGAAGATTCATCAAAGAAATCCACCTTCTGCCACTTTTCCAGCATCCATCAGTTTAGCAGGCTGCGGGACTTTGCAAATGCCACACGTTTTTTTATTTGCCTTTTGTTTAGTGCTGGCTTCTGGGCACTGGTTCGACCATGGAGGCCATTTCTAGACAGAATCATACAAACTGTTCTAGTTGACACAGGGACTTGAATTGACCAGGCCTGTTTGAGATCTGCTGCAGTGGAAGAGGGACTTGCTTTGGATTTTCTAACCAACAAACGTTCCTCCTGAGCAGTAGTCTTGCGGGGTCTGCTGGACCTGGGCTTGTCAAACACATCTCCAGTCTCTTCAAATTTTTTTTTAATTCTTTGTACTTGACGCTGAGACACATCAAAGGTGCCAGCCACCTCTGCAGTGGATCTGGTCTTCAGCCTCTTGATAATCAAGGCTTTGGTCGCAGGGTGGATTTTTGGCATGTTGTCAGAGCTCAAGTTGCAGTTCAAGTGAAGGTCTGGGGTGCTGGGTTTCTTTTTATACACACCCACTAATTAACCGATCACTTACTGAGCACAGGTGAGGATGTAAGCTAGGATTGGGTGCATTATATGACCAGGCGACAAAACCTTTGTCTTGCCAAAATCTGACTATTCTGTGTTCATTAAATGATAAATATTTCAGCATTGATGCCAACTTATTTTCTTTACCTAAACCCCATTTGGGAGGGTTTCAGCTTTCAAAAGAGTAATTTATACAACCAATGGATGAATTTAACGTCAGGTTATAAGCTTTTATTTACATAACATGGAGAAGCTACATAACGTCTGTCAGGGAGTGTACTAATAATTCACAGACTGCACTTAAGTCAACAGTGTGAAGCAGCAGCAAAAAGGAAAACAAAATTCTGCAATGTATTTAGAGAGACAGAGTCTAGATCATGCGAAGTCATTATTGCCCTCTACTCCTTTTTGGTCAAACCTCATCTGGAATACTGTGTCCACTTCTGGAAACCAAGTTTGAAAAAAGACATTGCAAAACTAGAGCAATTTCAGAGTAGAGCTACCAGGATGGAGAGCGGACTGTAAACTATGTCTTACGAGGAATAGTTAAAGGATTTGGGAATGTTTAGCTTGCAAAAAATGCTGTAATGGGACAAAATGACGGATTGCCCTCGCTGCCACCAAGAATCACCAGGAAACAAAGAGTTAACTGGGCAGATTTTTCTTTTATTCTACTTACGCGTTTCAGAGCCTCTATCTGAGCTCCTCAGGGAACATCAAGAGCACAATGGAAACAATCTTATGTAAACACAAATAAGCGCCAAAGAACAGTGACAGCCCCTGTGATGTGGCGTCAGCAACAGGGTGGATCAGAGAGTGACATCACAATGTTTGTAAACAATACATCGTAGAAACTGTCAGAATTCACAATACGTTTCATACAGTTGTTCACTAAGTAGATTTGCTATTTCTTTTCAAGTCAGTGAGATCGCTTATTAAAGCGAACCTGTCACCCCTCCAGGCATCTAAAGATAACATAGCCACCTTCTGCAGCACTAAGGCTGCATTCTGATAAGGTGTCTATAGCATTTATGCTCCCTTGATTCACTGAAATAAAGACTTTTATAAAAATCTGTTTCAAACCAGATCCAAGACCGGGAGGCGGGTTTTCAAGTGTCTGTCTCCCTCCTCTGTGGTGTCAGTCATCCCTCTCTACTCTCTGTGTGCCGCCTCCAGGGCCACCTCCCTGCATTACAGAGCTGTGTCAGCTCTGCTACAACATAGAGCTGCTGGTATAGGAGACCCCACAGTAGTAAATCTAGCAGTAGGATCGTGAGCAGAACAGCAGACAAAGCACTGCCTGCTACGTAGCAGCCCTTGAGCTGAGCAGGTTTCACTTTCAGTTTCTTGTACCCAGCAGCATTGCTCCGTCCTCAGCCCCTGATCTAAAGCACAAACTCAACTCTGCTGCACTGCTGACAGCTCAGCTCAAGGCTGCTATGTAGCAGGCAGTGCTTTGTCTGCTCACGATCCTCCTGCTAGATTTACTACTGTGGGGTCTCCTATACCAGCAGCTCTGTGTTGTAGCAGAGTTGACAAAGCTCTGTAATGCAGGGAGATGGCCCTGGAGGAGGTGCACAGAGAGCAGAGAGGGATGACTGACACCACAGAGGAGGGAGACAGACACTTGAAAACCCGACTCCCGGTCTTGGGTCTGGTTTGAAACAGATTTTATATAAGTCTTTATTTCAGTGAATCAAGGGAGCATAAATGCTATAGACACCTTGTCAGAATGCAGCCTTAGTGCTGCAGAAGGTGGCTATGTTATCTTTAGATGCCTGGAGGGGGTGACAGGTTCGCTTTAAATTTCCCAAATAGAAGAATGAATAAAGAAAAAGAAGAAAAAGAAAAAAGAAAGAAAAAAAGAGGGAGTGAGCTGTGTTTGAACTCACGAGTGAAAAATATATATATGTTGTTCTGCCTTAGAGTGTAGTATATTTAGCTAGTTGTGCTATATAGTCTGGTGGAAAACTCCATCACAGGGGCTGTCACTGATTTTTGGTGCTTTTTTGTGTTTATATAAGATTTTTTCCATTGTGCTCTTGATGTTCCTTGAGGAAGGAGCTCGGATAGAGGCTCTGAAACGCGTAGGTAGAATAAAAGAAAAATCTGCCCAGTTAACTCTTTGTTTCCTGGTGATTCTTGGTGGCAGCGCGGGCAATCCGGCATTTTGTCCCATTACAGCATTCCTGTTTCCACGGTTATCGTGAAGGTGCGGCCCTGCAGCAGCCATTCTACAAGCCATCTTACAGGTGATTATACCGGTTGTGGGTGACACAACCGAACCAGGTGAGCAGTTCCTGATATACACCGCTATAACCCTTTGTAAAAAGGATAAGACCCTATGCGCATTTATCTCACGTTTACAGGTTAGCTTGCAAAAAAGAAACTTAAGAGGAGACTTAAAAGCTGTCTACAAATAACTGAAGGGATGACACTGTGGAAGGATCATCCTTATTCCCATTTACACATGGAAACACGAGAAACAATGGAATGAAATTGAGAGGGAAGAGATATAGATGGAGAAGATATAGATTAGCCATTAGAAAAACTTAAAAAAAAAGTTAGAAGGTAAACAATGAGTGGAAGAGGCTGCCATGAGAGGTGGTGAGTTCTGCTTCAATGGAAGTCTGGACAGACATTTTTCTGAATTAATATAGTAAATCCTGCATTGAGCAGGGGCTTGAACATGATGGCCCTGGAGGTCCCCTTTAACTTTACCATTCTGTGATTTATTAACCACAATCAATGAGTTTAAATTTTTCTTGGTCGGTGTTAATTAAGGGAGTCTTTCCCAGTTACTGCAATACTAATTGTGGCTGCAATAAACATATGAGAATATTGTCTAGGAGTGTTTTGGGATATCAGGTACAAGGCTGTTTGAGTATTGCCTATGAAGAGGCTCATATACGGAAGACTTGAGTGACGGTCTGCAATATATAGTAAAAGTGGACCCAATAGCAGGACCACCAAATATGTAAAGAGGAGTCCTCAATGCTTAAAACAGCAGGGGAGTGTCCAGGAAAAATCCGAGCCTGCCTCCGAGGTGTCAAATATCATTAGGAGTTTATATTCATTTTCAACCGAAGCTCTATTTATAGAAAGTATCTATGGACTCATCAAAATCCTGCCAATCTCTAAAGAATATAAGGAACATGTCAGTTTGTTTAAAGGAGTTTACCACATTGTTTAAACAAATTCCATCATGAGTCACTTTATTTTGGCTTGTTGATTGGAGTCCATTGGATTGATAGGTGCACTCTTTATGGACATACTTAGCAGAAATATAAACAATATGAAAAGATGTTAGAGATCAATATACCTTGATATTAGGCACTGGGCACAACATCACTTCAAAGAATGAACTGTCACAGCAGTTATTCCTTATAGGAAACTTCTTTTTACTTGTTCAAAGTAACAGTATTTTTTTTAAATGATGGTTTGGCTTAAAGTGAACCTGTCAGTAGTTATTTGGAATTTAAGCTGTGGCCACCACCAGTAAGGCCTTACATATGGCATCCCAGAATGCTGTATATAAGTCCCCAGGTCGATCTGTATAATGCAAAAAACAGCTTTTATTATTCCTGCCTGGGGTGGCCCAGTGCAATGAGTGGCACTGGTCTCTGTCCGGCACGTCCTTTCTTCTTTTGATTGCTGTCTTCTTCTCTACTTTGTAGTCGTCAAAGACCAGCACTCCGATTAAGATGAAGTTGATGGTGCTAATGGAAAGGATCAGGGATCCACAATATCATGAAAATTAAATCCAAGCACTCATTCAGTTTGTTTAGTTTTGCTTAAAGGTGATTTATTTCAAGACAAACACAGGTGTAGTAGGTGACTGGCAGGACAATGTTTCAGCCTCCAATCAGGCCTTGTTCACAATCGGGGAATCACTAGTGTAAGGCTCGTTTATAGAGGGTGTTTTGTCTCTGCAGGCTTAGATCAAGGTTATAACCTGTATATTGCTATCCTGGTATCTCGTGTACGTTATCAGAGTGGTCTCAGCCCAGGCACTGGATGTGCTGGCCCACACTGACACCAATCCAAGGGGTTTTCTCTAACCCTATATATACACTAGGACAGTACCTGAACACACACCAGGGGGTTTACTAAAAGGACTCATTGCACTAATTTAAAGGTACTCTATGAGGGACGTTTACTATAATCTGTTTAACACATCCGGGTCTCTACACACCAACAACAATACTAACTGGAGTTTGAAAATACCCAGCCTAACCTCTGATAACGTACACGAGATACCAGGAAAGCAATATACAGGTTATACCTTGATCTAAGCCTGCAACACCAAACACCCTCTATAAACGAGCCTTACACTAGTGATTCCCCGATTGTGAACATAGCAGTTACTCTGTGAACAAGACCTGATTGGAGGCTGAAACGTTGTCCTGCCAGTCACCTACTACACCTGTGTTTGTCTTGAAATAAATCACCTTTTAGCAAAACTAAACAAAGTGAATGAGTGCTTGGATTTAATTTTCATGTTCTTCTCTACTTTGTGCATGTGATGCCATCCTACATCACCTGCACAGTCTCCTCCATTGCACTCCTGTGAATGCGTACTTTGCTCTGCCCTGCTGAGGTCAGAACAAGGTACTGTAATGCACAGGCATGTGGAAAAGTGAAAGAACGCCCACGTACTATGCAATGGAGAAGACTGTTGGTGATGTAGGACGTGTCACCTGCACAAAGCAGAGAAGAGGAAGGCATTCACATAAGGAAAGGAGGCACTGGACCGAGACCTGCGACATCCATCAGATCAGACCGTCCCCAGGTGAGTATAATAAAAGTTGTTTTTTTACATTATACTGATCAGCCTTGGGACTTATACACACTATTCCAGAATGCCTTACTGTTGGTCGCCGCAGCTTATATGTGAAAATACTGCTGACAGATTCACTTTAAAATGTTAGGACTACTTCTCTTTGCAGCTAAAGCTTCAATGTCAGTACACACAAGGCACATTGCTCACAATATTTCTTGTTCTTCTATATGTGTATTCATCTCAAACTTTCCAATTGTAAGGGACAAAAGATGGAGCAGCATTGGGAGGCAGTGTAATTATAACTTTCTGTGATTAAGATAGATTGCACATATATGCTAAATACCTATGAGTATGCAATTGTGGAGGTGAGATAGCAAATGCAGTAACACATTTCATTTATGAAAATCAATTTTGATTTTCCAGATAACTTTCCCAATCAATTAATATAATGATCTCACCTCTCCTGGCTTCAGCATCTTATCCTCCTACTTCAGACTAATGCCACAATGCCTTTCATCGAGGTGCTGGTAGAAATATTGCCAGCAAATGCATGGTGTGTACAGCCATCTGGCCAATCTAAAGTATAGGTTTAAAATGTAATGTTCTATAATTTACACTTTGATAGTATGAGTAAGTTTCTTCCTAACCACCACTAACTATACAAATTGATAGACTTTTGGGTGGTAATGTTGGTTTGATACATAAGTGCAGGAAACTAAATTGATAAAGGCTTTTTTGATAGCTCTGAATGTTTTTTCCCCTCCAGCTCCCAGGCCTTTAGACAGCGGAAGCAGGCCAAGACTGGTGTCATTCTAAAGACATAAAGACACATCGCTGTTGTGAAAAGGGCTTGCGGGATGAAAAGAGATATTGTGGGTTTTCAGTACAGCAGAGAATACAGTGATTGGTATTCACAGTGCGACCATCTCTGTGAACCAAAGGACCAGCTGAACCCTATTTGTTTGCCCATTCAGCATATTTTTTCTATTTGTTCATTTGCTGTTGCCCTGCATATGCCATGCTGATGGAAGCCAAAGCAGTTAAGTCGCATTTTAGAGGATTTAGCAGCATGTTTAGGAAGCTTTCACAAAAACATGCAAAGGCTTTAGGTGGCTTTGTCATACAACAATATTACACTTAGTGCCATGCGGCTGGTTTTTACAGGACCAATGAAGCTAAAAATCTACATTGAATTCCTGACGGTGCAATGGTAATTCTATACCATTCAGTGCATTTTCTTCCCAATCCTTTCTCCATTCATTTAATGTTTTAGGTCTCTGAAAGATATGGTAAATATTCTGGTCTTACATGAACGCACCACGACCCAGCTCTGCCTTGGCCTGTCACTATGATCTGACAGCGATATCAGGTGATGACACAATGGCCGGTAACTATTTTCTTATGTCGGACGCTATAGTACTGTTTAATATTAACTTTTACACTTTCTTTTTCAAACATTTATTTACAAATATTTTTAAAAAGAATCTGAAAGTAAACAGCAAATCAATTAAAGTATACTGATGTGGATGATTTTACTAGGAGTGATACTGAGAAAAGATTTAGGTTGCTTCAACAACACTAAAAATTCAGCAAATTTTGTTGCAGATTTCGTAGAAATACTGTGGATTTACCAGATAATTTACCCTCGGCTAAAATCCCCTGTGAAAAGTAGCAAAAAATGGACATGCTTTAGGTGCCAAATCCATCGTGCCGCTCACTTTATGCTGTTTCTGTTTTCTGTAGCATTTAGATTTGATTACGGTACATCCACAATGAGGTTTCTAAAAGATGCACATTTTTCATTTAGAAAATAATAGATGGAAACACTTCTACACCACCATGTGAACATACGCCTAATCTGCTGCTGCGATGCCAAGTGTCCACTGGACATTCCCTAGTAGTAGAGAGCCCTGGGCTCTGCATTATTGGACTTAAAGGGAACCTGTGATGTCGTTATGTGATATTAACCCCTGGGGCTGTGTGATGGTTTATTTTTTGCGGCTTGAGCTGACGTCTCTAATGATACCAATTTTGGGTGGATGCCGCTGTTTTGATCGCTGCATTGCATTTTATAGCAATGTTGCGGCAACCAAATAAACGTAATATTGGCATTTGGACCTTTTTTCCATTACGCAGTTTACAGCTCTGATTGATTTTATATCTTGATAGATTGGCATCTCTGAATGCAGCAATACCAAATATGTGTATTTTTTAAAAAAAAATTTGAACACTATTATTTGGAATGGGGGAAAAGGAGGGTGATTTGAACTTTTGTGTTTTTTTCCCTTATTTTTAAAAACTTTATTTTTTAATTAATTCTTTATTTTACACTGCCCCATAGGGCGCCACAGTGCTGCAGTGGCTGATCACTTTTGACTTGTCCCAATGAGCTGCAGCACATCGGGACCTGTCACAAATGATCACTGTGTGTGGTTGGCAGCACTTGCCAACCACTCACAGGAAGTGATCTGTAATAGCTTCCGAGGTTACACCAGAACACCAGGCTATCACACGATGGCCGGAGACCCCACAATCTTATCGTGGTAACTCCGATCACAGTGGGGAATGGAGCGGTCCCTGCTGTGGTGCCTTTAGATAGTGTTGTCAATGAATGATGAGATTAAAGATTTGAAGTACATCTGCAGCGTGAATCATTCCATTTTTTTTTTCCTATTTGACTACAACTGTCTGAGACCAGGACTGGATCCCTGCGTAATTTGTTTCCTTCCGGAGAGGTAAGATTTACAACACCTCGGTTAGCTGCTGTTTTCCCCTTCTCCCTCCCTCCTCCTTGTCATTGAATAAAAGCGCGATCCAAAGGGTTAACAGCACTGATTGGATCGCTGATCCAATTGGTGCTGTAAGCCCCACATCTCAGCTGCTAAGATCGTCTGAGATGTCAGGGAAATGATGTGAGCTCCACGCCGGAGCTCACATCAAAGGCGAGCATTTATGTCATAGGTCGGGAGGCGTTAAACCACCTTCAGTGTGTTTTAAATGATGCAATGTGCATGACTAACATGGTTTTCTAAAAACAAAATTCAACTTTTATCTTAAAAAAAAATTTATATGCTGAGGTGACTGCACACACATACCTGGCCTCAGTCATAGAGGAGGCGCTTTTGCTTACTGTCACTGAAGTTCATTCACAATATTTTTTTACAATTTGTCATGCCCTCAGCATTGTAATTGAGTGGTATTACTGCAGTATAGAAGAAGTGTGTTAAAGACCTGTGATGATGTCAGAACCATGTGACCATACTGGACAGAGCTAAGCCCAAAGGGTCTTTTACTTTGGGCCTGCTCAGCTCCATCCATTATGGTCACATGGCCGTAACATCACAACATCTAGAAATGTGAGATAATGCGCAATAAATAGTGCAGAGAATGTCAGAATCTGCTCACCGGTTGTGTATACCCACAACTAAGTATGAGTGCGAGGGGTCAGCTGCTGCAGGATCCACACATCCACGGGTCACCGCGGTGCAAGAAATGCTCTGTAGGACGATGTGTTGCACGATCCACACTGCTGCCAGAAAGGAACACCAGAAAACTGGAGTATCTGGAGAAATTGTAGCTTTAATCCTTCAATCCTACGCTTTTTGGAGCTTCGGATTGTCCCTGAGGAAGGAGCTGGGTTTAGCTCCGAAACGCGTAGGATTGAAGGATTAAAGCTACAATTTCTGCAGATACTCCGGTTTTCTGGCGGTCCTTTCTGGCAGTAGCGCAGATCGTGCGACACATCGTTCTTCAGAGTAACATTACAACAGGCCCTTCTACAGCACACGTGAATTTCTGAAGGTCCTTCAGTGATCTCAATATATTACAATGCAGGGGGAGTGACTACACTTAAAATACTGCATGCCTGAATGTGGATTGATGTGACTATTACCAAATGACATATCCACCCAGATGTCTGTTTGAGCAGGTACCAAATGCAAACAGCTAAGGATTTAAAGTGCTTTTTTATGATAAATACATACCGTATATACTCGCGTATAAGCCGAGTTTTTCAGCCCAAAAATACAGTATACAGTGCCCCCCCCCATATCAGTATACAGGCCCCACCTTGGGTAGTAATCCTGTAAAGGAAGAGATTAGTATACTTAGTGGCAGCGGGACAGCGGAGGGATAAGTATACTAATCTCTTCCTTTACAGGATTACTACCCAAGGGGGGGCCTGTATACTGATATGGGGGGGGCTGCTGTATATACCTCTGGGGCTGTATATACCTCTGGGGCTGCATATACCTCTGGGGCTGCTGTGTACTACCTAAGGGCTGCTGTATACTACCACTGGGGCTGCTGTATATACCTCTGGGGCTGCTGTATACCTCTGGGGCTGTATATACCTCTGGGGCTGCATATACCTCTGGGGCTGCATATACCTCTGGGGCTGCATATACCTCTGGGGCTGTATATACCTCTGGGGCTGTATATACCTCTGGGGCTGCTGTGTACTACCTAAGGGCTGCTGTATACTACCACTGGGGCTGCTGTATATACCTCTGGGGCTGTATATACCTCTGGGGCTGCATATACCTCTGGGGCTGTATATACATCTGGGGCTGTATATACCTCTGGGGCTGCTGTGTACTACCTAAGGGCTGCTGTATACTACCACTGGGGCTGCTGTATATACCTCTGGGGCTGTATATACCTCTGGGGCTGTATATACCTCTGGGGCTGCTGTATACTACCACTGGGGCTGCTGTATATACCTCTGGGGCTGTATATACCTCTGGGGCTGCTGTATACTACCACTGGGGCTGCTGTATACTACCACTGGGGCTGCTGTATACTACCTCTGGGGCTGCTGTATACTACCACTGGGGCTGCTGTATATACCTCTGGGGCTGCTGTATACTACCACTGGGGCTGTTGTATACTACCACTGGGGCTGCTGCTGTATACTACCACTGGGGCTGCTGCTGTATATACCACTGGGGCTGCTGCTGTATACTACCACTGGGGCTGCTGCTGTATATACCACTGGGGCTGCTGCTGTATACTACCACTGGGGCTGCTGCTGTATATACCACTGGGGCTGCTGTTGTATACTACCACTGGGGCTGCTGCTGTATATACCACTGGGGCTGCTGCTGTATATACCACTGGGGCTGCTGCTGTATACTACCACTGGGGCTGCTGCTGTATATACCACTGGGGCTGCTGTTGTATACTACCACTGGGGCTGCTGCTGTATATACCACTGGGGCTGCTGCTGTATACTACCACTGGGGCTGCTGTATACTACCACTGGGGCTGCTGTATACTACCACTGGGGCTGCTGTATACTACCTCTGGGGCTGCAGTATACTACCACTGGGGCTGCTGTATATACCTCTGGGGCTGCTATATACTACCACTGGGGCTGCTGCTGTATACTACCACTGGGGCTGCTGCTGTATACTACCACTGGGGCTGCTGCTGAATATACCACTGGGGCTGCTGCTGTATATACCACTGGGGCTGCTGCTGTATATACCACTGGGGCTGCTGCTGTATACTACCACTGGGGCTGCTGCTGTATACTACCACTGGGGCTGCTGTATATACCTCTGGGGCTGCTGTATACTACCACTGGGGCTGCTGTATACTACCTCTGGGGCTGCTGTATACTACCACTGGGGCTGCTGTATATACCTCTGGGGCTGCTGTATACTACCAATGGGGCTGCTGCTGTATACTACCACTGGGGCTGCTGTATATACCTCTGGGGCTGCTGTATACCGCCACTGGGGCTGCTGCTGTATATACCACTGGGGCTGCTGCTGTATACCACCACTGGGGAGGCTGCTGTATACCACACTGCTGGGGGCTGTATACTTGTGCTGGGGTCCACCTTCGGCTTATACACGAGTCAATAGGTTTTCCCAGGTTTTGGAGGCAAAAGTAGGGGGGTCGGCTAATACACGGGTCGGCTTATACACGAGTATATACGGTAGATTTTTTTTAAACCAGGTCAGTAATCCACAGTGCATGATCTAAATACATTTTGGAAGCAGTTTCAAAACAAAAAACATGACAGGTTCCCTTACAGCCCTCTGCTCTTTAGTGACAGCTCTTGTGACCTCTTGCTTGGAAGCCAAAGTTGTCATGTAAGAGCTAGAGAAATAGACTAGGGAGTGTGTTTAGGGAGGCCAAAACACTACACTTGGCATTACACCGTGTGACATATTAATGTTTATTTTTTCAGGTGTCCACTAGGCATTCCATAGCAATGTAGAGTCCTGGGCTTCTCAACTTCTGCCATTGAGTGACCGCTCTTGTAGCCTCCTGGATAGATGATTTGTCATGTAAGAGCAAAGGAGAGAGGCTAGGGCGCGTTTTCTGTCACATAACAACAACTATTTCTATTATGTATGGTGACAGATGAGTCTTCTAAGTGATTTATTTTACCAGGTATTATTGAAATGACAGGCCACCCTTGCGTAAATATTAGTTTAGCTCATAAAATGGCTACCTCACCATATACAGGCAGTAGGCTTTCCATAAACAGGTGTTAATTACAAATCTAGCCACACGCCCGTGCTGGAAAGAGGGTGAACCAGGTAGCGTGCCTCCAACATCCTAGTATTACTACATATTTTTAACTCACTCCAATCTTTCCATGTTGAAGCTTGTTGTTTGTAAAGAACAGGCAGCCTGAAATACAACGTGGATGAAAATGAGGTGAGGAGCCTGAAATTCCTTTGTGGTGATGAATGTGAATGAAATACACAGGATGATTAGTGAGCCAGTCGTAAACACACTTTCCACAGATTACATACTTGCAAATTCCTACAAATATCTTGGAGAAACCAGGGCAAAAGTTTTGTTTTATTTAAAAATGGCGTCGATTTTATCCTTTAGCTCGGACATACACAAACCCTGCACAAGTGGTATGTTTTTAAGTAGACATTCACCGAGGTATCCATACCTGATATGCATGTGACGCACTTGCCTTTTTCTGCACTAGTTTTGCTGTAAGGTTCTACTTAACATACACAACCTAAAATGTCACTGTTTATAAGGTCCACTGCCAGTCATCTGTACGTTATATTGCACATCATCTCCTGATCTGTTCTGTGGTCAGCCTGAGATTTGCAATGTATATGTTATATAATGCATGACACTACTCTACGCTGACAACTCCTCAGACACAATGAGTTAAACTGAGGAATCTCTCACAGAGCAATGTTTTAAGTTCACATTCAACAGGTGGGGAGGATTCAGGCCAGAGGTTCCTGTCGCTGGTTCTAACTTGCCCGGAAGATTTGCTTCCTCCTATAACATAAACCGTTTTCCAAAAAAGTACAAATTATAACAAATTTTATGTCTTTCTTAGAAAGGTATGCAAGAGAAAAAAAAGCTTGAAGAAAGCATTCGAGAAGACTCTGACTACAGCCAGGTGAAGAGTAGCATGGGGAAAGAAACAACTTCTTAATTCTATCAGATGTTCGAAGACCATAGATCTATGTTCCGAGAAAAACATGTTATACATGCGGCTTTTAGACTTCATATGCAGAGGTGGTGTTCCTTCATATGAGCAGAATGTTTAACCCCTGTAATGAAGATGTTTTCCCTTTTTTTTACAGTAATGTGGTCAGAACTTGCTGTACCCCAATATAAATTCTGCACCAGCCCCTTCTAAATCTAGATGCAATTTATAGTTCAGAGATAGTCTTATGGGGGAGAGGAACCAGTAGAATGTACAGGTAGAACATCTGCACCTCATATTTTCATCATTGAGGTGCACACAGTTATATCGCAGAAGGAGAATAAAGGCCACGTCACACGCTTCAATGTCGTGAACGATATCGCTTAAGCGATCTGGATTTTTGATTTCTTAAGCGACATTGTTGGTGCGTCGTTGCGTGTAACCGAGCGATCTTTAAGCGAAAAATCGCTTGCTTGTTTGGTTGAAGATTTGTGAGCAGGATCTCAAGTCCGTCGTTCATCGTTCAATTAACCTGCGTTCAACCTGCTGCATCGTGCTGTGTGACACCTCTCAAACGATCTCATTCTCCACTTCGCCTATTCCTGACGCTAGATGGTGTCGATCGTTGAGTAGTGCGAACGATCTCTGGCACGTTGCCAAATTTAACATCGTTAACGAGATCTATGCTTGTGACACCGCACAAACGATATCAATAAATTGTTCTAGCGATCTCGATCACGTTACTTTTCAGGTGATATCGTGATCGAGATTGAAGCATGTGCAGTGGATAATAAATAGGATATCATGATACTAGCTGGGTGCCCGATGCACATGCATCGGGATTCTAGCAGAGCGAGTCTCTGACTCGCAATGGCCGCTTCGCGGCCAATGCTTCGCGCTGCTGAGGCGACTCGCCATGCCCGCTGCGCGGGCATAGCGAGTCGCCTTAGAACTGCTCGCAATGCCGCTGCACGGCCAATGCTTCGGGCGTATCCACATAACCACGCTGACTCGCAGCGTGAGCGGACTCAAAAGGGGCAAAAAACCCATTTGTGATTATATAATAGATGGGGAGAATGCATACAGTCATGTCTCAGTACAGAGGTAATGCATGGAGCATCACAGGACAATGTGACAATGACACAGTAGTATCTTAAAGGGAGATGGAGTATAACATCTCTTAAAGCCCCAGAGCAAAGACAAGATCGTTTATATAGTCACATAAACATAACATCATCCATCATAGTCCTAATATGCGACAAATAAGCAAATACAAAAATTGCTTAACCGTTATTTTAATTTTGATTTCATGAATCAATGCGGCACATGAAATAAGCAAATTTGAAAGAAAATCTGCTTCTTTCTCTTATTGGATTCTTGGACTGATCTGTTACTCTGGATTGATAAGTAAAATTTGTATTCAGTGTAAAAAGATTTTCCTGTTACTTAAAATGAAGGAAATAA
The DNA here is from genome assembly GCA_033576535.1 of Allobates femoralis. Lineage (NCBI taxonomy): Eukaryota > Metazoa > Chordata > Amphibia > Anura > Aromobatidae > Allobates > Allobates femoralis. Next base: position 221,690,610 of record JARQOC010000003.1, read on the forward strand.
TTATTTGATCCCTTGCTGATATTGTCGGTTTGCCCACGGACAAAGACATAAATAGTTTATAATTTTAAGGATAGGTTAATTTTAACAGTGAGAGATAGAATATCCAAAATAAAATCCAGAAAATGACAATGTCTAAATCATATAAATGTATTTGCATTTTGAAGAGAGAAATAAGTATTTGATCCCTCTGGCAAACAAGTCTTAATACTTGGTGGCAAAACCCTAGTTGGCAAGCAAAGCAGTCATATGTTTCTTGTAGTTGATGATGAGATATGAGCACATGTCAGGAAGAATTTTGGTCCACTCCACTTTGCAGATCATCTCTAAATCATTAAGATTTTGAGTCTGTCGCTTGGCAACTCGGAACTTCAGCTCCCTTCATACGTTTTCTATAGGATTATAATCTGGAGACCAGCTAGGGCACGCCATGATCTTAAAGTGCTTCTTTTTGAGCCACTCCTTTTGTTGTTTTGGCTGTATGTTTTAGTTCATTGTCATGCTGGAAGACGAAGCCACAACCCATTTTTAATGTCCTGGCGGAGGGAAGGAGGTTATTACTCAGGATTTTATGGTACATGGCTCCATCCATTGCCTCATTGATGCGGTGAATTAGTCCAGTGCCCTTAGCAGAGAAACACCCCAAAACATGTTTTCACCCCTATGCTTGATTGTGGTGACAGTATTAATTTCTCTTCCTCCAAACACGGCAAGATGACTTAATGCCAAAGAGCCAATTTGTGTATTATCTGATCACAGCACCTTCTCCCAATCACTCTCTGAATCACCAAGGTGTTCATTGTCAAACTATAGACAGGCGAGCCTTCTTGAGCAGTGGACTTTGCGAGCACTGCAGGATGTGTTACCAATGTTTTTTTTGGTGACAGTGGTCCCAGCTGCCTTGAGATCATTAACAAGTTCCCCCCCCCCCCCACCCCGTGTAGTTTTAGGCTGATCTCTAACATTCCTCATGACCCTGGATACCTCACGAGGTGAGATTTTGCATGGAGCCCCAGATGTTGATTGACACTCATTTTGTATTTCTTCCATTTTCTTACTATTTCACCAACAGTTGTCTCCTTCTCACCCAGCATCTTATTTATGGTTTTGTAGCCCATTGCAGCCTTGTGCAGGTCTAGGATCTTTTTCCCTGACATCCTTAGAAAGCTCTTTGGTCTTGCCCATGTTGTAGAGGTAATGGTGCCGTCACACCTGGCGACGTCGCTAGCGACATCGCCGAAAAAGTGACGTATCAGCGATGTCGCTAGCGACGTCGTGCTGTGTAAACGAGCGGCGCGACCACGTTTTATCGCTGGTCGCATGTTGACAGGTTTACGGGAAGAACCGTAAACCTGTCAACCGGCGACCTGCGATAAGGCTGGATCGCGCCGTGTGACATCGCCAGAGCGATGTCGGCGGCGATCCAGCCTATACCGCAGCGTTGCTGCAGATCGCTCGCTGGGCTGAGCCCAGCCCAGCGAGCGATGTCACCGCCCGCATCGCTGCGGTGTCGCCGGCCACAGCGATTCTGTGTGACAGCTGGCCAGCGATGTCGGAACCGAGCGAGCACCCGCGCATCGCTTCCGACACCGCTGGCCAGATCGTGCTGTGTGACGGCACCATTAGAGTCTGACTGATTAATTGAGTGTGTGGACAAGAGTCTTTTATACAGGTGACAATTTAAGATAGCTTTCTTTAATGCAGGTAACAAGTTGATTAGGAGCGTCTAACTGGTCTGCAGAGCCAGATGTTTGGTAGGGGATCAAATACTTCTTTCTCTTTGCAAAATGCAAATACATTTATATAATTTAGACAATGTGGTTTTCTTGATTTTATTTTTAATAATCTCTCTCTCATTATTATCTCACTATCAGTAACCCTGATGGAAAAAAAAAAAAAAAAGCTTAGCCCTGAGCCCCAAAACTCTACAATTGCACCTTAATCATTGTGCCCTAAACCTGTCCCTACTGCACATCCCAATGCATTTCATCCTTTTGAATCGTCAGGGGACCGGATTCTCAGGTATAGCTATCTTGACAAATTGATATACACATATACCCTCACTGGGTTTGCTTATTTATGATACCTCCAAATCAACAGAAGAATAGTTTTGTCAGAAGAAGTTCAAAGTTTTGGAATGGAGCAGCCAAAGCCAAGGGCTGAATCCTTTTGAAAGTCTGATCTGATGGTGACCTGAAGAGGGTTATACACAGGAGACAACCTCACAATCTGACAGATATGGAGCTCTACTGCAGTGTTTCCCAATCCAGTCCTCAAGGCACACCAACAGGTCATGTTTTCAGGATTTCCTTATCATTAGACAGATGATGGAATTATCCCCTGTGCAAGTGATTAAACTAACACCTGTGCAATCCTAAGGAAATCCTGAAAACATGACCTGTTGGTGTGCCTTGAGGACTGGAGTTGGGAAACACTGCTCTACTGCATAGAAGAATGGGTAAATATGCACAATTGTAGATGTGCCATGCCGATGGACTCCTACCAAAAAATACTGAGCACTGTCATAAATTCATTTCATCTTACTTTTTATTGAATTGTACAGATTATGGGAGAAATTAAAGAGGACCTGTCACCCCCCTGGTACTTTCCAAACTGAAAGCACCACAGAAGGCAGCATGTCTACTGCATTCAGGGAAGGGGTCTCCCGTGTTTCTACCCGCCCTGTAAGCTGTAAAAAATACTTTATTAAGTTAAGAGATAAGCAGTTCGGAGGGATTTACTGATTATGGAGTCCTTCCCGCCTCAAGTGTCTCTCTGCTGCCCCCTGCCTCTCTGTGCCACCTCCTGCTCGGGATGTCAGTGCCGCAGCCCTCCCTGCTACAGATTGTGCTGTATGCATACAGCATGGCGGGCTACGGCACTGACATCATGGCAGGAGGGGCACTGAGAAGCAGGGCATGGCACAGAGATGCCAGAGGCAGGGAGGACCCTGTGAGCAGCGAGGACTCCATAATCAGTAAGTCCCTCCGGACTCCTTAACTTTATAAAGTATTTTTTACAGCTTACAGGGTGGGTAAAAACATGAGACCACTTCCCTGAATGTAGCAGACACACTGCATTCAGTGGTGCTTTCAGTTTGGAAAGCACCAGGTAGGTAACAGGTCCTCTTTAAAGGCAGATAATGTTCTGAAATTATTTTTTTGGGTATGATTGTCTTACATGATATAACATGACATTTTAAGGGGCGTGCACACTCTTTATATCTACTGTACGTATATATAGCACATTCCATTCAATACTGTAATCTACAGAATTACATTTGCCATGTTAGATTAATTTTTAAAACATAAAACTCCAGCACAGATGAACATAATGTGGATGTGCGTGCATGTATAAGTTACGACACAATCTTTATACTTTGGCCTGGTATTTTGTTATAGATCTTACAGAGCTCTAGGTGCTTTTCATATGTAAGCAACCTTGATTTCAGAGACAGGACAAAGCATAAATCATTTGAGTTTTTCAGGTCTCTGGTTGCAGCAGCACATGCCATGAAAATCAATCCTATTTTTAGATGCAAAGCTGAAGGGGAAGATTGCCATTTAGGGGAATATGCCATGGAATTGTGAAAGGAAGTAACATCTGCATGTAAAAAGGCAGCAAACAAATGTCAGCCTATACAGAAACAAGTCAGAGTGGAAATGGAACCGCAAACTTTGCATAAACATCTAATACGCTTTCCTTGGAGCAGCATAATAAATGGATGACGTGAGTGAACGAGGCTGATGCAGAACATTATGGACTAAAGATATGTCCATGTATACAAGCCCACTATTAGTGGAGCCGCACCAAACATAATCCAATAGATTATGCTGCAGATTGTACACAGTGCTAGTGCAGTGTTTCCTTTTTCTGAGAGCCTCTAAAGTGCTCCAGCTGGCAAATGGTTTAACGCTGCGAGAGCTGTGTCTAGCGGGCATCACATTAATAGCAAGCAGTGTTTTCTTTAACTCCCCTAAAAGCAGGATACTGTAAAGAGTAATGCTGTGTGATTACAAGTACAACCCCAGTCTGAAGACTCTACATCCCTGTAGCACATAGCATTTCAGAAGATGTGAACAAGAACTAGGGATTTAGCTATGGGCACACCTGGGCCCTGGTGTCTATCACAGTATAATAATTAGCATATAACAAATAGGCAGGGGTATATTACTAGTTTAGCGTGAAAGCCTAAAATCTTCAAATAATACTGACATGGAGTAATGCTGGTTTCACACAGCGTTCTGCGGAGGAGAATTGCCATGTGAGCGCAGCCAGCACAAGCCCCTATGTTTATAATGGGAGCGCACGGTGCTGTGCTTGACTGCGCATGACCGTGCGCTCCCATTCACTGCATATGAGATTTGTACACAGGCGAATGCATGCAAACAAATCATACACTCTCGTCCCACCAGAAATGCAACATGTCGCGTCCCTGGTGCGGACGAGTGTGTGTGATTTGTGCGCAGGCATCCACCTGCGTACAAATCACATATGGCAGTAATGGGAGCGCACGTCATGCGCAGTCAAGCGCAGCACTGTGCGCTCCCATTATAAACATAGGGGCTTGTGCTGGGTGGCGAGACGGGACGGAAACGCCAGTGTGAAACCAGCCTAAGGGAGAAAAAGTGAGATATTAGCTACATGAGGTCAAACATAGATGTTAATGGTCAAGTCGGGATCACAGATAAAAGCTTACAAGTAAAAGTCTAAACACATTTAGATTTGTTCAGCATTTCTTTCTTAGTAGCCAATGTCTGCATTTATCCTCCTGTATCAATGGCATCTCGCCAATACCACTCATAATATAAATGGTAAATGCATAGAGTCATCCATCCATTGTTTGTTCCCATTTTAATTTTAATAGTGCCAACATATTCCGCAGTGCTTTACAATTCAGAAGTTCATATACAAACAGTCATAAGTAACAGTTATCAAAGAATGCAATAAATAAAGCGAAATAATGACGGCCCTGCTCATAAGAGCTTACAATCTAACAAAGAGCTTACAATCTATTTTTAAAACGTACTAAAGGTTAACGGTATGGGAGGGATGAAGAATAAGGGAACAAAGCAAAGGAAAAATAAGAAACTAAGGGAAAAATTAACTACAAGGTCTTACTGAGATTAAAAAATTACTTTCCAAACAATAAGTCCATCCATATCTAGAAAACTTAAATAAAGAAATGGAGTCAGAGTATCCGATGAAGAAAACATAGTCCGATACCACATTTCTTTTTCTTGGCTTTAGTCATGGCGTGATATGGCAAATCGCTGCTAAGGAGGACAAACATTAGTTCAGTGTTGCCATCTCTCCGTATATTGAAAAGAACTATTATCTCTGTGCTCTGAGCTATAGAAAATTCAAAAGCTCTGATCCATCCTTTCTTGACATAGGTGTAGGTCCTTCCTCTAGGACCAGAATTGAGGTCACAAATCCACAAGATATTCCAGAAATGCCTATGTCGAGAATACCCCTTTAAAGCCAGAGCCTGTGTGATTTTTCCAGGGAAGGGTCTCCTTCTACTAAAGTAAACCATCACATAAGATACTTGTGCTGGTCAAAGACTAAGCTCGTATTTTCCAGAGCAAGCTTTCCTGTTTCCCCAAAGGGTGCACAGAAAGAATTCAGTTCCTAATGGACACATTATTCAAAGAGTGTAATATCTCTGCTCCAGAGTTAATTTTTAATTTCCTGACCTAGTTGCAATGCTCAAACAATCTTGGCTCTTTTTCACAACATATGTGGACCTCACTGCAGGAGTGACTGCAGAGTCAGCCCAAGAGGGAACTACTAGGCCAGATCAACAATCTCTGTAAAATGATACTTGGAAAATGTTCCAGCCCTGCACCGTGCGACGAATGTAAGGCTTGGTACTGCCGAGAAATGTACCCTCACTTTTACCTTGTTTCTAATCATCCCACAATGAGATACATGATGTGGAGTCTGGGGTACTTGGGCAGAAACATTTCTGAGCTGCCAGGAAGGAGCAAACTAGTATTTTCTATTTGAATACTCATATATCTGTGTAAGGACAACATTTTCATAATGAAAGTAATAGTATGGACAACTTTGTATAAGGCATTAGGAATAGTAAGCCCATCATAAAAAGATTTTTCATAGTGACAATTCGAAGACTGTGTAATGTACAAAAAGAAAAAGGGCTAAGTGAGTAGATGTGTAAGCAACTTGCAGAATCTATGGGCCACAACGTATTTAAAAGTAGGAGCTCACTACTGTAATAAGAGATTAAAATACTTGATCAGAATTGCATGTAATTAGCTCAAATTATTGGAGCCTAACTAGTTTTCGAGTTGCTGGCAGTTAGGCTGGCAGCGGCATGTAAGGCAGTGGTAGAGGTAACTGTTCTAATGCCATACTGATTAACATAATGAGGAGTCAATCTTGGGTTGGGAGTCATCTTTAAGACATACCAGCTGTCTAAAATCAAGCTGCGATATAGGCTTTCTGTGCAGCCAAATTTTTAGATAAATATTCCCCTTTATGGACACATCCTCACCCACACCCAATTCCTGCCCTCTGGATGCCAGAAAACCATTGGGAAGTAAGACTTTGTGGGAGGCTTGTGCAGTGCTGATGACTTGTCATCTTTTCCAGGGGATCAGGAAGTCTCCCATTTTTCTGGGACCCTCCTCGACAATCCTTGAGAGTTGCCAAGTATTCTACAACATGAGCTGAAACAGGCTATATACAGTGCACGTGTCCCAACAGCTAACAAGCATTAGCTGTACCCATGCCATGACCCTGTTCTGGAGGCACAAGGCACTTGGCCAATGTACTATTCCTATCTATTACATTTCTTTCAGCAGACATACTACAGGGACATACGACACAATGCTAAATAACTCCGTGTCCAGTATCCAACCCTTTACTCTGGTATCACACAAGTTTGTATGTGGTAGCCCAAGCAAAGACAGTATTATAATTGAATGAGTCTTCATTATTGCCATAAGATTACATCTTTTTATGCAATGAGGAAAGCTTTTCCTAGATGACACCCCTGTGCGCCTCAGCTGTCTCTGTGCTGTATAGTCTCTCCAGCCATGGAGTTATAGACCTAATTTTCTGTTCTGTGTCTGACTTGCTATGTTCCTGTGTTTACTGAACTTGGATAAAACGCCCTGTAGCTCCATGTTCCATTACTGAGAGCCTCCATAAACAAGCTGATATGCGCAACCACTGATTATATTAGCCCTAAAAGAGTTTTGAAGCAAATGAAAAATATCAACTTCCATTCCTAAAAGCACTGTTTTCAATTTTCTGAAGGAAATTAAATAATGTATAAATCAAGTGCTGGGCTCGAGCCCAGTCAGCTGAACATCACTTGGTCCTTTTAAGGCGGAGAGGAAGTGTCTGTTGCAGTGGGGACAAGCCAAGAGAAATAACAGCTAACCTCAGCTCCATGTGAAAGTCATTTGAGATAATCGGGGGGAGGCTGCACACAGGTTGGAAAGAGGACCACATACTAGCTGTGAGCAAGGAAACATATATCCACAGCTCACATTTATGTGCTCTCTGTCCAGAGACATAAAAAGTTATGAACAGGTGAACTGCCTATGTAAGAGGGACAAGTCATTGATTTTTAGCATTCTAGAGCTTTAGAAGTAACATTAATTGGGTTGTCTGAAACTTTAAGAAAAATTATGCTAACATGAACTTCCTTAAAAAAAAAAAAGACAAAAGAAAAGCCATATAATCCACATAGCTCCAGTGTCAACGCTTTGGTAGTCCCTACTGGTCTCTGTTTACTTCCTTGCAGTGCTGATATCTCATACAACCTTGTGACTAATACAGTAGCTAAAGGCTATATCATGTCAAACCTAGAATTAGTTTCTGACGTTTTTCATAGGAGAATATTACTAAATGAGTATTACAAGGGTTATAAGGGACTTCTTTCCTATTGGGCTAAGAACTTACCAGAAGGCAGATTCCAACTGCCTGCCTTTTCTGCTCAAAAAAAATCTTTCCTGGGTCATGTGTCTATGTGGCACCCCAGGGTTCGGTTGCCACAGATAACCTGGGACAGAGAAGGATCTCCACATCAGGTAAACCCGCACACAACACCTTCCACTCCAGACCTGAAGGGGGAGCTCTACAAGCCGAGTTCAGGCGAGGTCCCCTATAAATTCAAGCCTGGGGGCGGAGTTGGTTAGTCCATGGAGGACTGTGAAGACATCCTCGTGAAGGAGCTGTGCTAAGCCCATATCAGTGAGCACTACTAACCTGCATGAGAGGCCCTAGAACGAGGGTCGGAGTCAAGGGGTAGTAGTAGCAGGGGTAGAGGAGCCATACCGGTTCACCCCAAAGGAACAGCACCTGAAACCAGACACTAGAGTCCGTGACTGCAAGGGAACTGTTAGCCAAGCAGTAAAAACCAGAGGCCAGGGAGACTCCACGTCTCCTGGCCACAGCAGCACTTGAGGCACAGCCACTTAGCAGAGCCCGGGACCGCAGTGGATACAGCAGGTGCCCGCAGCAGAGCTCTCACAACTTGCCATACAAGTGAGGACTACCAGAGAGGGTCAGGGCTTAGCTTCAGACCGCTTGGGATCAGGAGCATACACAACGCAGCAAGGAGACCTCATATTCGCCAAGTGTGGAGATCCTGAACTGTTACCAGACCACCCGGACCTGTACCATCAGAGACTTTACACTGGACTATACCTGCAACATCAGTAAAAGGCAGGGGAAACATCAACCTTGAACGTGTTGTTATTACGGACCTTGATCCTGATCCCTACATAGACTGTTCTGCAATTCCCTCACCTGATGAGCTGCACACTTGCTGCAGTGAAAAGGACAAGTGACTGTGCTGTGTGGTAAGCTGCCTCCCTGTGTGAAGACTGTACATAAACTCTTACAATTGCTCAGGGAAACACGCTCCACCTACGGGAGCGTAACCATCTTGCTGCTCCACCATCACCCCGGAGGACTATCCCGCAGTGCTGGTTACATTACCGGAACCCTAGGTGGTGTCATGAAACACTTCTATTTTTATTGACCGTTTTCCCCCTTTTTACGTTTCCCTTTTTAAGCACCACCAGGGCCACGGGACCGGGCAACAGGCCCCAGTGACATCTCCCGTGAACTAAACGCCTGGGACCAGGTACCCCACAGCCCTGGGGTGGGTCATCTATTTTCCAGATTCTTTTAACGTCATCTCAGCAGATCAACGCCCTCTCTTCCACTTCTGCCCTGTCAACGGAGCGTCACTACTGAGGTCATGCTGATTGACAACCAAGGTCTCTTCAATAGAGCAGAAGAGAAGGAGTCGATCTGTCAATGTGACATCACCAAAAGAAAGATAGTCATTGACATAAGCAGTCTGTGACCTCTCTAAACTGGGATAGATTGTCACATGGCATAAAAGGCAGTAGCTAGAAACTACCTGACTAAGCTCTTAAACCAAAGAGGAAAACATACCAAAGTCCCACATAACCCCTTTTATGAGTGCAGTTCTCTTGCTTTCCCACTTTTTGGACACATTTGATTGTGTTGGAAATGGTGAAGGGGCTTCAGATTATGTATTTAGATTTCAAAAACTAGTATAATTGTATTGACAAATAATAAACATACACGCCATTATGCGGTAGTACTCATGTGACATTATATTTCTTTCATAACAGTATCCTGTGAATCATACAGAATCAATCATGGGGAATAAGTACAGTTCAATTGCTTACCAGTTTTAGGACTGAAAACATTCATGATTATATACAGTCATGACCAAAAAAGTGTTGGCACCCTAAAAATTGTTCCAGAAAATGAAGTATTTTTCCCACATCATTATTTCATTTTCAAATGTATTGTTATAAATATTTTTATTTCCTTTGTGTATATTGGAAACACGCAAAAAAACAGATTGGACATATTTTTATACAAAGCCTTGTAAAAAGGCTGGACAAAATTGTTGGCACCTTTCCAAAACTGTGAATAATCAACTTTATTTCAAGCATGTGATGCTCATTCAAACTCCCAGTTGCAAGTAACAGATGTGGGCAATATGAAAATCACACTCTGAAACTAGATAAAAAGGGGAGACGTTGACTAAATATTTGCATTGTGCGTCTGTTGCCACATAAGCACGGAGATAAAAATAGTAAATACACACTATCTAAAAACTTGAGGACAAAATTGTTGAAAGTTCTCCAGAAATATGGATTCTTCTTTACTACAGTGTGAACATAATCAAGAAGTTTATAACCCATGGCACTGTAGCTAATCTCACTGACATGATGACAAAGAAAAATTGATGAATGTTCAACGCAGGATAATCTAAATAGTTGATAAGCAGCTCAAAATCAAGTTCCAAAGAGTTCAAGCTGTCTGTAGGCAGGCTCAGAGTACATCATGTCAGGCAAACTATCCGTCAACACATGATGACAATATGATGACAAAGAAAATAACGACTGCAGTTTGACAAATGTATGAGCAAGCCAAACCTTCTGAAAATGCATCTTGTGGCAGATGGACCAAGATAAATTCTGGTAAAGCACATCATTATACTGTTTACTGAAAATGGAATAAGGCCTGCAAAGAAGAGAGCACAGTACCTAATGTCAGATATGGTGGAAGTTCAAAGATCTTTTTCAACAAATTTGGTTCTCAACTCCTCAGATAGTTCTCTACTTCTCTTTCTGTTCTCCATGCTTAACATGACACAATGCAAAGATTGATTCAACTTCATCCCTTTTTATCTGGTTTCAAGTGTTCTTTTCTTATTGCCCACACCTGTTACCTTCCTTAGATAAGTGTAAAGGACCATCACATACTTTAAACAAAACTGTTTACCCACAATTTTGGAATGGTGACAATTATTTTGTCCAGACCATTTTGATCTTTGTTGAAATTATGTCCAATTTGCCTAATTTTCAGTTTTTTTCCTGTTGTTCTAATGCACACAAAGGAAATAAACATGGATATAGCAAAACATGTAATTGCAATAATGCCTTTCACATAGTGTGTTTCCAGCCTAACTGTAAAAATCAGGAATGAGCATACCAATGAATGCTCGTTCACAATTATCAACCTTATCTAAATGGGCCTTGAATATTTTTATAGCTGAGGATTTGCTTCTTCAGTCTATTATATAAACTGCCATATTGGCCAATAGACAACCTCAGACCTGCCCCTTTGTCACTCCATTTACCAAAACTTCACTTTCTGCCAGATTTTATTCTCTTGCTACTGTATATTTTCAAAATGCAACATGTAAAAGGTTTGCCAATGTAAAACTAAGAATCAGAGTGATCTAGAGAACAAGGAGCTCATCATCACTCCTATATGTAGCAAATAATTTTGGGAATCCCTGTTGTTGACATGAATGTTGTGCTGATTATGAAATTGTCTCAGAAATCACAACTACCAGCACACTGAATTCTAAATGCCGGGTTACACCTAACGATGTCCCAGCGATCCGACCAGCGATCGGGTTGCTGGACATCGTTAACTGATCACTGGTGAGCAGTCAAACAGGCAGACTCACCAGTGCCGATGCTGGGCGCCCAGTGGAAGACCAACGATAAATTTATGGTCCAGGTCATTGACCAACGATAAACGACCTCATCGTTGGTCGTTGGTAAAAGTCACATGCAACGATGTCGTTTCGACATCGCTGCAACATCACCAAACCGGTGACGATGAAACAATATCGCCCGGCCCTTTAGGTAAGAGGTATGTACCAATAATTAAATTCAAAATATTTAGACACTAGTTTTCTATTAAAAGTGGGGACTTCAGTCACATGGGAATGAGGAGCCAGCCATGACTCATGTTTTTCCAAGAAAACCAAGACTGAACGGGACACTGAATTTCAGAGTTTATTGCAGGAGCTTCATGGAGAGATGTTTGGTTTGTTTTAAAGTACAATGTTAATTTTAGCCTTTTTCATAAATCCGTTGGTCCTTTTTAACTTTGCTTTGTTCACTTTTCTTTATAACATTTCAGCTATACTAATACAAATTATGTCCCCTGGAGTGCGCTTCACAGCTTATTACTAACATCTCATAGTAAAACAAAGCCATTTATTTCTATTGTTAAAGATGATCTTTCACCAAATTTTTGAAGATGAACTGGACATATGTAATAGTGGATGCACAGCAAGTGTCTGTTTTTTAGATTTTTTTTTTTTTTTATAGGTTTTTTTAAAACATAACATTGGATAGGATAACATACCATAAGATATAACATCCATAATGACACTGTAATTACCAAAAGTACATATACAAATCCTTCTTGTTAGGCAACATGTCCGCGTAGCATTTAAAATAGTATATAGATACATAAATAGGTCTCAGTCAACGCTTGTAACAAGGTCTGGGAACTTGCTATCTACCTTATGGAGAGACGTTTTCCTGCAACCACAAGAAGACAGTTAAGTAGGTGAGGAGATTGTAGCACATCCCTCTTCTAGGAAATATGCAAATTTGCACTTCAGTAAGGAAGTGGAAAAACTCCAGCGCCACATTTAAGTAGCTCCTTAAAGTCATAATCGCTTTCCAACAAGCTTTTTAATATGACTAAGGGGTTTGTGCCAGATCAGAACCCCAAACTACAGACGCTGCGTTTCAGGGTAACTGCTCCTCATTAGTGTAGTGTGTGGGATATTCTGATCTGGCTGTGTGAGTGGGCTAAGACAAGGTCTGGGAACTTGCTATCTACCTTTTATGGAGAGGAGTTTTCTTGCAACCATAAGAAAACAGTTAACTAAGGTGAGAGAGATTGTAGCCACATCCTCCTCTAGGAATATGCAAATTTGCACTTCAGTAAGGAAGTGGAAAAACTCCAGCGCACATTTAAGAGCTCCTCAAAGTCTAAATTTGGTGCTGGAGTTTTTCCACTTCCTTACTGAAGTGCAAATTTGCCTTGTAACACAAATGTTGGGGAAATAATGTGAGACAGAAAACACGAGCTGAATGCCTAGAAGAGTAATAGGGGAAAGAAGATAATCTCTTGTACTGTATTTTGCATAGTCAAGCGTGTCATTCTATGGTAATTTATGCTGCATCTTTAAGGCTGCTTTCACATTACGATTTTCAGTCATCCGATTGTATCCGTTTCAAAACGGATACAAACGGATCCGAAATCAGCTCGGATCAGATGTGCCACTATTGGAATCCGATTTTGGCACCATCCGATCCGATCCGATTTAGTTACGGGCACAAAATCGCAGCCTGCTACGATTTTGTGTCTGTGACTCAAATCGGACAGCATCGGATCAGTGCTGATCCGAGTGCCCAAAACATGGGAGCCTATGGACATCGGATCCGAGTTCACCTCGGATCCGATGTCGGCTCCGTATTCCCTGTCTTTCCCTGCTCCTGGCTCCTCCATCTTCTTCCCTCTGCTATTCTATTCTGTCCCTCCCGCTATTCTATTCTGTGCCCCCGCTCCTCTATCCTCATCCCGTCCCCTCTTGTCTTCCCTGTGTGTAAAAAAAAAAAAAACTCCTCCCGGAGTATACATCACCTGTCACTGGCTCCCACGCTGCAACACCATCAGGGCTGAAGAGCCTGTGATGATGTCACAGAGCCGGTCAGCTGACGGGTCATGTGACCGACTCTGTGACACCATCACAGGTCCTTCAGTCCTGATGGTGCTGCAGCGTGGGAGCCGGTGACAGGTGATGTATACTCCGGGAGGATTTTTTTTTTTTTACACACAGGGAAGACAAGAGGGGACAGGATAAGGATTAGATGAGGATAGAGGAGCGAATGGACAGAATAGAATAGCGGGGGACAGAATAGAATAGGAGAGGGAACAAGATGGAGGAGGCAGCAGCAGGGAAAGACAGGGGACCGCAGGATCCACACGGATCCTGCATAGAATTGGATCGGATGGCTATTTGCCATCTGATTGCAGGGATCCATGTGGATCCGTGCCTGTCCGTGGGATCCTCCTTCAAAGTCGGATCCCACGGACAGGCACAAAATCGTAATTTGAAAGCAGCCTAACAGACATTATACATCTGGGTTAGTTCCCAAATATATAATAATATATATTATTTATTCATTTATATAGCGCTATTAATTCCATAGCACTTTACATACATGAGTAATGCTGTCTCTCTTGGAGCTCACAATCTAAATATCCTATCAGTATGTCTTTACAATGAAATGAAATAAGAGCATGCCTCCCACAATACAGTCCCTTAGAGCAAGTTTTTCAGTACGTGATATTAAGGGCACAGCTTTGATCTCATTTAAAATCCTACATGAATCAGTGGGGGGAGAGTAGTGCAGCTGAGTTTAGCCATGTCAGATTGCAAGCCCTTCTATCAGCTCTTCTCCTTTCCTACCACTGTCACCTCCACTTTACTGCCCCTCTTTCATACTGTCTGTCCACAGCAGAGAAGTCAAAGGGTTAATAATCACGCTTATATCTGTTCTGCTCAGCGTAATTTGTTATTGCTTTGCAGTGAGATCCAGACTGTCAATACATCTCACACATTAGTAGCCCAGATAAGACTGCTCCTGTTTGAGATGTATTAACAGCTGTGATCTCACTGTAGAGCAATTACAAAAGCACAGAAGACAATATGTGTGCGTCACACCTTTGACCTGTATGCACCTTCATGTTCACTGCCGGCATCAGCCTGTGCATGATCAGCTCACCAAGTACTCTCCAGTTTGCCCCCCTAGTGGAAGGTCTTTTGTGGCACAGCTTTGTAGCACTCCTAGGTCTACTGCATACTCCTGTTTTGGAATCTTTCATCTAGTTAGAGGAAGGTGTGCCCAGAATTTACTGGAATATATATTTCACACTACTCTTCTACTTTTATCATAGAGAAAGAATTGACAAATGCAAGTAGCAGCACACCACCACAATAGAATGTAGAAATATATAAATCTTTTTATTAAGGACGGACAACAAATTTAAAAACAATTAAAACACATATACGGACCACAGTCCACAAGGAGAAGGCCCCTGTATTTATAAATTACATATCTCAAAACCAGTCTCTCATAATTACATGCAATGCACATAACTCAGTAATGCAGAGAATTTCATATATAATATGGTCGTGGTTGTACAATTATTCCCATATATATTAGAAACAGATCCTAGGTGCCATCCAAAGGATCTGCAGAAAGTGCATTACTGGAAATAACTGACAGACTGATGAAGCATCACCTGACAATTGGAACCCATCAACCCGTTAACTGTGTATAGACCACAGGAAGCGCAACAGCTGGGTGTATTCTAGTATCAATGAAAGACCGGCACAAATAACCTGGTGTGTGAGAGATCTCACAGAAATGAAGCCGAAAATAAGGCTGTGTCTCACCAGTGAGCCGTCTTCCCAGCGATCTGTGCGCCCGCAAGGAGTGATAAAGACCCCTGCCACGTGTGTAGCTGGAGCGGTGAAAGGAATCCACTGTCAGGGAGCGTGGTATATGGGAGGCAGGGGGCCCGGTTCAACCTTGCGGGCGCACAGATCCACTGGATAGATAATTCATGTTTGATCCATGGAATCTAGCTACTAAGAACCTGAGTGATCTAGAGAACAGGGAGCTCATCATCACTTCTGTAGGCAGCGAATAATTTTGGGAACCCCTGTTGTCATGAATGTCATCATATATTTCTCATCTATCCTGTGACCTGGTAATATTTGATGTTTATATATTAGTACAACCTCTTTAAGATCACTAACAAACTGTGTGTGATGACTTCAGCATTGAATACTAGGATATGCTCATGAAATCCAAGATCTGAGGTTGTAGAACTGTAGTGGTGCACTCATTACCTGGATAGGATAAAGCCAAGCACTGAAGGAAGGGACCAACTGAAGGAAGCAGTAAGTCACAAAGTTAGGAGGCAGATTAAAAAATATTTTATAAGGATGGGAAAAAGCACAAATGCACAGGGCTTGTCAAGTACTGTACAACAAGCATGGTCTATATATTGTACAGAAAAAAGAAAACTGGACTAGCAGCCAAAGCACGTCTACGCACTGATTAATCTACAGCAGACTGATCCCTTCCATCACACCGCAGACCAAAGCCATGGTGCCAAGATACAAAAACAAATCCTTAAACCTCAACTGAAAGCCAAAGAGAGAAAACATAAAATGAGCAAACTACATCATTTACATTATTCTGGACAATGCACAGTTGACTTTCTTTTCCAAGGTTACCACTATTACCATTGTATTAATAGATTATTTTTATTTTTGCCTTAGGGCTCATTCAGACATCAGTAATTTTTCTCGTACGTAAAAAAATGGTAAGAGTTTTATTAGTGTCTTCAATCAGATTTTCATCAAAGTTTGGTCAGCGTTTCATCAATATTTATTTTTAGATTTCCATCAGTTTTTCTCATATGGAAAAAAGAAATGATGGAGGTTTCTCAAGTCCGATTTTTTCACATACCTATAGACTGGCAATGAGGCCTTGATCCATGACCTGGATCATAATAGGCCACATTTGTGTAATTCTGTGTGAATAAATCAATCAGGAAACATACACAGACATGAACAGCCACATATACTATGATATGTATGAATTCCATCCATGAAAAACACAGATAGAACAAATACTTGAAAATCTGAAATCTGAATAAGCCCAAGTAGAGAAGCAATCATCAGTAAATGGAATTAGTGTTTAACCCCTTAGTGACGGAGCCAATTTCCACCTTAATGACCAGACCGTTTTTTGTAATTCTGACCAGTGTCCCTTTATAGGTATCTTTACACGCGGCAACTTTTCTAGGCATTTCACTAGCAACTTACTGGTTGCAGTAATCCTTAATGCGATATTTCCGTGTTGTGGCATGTGACAGGGTGATAATGATGGAAAGAGCGTTGCCTATGATTTCCCGTAGGCGTGCCTCAAGCGTTCTGCAGTCCGCGCCCCTTCTGAGATAATTGGTGTTGGCTACTGTGTTCTGATTGGCTATCAGTTGACAGGACGCCATATTTGAATCCGTTCAGAATCACACACATCTTCAGCTACACAACCATCCGCAAACTCAGTGCAAACTCCAACAGACAATGGCGTCATGTATTAGCCAGCCTTCCAGAGCAGGCTGACCAATCGTAACTCTGTTGCGTTGTACAATGAGCGTGTATGGGGCGTGGTGTAAACCACTGTGGCATGCCTATGTCCTCGCCGCGCTGAACATGTACGCCCACATTGCCTTTGAGATTGCGTCGTGTGAAGCGGCGATGGAATGAGGCAAGATTGGTTCCGCTGTAGGGGAGGCGATTTCTGGAGCGACACATTGCCTTAGGTTCAGGGCGAAATTGCGGCGTGTGATGCCGCTATCGGCGATCTGCGGCGACCATGAAAAATGTGAGTGCGCACGTTAAATCGCCACACATCGCCAGCCGAGATTGCGGCGTGTGACGGTACCTTTAGGGTGATTTGAGCCTCCGTAAATCATATAGCAAAAACACTAAAACTAATATTTGGGTCGGGATGGCATATTCCCCAGAAATCTGCAGGATTTAAGCAATAGAAATACTATTATTTCTAATACTCGTAGTAATACTGAAGTATTATACTGTAATTAATGACAGGGACTGTTCTCCAGTACTTTAAGCATAGCAAATGTGGAGCCAATGTTAAAAAAGGAGCAAAAACTGAACCTTAAAACTAAAAGGCCATTAAGTTATTACATTGGTTTATGAAAGATCACTTCTTTCAATCTAATCTGATCAGCTTCTATGAGAAGATAATTTCCAGAATAGACGAGCATAAGGTTGTGGATGTTGTATTTCAGTACTTTTCAAAGGAGTTGGAATTGGGATGTAAATTTTTCCCTAATGTGAGAAATTAGCAATTACCCCATGGGGTTATTGCCTTCCACTAGATGGATGTTTTTTTTTTGCCTTCCTCTGGATCAACACATTTAGATTATGCAAGGAAGAGGAAGTAGAGGAAGTATCAGCAAAGCCATCCGTAAGTAAAAGCTAAGTTTATTAATTTAATCCATTAAAAAAGCATGCAAAGGATAACAAGGAAGAGGAGGGGGGGTTTTAAATTGACACGTTTCTGGCAATGGATCGCCCTTAATCATAACATAATTTGGATTATAGCCTGAACCCAATGGACCTGTGTATTCATTCAACCTTAACACTATTAAATTATTTCTAGAATAAAGAAAGGATAAGTAACGTGTATATGAACTGGGATCAGGCTCAATTCAATTTAACCCATTACTTGCCAAATTAGCAATTTTCCTTTTCAAAAATTGGTGTATGAAAGCTCTCTGGGTGGAAGAATATTCAATTAAAAATGACAATGACATGATTTCCTGTTTTGAAAACATTCATTTTACAAACACAACACAAAAACGTGGACCCAATTATAAAATCTTAGTTGCTAGAAGCAAAAGATTAGGCGTCCCAAAAAAAAGACATTGGTAGATAATGGGTTAAAGTGAAAAAAGATACATTTTATTCAAGTTATTATGCACAAATTATGACACAACATTTAAAAACTATTAAAAGTGGTAAAAACCACAATGCATAAACCACTATGGTTTATTGGATTACAATGACTCAGGGGTAGTGGAAAATATCCCACGATAATGTCCCTCAATATTAAAACACCTCTGCTTGCAGGAAAAATTTGAACAGTACAGATATGGTAGAGAACCTGAGATATTTAGAGTAATTTCAACCATATAGGCCTGTTAGTGCTTGGTATTCTACTCAGGTTCTCTACCGTATCTGTACTGTTCAAATTTGCCTGCAAGCAGAGGTGTTTTAATATTGAGGGACATTATCGTGGGATATTTTCCACTACCCCTGAGTTATTGTAATCCAATAACTTTGCCATGGTGGTCTATGCATTGTGGTTTTTACCACTTTTAATTGTTTTTAAATGTTGTGTCCTAATTTGTGGCTAATAATTTGAATAAAATGTATCTTTTTTCACTTTAAATTGAATTGAGCCTGATCCCAGTTCATATACACGTTACTCATCCTTTCTTTATTCTATGTCTTAACACGTGTAACTGGTGATCACGCTATGGTGACACCCTAATCCCTCTATTTCCATTAAATTATTTCTACACTTTTGCGTTTCCATTAGAGCTGACCAATTCCTTCAGGCAACAATATCGTGCCTAATGAATATCCTGCACTGGTCAAAGTAATTAGACTTGGAACCATACAATATACCAGTGATGGCGAACCTATGGCACGCAGAGCCGTCTCCTATGGCACGCCGCCTCGCCTCTGCACTGCCGCTTTGAACTGCCGGCGCCACGGCGCCTAGTTCAAAGCTGTGTCGGTTCGGAGGAGACATTTCTCCTCCCTCCGACACACTCCCCTAGCCCACCCTCCCGGCCAGCATCATGTGATCGCGGTCATGTTACCACGCTCAGCACGGAAGATGACAGAAAATGTCAGGAGAGGAAACCTGCAGCAGTGGTGAAAGCGGGATCAGGAAGGTGAGTATAACTTTTTTTTTTTTTAACGTATATACAGTATACAGCAACCAGGATGGGGCAATGCTACCAGGGGGCAGGATGGGGCATATTATTATTTGATGGGGCAGAATGGGGCATATTATGTGATGGGGCTGGATGGGGCATATTATTATGTGATGGGGCAGAATGGGGCATATTATTATGTGATGGGGCTGGATGGGACATCATATTATGTGATGGGGGCTGGATGGGGCAGATTACTATGTGATAGGGCAGAATGGGGCATATTATTATGTGATGGGGGCTGGATGGGGCAGATTACTATGTGATGGGGACAAGTATGGGGCATATTATTATGTGATGGGGGCTGGATGGGGCAGAATACTAGGTGATGGGGACAAGGATGGAACAGATTACTATGTGATGGGGTAAAATGGGGCAAATTACTATGTGATGGGGACAAGGATAAGGCATATTAATATGTGATGGGGCAGATTACTACGTGATAGAGACAATGATGGGGCAAAGTAATGTGATGGGGCAGATGACTATGTTATGGAGGCAGGATGGGGCATATTACTATGTGATGAGGACAAGGATGGGGCAGATTACTATGTGATGGGTCAGGATGGGGCAGATTACTATGTTATGGGGGCAGGAATGGGCATATTACTATGTGATGGGGACGAGGATGGAGCATATTACTATGTGATGGGAACAAGGATAGGGCAATACTACCAGGGGACAAATGGGGCATATTCCTTTGTTAGGGGAACAAGGGTGGGGCAATAATACCAGGGGACAAGTATGGGGCACATTACTGCAAGATGGGGCATATTACTGCAAGGAGAAAAGGATGGGGCATATTGGTGCAGGATGGGGCATATTACTGAATAGGGCCAAGAATGAAACACATTACTGCAGGATGGGGCATATTACTGCAAGGGGACAAGGATGGTGCATATTAGTGCAGGATGGGGTATATTACTGCAAGAGGATAAGGGTGGGGCATATTAATGGCAAGGGGACAAGAAAGAGACATATAACTGCAGGATGGGGTATATTACTGGAAGGGTACAAGGATGGGGTATATTACATATTACTGCAAGAGGAGAAAAACAGGGCATTACTGCAGGATGGGGCATATTACTGCAAGAGGATAAGAATGTGGCATATTACTGCAGGATAGGGCATATTGCTGCAAGGTGACAAGGATAGGGCATTACTGCAGGATGGGGCATTACTACATGATGGGGGCAGGATGGGGACATTACCACAAGGGGACAAGGATGGGGCATACTACAAGGGGATAAGGATGAAGACATTACAAGAAGAGGGTCAGGATAGGGACATTACTACGTGGCACGGTGGCTCAGTGGTTAGCACTGCAGCCTTGCAGCACTGAAGTCCTGGATTCAATCCCTAACAATGACAATATCTGCAAGGAGTTTGAATGTCTCACTGTGTTTGCGTGGGTTTCCTCTGGGCACTCGGGTTTCCTCCCACATTTCAACGACATACTGATAGGGATGTTTAGATTGTATGGAATTAATAGCGCTATATAAATGAATATATATTATTATTACTACTGCCAGGATAGGGTCAGGATGGAGCACAACTGCAAGGAGATAGTCAGGATGGGGACATAAATGCATGGAGATGGTCAGGATGGATCATATAGCTAGGTGAGGATCACAATGGAGCACATAGCTAGAAGGAGAGGATCAGGTTGGAGAACATAGCTAGGAGGAGAGGATCAGGATGGAGCACATAGCTAGAAGGAGAAGGTCAGGATGGAGAACATAACTACAAGTAGTTGTTCAGGATAGAGCACATAACTACAAAGAGAGGGTCAGGATGGAACACATTACTACAAGGAGAGAGTCCAGGATAAAGCACATAACTACAAAGAGAGGGTCAGGATTGAGCACATAGCTAGAAGGGGAAGGTCAGGATGGGGACATAACTGCAAGGAGAGGGTCAGGATGGAGCACATTACGACAAGGAGATGGTCAGGATTGAACGCATTACTACAAGGAGAGGGTCAGGATGGAGCCCATTACTGCAAGGAGAAGGTCAGGATGGGGCACATTACTAGAAGGAGAGGGTCAGAATGGGACATATTTCTAGAAAGAGAGGGTCAGGATGGGACACATTACTAGGAGAGGGTCAGGATGGAATACATTATTACAAGGAGAGGGTCAAGATAGAGCCCATAACTAGAAGGAGGGGGTCAGGATGGAGCATATAACTGCAAGGAGGGGGTCAGGATGGAGCACATAACTACAAGGAGTGGGTCAGGATGGAGCCCATAACTAGAAGGAGATGGTCAGGATGGAGCACATTACTACAAGTACAGGGTCAGGATGGAGCACATAACTACAAGCAGAGGGTCAGGATGAAGATATTACTACAAAATAGGGACCTGGATTTCAGTATGAAATCTGCTTGCATTCCATGATAAAATCAATCTCCTGTCTAATATTCAGCATTTTTTCCATACAGATCAATCCACCTGCTGTTTCTAGAAAGGGCAGTGGCAGCAGCTCAGCTTCAATGTGCAGAACACATGAGCCTTGGTGACCACTGCTGAAGAGAAGAGAAGACTGCAAAGGTAAATTTAAAATCAATTAATTGTTAAAATAATTGAATTGATCATCAATGTTTCAGGACTACAAGCCCTGTACAGGGAAGAGAGTTATCATCTGCTGGCTCTCCCCCCTATGCAGCGCTTGTGATTACCACTCCTGCTGTAATTTAGGTTAAATTACCGTGTTGGCACTTTGCCATAAATAATGTGGTTTCGTATTGCAGTTTGGGCACTCGGCCTCTGAAAGGTTCGCCATGACTGCAATATACCCTTCTGTGTTACATTTGCCATGCCACCTGTACTGCCCAACAAGCAGGAGTGGTACACCGCTCAAAATTAGCAGGTCCATTAGGACATCAAATGTTTAGGTACGTTTTGATAAGCCACTAATGCAAGAATGATCTGATAATGCATGAATGATTTGATATAAATGAAGGGCAGCTGGAGAAACTCAAACTCCCCATAAATTTGCTGCAATTCTGTGGGAACATTGGGATTCAGATTCCCCATAGCTTTCTGCAATTCTGTGAGAACATGGAGATTAAAATTATGTATTCTGTATCTCATTTATAACTTGAGCCTATGAAATGTCAGCAAAGTCACAAAGAATTTGAAATCCCCCCAATTGTATGATAAAATAAAATAACTTTGTGGCATACCCACTTGTAGATCATTAACCTTTATGAACTTATAGTGACCTTATAGTGATATCTGCCATCACAACATTAATAATGTAAAATATGATTAATCCTCAAACAAAAAAATCCTCATTTTAATTATCAAGCAGGTAGCATCAATTACAAATATATATAAACTACGGTACTCAAACATTCAATGGTATATGGTGCTGAAACACAATAAAGCCTGCTAGCTGACAATGACAATGATATAAGAATCAATAGTATATTTTGGATATCTCACTTATAGGAAACACAATATAGCGGGAAGTTGTTTTCACTGGCCTGATACCCCCTGAACATGTCCAGTTCCAAATTATTGTCATACAAACATCATCGATATACTACAAAAATAAGGTGTCATAAATCCACCAAATTACTTAAAAATACATAACGTTTATTAGAAACGTAACAAAACCAGGTGGAATAAAAACACAGTCATAATGAGGGCAAGAAGCATAAATGGCGCACGCTGGGTAACACAAGTATAGATGGCTTACGAGGGCATTTATACTTTATATATGACCAACCTCTATTTATCGCAGGATACTAAAACTGCACGTGTCATGAAATAAGTCTCTGTATGTTATGTACCAATTTACAACTCTGAACTGATAACGATCTTTCTTTAATAGGTGCTGAGGTGGTGAAGTGGTGTGAGGTTTGATAATGGAGCGGGAGCAATACTGAGCAGTCATCAAGTTCCCTTACATGAAAGGCTGCACACCAAGGGAAGCATTAGATGAGATGAAAAAGGTTTATGATGACGATTCCCCTTCATATGATGTAGTCAAGAATTGTCATTGTCATTTCAAATGTGGTCGCACTTCGGTGGAAACGGCTCCAATTCCAGGGCGATCCCATTCCACTATCGATGAACACTTCATCCAGTAAGTGGAGGCTGCCTTTTGCGAAATCACAAAGTAACCATTCGCCACCTAGCCCAAAATCTGAAGATTAGTGTGGGGTCCGAGGAAAAAATCATCTAAGATCCATCTTCATACACATCATACCAGTTGATGTTTGGCAAATTCTATCTGCTTCAGTACATGTCTTTTTTTTTTATAACAGTGGGGCTTTGTGGGGACTTCTTGCTAATAGATTAGCTTCACCCAGGCATCTTCTAAGGCCGGCTTCAGACTACGTGTCTGATCCGATCCGTAGCTGTCCGCTTGAAGCAGACAGCCGCAGACCGGATCAGCACACAGGACTGGGGGGCTATTATGCCCTCCGATCCTGTGTGCAGCCGCACGCAGCTGAACCAGCTGACAGGTCAGGACCGCGGCGCCCGCGGTCCTCACCTATCAGCAGCAGGAACTGCACACAGGATCGGAGAGCATAATAGCCCCCCGGTCCTGTGTGCTGATCCGGTCCGCGGCTGTCTGCTTCAAGCGGACAGGCACGGATCGGATCTCAGACGCAGTCTGAAGCCGGCCTAACTTTCACCATACTCACAGGTAACTTGAGTCTGTCTTTGATCATCCTGGAGCTGATCATTGGCTGATCCTTTTCAATTCAGGCTATTTTTCGATCCACGGATAGTCTTCCGTTTTCTTCCACGTCTCTTATTTTACTTTCTATCTTAAATCATTGGAGATTATTTTAGCTGAACAGCCTACCGTTGTCTGTATTTCTTTATAGGTTTTGCCCTCTCCAATCAACTATTTAATCAAAGTACACAGTTCGTCTAAACAATGTCTCAAACGACACATATTTCTCAGGTATTCAAGGAGAAAGGCATGTACAACATGTGCTGGCTTCACCCTTAAATAAGGGCCACCTGATTCACACCTGTGTCTTCACAGAATGGTTTACCTCACTAACTGAACTCCACACTGTTATTATTTTGAAAGCAACCTTTTAAATTGATTATTCAAATACACAGACTCAAAAAAATGCAGATCATGAATGCAGAGTCTGTTGAATTTTTAGGAACCTATTGCAAAATTGTTAAATTGTTTGACATGTGGTAATATACCGTATATACTCGTGTATAAGCCGAGTTTTTCAGCCCAAAATTTGGGCTGAAAAGTCTCCCCCTCGGCTTATACACGGGTCATATACGGTACATGGTGAGGTGGGGGCTTTGTCCGGGGCTATGGAGGCTGCAGGAGGCGGGGGGAGCTGCTGTATGAGCGGCCCCGTCACGTGGGGCCGCTCATTAAATATGCACTGCTTCCCCCTGTCAATCAGCGGCAGGGGGAAGCAGTGCATATAGCCCCCAAATGCTGGCACTCGCCCCCCCTTGTAAGGGCCCCCCCCCCCGCTGGTTATATTACCATCTCGGTCTTCTGATCAGCGCCGCTCCTCGGTGCTCCTCAGTGCTCCGTCCGTCCGTCCTGCTACATCCGGGATCTCCGGCCGTCGCAGGCATATGACGTCATCGCGCGACGGCCGGGGATCCCGGATGTAGCAGGACGGGAGCAGCGAGGACGGAGCGCCGAGGAGCAGCGCTGATCAGAAGACCGGGATGGTAAGAGAAGCGGGGGGGGCCCTTGCAAGGGGGGGCGAGTGCCAGCATTTGGGGGCTGCTGGGTACTCCCTGGGGGCTGCTATATGTACCCCTTGGGGCCTGCTGTATACCACTGGGGCTGCTGTATACTACCACTGGGGCTGCTATATACTACCACTGGGGCTGCTGTATACTACCACTGGGGCTGCTGTATACTACCACTGGGGCGGCTGTATACTACCACTGGGGCTGCTGTATACTACCACTGGGGCTGCTGTATACTACCACTGGGGCTGCTGTATACTACCACTGGGGATGCTGTATACTACCACTGGGGCTGCTATATACTACCACTGGGGCTGCTGTATACTACCACTGGGGCTGCAATATACTACCACTGGGACTGCTGTATACTACCACTGGGGCTGCTGTATACTACAACTGGGGCTGCTATATACTACCACTGGGGCTGCTGTATACTACCACTGGGGCTGCTATATACTACCACTGGGGCTGCTGTATACTACCACTGGGGAGGCCTGTATACCACTGGGGGGGGCCTGTATACCACACTGCTGGGGGCTGTATACCTGTGCTGGGGTCCACCCTCGGCTTATACACGAGTCAATAGGTTTTTCCAGATTTTGGGGGCAAAAGTAGGGGGGTCGGCTTATACACGGGTCGGCTTATACACGAGTATATACGGTAACTTATGCCAAAATCAGTGAATAATGTGGTTAGTCATATTGAACTGCTATTATTTTGACCACTACTGTATCTTATACACAAACTTGTCTGTACTGCATATATCTATTTAGCCTAGCAACACTAGCCAAATACAGGTAAGTGCAAATAAGTAAAAAATAAGGTAAAAACTCCTAGCGCAGCTTACCCATGGTTGCCCAAGTGTAAACCAACACCAACACAACCTCGACATGCTTTTTCCATGGGCATCCTGGGGGGATTAAATATGTATAACCGAAGACAGATATATGTAAACAATTCATGCCTGTAAATGACTGAATGTCAAGATCAACTAAAACCAGTTTTGCCAATCTACCAAAAATTATTATCCTATGCAATAAAAAAAACTTATAACATATACCGCTATTTCAATGCATAACTATATAAATATCTTAACATAGATTTAACAATAAAATAAAAAAGATAATCTAAAAAAAAAATAAAAAAATAATTGTCCACTGCTGATATGATGTCCAAAGGCCCCGTCTCGTGCTTCAATGTGTTGACGAACCGACTAACGATCCGGCTTAACCTAGATCGCTTGAACGTCATTCAATGATCGCTAGTGAAATGTCACACGTACAGATACCTTTAATGATGCAGCAACGATTCCGCGACAAGCGAACGATGCTTGCGGTCGTTTGATCGCCTAGATCCTTCAGTTCTGAATAGGCGAAGTCATTAACAACATCGTTGCAGCAGGTTGGACAGACGATCATCGTTTGGTTTTCGGTCCGGTTCACAAACCTCCCATCAACGATCTGCCCAATTATCATTGATCATTTGTACATGTCACACTGAACGGCATTGTTACGTCGTTTGAACAATTGAAAACCCAAGACGTTTCAACGATATCGTTAACGATATCGTTGTGTGAGACGGGGCCTTGAAACTATGTGTCCGTGCTGTGTAGTTGGTCCATATTTGGTGCAGAAAATTCTGCATCAATTCTGCAAGAAAAACACTAACATTTTTGGCCTTTTTTTCAGTCGCATATTGTAGAATGAAGTCAATGACTGGAGGGCTGAAAAATACTGTAAAAAAAGGATAAAAAATTGACATGCAGCATATTTTTATGCATCTGTATTGTGCACTAAGTATGCAAGTTAAAAAAATGCAGCACAGCACTACTGAACTCCCATAGACTTTACTGGCTTCAGGACAGACATCTGTATTTGATGCATAATTTTCGGCACCAAATATGCATTGTAGGCACAGAGCCTTATGGTGGGTTTACACGTCCCGATATCGGGACGATATCGGTATACAACGGCGCGGGAGCGCACATTTTTTGACACTACGATGTGTACGCCCACCAACCCAGTAACGACCATTTAACATGGGAGTTAATGGGTGAGTTGCGAGTACACATCGTAGTTGGATGTTTACACGCAACGATCCAGCTACAACGGCCATGCGATATCGGGCAGTTGAATAGCACGCTCATTCAACCCCGATATCGTTTTGGCATCGTTCCAAGATCGCGTTGTACGTTCAAACCGTACAACGCGGCGAACGATATCGGGTCCAACTCCCGAACCACGTGACTTTTTGTCGGAGTTGGACGCCGATATCGCAGCGTGTAAACCCACCATTAGACTGCAGAAAAAAATCTCAGTGGATTTCACCTGAAAATGAATCTGCAGTGCATATTTTAAATGCTCTGGATTAGTTGCAGATTTTCCCCATTCAATTCAATAGTAAAGTGAAAATTCACCACAAATTTGCGAATTCCTGATAAATCAACACTATACTTATCCCTGGTACTTCCATGACCTTCTTGACTGGACCTCTGCCAGTCTGTACAACCCTGCCTCCTCATGCCATTTTAGCCATTTAAAGGTATTAGCTTTCACATGAGATAAAACATCATTGCATGATAATGAGTTACAAAGGGAGCATCATATGATCTATGATCAGGCTATGAATCCCTAGAAGCATCAAGTCTTTTATTATGCAACAACAAATCAGCAACAACCAATTTGGTGTGGCTTTGCAGCTGAAGTGCTCGCTACGGTTTCTGGTGGAGACGTCTAGAGCTTTCTGAACTGTAAAGTGTGGAACATACGAGATAGTTATGATCCTCAATAAGTGAAGGCTAAAAGATTCTCTATTGTAATGTGTTAAAATACAACTTTGAAGAATGAATTTGAGAAAGACTTCAGCGACGTATCTGTAGGTAGAGTCCTACCGAATTTCTGCAGAGCCTTTATTTTCACACATGGAGGTCACATGTCTCATGTCAACTGTTGTTAATGTCCTGCAGTTAACGTTTTCAGCAAATAAGATGAAAATACAATAGACTATTATTGACTCATATAAAATGGACTGTGAGGGAATCCGCTGAAAAGTTGAGTCTTCAAACAGCTGCCCAGACACAGATTTCTTTCCATGTATCCAAGTAATGAAATAACCAAGCATGGGAGATGGGGACTATGAACATATAGCTATGGTATTTGAATGGTTGATTAAGTAACAAAGACTAAATAAAGTCACAGGAAGGAAGCAATGAAACAGCTGGGAAAGTTGAACACGATGAAAAGGAGTAAAGGTCTTGTGATCGTGAATGAATGTTTACACAAAGCACAGTGGAGAAGCTGAAAAGGTCATTAGCGACAAGCCTAAATGCAAAAGAACAGCGCAAATGGCCTTTTGTGATGTCACTCTCCTGGATTTGTGCGAAGAAACTAAACTGCAGTGATTTGCTGGGCAAAGAGACCTCATCTGAGAAGGATCAAGTCCAAACATAAAAGAAAAAGAAATGGGTAGATTGGAGTTTTTTTTACCTCTTTAGGATTGATGTATCTCATAGTATTGAACGTGCAGCTAATTACCACACTGTATGAAGAACTGAAGATAGTACACATATTCAAAGCTGGACACTAGGTGAAAATCAGTATTAGGGACTTTGTATGACCACTTTTCCTTGCGGTTATGTTGCCATTATTTGTGACACATTTCTCAAAGTAACGACCAATGTTTGCAAAATTTTGAAGCATCTTATACTCCACTTTTGTCTAGAAATGCTACTGCACCTTTTTATGCATCCCCCTATTGTTACTTTTTTAAAATGTTGCAATTCATAAATCTAGCTATAACTGCATTTACCGTATATAGCTAACCATGGCCACCTTTGAAAAGTAGTAAGCACCATAATGGAGTTTATTAAAATGATGCTAGAAAACTGGAATAAAAGCCTTGAAACATGCGAGCCTGGGTTTTACAGTCTGTAATATACTGTAGGGCTGCATTCACAATTCTTTAGGCTTCATAGCTGAAAAGTTCCAGCATTCTTTGATGCCTGCACAGATCCTGCTTAAGAGAACATGACAGCACAATTTTGCAATGAAAAGTGCAGACATGGCTATAATAGTGCTCTAATACTGATTAAATTGATATCCTTCGTGCAGAAATCCCCTTTATTGCTCTTCTTTTATCACTATTTGATGTTTTCTGCTAATTAGATTTCGGCAAACAGTGCACAGGATTTACCATCTCTATCTGTGATTCCCCAGCCCTCCTTCGTTTGCCTCCAGCTTTTGAATGATCTGCTTCCTCTCTTTAAAATCTCAGAACTCAGTCAGGCTGGCTTCACATTTGCATTCGGCACTGCAGCGTATGTTGCGCATACCCATACACAGTGCCGAACGCAAACACTTTCATGTGAACGCAGCAGAGATTGTCTGCATGTGATCACATGAAAATGTGATGTGATGTACCCTGCCATCCAATCAGCGGCGGCGGCCGGGAGGCGGAGATCAGCGGTGGAGATCCCGGATGCCGGCCTTGATCTCTTCTTCCCTGCCGATGATCTCCCGGCCGCCACCACTGATGTCTTCATCCTTGCTGCCGCCACTGCTACCGCTGATTAAAATAGCTGTCGGGAAAGCTAGCACCGGTTTTCCCGCTCCACTAATTCAAATGATCATCAGCTGAAGAAGAGGAAAGGGGAAGAAGAGGAAAGAAGAAGAAGAAGAAAGAAGAAGAAGAAGAAAGAAGAGGAAAGAAGAAGAAGAGTAAAGAAGAATAGAACGCCAGGAGAAGATTTACCTCCGGATGACCTCTTCGTCTGCAGAGTCTGTGTGCGCTTGCCAGCAGATGGCAATGCGCACAGATGCACTCTCATTCATGTCTTGTGCGCAGCTGTCTGCATGCGCATAAAGCAAGCACACAGCTTCGCACAAAAAATGCAACATTTTGCGTTCAGCATGTGCATACATTATGCGCAGCTGAACGCAAACGCATCTGAGTGCAGGTACGCACAGGCACTTTGCGTTCCTATGTTAAACATAGGAGCGCATAGTGCCTGCGTCTAGCTGCACTCAGATACACTGCGTTCACAGCGCACATCGTGCGCAAATGTGAACCCAGCCTCATTCAAAGGCAGGAAGCAGGTGGAGATGCCAGGAAATCACAGACAGGGAGGAGAACACCAAATTAATAGAAAACTTTAAATGCTGATTCCAGAACCACAAAGAGGATTTCTTCACCAAAGCTATCAATATAGTTAGTATTACAACATCATTTTAGCCTTGAGTTTACTTTACATTACAAAATCATGCTGACAGATTTTCTTTAAAAGAACTATCATTTACACAGCAGGAAATAATCTGATATACTGTAGAAGACACTATCCAATTGTATTATTGGAACTCAGCTGTTATGCTTTTGATTACTGACTATTTTAAGTGATGAACATCAGCATTCTGATTGCTAGACTTCTATACATAGGGTCAATGAATAATACTACAAGATAATCAATGCATACAGCATGGACATTCCTATAAGCATTGGTGAAACTAGAGTCCAATATGCCCCAGAGCAGTGGCCAGCAGCTGACATCGGTGTACCTGTTATGGCAACCCATGACGTCACTACACTGCAGCAACAACAACAATGTCTCGTGTGCGTATGTCAGCTGCTGGCCTCTGTTTGACAGCAGTGTGTATTGCAGTGTAGAAACCTGACAGGTCTCTATGTAGCAATGCATTTCTGCTGAATGTGCATCCTTGCATGCACATCCAGCTGAAGTAGGTGCTGGTGTCAGTGGACCCTCTTCACCCCAAGGTCCGGTTGCAATCTTTGCTACCACTATTGGTACGCCCCTGCCTATGAGATCAATAGCAGTTTTACTGGAGTACGTACAGTCAATGGAACAGATTTACTAAAACTGTCTTTTATACATTGCTAACTTAGGCTACACAGACTTAAAATGTAACACATTTATCAAAGTGGTCCATAATTTGATACATTTGATGCATCTTTAAACTGTATAGTCTAAGTTTACACCCCCTATTAATCGGCACCACCTATTAGTTGGCTTACTTTGCACCAAAAATATGTACCAAATCTGGACAAGCAACATTCCTTACCGATAGACCATACCCCTTCTGCAAGTTGGGAAAATGTGTAATGAAATATTAATTAAATTTAGAGTAGTAAATAGTTCCAAGAGAAGGACTTTGCATCGATTAAAAGGAACATGTCACCATGTGTTTCTCATATAAAGTATAGCTAGCACCTGAAATCCCTCTTTTACAGCTTTGTAGAAATATTGGGAGAAATAAGTATTGAGCATGTCACCAATTTTCTAAGTAAATCTATTTCTAAAGTGCTATTGACATGAATTTCTTATGACAATCCATTCAATTCACACATCCATAAATTTGATAAATTCAGTTATGTGTAATAGTGAGAAATTATACAGGGAAAAAATATTAAATACACAATGAAAGATAGGTACAAAAAAACACAGAAAGTTATTACATCAGCTGAAATAAATCAGCAATTGGAAATTAAACTTGTCTCAGTGAAAAATAATATCAGCTGGTTCAACTAATGGCCTATAAAAAGGAGTCTCATAACCAAGATGTCACACAAGAAAAATATCATCATGGGTAAAAGCAGTGAGCTGTCTCAAGACCTGCACAACCTCATTTTTGCAAAACATACTGATGGTAAAGGGTACCGAACAATTTGTAAACATCTGAAGGTTCCAGTGAGCACTGTTGGGGCCATAATCCGGAAGTTGAAAGAACATAATTTCACCATAAACCAACCACGGTCAGATGCTCACTGCAAGATTTCAGACAGAAGAATGAAAAGAATCAGGAGAGTTTCCAAGAGCGAAGGACAACCAGGGCAGAGTTAGGCTGCCTTCACACTTGCGTTTGTGTCTGCATGCTTATGGCATGCAGACACAAACGCAGGCAAAAGCAGCCCATAATAATGTGAATGCAGCGGAGAATCTCCACATGCGTTCACATTACTATGGTGCCCCGGCAGCCAATCAGCTGTTTCTGAGGGCAGCTGGGAGGAGGAGATAAGCGGCAGAGATCTCCTCCCCCGGCACAGCTGATCTCCCGCCGGTGTCAGCGGGGAGATACAGCTGATCTGACAGCTGTTTAAATCTCCCGCGGTGACACCGGATAAGGTGATACTGCAGGAGATATGAAACAGCTGATCACTGCTTCAAATCTCCCGCGCCGATATCACCCTATTCGATGTCAGCGCGGGAGATTTAAACAGCTGTCAGATCAGCTGTATCTCCCCGCTGACACCGGCGGGAGAGCAGCGGCGGCTCTGCATGATCTCCCGGTGGCCGCCGGTGATCACCGGCGGCCACCGGGAGAGATTTCAATGAGATCTGCAGCGTTCTCCTGCGCTGTCATGCGGAGGACACTGCGGATCCATTGAGATCCATGCAAGGTTTGTGCGCTTGCGGGCGCTTGCAGATAGAACAAGCGCCACGACCGCACAAAAAATGCAACAAGCTGCGTTTGGAGGGTGCACAAATTGTGCGCATCCAAACGCAACCGAACGCAGCAAAACACAGGCACATACGTTCCCATGTTAAACATAGGAACGCAGTGCGCAAGCGTTTGGCTGCGTTCGGTACGCAGCGTTCACAAACGCTAATGTGAAGGAAGCCTTACAGAAAGACCTAGGATCAGCAGGTACAATTCTTTCAGAGAAACAGTAATGCACTCAAACTCCATGGCCTGTATGCACATTCACCATGCACACTCCCCTGCTCAACAATAAGCATGCATTTAAAGATTGCTCAACAACATTTAGACAAGCCCGTGAAATACTGGGAGAATATAGTCTTGATAGATGGGACCAAAATTAAACTCTTTGAATGTCATAATACACACCATGTTTGGAGGGCAAAAGGCACTGTATATCAATCCAAAAACACCATTCCAACAGTGAGGTTTGGAGGTGGGAACATCATGGTGTGGGGCTGATTTTCAGCATATGGCAATGGAAAATTTCTTGTAATTGAAGGAAGAATAAACAAAGGTACTGAGACATTCTTGATAAAAATTTGCTGCCATCTACCAAAATGATTAAGATGAAACATTTCAATAAGGCAATGACACCAAAGACACAGGCAAGAAAATTCTCAATTGGTTTCAGAGAAAGAAAAAAAGTTTATAGAATGGCCCAGCCGATCACCTGATCTTAATCCAATATAAAATTTATGTCAGGAACTAAAGGAAAGCACGGAACCTTCAGGATTTGAAAAAGTGTTTGTGTGGAAGAAGGGACAAAATCACATCTTAGCAATACATGCGACTATTGTCTCCTTACAGGAGGCACCTTGAAGCGGTCATCACCAGATTATATTGTACAAAGAATTAAATGAATTTCAAACAAGTTCAATACATTTTCCCTGTGTCATATCTCATTACACATCATTAAATTTATGGATATGTATGGGCTGAATTTGAATTGTTTTGCCTGTGTTGATTGGATGGGTAGTTACCGACATTGGTGATGTGTTCATGACTTATTTCACCTGCTGCATGTCCTCAATCCACTCTACAAGGCAAAAAATAGCTTTTAGTATACTCACTTATGAGGCAGAGCAGAGACTGCCTACACAGGAGCAGGATGGAGAAAACTGTGTGGATGACGTCTCATCCACACAAAACAGGGAAGGAGGAAGGCAATCACAGGAAGACAGGTTGTGCTAGCTAAAGACCTTCGGTGGGTAGGTATAACAAAAGGGTTTTTTTTTGCCTTGGATTGGGGAGATATATACAGCATTCTTGAATGCTGTTGTGGTGGACTTACAGGTGTTGGCCATACTTTATATAGGTTCCCTTTAAACATTCAAAAGTAGGTGGCTCAGTGGTTAGCTCTGTGGCTTTGCAGTGCTGGGGTCCTGTGTTCAAATCCTAACAAAAACAACATCTGCAAGGAGTTTGTATTCTCTCCTCATGTTTTCCTGGGTTTCTCCAAGTTCTCCGGCTTCCTCCCAAACTCCAAAGACATACTAATAGGAAATTTAGATTGAGAGCCTCAGTGGCTTATATAGTGCCTTGGAATATGTTGGACTGCATAAGCAATGTAAAATAATAATTAAAGAAATTCACCTTGCATATAGTGACATTAATGGTACCCCACAGAGTACAGCAGAGCTTTCTCTCTATATATGACATTAATGGAACCCCACAGAGTATAGCAGAGCTTTCTCTCTATCTAGTGACATTAATGGAACCCCACAGAGTATAGCAGAGCTCTCTCTCTCTATATATGACATTAATGGAACCCCACAGAGTATAGCAGATCTTTCTCTCTATATAGTGACATTAATGGAATCCCACAGAGTATAGCAGAGCTTTCTCTCTATCTAGTGACATTAATGGAATCCCACAGAGTATAGAAGAGCTTTCTATCTATCTAGTGACATTAATGGAACCCCACAGAGTATAGCAGATCTTTCTCTCTATCTAGTGACATTAATGGAATCCCACAGAGTATAGCAGAGCTTTCTATCTAGTGACATTAATGGAATTCCACAGAGTATAGCAGAGCTTTCTATCTATTGACATTAATGGAACCCCACAGAGTATAGCAGAGCTTTCTCTCTAGTGACATTAATGGAACCCCACAGAGTATAGCAGAGCTTTCTCTCTCTATCTAGTGACATTAATGGAATCCCACAGAGTATAGCAGAGCTTTCTCTCTAGTGACATTAATGGAACCCCACAGAGTATAGCAGAGATTTCTCTCTAGTGACATTAATGGAACCCCACAGAGTATAGCAGAGCTTTCTATCTAGTGACATTAATGGAATCCCACAGAGTATAGCAGAGCTTTCTCTCTATCTAGTGACATTAATGGAACCCCACAGAGTATAGCAGAGCTTTCTCTCTAGTGACATTAATGGAACCCCACAGAGTATAGCAGAGCTTTCTATCTAGTGACATTAATGGAATCCCACAGAGTATAGCAGAGCTTTCTCTCTATCTAGTGACATTAATGGAATCCCACAGAGTATAGCAGAGTTTTCTATCTAGTGACATTAATGGAATCCCACAGAGTATAGCAGAGCTTTCTATCTAGTGACATTAATGGAACCCCACAGAGTATAGCAGAGCTTTCTCTCTAGTGACATTAATGGAACCCCACAGAGTATAGCAGAGCTTTCTCTCTATCTAGTGACATTAATGGAACCCCACAGAGTATAGCAGAGCTTTCTCTCTATCTAGTGACATTAATGGAACCCCACAGAGTATAGCAGAGCTTTCTCTCTATCTAGTGACATTAATGGAATCCCATAGAGTATAGCAGAGCTTTCTCTCTATATAGTGACATTAATAGAACCCCATAGAGTTTAGCAGAGCATTCTCTGTATATAGTGACATTAAAGAAACACCACAGAGTATTGCAGAGCTTTCTCTCTATATAGCGACATTAATGGAACACCACAGAGTATAGCAGAGCTTATTCTCTATATAGTTACATTAAAGAAACCCCACAGAGTATAGCAGAGCTTTCTCTCTCTATATTGACATTAATGGAACCCCACAGAGTATAGCAGAGCTTTCTCTGTATATAGTTACATTAAAGAAACTTCACAGAGTATAGCAGAGCTTTCTCTCTATATAGTTACATTAAAGAAACCCCACAGAGTATAGCAGAGCTTTCTCTCTCTATAGTGACATTAATGGAACCCCACAGAGTATAGCAGGGCTTTCTCTCTATATAGTTACATTAAAGAAACCCCACAGAGTATAGCAGAGCTTTCTCTCTATCTAGTGACATTAATGGAACCCCACAGAGTATAGCAGAGCTCTCTCTATATAGTTACATTAAAGAAACCCCACAGAGTATAGCAGGGCTTTCTCTCTATATAGTTACATTAATGGAACCCCACAGAGTATAGCAGAGCTCTCTCTATATAGTTACATTAAAGAAACCCCACAGAGTATAGCAGAGCTTTCTTTCTCTATGGTGACATTAATGGAACCCCACAGAGTATAGCAGAGCTTTCTCTCTCTATAGTGACATTAATGGAACCCCACAGAGTATAGCAGAGCTCTCTCTATATAGTTACATTAAAGAAACCCCACAGAGTATAGCAGAGCATTCTCTCTAGGTGTCCTTTGCTGATGGGATGACTTGGATATCTCTGCTTTCTGAAGTCTTTGCCGAGTGTGGGCCCATGAATATACTACACTGTAATGTGCTGAATTTTTACTGCATGCACATGATGTATGGAACAGATGGAAGAATCTGCAAAGTGTTTTAGCCTGGGAGAATAGGAGGTGAGAAAGTCATAAAGGGCAAAGAGACAGAAGAGACGGAACATGGAAGGATTAAACAACGTCTTCTAACAATACAAGATAGGATCGCATAGGAAATATGAAGCCCCCCAGGCAAAGGAACAAATATGCAGCTGTTAATCATTTCATTACTCTTGTCACGCAACTTGTGAGTGATTTCTCTGCTGTCTGTAATCCTGTGGTATGGTTTGCTCAAGTCAATCAGCCAAAATGCATACCATGAGCACAGAGATATACAATATAACATGAAATATACCTGCATTTTACAGCAGAAAAATAGAGTTCAAACTTACAGCAGGATCAGAGGCAGGGAAGTAAAGTACATAAAGGGTAACCATACTTTTAAATAACATATCAGAAGGTTACCTTGTCACGGTTCAGGAAAAACACTAATTATATCCATTATATACCTTGTATCCTACATTTTCACCAATTTCCATTCTTAATATAATTTATAAAAAAATTTGTGGCAGAAGGGTGTGACTAAAGGGGCCGTCACACACGTCAATATCGCTTGCAACATCGCTGAAAAGTCACGTGTTCAGCGATATCGCAAGTGGGTCATGCTGTGTGACAGCACGATGCAACTGTGATAAATCGCTGGTTGCAGGTTGCTAGGTTTATGAACATGTTCATAAACCTGGCAATCTGCAACCATCGATTAGGCTGTATCGCGCCGTCTGACACCGCAATAGCGATGGTGGCGGCGATACAGCCTATTCCACACCATTGCTACTGAGCGCTTGCTGGGTTGATCCCAGCCCAGCGAGCGATGACTACACCCACATCGCAGCGATGCCACCGACAACATCTGCCTGTGTGAAACCAAGGCTGCCATGTCGGAAGCGACCGCGCTCCCGTGACATCGCAGCCTTGGTTGCTGTGTCTGACGGCCCCTTTAAACTCTGACTAAAGATCTGCTGCAGATATGCCTGTGGACCTTTACATAGGTAAATAAGCACCACTGTAATTAAATGGTGCTAATTCATTGACTTTACCATATCAATAATGAACACGTGGAATTAAAAGCACTTCATACACATGCATTGCAGAATATTAGCAGCTTCAGTTAGGATTTAAGTGCAGAGTCACAAAGGAACAATAAGTCTGTTCCATAATCAATAATAATATAACTTCAAGGAGATTTCTTTGAACTAAGAGTAGATTAGCCTATTTTACTATTGACACCACAACTTCTAAGAGACAACTGTAGAGCTCAGCTACATAATTATTGCATAAAGGACTATAGGCATGGATTATCTTTATTGCTGTAATATAATGTATACACCACAACATAACCAGATAGTACAGTCATTTCCTAAATCCACACTGAAAAAGTGGGTAGAATGATCCATCTGCAATCTGATACAAAGCCTGGTCGGAATTTTCCCAAACAAAGACGTGAGGTGGAATGTGCGGAGAGCAGTGGATGGGTCTCCCACACAAACAAAACATTCATAAGTAAAACATGGAAGGCTGGACATTCAGCATAATGCACAAACACAGCTCTCATAGAGCCTTCAATCAGATGCGAGAACTGCTGATTTTGTCAGCTGCCGAGATTAATGGATTTGGAACATGCACAACAGAAACAATGCTTTCACTGACTATGAATGGCCACTATCCAATACATATACACTTCTGCAAAGTGCAAACAGAAAGCGATCTGACAAAAAGACACCATGTTTGTGCAAATCAACGCAGATCTGGGACCAATTGTATTACTATGTAGTACTCTGGAATGTAACATGGCTTCCCACCACATCCAAATAGCTGGCATGGTGACAGAGTCTGAGTCAAGGCAGCACACAGTGTTCTGGAGGATGCTGATGTTATTGCTGGGTTTGCCTTTAGCCAATTGTAGTAAAGGATAAGCTGCCAATTTACGTAAGATTTGAAATCCAAACCTGTCTGAACAAATTTACATACAAACACCTGTGGCATAATAAGCAAGCTGAAAAGCAGGGTAAAGTGGCATTGTTACATACAACTGAAGGATGTAGGCCAATTGTGGGGCTAGTTTTATGTGCCAAATGGCAATATCTGTTTTAAACTATAGCTAAGTACCCCAATGCACATCAGATAACTGTTGGCTAAATGATCGATTGGCTGAAAACCATCTCCCGACTACCCCATACAAAGGAATGATTGTCTCAGCCTAGTGCTCTTGTGCCCTCTATGTGACAGCCACTGGCAGAGTGCTATCTCCAGGCAGAACAAAAGGATTGGCCGCTGAAAACTCTCACTTTATGACCGGGGTCACACTAGCGTATAGCATCCAATGCAAATTGCTAATGGCAGTCGGCTCAATCTCTGCTGTAAACGTGACCATGTGTCATTGTACTGTGCTCCGATTCTCTTGTATGTAAGAATCAGATATCAGGTGCGAAGAAGATGGAGAGCGTAATTCCTCCATTTTCTCCATTACTTTTCTAAGTATATATATCGGACTGCACTCAGATGACATTCAAGTTCAGTCCAATGTTTCACTCACACCCATAGACTTATATGGGTGCATGTGATCCGATTTGTGGAGGCACTCGGAGATCTTCTCAGCCTCATTGACTAACATTGCTCTGAGTGCAATGCAAGATTTTCTGGCACTGCATTTGTTTGATATATACGCTCTTGTGAGCATGAAGCCTTTATCGTCAATCAGAAGGACCCCATACACTTTAGATTGTTGGCAAATCTACTGACATTGGAGGGTTTGGCTAATTTTCATGTATTGTGTATGGGGGCTTTAAAGGGGTATTTTCCTCTCTAAGATCCTATCCACATATGTAGTAGATTTGGTGTAATAATGATACTAGAAATTACCTCCAACTAGAAATGTAGTATAGTTCTCCTGATTATCTATGTTGCTTACTTCGTGTACAGGACATTGCGGTAGCTTCGATGTCCATGGTTACGACCACTAGCAACTAACTTACTGTCCCCATATGAATGGTCAGAATCATAGCGCATCATAGCAAATGAAGGGAACAATACTACATTTCTAATTGGAATATTT
Organism: Allobates femoralis; assembly: GCA_033576535.1. Classification (NCBI taxonomy): domain Eukaryota; kingdom Metazoa; phylum Chordata; class Amphibia; order Anura; family Aromobatidae; genus Allobates; species Allobates femoralis. The sequence continues at coordinate 221,730,061 of JARQOC010000003.1, forward strand.
TATAATATTGTTATTACACCTACTACGTATTGGGATAGAAACTTGGAGATGGGAATACCCCGTTAAGTAATTTCCATCACTTTATACCATTCATACCCTGTTTCCCCGAAAATAAGTCACCCCCGAATATAAGTCAGGGCAGGGCTGGCGCAGAATTTTCCAATATAAGTCATACCCCGAATATAAGACAGGGTGACTTATTTTCGGGGAATATAAGACAGGGTACCGCTAAAGTGCCATTTTTGCCTATTGCATGTTTTACCTGTGTCCCCGCTGTCCCGCTGGCCCCGCTGTCCTCCGTGGGCTCCCCTCTGCCCTCAGGTGCAGCCACAAGTCCGCTGTCCCCCGTGGGCTCCCCTCTGCCCTCAGGTGCCGCAGGTAACCCCGAGGGCATAGGGTTAATCTTGTGCGCCTGTCGCCCCGGCCTGACGTCACCGCTGCCGGCAGGAGCTTCTGATTGGCCAGCGGCTCCCCAGCATCTCGAGCGCTGATTGGCTCAGTGGCTCGAGTGCTGATTGGCCAGAAGCTCCTGCATGAAGAAGCATCTGGACAACGCCCTGCACCGTGGAGGAATCCATAGCCCGAGGCTGCCATTACCCTAAAAAGGATGTTTCCTTGCCGACTTGCCCATTAAAAACGCAATTCCGCCACACAGCCGACTTGCGGCCGACTTGCGGCACACTTGCGGCAGGTCCCCTTAGAATGTACGGTACTGTATGGGACACTTGCGGCAAGGTGCGGCACTTGCGGCAAGGTGCGGTTACCGCACCTTTGCCGCACCTTGCCGCAAGTGTCCCATACAGTATTACTTCAGAAAATATTTGATAATGGATACACCAACACAATTTAATTTCAGCAAAGGTTGTATCTTCTAAAATATAACTTTTATTGTTTCTATTAAAACAAGGGTCAAATTGATCCCTTACACACAATGTAACCTTGTAAAAAGGGGGGGTGAGGGGGAATGGTCGCCCTGTTCTCTCCCTACCTCCCCCTGCCTGACAGCGGAGTTTTCACTTAAAAACCCGTTTGGTGTCCCGCTCCTCGGCGGCTATCCCTACTGATCCTTACTTGTTAGTGAATAGGTGACATTCCTCATTTCCTTGAATCCCCATATTAACAATATACTCAGGGAACAAAAACCTATATGGGTCTCCCCGCTGTCCGGGTCTATCCCTTGGACAGATGTGGTAAAAAAACCACTCTAGGAGACACTCTATCTAAAATATGGATGTGGCCATCTGGTTTTATGTCTTTATAGGGAGAGCTGTATGTAATAAGGCCCGAATTATGTTTTTTGGGCACTTTTCTATCTGATATAACTACAATGGTTACAAATGTAGACAGGGGGCTGATGCCCTTAGATATAAGTATTCATATTAATGAGTATGCTGAATACTTATATCTAAGGGCATCAGCCCCCTGTCTACATTTGGTCCTACTGATCCACTAATGTGATTTGGTGATCTGTATCTCCTTAAGTGTGGGGAGACCCCGTTGGATACAGGTTATTGACAAGGAGCACTATTGTATTTGTGTATGGTATGGTACTTTACTGGTGAGGAGTGTACATTCTGGTTATTTTGGGTACTAGGCACATATGCTGATAACCATTGTAGTTATATCAGATAGAAAAGTGCCCAAAAAACATCATTCGGGCCTTATTACATACAGCTCTCCCTATAAAGACATAAAACCAGATGGCCACATCCATATTTTAGATAGAGTGTCTCCTAGAGTGGTTTTTTTACCACATCTGTCCAAGGGATAGACCCGGACAGCGGGGAGACCCATATAGGTTTTTGTTCCCTGAGTATATTGTTAATATGGGGATTCAAGGAAATGAGGAATGTCACCTATTCACTAACAAGTAAGGATCAGTAGGGATAGCCGCCGAGGAGCGGGGACACCAAACGGGTTTTTAAGTGAAAACTCCGCTGTCAGGCAGGGGGAGGTAGGGAGAGAACAGGGCGACCATTCCCCCTCACCCCCCCTTTTTACAAGGTTACATTGTGTGTAAGGGATCAATTTGACCCTTGTTTTAATAGAAACAATAAAAGTTATGTCCCATACAGTACCGTACATTGTATGGGGACCTGCCGCAAGTGTGCCGCAAGTCGGCTGTGCGGCGGAATTGCGGTTTTAAAGGTACTGTGCTGGGGGCTGCAGTGGCATACTGTATGGGGCTGGGACCCCATGGGAGGCTGCAGTGGGATACTGTATGGGGCTGTGACCCCATGAGAGGCTGTGTGGGATACTGTATGGGGGCTGCAACCCTATGGGAGGCTGTGTGGGATACTGTATGGTATTGTCATTTTTTTTTAAAATATAAGTCATACCCCGAATATAAGATAGGGTGGGACTTTTGGGGGTAAAATTAATATAAGACACTGTCTTATATTTGGGGAAACACGGTATTAGGCTGCTTTCGGTATCTGAGCTGGAGGCTCAGTCTGTAAAATATAGATACTATTACAGGACCTTTCCAAGCTCATTATAGTCATTGGTGTACATTATGACCCGTTGGTGTCTGTCATATGATGATCCATCATTTTTGCTTTTCTGCTCCTATGATGGAATAGAAACTGGAAACATTTCCCACAGATGTGAACCTTGCTGAACCAATCAGTATAATGATCTTGAGTAAAGTGTATGGAGTTGGACACTGCAAAATCTCACAGCCTTGTCAAACCTAGCAAATAACTGCCCCTGTTATGAAAAATACCTAAAGCCAATCATTTGAAGGTCTACAGAACAGCAATTGTGTCATCACCAAAAGGGTAAATCTTTGGTTACCGCTAGCACTCAACCTTTGCCATAGTCTCACCTTCACAAAGATGATGTAAGTGTTGCAATACAGGATACTAAAGATAAAAATACAGAAAAACCAAAGCACCACAACTAGTGATGGGCGAGCCCGAACTGTAAAGTTCGGGATTCGTACCGAACACCTAGTGTTCGGGCACAGATCCTGAACACGGACTTTCCTGGGAAGTTCGTGTTACAGTTCGGGTTTGGATTCGGGGGTGAGGGGAGCTGTAAAAATAAGGAAAATAGTTATTAAGCAGCATTATAATTATCACATTCCATCACCCCACTGCATCTACTTCTGGTGCTGCTCATTAACTTCCTAGATATTCACTGCAGAGGGGTCCAACAGTCAATCATAGACATTGTCACAGAGAATGGGCGTCTGCTCACAAAAATATGCAGCAGAGCTGAAGATGTTCCCTGTAGATTCTGTCAGAGGGAGGTTTGTTTTTGTTAAATTAAGATGTGATACAGGGTTGTCTTGTGTTTTATTTCTAAATGTTTTATTCTGGGTTTTGATTTTTTACTGTTTACTTGAAATTCATAGGGGTAGTTCTAATATTGGCCTGACACTACGGATTTCGGGCTTAGTGCCAGCTGCCAATACAAAGCGGGTATTAACTCCTTTATTACCCAGTGTGCTACCACCACCAGGGCCACTGGAAAAGTCGGGGTGCAGAGCTAGAAAATGGCACTTCTATGATTGTGCCATTTTCTGGGGCAAATGCGGGTTGCAATTCACAGCGGGGGGGGCCCTAGAAAGCTTGGGCCACCCTGTGCTGAGGATTCAAGCCCCCAGGTGCCTAGTTGTAACTGTGTTGAAACAAAAAATACGGCAAAGCCCCATGTCATTTGTTTTAATTATTTTATGAAATTCATGAAATGATTAAAAAAATGCTTCCCTATATTTTTGGTTTCCAGCCAGGTAAAAATAGGCAGCTTCAAGGAATAATTTTATGAAAAGTGCTTAACTGTGTTGCTTGGTGCTTTTTTGGCCAGCAGATTAAGATGAACATACTGAACACAATGCACCAAAAAAATCATAAAATCCACATCAGAAAGCATCTTGTGGTTTTGATGCTTTATTTGGCCAGGAGAAGCAGATGAACACATTGAACACAATCCATGCAGTTTTGTGCCACAAGTGCACCAAAAGAGCATGAAATCCATGGCAAAATAAGCATCATGGTTTTGGTGTGCCAATTCTCTGTGACAGCATCTGTGATTGGCTGTTGGGTCCCTCTACAGTGAATATCCAGGAAGTTAATGTGCAGCCCCAGAATACAAGTGGGTGGACACTGGAAAGTATAATGCTGTTTAATAACTATCTTCTTTCTTTTACAACCTCCTAGCCCCCATCCCATAACTTTACAGTCTCAGTTCGGGGTTCGGACCACTTTTGGTCCCGAATTCAAACTTTAAAAAAAAGTTCGGGTGTGTTCGCTGAATCCGAACATCGGCGAGTTCGCCCATCACTAACCACAACCATATCCTGATCCTAAAGAATGCCCCTTTAAATTTCTGTAACCACACCTATGTTATTTTTACTTATAAAAGTTATCCAATGACAACTCTTATGAGGAACTATTGTTAAAGCAAAGAATAGCTATCAGCTATCCCAAGGTGGAAGCCAGGTGCCATCTTGTCCTTACAGCTTTCATGAAATAATGTGAATCTCACAATAGGTATAGTTTCAAACTATCCCACTACCCCATTCATTTCTCCCCGATCTGAATATGGCTCCAGATTAGAATTAGACTACATATAATTAATCCAATCGTTCCATGCTTACCTCTGCTCCCGAATACTTATTAGTTTGTAACACAAGACAATCTAGATTGACCTCATTATCAATAGGCATTCTCTGAAAATGGAGCCTAAAGATTTCCCGCCGTGTGTCTGCATCCGGCAACGGCACATAAATGATTCTGTCAATACGTCCCGGACGCATAAGAGCCTGAAAAAGGAAAACAAAGCAAAGAAATGTATGATTAAGCTACATATACCCAAGATAGAATTCACCTTTTGCACATTTTATGCAATAATATACCACTTTATGATTGTTGTTCAGATACAAATTTTTTTTATTTAGAAAAACAAAGCAAAACTAGTCAGAATAGCAAAAATATAAATTACCATAGGAGAAAAAGCAAATCTGTGTATCTTATTCACAATTACTGGTTAATATATATTGCTGTGATACAATGGGGAGAGAGAAGAAGACCAGATATCATTGCATGATACATTAATAAAACTAGACATACACTACCGTTAAAAAGTTTAGGGTCGTATAGAAATTTCCTTATTTTTGAAAGAAAAGCAGTTTTTTTCAATGAAGCTAACATTAAATGAATCAGAAATAAACTCTATACATTGTTAATATGGTACATGACTGTTCTAGCTGCCAACATCTGGTTTTTAATGCAATATCTACAGTATATAGGTGTATAGAGGCCAATTTCCAACAACCACCACTCCAGTGTTTTAATGGTACATTGTGTTTGCTAACTGTGTAAGAAGACTAATGGATGTTAAGAAAACACTAGAAAACCCTTACACCAGTATGTTAGCACAGCTGAAAACGGTTTGGCTGATTAGAGAAGCTATAAAATTGACCTTCCTTTGAGAAGGAGGTTGAGAATCTGGAGCATTACATTTGTTTGTTCTATGAAACTCTCAAAATGGCCAGAAAAAGAGAACTTTCATGTGAATCTCGACAGTCTATTCTTGTTCTTAGAAATGAAAGCTATTCCATGCGAGAAATTGCTAAGAAACTGAAGATTTCCTACAACAGTGTGTACTATTCCCTGCAGAGGGGAGCACAAACAGGCTCTAACCAGAGTAGAAAGAGAAGTGGGAGGCCCCGCTGCACAACTGAACAACAAGACAAGTACATTAGAGTCTCTAGTTTGAGAAATTGACACCTCACAGCTCTTCATCTGGCAGCTTCATTAAATAGTACCTGCCAAAGGTCTGCAATGCTGTAATTGCTGCAAAAGGAGCATTCTTTGACATAAGCAAAGTTTTAAGGAGAAGATTATTATTTCAAATAAAAATCATTATTTCTAACCTTGTCAATGTCTAGACTATATTTTCTATTCATTTTGCAACTCATTTGATAAATAAAAGTATGAGTTTTCATGAAAAAACTAAATTGTCTGGGTTTACCCAAATATTTAAACGGTAGTGTATTATATCAAAATTAAAGCATAACCGTCCTTTTAATTTTTATTTCATAAATCAATGGCACACATAAAAATAGGCAAACTTGTAATATACTCTATATTATCAGACAAATTTGCTTCTTTATATCATATTTCTCAATTCTGAGGTAAAATCTGTATTAAATGAAGACTTTCCCATTACTGAGATAGGAGATAGCAGTTGTTACTGATGAGATTCTATGTATAGTGGGGAAAATATGTATTTGATACACTGCCGATTTTGCAAGTTTCCCACATACAAAATGAGAGGCCTGTAATTTTTTATATGTATTCATAGGTACACTTCAACTGTGAGATAGAATCTAAAAAAATAAAAAAAAAAATCAAGAAAATCACATTGTATGATTTTTTTAAATACCGTATATACTCGTGTATAAGCCGAGTTTTTCAGCCCAAAATTTGGGCTGAAAAGTCTCCCTCTCGGCTTATACACGAGTCAATACGGGGGGGGCTGTGTCCGGGGCTGGGGAGGCTGGAGGAGGCGGGGGGGGGGGGGGGGGGCTGCTGTATGAGCGGCCCCGTCACGTGGGGCCGCTCATTAAATATGCACTGCGTCCCCCTGTCAATCAGCGGCAGGGGGAAGCAGTGCATATAGCCCCCAAATGCTGGCACTCGCCCCCCCTTGTAAGGGCCCCCCCCCCGATGGTTATATTACCATTCCGGACTTCTGATCCGCGCCGCTCCTCGGTGCTTCATCCTCGCTGCTCCGTCCGTCTTCTACATCCGGGATCTCCGGCCGTCGCAGGCATATGACGTCATCGCGACGGCTGGGGATCCCGGATGTAGAAGACGGACGGACGGGGCAGCGAGGATGAAGCACCGAGGAGCGGCGCGGATCAGAAGTCCGGAATGGTAAGAGAAGCGGGGGGGGGGGGCCCTTGCAAGGGGGGGCGAGTGCCAGCATTCGGGGGCTGCTGGGGACCCCCAGGGGGCTGCTGGGGACCCCCTGGGGGCCGCTGTGTACCCCCAGGGGGCTGCTGTGTACCCCCAGGGGGCTGCTGGGGGCCGCTGTGTACCCCCAGGGGGCTGCTGGGGACCCCCAGGGGGCTGCTGTGTACCCCCTGGGGGCTGCTGGGGACCCCCAGGGGGCTGCTGTGTACCCCCTGGGGGCTGCTGTGTACCACTGGGGTTGCTGTATACTACCACTGGGGCTGCTGTATACTACCACTGGGGCTGCTGTATACTACCACTGGGGCTGCTGTATACTACCACTGGGGCTGCTCTATACTACCACTGGGGCTGCTGTATAATACCACTGGGGCTGCTGTATAATACCACTGGGGCTGCTGTATACTACCACTGGGGCTGCTGTATACTACCACTGGGGCTGCTGTATACTACCACTTGGGCTGCTGTATACTACCACTGGGGCTGCTGTATACTACCACTGGGGCTGCTATATACTACCACTGGGGCTGCTGTATACTACCACTGGGGCTGCTGTATACTACCACTGGGGCTGTTGTATACTACCACTGGGGCTGCTGTATACTACCACTGGGGCTGCTGTATACTACCACTGGGGAGGCCTGTATACCACTGGGGGGGGGCCTGTATACCACACTGCTGGGGGCTGTATACCTGTGCTGGGGTCCACCCTCGGCTTATACACGAGTCAATAGGTTTTTCCAGATTTTTGAGGCAAAAGTAGGGGGGTCGGCTTATACACGGGTCGGCTTATACACGAGTATATACGGTAGTTAATTTGCATTTTATTGCAAGAAATAAGTATTTGCTCACCTACCAACCAGCAAGAGTTCTGGCTCTAACAGACCTGTTAGTTTTTCTTTAAGAAGCCCTCCTACTCTGCATTTATTTGGGTACATTCACATCTGCGTTTTTTCAAATCCAGCAGAATTCCACCTTTTTTGAAAAAAAAGGATGCTACACTACTGCGTTCTGTCTAATGTATTTGTAATGGAGTTCCGGACATGTGCGGCGACTTGCGTTTTCATCTGAATCCGGACAAATCTGGCACTTCAGGCTTGTTTTAAAACCGCAGTTAGCAGCGGTTTTTGCCCCACGACTGAAGTGCCAAATTTGCTGGATCCGGATGAAAGCGCAAGTCACCGCACATGTCCGGAACTCCATTACAAAAACATTAGACAGAACGCAATTTTCCCACATGTAGCCACATCCGGGTTTTTGCTAAAAAGGTGGAATTCTGCTGGATTTGCAAAACACTGATGTGAGAGTACTTTAGAAAACCTGAAGTGAAAAAGAGTTAAGCGCTTGAACTGAAACAAAATACAGATGAGAAACTAGCCTTACATGTACTAATTGCACCTGTTTGAACTTGTTACCTGTATAAAAGACACCTGTCCACACACTCAATCACATTGCAACCTCTCCATCATGACCAAGACCAAAAAAGCTGTATAAGGACACCAGAGTCAAAATTGGAAGGCTGCACAAGGCTGGAATGGGCTACAGGACAATATGCAAGCAGCTTGGTGTGAAGGCAACAAGTGTTGGCACAATTATTAAAAAATGGAAGCAACACAAGTTGACTGTAAATCTCCCTCAGTCTTGGGCTCCATTCAAGATTTTGCCCAGTGGGGTAAGGATGATTCTGAGGAAGGTTAGGAATCAGCCCAAAACTACACAGATGGACCTGGTCAATGACCTAAAGAGAGCTGGAACACCAGTCTCAAACATTACCTTAGTATCACAATACGCTGTCATGGATTGCATGCAGGGCACACAAGGTTCCCCCAACTCACGCCAGCACATGTCCAGGCCCATTTGAAGTTTGCTAGTGACCATCTGGATGATCCAGAAGAAGCATCTTTGAGTTCAAAATGCATACTATACCCCTAGATAAAATCCATGAGGGGTCTAGTTTCCAAAACGAGATAACCTGAGGGGACGTCTGCGACTAGGATTCTTTAGGGGCCCTGCAAATGCGAAACGGTGCCCACAATTTACTTCAGCCAAATTTGCTTACTAAAATTCAAATATTGCTCCATCCGTTTTGAGCCTTCCTGATTGTACAAAAGATCTTTTTGACTACATGTGGGGTATTTCCACGCTCATAACAAAGTATTTAACAAACTGTGGGATCCACGTCTTGGTGTTACTTCTTCTAAAATCCATCAATAAAATCCTTGAGGGGTCTTGTTTCCAAAGTGGGGTCACTTGTGGAGGTTTCTGCTGTTTAGGTACCTTAGGTGCCCTGCAAATGCAGTGTGGTGCCCTTAATCCATTTCAGCCGAATTTGTGTAGCAAAATTCAAATAGTGCTATTTCCCTTCCGAGCCCTGTTGTTTGTCAAGACAGGGGTTTCTTACCACATGTGAGGTATCACCCTGCTCATAAGTAAGTGGGTGATCATTTTTGGGGTCCATTTTGTCATGCTATCATCTGCAAAAGTGAATAAACTTGGGCTAAAGTAACATTTTTAGGTAAACTGTAAAAAAAATAAAAATATCATTCCATTTTGTAATAATTTCTGTGAAACACCTGAAGGTTTAATACTTTTTTTTTTAAGGGTTTTGCGCTGTCTTAGGGGTGCAGGTTTTAGAAATGTGTCACTTTGGGGTATTTTTTGTTATTCATGCCTCTCAAAGTCACTTCAAATGTGATGTGGTCCTTAAAAAATGGTTTTGGAAATTAAGTTGTAAAAATGAGAAATTTCTGATAAATATTTAACCCTTCTAACTTCTTAACGAACAAAAATATGTTCCAAAAATGGTGCTGATGTAAAGTAGACATGTGGGAAATGTTGTTTTTTTTTTTACTATTGTGTGTGACATCACTCACTGGTTTAAGGACATAAAAATTGAAACTTTAAAAATTGCGAAATCTTCAAAATTTTCAGATTTTTCACAAACAAAAAATATCTTAAATTTACCACTGATATGAAGTACAATATATCACAAAAAAAAATCTCAGAATCACTGGGATCCATTGAAGTGTTCCAGAATTATAATCTCAAAGTGACACAGGTCAGATTTCTAAAATTTGGCCAGGTCATTAATGTCAAAATTGGCTTCATTGCTAAGGAGTTAAAGAAGACCTGTCACACCCCTGCTGCATGGCAATCTGTAGCATGTCTGCTGCATTCAGGGAAGGGGTCCCCCATGTGTCTGTGTGCTGTGTACCCCAAGATATAGCCTTAGAAAAACTTACAATTAGAAGCCATAGAGGCAGTCCTTGTGGCTGGAGTGAGCTTGAATGACGGTGGCCATTCTCTCCCTCTCTGCCTGTCTGTGCTGCTTCTGCTGTGCTGGCTCTGCCCTCCTCCTCTCCTGCTCTCTGTCACTCAGAGCGGATGCAAATCATTTGTCCTGACGTCAGCTCCAGATTCCTGCCCTGGTGTCTGAACAAAGCATAAACAGCACAGCAGGAGGAGGCACAGACAGGCAGAGGGGGAGGGAATGGCCCCCTCAGTCAATCAAACTCACTCCAGCCATAGGGACTGCCTCCATGGCTTCTAACTGTAAGTTATTCTAAGCCTATATTTCGGGGTACACAGCACACAGACACGTGGGGGACCCCTTCCCTGAATGCAGCAGACATGCTACATTCAGTGGTGCATTTAGATTCCCATGCAACAGGGGTGTGACAGGTCCTTTTTAAATATAATCTTTGATTGGAAATTTCCCACTTAGGCCACGTGCACACATTGAGTATCTGTTGAGTATTTTAAATCTGTATTTGTAAGCCAAAACCAGTGGGAGAAAAAGTATAATAGAAACACGTGCACCAATTCTGCATTTTTTACCTACTATTGGGTTTGGCTTAAAAAAAACTGATGTAAAAAACCTCATCAAATACTCAGTGTGTGCACGTGGCTTTGGGCCTCAAATCACATATGTGTTTAAGATCAGTGTGTCATCAGTGTACGGTGTGTGTGTCATTTTTCCATCAGTTTTTCATCAGTGTCATAATGTTTTCACGGGTGTATAAATAAATAAATTACACATGGATGCCATCCTTGTGCTGAACGTGTTTTCCATGGACCCACAGACTTATATTGGCCCTTGTCATCCATGACACAGGAAAAATACGGACATGTCTCCATGGGTTTTGCATGGAAACATGTTCTGTGAATAAAATGAACAAGTGGATAGTACCATAGATTATAATTGGCATGCATTTTATCCATCAAAAAAATCAGATACAACACAAATGTCTGAATGAGGCCTAAAGGCAATAGGGATAAAAGAAAGGATATTTACATAATGTAATGTATGCCATTGGTTTCATATATTAAAATACCCAAGCAATCAGACTTCAGAAAAAAATGCCACGTGTGATCATGAGTTATAATGAACACTAGATAATTGAATATGTTATTATACGATCACTTTAAGCAGTCATCATGAAAGTGATGAGTTATCTTTCGACATTTCAAGTCATATTTGGTTTTGGTATTACACTATTATCTATTACATATGCAGTCATATACAATGGTCAGAATGCACAAAAAAAAACATTTCTGGAGAATCTTACAGTAAGAAATGATTTTTTTCTGTTTTTTTCTCTTTTGAATATTATAGCATTGGAGCTGTTCTTCTAGCATTACTTACATAATGCTTGGCACCCAAATAAACAATGCACCACCCCCACATCAGCTGTAAGGTTATGGTTTACTTGGCAGTCTGACAGTCCCACTGGTTTCCATGTAACTTTGCTCAATATCACAAGATGTTTGTAGCAATGCATGTTGTATACTGAGCACCTCCTGACAGGTAATCTAAGATAAGTAAGGTAGTTGGACAATGACGAATTTCTTGTTACTCATCTTTTGTATGTTGACTCTTTGGATAGTAGCTTGTATATAAGGCTACAGTGTACATGTATATACTTGATATTTCAATCTTCACTATTCACAATCAATAAGCAAGCAACGAAGTCTATCAAGTGTACAAAAGTGAGGATAATCACATTACACTGGTTTATTAGGCAGACTTGTTCAATATCTAAATGGAAAAAAAAAGGATCTTAATAGGCAGAACTGCAGTCTTAAGCCCCCGTCGCACTTAATGAGATCGTCAGCGAGATCATTGTAACGTCACAGGTTTTGTGACAGGTTTTGCTAACGATCTCGCTAAGTTGAACACTTAGCAGCGATCAGGCCCCTGCTGTGAGATCGCTGAGAGTTGCAAAGTGCTCTGGGTCATTTTTAGGTCATTGGTCTCCCGCTGGTCAGCACGCATCGCTGTGTGTGACAGTGAGAGACCAACGATCAGCGATCTCACAGGCTGCTAACCATGGTAAACACCGGGTATCTAGGCAGTGTGCGCTGCCTAGATACCCGGTGTTTATCATGGTTACCAGCGTTAAGCAGTAACGCTGGTAATCATAGTTACCAACGTCCTCCCTTCTTAGCGCAGCCTGTAAGCAGGGAGGATGCTGGTAACTATGATTAACACCGGGTATCTAGGCAGGTGTGCTGTTTATCATAGTTACTAGCGATGTGGAGGTGGCTCCCTGGTCGCTGGGAGATCTGCCTGTTTGACGGCTCCCCAGCGACCAGGTAATGACGCACCAACGATCCCTAAAGGATCGTTATCGTTGTCGGGATCGCTGGTGCGTCGTTGTGTGTGACGGGAGCTTTAATTAGGTAGGGTACTACTGGAAACACACAATTTTGTTGACAGACACACCACAACCAATTACGCAGAATACTAACTGCTTTTCAATATAGCACTAAAAAGGAAAGGGCGCACAATAGTGTTTTTCCATGGGATTATGTGAGTGCAGCAAGTTGTTGAAACCACTCACCTATTCAGGTTGTGAGACATCACAACCCCCTCATAAACCTGTGACAACTGTAGATGTCAAGCTGTACCATCTTATTTCGTGTGGTGTTATTGAGGAAGGTACTTGACCCCGAAACACGTAATAAACCACCATTTGTATTTCTAACAACCTGAATCATTGGATTCCTTGGAGCAGGAGCGCGATTCGTATTCCCATTTCAAAGCTGTCCAATACAAAAAGACTATACCTCTGAATATAAATCATAACCACAAATTGTATAAGCAAGTGTTCATGGGAGATTTCAGCTCAGCAGCCTGCAGAGTGGTGAGTGCAGATGTTCATAAGAATCTATCTATACATTTAATAAATATGGTAAAAACCGTTTAAAGCAAACCGGACAGCAAATATATGCTGAATTATCGCTGCATTATTGCAGCCATGTATGTTGTACTCTGAAATGCTGTGGTACTCAGAAAAAAACATTTAAGACAGGCATTGACCATGTGGCTTGGATGACTGGTCCAAGAGGCCTGTTCTTGGCAGCTCATTACCACCCTGCTCCACTAGACTGACAGGTCATGTCATGTGTGTGTGAATAAGGAGAGACCTTTCAGTCATAGAAGAGGGTGGAGATAAGCCATCATGCACCTTTTGAAATAGTCATCCAAGACACAAGGTCCAGAGATTGCAATTTTTTTTTTTTAGGTTGCAGCATTTCAGAGTACAATATACACTGCTGCAATAACACAGCGAGAGTGCCGATGGCTCGGGCAGCACGAATATGAATCTGCTGTCAGGTTCCTTCAATGGGTAACCTTGCTGTCATGCTTTTTTCAGTAAATACCCCGCCATAATTCTAAAGCACTTCTCAATCTCGTTGCTTTGATCCTCTATTATTCCTCTTGGCAATTTATAGATATAAAAACTGGAAATTGAGTGTTACAGCTTGACGTTTGTCCCTACATACTGTGTACAATCAGTGCTCTCAGTATTAGACAGTGTGGGGACACACACATATATAAAAAGGGAATGGGAATAGCCAGATATCAATTTCTTAAAAAATATTAAAGTGGGAATAATGGGCACACCACAATTATTATTATTCATTATAATAGCGCCATTTACCGTATATACTCGTGTATAAGCCGAGTTTTTCAGCCCAAAAATTGGGCTGAAAAGTCCCCCCCTCGGCTTATACACGGTCATACGGTATGCTGTGGGGGGGGGCTGTGACCGGGGGCTGAGGAGGCAGGAGGGGGCCGCGGTGCCCGCAGGCGGTCACGTGGGGCCGCCTCATTAGTGCAATGAATATGCACGGCATCCCCCCGTCCATCAACGGCGGGGGGATGCCGTGCATATTGCAATACACAGCCCCCCCTCCTTATTATGGGTCCCCCAGTAGTAATAAACAGCCCCCCCCCTCTTATCATGTCCCCCCTCAGGCTGCGGCAGCTGTCAAAATAACAAACACTTTATACATCACCTTCCGGTGCAGCTCCTCCGGTCCTCCGGTCCTCCGCTCGCCGCTTCTTCTTCCTGCTTGTGGCCGGTGTCATGTGACCGGGCGCAGGAGATGACGTCATTTCCTGACGCGCGGTCACAGAAGCCGGCACAGAAGAAGAAGAAGTCGGGACGGAGGACGAGGACGGAGAGCGGAGGAGCTGCGCCGGAAGGTGATGTATAAGTGTTTGTTATTTTGACAGCTGCCGCAGCCTGGGGGGGGACATGATAAGGAGGGGGGGTGTTTTGCTGTATACTACACTGGGGCTGTATACTACCACTGGCGATATCTGGGGCTGCTGGATACTACCACTGGGGCTGTATATACCACTGGGGCTGCTGGATACTACCACTGGGGCTGTATATACCTCTGGGGCTGCTGATACTACCACTGGGGCTGTATATACCTCTGGGGCTGCTGGATACTACCACTGGGGCTGTATATACCATCTGGGGCTGCTGTATACTACCACTGGGGCTGTATATACCTCTGGGGCTGCTGTATACTACCACTGGGGCTGTATATACCCTGGGGCTGCTGTATACTACCACTGGGGCTGTATATACCTCTGGGGCTGCTGTATACTACCACTGGGGCTGTATATACCTCTGGGGCTGATGTATACTACCACTGGGGCTGTATATACCTCTGGGGCTGCTGGATACTACCACTGGGGCTGTATATACCTCTGGGGCTGCTGTATACTACCACTGGGGCTGTATATACCTCTGGGGCTGCTGTATACTACCACTGGGGCTGTATATACCTCTGGGGCTGCTGTATACTACCACTGGGGCTGTATATACCTCTGGGGCTGCTGTATACTACCACTGGGGCTGTATATACCTCTGGGGCTGCTGTATACTACCACTGGGGCTGTATATACCTCTGGGGCTGCTGTATACTACCACTGGGGCTGTGTCTACTGGTTATATACCTCTGGGGCTGCTGCTGTATACTACCTCTGGGGCTGCTGTATACTACCACTGGGGCTGCTGTATATACCTTTGGGGCTGCTGTATACTACCTCTGGGGATGCTGTATACTACCTCTGGGGATTGCTCTATACTACCTCTGGGGCTGCTGTATACCACACTGCTGGGGACTGTATACCTGTGCTGGGGTCCACCCTCGGCTTATACACGAGTCAATAGGTTTTCCCAGGTTTTGGGGGCAAAAGTTGGGGGGTTGGTTTATACACGGGTCGGCTTATACACGAGTATATACGGTATCCCAAGGCACTTTACATGTGAAAGGGGCATACATAGACAGGTACAATAAACATGAGCGATACAAGGCACGCACAAATAGAAGAGATAAGAGGAGAGTGAGAAGGAGATCTTGAGAGGATCAAAGGTTTCATGTAGGTAAGTACCGGAGACCATGCCATGTATGGAGGAGACAGGTTGTGGATGGATTTGTACATCATAATTATGGTTTTGAACTGGAGCCTCTGGACACTAGGAAGCCAGTGAAGGGATTGGCAGAGAGGAGAAGCTGGGGTGACAGGTGGATTAGTCGGGCAGCAGAGTTTAGGATAGATTGGAGTGGTGCAAGAGTACAGTTTCTTTGTCAAGGAATGTATGGATCTGGGAAATATTTTTGACTTTGAGTCGGCAGGAGGTGGCAAGGGCTTGAATATGTGGCTTGAAGGAGAGAGCAAAGTCAAGGATCACCCCGAGGCACCGAGCATGTGGGACTGGGGAAAGTGACCAGCCATAGACTTTGATGGGGGAAAGATGATGAATTCTGTTTTGTCCATGTTTAGTTTTAGAAAGCGAGCAGAAAAGAAAGATGAAATAGCGACAGATATTGTGGGATTTTGGTCAGTAAGGAGGTGATAACAGGTCCATAGAATGAACTGTTACAAGAAAAATGTATTCCAAAATTGTTATTTTTATGGAGATTGTCTTTACTAAAATAGACACATCACGACTGGCAACAGGAATCTATGACCAACTCACTACTACGAAAGAAGGGACAATTTCTCATTGCCCAAAGACCACTGTCATACTGAGACGTTGGGCCTCATCTGCGCCACTGTGTTTGATATCACAGAATGATGTAGTAAAGTACGAGCTGGCGGCTCTTCACAAATTCGGCAGATCATGAAGGATATTTACTACTAAGCTATGCAAGCTCAATCCTGGAGTATTCGTTGATGCGTAACCCTGAACAATCCATTTTTATAAAGTGAAGAAAAAAGCTACAGAGACATTTCTAGTAACAGTAGTGTTCCAGGTGCCCCCCATGGGTAATATAAGTTCCCATCAATCAGAAATATTGCATGTTTGCCTTGGGCTGGTGGCCAATAAGATTTTCCCAGCTTCATCGTGTCAGTGAAAGTCGTGCAGCAAATGGAAGGAAAGAGCCTTCCTTCCTGTAACGCACCAATATAGCTAACACCCTTCCTGATGATTCTTTATAAAGGCTGTTGTGCTGGAAACTATTGCCTTTGACCTTTTATAACTCTTAATAACTATGCAATAAATTACATGAATGCACCAAGCAACTGAAATTGTTTGTCCTTGCTCCTGACTCTTTCCATCACAGGTTGTTTGCATTGGCCAAGACTGAAATCAGAGCATCCTCGGAGTGTACTCATTACCAGGGACACCTACATATTTCTGCTCTGCTAAAATTCGGAATATGTTCTGACAGGTCTGAGAGGCTGCTGTCTCGGGTTTCAGTAAGATTCGCTCTGCTAGTATTAATACAAACAGTTTGCACTCTCTTTCACAGAGGGCTCTTCATATGCAGGCTGAAGTCAGCCATCCGCCTTTGAACTCATTTTCTACATCATAAAACATAACTAAACTTTTCTGGATTCTTTTGTCAGACTCATCTAACAGATTTTCTTCTCAGAGGTGAATGAAGATGCCTTTGGGGGTCGCTGGCATGCAAATATATAACTTTTCCCTCTGTTTCTGACATCACATGTGTAATATTGTTGAACATAAAGAACAAAGGAGTCTTAGACTAAAAGATGGTATTCAAGCAGGTAAAAGCCATTCTTGTGTACATAGCTCAGCAGAAGTGACCTCATCACTTACTCATTCTGTACTCTGTGTACCCTTACTTAAACATGGCACTAACACTGGAAGTGAGCACTTCTGATGTGCCAACCTCCAAAAAAAGATTTTTTTTCCATTTTACATCAATCCACATTTTGCAGACACAAAGAGATCTTTCAGCACATACACATAACAATTTATTATAAAGTATTTAAACTACAGGGTTAAACATTTTGTCAAAGGTTATGTTATGGTAGCAGATTAGAATATATTGGAAATGTACCCACTCTCCATATATATTTGACCTCATTGGTTCTATAATGGTGAGGTGATGTTACCAATGTCTAGACTGTGGACGTTGGAGTCAGATTCAGGGAAATTGAGGAGTCAGAGGTTTGGCTTAACAACTGCACACCAGGGCTGTGGAGTTGGAGTCAGGAGTCAGTGTCCATTTTGATGGAATCAGAGTTGGAGTCAGATTCAAGGAAACTGAGGAGCCTGAGTTGGAGTGGAGGTTTGTCTTATTGACTCTACAGCCCTGGTTACCATAACATAAACTGGGACAACAAGAACTCCTTAAAAAAACATTACAAGAAAAGCTGATGTCTGAATGAGCCCTAAAATAAAAATATCACTAAAACTGTTTAAGGAAAACTCTTCATAACAATTCATGACAATGTTCAAGAGCAACATCTTGTTGCACATTGTATCCTTATTTAAGTGAATTGGGCTAAACTACCATATCAGTCACAGATCATAACCCCCAAGAAGAATATTTTACACCATTATTTTTCAACTAGAGTTATCATCAAGACTATTTAGGATAATTTCCTATTGTAATCTATCAGTTGCTCAATAAAGTCATTTAACGGCTTAAGGCTGGAAACAGACTATCAACTTACATGCGAGACTCTCGGTCGAGACTCGGATGAGACTGGATCAGTGACCCTGAGCGGCCTTTCCCTCTCTGGACGGGAGTGTGATGCTGCATAAAAACACAAGCAGCTGACATTCCCGTCCAGAGAGGGAGAGGCAGTTCAGGGTCACTGCTCTAGCCTGTTCCGAGTCTCGTCCGAGAGTCTCGCATGTAAGTTGGATAGTCTGTTTCCAACCTAAGGCCGAAACACTGATGATGTTCTGATCGCAATACCCAGCTCATTTGCCAGCTCTCCTTACCTGAGCTAATGGCTTTATACAGTGCCTACAAGTAGTATTCAACCCCTGCAGATTTAGGTGGTTTGATAAGATGCAAATAAGTTAGAGCCTTCAAACTGCAAACGAGAGTAGGATTTATTAACAGAAGCATAAATCTTACAAACAAAAATGTTATGTTGCTCAGTTGAATTTTAATAAATTTTAAACATAAAAGTGTGGGTCAATTATTATTCAACCCCTAGGTTTAATATTTTGTGGAATAACCCTTGTTTGCAATTACAGCTAATAATCGTCTTTTATAAGACCTGATCAGGCCGGCACAGGTCTCTGGAGTTATCTTGGCCCACTCCTCCATGCAGATCTTCTCCAAGTTATCTAGGTTTTTGGGTGTCTCATGTGGACTTTAATCTTGAGCTCCTTCCACAAGTTTTCAATTGGGTTAAGGTCAGGAGACTGACTAGGTCACTCCATCACCTTGATTTTTTCCCTCTTGAACCAGGCCTTGGTTTTCTTGGCTGTGTGCTTTGGGTCGTTGTCTTGTTGGAAGATGAAATTACGACCCATCTTAAGATCCTTGATGGAGGAGCGGAGGTTCATGGCCAAAATCTCCAGGTAGGCTGTGCTATCCATCTTCCCATGGATGCGGACCAGATGGCCAGGCCCCTTGGCTGAGAAACAGCCCCACAGCATGATGCTGCCACCACCATGCTTGACTGTAGGGATGGTATTCTTGGGGTCGTATGCAGTGCCATCCAGTCTCCAAATGTCACGTGTGTGGTTGGCACCAAAGATCTCGATCTTGGTCTCATCAGACCATAGAACCTTGAACCAGTCTGTCTCAGAGTCCTCCAAGTGATCATGAGCAAACTGTAGACGAGCCTTGACATGACGCTTTGAAAGTAAAGGTACCTTACGGGCTCGTCTGGAACGGAGACCATTGCGGTGGAGTACGTTACTTATGGTATTGACTGAAACCAATGTCCCCACTGCCATAAGATCTTCCCGGAGCTCCTTCCTTGTTGTCCTTGGGTTAGCCTTGACTCTTCGACAAGCCTGGCCTCGGCACGGGAGGAAACTTTCAAAGGCTGTCCAGGCCGTGGAAGGCTAACAGTAGTTCCATTAAGCCTTCCACTTCGGATGATGCTCCCAAAAGTGGAGACAGGTAGGCCCAACTCCTTGGAAAGGGTTTTGTACCCCTTGCCAGCCTTGTGACCCTCCACGATCTTGTCTCTGATGGCCTTGGAATGCTCCTTTGTCTTTCCCATGTTGACCATGTATGAGTGCTGTTCACAAGTTTGGGGAGGGTCTTAAATAGTCAGAAAAGGCTGGCAAAAGAGATAATTAATCCACACATGTGAAGCTCATTGTTCTTTGTGCCTGAACTACTTCTTAATACTTTAGGGGGACCAAACAGAATGCTGGTGGTTTGAGGGGTTGAATAATAATTGACCCACACTTTTATGTTTAAAATTATTAAAATTCAACTGAGCAACATAACTTTTTGGTTTGTAAGATTTATGCTTCTGTTAATAAATCCTACTCTCGTTTGCAGTTTGAAGGCTCTAACTTATTTGCATCTTATCAAACCACCTAAATCTGCAGGGGGTTGAATACTACTTGTAGGCACTGTATATGCCTATGAGACAGTTAATTAGGATCAGAAAACCTGGTGGTCATGGCAGGTATTGTGATCCAAGCACAATCCATGTTTTACAGCCATGTGAAACCTTTTGAAAGTCACATAAGCAAAAAAATATCCTTAAGTATTTATAATAAATGTTCTTAATACACGTAAGCAGCCAAACCTTGCTTATGTTGCATATTGCTACGTTAAGAATCCAAACCATGTTCTTTATACTACAATGTAATCTAAATAATACATTTTGATTGTAGGGCTAAAAACAATTGTAAGTCATTTTAAACTCTGTGAATCGCCCTTAAAATACATAAAATATTTTCCCTATGTAAAAGACTAACCACAACACTTACATTTATGCCAGTACAATTGGACAGAACTACTTGTGGCTTATGTTACAGTGATAGAAACTAATTCTTTGACGAGATTGAACCCTAGGGCTTCGCTAGTCAAAAGCATCTGCCATTTGTTAGTTTGTTAGACTGATGTTTAGCCACAATGGAAACCAAGTCTTTGCCAAGTGGTTGAGCACTAACAAGCCCCTATTGGCCAAATGTAGACAGAAGATTGTGTTAAGTAAAAGGGAAATCCCCAAGCTATCTACTGGGCTCTCACACATCTGTCTATTACATTAACCCTATCCTCTTGTGCATAGCTATGATAATCCATTTTGAGTGTTCAATGAATTTAAATCCCACAGATGGTTTTTTAAAAGTTGATTAATAACATCATGGATGCCTCTCTTTACCGGATTGTATTCCAGGAAATCTGCTCCATTTAAAATGAGATTGTCTATGTATTTCCCATTTTTGAATATCTGAGTACAACGGACAAGCATACATCTAAGACTCTTTAAACACTGTGTCAAAGTCTTATATTTAGTGTAAGCACTGGAAAAGCTTCGGATGTACAGTATTTGGTAAATGTCTTCATTGGGCCTCATTCACCTGTTGTAGGCCAAAAGTGTCCTTTTGACCTCTATGAAGGTGGTATGCATAAGTATTTCTTTTGTCTTCAAGTGTATCCAAAAAATTGAGAAGCACCTGACAGCACCTCCTTCAAAAAAGAAACGTGAACAGGTGAATGCTGCCATGCTGGACAATATGAAGGTAAAATTCAAAGCGACAAACTGAAAATGTCCACACATTTGACATTTTTTTTTGTTTAAAAAAAATTAGAATTTATATCTTTATGTTTGAAGCCTGAGATGTGGCAAAAGGTTGAAAAGTTCAAGGGGGGCCAAATACTTTCGCAAGGCACTGTATGTAGCCTGAGAAAGGTGGTGTGTAGGTTAGGTCCCAACAGATAAAGCCCACCTTGTCGTGATTGACGGGCTTACATCTATTAGCCAATATATGCACCAAGAACCTTTCTGCCATCATAATATAAGTAAAAAAATCTTAACCTAGCTTTAATCCATTTGTCTAAGGCTGGCTTTAGACTTGCGGACCCTCTGCAGCGTCCTGCGGAGGAGATCCGCAAGCTGAACGCAGCCCCTATCTTTATAATGAGAACGCACAGTGCTGCGCAGGTCTGCGCATGACCGTGCGCTCTCATTCACTGCAATATGTGATCTGTATGCAGGAGGAAGCCCGCGCACAAATCACACACAATCACACACACTCGTCCGCACCAGGATCCTCCTGCGTACAAATCACATATTGCAGTGAATGGGAGCGCACGGTCATGCGCAGACCTGCGCATGATCGTGCGTACCCATTATAAAGATAGGGGCTGCGTTCAGCTTGCGGATCTCCTCTGCAGGACGCTGCGAAGGGTCCGCAAGTCTGAAGCCAGCCTAAGTGAAATTCATAGCAGCACACTGAAAATGCCATCACATATGCTTGTATTAGGGTACTTTCCCACAATCAGTTTTTGATGCATTTAATTTACCGTCCTTGCATTTTTTATTACAAGGTCCTCTCTCCTCCTGTACCAGTCAGTAACGTATATTGTTCATTATCATACTTGTTGTTATTATCTATACCTCTTTTAACATGTAAAGAATCATGGAATATATGGTGCTATAATAATTAAAAATAACAATCTTATAAGAAACACTATTAAAACCCATATTCCATTACACACAAACACACATATACAGACACCCCAAAAATTTAAAGATATAGATAGGTGATAGAAATAGAACAGATAGGATAGATATCCAGTAAATATCTAATTTCCCAACCCCTCTACATATTATACACTTGAAGCCTTTAGTGCTTTCCATGTGTCACTAAAGTGGGTATAGCCTGGCTCAACCTAATAAACTATTTAAAAAATGACGTAAGGTCTTCCCTATTTTAGATAACCAACAAAAGTAAAACATCACATTTTATTTGCCAATTCTGGCACTTTGCTTTGGCTCTTTCCATTTGCCTCAACGTGGGAGCAATTGGGTAATGGTTTGTGTGGTTGATGTCAGCTATGTCAGCTGGCAACAAGTCCTGGTTTAGTAATGAACAAACACCATCAGACAATAACCCAGGTAACAAAAAGACAAAATACACACTCAAAAGGTTTAATTGAAAAACTATACCCAATTCTTTCTCTGATTCACTAGTTTATTCATATAAAAAAAGCCATACAGGTCCGACAAAGTCCAGAGATTTTGACATAGTCTAGGGAATCCGACATAGTGCAAATGGAAAGCAACGTTTCCAGATCCTGCATATTCTAGGGATTCTAACTATGTTCCTTGATTACAGAGGTCACAGGTTATGGAGCCTCAGATCGAGACTCTATAAGCTTTGAGCAGCAGTCACTCCCAGCTTACGCTGTACTCCGTGACACTGCGACTCTGATGAGTGGTGACGTCAGGAGAGTCATCGTTCATCACTCCTGACGTCACTACTCATCAGAATGATATGCAATAACGTTCCTAACAACACCGCTCATCAGAGTCATTGGATGTCATGAAGCAAAGTGTGAGCCGGGTGTGCCTGCTGCTTAAAGCCTATGGAGCCTCTTTCTGAAGCTCCATAACCTTTGATCTTCATAATCAAGAAATGTTGTGGAAACCGCTGGACTACATTGGACCTGGAAACATTGCTTTGTAATAAATTGGTGGACGAGGGACAGTCTTTTATTTTTAATTCTTACATTTTCTCTTTTTCAGGTTTCCAACTGTGGACTATATTGGATTACCTGGACTATGTTGGACCTGCATGGGTTATATATTTTTTATTTAATAAATTAGTAAATCAGGGAAAAATTCTGGGACTGTATTTAAAAATAAATTGTTCTTCTGTGTTTTTTTATTTTCACTTGGTGGATTAGTAACAAGGGCATCTGATAGGCTCCTCTCCATTACTAACACCAATGCTTGATGTCACCTGACACCAACAGCTGATATCATTCCAACAAACTATTACCCTGATTTCCACCTCCCCTGAACAATTGAAAAAAGCCAAAGCAATGGGCCAAAATTGGCGCATTTAATGTGATGCACCACTTCTGAGGTGGAATCAGGCTGGTATTTTTAGGCTGGGAATGGCCCAATAACCATGGACCTTTCCAGTCTGATATATCATCTCACAGCTATCTAGTTTGCTTTACCTTTGCTGGCAATCAAAAATAGGTGGGACCTCACTTTTTTTGTTTATTATTATTATTATTATCTAGGTTAAACCAGGCTAAATAGCCTTTAGTGCAACATGAAAGACAATAAAGGATTTAACTGTATATCTAGATCCAATATTTCCATATCTAATATATTTATATCAATTATCTATATCTTTGTATATGCATATATGCAAATTTGCACTTCACTAAGGAAGTTGAGAAACTCCCGTGCCACATTTAAGCAGCTTCCTCAAAGTCATAATCGCTTTCCTACAAGCTTTTAATATAACTAAGGGATTTGTGCCAGATCAGAACCCCAAACTACAGACGCTGCGTTTCGGGGTACCTGCCCCTCATCAGTGTAGTGTGTGGGATATTCTGATCTGGCAGAGTGAATGGGCTAAGACAAGGTCTGGGAACTTGCTCTCAACCTTATGGAGAGAGCGAAGTAGGTGAGGAGATTGTAAGCCACTTCCCTCCTCTCAGATATATGCATATATGCAAATTTGCACTTCACTAAGGAAGTTGAGAAACTCCCGTGCCACATTTAAGCAGCTTCCTCAAAGTCATAATCGCTTTCCTACAAGCTTTTAATATAACTAAGGGATTTGTGCCAGATCAGAACCCCAAACTACAGACGCTGCGTTTCGGGGTACCTGCCCCTCATCAGTGTAGTGTGTGGGATATTCTGATCTGGCAGAGTGAGTGGGCTAAGACAAGGTCTGGGAACTTGCTCTCAACCTTATGGAGAGAGCGAAGTAGGTGAGGAGATTGTAAGCCACTTCCCTCCTCTCAGATATATGCATATATGCAAATTTGCACTTCACTAAGGAAGTTGAGAAACTCCCGTGCCACATTTAAGCAGCTTCCTCAAAGTCATAATAGCTTTCCTACAAGCTTTTAATATAATTTCCCACACACTACACTGATGAGGGGCAGGTACCCCGAAACGCAGCGTCTGTAGTTTGGGGTTCTGATCTGGCACAAATCCCTTAGTTATATTAAAAGCTTGTAGGAAAGCGATTATGACTTTGAGGAAGCTGCTTAAATGTGGCACGGGAGTTTCTCAACTTCCTTAGTGAAGTGCAAATTTGCATATATGCATATATCTGAGAGGAGGGAAGTGGCTTACAATCTCCTCACCTACTTCGCTCTCTCCATAAGGTTGAGAGCAAGTTCCCAGACCTTATCTTTGTATATTAATGTATGCGTGCGTATGGATGTTGAACTCTGCTTTGAGCAACTTTCTGTTTCTTCTGCCGCCTATGTTTCAACCAACTTTAGCATTACCTGATATGTTTTGCTTAGATGCGTTTTTTGGTGCATTTACGCTGAGTAGTGTATTCGATAAAAACAGTTCCCAAAAACAATGTCAGAGTTACAGTTTTTTTTCACGATTTCACTGCACTAGAACTTTTTTTTATTTTCTAGTACACTATGGAAAAATTAATTGTGATTTCCAAAGTATAACTCATCCCACAAAAAACAAGCCCTTATACACCTATGTGGACAGAAAAATTACAAAAACGTTATGGCTCTGGGAAGTAGGGGAGAAAAAAAACGAAAGTGCCGAAACAGAAACGGGCCACGTCGTGAAGGGGGTAACATTTTCTGTTTTCCGAGGTAATTCCAGTGAGCCCCTAACCGCACTGTATTGTTTGATGCAGCAATCCTATTTCAATCCCTCAAAACAGAGTTGCATATGTGGAAATCAATGCAATCAACTTTCTTCTTATAGTCATATATTAAACATACACCCAGACAGGTGAAGAAGAAAGACTTTGTGAGTTTATACAGAAAACCATACAAAAATGTCACAATATTCACTTACTGTAAATATTTAGGGTTTCAGAAGAGATTTTCTAGTAATAGCTAATGCAACATGAAATAATAGGAATAAACCATCCTAAAATACAGAACGATGGTCACCAGGCTAAAGTATAGAGCTATAAGCTGGTTCTAATTAGTCTAACATCACAATTCATGGAGAATCTGGTTATTTTTGCTTACAAGACCTCTACATTCAGACCTCGCAGTTCTAATCCCCTAGAAAGCATGATTGTGCGTTCAGCTCGCTGTCCTTCCTGGGGCCTCTTTTCTAGGGGAAACAAATACCGTCTGCATATTGTCTTCATAAAGCATGTTCTCAGCTTATGCAGGTAACTGAGATAAATTACCAAAATTGCTCTTGGAACATGATTGCATCTGATTTAAGTCTATCCTCACATACTCCAGAGACTTAATGTTCCTAAAAAAACACAATACTGGCCCCATTTGGGATTCAATGTTGAAATATTGAATGTCTTACTAATGCACTCAATATTACTATACACTAATATAGTCTGTTCTAAGAAATGTCCTCTCAGCATTTTTCTTGGATTCCTGTTATCAGGATCTGCCAGCAAAATTGCATTACTCTTGATGTGTGCAACACAGCAGATGTATATAAAAATGGCCCTGTTGGGTTCAAATGATCTGACCAGATGTAGTCTTTATAGGGTTTTTTTTATGGTGAAATGGTGCTAAAAACTGGAGCTTCCCATAGTAATTGTTCATTAGAAAATCCTACAAAGTAAGGACACTAACATAATCACTAATGGTCTACAGTACAGAAGTACCATTGGAATGTATTAAAAAAGTTTTGTCTTGTTAAAGTGAACCTGGCAGCTGATATATATTGCCCAAACCATAGGCAGTGTGTATTAGGTACTGGCTGTATGAATTTAACCATGTTTGTTTGACAGTTCAGAGACAAATCTACTTTAACAGCCACTAGTTGGATAGGCAGGTCCTGGTGGCTTCTCCCCACCCACTCCCCTGGATTGACATGAATCTCCCTGTACACACAAGCAGGGAAAGACCTGTTAGTCTAAATGAGCTGGCAGGGGAAAGCTACTGGGGTCCCACTTGTCTGACTAGTCTGTCATGCTGCTCTGCCCCTGGTCAGATGTTAAACCATGTTTTCCTCTGAAAAGTCAAATCATACAGCCAGTGCTTGATGCATGCTGCCCTTGGATCAGACATCATATACCAGTTGTCAAGTTCCATTTAAGAGAACTCCATTAATCAGTAACAGTATCTTGAATGCCAGGGTACCCGCTTTGAAAATCCACAGGAATCACATTGTTGGTGGAAGCTACCATTGCCAATATTTTAATAGGTGAATGTGTGTTGCACTGTTAAGTCAAGCCCTAGATGAAGCAAGAGATGCTTGTTGAAGAGATTCAAAATATCAAGGTATAATTTGCTTCAGCTTTCTATGACCCTTTGAGGACTGATGGCATTTGAGGTTTGACCCTACTGAGAGATGCCCTTTATTAGGCCACAGCTCCATTCCTCATGTGCACTAGTTTTTATATAGGAGTCTGATTATTTCAATAAATGGCACTGATGGGCAGATTCAGCTAGCAGATTATGGCACTTTTCTGTGTGAAATTACTTGAAACGTCACCAAACTTTGGCGTCACCAGTAGTTCTACAAAATTTTAACGGCTTTTGGTGTTTTTGCAACAGTCCAGGGTCAGCTCCGCCAACTTTTGAAAAGCAGGTAAAGCTAAGTCGGGAAAGGCATGGCCAAGCCATCCCTACAAGTTCATCTTAATTTACACTACAAATATTACATAAAGGCAACAATAATCTACACCTGCTTGCTGAGAGATGTACCAAAGTCATCATTAACAAAATTGCCCGCATCTCACTCAAGTGCACACTTCTTCCAGACAGCCATACAAATAACCAGCCTTGATGAATTGGGGCTTAAGTCAACAAGATGGTCGCCTTTTCAATGTGTAGCTGCCCTGAAACACAAGAAAAAAAAACAACTGATAGAGCTCTAGGTCCATGCAGAGGCTTGTAAGGAAAGCGGTGTGCCTCATCTGCCTTCTGAAACTAAAACAAAATCTTGGAATGCTTCCTCTTATGAGGCATCTTGATTTCTGCAAGAACTTGTACCTAAGGTTATTTCAGGTCTGAAACTGATTTCAGCACCTACATTTGCATTACAAGTGGTGATCAAAACTGAGCTCATCTCTTAAGACTCCATGAGGCTACAGATTCCTGCCAGATCCAACTTGCTTTTTATGTCATATTTACCTTTTTTTTTTTCATTTTCATTGCAAAGTGTCTACGTCTTAATACTGTATGTATTTCAATGGATTCATGAGTACTCCCACAGTTTCTTATTATGCTGTATATGGTAGGGTTTTTTTTACATTGTTTATCAAAATTTTGCATTAAGTTCATTAAGATTATTCAGTGTGCTCAAGGACAGGGTGGTCACAGCTATTCTATAATATAATTTCACATAAGTGTTTGGTATTTTTTTGCAATTGCTTGCCATGGCAAACAAGTTTCTAATAATTATTAGATGATTATAATCAAATTAATCCAATTGCATCAGTGTAAATTTCAGTACTGGAGTAGAATGTATTGTGCAGCACATATATTAGAGGTTTCATTTTTTTTTTCCTTTTTCCAACTCTCAGCAAAGTAAGGCTATCCATCACTTAACAGAGATACTTCCTGTTTTCAAGCAGTTGGGAAGGCATGACTTCCAACCCAAATACTTGACTTGGCAGGCTCCACATGTGTTGATAGATGCTTTTCTAACCACTTCATTCCACCTGATTTTTTCATACAGTTTCGGAGATAGGGCAGATGTTTGCAGGAGGGACCAAAGAGGGGAGTAGATTGAAGATCTGGAGACTTGAATGAAAATGCCACTGCGGCAACAGATGGATGACAGAGCTTACGGTATTTCGGACAGATGTTATTCGATAACCTCAATATGACATTACAGAAAAAAAATGTTGGTTCTTATCCAAAAATGTCTGATCCTTTTTGGAAAGAAAACTCTCTGCAGGCTGTAACAATATCTATGTTATGTTGCTGTATTTTCTCTGCATATTTTGTCCTTCATATTAGTACAGGCTGATTAAGTTACCAGTGTCATATTATACTGGCACATGTTACAGATAGGTAAGCCACTAAAATCTTGCATTGTTTTGTTCCATACTACAAGTATAGCATCCTTGTTAAGATGCTATACTTATAAGGGTGCATACTCACGATCAGGAAACACAGTTGCACTCAGAGTATTGCTGCTGAGTCCAAAAGACTGCATTGTACAGTAGCAGCATGGTGGATGGGATTTCAAGAAATCCCATCCTCACTGTGCTTCACCCAACCGCAGTGTGTTTTCAGCTGTAGTTTGGATTGCTGCACTCATTCAGCTCCGCACCATGTTAATTTCATGCTGTGGAGTTGGGAGTAATCTCCTGCGGGTGAATGCAGGTAGACGCCACCCTGCACCCACCGTAGATGGTGAGTACATAACAGCTGCAGTTTCTCTGTGCTCACTTGTGGGTTTCTTCAGGTCCGGACGCACTGCGTCCAACATGTAGCACCTCCAAAAAGTGAGCACATACCCTTACATGGAGCAATTTTTGGAGTATTTCCAGAATTTCACTGTAATTACAGTAAATTCGGGAAATCTTAACTTATCGAAACTTTAACGATAATATGAACGACTAAGGGTACCGTTACACGAGCAATATTGCATGCAATTTCACTGGCAATTTGCTGGTTGCAGTGAAATCATGGACACATTGTTCCATTTTGTACACGGCAAGAAATAGAACAATGTGTCCTTGATTTCACTGCAACCAGCAAATTGCCAGTGAAATTGCAAGCAATATTGCCCCGTGTAACGGTACCCTAAGACTCCAATAGTCATGGACTTAAATAGTTAGCAAAAGTCAGCTAGGTTAAGGAGTGGACAAGTTTGGACAACCTCAATTTTGTTTCAAAGGGCTGCTAATTATAAGATAATTGCTGAGACAACATAGCTTTTATAAACAGGAACTTATAAAAAATAAAAAGCTGTGTGTCTTCAAATAGAGCTGTCTGAGTAAGCATCTTCTTAAATATCATTGTGCCTGACAAAGGTGTAGGATCTGCACTGAAATATAATGGGGCTGACATATCAGTGTTTTTGATTTAGACAGTAGCAAATGCAGAGTTGCCCAAAAACTTGTACGACTTTTGGCGTTTTTATGCCAGTTCAAAGCAGCTCCAAGCTGCCAAAATGGGCAGACCAGGAACAGGGGCGGGATGGTGCTTCTAATTCCGGGTGGCAGGAAAGGCCTGCCAGCCCGAGGTGCGGAGCGGGGGGAAGAGGGGAGTGCTGTTAGAGATTTTGAGAACTGGGGAGGGGGGAGCTGTCGGAGGATGTGAGGAGCGGGGGGGGGGGGCGTTTGGAGCTCTCTCACCTCCATGTCAGCCGCGTGACACATCGCCTGCTATTCTGCAGCTGCGGCCCCAAACTACAGCAACTACAGCCGGCCAGCCCATTTCTGTGGGGGGCGGCCCTAGAAGAGGGAAATACCACCAACCACGGTGGGCACTTGCTCCCCTGCCAACTGGGCTAGTCCACCGTTAGCCGGGGAGGAGTCGGGATGGAACAAAACAGTGTTAATGAATCAGGGCCACAGTTCTTATTATGTGCACATAGTGCCTGATCCAGACAAATCAACATATTTGTGTTTTTGTTTTAATCAATGTAATATTTTTTATCTGGATTATATACCCATCACATCTCTGTATGCAATACATTACATGTCAGTGAGCCCCCCTCTGCCTAAGCTAAACTAGCAGGCTATTTCTTTATTTTACCTCCATTATTTACAGTATAGCTGTCAAGGAACGGTAGGGAAGTTTCCTGTCTTGTGAAGGCAATTCACAGAACAAAAACTTACCAGACATCATGCTCAAAAGAATTCAGACCAAGACCAAATATTAATAGATTTGCCAGAGAACATGTTTGTGAACATGTCAAAACACAATTTGATATTTTTGGCTTTTTGTATCAAGTTTTTGATTTTTGGAAAATCCAAACTGATTGAAGTAGATGAGTATTAAACAAATTGCTTCATCTTTGTAAAAACAAAGTTCATTTATGTGATTATGTGATCCCAACTCCATATTTGAGCTAAATTTTCTAATTAAAATAATTCATAATGAGCTTATAATGGTGAAGATATTATGAGGAGCTGCTAATACAGGTGGATTATACCCCTTCTACCACAGGAAATCATACTGCTAGTTGTTGACATTGTTTCCATGGTTGTTTTGCTTAATTTCTAAAATGAGGTCTTGAATCTCAGCAGATTTTTGCCTTAGGCTACTTTCACACTACGATTTTGTTAAATCTGATGCTGTCCGATGAAAATTGGATAGCATCGGATCCAAACTGATCCCTGCAATCGGATGCCAAATAGGCATCCGATTCCGATATTTTGCAGGATCAGTTTGGTCTCCTGTCACCTAGCTCCCGCTTCTCTCTGCCTCCTTTCATCTCGCTGTCCCTGGCTGCTGTCCCCCTGTTTTGCCCTGCTGTCCCCCTGTTCTCCCCCTGTTTTCCCCCTGTCTCCCTACTTCCCCCTACTGTCCTTCTGTCCCTCACCTGTCATTCCAACATAACAAATCTTCATTCTCACCTGCCAGCGCTCCCTCGGCATCTCATCAGCTTCCATTGAGTGTACAGGACCTGTGATGATATCACAAGCTCATCGGGTCACATGAGCGGTTACCGTGGTAACCGCTCATGTGACCCGATCAGCTGATCGGGTTGTGACATCATCACAGGTCCTGTTACCGAGCGGCTGCAGATGAGACGCCAGGGGAGCGCTGGAAGGTGAGAATAAAGATTTTTTATTTTAAATACTTGATTTAACTTATATTTAACTTCCACAATGTATGTATATACATTGCTGAAGTTAAATTAGGCGGCACACAATAGTTTTAGTGTACTGAGCATGTACTGAGGATGCTCAGTACACTAAAATCGGGTCCGAGGAGACATCAGATGTTTCCTCGGACCCTGCTCCATAGGGCCCCATGTTAATAGAATCGAATCGGATTTGGCATAATTGCCATCCGATTTGCTTCCGATTCGATTCAATCCGTTTTTGTCAGGAGCAAAAATCGGAGCAGTCTCCGATTTTTGCAGCGGAAAGAAATCGGACAAAATTGGATCGGACGCAAATCGGATGCCATGTAGTGCACATCCGATTTGGTCGATCCCCATAGGGTGACATGGGGCGAAATTCGGGTCCGATGCTGTCCGATTTCTATCGGATTTCACAAATTCATAGTGTGAAACCAGCCTTATCACAAACTTGATAACAGTGGTCAAAATATGTACTCAGGCTGACACCATTTTTTTTACGTCAGAGTTCTTTTTTATTTACAGAAATAACCCATATTTTCTTATTATCTATCAGGCTGTTCACTTGTCTGTGTATGTTTGTGAACACAGTGATTTGCACCAAAATTTAGACAAATGTCAGCTTTTGATCTGAGCCATGAAAAGAAGTCTATTTAAAAAATGGACAGTACTTGGATTCCATCTGTGTGCTCTCCAATTTTCATGTTTGTTTCATATGAGAAGCTATGAATAAAAACTGACACACTCACCAAACTAAGGCCCCTTTCACACTAGCGTTTCTTACAAATTGCGGCAGATCCAGCAGATTTACCGCATCTGCCGCCTAACAGTTGCACTTGCGGTAAGCCCCTTGCATTGTCTATGGGGCTTGCGGCTGTGGCAGGTGCAGCAAGGGCGGTATAGCCGCGGTTCCAGCACTTGCGGCAGTTGCAGCCGCGAAAAAATGCAGTCAGCAGCATTTTTTTTCACAGCTGAAATTGCTGCAAGTGCCGGAACCGCGGCTATACTGCCCTTGCTGCACCTGCCGCAGCCGCAAGCCCCATAGACAATGCAAGGGGCTTGCACAAGTGCAACTGTTAGGTGGCAGATGCAGTAAATCTGCCGCAATTTGTAAAAAAATGCTAGTGTGAAAGGGGCCTTAGTTTGGTGAGTGTGTCAGTTTTTATTCATAGCTTCTCATATGAAACAAACATGAAAATTGGAGAGCACATTGAAGAGCGGCTATACCACACTTGCCGCAAGCCCCATAGACAATGCATGGGGCTTGCCGCATGTGTGCTGCAAGTGCAGCCGTTAGGGGGCAGATGCGGTAAATTTGTAAAAAGCGCTAGTGTGAAAGAGGCCTAACAATTGGTTATTTTTTTGCATTTGAGAAAAATAACTGTCGTCTGAATGAGCCCTTAAAGCAGTATTCTCAAACTCTAGTCCTCAAGAATAAAGATGAGTGAACCTTTTAAGGTTTGATTCGTGTCGCCAAACCTCCCGGTTTTAAGAAAAACCTGTTCGGAGTTCGTGTGCTTTACTTTTGCAAAGCCATGGTGCCAGCATCGCTGTGGTTGGGTACAGTTGGTGATTGGCCAAGTCTGAGCCACGTGCAGTGTCTAATTGGCTTGCACTGGGCTTCAAACCACAGTTTTTGGGTATAATGTGTGAACAAAAGTAATAAAAAAATAAATAAAAAAAACACACTGCCCCCCCAATCCCCAGAATAGTTTTACTTATGGCTGACTTTATGTGGGCAGAGAGCTGAATTGACAATTAGTGACTTCCAATGAGGTTTGGGTCAAGTTCAGGGTCAAGAACAGTGCTCCAAAAAGTTTTGCTGCATCGCCCAAACCCGAACTTCAAAAGGTACACTCATCCCTACTCAAGACCCACCATCAGATCATGTTTTCGGGATTTCTTTAGTATTGCCCAAGTCCATCACTCATATAGGTATGCCATTACCTGTGCAATACTAAGGAAATCCTAAAAACAAGATCTGTTGGTAGCTCCTGCGAACTGGACTTGTCTTAAGTATTTTTTGGCCAGTGACATTCAAATTACAACCGCCAATACAGTTAGGGCCAGAAATATTTGGACAGTGACACAGTTTTCTCGAGTTGGACTCTGCATGCCACCACATTGGATTTGAAATGAAACCTCTACAACAGAATTCAAGTGCAGATTGTAACGTTTAATTTGAAGGGTTGAACAAAAATATCTGATAGAAAATGTAGGAATTGTACACATTTCTTTACAAACACTCCACATTTTAGGAGGTCAAAAGTAATTGGACAAATAAACATAACCCAAACAAAATATTTTTATTTTCAATATCTTGTTGCCAATCCTTTGGAGGCAATCACTGCCTTAAGTCTGGAACCCATGGACATCACCAAACGCTGGGTTTCCTCCTTCTTAATGCTTTGCCAGGCCTTTACAGCCGCAGCCTTCAGGTCTTGCTTGTTTGTGGGTCTTTCCGTCTTAAGTCTGGATTTGAGCAAGTGAAATGCATGCTCAATTGGGTTAAGATCTGGTGATTGACTCGGCCATTGCAGAATGTTCCACTTTTTTGCACTCATGAACTCCTGGGTAGCTTTGGCTGTATGCTTGGGGTCATTGTCCATCTGTACTATGAAGCGCCGTCCAATCAACTTTGCAGCATTTGGCTGAATCTGGGCTGAAAGTATATCCCGGTACACTTCAGAATTCATCCGGCTACTCTTGTCTGCTGTTATGTCATCAATAAACACAAGTGACCCAGTGCCATTGAAAGCCATGCATGCCCATGCCATCACGTTGCCTCCACCATGTTTTACAGAGGATGTGGTGTGCCTTGGATCATGTGCCGTTCCCTTTCTTCTTCCCATCATTCTGGTACAGGTTGATCTTTGTCTCATCTGTCCATAGAATACTTTTCCAGAACTGAGCGGCTTCTTGAGGTGTTTTTCAGCAAATGTAACTCTGGCCTGTCTATTTTTGGAATTGATGAATGGTTTGCATCTAGATGTGAACCCTTTGTATTTACTGTCATGGAGTCTTCTCTTTACTGTTGACTTAGAGACAGATACACCTACTTCACTGAGAGTGTTCTGGACTTCAGTTGATGTTGTGAACGGGTTCTTCGTCACCAAATAAAGTATGCGGCGATCATCCACCACTGTTGTCATCCGTGGACGCCCAGGCCTTTTACAGTTCCCAAGCTCACCAGTCAATTCCTTTTTTCTCAGAATGTACCCAACTGTTGATTATGCTACTCCAAGCATGTCTGCTATCTCTCTGATGGATTTTTTTTTTTTTTTTCAGCCTCAGGATGTTCTGCTTCACCGCAATTGAGAGTTCCTTTGACCGCATGTTGTCTGGTCACAGCAACAGCTTCCAAATGCAAAACCACACACCTGGAATCCACCCCTGACCTTTTAACTACTTCATTGATTACAGGTTAACGAGGGAGACGCCTTCAGAGTTAATTGCAGCCCTTAGAGTCCATTGTCCAATTACTTTTGGTCCCTTGAAAAAGAGGAGGCTATGCATTACAGAGCTATAATTCCTAAACCCTTTCTCCGATTTGGATGTGGAAACGCTCATATTGCAGCTGGGAGTGTGCACTTTCAGCCCATATTCTATATATAATTGTATTTCTGAACATGTTTTTGTAAACAGCTAAAATAACAAAACTTGTGTCACTGTCCAAATATTTCTGGCCCTAACTGTATTTTAAGGAGGCAGAATTGTACTTACCTGCTATGTCTATTGTATACAATTAGCTATTTATTCGATCAGATAGTATAACAGGACAATCGTAAAAGAGATGAATATGTATGCAATATACAACTTAAGTCCTGACTGTCATTTTAATATGGAAGCACCCAAAACAAAGAGGTGAATGTGTATAAACAAGAACAAAAATGTGGTCCAGATGTACGTAAGCTAATAGAAGTTTTAGGGAAGCTGTGGGGCATTGAATCTGCATACATGGGTGTGTGGGTCAGTTGTTATGGGTAACTCTTCTATTTTAGTTTGCATAGAACTACAAATTCATGCTCTTTAAGCTTAACATAAGAAGCGTAGAACAGTATGAAAGAAGGCATGCAGAATGTTTAATAGGACCAAATGCTAAAGTCTATTTTCGTGCAAGAGCAGTAGGCTTATAACTTAATCAAGATATTATTTTTGTCTTTGTTTTTATTAAGGAAATTCTCACTTTCATGTTAACAATGAAGGAAGAGCTGTAGGGAATAAGAATAAACATGCTTATGTAATGCCTTAGACAGGGCTGCCAAGAGCCAGGCAGTGTATAGGAGGAGGAGGGCAAGCTGTAGCAAGTTGCTGGAACCAGACCATCGAGTTGAGGAGATCCTTTTCATCACCTCCTTCCTTTCAGTGCTGAAAAAAATCTTAAGGAACAACCAGATGCAGTTACCAAGGAAGCCCCTTGATTGCGAAATACAGGTAGCAGTGCCAAAGAAATAGCAAAACAGGCTCAGGCTTTCAGAAAAGAATGTAGAGAGAGGGCGGCATGGAATAAGTCTAACATTATTAATGAGGAAGAGGGAGAAGTGTGCACCTTAAATACGTTTTTAGTTTTCTCCCACAATGGCTTCTCAAGTGCATGCAAATTAGTTCTTTATAATCAGCAACTCGAGGAAACTGCAGTTGCATTTTTATGAGCTAGCTTTTCATTAATACTAGCAATTTACATAGACATAATGCTAGGGAAACCATAGACATCCATATAGGACAAACACACTATTTGCCTACATAGATCAGATTCTGGTATTTGTAATGTTTCTTAAGTTTTGGGTTAAATTGAAGCTGAATACCCTATGTAGCACAAGCATCTTACTTCTGGAGGGAAGGAAAGTAACTAATTTCAACTAAATTATAACAAGTACAGCACAATCTGAAGTCTTCATGCAAAGGTACTGTAGGCTATGTGCCCACGATCAGGACACGCTGTATTCCCAAGCGCATCGTGTCTTTCTGTTACAGAGACGCGAGTATTCTCTGCAGGAGAATGCAACGCCCGTGCCCACGATCAGGATTCTGGACGCAGTAGAATTTTGCATTGTTCTCCTGCCTAGAACACTTGCGTCTCTCCAAGAATAAATTGACATGCTGTGGATCAGGGAGCTGCACCGCTTGTTATTTTACACTGCGTAAAAATAAAAAAAATAACAGTGGCCATGGGATTTCTATAAATCCCATCCACTGTTCTTGTACTATGGAGTGCAGGGTTTTTGGATGCAGCAAAAATATGCTGCGTCCAAAACATTGCTAATCCTGATCACAGAAGATGATGGGAAAAAAAGGTGTGTCACGGTCCGCGCTGCTCAAATCCAAGAAAACTCACATGATTCTCATTCTTTATTCTTCTACTCCAACGCGTTTCGGTGCCGCACCTGGCACCTTCCTCAGGAATATCCATCTTGCGTCCCCATGTTAAACATAGGGACTTGCGGTGCCTGCACTCAGCTTGCGAATCCCCTCCGCAGGACGCTACGGAGGGGTCCACAAGTGTGAAACCAGCCTTAGGCTGCTTTCACATAACGATTTTTTCAGTTCCGATGCTGTCCGATAAAAATCGGACAGCATCGGACCGATTTTCGGACCCCATGCAGGCCTATGGGCATCGGACCGAATCGGATGTGCACTAAATGCCATCCGATTTGGTCCGATCCGAATCTGTCCGATTTTTTTATCGGTGCAAAAATCGGAGCTTGCTCCGATTTTTGCACCGAAAATAAAATCTGACAGATTCGGATCGGACCAGATCGGATGGCATTTAGTGCACATCCGATCCGACCCGATCAATTTAGCATGGGGCCCTATGGAGCAGGGTCCGAGAAAACATGTGATGTCTCCTCGGACCGATTTTAGTGTACTGAGCATGCTCAGTACACTAAAATAGCTCCTAAAAGTAAATTAAGGGGTTAATAAAAAAAAACAAAACTATGCTCACCTGTCCACGAGGCCCACGTCGTCTCCCGGCGTCTCCGGTGTCTCCAGGTATCTTGCCGTCTGTGCTGATAAGACCTGCCGTGATGTCACAATCACATGACTGCCAGGAACCAATAGCCGGCAGTCATGTGATTGTGACATCACGAGAGGTCCTGGCTGCACTGAGACAGAACAGCAAGGCACCGGAGACGCGCGGGACCGTGCAGGAGTCGTGGACAGGTGAGAAAGGAGAGAAGGAGAGGAGGAGGACAAGAGGAGGAGGACAAGAGGAGGAGGACAAGAGGAGGAGGACGCATAGGAGGACCGGGGCCAAGAGGGGAGACACAGGGGATGAGAGGACCGGGGGCCAAGAGGGGAGACACAGCATCGGGGGCCAAGAGGGGAGACACAGGACCGGGGGCCAAGAGGGGAGACACAGGACCGGGGGCCAAGAGGGGAGACACAGGACCGGGGGCCAAGAGGGGAGACACAGGACCGGGGGCCAAGAGGGGAGACACAGGACCGGGGCCAAGAGGGGAGACACAGGACCGGGGGCCAAGAGGGGAGACACAGGACCGGGGGCCAAGAGGGGAGACACAGGGGATAAGAGGAAAGGACCGGGGGCCAAGAGGGGAGACACAGGGGATAAAGAAGAGGACCGGGGGAGAGACTGACAGCTCTCAGGGAGCGATCTGACAGGAGGGCGGGCATCCTATTTTCTGTCGGAATCGGATGCCTATTTGGCACCCGATTCCAGGCATTAGAGGAATCCGATGCTGTCCGATTTATATCGGACAGCATCGGATTTTACAAAAATCGTAGTGTGAAAGTAGCCTTAGAGACATAGCCAAGGTAAGGGAGGCTGAAACAAACTACTGATCAAGACACATAACTTGAAGCATTAAGACTGGGCTAAGATACATCTGAAGACATATGTTTAAAAGCTGGAGGGGGAATTTCGTAGTCCTCGGACACTAGCCTCTCTGTTACATGCCCCACTACCTTGAATTAGCTCTAAGATTAAAACCTCAATAGTGTGTCCGGGACACGCTAGCAACCTGGAAATCGGTCAAGAAAAAGATGGGACTTTCCTGGAAAGTGTCCAAATACCTGGACCCCTGGGCACAGCCGAGTTTCCAGGTAGGGAGGGAAAATAAGCTCTTTAGGGAGTGGAAAGAGAAAAGGGTTGGACAAATGAAAGATGTCATGCATGTGACGGAGAAGAGATGGATGACTGAGAAAGAAGTGGTTGAACGATATAACCTCAGCCCCTTCCAGAGTATACAGTTCTCACAGCTCAAAAGATAAGTAATGAATGATCTACAAGAGATTATCCAGGAATTCAGTAGAAATGCGCTGAATGAGCTGTTAGAATGTGATCTACATGACTTAAATGTGTCCAGAATTTACGGCACTCTGAGGACACATTATACCCAAAAGGTGCCCAAACGATCTTTTTACCCGGACATAGTGGAAAAGATCCTGCAAGGCTGGATGGTATTGAATATGTCAGTAATCAATGAGAACTGGAGGGATACCCAATATAGAATCATCCACAGGGCTATATATGGGTTTAACTTTCCAATTCATGGGGAAAGAGGTCCTTCCCAAAGTACCAGGAGGAAAACACCGACCTGTTTCACAAGTTATGGATATGCAAACACATACAAGACTTCTGTAGCAGTATTAGACATTTAGTAAAGGGAATATGGGGAGGAAATTGGGCACTTGATCTGTACTTCTGGATATTTCATTATGGTGTAGAGGGCTCAACTGGGAAGATACAGGACAACTGGGCGCCGACAATTGTTAATACACAGTATTATGATATTGGCGAAAAAAATGTATCTTAATGCATTGGATTGCAGAGCGAGTGCCTACCGTGAAGGAGGTGGTGGCTAATCTCATTAAATTGACTGAGAAGTTCTTTGACAAATGGAGACAGTTCCTGTAGAGGAAATGTTCTTGTGAAGAAATCATTGCGGCTGTGCAGCCTTTTATGCAATCCGAATGGTACTTGCTGAATGATATCTAGGTCACACTGGGAGCTTTGAGAGTCTAGGATGAGCCTTCAAGTTGTTCACAGTTGAGGTCTATAAACACCAGGGCTATCTCTATCAGGGATACTAGCAGAGTTGTTGGGGAGAGGGGGGGGGAATTGTTTATGATAACCATAGACTAGTTACATCAATGTATTATGAGAGGGGAGGGTGAAGAAGGGTTTTTTTTTTTTTTTTGCTTTACTTTTTCATCATATACATCATATCTGTAAAAGGCTGATATGCTCTCTGTCATGCTTATATTTTACAATGTTTAATTTTCCATCACTTGCAATGAAGTACTCCACTGCTTGGTTAACCAGTTGGTTAAATACCTTAAAAATTAAGGAATAATGACAAGACTGCCTTCTTCACCTGAACATACCCCTACTGAGAACTTGAAGGCCCTACTTAAATGGGAAATTTGCAGTGAAGGAAAACAGTACACTTCTCTGAACAGTGTCTTGGGTCTGTGGATGCTGCTCCTCAAAACATTGATTGTCAATAAATTTAGAAACTATTAGACTGGATGGACGGAAGGAAGGATTATGACTGCTATTGAAAGAAGGAAGGCTATATTGGTACTGAATATACCGTATATATTTTTAAAATATGAGTAATATATTTTTGTACATTTTGTATTGTTTGGTTATTATTCTCACTTTAACAGGTGATTTAGAAAAATAACTTTCAACTTACATACAATCTCCTTCTAGGAGACTGGAAAAGCGGGCTCAGGGCTCCATTCTCCCCTCCTCGTCAGCATCCTGCACACCCCGCTTGACATCTTCACATCTTGTATTGTTCCTCCTTATTTTTTAAGTTCCCACCTCCCTTGTGATCTAAAACGCTGGGCCGGGACGTCATATCCGGCCTGGTGCATTCTGGGCCTAATCATGTGATCGGCCCAGTGCATTGTGGGCCAGATCACGTGATCGGCCCAGCTTCAATATGCGCATTGTGCATGCGCCAGACGTGATCAGGTCAACAATGCACTGGGACGATCATGTGATTAGGCCAAGAATTCACTGGGCCGGATATGACGTCCCGACCTGGTGTTTTAGATCACAAGGGAGGGGGGAACTTCAATAATAAGGAGGAACAATACAAGATGGGAGGACGCCCAGCGGGGAGGGGAGAATGGAGCCCAGAGCCGCCATTCCAGTCTCCTAGATGGAGATTGTATGTAAGTTAAAAGTAATTTTTCTAAGCCATTAAAGGGCCCCTTTAGGTCAATGAGGAATAGTTAGGGATGAGCTCACAAGGTGCAGGGACAGGTAGTGATAGGAGAGGGGGGGGGGAATGAAGTGACAGGTTCCCTTTAAGTATTTATATTTCAGGTTTGTTAAGCTTTTGGATTGACGAACAGCATTTTGGTTGTTCAATACTAAAAATAATGATCAAATACAAATTGCTTTATAAATGTGCACATAGCATACAGTGGGT
The DNA here is from genome assembly GCA_033576535.1 of Allobates femoralis. Taxonomy (NCBI): domain Eukaryota; kingdom Metazoa; phylum Chordata; class Amphibia; order Anura; family Aromobatidae; genus Allobates; species Allobates femoralis. The sequence goes on from JARQOC010000003.1 coordinate 221,770,809, forward strand.
ACAGAAAGTATTCAGACCCCTTTACATTTTTCACTCTTTGTTTCTTTGCAGACATTTGGTAAATTCACAAAAGTTCTATTTTTTTTATTAATGTACATCCTGCACCCCATCTTGACTTGAAAAAACCCCAGAAATATAGGGTCTGGGAACTTGCTCTCAACCTTATGGAGAGAGCGAAGTAGGTGAGGAGATTGTAAGCCACTTCCCTCCTCTCAGATATATGCATATATGCAAATTTGCACTTCACGAAGGAAGTTGAGAAACTCCCGTGCCACATTTAAGCAGCTTCCTCAAAGTCATAATCGCTTTCCTACAAGCTTTTAATATAACTAAGGGATTTGTGCCAGATCAGAACCCCAAACTACAGACGCTGCGTTTCGGGCCAGATCTGTAGTTTGGGGTTCTGATCTGGCACAAATCCCTTAGTTATATTAAAAGCTTGTAGGAAAGCGATTATGACTTTGAGGAAGCTGCTTAAATGTGGCACGGGAGTTTCTCAACTTCCTTAGTGAAGTGCAAATTTGCATATATGCATATATCTGAGAGGAGGGAAGTGGCTTACAATCTCCTCACCTACTTCGCTCTCTCCATAAGGTTGAGAGCAAGTTCCCAGACCTTGTCTTTGCCCACTCACTCTGCCAGATCAGAATATCCCACACACTACACTGATGAGGGGCAGGTACCCCGAAACGCAGCGTCTGTAGTTTGGGGTTCTGATCTGGCACAAATCCCTTAGTTATATTAAAAGCTTGTAGGAAAGCGATTATGACTTTGAGGAAGCTGCTTAAATGTGGCACGGGAGTTTCTCAACTTCCTTAGTGAAGTGCAAATTTGCATATACCCAGAAATATAGAAATTTCTGCAAATTTATTAAAAAAGAAAAACTGAAATATCACATGGTCATAAGTATTCAGATCCTTTGCTCAGACACTCATATTTAAAACACATGCTATTTCCCTGTGATCCTTCTTTCTTGAGATGGTTCTACTCCTTCATTGGAGTCCAGCTGTGTTTAATTAAACTGATAGGACTTGATTTGGAAAGGCACACACCTGTCTATATAAGACTTCACAGTTCACAGTGCATGTCAGACCAAATGAGAATAATAAGGTCAAAATAACTGCCCAAGTTACTCAGAGACAGAATTGTTGCAAGGCACAGATCTGGCTATGGTTACAAAAGAATTTCTACAGTACTTAAGGTTCCTAACATCACAGTGTCATCCATAATTCCTAAATGGAAAAAGTTTGTGACCACCAGAAGTCTTCCTAGACTAGGCCTTCCAGCCGACCTGAGCAATTGTGGAAAAAGAGCCTTAGTGAGAGAGGTAAAGCAGAACCCCAAGATCACAGTGGCTGAGCTCCAGAGATGCAGTAGGGAGATGGGAGAAAGTTCCACAAAGTCAACTATCACTACAGGCCTCCACCAGTCGAGCCTTTATGGCAGAGTGGCCCGACAGAAGCCTCTCCTCAGTACAAGACACATGAAAGCCCACAGTTTGCTAAAAAACACATGACGGACTCCCAGACTATGAGAAATAAGATTCTCTGGTCTGATGAGATGAAGATAGAACTTTTGGGTGGTAATTCTAAATGGTATATGTGGAGAAAACCAGGCACTGCTCATCACCTGCCCAATACAATCCCAACAGTGAAACATGGTGGTGGCAGCATCATACTATAGAGGCGTTTTTCAGCTGCAGGGACAGGACGATTGGATGCAATTGAAGGAAACATGAATGCGGCCAAGTACAGAGATATCTTGCATGAAAACCTCTTCCAGAGTGTTCTGGACCTCAGACTTAGCTGAAGGTTCACCTTCCAACAAGACAATGATCCTAAGTACACAGCTAACATAACAAAGGAGTGGCTTCAGAACAACTCTGTGACCATTCTTGACTGGCCCAGCCAGAGCCCTGACCTAAACCCTATTGAGCATCTCTGGAGACCTGAAAATGGCTGTCCGCTAATGTTCCCCATCCATCCTGACGGAACTGGAGAGGATCTGCAAGGAAGTATAACAGTGGATCCCCACATCCATGTGTGAAAAACTTGTTGCATCATTCCCAAGAAGACTCATGGTTGTAGTAGCTCAAAAGGGTGCTTCTACTCAATACTGAGCAAAGGGTCTGAATACTTATGACCAAGTGATATTTCAGTTTTTCTTTTTTAATAAATTTGCAAAATTTTCTATATTTGTTTTTTTTTAGTCAAGATGGTTGCAGAGTGTGCATTAATGAGAAAAAAAAATGAACCTTTGTTAATTTACCAAATGGCTGCAATAAAACAAGGAGTGAAAAATTTAAAAGTGTCTGAATACTTTCCATACTGACTGTATATAAGCATATACTAGCACACAATGCCCATAGACTTGTATGTTAAAGAAATATGTAGACCATCCTGTTGTTTTTATATAGAAGAGCTCAGTTTGACTGTGTAATTCAAAAAACGAAAAAGTATACTCATGTATACTGGTCTGATGGAAGCCATCATTAAGTGTATGGTGGGCTATGGATATGCTTGATGTATATTCTCGGAGCTTTCCAGATGCTTATACCAAACACACCGTGTGAATGTAGTTTGAACCCAACCTAACTCCTCATATCATTGGGAGAAATCCCGTCTTAATGTACTCACTTGGAGAAAATTAGCATATACAACTTTGAAAGCCTTTCTGTGATACAATAAAAGAGACTTTCTATTGAGTCCACCTTCAATCCCTGAGAAGAGCAGCGCTTGCATGAGTTGCTTCTCATTTTAGTAAATGAGTAGGTTTCAGCAACTACACTCCCAAGACTTCTGATAAGTGCAATTACACTTGAAGTATAACAAGAAGACTTGATAGACCCCTGATATATCTATGAAAGTGATCAGTAGAAGAGCCAAAACAAATTATAGCAGATCTGTCATGGCTCCTATATAAAAGCCATGATACCAATGTGAACATGGTCAACATAACAATTTTGCAGAGGATTCTTTACTCTTTTGGATTTCTATCTTAGAACCACTGACCTTGATGCCTCCTTGGTGAACCTCCTTGTTACACTATTACAATTTATTCTGACCCATAACTACTTTGTGTTCAAGGATTGTTTCTATCTCCAGGAGAGGGGTATTGCTATGGGCGTGTCTTGTGCGCCCTTGTATGCAAACCTTTTTCTGGGGCTCTGGGAGCGGTCCTTGCAATACCCAAACATTCCATCCTGTGCAGTGTTGATGTGGGTCAGATTTATAGATGAAATCTTTATGGTGTGGCAAGGAAGTAGTCAAGAACTTCAGGCCTTCATGGTAGCCCTTAATAATAAGCGCAATATTAAACTAACTTATTCCTGCAGTAATGACACAACTGAATGTGAAGATCACCAAGGATGTAAGCGGTTCACTATCAACAGACATATTCTGTAAAACAACAGCTGTTAATTCGGTTTTGTTTTTGAATGCTATATCATCTCCCCCTCCCCCCAGGTGATTAAATCAATCCCTATGGGTCAGTTCTCGGGAGCCAATAGGATTTGTTCCAATGACGAGTTGTTTGAGAATCAGGCTTTAGAATTAAAAAATTGGTTTGAATCTCATCATTACAGAAGCGATCCAATTGAATATGGATATCAGGGAGCCAAACAAACATCAAGAGATCAACTTCTACGACCTACCCACTAGACAAACGGATGAGCAGGTGAGCCTAATAACACCATATCACTTACAATGGAGAGAAATGGTAGAGATTGTAAGACGTTATTGGCCGATTCTGCATGCAGATAAGACCCTGTCTTGTGTTCTTCTAAGAATCCAGCAATAACACCAAGAAGGGCAAAAAATCTGAGGGATCTTGTGGTACATAGTTTATACGTACCCCATGCCTTAACCTTCTTAGGCCATACGGAGGCCCAAGATGGTGATCCTTCCCTTGTGGAATTGTGGGGCTTGCACCCAAAAACGAGTGTTCGATTCTCATAATTTTAATGGCACAAAGAATTATAAAATTGTTCATCATATAGACTGCGCTCTAGTGGCATTGTCTATTGGGCAAAGTACCCTGACCTCGTGTGAACTTCGGGTGCGAGTCCTTGAGCATCTACGTGATATCAGAAAAGTGGCAGAAGCGACCACGCCTAAGGAAATTCTGGCCATGAGAAACATCCCTAAACATTTCAAGGATGTCCATAACTGTAACTGGCGCCTGTTAAAATTTAGGGGAATTGATAGAGTGCATTTAGGTGTAAGGGGTGGGGATCTTAAGCGCAAAAGGAGGCCAAATGGATTACTGTGTTAGAAACAACAAAGCCAGGTGGGCTGAATGACATAGTATCATTCAAGCCCTTTTTGATGTGAATATGCTTTATCCTCCTTTGTGTCCTGTGACTCATGATGCTATATATAGTTAATAACAAACTTGGTGTATTTATAAGTGGGTCATTGCTATTATCTTGTACCACATTTGTTTTTTATTCTTGGTGGTTACCCTGTATTTTGCTCTCTTTCTTTGCTGCTCTAGTGGAATCATTTGAGACTGGGAAAAACCTGGATAATTATCTACCTATGGTTCGGATATTCACTGCCTAACCTGCCTTGTACTGCTCGACTCACCACCGCTTCATTCAGGAGGTTATAATTTTCATATATAGTTCTACATGCATAATATGTGTGTTTACAAACACTGTTTTTATTAATAATGACGGAAACATACAACGCAATATCAGGTTAATGCACTTGTGAAAATGTACAATTCCCCTGTGTCTTCTGTAACAGCTATGGTTATAGTTTTATAAAATTGAGCTTATGTCAGCAATGTTTTATAAACAAGATTGGATTTATGGCAACATAATGCAACTTTAAGAAATTATCATTGTGCACAATTATCCTGTTTCAGGGTGGGCAATTTGCCCACAGTAGAGATGAAAGATCTAGTTCCAGGTTGTGTCCGTCTATTCCGCCCAGTCCCCACCTCTCACGTGACATTTGTAGGCCAATCATAGTGATCGGGCCATTGGCATGCGCAGTAAACTGCCAGCGCTTTGGCTGCTGGGTGACATGCGCAATAGTCACTTCTGGGATGCCAGAGTGACGGAACAAGGTGATGAAAGGCGGGCGGCTGGACTCCCATAGGTGAGGCAATTCTAAGGGTATTATTTAAAGTAGACCTCCACACTGTCCCAGCACCTCCTGACGAAGCAGTAGGAGAAACATACTTGGAGATGCTGGGAAGTGCAGTTGGCAGGTAATCTAGTACACATTCAAGGTGTGGTGACTATTGGTTTATAGAAGGAATTTCTCTATTAATAAAGGTGTTAATATATAGGTGTAGACCTATTCTGCTATAACAACACACTTACAATGCTATAATCTTATATGGTAATGTATTACTTGCGGCCCACTTTTTTTGTACCTTGTAATTTGGTGTTCTACTGACTATGTATAGTGATTTGACACATTTTCTACAACTGTACTGTTTGTGCTCTGTTTTTATGGGGATGGTTTTTATCTTAGTGTGGACTTCAATTCTCTAAATAAAAGTTGTACTTGTTTATATAAGCCGTATTGTGGTCTTTCGGATTCTATATGCCGTAAACCTTTATATGATGTTACACTTTAAGTATAACAAGAAGACTTGATAGACCCCTGATACAGCAATAAAGTGATCAGCAGAAGATCCAAAACAAATTATAGTGCTCTTTCATGGCTCCTATATAAAAGCCATGACACCAATGTGAACATGGTCAACATAACAATTTTGCAGAGGATTCTTTGCTTGGTATCGTATAAACACCAAACTGAGGGCATTTGCATGCAAATCATAAAGCATCTGAATTAGTAAGTAATTTGTATGCAGCGGACTTCTTGGGCTGTATTCTAAGCCTTTCAAGCAATGCTGAATGATTCCTATCCAAGATTTAACCTCATTACTAATAGGAAACATCTTGTCCAGCTTCATCCTGTCTCCAGTGAAAAGGCTGGAACTTCTTAAATATAGGAAGAAAAAAAAAATGTGTGTTTTTGAAACATTGTGTATGCACACAAACATGTGTTAGTGGTTATTATGCCTAAAAAAAATCTGTCTTCTCAGGAGAACAAGAATTCCTCCAGAAGGATAATTAAACAAAATCATCCCGGAAAACAAGCTGGAGTGAAGGAGCGGTAATAGGCAGGAGGCTGTTTAAGATGCAGATGTTGGGCTGAGAGACAATAAGGCTTTATTTGTTTTCTTATCTGCTCCATCTATCACAGACAGAGTAAGAAAGCAAGCATGGAAAATCAGCAGCAAGGGACTGCTAGGGGCACCTCCGAAAACCGAGAAACCGGGTAATTATTAGATCAGGTTTACCAGTGAGGCAGCCATTAGCAAGTGACTGAAAACATTGGAGTTATTCTGTATTATTCCTGAAGCAGAAAATATGAAAGTGAGAGTATCGTCATGCCAAGACGACCAAAGTATCCCTAGAAAAGCAAGTGTTTACTTGGTGAAGATTTTTCTGCAATAACCACTCATTTAAAAGAAATCTGTCACCTTAAGAAACAGTATTTAGCTACCCAGGTGGTGAAATAGGTGACTTAACCCCCATAATAAAAAAAACCCTACATTTGGTGTACATAAAAAGCAGTTTGTTTAATATGAAACAGAGTGTTGGTTGCAACCTTGGCTTGGGCATAAGTGCGCAGTGCATCATTCCACCCCTAAAACAGAGCAAAAGTATCCCACCCACACCAGGCTCTCTATAGACATATACAGCAAGGGGCATGCCGGACTGACACAATGTAGTCCTGTAATGGTAATCACCTAGTGATAAAACCTTTAGTTTAGTTAAACAGTAACACAGTCTGATAAGAGAAGCATAGTTGCTTTCTGTTTTTTAGCCCCTGTAGCAGGCTGTCCTCAGCCTGCATAGCAAAAACCTGTTGACAGATTCACTTTAAAGGGCGTTTGTCATCCCAATGACAGTAAACTATATGGTCAAGTATGGGAATTATGCAGTGGGGGTGTGAGATGTAACCATGGTGTGGCCAGAACCAATCCGCCTCTCAGTAACTGAGCCTGGCTACCTCCCCCACAGTAGACTGAGTTGCTTAGCGTGCATCCGCACGGGAGAATAGTATCTATTCTAATTTTGTCTCCAAAAATCTGCACCTTCAGACAAAATATGCACCAACAAAGATATCATGGCACAATGACGTTTTTTGGTGAGGGGAAGGTGCAGATTTTTGTTCTGCATGTCATTTCATGTTAGTGACACCTTAGAGGGCTTGTGCCCTATGTTAATGAGTGTAATTTTAATTAAAATGTATTATGTGCATGTATATAAATTGTGGGAATTGGTGAGGGGCTGCATTAATGTTTAAAAAACAATACTTATTATAAAGTCCCGTCAGCTTTTGCAGCCACAGCGGTGACTTCTCTACGCAATTTGCGTAGGCGCACAAGCTATGCCTATTCTCAAAGTTCTCTATCATTGAACTGTCAAAAGCGGCGTAGATATCTATTTAAGCAATCAGTACCGTGTGAGTAGATAGTGTATTCAAATACCTACTGGTAGCCATCTTCTGCCATTTATAATGATGGGACTGCAATGCGATGGGTTTATGTAAGTCTATGAGACTCAGAATGAGGCTCTCCTACCAGGCAAGTGATTAATGCGGTCACATGATGTCAAAGCGACATTAGAAACATCAGAACGCGGTGACAGGTAAGTGATTGAATACACTCTGCACACACATTACTGACTGTAACGGAGGGACAATAAATAAAAAGTGAGAGTGCTCCTTTAAGTCTTTGTAGCATCATCATGGAGGTTCGGCATACCCACTGTCTGGCAGTCCATGGTGTATTTCTGTAGCAGATCATTATGGGTAGTAATTGGCGGGTGTATTCAAGGTTTTTGCTTTGTTTTGTATCATGCCAAAGTAGTTTCCTACACAGCTTTGCTCCCACAAGTAACAATACCGCTTATTAGTTTCTTTTTCTATTTTAGGCAGGTGATGTTTTTTACGTGAGATATAAGAAGCAGCCTCCAGGGATCGAGCACACATAAAATATTCACTGAAATTCTATCTTGCATCCAGCACCTATTACTGTATCTAATACCTATTATTTATACTGCACTAACATATTTCTCAGCACTGTACACTTCCCTATTTGGGTTGACAATCTAATTCACCTATTACACTTACCTGCATGTGTCGTCTTGTGACCACAACTTTTGCCTGGCCAGAAGTTGAAAGTTATGTCATAAGCTTTCAATGTACATCTATGAGGGCCACAACAAGGCCATCATAGAGATGTATTGAGTTGTGACCACCATCTCGCTTCAAAAAATGCTGGCGCAGTCGACAGGTGACAAACAAGAGAACAAGTGAAGACTGACAGGAGCAGCGCTGATGACAGATGAAACACTGGAGGGTGAGTGTATAACAGTAGGGGCAGGGGATAGATTTAAAGGGAACCTGTCAGAAGGTTTTTGTTACCTCATCTGACAGCAACAGATTGTAGGTAAAGGGACCCTGAATGTAAAGATTATCACTTAGATTACTGGGTACAGTCATTCTTTCACAATCAAAGAATTGACTTTTAAGCATGTAGCTGTTTCTTGGAGAGCACCCCCCACCGTCTCACGTTATTCACTTTGTGATGTCCCTCACAGAAGGGGGTGTGTCAGACTGTCTTGCGCCTGACTTTGTAGTTATGCAATGTTAATCACAGGGTAATAAAACCTTTAGATTACATAAACAATAGCAGACATGCAATACGAGAACCCCAGTTGAGTTTTGTTTTTTTTAACTCTTACAGCATGCTGTTCTCAGCTTACATAGAAAAATCTTGCTGACAGATTCCTTTAAAGCACCATTCCAGTGGTGAAATAAAAACAGAGGCTGGAGAGGTGCTTTAACCTCTACATGACCTTGGATGTACAAAAGTAGTGTTCCTGCCTTTGATTCGAGCTCAAAAGCTGAGCCCACATCTTTCCCTGCACATGTCAGCTGATCTGATCAACCAACTTGTGCCTCTGACAGGCATGGGTGTATTTACAGATTCACCCGCAGCTGCAAACCCAGTAAAATCCTGCTGTCAATCTCTAAAAACAGGATTCAACACGCGTCGACACTACCTGCTCCTATTGGTGGCCTCAGGAGGTTATTGCGTTGCACAGATGACTTGTCAGCTGATGACCTCTGTGCCCGTCATGATGTACTTCCTGTGAACACTGGCTGAGCACCTGTGTTCAAAGGAGATGATCATTTGTGCTGTAGAGAGCAGTGGTAATGCACCCTTCGGAAAGGCACAAGCTGTCAGACCATCTCAACTTCAAGTGTCGTAAGGGGACTAGTAAATACCATAAAAAGTGAGAAAAAAAAAAAAATGAAATAAACACAAAAGTTCAATTTACCCCCTTTGCCTCATTGATAATAAAAAATACACATATTTGATATTGCTGCGTTCAGAAACTTCCGATCTATCAAATATAAAATAAATTAATTCAATCAGTTAACAGTGTAACAAAAAAAAACTATAAAAAATGCCAGCATTGCATTTTTTTGACCACTGCAACATTGCAATAAAATGCAATAACAGGCAATCAAGCATTACATCAACCAAAAAATAGTATTTTTAAAAATGTCAGCTAAGGGTACAAAAAATGAGCCAAAATATTGCCCTAGATCCCAAAAAATTACAACGTTACAATTGTCAGGATATGGCGACAAATGAGCCACTTTTTTTTTTTTTTTTTTACAAATTTCAGAATTTTTTTTACTAATTTAAAAAAAAACAAAATAACCAACTACAGGGGTTGAACAAAATAATGGAAACACCAGGAAAAATCGACAAAAGTTAGTTTAATATGGTGTAGGTCCACCTTTTGCGGCGATTACAGCATCAATTCTCCGAGGTATAGATTCATACAAGGTGATATCATTGGCCCGGCGGATCTCCACGAAATAGCACCTCAGATCATCACAAAACCTCCACCATGTTTTACGGTTGGGAGAATCAGTCTGGATGGAATGCTTCTTTCGGCTGTCTCCAAACGTACACTCGGCCGGAGGTCGGAAAATGGGGTAAATGATGATTCGTCTGAGAATATCACATGTTTCCACTGCTCGAGGGACCAATTCTGGAGGTTTCTACACCACTCTAAATGCTTGTAAACATTTGTCATTGAGAGCAGCGGTTTTCTAATTGCAGCTCTTCCGTGGAATCCAGATTTGCACAGCTCCCGACTAACAGTTTTCATGGAAACTGGGTTCTGTAGGTGTTCATTGAGCTCAGCAGTGATTTTCAGAGCCGTGGTCTTGCGATCCTCTCTCACAATTCGCTTTAGAGTCCGACGGTCTCTCTCAGTCAACTTCGACTTTCGGCCGGACCAGTGCTTTGCTGCAGACGTTTTTCCTTCTCTTTCAAATGCAGTCATTACTTTGGAGACAGTACCTCTTGACACACCAAGCATTCGGGCACTTTCTGTTACACTTGCGCCTGCCATACGAGCACCAACAATTTGGCCTTTTTGAACATCCAAAAGGTCTGCCATTGGTATCAGGTTCATATCAATGTTCTTACAATTCGGCAAAACAAACAGTTAATTTACATACACATATCACTTAACACAAATAATCAACTACAAAACATTAACATATGTCACGGTTTGCATGTTTGTAACATGCTCAAAGATTATGATGTCAAAACGTTAGGTGTTTCCATTATTTTGTCCAACCCCTGTATATATGTTTGGTATCTGCAAACATCTCGTACTGTAATACTGTAATAATAGTGCCAGATTGGAGCTTCTGTTTTACTATAAAGTGAACATGGGAAATAGAAAAATCCATAATCACTAGAAGCAAAGCCAATTACCATATAGTCCTATTAAGTTAGTAGAAAAATATCTTATCTATCTAGCTCACATTTATCTGTCAAATAGATTTTATAGTAAGGCTCAACACTTTTTTTCTGTAAATATATTTTATAGGAAGGCTCATCAATTTTTTTTTGCTAAGCAGTGAACAAGGACTGCTGTCCGACATAAAGGAAACTTTTTATGGCTACTGGATAATCTTTTGCATTTAGAACTCTCCACCCGGGATCTACAGTCACCGTATTCCATGCAGCCATGTCTCCTGGGGGGTAAAATCACTCTTTTTCATATTTTTTGCTTTCCTGGTCAATAAAGTACATGCACTTTTTTGTACACTTTATTTGGAGCACACCTTACTTATTTTATATTGAGAACCTTAAGTCGGTGTCCAGGGATTTGAGCTCAATATTTCAAGCTCCGTCTGTTTCTACATATTATCTATTCATCCATCCAGCTTTCTATCTATCTAAAAGACAACATGTACAATTGAAGGTGCATGTTTCTAATAGCCTCCCAACAAACACCTGCTTCCAAACTTGTGCCGAGACAGCCGTCAGTGTAACACGTTACTGCACTTGTGGCAGAGGGCTTCCTGTTCTGCGTGCTCCACTGAACCGCATGTAACACAGGATTTTATGTACTTCCTCTGAAGGATTGTTGTTAAATGATGCCACACATAGTAGACCACCTAAATCTTGTTGGTTTCTAAAAACATTACATACTAAAGAGGGCCGAATACAATAACCATGTAGATCATCTGATTGCCACACACTCCGCATAATGTGCTATATGTAAACAATCTACCTACAAGACATATAGACGGATAGATAGTAGTTTTCACCCAAGGGTAAAATAGAGATCAGGGTTCACTTTAGAGCTTATTTCCAGTTTCCTTCTGAATATTTTGCACATTTAATGCTGAGTTACTTTGCAGATACTTTGATTTGCTAATCTTGGGTTTCAGCATGTATTATAGTCCATTCAGATTCAATGGTGCATTCATAATACTGCTGGCTGCTACATAGGATCAGTAGACATACACACGCCGTAGCTGAGCAAACAAAGGCAAACTCTGCCGCTCTGCATTCTGGGAGATGTATTTTTTTTCTAAATCAGACTACTGATGTGTGGCCGGTGTAAACAGTATACCTCCAAGAATGCGAATCAGCGGAGAATGCTCTGTAAATACACCATGGAAACAGACCATCAGAAATGATGCAATGTTTTAGCAAATTTGTTCAACATTATATAGAGGTAATGGAGGACTTATGTTTTAACCAAATTGTGATATCAGTAGTCTATATTTTTTGATGACGTTTAAAATAAATGAGCTAAACATGCAAATTTGCACTTCATTGAGGAAGTGGATGAACTCCAGCACCACCTTTAGGTAGCTCCTCATAGTCATAGTCGACTTTCTGATAAGCATTATAATATGACTAGGGATTTGTGCCAGATCAGAAGCCCAAACTACAGACATTGCGTTTAGGGGTAACTGCCCCTCATCAGTGTAGTGTGGGGGATATGCCATCGGTGACCACGTGATGCAATCACAGGGTGCTGACAGGTTGCCATGAAATCACTGAGTCAGCTGATGATGAACAGGCAATCAAAACATCGCATCAAACCAAAACTTATATCATTAGAAACATCAGCTCAAGCCTCAAAAAATAAGCCGTCACACAGCCCCAGATCCCGAAAAATGAGAACGCTACAGGTCATGGAAAAATGTTGCTAAAAGCCCAATTCTTTTTTTTTGACAAAGCTCAGAATTTTTTTTCACTACTTAGATAACAGTAAAAGTATACATATTTGGTATCTACGAACTTGTACCAAAATGAGGCATCAAACAGACACATCAGTTTTACCATATAGTGAATGGCGAATAAAAATGAAAAAAAAACTTTGTGGAATTACACTTTTCTTTGCAATTTCACCGCAAAAATAAGCCCTCATATGTCTATATTGATGGAAAAAAATGGTGCAAAAAGGGGAAAATGCAAGAACAAAAATCCAATGTTCAATCACATCAAAATCTTCAGAAAAAATTGCATGTGATAAATATAAATGTTGCTGTGGATTTACATAAGATTTTTAAATCCATATGTGGACTTACACGAAGCCCTCCATCACACAAGTTTCCGGCACATGTGGCATCCACACGTGACACTATTTTCACGGAAACCAGAAGTGTCCATTAAAACCTATGGTGAGCACATGTTCGTGTTTGAGAATCACAAGGAGATGCCCATTTTTTCTGGAAGCATGGATGATAAGGGTCAAGACAAGTCTATTGGTCCGTGTAAACACATACAGGCCACAGATGGCATCCGTGTGCTGTCACTTAATGCTACATGTGTAACATTGAAAGTGTAAGAGAAGCGTGGTAATTTCATTTTCGATATCCACACTGGAAAAACACAGATGGCACATGGATAACACATGTTTTTTAAAATGTACACACGGATGAGTGATTGAAGGTAAACACGGATGGTCAAAATGAACTGTAACACACGTACATGTTGTTATACGGACGTGTGAAGAAAGCCTAAGAGTGGCAATACACCCAGTGTATACAAGTCAGCTGTCCCTGGTAATTATGAATAATTCTAACAGTTCTGACTTCTTCACTTTCTTTACCCATTTAGGAGATTTGCACATCACTAAGGGTACCATCTCACTTGGCGACCCATCAGCGATCCTGACAACAATCCAACCTGGTAGGGATCGCTGGTGCGTCGCTACTTGATCACTGGTGAGATGTCAAACAATCAGATCTCACCAGCGATGCAGGAATGATACCGCGATCGTTGGGACCCTGTCACTCTCGAACGTAGTATTGAGATTGTTTGTCGTTGTCCTTGTCAAACACACCGATGTATGCTTCCCAGCGGGAACGCGACAACCAAAAAATGGTCCAGAATGGTAACGATCAGCGATCTCACAGCAGGGGCCTGATCGCTGCTATGTGTCACTCATAGCGAGATCGCTGATGAGGTTGCTGTTGCGTCACAAAACCTGTGACTCAGCAGCGATCTGGCTAGTGATCTCGCTTAGTGTGATGGGGGCTTACCAGTCAAATACTTGATAAGAAGCTATTACTGATAAAGGTTAAGGTAAAATCACCTCATATAGTGAGAATTCAAAGCTTTTCAGAGGGACTATATGAGCAATTTCTCAATTATCTGTTTTTTGGATGTACAGGAGAATACCATCCATTGAGTAAGAGAGGACCCTATTCAGGACCAGTAATTTCTGATAACCATTAGAGGGTAAGAAACTAGCTTCAGGATAGAGGATAATCCTTGAGTAGTAGCGCCTATCCTTATAAGTAGATGCAGTGCTGAGCCTTATAACATTATTAACATTGATACAGCAGTGAGGGTTGTTGCCTTTGAAAAAGTTCAATTTTTCCAATCGCCAGAGGAGGCCACAGAGTAGCATGACCGTAATGACACAACAGTACAGGACACTGAAGTGGGCTGAGGAATGGTAGCAGAAGATGGATATTTCACCTTTGTTTCTTAATGGCCCATTCAGAGTCATGGCTGACATTTGATTATGTTTTCCTTAGTCTTTTATTCTGCGTGATATTTTTTCTTTTCATTTTTCTTTTTAAGTCTGTTATTTGGACTGGTACATGCCGCTGCTGCCGATCATTGTGTTAAAGGAGTTGTGGCATTGCGGCTCTTTAAGTTAAAGTTTGAACACGTTGAATTGTCTACTAAAGGCAGGAGAGGGAAGTGTGGGTGACAATTTGTTATTATTGTGGTTTAATTTAAGTGATCTGAGGGATTTTGCTGAGGGACGTATAGTGTGGAGGCTGGGTCAAGTGATTTTAAGCACTCTCATATAGAGGATGGATGTCAAGTTGCTTGCTAAAGGTATGGTGACCAGGCTGGCGAAAGTAGTAACTGCTGTTATACACCCAGACCAGTCTGGATTTATGCCAAACAAATCCACAGCCATCAACTTGAGAAGGTTGTTTGCGAATATTCAAATGCCAGCTGATAATGCGGGAAATAGGGTTGTGGCATCCTTAGACGCATATAAAGCGTTTGACAGTGTGGAGTGGGACTATTTGTGGATGGTGCTTTGGGAGATGGACTTTGGGCCAATTTTTATCTCCTGGGTAAAGTTGCTCTATTCCTCCCCGAGAGCACGAACAAGGGTGAACGGACAGAGGTCAGACGGGTTTAACCTTACTAGAGGGACCTGGCAGGGATGCCCCCTCTCTCTCCTTTATTGTTCGCTCCCGTGATTGAGCCACTAGCAGCACATATTCGGAGGGCAAATATGGTTAAAGGATTCAAATTCGGATCGGTGGAGGAAAAGATTGCACTTTATGCCAATGATATATTGTTGTTTCTTCGGGATCCATGGGAGTCATTAAATCAGGCGGTGTCCATTATTGAGTGGTTTGGGCCAATGTCCAGGCTTAGAATAAATTGGGATAAATCTAATCTTATGACTGTGGATTGCTGGGGGGGAAGTGGAAGAAGAGAGCGAGAGATGGGATGTGCAGGACTCAAAATCGTTGAACAGTTTAAGTATCTCGGTATTCAGGTCGCTCTTCCAGTAACAGAATATGTGAGATTAAATGTGTTCCCACTCCTATTTAAACTGAAAGAAAAGACTCAGACATGGAGTAAAATGCATCTCTCGGTGGTGGGTAGGACAAATTTGTCCAAGATGATACTAATGCCAAAACTTCTTTATGTGCTACATAATTCACTGGTGTGGCTTCCTTGGGGTTTATTCCAGCGACTTAGCTCTCTTCTTCGGGATTTGATATGGGGTGGGAGGAAACCCCGAATTAAACTGGAAATATTGAAAAGGTCAAAAGAGGAAGGTGGGATTGCGGTGCTTAATTCATGGATTTATTTCCTGGCATCGCAAAGTCAGCATTTTAGAGGATGGGCATCCATAGAGGGACAAGGATCAGTACAGGCAATGTTACGCTATTTTATACGAAGGGCTCCTTTGGTACAGGAATTGGAGGACGGTACTTTTGGTAGATTGGGTCGAAGGTTCCCCACGCTGTGCCTTATACATAGGATCTGGAATAAGATTAAAATACTTAGGGAAGTTACTGGACTGACTGAATACTCTCTCGCATGGATGAATGATAAATTAAGTGAATTCTATAAGCTGGGGGATCAAAAAGACTGGACTCATAAAGGGATCTGCTATATTTCACAGTTGTTGATTAATCATAAACTAAAAACAACTGAAGCTTTACAGGCTGAATTTCAACTGCCGGG
Source organism: Allobates femoralis (assembly GCA_033576535.1). Classification (NCBI taxonomy): domain Eukaryota; kingdom Metazoa; phylum Chordata; class Amphibia; order Anura; family Aromobatidae; genus Allobates; species Allobates femoralis. Next base: position 221,786,913 of record JARQOC010000003.1, read on the forward strand.
CACGGATCGGTTCCGGTACATCAGGGTTCAGCATGCCTATGGGCGTCAAGTACGTTTGGGTGCTGTGACTACATTTGCATGGTGGGATCCATGAAAGGGGTTATCTCCACTGTTTATAGAGATCTTCTACATACTTTTCTGCTGCGACATCCTATTCGAACACAAGGAAAATGGGAGGAAGAAATAGGTGTATTTGATGACACAGTGTGGGAGTCCATTTTGGAATACATACCCAAACTGTCATTAAGTGAATCAGGAAGAATGTCGCAGCTATATACTATTCATAGAGCTTATAGATCCCCTGAATTCTTGTATAGGGTTGGTGTGAGAGATACTTCTGAATGTCAGAGATATATGACTGAGGGAGTGGGTATTTTGCATATGTTGTGTAAATGTCCAAGACTGCAAGTGCTCTGGAAAGTAGTACTTAGTTTGATTGAAGGGAGGTATGGATGTGTGGTGCCACGGACTCCGATGGTGTATATATTGGGGTATGTAGAAGAAATAAATATTAATAATGCACAAAAGGTGCCGATTGCCAGGTTATTATTTATGCCTAGAAAGCTGATTGCCAAGAACTGGATCAGGGCCGAGCCCCCTACTAGGATAGAATATATTAAGCAAGTTGATTATACAATAAAGCTTGAAGAAAGTATTTATTATAAGAGACATGCTATGATAATGTTTGATATATTATGGAGTGCATGGAAGAGGTGAGGAGTGAGTGAGGGAGTTAATCCCTGGCGATGGTTCAGAGGACGGACTCCTATTTCTGCTATATGATATGTGGTGTTGGACTGTATAATGTTTGAATCTGCTGATCCTGCTCCTACGGAGAGAGAGGTAATACTTGATGTCTACAATGGGAGGTGGGTGGGAGGGGAGGGGGGAGGTAACCTTTGATAATATGTTAATTTGAGGGCACTTTTTCTCCATGTTTTGTAACATTTTATTTTTATTGGCTAATAAAAATATCTGATTAAAAAAATAAAAAACATTGATACAGCAGTACTGAGCTACATGGCTGTGAATCCAGCTCTTTGATAAACTAAATAATTAAAGGGGACCTGTCATGTACTCAAATACTAAAAGCCAACATTTATTTAGTTTTAATCTGAATGTTAGCAGCAGTATTATGCTGCTCAGCCACCTTAGTGAAAGAGCGGCTACAGGGACAAAGTAAACTTTATTCCTTCTGCGAGCTGCCGCCTTTTAGTCATAGAGGTGTGGCCAGAGTTTCCACAGACAACATTCAGTACATATTGACAAGCGGCTGTAAAGGTACCGTCACACACAGCAATATTGCTTGCAATTCCATTGGCAATTTGCTGCTTGCAGTGAAAATCATGGACACATTGTTCTATTTTGTTGCTGTGTACAAATGGAACAATGTGTCCATGATTTCATTACAACCAGCAAATTGCCAGTGAAATTGCAAGCAATATTGCCGCGTGTGACGGTACCTTAAGCATGCCCCAGCACTTTGACTGACATCTCGAGGTGCAGCATATCTGTGCAGAATGAGTTATCAGGGTGCTAGGGCATCTCTACAGCTGCCACACGCTGTGTATAGAATGATGACAGTAACGGTTTTGGGCACACTTCTACAGTCATATGAAAACGTTTGGGCACCCCTCTTGATCTTACTCTTTTTTTTTTAAAATAGTTTTTTTTGCAACAGCTATTTCAGTGTGATATATGTAATAACTGATGGACACAGTAATATTTCAGGTTTGAAATGAGGTTTATTGTACTAACCAAAAATGGGAAATATGCATTATTTCAAAATTTGACAGGTGCCAAAGTATGGGCACCCTTCTGATTTCATGATTTGAATACTCCTAACTACTTTTTCCTGACTTACTGAAGCACTAAATTTGTTTGGTAACCTCATTGAGCTTTGTACTTCATAGCCCGGAGTATCCAGTCATGAGAAAAGCTATTACAGGTGTCCACTTGCAAGTTGTTCCCTTAGTTGCATCTTCTCTGAGGAGTGGCATCATGGGCTCCTCAAAACAGCTCTCAAATGATCTGAAAACGATTGTTCAACATAGTTGTTCAGGGGAAGGATGCAAAAAGTTGTCTCAGAGATTTAACCTGTCAGTTTCCACTGTGAGGAACATAGTAAGGAAATGGAAGACCACAGGGACAGTTCTTGTAAAGGCCAGAAGTGGCAGGCCAACAAAAATATCAGAAAGGCAGAGAAGAAGAATGGCGAGAACAGTCAAGAACAATCCACAGACCACCTCCAAAGACCTGCAGCATCATCTTGCTGCAGATGGTGTCACTGTGCATCGGTCAACAATACAGCGCACACTGCAGAAGGAGAAGCTGTATGGGAGAGTGATGCGAAAGAAGCCGTTTCTGTATGCACGCCAAACAGAGTCGCCTGAGGTATGCAAAAGCACATTTGGACAAGCCAGTTTCATTTTGGAAGAAGGTACTGTGGACTGATGAAACAAAGATTGAGTTGTTTGGTCATACAACAAGGCGTTATGCATGGCGCCACAAAATCACAGCATTCCAAGAAAAACACTTGCTACCCACTGTCAAATTTGGGGCAGGGTCCATCATGCTTTGGGGCTGTGTGGCCAATGATGGCACCAGAAATCTTGTGAAAGTTGAGGGTCGCATGGATTCCACTGAGTATCAGCAGATTCTTGAGAATAATGTTCAAGAATCAGTGTCAAAGTTGAAGTTACGCCGGGGATGGATCTTTCAGCAAGACAATGATCCAAAACACGGCTCCAAATCTACTCAGGCATTCATGCAGAGGAACAATTACAATGTTCTGGAATGGCCATTTCAGTCTCCAGACCTGAATATCATTGAACATCTGTGGGATGTTTTGAAGCGGGCTGTCCATGCTCAGCAACCATCAAATTTAACTGAACTGGAATTGTTTTGTAAAGAGGAATGGTCAAAAATACCTTCATCCAGGATCCAGGAACTCATTAACAGCTACAGGAAGCGACTAGAGGCTGGTATTTTTGCAAAAGGTGGATCTACTAAATATTAATGTCACTTTTCTGTTGAGGTGCCCATACTTTTGCACCTGTCAATTTTTATAATGCATATTTCACATTTTTGGTTAGTACAATAAACCTCAATTCAATCCTGAAATATTACTGTGTCCATCAGTTATTACATATATCACACTGAAATAGCTGTTGCAAAAAATTAATTAAAAAAAAAAAAGTGTAAGGTTAAGAGGGGTGCCCAAACTTTTTCATATGACTGTATAACTGAAAGCCAGTGGCTCCCAAGAGGAATAAAATAATTTCTCCCAGTAGCTGTGCTTTCAGAGAGTTGTATTGCTATTAACCTATAGATTAACCTTGCATATCAACTGCATGTATCAATAACTTCATGTCAATAGCGCTTGGGACATGACAACGTCCCTTTCACTACAGCATGATTTGCCTGATTTTGCTTGGGCTTATTTTTTCTTGACTATAATAGGAGAGGTAACCTAACACCTCACTGTACTGGCATACCGCCTTGTTTTGATCAATACAAATCTGAGTGGGTTTTAAGAGTGGATGATAAATCCATGAGGCAGGAGAAAGGATTTGCTCATAAGAGAAGAAAAATATAAGATTTTTCTGGTAAGAAGAATTAAAAAATGTCTTATATTAGGCTTGTAATATTGATTTGGGCAAAATTTGTTAAAATGAAAGTGACTGATAAATAATGCACTTATTATGTTTATTAATGATTAAATGACAAATTATTAAAGGGGTTTTCCGGGCTTTTGCAATAATTAATATGTGTATTTAGGCTGCAAAATGTTGACAGTTTGCAATATACTTGCTGTCAACATTTTGCAGGGTGTTCTAGATGTCACATATTTGCTGCTGGCAGGGAAAGTCTAGGGGGCGTGATTGTGCAAGTAAATGGAGAACTGGTCGTTTCCTCACAGTCTCCTACAATCTCGCCCCCTCCCCTATTCCCTGTATGGCCAGCCACCCCCAGGACGTTAGCGGCTAGCGCAGCTGATCTCCCAACAGTAGCGATGAGGTCTGTGTCACTTACTTTTGTCACTTGTGTCGCTATCCCACATTGGTGCCGCGGTGCATTGTGGAATAGCGACATAAGCGATAGAAGTCTGTGACACATATTATTCGTGATTATATATTAGATAAGGCACACTGGACCATAAGGCACAGCCAGGAGGAAAATAAGGGTAAGACAACTTGAAGCAAAAAATGTGGTCATGAAGCAGTTATTGGGGGGAGGGGGGGTTGGAATCTGCTGCTGACACTGAGGTAATGTCTACAAATTCTGTACTAATGTCCCTATCCTGGTTCCTTTCCAGGTATATATGTTCCCCCATCCTGGTGTATGATCCTCCATCCTGGTATATTATTATTATTATTATTTTTTATTTATATAGCGCCATTAGGTTCCATGGCGCTTTACATGAGGATGAGGGAGACAAGAACAAGTACACTAAATCTAGGCGATCAGGACGTACAGGTACAGAAGGGGCAGGGACCCTGTCCACTAGGGCTCTCAGTCTATGAGTATATGTGTCCATATCCTGGAATATGGTCCCCTATACTGGGTATGTATGCCCATATCCTTGTATATGATCCCACATCTTGGTATATCATCCCTCATTCTGGTATGTGCCCCATATCCTGGTATATGACTCCCATCCTTTCCTGTGAACCATATCCTAATATATTATCCCCCATCCTGGTATGTGCTCCATATCCTGGTATATGATCCCCTATCCTGGTATGGGTCTCATATCCTGGAATATGTCCCTCAACCTGGCATATGGGCCCTCATCACAATGCACACTTAAAAACAAAATAGACAATTATACTCACCCCCCCATTGCTCCCCCTGCAGTTTTGTGCTATCCTCCTGTGTTCTTGTGCTGGCAAATGATGATTAGCGTGTGAGCGCACAGTGATGACGTCAGTAATGCACTACACTCCACATACCGCATCAGCTTAACGGCACAAACAGCCAATGAGCGGCAGCTGATTATGTCATGACGCCTTCTAGATGCTTATATATGATTACTCAAGGGCCAATATAAGAAAAAATAATTGTAAAACAGGGGATTGGGGAAAGGGCGATGACTGTACAGTATATTTAAACTTGTTTTCATCTTTCTACGCTAGAATCTGGAGAACCTATTACAGATAGGTACATTAAGAGAGAATAAGCGTGTAGTAATGCAATGCAAAATTGCAAACAAAAGATGACTTATTTGAAATTTATGGCAGGAAATACATCCACAGTTACTGATTTTACATACAAAATAGAAAGAATGTTTATGCTCTGTATGTTTATGTGGTCTTCCTGAACCTATAGGCAGCTGCACAAATACTGTTAAATACATTAATGTTTAACAATACATCAACTTTACCAATCATTCTGTTCATCTGCCAATGATTTAGGGTCCTTTTTCACGCTGCAACTTTCCAGCAATCACGACCACGATTTGACCTGGCTGGGATCGCTGGTGCGTCGCTACATGGTCGCTGGTGAGATATCAAACAGTCAGATCTCACCAGTGACGCAGCAACAATACGGCAGTCGTTGGGACCCTGTCACTCTTGGGCGTAGTGTTGAGATGGTTGGTCGTTGTCCCTGTCAAACACAGCGATGCATGCTGCCCAGTGGGAGCGCAACGACCAAAAAATGGTTCTGAACGATATGTAACGAACAGTGATCTCACAGCAGGGACCTGATCGCTGCTACATGTCACACAAAGTGAGATCGCTGTTGAGGTCGCCGTTACGTCACAAAACCTGTGATGTTGTAGCGATATCGTTGTGTGTGATGTACCCCATAAGGACCAACGTGTGACGTAACAAGTATAAAGATGACTTTTTTATTTTCTTTGAGACTCTATAGTGAAGTGCATATAGAAGTTATACTGTGAGTAAAATCTTTCACAGTGGTAGGGAAGAAAACATCAGAAATAAAAAAACAATACAAGGAAGTAAAATCAGAAAACACCATAAATGGCCAAAAGGTCTGGTAGCCAATGCACTTAGCAGGACGCCACAGGTCCCAGTGATATAGGCAACACAGGTACATAATACCGATTAAAAAATCACCCTCAACCTGCCATGACATGTGGGAGGTGATTGGTGGTGTTTTACATGCACACAGATGAGGTTTCCATAAGATAGCAGTCACAAAAGCAAGTATAATGCAGAGTGTCTGTATGCAGCCTATTGATCTCGCCCATACTATTAGATCAGGCGGGCTGCCCAGCACTATGTGCTTGCACCACACAGGACAAACACCCCAAAGCACCTTTGCTGTATTCATGGATGAACTATTAGCCCCTGGTTGTAATTTGGGCTGAATGCTGGGCCAGAAAAGAGGATGATTCCTTAACCATAGATGGGTCAAAAACAAACGTAACCATCTTTAAAGGGAACCTGACAGTTTGTTCTACCCCCCTCTGCTCCTTCCTAGCTGATCTCTAACCATCCCTGCCTCACCTAAATCTGCACTATAAAGTTTAAGAAAATGAAATATACTTACATAGACTGCGATGGGTGGGCTCTGGGGCTCTATTCTCCCCTCCTCGCTTGGTTTCAGCACGCCCCACTGGGCGTCTTCATTCCTTCTTTTGTTTCTCTCCTATTTGGAATTTGTCGCCTCCTCTTCTAGTGTAAAGCGCCGGCCAGAACATTGTATCTGGCCCGGTGCATTGTGGGGGCTTATGACGTCACTGGCCCAGCTTCGATATGCGCATTGTGCATGCGCCAGATCCGAGCCATACCACGTGATCGGCCCCACACTGCACCGGGCCGGAAATAACGTTCCAGCCGGCGCTTTACAGTAGAAGAGGAATAGGAGAAGGATTGGGGACGCCTAGCGGGGCGTGCTGACAACAACCGAAGGGGGGAGAATGGAGCCTCGGAGCTTGCCTATTGCAGTCTACGAATGCAGACTACATGTAAGTATATAAGTCACTTTCTTAAACTTTATAGTGCAGTTTTAGGTGAGACAGGGATAGTTAGGGATCAGCTAGGAAGGTGCAGGAACAGGTAGTGGTAGCAGAGGGGGGTAGAACGAGCTATCAGGTTTCCTTTAAATAATGCTTCTCTGCTGGAAAATTGTTTCATTTGGTGGAAGTCAGGATTTACTTTCTTATATTCAGACATATGCCACTTTTCTGGATATCTTTATTCATCAGTAGCTGGAGGAAGTCCGAACCTTATGATTGTACTTCATAGAATCTTGTGTGAACTTAGTAATACAAGAAGGCAAAACTGTCTTATCTCTCCTCCTTCTGATGAACCCCAAAATATTTGGGGGGAAAACGTGTCAAGTTATGGACAAATTTTAATCTCTTTCTATGAATCATCAAGGAGTCATCTGGGATACCACATAATACAAAACGGTCCTATGATTGAATTATGAGATAAGTCACCTTAAAGACTATAGTTCAAATAAATAATTTAAATAATGTTTTTGGAAAAGGGCCATATGGAGGGCGAGACGTCGAGGAATTAGGGCACCAAAAAACTAGGGTGAAACCACTTCCATTGCTTAGGTAGTTGCCAGCTCAAGGGTAAGATTTCTGTTGAGGAAAAAATCTCTTTCACATCTTCTTCTTGGCTGTTCTAATCTGTTGTTCTATTCCTTACAATTTGGCCCCTGTACTAAAATATTTTTATGAAATAAAAATTATGTTTTTATTCTAAAAAAACTTTCTCCCTTAAGAAATTGGTTTCAGAGAAAGAAAATTAAGCTGCTAGAATGACCCAATCAATCACCTGACCAGACTCCAATAGAAAATTTATGGAAGGAACTAAAGCTCAGGGTTTACAGAAGAAATCAACTGAAGGTTCAGAATTTGAAGAGTGTTTGTGTGGAGGAATGGGTGGCCACAGGTAGAAACTGCAGTCAGGCAGGAGGGTAGACAGTTTGTTTAGCAAACACCTCAAATCACATATCCACTGACATAGGGACCTAACCCGGAGCCTGGAACTCTAGGCAGGCAAGGGGTAGTAGGGCTAGATATGAGTGGGTGAGCGTAGTCATGGTAAAAGACAAGAATAAAAGGGAGAAACAGGAAGTAGTTAGCCAGTAGGTAAGTGCTGAGCAGAAAAGACCAAGAGTAGGCGGGTGCCGAGCAGCCAAGACCGGACCAGTACCATCAGGTCCAGGGAAGACGTGAGGGCCGGCAGATAACTGACAGGAGAACCTCTCCTGATATTACTGGGAAGTTACATGGGAAGAGAAGGACCCGGTGATCCTTGTGACACAGGGATAATAATAATAATAAAACTTTATTTGTATAGCGCCAACATATTCCGCAGCGCTTATTGATACCTAAGGTTAGGCTAAAACCAGAGTGTCAGCTCTGAGGGGGACTGAAGATTTAAACCAGCTCACCAGACAAACTGACGGGGGACACAGATTCCAGGTCTGTGTTCCCAATACAGGATTGAGGGCACAGCAGCAACTGAGAGGACCCGGCTAAAAGCCCAGAGACTTAGGGGGAAGCTACTACTGGGGACCGAGCTGCCACTCCGCAATCAGCCTGAAGGGAAAGACAGAGAATCCGCCTGAAAGGACACATAGTTGAAGTGAGGAGTCTAAAGGGGCTGTCACACACAACGATTTTTTAAACGATATCGTTCAACGTCACATTCTTGGTGACGTTTGCAACGATGTAGTGAACGACATCGTTGTGTGTGTGACACTGTCAACGATCAACGATCAGTCGTTGATCGCACATATGTGAACGTGTTCACAAATCTACCGATGGTCGCCCGCTGGACACGCAGCATCACTGCGTGTGTACAGCGGGAGACGACCGATCATCGAGCTCCCAGAACTGCACAGCCTATGCTGGGAGCTCGTATTCATGGTACACATCGGGTTACTAAGCGCCGCGCCTAGTAACCCGATGTGTACCATGGTTACCAGCGACCTCGCTGGTCCACATCGCTGGTGAGTCTGCCTGTGTGACAGCTCAACAATGATGTGAACGATGTTGTTAGCAATCTCGCTTGACTGAGATCGCTAACAACAAATCGTTGCGTGTAACGGCCCCTTAAGAGTGATAACCTGGCTGCAGTGGGTTCAAGTGTATCGGAGTCAATTGAATAAAGCTGTAAAGAACTGTATTGTACCGTGCACTGTTTGACAGAAGAATTGGAGAAGTAAACCCGGGTGAACCCTGCTTCAGTGTCTGTGTCTGATTTCAGGTATAAAGAACTGTCAGTCTTCCATTTGACCCTGTCAGGAGCCATCTCCACAATCATTCCTTTTTCCTGCAACACCTACAATAACCATCACAGACTTTTATTACACTACCCCGGGGAACCAGGCTCTACCTGCGGAGAGCCGTTCCATCTAAAGCTACCAAACATCATCCCCGGAGGTTCTGCAGCAACGGTGGTCCCATTACTGACCACAAACCGTGGGTGGCGTCACGACAAACCAAATCCCCTGTAAATACACCCATTTTATTGTGCGAACCCGGGACACGGTCCAGACCAGGACCGTGACATCCCCCAGCAGCACCCTGGTGCGGCACTGAGTACCCCGTCCCAGTGGGCTCCACAGATCCAAATCACAGTTTAGCAATGCATGTGATTAGTTTTACCATACAGGAGGTGTCTTAAAGCTGTCATCACCAACAAAGTCTTTTGTATGAAGTATATAAGAAATTTTAGTAAATGTGTTCAATACTTTTTCCCTGTATCATGGCTCATTATTACACATCACTAAATTTATGGACATTAATGGTTTCATTTGTTTCCCTGTGTGAATTTGTTGAGTGGTTACTGACATCTGGTGAGAAATTAATGTCAATAACTCCTTTAGAAATATATTTGCTTAGAAAAACATTCAATACTTATTTTACCAGATATATACACTGGCGATCAAAATTAGAGAACATCACACAAGTTCCTCAATGTTAAGATCATTGTATGAGTAAAATAACAGTATTTTAAGCTTATTTCATAAATTGAATATATTCTGAAGCACAGAATAAAAATGTAAATGAGATAAATTATAAAGAACACTAATCAAAATTAGAGAACACTGTCAGATACCTGCAAATTCTTGGTGTTAATCTGGCACCTGGTGCTAACTTCCTTAATTATCTGACAAACCCCATTTAACTGCCAGACTAACTTTCCAGTTTGCACTCATTTGGCAAAAATGGTGTGCCATTCCAAAGTGACTGAAACCTGCCAGCAGCAGGTTGTACAGATGAAGGCTAAAGGGGTCATGCTATTTCCCATAGCAACAAAGGTTGGTGAGTCGAAGTCAGTGATTTCTAGAATACTGCACTTTTACAGCATCACAAACTCTTTCAAGTTCCCCAAGAAGGTTGGTTGCCTTTAAAAGACATATGCAAGAGAGATCAGGATAATGCTCTGCATGGGTAATTGTTTCAACACTGCGCCTGGAATAGCTCACCAGTTCAGCACTGAACAGGATAGGGATCTGTCTTATCATACAGTGTCACAATGTTTAAGAGCATTTGAACTGAAAGTCCACTATGCAGTTACCAAACCTCTTATTAGCAGAATGAATCAAAAGGCTAGAATCAACTTTGGTGAGAAGCATATTGAGTGGACAGAAAAGTGGTTCACAGTTCAATTTAGCAATGAAAGCAAATTTATTTAGGTCTGATGAGAAATATTTTGTTTGTCGACAAACTAGGGAAAGTCTGAAACCAAAGTGTGTAAAGTCGTCAGGGAAACGTCATGGTTTAGGGAACGTTTTCTTCTGCAGGGGTTGGGCCTCTCATACAGCTACACGACAGAGTCAATGCAAATGTGCATCAGAACCTTCCTCAACAATATGAGGTTCCTTACTTGCGTTCAGCACTCAGTCAGCCATCACGACAGCAGGACAATGCCCCCTGTAACACAGCAAAACATGTAAAGCAATTCCTTGAACCAGAAAACATTGTAGATTGCATTCTGACATTCTGCCTGAAAAAAATCAAGTGATCATACATTGTAGTTATATATATATATTATATAATATATATATATATATATATATACACTAGATAGAGGCCCGATTCTAATGCATCGGGTATTTTAGAATATGTGGGTGTGCAGCAGTGCAGGTGTCGCGGGGTGCTCAGTTCTAAACCCACTCCATGCTTCTGTCCAGTCGCCTCTCACCCTAGCATGTCTTCTTCTTCTTCCTCCAGCATAAACATTAACAATTCCAAGGCCTCGGGGGGCGGAGTTAACAGGGGTATCATAATAGGCGTGTCCAAGCACATAGCCCTGATGTGGTGGGTGTGCCCTTGTTCACGGCAATAACAACGCCTCCTTTGGTAGCTCCACCCCTACAGCCTTTGAATTTCTGGAGTCTATGCCACGAAAAGAAGAATGGCGGGGTGAGCGGTGGGCAGATGGAGCTGCGGCCGGGAGGGAGCTGGGAGCGGGTGAGCAGCGGTAGAAACCGAGCATGAGGGGGGCAGGGAGACCGGGGACTGTGCCTGTTTTGCTGTAACGGAAATCCCACGTCGCTGATTGGTCCGCACCCAGCCAGCCGCAACAATCAGCGACACAGGTTTTTGCGTTAGAGAGACAGTGTGATGTGAGAGCAGGGCAGAGTGTGACTGTGAGTGACAGGGCAGAGTGTGACGTGAGTGCAGGGTCAGAGTGTGACGTGAGTTGCAGGGCAGAGTGTGACGTGAGTGCAGGGCAGGAGTGTGACGTGAGTGCAGGGCAGAGTGTGGACGCGTGAGTGCAGGGGCCATGAGTGTGACCTGAGTGCAGGTGTGAGGTGTGACCTGAGTTGCAGGGTGATGTGTGACCTGAGTGCAGGGGATGTAGGGTGTGTGGGGATGTAAGTGGTGGCGGCAGTACCTGGTCTCCCCGGTGCTTGTGTGCGTTAGTTAAGGACCTCTGGTGATGTCACAGTTATGTGATTTTGCTCCGGACATGATTGTAACATCATCAGAGGTCCTGTAAGTATGTAATAGGCAGCTTTCACGTTGTTGTTTTTTTTTAAAATGTGGCAGTTGCTGTAACAAAAATCGCATCTGCGCATTTTCCGCCTAACGGCCACTCTTGGGCCAGCCCCATGCATTGTCTATGGGGCTTGCGGTAAGTGTGCGGCAGGGGCAGCAATTGTGGTCTTGGTATCTGCGGTGGTTGCAGACGCGCAAAAAAAACACGGTCAGTGGCATTTTTTTTTGCGAACGCAAATATCTGAACTGCAATTGCCGCACGTGCCGCACACTTACCGCAAGCCCCACTTGTGAAAGCAGGCCTTAGGCTACATTCACCATTAAGCTATTTTTTGTGCGCTCTTTGCGCACACTTTTCAAAAATATGCAATGTGCCTTGTGTCTGTCCAGCAAAGTGAATGGGAAATTAATTTTGCCGTTCAGACACTGCACAAAAATACGCAGCGCTTTTATGGGAGAAAAGCTGCGCGTAAAGAATTGACATGTTAATTCTTGACGCAGCAGCGCCTGCGTTTTCTCCCATAGGGCGGCACTGCTAGATCTGATGTCACAGAGTAGAGAAAGAATCCTGGTTCCTCCTCCCTCTGTGACATGCGTGACTGCCCCATTTGATTTTGACCTGCCAGACCTGTCGTGATGTCAGAGTGACTCAGAGGGGCGTTCCTAATGCTGATTGGCCGCTCGCAGTCATATGCTCCCAAGACACCTGTCGGAGGGTATTTATTCTTTATTATTTTTAATACATTTGCCTTTAGTTAACTCTGATTTAGCAGTGTATATTAATAACTGCGAAATCAAATGGGGGCGCATGTCGGACGCATTGTCACAGATGGACAGAGGGAGCAGAATTCAGGTTTCCTCTCCTCTATGATATGAAAAAATAATAAAGAATAAATACTTACCTCCGACGGGTGTTCGGATGTCTGGGAGCCCAAGAATTGACCTGCTAGGACCTGTCTGATGTCAGAGTGACTCAGAGGGGCGTTCCTAATGCTGGATTGGCCGCTCGCAGTCATGTGCTCCGTCTCCCGGACACTTGTCGGAGGGTAAGTTATTTATTTATTATTTTTAATACATTTGCCTTTAGTTAACGCAACTGTGATTTCGCAGTGTATATTAATACACTGCAAATCAAATGGGGGCATCACGCTGTCACAGAGGGAGGAGGAACAGGATTCTTCCTCCCCTCTGTCACATCACGGGCGGAAAGCCGTCAGTGAAGTCGGCTTTCCTGCCAGCTATGTGACTGTAGCGCTGTCACGGCAATCCCGCGTCGCTAATGCATGCTGCTGTTTTGCATACGCTGCGCTCATTGGTTGCCGCGATTCTATAATAGATATATATATATAGATACATACGGTATATATTTATATTATGTGAGACATCACTTATTGAATGTAATGTGGTGCACTTGCTTGGTTGCTGGATTGAGGCAAATAGGAATGTTTTTTCTATTTACAGTGTTGGCCAAAAGTATTGACACCCCTGCAATTCTGTCAGATAATACTCAGTTTCTTCCAGAAAATGATTGCAATCACAAATTCTTTGGTATTATTATCTTCATTTAATTTGTCTTCAATGGAAAAAACACAAAAAGAATTGTCCTAAAGCCAAATTCGATATAATTCCACACCAAACATAAAAAAGGGGGTGGACAAAAGTATAGGCAACTGTTACAAAAATCATGTGATGCTTCTCTAATTTGTGTAATTAACAGCACCTGTAACTTGCCTGTGGCACCTAACAGGTGTTGGCAATAACTAAATCACACTTGCAGCCAGTTGACATGGATTAAAGTTGACTTAACCTCTGTCCTGTGTCCTTGTGTGTACCACATTGAGCATGGAGAAAAGAAAGAAGACCAAAGAACTGTCTGAGGACTTGAGAAACCAAATTGTGAGGAAGCATGAGCAATCTCAAGGCTACAAGTCCATCTCCAAAGACCTGAATGTTCCTGTGTCTACCGTGCGCAGTGTCATCAATACATTTAAAGCCCATGGCACTGAGGCTAACTTCCCTAGATGTGGACGGAAAAGAAAAATTGACAAGAGATTTCAACGCAAGATTGTGCGGATTGTGGATAAAGAACCTCGACTAACATCCAAACAAGTTCAACCTGCCCTGCAGTCCGATAGTACAACAGTGTCAACCCATACTATCTGTCGGTTTCTGAATGAAAAGGGACTGTATGGTAGGAGACCCAGGAAGACCCCACTTCCTACCCCGAGACATAAAAAAGCCAGGCTGGAGTTTGCCAAAACTTACCTGAGAAAGCCTAAAACGTTTTGGAAGAATGTTCTCTCTTTTTGGCAAAGGCGTCAACATAGAGTTTACAGGAGAAAAAAAGAGGCATTCAAAGAAAAGAACACGGTCCCTACAGTCAAACGTGGCGGAGGTTCCCTGATGTTTTGGGGTTGCTTCGCTGCCTCTGGCACTGGACTGCTTGACCGTATGCATGGCATTATGAAGTCTGAAGACTACCAACAAATTTTGCAGCATAATGTAGGGCCCAGTGTGAGAAAGCTGGGTCTCCCTCAGAGGTCATGGGTCTTCCAGCAGGACAATGACCCAAAACACACATCAAAAAGCACTAGAAAATGGTTTGAGAGAAAGCACTGGAGACTTCTAAGGTGGCCAGCAATGAGTCCACACCTGAATCCCATAGAACATCTGTGAAGAGATCTAAAAATGGCAGGTTGGAGAAGGCACCCTTCAAATATCAGGGACCTGGAGCAGTTTGCCAAAGAAGAATGGTCTAAAATTCCAGCAGAGCATTGTAAGAAACTCATTGATGGTTACCGGAAGTGGTTGATCGCAGTTATTTTGGCTAAAGTTTGTGCAACCAACTATTAGGCTGAGGGTGCCAATACTTTTGTCCGGCCCATTTTTGGAGTTTTGTGTGAAATGATCAATGTTTTGCTTTTGCTTCATTCTCTTTTGTGTTTTTTCATTGAAGACAAATTAAATGAAGATAATAATACCAAAGAATTTGTGATTGCAATCATTTTCAGGAAGAAACTGAGTATTATCTGACAGAATTGCAGGGGTGTCAATACTTTTGGCCAATACTGTAAATTGTCCAGTTGGTTTAGTTAACCACATACCTGCTTTTCACGAACCGACCAATGAGTCCTACCTTTGGCTTGGAAAAAGAGTACAAATTGCATATTGAAATATATACTTATTCGTTGTGGCTCCTATTAATTGCTAATTACCTACATTTGGGCGGTGTCATGTGGGCAAAGTAAGGTTTTTTATTATGGTCATCCAGTAGGACTCACAGCCAATTTGTTTTAGGAAATACTTTTAACAATCAATACATACAGTCCATTTCAAATGCGGTTACACCCACACTGAATACAGAAACATTTGTGACTTACAGTCTGTTTTAAGTGTGGGTACGCATGCATAACTTGGATACTTCACTCAGCAGTTATCTCAGTGGAGGTATCGCACTGTCCATTTACTGACCCCAACCAATAACAACCAACTTTCTCTGAGGCTACCTTTACAGAGTTATAGCCAGCCCATACACTGACTCCTGTCAGTCTGACCATTTAGAAGACTGCCTCTCTGGGATCACTGACCAGGATGTATTGCACCACACACTGACTCTTTTCAGTTCAAGTCCACATGAGGACTGCAGCTTCCCAAACTCAGAGAGCCACCATAGGCTCTATACACATGGTCTTCCCACTATGTACCTCCAGAAAGATGGTTTCTTCCCAGCACTGATAGCCCATGTGACTAAACAGTCTCAATATATCACATGATACACACCCAAGAGGCATGTGGTTAGTCAGTCCCGACCAGCTAGTCTGGCTAATCTGTAAAGCCAGCCTTTAAGGCATTAACAAAGCTCATGGAACTACAAGTCCCAGAGTAAACAAGCCACATTCACATTGTAGAAGAACTCTACTTCTGCGATACATACCAGCCATTTACAATAAAGCCAGTTGCTACCTCACATAATATTATAAGTAGATATAGATATACACACAGACACCTATGTGCTGCAATCCACAGTCTTTGTCAACTGGATGCAGTGGTGATGTCATGTCTGCACCATGTGACTAGTGTAGCCAATCACTATGTTTAGAGGTGATGCTGATGTAGTAGGCCTAGTGACTGCCCGCAAAAGCCACATACTGTTGCAGCTAATATTATTAGGACTCTCAAAGACCAGATTCATGTATAAGCAAAGATGGTGTTGCACTGCTCTCAAATATAGGAAGGGGTGCAATATTGCATGTGACAAAATGTACGAAAAAGGGAGAAGATCATGCAAAAGCCAATTGCACACCCGTTATCAAAACACAATTTTATTAGTATCAAAAAAAGGGCGAACAACACTAAATTAAAACCATTTAAAACCAGGTAGGTCTCAGTATATCAGATTGCCATAGTAACATTATCACAACCAATTGGTTTAAGGATGCCCATACTTCAGGAAAGATGTTAAAGCCATATCTTGAGGGAACGTAGTTCCTATAGTAATTAGAGTTAGAATAACCAAGACTAACACTTGATGTATTAGACTCCCCTGAGGAAGCTGCCAGGCGCAGCGTAATGCGTGGGGCCCCCAGTCACCCAGGTTGCAGCATCTAATTGGGTATGGTATATGCTTTATGAAGGTTGCCTTTCTTTGAGATTTGCTTTATTAGTGATTGTCTTGGTTATTCTAACTCTAATTACTATAGGAACTACGTTCCCTCAAGATATGGCTTAAACATCTTTCCTGAAGTATGGGCACCCTTAAACCAATTGGTTGTGATAATGTTACTATGGCAATCTGATATACTGGGACCTACCTGGTTTTAAATGGTTTTAATTTAGTGTTGTTCGCCCCTTTTTTTTTATACTAATAAAATTGTGTTTTGATAACGGGTGTGCAGTTGGCTTTTGCATGATCTTCTCCATTTGTTAAAGACCAGATTCAGATAAAAGAAATATGACTTCAAACCTGAACTCCCCACATTTCTACTGAACCAAACATAGATCATTATTTTATTTCTCTGTTGTATGCAGAAAAGCCTAGGAATAAATGTAACCACTTTACCATTCTTTTTTCATTTCCGAAGAAGACTTGAATGAAAATTCTCTAAAATTGTGAATTTTTCTTGAATGAATCCAAATGATTTCATGCTGCTGGTTAGCACCAGAAGTGATCCTGTTGTATCTTTTTAACATATGAGGCTAGATTGGTCACTTTTACATAGAACAGAAGTGCTGATGGTATACATTGCTGATGCACAACCAACAATACTGCCCTCTGTCCCTTACAAAGTAGCATGCCGCTTCCAAGAACTTGGAATAGCTCAGTGTTTTTGTTTGTAAGGGAAAGAATACAGAACACCAATTTTCCTTTCAATGCAATACTATTTAACTTATATGGTACCTTTACACGCCGCAACAGGATGGTGGCAACAACCGGGTAGATGAGAGAAATGTATCTTGCACCGCCAAATCAACCCGAGGTAGCGGCGTGTGAAGGCGGTTGTTGCCACCCGTCACTTGAGGCACCTGTTTCAGAGCAGTGCTCTAAAACAGGTTGATTTCAAGGAGATGGTAGCGGTCTGTAACGGCGTGTAAATAAGGAACAAGCGGGTTGTTTCGACACCTTGCTATCTACCTGGGGCGTGACACAGGCTCCGGGAAACTGCCCCCCTTGAGCGATCATTGGAGGCAGCTCCTGCGTTGCGATTGGTAGTCGCTGCACAGGGCGGCATATTTAAGGAGCTGACCAGTCACACGACACAATTGCTCGAGCGTCATGTATTAGTCAGCCTCCTGCGCTGGCCAATCATGATGCTATTGCTTTGTCCTATCACCGTACGAGCGTCTCGTAATCCACAATTCTGGCACGTCTATGTGTTGTCCCTGCTGCACCAGGTCCGCCCATATTACCTTGTTGTAGTGGCGTGTAAATGGGGTAAGGTGCTCTGCAGAAGGTAACTTGTGGCACCCGGCGGTGTATCCAGAGATAGATGTAACCTACTGTAGCGCACCTTGTTGCGGCGTGTAAAGGTGGTGCGGGTACCGTTTTCAACCGTTTGTGTGTGCTCGTGCACGTGAAGCTCCTGGTTGTTGCCACCATCCTGTTGCGGCGTGTAAAGGTACCAATACAGTTGGGTCATTTAAAAAGTGAATAGATAGTATTACCATTGGACCTTTGGATGCATAATGAATTAGCTCTAGATCCAAACTGGATTACTATTTCTGTTGCTCTTCCTTGGCAGTTTGAAAGTCATCCTAAACTAGCATCATATCAAGTGTTTAGTAGTGTTGTTGATTCGAAGAGTGATTCGAAGAGTGATTCGTAGAAGGTGTTGTGGTCAGATGAAACAAAAATTGACCTCTTTGGCATTAACTCAACTTGCCGTGTTTGGAGAAAAAGAAATGATGCCAATGACCCAAAGAACACCGTCCCCAAAGTCAAGCATGGCAGTGGAAAAATTATATTTTGGGGGTGTTTCTCTGCTAGGGGCACAGCACTACTTCACTGCATCAATGGGAAAAATGGATGGAACCATGTACCACAAAATCCATAAAATCCTGAGTGACAACCTCCTTTCCTCCACCAGGACAGTAAACATGGGTCATGGCTGGTCCTTCCAGCATGACAATGACCAAAAATATACAGCCAAGGCGACAAAGGAGTGGCTCAAAAAGCACATTAAGGTCATAGAGTGGCCTAGCCAGTCTCCAGACCTTAATCCCATAGAACATTTATGGAGGGAGCTGAATCTCCGAGTTGCCAAGCGGCAGCCTCAAAATCCTAATGATTTAGAGATGATCTGTAAAGAGGAGTGGGCCAAAATACTCCCGACATGTGCACAAAGCTCATCATCAACTACAAGAAACATTAACTGCTGTACTTGTCATCAAGAAATTTGCTACCAAGTATTAAGTCTTGTTTGCTAGAGGGATCAAATACTTATTTCTCTCTGCAAAATGCAAATAACTTTATATAACTTAAACAATAATATTTTCTGGATTTTATTTTTGATATTATATCTCTCACTGTTAAAATTAACCTACCCTTAAAATTATAGACTGTTCATGTCTTTGTCAGTGGGCAAACTACTTGCAAAATCAGCATTGGATCAAATACTTATTTCCCCCACTGTAAGTCATTGAGGTCCACACAATTAGGATCTTCCATCCCCTCAGAGTAGCGGTTGTATACCGCCCCCAGGTTCACCCACCCACTTCCTTGTTCATTTTTCTGCGTGGCTGCTGCACTTCATGTCCTCAGAATTACCAACCATTATTCTGGGAGACTTTAACATCCCCATAAACATCTCCTCATCTGCATCCCAGTCCTATCTCTAACCACTTGTCTTGACCTCTCACAGCTCTCAACCTCTGAGACTCACAAGAATGGTAACACCCTTAACCTAGTCTTTAGCCGACTCTGCTCAACCTCCTCCTTAGATAATTCAGCTCTCCCCCTCTCTGACCACAACATTCTCTTCTTCATGCTTACAAATACATTATTGTATTGTACTTTTTACATTGACTCTATGTTTATTGTATTGTATCTGATTACTGTACTGTATTTTTTACATTGTTTCTCTGCTTTATTTATTGTACTTTTTACATGGATTCTCTGGTTAGTGTTTGGATGTTTTATATTGATTGCCTACTTTAATTACTTATTGAATTGTATATTTTTCATTGATACATATGACCGTTTGTATATCACTGCATAATAAAGCCCTGCGGGATATGTTGGTGCTATATAAATAAAGATGTATTATTATTATACAAAGCAACACTACTAAAGGACACCTCAATTTTATCCTACCATATTTAGTCCCACTTCATTGTTAAAATTTTAAGGTAATATAAAGAAAATGCAATTTTTAAGTATTGTTGAGAAAGCTTGGGTCACTAGTGAGGCCTTAGGTCTTTCTGCTATATTTGATGCACTTCTCTAAAGTAATATTATTTTCTGATATCATTCAATAATCCTTTCGTACAATTTTCCTAAATGCCACTGCCTACCTAACTAGCATCTTTCGACTCTGCATGCCACCAACCCCATGACAGACAGACAG
This sequence comes from Allobates femoralis, assembly GCA_033576535.1. NCBI lineage: Eukaryota > Metazoa > Chordata > Amphibia > Anura > Aromobatidae > Allobates > Allobates femoralis. The sequence continues at coordinate 221,806,920 of JARQOC010000003.1, forward strand.
TTACTGGTGTTCACACAGTGCGGAAGTCTGCGTGGCTTTATCCTATATGGCTACCTGTTGTTACTGTGACCACAGAGAGCTAGGGGCAGAACAGAAACATTAGCTTCTTTCTCTTCTCATGAAAATGGTTCACACTTTCCTCTCCAACAATAAGTCTCTTTCCATAACCTATTAATTAACATGCTCATTACTCCAGAGGCCTTTAGTTCCAAGGAACTTGTGCTTGGGGCATGCTGGCTTAAGACACCTTTATGAAGTAGACTTTCCTGTCAGGCAGGCCTATTCAGAGGAGAGAAGATAATTAGAAGGCATTTTTTTTCTTAACTCAGGAGCTGTGAAATGAAGTGGGCTGGAGTAATCCCCCTCTTTTCAGTACCAGTATTTATGATAATCCTGTTTCACTCAGGAAAGGTCTTTTGGCAACATTATTTCGTAAGTTTTTACAAGGCGAATTGTGGGAAAAACAGGGCTAAAGACCAATTAAAGGCTTCTAGATGTTGATTGAGTGATGAAAGATGCCTTGTTGACAAAGGGGGGCACATGCCAGGAGGCTGAATGGGTATGAAATATAAAAGAGAAATAAGGAAGCTATATACAAAATTGTATACATTGCTTGACACTAGTATAAATCAGCCAACGTCTCATTGAAACGTAATTATTGGCATAGGTTGTACTGACATCCAACCCAAAGCACAAGTTTGGATAAAGCAAACCAATGAGTCAGGGAATTACATTAGTAGCAATTAATGAATATCCACGAGGAATCAATGCAAACAGATCTATTATAATACTTTATAGAAGCAAAGCTGCCACACAAAATGGACCTATTCATTTATATTCAAATTAACTCTGACTTTGCAAGACGCAATTAAAAGATCCACATACATGGAACGATGGTGGGAGCTTTATATTTAAAACAAGCCTCTTCTTCTAGATTAGCAATGCAAGGTACTACGATAAGAACTCCAAAGACAGTGGTCATACCCTAGTGGTTAACCTGAGGGGACAGTAACAAACACAGAAAAAATGGCACTTTTGTAAGAGCAGTATATGGGCCCCTTACAGTAAAATAGTTCCAACTATGACAAAAGTTACTTACTAAATTTAAGATAGTAGTAGGCCCCATTGCCTACCGGGTACCAATGCAGCGCCGTAGGCTGGACCAATGATATGTTTACCACTGTGAGGGAGCCCAAAAGATCACTCTTTAATCCACAATAAATTACATATTTTAGTTAGGGATCCTTGGTCCCAGGGGCTTCACAGTACCCCTCTGCCAGAAATCTTTTACACAAGGCAGAGATAGTGCAAACACTGCAGTTAAAAAAGGTTCAATGAACTAGGTTTAATTTTTTGATGTAGACTACGTTCACACATTGCGCATTCTTTGCATATTTTTTGCACGTGCGCGTTTTGCAAAAAAGCATCATAAAATAGCGCAGTGCATTCACACACCGCATTTTTTTTAAGGGCTCACTTCTGCCCCTAAAGCGCAAGGGAGAAGTGATGTCAAACAGGGGAGGAAGAATCCTCCCCTGTGTGACATTTGTGACAGGCCCTTTTGGGTTTCGTAGTTTATTAATATACACTGCGAAACCCAAATTAAAGTAATCCAAATGTGCTAAAAATAATAAAAATTGAATACTTACCTCTCCGCCGGGTGTTCGGGGAGCCGGGAGACGACACAACCGCAAGTGCCATCCTTCCAGGACCTATCAAGATAGGTGATTGTTCGCTCGCGGTCATGTGATATGCGCGTCATATGCACATCACATATCACATGACCGCGAGCGGCCAATCACAGATCTTCTGCCATCACAGAGAGAGGAACATGGGGAAAAAAGACAAAAGTAGTCACAGAAAGATAGGTTTTGAGCTTTCTATCAAGTCTTTTAGCTTAACCCAGAGCTGGATTCACATCTACACTACCATGGCGGCTATTTTGAAGTTGGCCATTTTGGATCCAACTTTATTTTTTTTAATGGGAAGAGGGTCATGTGACACATCAAACCTATTGAGAATTTTATAAGAAAAACAATGGTGTGTTTGGTTTTAACGTAACTTTATTCTTCCTTGAGTTATTTCAAGTTGATATCCCCATTCATTCCCATTTTATTTAGGTGTATCCATAAAAATGGCCTGATTGCCGGGTAGGCCATTTGTATGGATACACCTAAATAAAATGGGAATGAATGGTGATAACTTTAAATAACTCATGAAACAATCAAGTTACGTTAAAACCAAGCACACCATTGTTTTTCTTATGAAATTCTCAAAACGTTTGATGTGTCACATGGACTCTCTTCCCATTAAAAAAAATAAAGTTGGATCCAAAATGGCCAACTTCAAAATGGCCACCATGGTCACCACCCATCTGGAAAAGTTTTCCCCCTCCCATACGCTAATGTGCCACAAACAGGAAGTTGATATCACCAACCATTCCTATTTTATTTAGGTGTATCCATATAAATGGCCCACCCTGTATATTCAGCTCTGGAAAAAACTAAGAGACCACACTGCAAAATTTTCAGTTTCTCTGATTTTTCTCTTTATAGGTATACAATAATGCAAAAAAAAACAAGATCTTCATTTAGAAACAACAATACTCTTGTTTTAACTCAGCAAGAGTTCAGAAATCAATTTTTGGAGGACTAACCATGATTTTTAATCACAGCTTTCATGCGTCTTGGCCTGCTTTCCACCAGTCTTTAACATTGCTTTTGGATGACCTTATGCCACTCCTTGCACAAAAATGTAAGCAGTTCTTCATTGTTTGATGTCTTGTGACTGTCTCAAGTCATGTAAAGCTATAAAAATGCCTTTCATCAATGAGAAGCAAAGGAGAACCAGGCTGAAGTTTGCCAAAGACCATAAGGATTGGACCATAGAGGACTGGAGTAAGGTAATCTTCTCTGATGAGTCTAATTTTCAGCTTTGCCCAACACCTGGTCATCTAATGGTTAGACAGAGACCTGGAGAGGTGTACAAGCCACAGTGTCTTGCACCCACTGTGAAATTTGGTGGAGGATCGCTGATGAACTGGGGAGGCTTCAGGAAGGCTGGAATTGGGCAGTTTAATCTTTGTGAAGGATGCATACAAGGTTATCCTTGAAAAACACATGCTTCCTTCTGCTCAGGCATTGTTCCCTATCTCTGAGGACTGTTTTTTCCTGTAGGACAATGCCCCATGCCACACAGCTAGGTCAATCAATATGTAGATGAAGGCGAACCACATCAAGACCCTGTCATGGCCAGCCCAATCTCCAGACCTGAACCCCATTGAAAACCTCTGGAATGTAATCAAGAGGAAGATGGATAATCACAAGCCATCAAACAGAGAAGAACTGCTTACATTTGTGTGCCAGGAGTGACATAAAGTTACCCAAAAGCAGCATGAAAGACTGGTGGAATGCATGCTAAGACGCTTGAAAGCTGTGATTAAAAATCATGGTTATTCCACCAAATATTGATTTCTGAACTCTTGTTATCATTATTATTATTTACTTATATAGCGCCATTAAATTCCATGGCGCTTTACATGCTAAAAGGGCAGACAAGGACAAGTACACTAAATGTGGACAGTTTGGTCGTACAGATACAAGAGGGGAGAAGTTGAGTTATAACATTAGTATTGTTTCTAAATGAATATGAACTTGTTTTCTTTGCATTATCTGAGGTCTGAAAGTACTGTTTCTTTTTTATTATTTTGACGATTTCTCATTTACTGCAAATAAATACAACATTTTTAGCCTTGAATTTCGGAGACATTTTGTCAGTATTTTACAGAATAAAACAACAATGTACATTTTACTGAAAAATATACCTATAAAGAGAAAAATCTGAGAAATTGAAAATTATGCAGTGGTCTCTTTATTTTTTATGGAGTTCGTATATAAATTATATTGCAGCTTGTCATAATTAAAAGGCATCATATAGTACAAAAAAAACTTGAATCCTTCTTTTATATAACACTATTGCAAGGGAGAAAATATTCAGAAACAGATAGACTGTCAGGAAGAAAACCTGTATTAATGGTCAAATATCTACAGAAATCACGCTGCTCCAGCCTGAGGATATGTGGTGACAGTAGAATCAGGTGAGAGAGCCACTTGATATCCACCATAAACAGAGCCAGCTTGTAGGAAAGCACTGGATTACTGACACTTCCGGGTTTAAAGGAGACCTCCAGTGTGTCGGCTTCTTTCCAGGTCAGACTGGCTGTCGCCACTGACACTGACATGGAGAGTGAACATGATGATTCCGTACACAATGCCGAGAAGCACAAAAACAAAACAGGGTTGTGACTAGTCAACTACGATAGTAGCATGCAAAGGACTTTTACAGTCTGTACAACTGGATAAAGGTTTGACTCAGTAATGAACCCTATCTTACATGTAAAACTATGAACAACCTGTTGGAGCACTTTAGAGGATAAAAAGTCAATTCACATTTTACATTCAATGGGCTGAGTGAAAACATATTAAATATATCCAGAGAATGATTACACATTATGCAAAAATACAATATTTATTTAACATACTAGCTGTACTACCCGGTTAATAAATAACTGCTGTTAGCTATCACAAAATAGAATTTGAATATGTCATATTAATGACCTGTAGGAAAATAGACGCTGAGCTGTGATTGATTGCTATAGGCAGCCTGATAAATCTCCAGCCAACAGTAAACCCTCCCCCTGGCCGGCAGTATATGTTACCTCACACATACACATAAAAGACAGCTTATGTGACTGACCTCTGCCTTAATTCCCTATATGGCACATGTATTACACATTGGCTGTCTTTAATCAGATGTTTATGTTTGGAAATTAAAGATAGCACACGTATGATGCGAGTTGTGTAAGGTGATTTGTGCACATCTGTGTCTGTCTGTGAGGTGTGTGTGTCCCTGGGGTGTATGTATGTGTGTGTCCCTGTGTGGTGTGTGTGTGTCTCTTTGTGGTGTGTGTTTGTCCCTGTGGGGTGAGTGCATGTGTCCCTATAGGGTGTGTATGTGTGTGTCCCTGTGGGGGGGGTCTGTGTGGTGTGTTTGTATCTCTGTGTTGTGTGTGTCTCTTTGTGGTGTGTGTGTGTGTGTCCCTGTGGGTGAATGACAACTTAAATGAAGATAATAATACCAAAGAATTTGTGATTGCAATCATTTTTAGGAAGAAACTGAGTATTATCTGACAGAATTGCAGGGGTGTCAATACTTTTGGCCATGACTGTACTTTGTCTCCCTGTACGATGCTGACCAATCATAAGCAGGCAGCAACACTAGAAGGATAGAAGAATATGCCCCCCACAAAAGCTTAGAGCATGTTTCTCAGTGTTTGAGAAATAAAGAAACAACCTTGATCTCCTAGTCTAACCTCTTGAGTCAGTGTGGGGGGGAAAACAGTGCAGCTGAGTTTAAATGTTTCACATTACAAACCCTTTTATCAGCTCTCCTCCTTTACTAGCTCTGTCAACTCTGCTATACTTTCCTCCCCTCAACACTGTCCATCAACAGTTGTCATTAGTTGCAATTAGGTCTGTTGCTTTCAACTTCTACTTGCTCTGCAGACAGATCAGAACAGAATCTCATTATATTTCACAGAGGAGCAGTCGCAGAACAGGTAGGCAAGATATGTATAAGTTGTAATTCAGCCCTGAACTCCCTGCAAAGCCTGTACAGGTTGATTGAGCACATCAGACAGAAGTGTGATTACTGACACACTCAATAAGGCCGGCCTCACACTGCGGGTGTGATCGGATCCGTGCCTGTCCGTGTAAACCAGACAGCCCCGTACTGGATTTTGGCCCCATAGTATCCTATGGGGCCGGATGGAAGCCGAATGGCAGATCTCTGCCTTCCGGTTTCCATCTCTGGGGGGGAAAATCCGGGAGAATTCAGATTTTTCTCAAGGACACAAAAACGTTGCTTGTAACGTATTTGTTTTCGAGAAGAAAAATCTTCCCTAATTGCCTTCTCCCGGTTCCTCCCAGATTCGCCCGGATCCTCCTGGAGGATCCGAGAACCGGACACCTGCGGCTGCATGCCGCGGTCCTGATTCATCAGCAGCTGCGTCAGGCTGCACACTGGACCGGACATATTAGCCCTCCGGTTCTGTGTGCTAATCCAGTCCGGGGCTGTCAGGTTCACACTGACGGCCTCAGATCGGATCACACCCGCATTGTGAAGCCAGCCTAATCAGGAGAGCTGATAGAAGGTTTTGTAATGTAACACAGCTAAACTCAGCTGCACTGCCCCTCCCCCTACATTGACTCATGCAGGGGGTTAGACCAGGACATCAGAGCGGTCTGTCATACATCATACACCGAAAACTCTGCTATAAATTATTATCTGGGTGTTTCCTTCTTTTCTTTGCGTGTTCACTGCCTGCTTACGATTGGTAAGCATCATACAGAGAAAAAGGGGTAAACACCCCTAGTGAAAACTCTGATAACATTTACTTAGTTTTAAAATAAAACAAAACTTATTAGGTGCTAAATATTTGGTTGCTAACATCACTGCAACAGAAAAATATTAAGAAAAAAAACATTTATGTCACTCTGCAGTCACAATTCATCATGGTAAATAAGGACATGTTGGGGAATCTTTATTCTAATAAACTTTTTTTCCGTGTGTGTATCTTTTTTATCTCTATAATTACTGTGTTAGTAATGGAGGTGTCTACATTACTAACATCAGGGCTTCATGTCAACTTCAATTCACAGCTGAGATCAACCTTATTAACTAATTACCCCAATTGCCACAGCACCAGGGCAATCAGGAAGAGACAGGTAAAATGACAGAATTGGCACATCTAAGGTGATGTGCCAATCTTGGGGTAGATGCAGGCTGGTATAGTTAGGTTGGAAAAGCCAAACAACCATGGATCCCCCCCCCCCAATAATACCAGCCCCCAGCTGTCTGCTTTACCTTGGAAGGTCATCAAAAATGCGTGTGTGTAGTTTGTGTGACGAATTTGCCACCAAACTAGCAGCTTTCTAGTGCCCCTCAGATACTCAGGACAGTCAGGGAACTGACTATGGATAAGGGAGAGATCACAGCTGTCCTGTAAGTGCTGGTTTATAAAGGCACCCTCTCAGTGAAAGTGGTATATGCCTTCCGGTCCCAGGCCAGATTACATATAATAACCGCCAGAGGCTACCAACAGTTTCTCATTCAATATAAGCCCAGTCCATGAATTAGGTCAGACCCAGAAACCAACCCAGGTGGTGTATAATGGTAAATGAGCACACGGACGTTGGAGTTTTGTGATCAAGATAGAAGAGCAACCCAAGATTAAATTATAGATTTAATTGCCATAATGGCACACTAGAATAACTATTTATAGATGAGTTATACAATTATACAGATGTTACAGTCAGTTGTGCAAATAAAAGATAAATAGGGTACATGCAGATTTACAGACAAATGTAGTTTAGTTACCGGTTTCCTTGCTGCTGGTGGCCACATGGAGGCAATGTCGAACCACTGGGTTCCCTTTAGTATACTCTGGTATATGATGTAATGAGGCTTCTCAGAAGTAATATGAAGAGGGAGGGGTCAGGCTACAGTGTTATACCCTAGGCGGCCACTCCTAAGTTGCTCTGTCTCACCTCTGGGTTGTCTTGGACTCTACTCCACTGCATCTTTGAACTAACAAATTATCAAAACCTATGAATGGAAATAACCTCTCCCGTGGAGCGTCCGAGAGGTGCTGTTCTGGTCTCTTTCTGCAGATTCTCCTCTATTTTTCAGGACCAAACATGGCTTCTGTAGCTGACTCCTAGTCGCCATTGTATGCGACTCCTCAATGCACAGTGCTAGAGCAAATTGAGAGAGATGGGTGCAGCTGGTTGTCTCGATTCCATTGGTATGAATTGTAGGTGGCCAGCACCTATAGCCAATTCATAATTTGGAATAATGATTCCAGAGCCATTGAATCTGGATTTGCTGACAGGCTTCCAGTAGAATATGCAGGTTTCCTGCCCCCAATTCTGGTTCATGAGTTGGGACAATGGCCATCGATTCTATCCAAAAATAGAATCATTAGAAATGTCAGCTCAAGACGCAAAAAATATGCCATCACACAGCCCCAGATCCAAAAAATCTGAACACTACAGATCACAGAAATAGCGGCAAAAGTACAATTCATTGTCTTTAAAAGCATCTGAAATTTTTCACCACTTACTGTATAGTAAAATTATACATGTTTGGTATCTACGAACTCATATCGACCAGAGGCATAATACTGACACATCAAATTTACCATATAGTGAATGTGGTGAATAAAAATAAATAAATAAATAAAAATTTAATAACTGCACTTTTCTTCAATTTCATCACATTTAGAATTTTCTTCCTGCTTTCCAGTACACTATATGGTAAAATTAATGATGTACTGTATATACTCGAGTATAAGCTGAGTTTTTCAGCACAAAAATTGTGCTGAAAAGTGCACCCCTCGGCCTATACTCGAGTCACAGTGTGACGGCTCAGTGGGGGGGGCGGTGATTAGGAGCTGGAGGAGGTGGGGGGAGGCTGTAATAGAAGTGGGCGGTCACGTGCCCCTGCTCATTAGTGCAATGCAATATGCACTGCATCCCCCTGTCTATTAGCAGCGGGGGAGCCGTGCATATTACATTCCACTATGTAAGCGCCCCCCCATCAGTGGTATACAGACCCCCCTTGCTGCTGCACACCTGTAAAATAATAGCTCATTCATACTTATCCCCATCGCTCTGTCACCGCGCGTCCTCCGGTCTTCTTCTTGCTTGTACCCGACGCCATGTGACCGGCGCAGAAGCAATGATGTCATCGCTGCTGCGCCCGCCACAGGCATAGAAGCTGGGTACAAGCAGGAAGAAGACCGGAGGATGCCGGTGACAGAGCGATGGGGATAAGTATGAATGAGCTATTATTTTACAGGTGTGCGGCAGCAAGGGGGACTTGTATATACCACTGATGTGGGGGGCCTGTATATACCTCTGATGGGGGGCCTGTATATACTACTGATGGGGGGGCCTGTATATACCACTGATGGGGAGGGCCTGTATATACCACTGATGGGGGGCTGTATATACCACTGATGTGGGGGGCCTGTATATACCACTGATGGGGGGCCTGTATATACACTGATGGGGGGCCTGTATATACCACTGATGGGGGGGCCTGTATATACCACTGATGGGGGGCCTGTATATACCACTGATGGGGGGCCTGTATATACCACTAATGGGGGGGCTTTATATACCACTGATGGGGGGCCTGTATATACCACTGATGGGAGGGCCTGTATATTACCACTGTAGGGGGCCTGTATATACCAACTGATGGGGAGGGCCTGTATATACACTGAGGGAGGGCCTGTATATACACTGATGGGGGGCTGTATATACCACTGATGGAGGGGCCTGTATATACCACTGATGGAGGGCCTGTATATACCACTGATGGAGGGGTATATACACTGATGGGGGAGCTGTATTACCACTGATGGGAGAGGCTGTATATACCACTGATGGGGAGGGCCTGTATATACCACTGATGGGGGGCCTGTATATACACTGAAGGGGGCCTGTATATACCACTGAGGGGGGCTGTAATATACACTGATGGGGGGGCTGTATAAACACTGATGGGGGCTGTATATACACTGATGGAGGGCATGTATATACCACTGACAGGGAGGCCTGTATAACACACTGATGGGGCCTGTATATACATGTGGGAGGCCTGTATATACCACTGATGGGGAGGGCCTGTATATACCACTGATGGGGGGGCTGTATATACCACTGATGGAGGGGCCTGTATATACCACTGATGGAGGGGCCTGTATATACCACTGATGGAGGGGGCCTGTATATGCCACTGATGGGGGGCCTGTAAATACCACTGATGGAGGGGTCTGTATATACCACTGAAAGGGGCTGTATATACCACTGATGGAGGGGCCTGTATACAACTGATGAGAAGGGCTGTATACCGTGATGAGAGTCTGCTTCATTTTCCCCCCTAGGCTTATACTCGAGTCAACAAGTTTCCCTAGTTTTAGAGGGTAAAATTAGGGGCCTCGGCTTATACTTGGGCCGGCTTATACTCGAGTATATACGGTAATTCAAAAGTATAACTCGGCCCACAAAATACAATGTTGATGAAAAAATAAAAAAGTTATGACTCTAGGAAAAAGAGAAGGAAAAATGGAAAACGACAACCAAAAAATCTCTGGGTAGTGAAGGGGTTAAAGATATGCATAGAAGGAAAAAATGGAAACATTTTCAAAACATCTTGATTTATTTAGTATCGAGTATGGTTATCACACTCAGAAATCCTTGAACTTACACACCCTAAGTTATCATGCTATCAATTTATTAATGGTTGTCTGTGGAATTTTCTGTCATGACAAAAGCACTTAGGTACGTAAATGATCAAGATTCACTGCTAGCAGCTACCTTTGCAATTGCCAACTAATGATGTGCCAGAAGTTCTCAAAAGGATACTAGTCTGGAGACACAGAAGGCCATGTATCAGACTTTGGTTAGGCAGGCTGTTCACAGTAGCAGAATCAACATGTGGCCTTGCATGGTTGTGTTGAAAAATGGCTCCTGGTACATTTTGGAAGAAAAGCTGTTAGCCTGTTTCTACCATCGATTAATGTAGCATTGAACTGTTAGTGAACCTGTTAAATGTAGGGGCAAATTAGTCAAATAGATGGTATTCAACTGAAATGTTGCTACATTTTTCCACAACTGCTGGTTGTGCTAAAATGTAGCAACTTTTTTTTTCCAGTCCAGCCATCTTTTTAAAAAGTGGGCATAGCTTAATGGAGTGGGGTCAAAGCTGATCATGACCACCAAATTCATCAAAATTTGCAGCACAAAAGTGGCACCGATTTGGCCCGCATGTTATCCTATGGGGATCGGATCAGATTGAATTTGGCCTAATTGCCATCCGATTTTGTCGGATCCGAGACTGCTCCGATTTTGGGCACAGAAAAAAAAGCAGACACAAATCAGATCTGACAAAATCGAATGGCAATTAGGCCAAATCCAATATGATCTGCTGACTTTAACATGGGGCTAATGGAGCTCGGTTCCGAGAAAAGACAGGATCATTACTCTGACCTGATTTCATTGTACTGAGCATGCTGGTCAGTGAGCCCAACCAAGACACAGGAATGATAAAAAAAAGTGATGGCACAGCATAATTATGACAAGGATGTTACAATACAGGGAATGACAGCATAATACGCATAATGATATAATCATGTAATTTATAATGTACACAGATATATCATAGCATAGGAATAGTGCAAAAATATTACCGTGCAGAGAAAAATGTGTGCTTGAACTGTAAAATATAAGAGGTATATAGTATTCTTCAGTTCATGCATTGTACAGTGAAGAAGTAGTTAACCGGAAGCGTTCCATGCTGTGATCCACAATAGACTGTTGGCCTAATTTCACAGTACGGTATTGATTATCTCACACTGAATGTCGTACATTGTGGTATCATCTTACCATTTTGCAGCACACCTCTGACAAGTATCTATATTATACTGTATGTGTGTTTACTGTTAACAGGCAAATTAAGGACAGAATTGTATCGACATTTCTGGGAACTAGGATCAAGGCGTCTTATTCACGATCACTTCCCATAATTCAGGAACTCTTTAAGCACTTATGTTGTTTTTGCAGATATCTAGATTAGACAAGGAGATTTTAATTATATGGTTGTTACCGGTATTTATGTGGTTTTGCCCAATATATTTAGACTTTGTTAAATATAACAAAGCTAGACTTAATAATAATAGACATTGAATTGTGTTCTGGCAGAAAAACAGCTAAAGAAGCCTGTTTCAAAAACTAGGATCTTTAAAAGGGTTGGAGAAAAATGAGTGTTTAGTGGAGGTCACGCCAATATAACCTTGACCAATCATGAACAAACCTGTATTCACATATGTGCACAACTGCTATATTTATTGTCTATGAAACAAATAGAGATGGCCAGGTAAAGCTCTAATTGATAATGCTCAAGTAATGATATATGTGGCTCACACCCAAGGCATGCAACGGTATTGCAAAGTCTTATATAGGTGAGGAAAGGTATGGTATACTGTACAATACCTATTGACCATACTCATCTCATCCATAAACAGTGGTCAACTGCTGGTCAAACCCTTTTGATAGCATTGCAGCACAGAACAAATAACAAAATACAATAAGAATAAAGGGATTATCCGGCTTTAACAAAGCAATGTTTAAAAAAAAAACATCACCCTGACGTCGGTAGAACGGCTTTGTACATTTTTTGGAAAAACATATTAACTAAGTACCTGTTATTGACACTGCTTTTACTAGCACTTCCTTGTTATTATTACCTATTATAGCAGAATATTTCTACATGTTTGTTATACTGTTTTTTTCTGCGGTCAAATGAATGTTTTAGTTGAACTCCATAAATGCATTACAAGGCAGGTATATCCATTAGACATAGCTATGTGTTTCAGGTGCTTTACACACGCTTAATCACGATGTCTAAAGTTTCAAGGCTGAGGCAGTACCCGCATCCACGTTCCAAGCGAGAATGACGATTGGCAATACTGTGAGCTAGATCTTGTTCATTTATAACACATACAATACTCACCCCTTCTGTACTGGCATAGCTCCTGCTATGGCGGCGCTGTGTCTCCTGGCAGTTACATGACATTTTATGTCACATGACTATTGCAGTCAATTGGGAGCTCGTGATTGGCGGCAGGCACTCAGTGTTACAGGAAATGTCCGCTCTGACTAAATAGTAAAAGGCTGCAGTCAGCCAGCTGCTGTGTTACATTATATGAATGTAAAGAAAAAATGAATCGTAATTGGAAAGGTGTATATTGAAATAAAAATGCTTTATTAATCATGTGAACTGTAGAAGACAGAAAGTAGATAATACAAGAATCGCATCAGTCTGGGAGGTGAGTATTAAAGGAGCATTCAAATCTCTATGATTATAACACAGACAGCAACTAAAGCTGATAAAATAATTATTGCCCTTAGGATCACTCACATCTGCATATATATATGCTGAGTGCAATCCAATAACAAAATCTGACTGCACTCCCAACAATGTTAAACAATAAGGCAGTGGTAATCAGCTATTTTTTCCTCAGATGAGGTAAGAATTGCAGCTTGCTGCATATGGTCACCTATAACAGCCGAGACTCACCAATGCAAGTCTATGGGTGCGAGAAAAAAAATGGATGGCAGACGGACAGCATGTCGTCCGTTTTTTACAGATGTATTACCATTCTGTAGAATAGAAGACTGTAAATGGTTCTGTAAATGATTGTAGAAGAACACTGGGAAACAAAATATTGGCACCTCAGGTATTAAGCTTGATTTGAGGAATATTCAGTCCATTGAATCAGAATGTTCTTCATTTTTTTGTAGCAGCTCTACTTTTTGAGATAATGGATAGTTGCTCACAAATGAATTTGGTATTTTTTTCCTCAACAGGGGTATTCATTATACAATCAAAAATGGTCCGCAAAGTATGTGACACATATGAAAATACTTATTAAAAACAAGATACATTTAACTACGTTTTAAAGTGATCCTGACCCCAGAAATTGAGCCCCCAGCCCCTTAATACGTGTCCCTGCAGCATGAGGACCCATTAGCAGGCATCCCTTTCTGTCAGAAAAGCGCTATTTGAATGTATATAAAGGTGGCTTTATTACCTTGTATTCTGTGGCTTCTCATTATTTGAGAAGCCACAAAAGGCGTGCCTGGCTCCTGCTCCCCTCTGCACGCTTTGTAATTATGCACACCCCGACGGGCTTGCTGCACATCCGAGAGCCTGGGCGCGTCACCAAAGGGGCGGGATTGCAGGTATGAGGTGATTTTCATCATACCGGCAATCCCGCCCCTTTGATGACGCGCCCAGGCTCTCGGATGTGCAGCAAGCCCATCGGGGCGTGCATAATTACAAAGCGGGCGGAGGGGAGCAGGAGGTAATAAAGCCACTTTTATAAACATTCAAATAGCGCTTTTCTGACAGAAAGGGATGCCTGCTAAGGGGTTCTCATGCTGCAGGGACACATATTAAGGGGCTGGGGGCTCAATTTCTGGGGTCAGGATCACTTTAAGGTATAAGTGATTCTATACCAACTCTGTGTTGGTATAAGTGCTTTTAAACAATGGAAACAAATATGGATCAATCCAAATAGGTCACTCAACTAAGACTACTGAAGAGCAAAACACAGTAGCCCTGGTTCTACTGAAAATATCATACCACGATCAGCAGTGGCCAATTGGTGTGGATATGAAGATGGTGAATCTCCTGGGACAGCAGAGCGGATGCACTATATATCTCGAATTTATCTGATAGTAGATCAAAAATTGAGCACTGTATGAGAGAACAGTGACCTCAGAGAGAACACATGGTAGTAGGAGAAAAGAATGGAATTGCAGAACTATTGGTTGACAGAAATAAGATCATAGTACCCCCACTGCACGTGAAATTAGGTTTAAAAAAGCATTTTGTAAAGACTCTTAGTAAAGATGGAAGCTGTTTCAACTATATCTGCAGCAATGTTCCAGCTCTGACCATGGAGAAGCTAAAGGCGATGATCCTTAAATCAGAGGACTCATGAAAGATGGTCTTTTTTCACTATGGTTGTATCGAATTTTGTTGGGAACTATAAAGAAGCTAATTACAATGAACTAGTAGAAAGAATGGTATCTTCTTTCCATCACCCTGGCCTGTATCAAGGTGCATTATCTCCACAACCATTTGGATAATTTCCCAGAAAACCTTGGTGACCTAAGTGAAGAGCAGAGTGAATGATTTCACCAAGATCTAAAAACTATAGAAAGATAAAAACAGGGATATTGGCAGGGGCGGGCTGGTGCACTTTTCCCAGGGTGGCAACATTTTTTTCCAGCCCTTGCAGGCGTGGATCGGGGTGGGTGGGGTGGGGGTGCTAGCGGTTGAATTGAGGAGGGGGGGTGCTAGCGGTTGAAATGAAGAGCGGGGGGATGCTGGTGGTTGAAGTGAGGAGCGTGGGGGGCTTCACACTCACCACGCTTCCCGGCGGCTGCGGCCGATGGTAGCAGCTGAGATACAAGCAGCCGCTAATCAGACCGCCGGATCGTTTTACTGTGGGGGCGGCCCTAAATGAGGACATTTCCACCAGCCTGGGGGCATTTGCCCCCCTGACCCCTTGGCCAGTCCGCGTCTGGACATTGGGATACCTACATGATGGCAGATTCTTGTTAGTCTATTCAAAATTATTTCCCTGGTGCAACTCACTGAAAGAAATATTTAAAGTGCCACTTTTGCAAGTGTTTTCAGTAAATCAACAGTATATCATTGACAATTGTTTATGCATGGTTAATCAATATTCTATTATGTAAATTATTCATAATTAAAAGAAATCTAAACATTTAAATTTATTTAATAACAAAGAAGGCAAAAATACCAATGTTTAGTAGACAGTAGTCGTAGCGTTCGATTGGTTGTATGCCTATCTATAGGGTACATCACATCTCATTAAATAGAGCCGATGGAAGAAAAATAAGGGCAGATTTAAAATTAGCGATAAAAACTGATCATAAATATTACAGGCACCAATTATGTTGTTCCCCAGTATAATAATTGTTGTGAAAAAATGCAATGGATGCGGATGTCATACGGATGTTACGAGAGAAAAAAAATCGCACACTCATTCAATATTAACAGCTCAAAAATCATGAATCAGAAAATAATACGAACTGCGAATTTTAACTTACCTCAGCAAGTGATATTAGGGTTTCCAGTAGTTACACTGATGGAATCTGTAGAGGCATAACTATAATAGGTGCAGTGGCTGCAATCACACTGAGGCCCTAGAGCCTACGGGACCTAAAAGGCCATTTTATATCATGATAAAAGATCATTACTATGAAAGATCTGTGATAATTGGGGCCCCTGTTACATTGACACTCATAAACTTAACGTTTTGCCACTAGGTCTCTGAGCCATAAGAGATTATCATACTTCTATGACACTGTTATGAACAGGAACTCTCCCTTTACATATAATGGACATAATATATATGGGGGGTATCAAATATACAGTATTTAATTTCCTGTCAATATTGGACATTTTGATGAGTATAAATGGAGGATCCCCCACCTAGTAGAGATATAAAGTGTCACCAACGGGTGACAGAATTTTTTTTTTTCTGTGTTACACTTACATTTAAATGACAATAATACCCCATTCTGGCCTTAATATGTTCTCTATAGTTTTTAGAGGAGAGACGGGGTTTATCACTGCAGTGCACTTTGGGGTGATGTAATACTTATGCACTTAGTGACATTTATTTTTCATGGAATGATTATTTTAAAGTATTTTCAATAAAGTATTATTTATAATTAGCATCTATCTAGAGATATACAACTATATCTCAATAAAATTAGAATATAATAAAAAAGTTAATTTATTTCTGTAATTCAATACATAAAGTGAAATGCATATATTATATAGTCATTACAGAGTGATCAATTTCAAGTGTTTATTTCATTAATGTTTATGATTATGGCTTACAGCCAATGAAAAGCCAAAAATCATTATTTCAGAAAAGTAGAATAATTTACACAAAACACCTGAAAAGCCTTACTAAGCGATTACAATGGTCCCATAGTCTGGTTCGGTAGCCTACACAATCATGAGCAAGACTGCTGACTTGACAGATGTCCAGAAGATAGTCACTGACACACTCCACAATGAGGGTAAGCCACAAAAGGGCATTACTAAAGAAGCTGGCTGTTCACAGAGTGCTGTATCCAAGCATATTAACGGATAGTTGAGTGGAAGGAAAATTGGTAAAAAAAAAAGGTGCACAAGCAACCGGGATAACCACAGCCTTGACAGGATTGTTAAGTAAAAGCCATTCAAAAATTTGGGGGAGATTCACAAGGAGTGGACTGCTGCTGGGGTCAGTGCTTCAAGAACCACCGCACACAGACGTATCCAGGACATTCCTTGTGTCAAGCCACTCATGACCAACAGACAACTCAAGAAGCATCTTACCTAAGCCAAGGAGAAAAAGAAATGGACTGTTGCTCAGAGGCCCAAGGTGTTGTTTTCAGATTAAAGTAAATTTTGCATTTCACGTGGAAATCAAGGTCTCAGAGTCTGGAGGAAGAGTGGAGAGGCCAGAATCCAAGCTTCTTGAAGTCTAGTGTAAAGTTTCCACAATAAGGGATGGTTTGGGAAGCCATGTCATCTGTTGGAGTAGGTTCAATGTGTTTTATCAAGACCAAAGTCAGCGCTACCATCTACCAGGAAATTTTACAGCACTTCATGCTTCTCTCTGCTGAAATGCTTTGTGGAGATGGAAATTTCATTTTTCAGCAGGACTAGGCACCTGTCCACTCTGCCAAAGTACCAATACCATGTTTAATAACCACAGTATCACTGTGCTTGATTGGCCAGCAAACTCATCTGACCTAAACCCCATAGAGAATCTATGGGGTATTGTCAAGACGAAGATGAAAGACATCAAACCCAACAATGCAGATGAGCTGAAGGCTGCCATCAAAGCAACCTGGGCCTCCATAACTCCTCAGCAGTGCCACAGGCTGATTCCCTTCATGCCACACTGCATTGATGCACTAGTTCATACAAAATGAGCCCATACCAAGCATTGAGGGCATTTGCTGTACATACTTTTAATTAGGCCAAAATCTATGAGTCAAAAATCATTTATTTCATTTGGTCTTATTTAAGTATTCTAATTTTCTGAGATAATGACTTGGGTTTTCATTGGCTGTAAGCCATAAACATTAACATTTACTTTAATTAACCATTGAAATAGATCACTTTGTAATTACTATATATGACTATATTCACTTTTTGTATTTCATTAGTGAAAAAAACTATCTTTTTGATATTTTAATTTATTGAGATACAAGTGTATATTTGATAATTGGATGCTATAAACTTGTGATGAATCTACTACTGAATAGATAAATCCATTGATGGTTGTAGCTGAATAGATTTAGCATGGTGCACATATTCCTATTCCCTAGTTGTACATAAAGAGAGACAAGCTATTGTAGGACATCTTTATTCAGCTGAGGCTAAAAAGAACACACTCCCCTCTAAAATCTGTTGTGTGACAATCTTAAACCTAACCTAAATTGCTTTATGTTCTTTTTGAAATAATGACTGGATCTGTTGGATTTATTCTTCTAAACAGCAGAGATTATAAAAAGGCACCTGTGAAAACAAAGCAAGGTCTACATCATACAGAATACTCCAACACCTCTCCTAAACTCATTCCTCAAAAGCACTGCATGTTGGCCACAGGAATTCAAAACAGCTCTTCAAGGTAGCAGCTTGTCGGAGAGGCTTCACTTTGATGTACAAGGAGATGGTACAGTAAGGCAGATGTCATCCACTATTATTTGAAAGGTTTTCAACTTTAGACAGGATTTTTTTTTTCTTGAACACTAGTCTAATTTATAGATGTTTGGTATATTTCCACTAACCCTTTATGGAATATGGAGTAAGCATAATAGGAATGAAATCTATAAAAGATCAAACAATAAGTGGAGAATTGATCACTTCATTTAAACTGAAAACTGACCCCTTGAGATCATAAGAAATTAATCTTTGTGTGTGACTATTAAAATACTTGTGCAACTGGTAATCTGGTGATTAAGTGGTAAAATGGGAATCCAAGTCATTAAAGTAGGAGAGGTTCTGGTGAAAGTGTGTGTTAAACCACATCAACTGCAATATCAGCCCTAGATTTGTCCCATACTTAACATTTTCTTTACAACAATCATGTAATCGACATAAAGTCCTATTTAAATTCACAAGATATTTGGTAACTTCAAAAACATATCAGATTCCCTAACACAGTCTACAGGGTTCCAACTATTGCCCACATCTAATGAAAGTGTCCCAAGATGAAAAGCTTTGGATTTGCAGTGTTAATTCACTGAAAAAAACATGCTTCATTCAATAAACATGTCTCCAACAAAATATCCCTTAATCAGAAATTTACCGTAATTATTTTGAAATCTTTTATTATCTAAAGAAAACCAAATTTGAAGTCAAGACCAAACCAATGCAAAATGTCTGAAAAACACTTGACAAACATCTGTGATAAGTGAAGGCAACATGATTCATGATTAATGTATCTTTCCTAAAGTTCAAGCAATTTGACTGAACTTCTTAAGACTATTACAAACTCCCCATTTTCTTTTATCTACATTATTAGCACCACTAGTTCCTATTGACTAATCAATGGTCAAACACAGTTCCATCAAGGTTATTGTGAGCAAAATTATAGTCCCCACACCTATCAGACTAATGTTAGTTGAACCCAACAATATCAACATCTTTAACATGTTTAGGAGCACTTGCCCACTGTTGGCTGGGTGTGATGCAAGTCACTACAGTAATAACTAATCTCTGACGTGCAGAAAACAGACTGTAAAAACAGAAAGTAAATATAATAATATTACTACTTAGTGGTAGTAAAGAAAGGTCAAAACAATGCAGGGTCAGGTCCAGGAAATGGCGCAGTAACAGCTAGGGATATTCAGAAGTGATGTGCAATTCAAGTCTAAGTCAGGAAACCAGAGGAACAAAATAGCATACAGAGGAACAGGCAGAAAAAGGAATTAGGTCACAAGAAGAGAGTCAAGTCCAGGTAAAGTAACTAATCAGGCAGGGTCTGGCTGAGAGCACAGAGAGATCAATCCTACATATCCAAAGGCAAATCTACAATTGACACAGAATAGGGCAGCAAGCTTGCTTAAAGGAAACCTGACCCCTTCAAATGACCCCCAACTCTATTAATACCTGTCCCTGCACCCTTAAAGATCATTAGCAGCTGTCCTTTTGTGTAAAAAAAGCGTTCAGTAACATTGTGAAAAATGCTATAATAAACTTACATGTCAGGGACTTCTTCACATTGAATAAGTCTCACAAGGCGTTCCCTGTGAGACTCTAAGCCCTCCTGACCCGCTCATTATCACGCCCCGATGGGTGTGATAACTAATCCTAATTCTCCTCGTCCTACAGAAAGGGCGTAATAGCCAGTGTGAAGCTATTTGCGTCACATCCGGTCCTTGTGACGTGAGTACACCCTTTATGTGTAAGCCGACAAGCCGCACATGCGCAAATAGCGTCACACCGGCTATTACGTCCTTTCTGCAGGGCGAGGAGGATTAGTCATCACACCCATCGGGGCGTGATAATGAGCGGGTCAAAAGAGCTTAGAGTCTCACAGGGAACGTTCTGTGAGACTTATTCAATGTGAAGAAGTACCTAACATGTAAGTTTATAATAGTGTTTTTCACGATGTTACTAAACACTTTTTTTACACAAAAGGACAGCTGCTAATGATCTTTAAGGGTGCAGGGACAGGTATTAATATAGTTGGGGTTCATTTGGAGGGGTCAGGTTTCCTTTAAGTAGAGTTCTAATCAAGTGAGCTGGAATGCAGGTAATATGCAGCACAGACCAGCCCAAACTGACAATCCCTACAACAACCTAGTAAAGGACAAAAGTAGTGTGGAGATCATGAGACTGGGAAAGATACTGATAATGACAGTCCGATTTTACATTGATGATTGCATTGTTCTCCCTTAGATAAGTGTGCCAGTCGTTGGCTTTCTCATAGAGAATACAGGAGCATTCGGCCAAAACTCCTATGTATAAGAAAATTGGCTAGGATTACTGTCAGCCAAACAATCGTCCAAAGCATGATTCGACTGACAGCCATCTGAAGTCTATGGCCAGCTTAACATTACATGCTGAACTATTGTTGCCATCAAAAGTAGCAGATACTGCGTCGGGACCCTGATGGTGGTTAACAATGCAGCAGTGAACTGATTCTACTATAAATCACTTTGCTTATAGTGATCACTATATTCATTCATAATATTGTTAACTTTTTTTTTAAACCAAATAAAGTTTAATGAGACATAAATGATCACATATATTACAGATATGAACAGGTTTTAATGTCCAATATATCATTATCAGTTCACTATTGCTAAAACAATTTAATTAGTACAGAAGATAATGTTGCATACTTAAAATTGAATTGCTTTCATTCCTTGTGTACAGTATATTGCTAAATAAGGCAATTGTGGAGTACCAAACAAATATATGTGTGCATTTATCATATTTTTCAGACTATAAGACGTACATTTATTCCCCCAAACTTAGGGAGAAACTGGGGGTTGCATCTTAAAATCTGAATGTACAGAGAGTGCGTGCAGGGGAGGGTGGGGGTAGCTCTGGAGTGTGTCTAGGGGCTGGAGTGGGCTGGCTGAGGCTGCAGGAGCCAGCAGGAGGTCAAGTGCTCCCACTCATTTAATATGCACTGCACCTGCTTTCCATAACCGCGGTGCTGAAACTGCCCCGCGGTGATGGATTGAGGAAGCGGCGCATATTAAATTGCCTGCATCCCCTGTGATGGCACATGCCCCCACCGTGCTAGATATGGCCCCCCATGCTGCTACCCAAAATAAAATAACAACGATGTTACTCACCTTTTCCAGCGGTGTCCTGTCTCCCTCCGTGCTGTTAAGCTCCTCCACTTCCTGCTTCTTCTCTGTAAAGCCGGTCATGTGATCGGCTCAGCAGAGCAACATCATCTCTGCGCGCCCGATCACATTACCGGCGTTACAGAAAAAAACCAGGAAGTGGAGGAGCGCAACGGCATGGAGGGAGACAGGACACCATTGGAAAAGGTGAGTAACAGGGTTATTTTATTATGGGCAGCAGCATGGGGGGGGCATATCTAGCAGGGGCGACATGTGCCAGCCCTGGGGGATGTATGCCAGCCTTGGGGTAGGTGTGCCAGCCATGGGGGAGGTGTGACAGCCCTGGGGGACATGTGACAGCCCTGGGGGATGTGTGCAGCCCTGGCAGCCTGAAGAAAGGTGTGCCAGCCCTGGGGGAGATGTGCCAGCCCTGGGGGGCAATGTGCCAGCTCTGGGGGAGGTGTGCCAGCCCTGGGGGACGAGTGCCATCACTGGGGGACGTTTGCCAGCCATAACCAGATTAAGGTGGCCATATCTAGGATGGGGGGCTATATCCCAGGATGAGGGACCATGTGCCAGGATGAGGGGGCTATGAGGGAGATATACCCTATATGATTTGTAAGATGGACACTGACATTATAAGATGGACCCCATTTAACATTAAAAATTATTTTTTCTCTTTTCCTTCACCAGATTTGGGGGTGCTTCTTTTAATCCAGTGCATCTTATTAAGAGAAACATTTTATATATGTGAGTGTGTATGTATATAAGTATGTACTGTAAGGCAGTGACCAGAATGACATGTGATGGCCGGTATGTGTCTCCCAGACTGTGCTCCATATCCCTATAGGAGCCCTCCACTCCGGATCTTGGAGGATTCCGCAGGTGTAGGCATGGGGTTAAAGCTGAGCTGCAATACAGGGTGTAGTCTCAGTTGAAGTTCATGAGGCTAATGAGTGGGAGGTGAGATAGGAGGTTGTGTGCTGACAAAACCCAGCCTAGCCATGTGGTCTTGGCCCTCGCCTGTGGACCTGGCCAGGACAGAGCCTGGCAGAGGTATTATTATTATTATTATTTATTTATATAGCGCCATTAGGTTCCATGGCGCTTTACATGAGGATGAGGGAGACAAGAACAAGTACACTAAATCTAGGCGATCAGGATGTACAGGTACAGGAGGAGCAGGGACCCTGTCCACAAGGGCTCACAGTCTATGAGGGGTGGGTTAGGATACAGTAGGATGGGGGAATGTCAGGTATGGGGCGTTCGCCTGGGTCTCATGGCAGGTTGTAGGCTTGACGGAACAAGTGAGTCTTCAGGTGACACTTGAAGCTACTCAGGGTAGGAGAGTGTCTGACGTGTTCGGGCAGGGAGTTCCAGAGTAAGGCAGATGCCCGGGAGAAGTCCTGGACTCGGTTGTGTGAAGAGGTGATGAGGGGGGAGCAGAGGAGGAGTTCTTGGGAGGAGCGGAGGTTGCGTGAGGGTAGGTATCGGGAGACCAGGTCGGAGATGTATGGTGGGGCCAGGTTGTGTATGGCTTTGTACGCCATGGATAGTGTTTTGAATTGGGATCTCTTGGAGACGGGGAGCCAGTGAAGGGCTTGGTAGAGGGGGGAGACAGGGGAGAAGCGGGAGGACATATAGATGAGTCGGGCAGCGGAGTTGCGGATAGACTGGAGAGGTGTGAGGGAGTTAGCCGGGAGGCCATTGAGAAGGAGGTTGCAGTAGTCAAGGCGGGAGATGATAAGAGCATGGATGAGTGTTTTAGCAGTGTCGTGGGTGAGGAAGGAGCGGATCCGTGAGATGTTCTTGAGCTGGAGCCGGAGGGATGTGGTGAGGGCCTCGATGTGGGGTTTGAAGGATAGGGAGGAGTCAAGGATTACCCCGAGGCACTTGGCTTGGGGGACTGGGGAGAGGGCGCAGTCGTTGACGCAGATGGATAGGTTGGGAGGTGGGGTGGAATTTCTTGGGGGGAAGACTATGAATTCAGTTTTGTCCATGTTGAGTTTAAGGAAGCGAACAGAGAAGAAGGATGAGATGGCGGAAAGGCATTGAGGGATTTTCGAGAGTAGGGAAGTGATGTCAGGGCCGGACAGGTAGATTTGGGTGTCGTCAGCGTAGAGGTGGTACTGGAGGCCATGGGACTCGATGAGTTGCCCTAGGCCGAGAGTGTAAATGGAGAAAAGTAGGGGTCCCAGGACCGAACCTTGGGGGACTCCGACAGAAAGGGGGTAGGGTGAGGAGGAGGTGTGGGAGTGGGAGACGCTGAAGGTCCGGTCCGCTAGGTATGAGGAGATCCAGGAGGGGGCAAGGTGGGTGATGCCAAGGGATTCCAGGATCCGGAGAAGAAGGGAGTGGTCAACCGTGTCGAAGGCGGCAGACAGGTCAAGGAGTAGCAGGATGGAGTAGTGGTGTTTGTTCTTGGCGGTCAGTAGGTCGTTGGTGACTTTGGTCAGGGCTGTTTCGGTGGAATGGAGGGGTCGGAAGCCGGACTGTAGGTGGTCGAAGTGGGAGCACGAGGAGAGGTGAGAGGACAGTTCGGAGTGGACGTGCTGTTCAAGTAGCTTAGAGGCGAATGGGAGAAGAGATATGGGGCGATAGTTAGAGACAGAGGTAGGGTCAAGTGAGTTTTTTTTTAGGATGGGCGTGATTAGGGCGTGTTTGAAGGCCTGGGGGAAGGTACCAGTGCTAAGTGAAAGGTTAGAGAGGTGGGTGAGGGCTGGGATGAAAATGGAGGTGTGGTTGGGAATGAGGTGGGATGGGAGCGGGTCGTGGGCGCTGGTGGTGAGGTGTGATTTTGACAGGAGGGAAGGAGAGTTGGAGTAGGTACAGAGCTCATACCGGTCTGTGTTGCGAATGTACAAGGTGGTACCAACTGCGTTCCGGAATCTGGAGGTCTGTAACCAATTGAACTGTGTGAATAAACCGTGTTGTTGTGTGAACCAGAGCCTGGGTAACTGCCCCCCGTCTTGCCAACCAACGCCGCTACCTCACAGTACAGACATAGCTGAAAATTATGGCATGCTTAAAATTGTTCCAAAAAATGAAGTATTTCTTACTTGAATTACACGTTTTATTATACATATATTTATTCATTTTGTGTTTCGGAAAATAAAACAAGAGATAAAAAAAAGCTAATTAGACATAATATCACACAAAACCACAAAAATAGGCAGAACAAAATTGTTTCAAGCATGTGATGCTCATTCAAACTCATCAGTGGCAAGTAACAGATGTGGGCAATATGAAAATCACACCTGAAACCGGATAACAACAAAGGGAAGAAGTTTACTCAGTCTTTTTATTGCGTGTCTTTGTGTGGCACACGAAGAATGGAGAACAGAAAGAGAAGATGAGAACTGCCTGAGTACTCAAGAACCAAAGTTGTTGAGAAATATAAACAATCTCAAGGTTACAAGTCCATCTCCATAGATCTTGATGTATCTTTGTCCATGATATACAACATAATCAGGATGTTTACAACCTGTGGTGCTAATCTCCCTGGATGTGGACAGCAGACAAAAGTTGATGAAAGGTTACAGCACAGAATGATCTGGATGGTGGATAAGCAGCCCCAATAGAGTTCCGAACAAATTCAAGCTGTCCTGCAGGATCAAAGTGCATCAGTGTCAGTGCAAACTATCCGTCAACATTTGAATGTAATGTAATACTATAGTAGGAGACCCAGGAGGACCCCACTGCTGACACAAACCTAAAAAAACTAGACTGCAATTTCCCAAAATGTACGTTTGTAAGCCAAAATCCTTCTTGGAAAGCGCCTTGCGGACAGAAGAGACCAAGATAGAGCTTAGGTAAAGCACATTATTCAACTATTTACCAACAACATACTGTGGCCTAAAGGAAACACTGTACCTACAAGTAAAATATGGTGGTGGTTAAAAGATGTTTTGGGATTGTTTTGCAGCCTCTAGCACTAAGTGCCTTGACTGTGTCCAAGGCATCATGAAATCTGAAGTCACCAAAGGATTTTGGGTCGCAATGCAGTGTTCAATGTCAGAAAGTTGGGTTTGCCTCCTTTGTCATGAGACTTCCAGCAGGACAATGACCTCAAACATACTTCAAGAAGCACCCATAAATGGATGAAAACTATACACTAAAAAGTCCTAAAATGGCCAGAAAATCCCACTGAACGCCTGTGAAGAGATGTTAAATTGGTGTTAAGAGAAGTCACCCTTCAAATAGGAGAGATCTGGAGCAGTTTGCAAATAAATAGTGATCCAAAATTCAAGTTGAGAGAAGAAAAAAGTTTGTTAATGGTTATAATAAGTAATTGATTGAAATGCAATGGGAGAAATAATCCATTTACTACAACAATTTCACCGATGCCAACACCTTCGGCCATAACTGTATGTTCGTTAATGTGCTATATACAGTACAATCTCTCTGGTCATAACTCTTCTTCAAACAAAACCCAAAAGCTCTACAAAGATTGTCTGGTGACCATTAATTTCTATCCCCCACCTCCTCAAGCTGCCTGGACCATCACTGTAATAAGCCCCTGTATTTTTGTGTAACCCCATCTCATTGTAGATTGTAAGCTCTTTTGAGCAGGGTCACCCTTATTTTTGCTTTATTGTATTGCACTTATTACACTGATTCTATGCTTATTGTATTGTATCTAATTACTGTACTGTATTTTTACATTGTTTCTCTGCTTTATTTATTGTACTTTTTACATTGATTCTCTGGTTAGTGTATTGGATTTTTTATATTGATTCTCTACTTTACTTACTGTATTGTATATTTTTCATTGATAACTAAGACCGTTTGTATATCCCTGTATTTTAAAGCACTGCGGAATAAGTTAGCGTCATATAAATATTTATTATTATATTATTTTCTATATATATATGTATATACAGTGGGTACAATAAGTATTCAGACCCCTTGAAATTTTTCCATGCTTTGCTTCATTTGGTTAATTCAAATGAGTTCATTTTTTCCTTATTAATGTACACTTTGCACCCCATCTTGATTGAAAAAAAACAGAAATGTAGAAGTTTTTGCAAAATGATTAAAAAAGAAAAAATGAAATGGTCATAAGTATTCAGACCCTTTGATAAATATTGAGTAGAAGAACCCTTTTTAGCTAGTACAGTCATGAGATTTCTTGGGAATAATGCAACAAGTTTTTCACACCAGGATTTGGGGATCCTCTGCCATTCTTCCTTGCAGACCCTCTCCAGTTCCGTCAGGTTGGATGGTGAATGTTGGTGGACAGCCATTTTCAGGTCTCTCCAGAGAAGCTCAATTGGGTTTAGCTCAGGGCTCTGGCTGGGCTAGTCAAGAATGGTCACAGAGTTGTTCTGAAGCCACTCCTTTGTTATTTTAGCTTTGTGCTTGGGGTCATTGCCTTGTTGGAATGTGAACCTTCGGCGACATCTGAGGTCTAGAGCACTCTGGAAGAGGTTTTCATCCAGGATATCTCTGTACTTGGCCAAATTCATGTTTTCTTCAATTGCAACCAGTCGTCATGTCTCTGCAGCTGAAAACCACCCATAGCATGATGTTGCCACTACCTTGTTTCACTGTTGGGATTGTATTGGGCAGGTGATGAGCAATGCCTCGTTTTCTCCACGCATACCTCTTAGTATTTTCACTAAAAATTTCTTTGTCTCATCAGATCAGAGAATCTTATATCTCATAGTCTGAGAGCTGTTCATGTATTTTTGCAAACTCTATGCAGGTTTTCATATGTCTTGCACTGAGGAGAGGCTTCCTTCGGGCCACTCTGCCATAAAGGCCCAACTGGTGGAGGGCTGCAGTGATAGTTGAATTTGTGGAACTTTCTCCCATCTCCCTACTGCATCTCTGGAGGTCAGCCACAGTGATCTTGGGGTTCTTCTTTACCTCTTTCATCAAGTCTCTTCTCCCACAATTGCACAGTTTGTCCGGACAGCCAGGTCTAGGTAGACTTCTGGTGGTCCCAAACCTCTTTCATTTAAAAATTATGGAGGCCACTGTGTTCTTAGGAACCTTGAGTACTGCAGAAATTATTTTGTAACTTGGCCAGATCTGTGCCTTGCCACAATTCTGTCTCTAAGCTCCTTGGGCAGTTCCTTTGACCTCATGATTCTCATTTGGTCTGACATTCACTGTGAGGTCCTATATAGACAGGTGTGTGCCTTTCCAAATCAAGTCATATCAGTTTAATTAAACACAGCTGGACTCTGATGGTAGGTTTACACGTTGCGATATCTGCGTCCAACTCCGACCAAAAGTCACATGGTTCATGCATTGGACCCGATATCGTTCGTGCGTTGTACAGCGTGAACGTCCAATACGATGCAGGAACGATGGCAAACCGATATCGGGGGTCGAATGAGCGTGCTATTCAACGTCCCGATATCGGATGCCGGTTGGAGCCGGATCGTCCCGTGTGACAGCCCAACTCCGATGTGCAGTACAACGTCACCCATTCACTCCCATGTTAAATGGTCGTTCCTGGGTCAGGGGGCGTACACATCATAGGGACGACGTTTCCCGATATCGCAACGTGTAAACCGCCGATGCGATTCTGGAAAAACAGGGCACAAAAAGCGCGCTCCCGCGCCGTCGGATCCAATATCGGACCGACGTTGGAGTGTGTAAACCCACCATAAGGAGTATAACCATCTCAAGGAGGATCACAAAGAAATGGACAGCATGTGACTTAAATCTGAGTGTCTGAGCAAAGGTTCTGAATACTTATGACCATGTGATATTTCAGTTTTTCTTTTTTAACCTCTTAAAGACCAAGCCTCATTTTTGCAATTCTGACCAGTGTCACTTTATGAGGTTATAACTCTGGAACACTTCAACATATCCTAGTGATTCCAAGACTGATGTTTTATGACATATTGGATTTCATGTTATTAGTCAGTAGTAAATTTAGGATGAAATTCTCTGCATTTCTTTGACCAAATAGAGTGTTTACATGCAGTGACAGTTCAAAACCATGACGTCATTGGTCATTAAGGGGTTAATTAGTTTGCAAAATGTTCTACATTTCTGTATTTTATTTCAGCCAAGATGGGGTGCAGAGCGTACATTAATGAGAAAAAAAATGAACTTTTTTGAATTTACCAAATGGCTGCAATGACAGAGTGAAAAATGTAAAGGGACCTGAATACTTTCAGTACCCACTGCATATATAAATAAATCTATATCTATATATATAAATATATACATATATCTACTATATAATTGCCTAATGGCCACTTGCATCTGAGACTGAAATCGCGCGCCGCAGACGGAAGTGGCCAGTATACAAAAGAGCTTCGCGCGGCTCTCCTCACAGCCTCCAGCCAGCAATAGAGTCGCACTCTGTAGTACAGCGGTCATGTGACAGTGCGGGCTGATGTGATGTCACACTGCCCGCCCTGTCACATGACCACTGTACTACAGAGTGCAACTCTATAGCTGGAGAAGACAGGTGAGAACAGAGGGGGGCGAGGGGGATCCTGCCCCCCGGCTCCATCCTGCCTCCCGCCTCAATCCTGCCCCCACGCTCCATCCTGCCCCATCCTGACCCCCCGCCACCATCCTGCCCTGCTTGCTCCATCCTGCCCCCTGCCTCCATCCTGCCCCCACCACCATCCTGCCCCGCCAGCTCCATCCTGCCGCCAGCTCCATCCTGCCCCCCTGCCACCATCCTGCCCCCATCCACCATCCTGCTCCACTCGCTCCATCCTTCCCCCCTGCCACCATCCTGCCCCCCACCCGCCTCCATCCTGCCCTCCCACCACCATCCTGCCCCGCCGGCTTCATCCTGCCTCCCCCTGCTCCATCCTGCCCCCCCTGCATCCATCCTGCCCTGATCGGTCCATCCTGCCTCCCCACCACCATCCTGCACCCCCGCCTCCATCCTGCCCCCCCCTGCCACCATCCTGCCCCCCGCCTACATCCTGTCCTCCCACCTCTATCCTGCCTCCCACCACCATCCTGCCCCCCCGGCTCCATCCTTCCCCGCTCGCTCCACCCTGTCCCGCTCCTTTCTGCCCTGCTGATTAGTCTCGCCAGGCGACTGAACACCGACACTGCTGCACACCGCCGCACAACACTGACACCGCTTCACACCGACACCGCCGCACACCGGCACTACTGGCTCCATCCTGCCTCGCTCCATTCTGCCCACGCTGATTAGTCTCGCCTGGCAACTGAACACGGACATCGCCCCACACCGACACCGCCGGACAACGCCGATACTGCTGTACACCCACACTGCTGTACAGACACCACCGAACACCGACACCGCCACACACCAACATCGCCGCACAACACTGATAGTGCTGTACACCGACTCCACCACACAACACTGATACTTCTGTACACCGACACTGCTGTACACTAACATTGCTGTACACCGACACTGCTGCACACAGACACCGCTGCAAGTATCTACTATATAACTGCCTAATCGTGTGTCTGTGCAGAAAATCGCGCGCCAGCCATCATTGGTCGCCGCTAGCCGCGGCAACCAATGAGCGAAGCGTATGCAAAACATCCACGCACATTCAAAACTCGCACCAAGCTGAAACATGGTGACGGCGACGCATCAGCGTCGCTATCTCCAGGATACACGCGTCTGGCCGTGGCTATCGTCTGGAGACCTGATGGTAGCTGCGGCTCATCTACTACCGCACAGAGGTCCACGGCGAGCCAGCCGGGAGATGACCAGTGTCAGCTTGCAGCGGTAGTACCCCGACCGCCATATTGGAACACCCGCATTATGAGTATTCCTATATGGTAGCCGGAATTCAAATCCCCCGCCAAGCCACGCGACTTCTCTGATTGGTCGCCGTGGCCAACGGCGACCAATCAGCGAACTAGCGCGGATTGGCGGAAAATATGAATCCCGCGCCGCTGATTGGTCACCGCTCTCAGCGGTGACCAATCAGCGGCACAGGATTCAAAACCCCTGCCAAGCCATGCTCCACCTCGCTGATTGGTCGCCGCCACCAGCGGCGACCAATCAGCAAAGCGTGTTTTGAAACACGCACCAAGTGCGCTGATTGGTCGTCACGGCTGGCGGCGATCAATAAGCGAAGCAAGGCTTGTTATATTGGCGCGCAATTTCAAATGCCGCTCATAGTGTGACGCACTTCTCTGCTGTTTACAAGGCTGTCATAGTGTCACGCAGTTCAGTCCTGTTTACAAGGCTGTCAGTTATAGTGTAAACACAGTTCCCTTCCGTTTACAGGGTATTCTGGAATACCCGATGCGTTAGAATCGGGCCACCATCTGGTGTATATATAATATATATATATATATATATATATATATATATATAGGGTTGGCCACTTATATGGATTCAGCTAAATAAAGTTGGATCCAAAATGGCCGCCATGGTCACCACCCATCTGAAAAAGTTTCCCCCCTCCCATATACTAATGTGGCACAAACAGGAAGTTGATATCACCAACCGTTCCATTCTCTTTAGGTGTATCCATATAAATGGGCCCACCTATAAATGGCCCACTCTAATAATATATATCCATATACCCTAATTATATATATATATATATATATATATACCCTAATGATATATACCGTATATACTCGTGTATAAGCCGACCCGTGTATAAGCCGACCCCCCTACTTTTGCCCCAAAAATCTGGGAAAACCTATTGACTCGTGTATAAGCCGAGGGTGGACCCCAGCACAGGTATACAGCCCCCAGCAGTGTGGTATACAGGCCCCCCAGTGGTATACAGGCCTCCCAGTGGTAGTATACAGCAGCCCCAGTGGTAGTATACAGCAGCCCCAGTGGTAGTATATAGCAGCCCCAGTGGTAGTATACAGCAGCCCAGTGGTAGTATATAGCATCCCCAGCAGCAGTATATAGCATCCCCAGCGGTAGTATATAGCAGCCCCAGCGGCCCCAGTGGTAGTATATAGCAGCCCCAGAGGTAGTATACAGCAGCCCCAGTGGTAGTATATAGCATCCCCAGCAGCCCCAGTGGTAGTATATAGCAGCCCCAGTGGTAGTATATAGCAGCCCCAGCAGCCCCAGTGGTAGTATATAGCAGCCCCAGCGGTAATATACAGCAGCCCAGTGGTAGTATATAGCATCCCCAGCAGCCCCAGTGGTAGTATATAGCATCCCCAGCAGCCCCAGTGGTAGTATATAGCATCCCCAGCAGCCCCAGTGGTAGTATACAGCAGCCCCAGTGGTAGTATATAGCAGCCCCAGCGGTAGTATACAGCAGCCCCAGTAATCCAGGGCCCCCCCAGCCTTGCTCCGGTCACCTGTAAAGTAAAATATACTTATCACTGTCCCGCTGCTGTCCGCGCCCGCATCTGCCGACATCCCGATCCTCCATCTTCATGCATCTTCTTCCGACTTCCTGTGTTCGGCGCCGGCAATGACGTCATTGCCTGCGACGAACAGAGAAAACTGGAAGAAGACGCATGAAGATGGAGGATCGGGATATCGGCAGATGCGGGCGCGGACGGCAGCGGGACAGTGATAAGTATATTTTACTTTACAGGTGACCGGAGCAAGGCTGGGGGGGCCCTGGATTACTGAGGCTGCTGGGGCTGTCGTATTGACTCGCGTATAAGCCGAGGGGGGTACTTTTCAGCCCAATTTTTGGGCTGAAAAACTCGGCTTATACGCGAGTATATACGGTATATATGGCCCACTCTAATAATATATGTATATATATATATATATACATACATATATTGCATATATGAAAAATCCTGGTAATGTGATGTCCAGGGTATGAATAAATATAGAAGTAAATCCAGGCAGCACTCCAAAGCATTTTGAAAAAAGTACACTTTTATTTAGCCCATACGTAGTGTAACATTTTGGTGTAGTGACACCTTTCTGAAGCACCATTTATATGCATATTGTGAGATATGATCGGCATGAGAGTCCATGGTCGGTATACATCACGTGTTTTGAGCTGTGCACACAGGGTTAACGGTATTTGAACCTGTGTGTAGGGGTTATTGCTGTACTAGACCTGACTGGTGTACAGAGGGTTAACTACTCCCAGGTCTGTGTGTGTGTATGAGTGAGATGTGCTGATTGACTCACTGTGTTGCAGATGTGGCTGTGGCAGCTACGATAAGAAGCTGCCTAGTGTTGTCAGAGAGACTGGAGATGGGAGGCAAACCAGACATGACCTCAAGGAAGTGAGGATGTGAGGTGGAGGGGGTCTCCGTCCCGCTGGAATGAGGCGGGAAGCCGGGCTCTCCAAGTGGGAGACGCCTGTCCCTCTGAGCCGTATGGAGCCCGTTGACTGTATGTATGGGTCTGAGAGGGCAGTAGTCCATGCTGGACTGTGTGTGTGAGTGGGCCCTGTGACGAGTGGAGCCCACGAAAGCCAGGCGGCTGTAACAGCCATTGGCACCCACTGCTAGTGCGTGATATGGTCCTGTTGACTATGTGCGATGGTTCATGTGTAAAGCACAATGGTCTATGTAAAAATGCCATGCATGTTGTCTTATGTGAATGAAGGCCAAGCGGTCGTAACCGCCATTGGCACTGACTAAAGAGTCGTGATATGGTCCTGTTGACTAGGTGTGATGTATAAACAAGTGGGTCATCATAGGTTTTTGTAAAAGTGCCATGTGTGATGTATCCAAATGTGAATAGGATAAGTAATGATCCCTGTCAGGGCCAGGTGGCTGTATCTGTCATTTGGGACAGACTGTGAGGTCTATAAGGTTCCTGTTTATGTATTATATGTATTATATGTAAATATGAAGTGTAGATAATGCCAGGTGGGCATAGCCGCCATTAGAACCAGACCGGGTCTATAAGGGTCACCCTAAGGTTCTGCTGATGTGATAAATGTAAATACTGTCTTGTAGGTTGTACAGAGGAGCTACGGTTAGTGCTCCTGATAGTTGATGGAGCTGGTAGTAATGCTCCAGTGTATATAATATACGTTATGTGAATGTCTTATAATGTGATTATGTGACTAAAGAGTATTATATGTGAAATGTAATGTGTATTATAAGTTATCAGCAGTTTATGACAGCTTAATAAACTGCTATATTGTGTTATTTTGAAGAAAAACATGGTTGTTGGTGTCCATTCCGTTGCCAAGTGAGATCCCCCCAAGGGGTGCTACCTCACAATATATAATCTACATATATACAGGAGATAACCGTTCTGTGCAATGCTGCGGTGTGTGCTCCATTCATCCTTCTTCGCCATGGCCACTGAAGCAAACGTCCTTACTGTATCACTACCACAGCCTTCTCCATTGTGAAGATGAGCGTGCACACACTGCAGCACTGGTTCATCTCTTTCACACAGGGGACAGCTGTGGCAGTGATACAGAGAGAGGGATCGCTTCAATGACAGTGTGGGCACAAGGAAGAAGAATGAATGGCGCACACACCACAGCACTTCACAAAGCAGTCATCTCCTTCACAGAGGGGCGGCTTTGGCACAGTGATGTAGAGAGGAGATGGCCGCTCAGTGCAATGTGGTTCAATCACAATGAGCGTCTACATAGGTGAATGGGGGTGATCCTATTGGAGACGAGAGCAGGCCTGCTGGAGACTGGGGAGGGCTTGTTGAAGTCTAGGTGTAAAAGACCAGTTGTAACGTTACAGCCAGGCTCCAAAACAAACACGCTGAGCTACTCCTTCACTCACGCTGAATCGTGATATCTAAATAATAATGCAAATTGCTAACAGAATGTAAATTACAAACTGTTAGCATTTTGCAGCCTAGATACACACAGAAATTTTAGAAAAACCCCTTTAAAACATTCTCTCTCTCTCTCTCATTATTCTGGCATTTGACGAATATTAATAATTATGGTAATCCTAATTGATCGAAAACGGGAAAGGTGTATTCTGATTTGAGAAAAACATGAATGTATGTCTTTTTATGTAGTGCATGTAAACGTCTGGTTTCAACTGTATATATGTACATATGAATACATACATACATATTTCTTACCATATGTCATATTTCTTGATACTTGTATTTCTCTCTTACTTTACAGCATAATAATAAAGCAGAGACCAAACAATAGGGGCCTATTAAGCAGGGTTTTAATAAAGAGTACGAGCATATTTTTTTGCTGGAGGATGTAGCTTCCTCTGAGCTGAGCAGCCTGCAGATGTGAGCATTCCACAAGCATTCTCCTGCTGCCAGAAAGTTAGCTTTAGTTAGGTTCAGAATACTTAATTTCTTCCTCCAAGCAAAGTAAGCAGAGAAGGTTAATGTTATCCAGTCCCCTGCAAAAGTCCTGGCTCAAAATCAATTCAGGAAAATGGAGAAATATGAATAACAATGCACCTGACAGTTTGCTCAGGCCCCGAGGCAACAAGTCGTTTTCAGAGAAACATATCCTACCCTACGTGGAAATGACAGGAAATGTAAAATGCCAGAGTAATACTATAGAACGTCATGACAACTATGTCTATTATTTGGCTTACACTGATTTCACCATCTGCAAAAACGAGTTACGGGGTCAAAAAGTGAATAAACAGCTTATGGCATTCACCCCTTATGCTAATTACAAATCGCCTGTTCCTCCCATTTATCCTAAAACCTCCTGCTCAAGGTATGCAGTGTTTTACCAAAAAGGGGGAGCAAACGTTTAATTTCTGGCACACTCTCTCAACAGGTGAGGATCAAGTCTCTAACTCTCCATCAATCACACATTAATGGAAGCGGATGAGTATAACTTGTAAGAAATTGTCAGCCATGAAATATGTTGTTCATAAAGATATTACTTTCTCCAGAACATTTTAATGTAAAACGACCACTTGATAAGTTGTGCTTTCTCTTCTGCCCAATAACTTGAGAGTCAACCTCTTTACTGTGGGATGCTTAAACAGTGGAATGATTCCCTTCTCTCATAAACCACAATGAGTATTGCAGAATTCAGAACTCAGACATGGCCACTTCATCTGATCTAGTCCCTTCCGTGCTATATGGGGTCCCAGAGGTGGCCACACAGTGCACCATTAATCTCTGTCCCTATGGTCCCATCCATCATTCCTCTTCTCTTGGCCATGCTAACAGACACTGTGAAGCCTGTCTGTGATCAGATGGCTTAGGGCTGCACAAAAGAGTATTGTGGGCTGCATGTGGCCACTGGTCCACAGGTAGTGAATGCCTGCTCCTTAGTCATTGTACAGGTTGTCACAGCTCTGATAAAACATTTTTATGACTGCTCATATGTACTGTACCTGTCCTTGTTACCCCTACTTCTTATGTAAAGCGCCATGGAACCAATGGCGCTATATAAATAAATAATAATAATAATAATAATATAATATTTTTTTTTGTGATTAATGTTAAACTTTTGTGAGGCACCGGCCGGGTCGGTATGCTGCGACCGGTATGTGCCTCTTTGGGTGCGTGCTCCAGTGCCGCAGGATGTACTCCATGCCAGGTATTAGATGGGATTCCTCTTCTCAGAGCAGAAGGGGTTAAGAGGACATAGGAACCCTGGGTGTGGTTCCTTGAGTCTGGAGTGAGATTTTCTCCAGTGCAGAGCCTGATTGAGAAGCTCTGAAGGAAAGTTGAAGTGGTCCTGGGAAGGGATTATCTCTGGTGGGGCTGATAGAGCCTGTCAGCGGTCGGGAGATACACCAAGCGGTGTGAAGTGTGCCGGCTGCGCTCCGGATCTGTGTTTTGGTGACTGTAACCGGACGGAGATCAATAAACCGTGAGTTGAGAACTGTCCGTGCCTGGTTCCCTGCCTCCCCAACACCGCTACACCTCACATATGGTGGAGAATGTGGGCATTGCCGGCCCGGTGAGGTGTAGCCGGCACTACCGTTGCCCTCTGTTTCGGTGGGGAAGTGACGTTTCATGAGGCTAATGAGCGGCTGATAAGTAAGAGGAGCAGCAGTCATCATTGCAGCCAGTCTCTTGCGTGGTGCCCGGCATCGCATGTCCTGGATTCGGCCGGCTACATTACAACACAAACCAGCAGCAGCAACAGGAAGCTCAGCAGCAGCAAGAGAGGAGGCACCAGGAGCAGATGGCCCTGTTGATCGAGGCTGTGCGGACCATACCGGGGGATCAGCCCCGAGGACCAGGTGACGACTGCAGCGTCCGTAAAGCGGTAAGACAAGCGCTGCAAAAGATGACCCCGGGGGATGATGTGGAGGCATTCCTGGCCGTGTTTGAGCGGGTGGCTGAACGGGAGAGACTGCCGGTTGCCCAGTGGGCCGAGGTGCTGGCGCCCTATTTGACTGGTGATCCCCAAAAGGCATACATAGACCTGTGTACTGAGGATGCCCTGGACTATGGAGCCCTGAAGGGGGAGATATTGGCCCGTACCGGGGTCAATACATATGTGAGGGCCCAACGGGTGAGCCAATGGGCCTACGAGGAAGGCAAACCCGTGCGCTCACAGGCCTATGATTTGTTGCATCTGGTTAAAAAATGGCTGCAGCCTGAAGCCCTGAGTCCGGCTCAGATGGTAGAGCGGGTGGTGGTGGATCGCTTCGTGCGTACGCTGCCCGTCCCCATACAAAAGTGGGTGGGACACAGTGACCCGGGTTCCCTAGACCAGTTGGTGAACGTGGTGGAGCGCCATGTGGCCACACAGGAACTGATCCGGGACACTGGGACAATGCGGGCTACCCGCAAGGCCGCGCCCACCACACCAGACAGTAGGGACCCCCAACCTGGCCCCCGGGCGGGCGAGCGCCCGGCTCAGGCTGAAAACGGGCCTCCCCATGCAGCAAAGCAGCGATCCGGACAGCCGCGGTTTGGCCCCTGGTATAGCGGGGAACCACCCCGATGTAGAAGATGCCGGGAGGTGGGACATATGATGGCGCAGTGTCCCCTCAACGGGGAACCAATGGACTGTGACTATTCCCGGAGGCGGTCCATGTTCGCCCACCTCATCGGAAAACGGGGCTCGGCCCCCCGGGATGCTGAGAATGTACTGTGCCGCGTACGGCTTAACGGTCATGAGGTGACGGCCCTACTGGACTCAGGGAGCAACGTGACCCTCGTGTGTGCCTCCTTGGTCTCCAGGACCAAATCCACCGGCCGTACGGTCAGGGTGATGAGTGTCCATGGGGATCATCGCAGGTATCCAATGAAGCGTGTCACGTTTGCTACCCCAGCTAGGCGGGTTCAACATGTGGTTGGGGTGGTAAAGGATCTCCCTTATGATGTTGTGCTGGGGAGGGATATGCCCTTGTTCCGGGTATTGTGGAACGGGTATATGGCCCTTCGGATGAAGGATAGACAGGGCCCGGAGCCCGAGGATCCCGCCCCCGGGATACCCAGAGGACTTGATGTGACTAACCCCCGGGTGCAGAGCCCCGTGCGCCGGCCGCGCCGACTCCCCGTCCGGAACGGTGCAGCAGTGCCGCGCGCCGACCCCGTTACCCTCGTAGGGCCCCAGGGCTCTGTCGTTGGTACCCGTCCGGGGTTGGTGGGTGCCGGGAGCCCGAACGGGTTGGTTGCTCATGGGGTCTGGCACCGCTGGTACCCCCGGGTGCCCCTGCTTGGCTCCGCCGGTGCTCCGCGCCGTGACGTGGTCCCCTCACAGGGCCCAGGGTTATGGCCTGGTGTTCAAACCCATACGCTTGAACATAGGGGGGGGATATGTGAGGCACCGGCCGGGTCGGTATGCTGCGACCGGTATGTGCCTCTTTGGGTGCGTGCTCCAGTGCCGCAGGATGTACTCCATGCCAGGTATTAGATGGGATTCCTCTTCTCAGAGCAGAAGGGGTTAAGAGGACATAGGAACCCTGGGTGTGGTTCCTTGAGTCTGGAGTGAGATTGTCTCCAGTGCAGAGCCTGATTGAGAAGCTCTGAAGGAAAGTTGAAGTGGTCCTGGGAAGGGATTATCTCTGGTGGGGCTGATAGAGCCTGTCAGCGGTCGGGAGATACACCAAGCGGTGTGAAGTGTGCCGGCTGCGCTCCGGATCTGTGTTTTGGTGACTGTAACCGGACGGAGATCAATAAACCGTGAGTTGAGAACTGTCCGTGCCTGGTTCCCTGCCTCCCCAACACCGCTACACCTCACACTTTATATAATTTTGATTTATATTTATCATAAACATGGAATATACAGTATTTTTCAGAGGCACACTTTTTCCCCCTCAAATTGTGGGGGAAAGTGGGGGTTGCGCTTTATAATCTGAATCTACTATGTGCTGTGCTGTAGGGGCAGCTTTGGAGCAGTGTCTGGAGGCTGTAGGTGGCAGGAGCACGTCATGTGGGCCCACTCATTAAGCTCTTTTTTACTTTTCCTTCAACAAATTTGGGGTGCGTTTTATAATCCAGAGTGTTTTATAAAGCGAAAAATACAGTAGTTAGAAAATCCTGGGAGGTTCCAATGAACCCCATTCATAAAGGTATAGATCCTCAATGTTTGGTTCATTCTATCAACCCTAATCCCAAACAATCTGTTTTATAGAATCAAGTATCTCCCTTTGAATGCCTCAATTAGTGTTTATCGAGAAATTCTAAGTTATAAAGAGATCAGAGGTTTTTCTGATCTTTGCCATTAAAGCTAATATGAGATTGTATATTATAGCAAATGCTCTGCTCCTTATCCCATGGGCACAGGGCTGTACCATCCTGATTACCGTGATGATTACGAGAGCCAGACAATGTCCAGAGGGTAGATTCCATAACTCCAATTCAAAGGTGTAGCTCCACTTGAAATATATTGATTTATGAGTTTTGTGTGACCTTTAATATGGATGAGTATCACTATTTTTTATGTATTTCTATAAAATCTATATTACTAAGAAACTCCCCCTAATCAATGTCCACTTCTTAGGCTATGTGCCAACGAGACAATTGTGGTCAGTTGTTTGGCGTAAAATCTGCATCTTCTTTTAGGAAAATACACATGAAACATTTGTGCTGACGGTGCTTTTTTTGTGCCTTTTTGAATGTGGAAAATGTGCAGATTTTTGAAGTTACTTCACTTCCAGAACTTCATGTCTGGGGATGAGAGAGAGAAAGAGAGACACTCCAGAAATTATGTTGTAGTACTTTTGTAGTACATGAAGAAATTGTGCGTTTTTGTGAAAAATCTGCAGGAATAATTGAGGTGTTGACTATTTTTCCGCAGCAAAAAATGCATCATTTCCATCGCGGGGAAAAAAAGCAGCATGGGCACAAGTCTTCAGATTTCTCATAGACTTTACTTGTACTTTTTACTGTGATATGTATCCGTCACATATCCGCAGCAAAAACATGATAAAAATAGGCTAATATGCAACGTGTGCACAGGGCCTTACAAGATATATAAAAAGCAGGAGCTCTTGGATTGATTCATTTTGTGTTCCTACAATGCATTTACTATGTGGACTAAAGTGTAAGCACAGCTTTCCAAACAATGAAATCTCCTCTACAGGTGGTCTCTTGGGTAAATCCAATGTTTGCAGAGTCCTTTCACTTCCCTGGTACAATTTGGATGTACTGGAGGACAGACAAGTGATGAAATTTTAGTAAGCTGCCTGGCTTTACCGTTAGCTTCAAATAGTTAATAACACAGGAAACTTCCCACAGAGATCAAGGTGCATGTGTCTCAATGGATACAGCAAACAGAGGCAGTTCCATCTGCAGGGTATTGTCACATGGAGCTGTGAATCCAGGTGCACAAGTGACAGACAGCCTCAGTGCTTCCCTTCCTGAACAAAAGAGGAAATTCATTGTAATACAAGATATGACAATAATCTGTTCCCTGAGAGTACTTACAGAAAATGCAACAGTAAAGCACCTAACCACCAAATGTATTGTAAACAGGGCCAGAATGTCACCCAAAATGTACCCATCCCCAGGTGAAAAGAAGCAAAATATTAGCATTTGTTTACTGTCCATCTTTGTACGGTCACTTGAAGCAGATCACAAAGCTATGACTTGCCTGCTTTGGACCCATCATATGAAGAGAGCAATTACTGGAGAAAGACATTGTGGTAGGAAGATGAATAGAAGAAACAAGGCGAAGATGAACGTGATGGCTTGAAACTATCTAGATAACATCTTGATGTCCTGCTGAACCTTGACTTACACAAGATTGATCTTAAGAGCATTCATCCATCAAGTCGCCATGACTTGAGATCCAGCCAAAAGTCGTTTAATAAATAATAATTAATTGTACAGTTGTGAAGCTGTAATAAACTCACATACTTTAGCCCTTCAAGGACCAGGGTAATTTTTGTGCTATTTTTTTTCTTTACCTTCTTCCTAGAGCCATTACTTATTAAGGCACAGTCACACATAACGACGCACCAACGATCCTGATAACAATGTGCAGAGAGCGCTGGTGTGTCATTTTTCACATCGCTGGTAAGATGTCAAACAGGTATCTCACCAGCAATGTGAAAAACGACACACCAGCGATCCAGAATTATACCGAGGCCGTTGGGAATTGTCAGCCATAGCGTAGCATTGAGATCGTTGGTCATTGTCCCTGTCAAACACAACGATGTAGCACTCCCAGAGGTAGCGCAACGACGTAGAAATGATCCAGAGCAGTGTGTAACGATCAACGATCTCACAGCAGGGGCCAGATCATTGGTGCGTGTCACACAGAACGAAATTGCTAGCGGATCGCTGTTGCGTCACAAAATTTGCAATCTCGTTCTGTGTGACAGGGCCTTTAGTTGTTATATATCCATTGTTTTAAGAAAGCTTGGTTGTTTGCAGGGCAAGTTGTGGTGGAAATGCGCCATTCATTTTGCCAGACAATATACTGGAAAATAGGGAAAATTCCAAGTGTGGTGAAATGGTAAAAAAAATATGAATTTCACAGCTTTTAGGGGGTTGTTTTGTACTACATTCATTGTGTGGTAAAATTTGGCCTGAAAACGACTGTCCAGGTAGGTGCAATTGTCGTGATGCCAAACTTACAGTAGTTAAAAAAAGAAAACTAACAAGAAACTATTTTAAATTCTAACTCGTTAAACTTTCTGAGGTAATAACTCTGGAAAACTTCAATGGTTCCTACTAATCCAGTAATTCAAAGAGAGTTTTTTCAACACATATTGTATTTCATGGTAGTGGTAAATTTAGGTCGATATTTTTTGCATTTATTTGTGAAAATATCTACATTTTGGTGAAAATTTAAAAAAGCATGCAATTTTCTGACTTAATTTTTAAGCACTTAAACCAGATAGGTATATCACACAAAATAGTTCACACACTGACAAGTAAAAGGGTAAAAATGTTTTGAACTTTTGACTTTCAGGCTCCATATCTCACCATCCACTACAGCTTTGAGCATGAGACTACCTTCATTTCATAGACAATCATCTTGGCTACCCGATACATAAATGTAACATGCAACTATTTAGCATTTGATTAGTTATGCAGATTCTTGTTATGTCACTGCATTGTACGGTTCCTGGTGATTTGCTTGAAAAATCTTTTTCTTTCTACTACAAACTATAACTTGTTGTCATATTCTCTAATAGCTCAGTGTGTCATTAGGTTGAATGCCAAGCAAATGGTCACTGGTTTGAATCGAGAAGCAGCCATGAAAAATATTTCCCAAGAAAAGAGAAACAGTACAATCCAGCTCATCAATAGGGTCTCACAGACAAGAATATTGCCAAACTGCATCATGCGAATGCCATGGCGTTGGAAAAATACAAAATGAAGTACATCAAACCAATCCAAAGCCAAAAAGGTGGACCATCAAGCAAAATATTGGAGTCAACAAGTCGCTCATCACAAGGTCTATCAGTTCTGGTGCAACACACATCCCACAAAATGGTTCAAATGGAGAGCCTCGATTTCAATAATATCATAAGTGTCTGTTTGAGTTTCAAAACGTACGAAAAGTGGACAATAGAAGATAGGAAACGGGTGATTTGGAGAGATGAGATACATGTAAATTGGCTAGGTTCTGATAGGTTAAAATGAGTCTGGAAGAAACAAGGTAAAAGGTGCTAACGGATCGAGAAATTAAAGGGACTGACAAGTTCGGTGGAGGAAGTCTGATGATATGGTGAACACAAAACTGTCTGGAATCCACAACAGACATTAAGTTGTATTTTCAGAACACCTTATTTGCTTAAAAAATGGAAACTCCCCACGAGTTTTTGTAAACCACAACTCTCATGGAATTTATCTAGATGTGTGGTGAGCATACAGCATTGAATTTAACCCATATTTGTTGAGGAACTAGACATACTGCCAAGCTCTGAAAAGAAAGAGTGATATTTTAGAGAACAAACTATGATGGAATGGACTGTGGGTTCCATGTCATGTTTGCAGAGCCTTTGATGTATCTAAACAGTGGAAACCCCAACAATTGACCCCATTTTGGAAACTGCAACCATTAAAAAATTTATCTAGATGTGTGGTGAGCATCTTGAACCCCAACGTGTGTCACTGAGTCTTACAACATTGAACCGGGTAAATGATAAAATGTGATTTTTCCCACAAAAAAAAGTTGCTTTAGCCCCACATTTTTTTTTAATTTCACAAGAGTAACAGGAGAAAATGGACTGTAAAATGTATTCTGCAATTTCTTGAGTACATTGATACTCCATATGTAATGGGAAACTACTTTTTGTACACACTGATCTGACCCAATACAATGCATAAAAGGAAGATATAATATAGTTACTCTGCTTTAATAAATTACATTAATCTAGTTGACCAGCTGAGTTTCAAAATTGGTAAGTACAACAGAACGTAATATGTATTATTGGCAGATACGTAAATGTGTCATTAATGACACAATATGACCATAGAAACTTATAATACACTATATGTCTAAGGTTGCAGGGAACTTCAGAAGTGACTGATTACCCAACTATTCTGTAACTCCTCCAGTTCTTCAGGCTCTACATGGTACAAGCACTTGGTGTCCAGTGCCATATTGGAAAATTTTCCATAGCACTCAAAAAGGATAAAGTACAATGATTAATTTAATTAAAATCTTATCTCACATAATGAATGTTGCTTGTTCTCACTTACATTACCCAAAATAACACTAATTGCTGATTGGTTATTGTGGGTTTCTGCATATTTACATTTCGGTAGTAAGTGAAGAGTTGCTTTTGTTGCCAATTTATAATAAAAGAATATCATACATTACAGAATAATTGCTAGACTTTATCATGCAATACCCTGTGAACAATGAAGCCATTATTTAATAAAGACAAATTTATAGCTTAAGAGTAATTACGAAACAACAGATTTTTATTGACATGGCACAGAGAATAAATCATGTAGTCAAACGAATAAACAGAAACTTTAATATCAGCACATCGTCCAAACAATGTACTACCACCTTAAGTGTTTTGTCTACACTAATGTAGGAGCCCCTGTGTCCAAAAACACCCTCCACTGGCTATGATCACTCTATCATTATGTAAGTGCATATTGCTAAAGGGGTTTAAAAAAGTATTGGCTTTTTTAATGGTTTATTTTCATTTATAACAGTCAACTATAACTTAATCTTACAAGTAGGTGCTGTATCATGTCAAAGACAGATAGATTCCACTGAATAGAGTCTATTGCAATAGAAAATGGTTACATTAAAAAAGAATTGTAATTGCAAGAGTAATTGAACCTTTTGAAAACGAACTTTGCCTTTGATTATGTATTCCAAATAATTAAGATTCCCAGTAAATCACAACACTGCAAAGCCTGCCTTTCCTGTGAAAAGATTTGTATAATACTATAAGGTCTCCTTGGACTGTATCCAGCTACTTTCAAGCCCTTTAGTGCAAACACAGCTTTGTAAAGTTAAAGTAACCTTACCATGGAAATGGATGGTAGCCCAGTAGTAGCTAATCTGGTTTCACACCACGTTTTTGGGATCCTGTTTGTCCGTTTTGA
Organism: Allobates femoralis; assembly: GCA_033576535.1. NCBI lineage: Eukaryota > Metazoa > Chordata > Amphibia > Anura > Aromobatidae > Allobates > Allobates femoralis. The sequence goes on from JARQOC010000003.1 coordinate 221,851,230, forward strand.
AAAAGACAGAATAGGATCTTGTTTTGCCTCGCATGTATCTCTATGGCGCTGAATTGGCATAAATGGCCATCCAATTCTGCCAGTTCTGTCAAAGCTTTGTTTCTGTCCTGTTTGTTCCCGGCCCAAAAATCGGAGACTGCTTCGATTTTGGGCTCCGGTGAAAAAATGGGCCAACCGGACAGAAACTAATCTGGGGCAATCTGGCACCTATAACATGGGAGTCTATGGGCGCCGGATCCAGGAAAAAACAGGATAGTTTCCTGGATCCGATTTTAGTGTACTGAGTATGCTCACCGATAGGTTTTGGCGGATGATTTAAACTGCTCAGCTGATGCGGTCATGTGACACATCAGTTGATCGGGATTGCCCGCCCCTTCCCGGTCAGCTGATTAAGGTCCTGCAGCCATCGGAGGTAGACGCCTCGCATCGTGGGACACTTGTGAGCATTTATTTTTTTATTTTTAACCATTCCTTTGTTTAATTTCACTTTAGCAGGGTATGTAGATACATTGCTAAAGTGAAAGTAACAACGCCGACACCACATGCCTGACCTGGCTCCTCACAGCTCTTTTTTTGTGTCCAGATCCTTCAAAATCACGGATCCGAACACAGAAATGGCATCCGGAGTTTACAATCTGGACTTATCCGTTCCTGTTCATGTGGTCCTGCAAAAAACAGGATCCCCACGGACAGGAACAAAACTGTGGTCTGAAGCAAGCCAAACAAGTCATTAGATAACACAGCACAGTAACAAGCTTTCCATTTTTTTTTTTTTATTAAAGATGCTCCAAAAATTATCAACTTTAGTAGGTTTGATCAATATTCTTTGCAGAACACTGATGGTGTTAATAGTAGAGGTAACATCGTTCTGCTGTGTCTGAGACAAGGGATGTAATATATATTGTATAAAACTCTCCACTAACATGTTTGCCAAAGACAAAGGAGGCCAATTGTGGCCTGGCGTTGATAGCATTACTGCCTGCCCTGTGGTGCCAGTGAAGCTTCTGCTGCCACTAATGACTCGCACATTCTTAGCCAATACACTGTTTTTTTATTTTATACTACCCAATCCATTGCTATTTACATTTCTTCTTTTACAATATATTTTGTAAAATACTAAGACAATCTTCTCAACCCAAATTATTCAACTGTCACCTAAAAGGATGTAATATGAAACACTAGTTAGGTCGGTGTACTTAACAAAATGTAGCATTGGGCTACAGTATAGATATTACGTGTACAGTTTTTTAAAACATTTTTATAACAAAAATAAAATCCCCTTTCCAAAAATGACATGATAGAAACAGAAATTCAAAAAGCCTGCATCTGTATGAACAGTCATGACCGAAAGTGTTGTTGCCTTTGAAATTGTTCCAGAAAATGATGAATTTCTCCTAGAAAATTACTGTAATTATACATGTCTTGTGTAATACATGTTTATTTCCTCTCTGTGTATTGCAACAGCAGAAAAAAAACTGAAAAAAAGGCAAACTGGATATAATTTCACACAAAACTCCAAAAATGGGCCGGACAAAATTGTTGCATCCTCAATTTAATATTTGGTAGCACACCCTTTGGAATAAATATCTGCACTCAATCACTTCCTATAACCATCACCAAGCTTCTTCACCTCTCAACTGAAATTTGTACCACCCTTCTTTTGCAAACTGCTCCTGGTCTGTCATATTTCAACAATTTTAAAATCCCTCTACAGGTGTTCAATGGGATTTAGATCTGGACTCATTGTTGGCCACTTCAGAACTCTCCAGCACTTTGTTTCTATCCATTTCTGGGTGCTTCTTGATGTATGTGTGAGGTCATTGCACTCCTGGAAGACCCTGACTTAAGATGCAAACTCAGCTTTCTGATACTGAACACTACATTGTGGCCCAAAAATATTTGGTAATCTTCAATTTCGATGCCTTGCACACAGAAACAATTTCAAGGGTGCCAAAACTTTCAGCCATGACTGTGTGTATATGTGTATATATATATATATATATATATATATATATATATATATATATATATATATATATAGTACAGACCGAAAGTTTGGACAAACCTTTTCATTCAAAGAGTTTTCTTTATTTTCATGACTATGAAAATTTTAGATTCCTACTGAAGGCATCAAAACTATGAATTAACACATGTGGAATTAAATACTATTTCTTATATTGTAGGTTCTTCAAAGTAGCCACCTTTTGCTTTGATTACTGCTTTGCACTCTTGGCATTCTCTTGATGAGCTTCGGGAGCTAGTCACCGGAAATGGTTTTCACTTCACAGGTGTGCCCTGTCAGGTTTAATAAGTTGGATTTCTTGCCTTAGAAATAGGGTTGGGACCATAAGTTGTGTTGTGCAGATATCTGGTGGATACACAGCTGATAGTCCTACTGAATAGACTGTTAGAATTTGTATTATGGCAAGAAAAAAGCAGCTAAGTAAAGAAAAACGAGAGGCCATCATTACTTTAAGAAATGAAGGTCAGTTAGTCCAAAAAATTGGGAAAACTTTGAAATGTCCCCAATGCAGTTGCAAAAACCGCGCTACAAAGAAACTGGTTCACATGAGGACCGCCCCAGGAAAGGAAGACCAAGAGTCACCTCTGCTGCAGAGGATAAGTTCATCCGAGTCACCAGCCTCAGAAATCGCAAGTTAACAGCAGCTCAGATTAGAGACCAGGTCAATGCCACACAGAGTTCAAGCAGCAGACACATCTCTACAACAACTGTTAAGAGGAGACTTTGTGCAGCAGGCCTTCATGGTAAAATAGCTGCTAGGAAACCACTGTTAAGGACAGGCAACAAGCAGAAGAGACTTGTTTGGGCTTAAGAACACAAGGAAATGGACATTAGACCAGTGGAAGTCTGTGCTTTGGTCTAATGAGTCCAAATTTGAGATCTTTGGTTCCAACCACCGTGTCTTTGTGGGGCGCAGAAAAGGTGAACGGATGGACTCTACATGCCTGTTCCCTCCGTGAAGCATGGAGGAGGAGGTGTGATGGTGTGGGGTTGCTTTGCTGGTGACTGTTGGGAATTTATTCAAAATTGAAGGCATACTGAACCAACATGGCTACCACAGCATCTTGCAGCAGCATGCTATTCCATCCGGTTTGCGTTTAGTTGGACCATCATTTATTTTTCAACAGGACAATGACCCCAAACACACCTCCAGGCTGTGTAAGGGCTATTTGACCAAGAAGGAGAGTGATGGGGTGCTACGATGGTTTGGGGTGAACTGGACCGCAAAGTGAAGGCAAAAGGGCCAACAAGTGCTAAGCATCTCTGGGAACTACTTCAAGACTGTTGGAAGACCATTTCCGGTGACTACCTCTTGAAGCTCATCAAGAGAATGCCAAGATTGTGCAAAGCAGTAATCAAAGCAAAAGGTGGCTACTTTGAAGAACCTAGAATATAAGACATATTTTCAGCTGTTTCACACTTTTTTGTTAAGTATTTAATTCCACATGTGTTAATTCATAGTTTTGATGCCTTCAGTTTGAATTTATAATTTTCATAGTCATGAAAATAAGGAAAACATTTTGAATCAGAAGGTGTATGCAAACCTTTGGTCTGTACTGTGTATATATATATATATATATATATATATATATACATACACCATATAACAAAATAGAACTGCAGAACTCCTTTCAGGTGTTTCCCAGACTTTATTGGCCTACAGGCAAAAGTTGCGACTTTTCAGTCAAGACATGACATTCTTCCAGTGCTGGAAGAAAGTCATGTATTGACTGAAACGTTGCACTGTTTCATATCAAATTGGAATGTATATTACATATTTATTAAAAAAAATTTTTTTACATTATAATCAAAATTTGGAGGCTCTTTTGTGAAGGGAAGACTTCAAGGCATACAAAAAGAAAAATGGGGATTTATTTTCACATATACAGAGTTATATACTCTAAGCAATTGAACATCATATGTAATTTTGGTAAAATAATATAGAAACATGCTCCCATGGACAAAAAGGTGATACCTTTGTAAGGTAATCCGTGCTTTGGGCAGGAGTGGAGGGGAGTGGTTAAAACTTCTTGCATCCACATACTGACAAGGATAGTATATACCACAGGAATGTGGAATACTATAGGATAAAGTAAAGCACCTTGTTATTGTAATGGGAGATAAAAGAAAGTATAAAAAAATACATAATTTTAAGAGTAAATATATGTGAATTAACCCTCTAAACTATAAGTATGTGCCTGTTTTAATGGAACACCTAAAGCACTAAAGCACCTTATATTTATATTTATATTGTATTACAAAGACAAAAGCACATTATATCACAAAATAATCATGTAAGTAAAAGAAAAACCCTCTTAACATCCTTAGAGGATGTATTGGATAAGTAATTTATCAATAAAATATGGGCCATTAGGTAATAACGCCAACAGGATGTAACATCATGGGGGAATCAATTTGGAGCTGCGCATCGGGTGTAATGGAGAGAGAATCTCTAGTGCGCATGCGCGAGAATACTAAGATGGCCGCGGCCAAACTTCCGGTATCCCGGGCGACGGTGACGTTGGAGGAGACCCGGCGCATGCGCAGTGCAATTTCCGCAACGCTGAGATCAGCAGAGACATACAGTAAGTGCACGTGCATACAGTAATTGATTGCTTTCATGAACATAGCGACAGGTGTGCAAATTAAGTACCAATAGAGTACATATAATGATTTGTAGAATATGTATAATAGACTTTTTAATGTATATATAGGAAACAAACATTTGGAACCAACACTTCAGTTTTCAAAACTCCAGAGAAAAAAGGACAGTTTTCTAAAGTGTCTTCTCCTTGAAAAATGTACTTTTTAAAACTGCAGAAAAAGACACAGTCTTAAGGCCGCGTTACACGCTGCGATGTGGAAGTGATCCGACCAACGATATGGATCGCTGCCACATCGTGAACTGATCGCTGGTGAGCTGTCACACAGGCAGACTCACCAGCGATCAGGACCAGCGAGAACGCTGGTAACCATGGCAAACATCGGGTAACTAAGCTGAGCGCGGTGCTTATTTACCCGCTGTTTACCATGGTTACCAGCTCCCAGCGCTTGCTGTGCCGGTGACGTTGCAATGATATAGTTCACAATATCATTGTGTGTAACGGGCCCTTTAGTATATTCACTGAAATTTTTTTCATAGATTTTTAGTCAGAGAAGTCCACGTGATAAAACAGCTTCTAAAAGCTAATGGTTTTTAGTGTAGTTTTGTAAAGAAATGCTTTTCTAATAGCGATTTGATGTTGTTTTTGGCATATTTTTCTGCATCATTTATAATTTTTTACATTATAATATAGGGTTTGACAATATAGTGTCCTTATGTCACGTTTCTGAAGCAAAAGCCACTGCAAACATTGCATGAAAAAACACAGAAAATGCACTTTTTAGCACAAGTTGGATACAGAAAATTCCCTGAAAATTGACTTGCTGCTTCGACATGTTCCAAAGACCGCTTTAAAAAACTCCATATGAACATATCCTAGGGCAGTGATGGCGAACTCCAGGCCTCGAGTGCCACACACAGTCCAGGTTTTCAGGATTTCCATGGCATTTGACAGTTGGCAATCAAATTACCAACTGTCAAACTCTAAGTAAATCCTGAAAACCTGCACTGTGTGCGGCACTCGAGGCCTGGAGTTCGCCATCACTGTCCTAGGATATGTTCATATGGAGTTTTTTAACGCGGTCTTTCCATAATGAGCTTTTGGTTAGTTTTTGATATTGCAGAATTTCTGTAGCAAACTGGTCATGAACATGAGAAGATGCTGAACTTCGTTAAAGTTCAGTTGGTTGCTGGACTTTGATGTGACTGCAGACTTTAGAATTCTTATAGTGTGCGCACTGCATGCTGTCACGATTCTCCAGTGTTGTCACGTGACTGCAAGAAAGCATTTTGCATCCATGTGGTCAAGTGAGTTGAGCGAGGCTAGAACGTGGTAAAAATGAATGTAAATTGCATACTTGCAGTTACATGACGGCCCACTCTCACTGGCAACATGCAGTCTGCACACTGTTAAGGTACCGTTACACGACGCAATATCGATTCGATATCGCCTGAAATTTCATGGGAGTGCGCATGTTTTTGGCACTTTTCCAAGATTGCCATGTAGTTGTCACACGGGGAGATATCGTAGGCAACGCAAGTAGGATGGTGAAAGCAACTTTCGTTCGCTGGGTATGAGCAATCCAGCAAGCGATATTTTTTAATGTAGTGAATAGGGGAAATTGCTTGCAACATGGCAATTGCACACTGAGCGATCCTACCACATCGCTTATGCAATATCGCCAGATATAATTGTCTGCACATAAATCAGGCGATGTCGCTCCAACGATAAATTGCAGTCGCATCGCCCTGTTCCACGACACAACGCACTCACAATATCAATTGCAATTGACCACACCACGTGACTTTGAGGCGATAATACAGGCGATATTGCATCGTGTAATGCTAAGTTAAGAATTCAGAAGTCTGCATTCATATATCGACTGGGAAACCCTTTTAATGTGCTCCATTAATTGAGCAGTTTTTATTAAGTATTTTGGTGTAAAACAGCTTAACATTGCTTTTTTTTTGCTGTGCAATAATTTTGCGACTTTTGGGGTTTTATGCCAGTCCCAGAAAGTCAAGCTGACTTTTTCAAGTTGGCAGAGCTGTTCAGGAAAGTAACTAATGTAGGACTTAAAAACCCTTAAAAACTCTTATTTTTAAATACCATACTTTACGGCAGTCACACAAAAAGAATACTAATGTACAGTATATAGTTGACTGCTGATGCAGATATTAAGAGCACAATAAGATAAGAATATTCCACAAAATGTAACAAATTTATATTTAATAAATTATAATACACAAAATCCTAAAGACAACATAGAGCTACCAATTAAAACAATTACAAGGGGCAGTGTGGTCAAAATGGCAAATCACATGATGGCTCCAAAAAATGAGTACTAACAATTAGTGAAAACATGATTGTAATTTACAATAAGATAGTAAGAACACAATTGATGACAATGAATACAGCCAAGGAGAATAATCATACACATGGAGAAATAAATAATATCCAAATACAAAGATATGTAACAGAAAAAAATCCCCTAATTCCTAATGGTATATACCCCCTGCTGTCACATCAGCCATGTAAGGTCAGCATAACCATGGAAAGGGTCCTAGTGAATTCAATTATAAATTGGAGGGAAGAGGCATGCCCAAGTGTTGCGTTCATGGTGCAGAGGAGAATGTATGATGTGTACGCAAGCGTCCGCATGCGTACAAATCACACATGGGGAGCAATGAGTACGCACGTCCATCCGCACCCGAGCGAACAAACCGTGCGTCCCCATGTTAAACATAGGGATGGCCGGGGCTTGCGTTCGCCCGCCGCAATGCGCAGTGCAGGCGAACGCAAGTGTGAAACCACCCCTAAGTACACGGCTCTTACTGAATTTGGCACATCTTACTCCAGCACACTATTCATTAAGACTGGTGTGAAAAATGCCAGTCTTGATGAATGCCCTAAAGTGGTTTTTAGGGCTTATTGCACCACACAGATAAGGTGATAACGTCTTTTCCTGGGACAATGGCTTTGATGGTGGGAATATACTCAATGCTCAAATAAATAAACCCATTACTGCATTGTGCTCGTATGCTGTAAGGAGTGCCTACTTAATTAGATGCTTCCCTTGTCAGGGAATAATAGTTTTCTGCAAAATAAATCAAGTTGTTTAATACGGAGCCTGTCAAAAGTGTAGGCAGAGAACAGATTTTCCATCATCATACATGTATTAGTTTGACATAGATTTCACCCAAATTGTTGTTTGGCCCTAAAGCCAATGGAAACATAAGGATTTCATATCATTACGCCACCCTTAGTATTTCCTGTAAAAGCTGAAATCCCTTTTAGCCAAGGACCACATCTGTTCTGTCTATTCTGTACAGGAACTAGCAGTACAAACTTGTCATTTGTAGTGATGCCCTTCAAAAAAAGATTGATTCTTGCGTATGAGCAGCCAGTGCCTAAAATTACATCCATTAAATAAGTAAGAGTTCACCTTTTCAGTAACGGTTTTATTTTATTAAGCTGCTCTTAAGAGGGAACATTTATTTTTATAATGTTAAATGATTTTATAAATACTTACAGAGGGGAATGGAATCAAGTTAGTGTTGTAGTAAAAGCCAGACTGCTGCAGTTAGATAATGTTTCAATCATAATAACTACCAATTACTTAAATTTAACATAATTGTACCAAAATTGTAAAGAAAAGTATGGGCACAAAGTAAGCCAACCGTTGGTTGATGTAAAGTTAGACAAGAGTGTCTAATGATGTGCCAAATCTATCAAACAGCCAAGAGCCACAGCCATGTCCTTGGTTTCAAAATTGGAAAGTTTTGGTAAATAAATCTTAGTATCTCAAGTACAACAATAAATTAGAATTTGGCCTTAAAAATGAATCCTAATAAAGTATACACAATATTTTGCAGTTGTGCAAATACATACTCTAATTGTACTAAGAATATTTGCAAATTCAATCTTCAAGCCACTTGCTAAGTTATTTTCCTTACTGGAAGGCACCTCAGCAGTGATTTTAGATTAATGCAACTCGACAGGTTCTTACCCAACTCAGTGAGCAAGAAAAGTCATAGCCATATGGGATAGGGCTGTAATAAGAAACTATGTTCCCAGCAAAGATTAATTTCCTTAATTCAAACTTTCTTGTTTGAAACAAATGGTCGAATAAAATGTAATAGAAATTAAAAAAGAATCACTTAAAAATCATCGATAATGGGCAACTACAACTCTGGATGCTTGTAGGGAGTGGCAAATTGGAAATTGGCTACGGCCTTTATATTTTGTGCATCTTGAACTTACCACTGAGCCTTCAATGTCTTAGATAGAGATGAGCAAACCTTTTAAGGTTTAGATTCAGTTGCCAATTTAACCCAATAATATTCGGGTTCTGGGCATTGCTCACGACCTGAACTTGACCGCACTGTCACCAATCGGCTGTAAGGCACTCCGCCCTCCACATGAAGGCAGACATAAGCAGAACACTTCCGGAGTGGGAAGTTGCAAATTTTTTTTTTTTTAAGGGACATCACACTACAGCAAAAAACTCAGATTTTACCGAACTCCAGCCCCTAACAGGTTCGCTCATCACTAAATGTAAATGTAACCCCTTTACTACTTTACATCATTAGCGATAGTGAAATTGAGGAGAATAGCAGTCAAAAACAGAGAACACGTGGGGAAAGGAACTTTCCTAATGGCATAAGACCACACTTAATATAAAGCAGCCCTGCATGCTATTTCAGTGTTTAAATAAGGAATTAAAAAAATTGTTAGAAAGAAAATTCTAGTCCAATATTGGGAGTGCATGGGATTTGACTACCACAATTTATGAGGTCAATTTTCATCATTTTTCCCCTTGTAATTTTCACATCATTAATATATTCTGCCACCTGTCTAGTCCCATTCACATGGATTATACCATTTTTTACTGTATTTTTTTCAAATTCCATAAACATAAACAGCCACAGGAAAAAAAAAACATGTATGTATTTAATTTCCACATCAATAAACTTAAATAGGTTATTAAAGGAGAGGAAGCAAATAAAAAAGGCAATTAGAGCAGAGACTTTTGCCATCAATGCCTCCACGAACATTTAAAGTCAGTATGCTGAAGACGTTCACTTTCTCTAAGCAGTCAACAAGTGGAGTATTCACACAGTTCAACTGACTTTCAGAAAAACTGTTGACATTTCCTTGAAAATTGCTTTCTTAAGAGTTGGAAAAGCTATCACATTAGTGGGGCTATTTAAAGCAAACACTGCTCTTAAGCCAAAACAGGACAAGAGCTATAATCCCTCCTAGCTGTCTCCAGGAGCATTACCAAGGCTTCTAGTTTCCATTCAGAGTAGAAGGAGGAGTGATTCATAAAGTGCTAATCACCAAAATTACCGACCAGGTGATGACTGACACATCTCGTAGATATATTAATACACAGACAGCAAGATGGAGATAAACTAACAGTACATGACAGTAGAATCCAAGATACTACACCAAAAAAAAGCAGGTTTCTGTGCTAATGATACTCCTGAACTACTTATTGATTACAACCAACAAAAAGTGGAACATGTTTAAAGGGAACCAGTCAGGTCCCTGTGCACCCAGAACCACGAGTAGTATATTTCTATTCCCTGCCTGATAGTCACAGCATGTTGCAGCATTCATAAATGATCTTTAGAAAACGTAATTCTAAAGATGGTTTATGATGTGCTAATTAGGGCTGTGACTAGTTGACAGGGCATTAGTTCCCTCAACTAGTCGGTCCACATAGCATATTTTTCTGCCCCTGTGGGTGTGATAACATGCTTTGCATTGCATCGTCATTAGAATCGCTATATTAAGCCGCACTTGCTTCTGGCTTTCAATGCCTCACCATTGAGCGTCTCTTTCTCCGCATGTTTGCACCCATGGCTTCAGAGAGGCTCACCGCGCATGATTGAAAGTCGTCTGTACATCTGGACCCACTCAATACTCTAAGGCCGGGTGCATGTATCACAGCTTCAGAGAGTCATAGGCACATGATCGGAAAAGTGGAAACATCTGATTATGTGCGGTGATCGTCTCTGAAACCGGGGTGCATACATCCGGCGACAGAAATGCTCAATAGTGAGGGTTACACAGCAGCGCTGCTTAATATAGCGATTGTAATGATGATGCTAAGCAAAGCATGTCATCACGCCCACAGGGGCGGAATAATATGCTAAGTTGGCTGACTAGTCAAGTTAACTAACACCCCTTGACTAGTCAAAGCCCTAGCTAACATGATAGTCGATCTTTAGAAATACTTTATCTAAAGTATATTAGTACATGATGGAACTATCAGGCAGGAAAGTGATATATGCACCCAGAATTGATCGTGGTCCACATGGGACCTGCCATGTTCCCTTTAAGACAGGTTTTGGGATATCTGTAGTTTTATTGGATCAACATATCTAAAAAAAATCTTTACTCTTGTAGTAATATACTTGATAAGTTTAAGTTATTGAAATGACCTGTAATTTAAGAAACTCTGTACAAGGTTAATAAAAATTCTAATACAAATTAGCAATGATTTTAATGATCCAGCAGTTAAAGCAGCTGTGCATTTTTTCTTTATCATAAGTGTTCTACCAATTTTTGTCCACACTTAATAATTACAGACTACAAATGGGCTATATGTCCCCTACTTAGTACCATACATTTGTTAAGACAGCAAGAACTAGGAGGACAGATAAAAGAGTAAGGCAATGCGGGATCAGATGTTAGTGTTTGTTTATATTCTGTTACCATACAGATTCTTTTATTATTTATTTTTACCTCTTACTTACTGCCAACAGACATGGTGATTACTCACTGTCCCAGGTAACATGGGGCTAGCAATCTACCATATACTTCCTTTCAGTTAATGTTTGAGTTGTGAAAGGAAATTGGGAGTAGCCAGAGAAAAGTCACAAAGGTGATCACCCCCATCTCAATCCTGGGATAAAGGCCAGAATGAATGGGTCAGTGGGACCAGGACTGTACACAATAAAGCAAATGTGAAAATCCAGAATTCAGGGGCAAGTAAAATATTTGCATCTATTGTTTATTCAATTCTATATAAAAGATTTTTTTTTAATCCGGTTCATTTTTATTGAATTGAATAAAAAAAAAATTAAAAATAATTTATCATATAAAGCAAGAAAACCACAAAACCTATATCAATACTCCAGTAACAACATATTAGAAAAATCATAACCTTATTCCCCCCACAACATTACATTGATGCAGATGATCAGCTACAAACTACAATGACATTTGTTACTACTTGAATGCATTTTATCCAAGTAGGAGTTTAAAACTCAACATTATATAAAACATATACTTATACATAAACATAACAATATAAAACCTTTAAAGTAATCTACATTTAATGTATTTTTTTTCGCTTTATAAGATGCACCAGATTATAAGATGCACCCCAAATTTAAAGAAGGAAAAGATAATTTTTTTTAAATATTACACCGGGTCCATCTTACAATCAATATATATTTCTTAAATAAGTATAATTTCTTATAATTATAATAATTATAATTTCTTAAATAATAAAAAAAAAATCCAAAAATCACATTGTCTAAATTATATAAATGTATTTGTATTCTGCAGAGGGAAATAAGTATTTGATCCCCTATGAACCATTAGGAGTTCTGGCTCCTACAGACCAGTTAAGATGCTCCTAATCAACTTGTTACCTGCATTAAAGGGAACCAACCACCTCAGATGACGTCTATAAGCGGATAATCCATGTCCCTGGACCCTACCTACACCATTGCAGCTATCTTTTTGCTAAGAATATTGATAACAGCAAACCGAAATAAACAGTTTATAAGCTTACATGACTTCACTACGAGAGGGCGTCTCCCTCGGGCTCCAGTACAGAGGGCTGTGTCTCCAGCAGCTTGAGTGACTTTCCTCCCCCTCCCTCTCTGTTTGCAGCACGTCACTGAAGGACGTGATATTATCTTTCTGTGGGCGGGCACGGACGGGAGCTGGCTTGCGTGCCCGCCCACAGAAAGATAATATCACGTCCTTCAGTGACGTGCTGCAAACAGAGAGGGAGGGGGAGGAAAGTCACTCAAGCTGCTGGAGACACAGCCCTCTCGTACTGGAGCCCAAGGGAGACGCCCCTCTCGTAGTGAAGTCATGTAAGCTTATAAACTGTTTATTTCGGTTTGCTGTTATCAATATTCTTAGCAAAAAGATAGCTGCAATGGTGTAGGTAGGGTCCAGGGACATGGATTATCCGCTTATAGACGTCATCTGAGGTGGTTGGTTCCCTTTAAAGATAGCTGTCTTAAATTGTCACCTGTATGAAAGACTCCTGTCCACACAATCAATCAGTCAGACTGTAAGCTCCATAACATGAGCAAGACTAAAGAGCATTCTAAAGATGTCAGGGAAAAGATCCTAGACCTGCACAAGGAAGCAAATGGGCTACAAAACCATAAGTAAGACGTTGGGTGAGAAAGAGACAACTGTTCATGGCATAGTAAAAAGATGGAAGAAATACAAAATGAGTGTCAATCGACACTCCATACAAAATCTTACATCGTGGGATCATGAGGAAGGTGAGAGATCAGCCAAAGACTACACGGTGGGAACTCTCAAGGCAGTTGTGACCACTGTGACCAAGAAAACCATTGGTAACACATTAAGCAGTAATGGATTAAAATCCTGCAGTGCCCGCAAAGTCCCACTGCTAAAGAAGGCACATGTGCTGCCCGTCTGAAGTTTGACAATGAACACCTTGGTGATTCTGAGAGTGATTGGGAGAAGGTGCTGCGGTCAGATGAGACACAAATTGAGCTCTTTGGCATTAACTCATCTCGCTGTGTTTGGAGGAAGAGAAATGCTGCCTATGACCCAAAGAATTTGGGTTAGTATGGGTTTACACCCTCTGTTGTGCACCTTCCCCGCCCTGGGCCCGTTTGAGCTGGTCTTCTCTGTTATCAGTTTTTTCCTTTTTTTTCCAATTTGCCCATAAAAAGAGGAGGTTTATAACTTAGATACAGGCTGAAAACTGAGTATAGGGACCCAATCAAGCAGACACGCCTCAACGCGAAGGCTGGGTGCTTTATCGATATGGCCATATTTATAAAGCTAAGTGCTGCAATTTTTGCTTATGAAACATTCCTATGTCCGAATTGTCATAGCAGAGTGCCGCTTTTCTTTTCTATTGTACCGTATATACTCGTGTATAAGCCGACCCGTGTATAAGCCGACCCCCCTACTTTTGCCCCCAAAACCTGGGAAAACCTATTGACTCGTGTATAAGCCGAGGGTGGACCCCAGCACAGGTATACAGTCCCCCCCAGTGGTATATAGCAGCCTCCCCAGTGGTAGTATACAGCAGCCACAGAGGTATATACAGCAGCCCCAGTAGTAGTATACAGCAGTCTCCCCCTGTGGTAGTATACAGCAGTCTCCCCCTGTGGTAGTATACAGCAGTCTCCCCCTGTGGTAGTATACAGCAGTCTCCCCCTGTGGTAGTATACAGCAGCGCCTCCCCCTGTGGTAGTATACAGCAGCGCCTCCCCCTGTGGTAGTATACAGCAGCCTCCCCCTGTGGTAGTATACAGCAGTCTCCACCTGTGGTAGTATACAGCAGTCTCCCCCTGTGGTAGTATACAGCAGTGCCTCCCCCTGTGGTAGTATACAGCAGCCTCCCCTGTGGTAGTATACAGCAGTCTCCCCCTGTGGTAGTATACAGCAGCCTCCCCTGTGGTAGTATACAGCAGTCTCCCCTGTGGTAGTATACAGCAGTCTCCCCCTGTGGTAGTATACAGCAGCGCCTCCCCCTGTGGTAGTATACAGCAGCCTCCCCCTGTGGTAGTATACAGCAGTCTCCCCCTGTGGTAGTATACAGCAGCCACAGAGGTATATACAGCAGCCCCTCCCCTGTGGTAGTATACAGCAGCCTCCCCCTGTGGTAGTATACAGCAGCCACAGAGGTATATACAGCAGCCCCTCCCTGTGGTAGTATACAGCAGCCCCCCCTGTGGGTATACAGCAGTGCCTCCCCCTGTGGTATATACTGCAGCCCCTCCCCTGTGGTAGTATACAGCAGCCCCCCCCCCTGTGGGTATACAGCAGTGCCTCCCCTGTGGTATATACAGTAGCCCCTCCCCTGTGGGTATACAGCAGCCCCCCCCCTGTGGTATATACAGCAGCCCCTCCCCTGTGGGTATACAGCAGCCCCCCCCTGTGGTATATACAGCAGCCCCTCCCTGTGGTAGTATACAGCAGTGCCTCCCCCTGTGGTAGTATACAGCAGCCCCCCCATAGTATATACAGCAGCCCCCCCGTGGTAGTATACAGCAGCCCCCCCCCCCCCCGTAGTATATACAGCAGCCCCCCGTGGTAGTATACAGCAGCCCCCCCGTAGTATATACAGCAGCCCCCCCGTGGTAGTATACAGCAGCCCCCCCGTAGTATATACAGCAGCCCCCCTGTGGGTATATACAGCCCCCCCCCCCCCCCCGTTGCTGCCGCACACCTGTAAAAAGAAGATCTTTCATACTTATCCTCCTGCTGTCACCGCGCGCATCCTCCGCTCTTCTTCTTGCTTGCACCCGGGCCCCGGCGTCCATCCATATGACCGCGCACAAATAATGACGTCATTATTTGTGCGCGGTCACGTGGATGGACGCCGGGGCCCGGGTGCAAGCAAGAAGAAGAGCGGAGGATGCGCGCGGTGACAGCAGGAGGATAAGTATGAAAGATCTTCTTTTTACAGGTGTGCGGCAGCAACGGGGGGGGGGGGGGGGCTGTATATACCCACAGGGGAGCTGCTGTATACTACCACGGGGGGCTGCTGTATACTACCACGGGGGGGGCTGCTGTATACTACCACGGGGGGGCTGCTGTATATACTACGGGGGGGCTGCTGTATACTACCATGGGGGGGCTGCTGTATACTCACAGGGGGGGGCTGCTGTATACTACCACAGGGGGGCGGGAGAGCACTGACAGTGCTATGTAATATGCACGGCTCCCCCTGCCGCTGATGGACAGGGGGATGCAGTGCATATTGCATTGCACTAATGAGCGGCCCCACGTGACCGGCCGCTCATTGTACAGCCTCCCCCTGCCTCCTCCAGCCCCCGGACACCGGCCCCAAACAGTCAGCCGTCACTGACTCGTGTATAAGCCAAGGGGGGCACTTTTCAGCACAATTTCTGTGCTGAAAAACTCGGCTTATACACGAGTATATACGGTAAGTATTGTATTTGGTGTGCACCTGCGCTCACTGACAGGATTGTGTGCCACAGTCATTTTTGTATGTTAGTATGGGTTTACACCCTTTGTTGTGCACCTTCCCCACCATGGGCCCGTTTGAGCTAGTGTTCTATGTTATCAGTTTTTCCTTTTTTTTCCAATTTGCCTATAAAAAGAGGAGGTTTGTAATTTAGATAGAGGCTGAAAATTGAGTATAGGGACCCAGTCAAGCAGACACACCTCAACGCGAAGGCTGGGTGGTTTATCGATATGGCCATATTTATAAAGCTAAGTACTGCAATTTTTGCTTATGAAATATTCCTATGTCCTAATTGTCCTAGAAGAGTGCCACTTTTTTCTTCTATTGTAAGTATTGTATTTGGTGTGCACCTGCGTTCACTGACAGGATTGAGTGCCACAGTCATTTTTGTATGACCCAAAGAACACATCCCCACAGTGAAGCATGGTGGTGGAAACTTTACACTTGGGGTGTTTCTCTGCTAAGGGCACAGGACTACTTCACCACATCAATGGGACAATAGATGGAGCAATGTAACGTGAAATCCTGAGTGACAACCTCCTTTCCTACGCTAGGACATTAAATATAGGCCATGGCTGGGTCTTCCAGCATGACAAAAACCCAAAACATACAGCCAAGGCAATAAAGGAGTGGTCTAAAATGAAGCACATTAAAGTCATGGAGTGGCCTAGCCAGTCTCCAGACCCTAATCCCATAGAACATTTATGGAGGGAGCTGAAGCTCCAAGTTGCCAAGCAACAGCCTCAAAATCTTAAAAATTTAGAGATGATCTGCAAAGAGGAATGGATCAAAATTACTTCTGACAGTATTATTATAGCGCCATTTATTCAATGGCACTTTACATGTGGAAAGGGCATACATAGACAAGTACAAATACATGAACAATTTAAGGTATGCAAGATGCAGAAGGAGAGAGCACCCTGCCCACGAGGGCTCACAGTCTATAAGGGATGGGTGAGGATACAATAAGAGAGGGTAGAGCTTGTTGTGCAGTGGTTTGGTGTATGTTGTATGCTTCAGGATACATGTATGCGAGCGTGTGTTTGCATATGCACACCAGACGCACACCAGACGCACACGTCCTGAAAGCAAATGTGAAACCAGCCTAATTTAAGGTCATGTGCACACACTGCATTTTTGGTGAAGATTCCTCAAAGTCTAAGATTTCTGAAGTGTTGTGCACACGTTGCTTATTTTTTCCTTGGTTCTGTGTGTAGACCTCACAAAGCTGTCTGGTCTCTAGATGTGGGAATAAGAGAGAGAGGGGAGCAGATCTAAGTGCAAAGGTAGTTATATTCACTTGAAGTATAAAAATATTCTCCTCACCTATTTGCTGTCTCGATTGATGCTCATAATAATGGTGCAGGAGCAGGACAAGGGTTCCCTGGCTTGCAGCTTCGTGCCAGACACTCAGAACCTCCAGCTGGTAGGCTCGTCAGGAACAATTAAAGTAAAAAAACATCCGGTTGTCGCCACGAGCGCTTCCAGGAAAGGATAGAAGTCTTCTTGTTACTTCCAAATTGTCTTTATTTTAATTAAAACAACGCGTTTCGGCTAAAATATCTAAAATACCTGAGGAAGGCTATGTTAGATATTTTAGCCGAAACGTGTTGTTTTAATTAAAATAAAGACAATTTGGAAGTAACAAGAAGACTTCTATCGTTTCCTGGAAGCTCTCGTGGCGACAACCGGATGTTTTTTTACTAATTATTTTTTCCTTGGACATTTGGTGCATATTTTCTTGCAGAGAAAAAAGAAATTTGCAGCATGTCAATTTTTGGGGCAGATTTTCCTGCATTTTTCAGCACTTCCAGTCATTGACATCTTTAAGAAAAACACATGGCTCAAATCTGCACCAAATCTGTATTGCATTTTCTCTGCCAGACACTTAGCAAATGCACATTGCTTTAACAGCAATCAGAATAAATATTTATTTCATATTTGAGTAAAATTATAGCTAGTCTTTATTCAAGACTATTTTTTTACTAATAGGAACAAAACAAAAGGAGGAATTTAGAAGGATTGTGGAAGTAATGACAACTGATTAAGTTTTCATCAGTGAAATGAGTTTATCTTAAGTAAAATCTGTGTACTCAGAAGATCATTTCCACACTTTGTACATACACCTCCCATAGACAGACTGGTAAGGTGCAATAAATGTCATGACTGTTTACTCAGCAGTCTGAGCAGAGTCTCCATATGCAATAATACTGAGGTCAATGTGGACAGTGCTATCTAGAAATCACACTGGAGAGTAGTGATAAAACATGTGTCTGGTATTGCAGCTGCTTTTTCATAGACAGATGTGACAGCTGCACTTACCACAACGACAATGCCAACTACAGTCTACAAGCAGCTCCTGAGCAGCTGTGGGTGTGTAATCTATGAGGACAAACCTTTAGCATATTTATGGAATAGTGCACTGCAAAGATGTCCTATAAATTAAGAAAACATGTCTGCACCATCACTAAATATATAATTATTAAATGGCGCTACTGGTACTGAATTGTATATGTATATATACATTGCGGAAGAGAAATTAGCTGGAGAGGAGCAGTTTTAGTGTACTGAGCATGCTCAGCACACTAAAATCGGGTCAGAGAAAGCATCCAATGTTTTCTCGGACCGTGCTCCTAGGCTAATATGGGAGCCAAATCGGATCCGTGGCTGTCCCGTTTTACAACGGACAGCCACGGATCCCAAAAAATTGTAATGTGAAAGCACCCTTACTGCACATGTTTCCATGTTTAACAGAAAAAGACCATGATTTCAATCACCAGAACCCCTTAAAAGTAAACAGTCTGCTCTTATAATTCAATCGCCTGACAGAGTAATATCAGCTATCTTGTCTTCGTTAACACTTTTCCTGAAATAACGAGAAGATCAATGAAATTATGTAAAATGCTCATTTTGTGACATGTCTGCAATTCAGTGGAAATGAGTTTTTGTGATTAAGGTAATAATAAGAAATGACTGTATATTTCTTTTTGTAACTAATCTAAACTTCTACTTATATAATCGGGAGTTTGGGATTAGGGCACTGTAGCCGAATTCCAAAATCCTTGCGGCAAAGCGAGCGATGACGCGATAGCGTCATTGCAAACCGCAGCCGCTCTAGCTCACACCGCCGCCACTCTCACCGCTGGGGCCTCAGTGTCGCCATGCTGGTGGAGTAGCGGTAAGAGCCAGCGCCCCTCTCCCCAGAATACACACTGGCCGCAGCGGTGGATCACCTCACAGCCCCCCCGCGGCACCCCGCTCCTCCTCCTGCCCCACACTCCTCCTCCTGCCCCGCCCGCGCTTTCCCCCACTCCTTCTGCCCCACTTGTGCTCCCCCTGCTCTTCCTATCCTCACAGCCTCCTCCATCATCACAGCCTCCTTCTTCCTCACAGCCTCCCCGTCCTCACAGCCTCCTCCATCCTTACAGCCTCCTCCATCCTTACAGCCTCCTCCATCCTCGCAGCCTCCTTCATCCTCGCAGGCTCCTCCATCCTCACAGCCTCCTCCATCCTCACAGCCTCCCCATCCTCACAGCCTCCCCATCCTCACAACCCACCTCCATCCTCACAACCAGCCTCCATCCTCACAACCTCCTCACAATCCTCACACTCCCCATCCTCACAACCTCCTCCATCCTCACAACCTCCTCCAGCCTCACAGCCTCCTCCATCCTTCACAGCCTCCTCCATCCTCACAGCCTCCCTATCCTCACAGCTCCTCCCCACTCCTCATCACAGCTCCTCCCTCAGCCTCCCATCCTCACAGCCTCCCATCCCCAGCCTCCTCCATCCTCACAGCCTCTCTCCATCCTCACCTCCTCCACCTACACAGCCTCCTCCATCCCTCACAGCTCCTCCATCTCACAGTCCTCCTCCATCTCACAGCCTCCTCCATCCTTGTCCCCTCACAGCCTCCTCCATCCTACAGCCTCCTCCATCCTCACAGCTCCTCCATCCTCACAGCCTCCTCCATCCTCACAGCCTCCTCCATCCTCACAGCCTCCTCCATCCTCAGCTCCCATCCTCGCCTCCTCCATCTCACAGCCTCCTCCATCCCAGCCTCTCCATCCCGCCTCCCCATCTCCAGCCTCCTCCATCTCCAGCCTCCTCCATCCTCACAGCCTCCTCCATCCTCACAGCCTCTCCATCCTCACAGCTCCTCCATCCTCCAGCTCCCCTCTCACAGCCTCCTCCATCCTCACAGCCTCCTCCATCCTCACAGCCTCCTCCATCCTCACAGCCTCCTCCATCCTCACAGCCTCCTCCATCCTCACAGCCTCCTCCATCCTCACAGCCTCCTCCATCTTCACAGCCTCCCTATCCTCACAGCCCTCCCATCCCCTCAGCCTTCTCCATCCCCTCAGCCTCCTCCATCCTCTCAGCCTCCTCCATCCTCACAGCCTCCTCAATCTTCACAGTATCCCTATCCTCACAGCCTCCGCCATCCCCTCAGCCTCCTCCAACTTCACAGCCTCCTCTGTCCTTACAGCCTCCTCCGTCCTCACAGCCTCCCTATCTTCACAGCCTCCTCCATGCTCACAGCCTCCTCCATCCTCACAGCCTCCTCCATCCTCACAGCCTCCTCCATCCTCACAGCCTCCTCCATCCTCAGCCGCACTACCTGACACCGCTGCCATCCTGCCAACCGTCGGCCCCGCGTCATCGCGACCGGCCTTGCGCCCTCCGCGAGGTCCACGCTGCCCGGATGCAGGCGGTGACTTCAGCCCCTCGCCGCTCTCTCACCGCTGCGGCCTCAGTCTCGCTCCATCCTCACAGCCTCCTCCATTCTCACAGCCTCCTCCATCCTCACAGCCTCCTTCGTCCTCGCAGCCTCCTCCATCCCCTCTGCCTCCTCCATCCCCTCAGCCTCCTCCATTCTCACAGCCTCCTCCATCCTCACAGCCTCCTCCATCCTCAAAGCCTCCTTCATCCTCACAGCCTTCTCCATCCTCACAGCCTCCTCCATCCTCACAGCCTCCTCCATCTTCACAGCCTCCCCATCCCCTCAGCCTTCTCCATCCCCTCAGCCTCCTCCATCCTCACAGCCTCCTCCATCCCCTCAGCCTCCTCCATCCTCACAGCCTCCTCAATCTTCACAGTATCCCTATCCTCACAGCCTCCTCCATCCCTTCAGCCTCCTCTAACTTCACAGCCTCCTCCGTCCTTACAGCCTCCTCCATCCTCACAGCCTCCCTATCTTCACAGCCTCCTCCATGCTCACAGCCTCCTCCATCCCTCTGCCTCCTCCATCCTCACAGCCTCCTCCATCCTCACAGCCTCCTCCATCCTCAGCCGCACTACCTGACACCGCCGCCATCCTGCCAACCGTCGGCCCCGCGACATCGCGATTGGCCTCGCGCCCTCCGCGAGATCCACACTGCCCGGATGCCGGCGGTGACTTCCGCCCCTCGCCGCTCTCTCACCGCTGCGGCCTCAGTCTCGCCATGCTGTGGGCGGGTGTCGGGAGCCAGTGACGTCGTCCTGTGGGCGGCGGCCGCCAATCGGAATGAGCGGACCCTGTCAGGCTGCAAAGCCTAACATGCCCCGCTCACTCCCATTGGCCGCCGCCGCCCCTGCAAGCGGATTGGGCGCTGTGTTGTACACACAGGACGCCCATCCCATTGGCCAGGACTCGGCGTCCTGGACCAATCGGATGGCCGTCCTGTGTTTACCACACACCGCCCAATATGCTCCTTCCCCTCAGGTCACATGTGTGACCTGAGGGGAGGGACTGATCCCTCTCTGCAGCACCCAACCCGCCGCAGAGGACAATGACGTGTGTTTGGGGCTGCGATCAGCCCCATCACGCAGCCACGTCCTGCCGCCGACCGGTGATGTCGCCGCTCCAGCCGCATCTCTCCTCACCCCTCCAGCCGGACCTCTCCTCACCCCTCCAACCGGACCTCTCCTCACCCCTCCAGCCTCACCTCTCTTCACCCCTCCACCCCCACCTCCCTTCACCCCTCCAGCCTCTGCTCTCCTCACCCCTCCAGCCGGACCTCTCTTCACCCCTCCAGCTTCTGCTCTCCTCACCCTTCCAGCCGGACCTATCCTCACTCCTCCAGCCGGACCTCTCCTCACCCCGCCAGCCGAACCTCTCCTCACCCCTCCAGCCTCACCTCTCCTCACCCCTCCACCCTCACCTCTCCTCACCCCTCCACCCTCACCTCTCCTCACCCCTCCACCCTCACCCCTCCAGCCGGACCTCTCCTCACCCCTCCATCCTCACCTCTCCTCAGCCCTCCAGCCACACCTCTCCTCACCCCTCCTTCCTCACCTCTCCTCACCCTTCCAGCCCCACCTTTCCTCACCCCTCCAGCCCCACCTTTCCTCACCCCTCCAGCCCCACCTCTCCTCACCCCTCCAGCCCCTCCTCTCCTCACCCCTCCATCCTCAACTCTCCTCACCCCTCCAGCCTTACCTCTCCTCACCCTCCAGTCTCACCTCACCTCAACCCTCCAGCCTCTGCTCTCCTCACCCCTCCAGCCTCTACTCTCCTCACCCCTCCAGCCTCTGCTCTCCTCACCCCTCCAGCCTCCCGCCACATCATACTCTGCTATCCACAGCTGCCTCTAACTCTGATACCCACAGAGCCGCCTGTATACTCTGATACCCACAGAGACGTTTCTATACTCTGCTACCCACAGAGCCGCCTCTATACTCTGCTACCCACAGAGCCGCCTGTATAGTCTACTACCCACAGAGCTGCCAGTATACTCTGCTACCCACAGAGGCGCCTCTATACTCTGCTACCCACAGAGCCGCCTCTATACTCTGCTACCCACAGAGCCGCCTCTATACTCTGCTACCCACAGAGCCGCCTCTATACTCTGCTACCCACAGACCTGCCTGTATACTCTGCTACCCACAGAGCCTTCTCTATACTCTGCTACCCACAGAGCCGCCTGTATAGTCTGCTACCCACAAAGCTGCCTGTATACTCTGCTACCCACAGAGCTGCCTGTATACTCTGCTACCCACAGAGCCGCCTGTATACTTTGCTACCCACAGAGCCACCTGTATAATCTGCTACCCTCAGAGCCGTCTGTATACTCTGCTACCCACAGACCCGCCAGTATACTCTGCTACCCACAGAGCCCCCTCTATACTCTGCTACCCACTCACCCGCCTGTATACACACAATTCATTTTACCGCGCTCCCGATACAATTGCATCGGGCCTTTTTACTAGTTTCTTAATAATCTAGAGTTAGTTGATGCAAATTGCTGTTGTAATCACTGAATCAGCAAACTTTGTGAAAAACAACATTTGTATCAGTCTCAAAACTATTGGCCAATATATAATATATAAATATAATATATTTATACATATAAATACATTTGGACAAAAGTTGTGAGACTGACACAAGACTATGTCTTGCTGCTCGCCACCAGTAGGCGTATATAGTTTAATATTATGCACAAATAAGTCCATAGTGACTCTGTCTGTGTCAATATAGCCAATGACCACGCCGGCACAAAAGCCCAAATTCAATTTTGTGAGGGTTTGGACATAAAACCCTATGGAGCCACTATGTTAACACAGCCTAATATCCTTCAGCTTGTTCTAAAGATCATTGTGAAGTATAGAGGGAAGATGATCACAAAAGAAGGATGTGCGTACTATATACAATGTGCAACATTGAAGTTGCAAAACAAAGAAGAAACAGTCATAGAATAATGGAAATAACAAGATTGATAGACATGTTAATGATGTGTAAATTAAACAAAAATTGAAAACTAGATTTCAAAACCTTTGTTTATTTAGTATCGAGTATAAACACAACATGCAGCACTGTATGCATTTACAGCCTTTTGCATGCCATCATTGAGGTTCTTAATGGTTGTATGACTAATGTTCTGCAATACAATTTGGGCATGCAAACTATCATGAGCAAATGCAGGCTGCTCCCTTTGCAATTGCTGAATAATGATGTCTCAGATATGCTCAATGGGGAACAAGTCCAGCTACACTGCCAGGTACGCTAAAATGTCACACAAGCTGCTCACAGTAGCACAAGCAACATGTGGCCTGGTGGTCTGTTGAATAATGACAGCTTGGATACTTTAGAAAAATAGCCATACCACTGGTTTTGAGACCAAATCATTGTAATGTTGAGCTGTTAATGAACCTGGAAAGTAGATTAGAGCGTCCAGTTACCCTACATTATGCCACCCCACACCATAATCCTGGGAATATTCTCTGCCCAGACCTACTTTTCTCTAACTGAATGACAGTTCACTGGTTAGGCTACCAAGCCAGGTAAAGAAAGGTGGGGCTGGTACAAAACCAGGGAGACAGAGGGTTGAGATATGTTTTGACACACCCAATACAAAGTAAAGTGATTTCCCACTAACAAAGTTCATTTTTAATCAATACATATTGTAGACAGGAGCATAACTACAATAGCTGCAGGGGTTGCAATCGCACCCAGACCCTAGAGCCCAGGGGGCCCCAATAGTCCCTTTACCCTATAGCAAAAGACTAATGCTATTAAAGATTTTTAATAATTGGGGGACCTGTTTGTAGCTATCGCATCAGGGTCCATGACCTTCATGTTACACCGCTGATGGTAATTATTGTAATAATAATAAGTTCCACAACTGGATGTGTTAAAAAAATGTTTTCTGTATAAGAAAGCCAATACGTGTGCCCGGCCATTAGTGAGACTACTGCACTCAAGATCGGATCCTACATTCATTTCCTCAATTAAATCAGGAACAGGAAAAGAGGTTCACAACAATGAGGAGATTCTAGGTGTCTTTCAAACATTCTATGAAGACCTATATAATATAAAGGGGAATTTCTCGGATATGGATCCCTCAACACTGAGAACTTAAATCAGAAATTACATAAAAAACATTCAGATCCCGACATTGGTAGAGGCTGACCTGGCAAGCCTGGAAGATGACATAACTGAGAAGGAGTTATCTGATGCGATCAAGGTCACCCTGATTTCTAAGAGTTCAGGGCCAGATGGGTTCACGCCCATACTTTATAAATCACTGCTCGACTCCTTACTGCCCCAGATGATATTTACTTTCAATGCAATAGCAGAGGGAGAAAAAATTTGCCCCCCACGAATTGGAGGCACATATATGCATGATTCCTAAGCCCAATAAGGACCCTTCGGCAGGGCAAACTATAGACCAATATCCCTGACAAACGTGGACGTCAAATTATTTCCCAAAATTCTGGCAGACAAACTACCCAGAATGTCACCATCTATAATCAAATTAGACCAGGTGGGCTTTGTCAAGGGCAGAGAGGCGCAGGACAACATCATTAGATCCCTACTCATAATTGACAGGGCTAAGGTGTGGAAGTCCCCTCTATGTCTGTTGTCAGTAGACGCAGAAAAGGCCTTTGACATAGTCCACTGGGGTTTCTTACGGGAGGCCCTGGAACATATCGGGTTTGGTCCAAAATTTTTGTGTAGAGTCATGTCTTTGTATATGGATTCATCGGCCAGGGTGCAGTCTGAACCGTTTCATATGAGGAATGGGACAAGACAGGGATGTCCTTTATTCCCTTTACTATATGTCATCGTTGTAGAACATCTGGCCAAAGCCATAAGGGACAATGAAAACGTTAAGGGGATCCGGAATGGAGAAACCCAACAAAAGGTGTATCAACACCTCGTAAAGAGGGAGCAGTAGGTCTTCCAAATATCACAAAATATTGCCAAGCGGCAATATTAGTAAAACTCCTAGACTGGAAATACAAATGTGTTTCCAAGAAGTAGATCCAGATTGAACAAGGGGATAGATATACCCCTTCATTACCTCCAGTGGACTTACACGTCTACCAACCAAAACCCAGATGTTCTCACCTTCCTCACTACAGAAACACTAAGGGCATGGAACGCTACTATGAAAAGGAATCTGGACACGCAGTTAGTGAGCCCTTTGACACCTATATTTCATAATCCGGCTTTTCCCCCCGGAATGAAGAGTCAGTCCCTTCTGGTGTGGAAGTTCAGTGACGATATTCAAATTAGACACACACTACAAAATGGAGTGCTCCCCTCGTTTAATGACCTACAAAACATTTCCCAGTGTATAAAGCTCAGATGGTGGGAATACATACAATGGTGGTCATACATACAATCCGTAAAATTAACAGGGGGCCCCAGTCTCCGACTATCTCCTATGGAGACAATATTTACTTGTGAGGATCCACCGTCCCAGGGGATTTCTGCCCTATAACAGATCATCTCATTAGATGGAAACAGAGATAAACACAAATATCAGATCGCTTGGGAGAGGAAACTTGGGAAAACCATCTCCAATGAAGACTGGGAGACATGCTTCCTAATGACACATAAATTGCCTGAGTCCTGCAATGCCCAAGAAAAATGCTATAAACTAAAATTTAGGTGGTATCTCACCCCAGACAGGTTGCATAGGTTTTTTTCCATCTGTTTCCAAGAATTGCTGGAGATGTGGGTCCGAAGAGGGTACGCTGCTTCACATATGGTGGGACTGCTCCCTGATCATAGGATTCTGGGAGAAGGTGTTTGGAAATTACAGATTTATTACTTGTAAGCACATAGAGGGTAACCCTGAGATGGCTTTACTTTCCATGCTCCCTGGTTCGGTAAGGGTGCACAAAAGGGACATCCAAAGATTCTGCCTTTCTGCGGCTAGAGCAGTGATTCCTCACCATTGGAAGGAGCATGTTCCACCAACTATATTGGAATGGTACTCTGAGATGGAGACTATCTATAGAATAGAGGAGATGTTGGCCATGCTCCTCAATACACTGAATGCCTTCACTGTCACTTGGACAGAGTGGATCCCATTTAAGGATGCCACTAATTATCATATTAAAAGAAAAAACAGATATTGCGCCACACTACAACTGGAGGAACTTAATACACGGTTTTACTATGTTTGCACTAACCTTTACTGGTTGTGCAACACCCCGCACAACCAGACTGATGGCTTAATGTGGATCACTGTACTGACAAGGGCCAATATTCCCTCCTCCTCAGATACTCCGGGCCTGGTGGTCGGCTCCTTAGTTCCTCTGGAGATGGAGGTGGGCTCCTTCACTCCTCCACCCGAAGAGGCAGACTCGCTGCACTGGCTTCCGTCCCAGCTCCACACTGTGTATCAGTTGATCATTCAAGGGTGGGTCTTTATGATGTACTGCCAGGTACTGTGGATCTTAGAGCAGCTCACACACCGCACTCCCAACAAGGGAGAAGGAGATTAGCAAATAGAAAAACAAGCGGTGTCAGAGGTTTGGAGCGCTAAAGAAACCACGGGTTGGTGATTAAATTACCGATAATTTATTGCACGAACAGCAGGGGTCCAGTATGCCACAACGCGTTTCGACGCACAGATGCGTCTTTCTCAAGTGGATCCACTTGAGAAAGACGCATCTGTGCGTCGAAACGCGTTGTGGCATACTGGACCCCTGCTGTTCGTGCAATAAATTATCGGTAATTTAATCACCAACCCGTGGTTTCTTTAGCGCTCCAAACCTCTGACACTAATTATCATAAACTGTTTCTCTGAATCTAAGGTTCGCAATAGCTACAATGCTTCACAAGTCAAGTCGCTACGACAAGACAAAATGGGTGAGAACCTAAGCCCGCTCTTGTTAGTCCTTAATACTCTGACCTCACAGGTATAAACAGCCTTATCCTAAACTTCTGATCTTTCTATCTATCTCTTTTCCTATCTTTTAGTCTAACACCCTTTTATTCTACTTCACCCTTGGATGACCGAAGATATAAATGGAGGTCACGGAAGGCCTCTAGTAATTTTAATAAGAAAAAAGAAATACTTTAAACTGATCTTTCTATCTAAGACGATCTATGAATATGTGGCTATTTGTTTGATCTTTTCATATACTTTTATTTAGTCTCGTTTTAAAGACAAACCTTAAATTGCCGATTGTACTAGAATGTCAAATAATGCCGAGATGTACGTTTTGAAGTATGATCTGTAAACAATACTGAATCAGACAAACGTATGTAATATTTTCTTGGTTCAATAACAACAAATTTAACAAAAAAAATGTTTCTGTGCTGAGATAATCTGATAAATGTTCCCCTGCTATTTCTGTGTAATGGCCGTGTCTGACCGTTCAGGGACATGGCCTGATCATGCCACAGTTCCTGGGGTGTGGAGAACATTAAAGAGAGTACACAGATGTTACATCATGGGATTGCAGATAATGGTCCCTGTGAGGTCAAATATTTTCAAACAGAGGCAGAAAAATGTTTTACCTCACAGAAAGAAGCAGATGGATTACATACTGTAATGCTTGTATACTATTTTTTTTTTTTTTGTTTCCTGCCCAGGAGCTGTAGTATGGTCACACCATGTTCCTGTACAATCAGACACAGCCATTACACTGTACAGAGCAGGAACACATATATAAGAGTATCTCAGCGCAGGAACATTTTTTAGCACGTTGAATTGTGGAACTTATAAATATTCCAAGATCTATTAATTATAGAGTCCACCGATCAGGGGATCAGCTGAAGCTGTTGGAGAGCAGGGCATAGAGATAGGCTTTTACCCGATAAGGAACCAGACTTATATTTAAAAGAAGTTGCTCACCTTACGTGGTTGTGTCCAACACAACCACTTTTAGAATCTTGTAAAATGGCTGCCGCAGACCCACAATAAGGGATCCTTGAAGCAGAAGATAAGGAAAGGGTCCTTATTTTGCTGCTGAATAGACACCGTAATCCATCATCTATTTTCCCATTTTTATTTGTCAAATAAAAATTGGAATAATGATGATGGATTACAGTGTCTATTCGGCAGTGCAATAAGGACCCTTTCCTTATCTTCTGCTTCAAGAAAGATCTATTGATTAAAATGCACTCTGCTCATGGGACAACTCCATTAAGCCTCATATGATTAAAGCCTCATATGATTAAAACAGCATTTTTCACTCAAAGGATAAGAAATTGCACCAGTAAATCTATGGAGGACATCATCTTTCAGAGAACAACATGACCAAATAAACTGTTTTGGGGGTGTCAGGTGGATTGTTCCGACAGATTACCTTTAGGCGGCCGTCACACGCATCTATTTCCTGCACGATATCGCTTAAGCGATCTGCTTTTTGATCGCTTAAGCGATATCGTTTCTGCATCGCTGCATGCAATCAAGCGATTTTACATTGTAAAATCGCTTGATCGTTAGATTGCAGATTGGTGAGCCGGAGCTCATATCAAGCGATAAACGCTTGTTCAATCTGCCTCATCGTGGTGTGTGACACCACGATGATCCATATCCCAGCGGCAGAGCCTATGCTGGGAGATGGTATCTATGGTAAACGTCGGGTTACTAAGCGCCGCGCGGCGCCTAATAACCCGATGTGTACCATAGTTACCAGCGATCTCGCTGGTCCACATCGCTGGTGAGTCTGTCTGTGTGACAGCTTCCCAGCGATGTGAGCGATATTGTTAGCGATCGCGCATGCACGTGATCGCTAACAATATCGCTATCGATATTGATGCGTGTGACGGCCGCCTTACGTTTACCTTAATATAGTGGTAAACTGATATAACAATGGAGTGTATCTGATGCAAACACCAATCTCACTGCCTTAAATTAATGTTCTGTTCCATATGGAGGAACCAGGCACCAAAGATGTTCTAAAAAAGAAACCATACTGCCTATGGCTGTTAATCGTGCCATGTCATCAGACTACTAAAAACATTCTTTGAATCCATTCGTACTTGTGATACTGGGAGGTATTATAACCGAAATTGAGTTGCTAATCCAACTTCTCAGTCTGTGTGAGCATGAGCAAGTCATTTCATCTCCTCTAATATTTGGTACCATGATGTGAGCGTCTGTCTTCTGCCTATATGTATTCTTCTATAGAATTGCATACCATGGCAGAAGTACTTAAACATAAATACTTTTTTTTATCTTAAAACAAATTCCATGTCTGTTTTCAAAGAATGCTGAAAGCTAAGGCTTAGCTCATATTAAGAGTAAACCTTCCTTGGGTTACACCTCTGACCACTTAAGCTTACATGCCACATTGAGCAGAAATATTGAGAGGAAATTCTCAGCTCCACTGTGTCTAGTGTCCAGGTAGAGACAGACAGTCAGGCACCAAAACCAAGAGTCCAATTTGCTGAGGCATACTGGAGGCTGCTATAAACTAAACCCCTGGCTTTGTTTGCAGGTTTATGATATGAGTGTAATGAGATATAAGGGCTCACAGGTAGACACCACTAGAATGCTATTATTTTATAAATCAACATCATCAATGTTTCCATTCCAAGCAGGACCTTCCTAGTGAAAGCTTTCAGCTTTTATGGCTTACTCTCACCATAAATTGCCACTTTCTGTAACTCTACCTATACGTTCTTCAGCACTGTAGAAACAAAACCACTGGCTTTTTTACAGTAGCAATCAATTGTTCCTGATAGAGCTAGAAGATATGCATTAAAATGAATCCTTTGACATTCATACAATAAGCCTAGTATTTAGCATTCTGTAGAGCTGAAGGTTACAGCCAAGGTTAATCACAAAAAAAGAAGAGGTATTCACTCCCTTGAAGACTTTGCAAGATGTTTAATGAAACAAATAATTCCTACACTTACAGAACTCGTCAAGAGTGGGCAGTTTTTGTTGGTATTTTATTCCCCCTCTTCCCCTAGTCATTTTCCATTTTTAAATCCACTATAATGTAGAGATATGTGCTAATGTTTATGGTCTACCAAGGGGGCGTAGCTCACAAGATTCCTCAGTCGCATGTCTATCAGCAGCTCTGCATTCTTAAAATGTGAGCTCCACCCCCTTGATAAAGACATAGTACTGTATACAAAGACCTACATCTCTGGAACAATATAGTGGATTAAATGGAAAAAAAAAGATTATTTGGGAGAAGAGGGGGAATAAATTAGAAAAAGAACTGGCCACTTTGAGCTGGTGACAGATTCTCCTTAAGAGAGCAAGATACCTTTAAACATGCATTCATACAGCATCACATATTACATAGATCATTAAAGGGAACCTGACTCCTTCAAATCACCCCCAACCCTATGAATACCTGTCCCTGCACCATGAGAGATCATTATTAGTGGTCCTTTTCTGTAAAAAAATGTGTGATGTAACATTGCCAAAATCAACATTATGCACTTCCATATCTGCGACTTCTTGTCCCTGATTAAGTCTCACAGGGCGTTCCCTGTGAGACTCTAAGCCCTCCTTAGCCGCTCATTGTCACGCCCCGGTGGGCGTGATAAATAATCCTAGTCCTCCTCGCCCTGCTGTATGGGCATAATAGCCGGTGTGACGCTATTTGCGTCACATCTGGTCATAATGAAGTCGGTACACCCTTTAGGTGTACGCCGACCTCACCATGCGCATTGCGCATGCGCAGCTTTTGATTTACACCTAAAGGGTGTACAGACGTCACCATGACCGGATGTCACGCAAATAGTGTCACACTGGCTATTACGCCCATACAGCAGGGCGAAGAGGACTAGGATTATTTATCACGCCCTTCGGGGTGTGACAATGAGCGGCTAAGGAGGGCTTAGAGACTCACAGGGAACGCCCGTTGAAACTTATTCAGGGACAAGAAGTCGCAGATATGTAAGTGCATAATGTTGATTTTGGCAATGTTACACCATGCATTTTTTACAGAAAAGGACCACTACTAATGATCTCTCATGGTGCAGGGACAGGTATTCATAGGGCTGGGGGTGATTTGGAGGGTTCAGGTTCCCTTTAAATACAAATACTAATTGGTGGATTTTCCTACTAAGGCTGCGTGCACACGATCCAGATTACCAGCTTTTGGATGTCTTACCGCTGCGTTCAAAATGCTGCATTGTAATGGATCAGCATAGTGCATGGGATTTTAAGAAATCCCATGCTCACTATGCTTCTCAATGACACCGCGTGTTTTCACCTGCTGTGTGGGTTGCCGGACTTCCGCACCTTTGTAGCATGTTAATTTAATGCTGCGGAGTCGTGAATGCAGGAACAAGCTGTCCTGCATCAAATGCAGATCGTGGGCACATGGCACTCACCCTGCATTCACTAGCAGCTTCCCTCAGGTCCAGAGGCACTACATCCAACACGCAGTGCCTCCAGATCGGGTGCACATTCCCTTTATCAACATTTTTTATTTAAGTGTCTTTTTGCAAATTGTTTTTCTTTACCTAAGCTGGTGACTTTCTTGTATCCAATTCATAAATGTTACAAAGTTCTATTTTACAGATGTTCCTTTTTATGATGCATGTCTTGCCTTCCTTGGTTTACGATGTTCAATAGTCTTTTGTGGTAGGCAAGCTTTATACAATTGGAGTGAATTAGAAGAAAATGTTAGTAATTTTTCATGTTTTATTCCATATCTATTTTACAAAAACTGTTTTTGTCACATTTTTAAATGGATCCCACAAAGTTTCTAACCTGTACAAAGCCTTCTGTCCCACATTTGGATCATATCTGCCATTAGGACTGATACATGAAATATGTCTCTTAACACATGAAAACTGCAGACTATTACAATTTCCAGCAACTATATATTGTGAACCTCAATCTGCCAATGTACATTTGTTAAACGCCCACAAGTCTCTTTAGTTTCTGTGGTCTGCCAACAATGAAATGTGCATGGATGATGGCTGGCTCCGATGGCTGTCCTTTATGTCGAATAGTACAGGATTGACCACAATTATTTTTTATAAACTTTATTCAATCTTTACAAGGAGGAGCAAACCTTGTTCAAAAGTGAATGGTAGTTGAGGGCAATATCGGAGGTCAAATCACTTTTAAGTAGGTAGTAATACAAAGCCTACGGACTATTTAGATGATCAAAAAAGACAGACTGGCCTCCAAATAAGGTATAACTAAATCTCCTAACCTAACAACAAGCTCTTCAGCAGTGAAGGCTATGCTTTCATTCTCTTAAGAGAAAAGCAGAACTTATTTCTTAAGCTTCTGGATATCCATTATCAAAGGATACAGCAATATTCTGTAAAAAAACAGGGGTGTAACTATAATAGGTGCAGGGTTTGCAATAGCACCTGGGTCTTGGAGTTTAGGGTCCAAACGGTCAATTTGGCAAGCATAAAAAGACCATTAGTCTTAAAGATCTACAGCAATTGAGTGCCCTGTTGGAGACTCTGCAAATGGTCCCACAAGTTATGCCATTGGTAAGAACCAAGATAATACTGAAAGCATTTGCATTTGCACACTAGAACATATTTAATTATGTTACTGGTGAAACAGTAAAGTGAATGCTGAAGGAAATAAAGCTCAATTTACATCCATTTTTGTGCCCTACACAATGAAACAATGGATGAACAGCAGCCGAATAGGGAAAGATTGCTCCGCTATAACTTGAACCATGATTGTAGAAAGCATAACGCATTAACAAAAATTGTATTCCTATGGTTTTTTTTTTTACAAAGCCCTTGAGTCATTTAAAAGTCAGAATCATGATCCTGCACAGAATATTAATGGTCTCATTTCACACTAGCGGGCATGTTTTATTTCAACAGGCTCAGGCATGCTATCATAACATAAGCTTTCTCCATAGGGGTAAGGCCTACATTTTTAGGAAAGATTAGAAAAAGAAAACAACAGCTGTCATATAAGGACACCAAACAAGTCATATACCAGCATAACATTTCTAGCCTTGTTATGCCATATTTTGTAAGAGTGAATGACACAGGACACAGCTGTAAAATACGGGCCAATGCATTCATTGGGGCTGCCAGCTAACTCATAGCCTGAACAAGAATAAATTAAGGGTTTCCTCCCTTTAGCTAGTCATTAATCTCTTGAGTCACAGACGGGCTTGCATGGTGATTACCTGCTATTCCAAAATGAAAACAGTGTCTAGGCATACAAAATCACAGAGAATCATTGTTACACACACGTGTAATGCAGTAGTTTGTTTGAGTCACCTCGTTTCAAGGAAGGTGTATTTACACTGTGCAATGTGCAGCGTTACAAGACCACCGACAGGCAACATGCTTGCCAGTCGGCGGTTGTTTAGTAGACTGCTTACACAGGCCAACCCGGCTTTAGATGTAAACCGAACAATTTGTATAGATTATTCAATGTGCATAGGTTGCAGATTTTTAGTACAACACAAAACTTCATTTCAAACCGACGAAGTAGCATTTTCCTTACTTTTTTTCAGGTGATCGGCAGCCGGTTTAGACATTATTGAGAAATGAGCAACGTTCATTCACGATAAACATGTAGTATGATTGGACTTTGAGTGTTACAGTTACACCGTGTTCACACAACACATTACTGATCCGTATTTTGCAATGATTTTCCAAAAACGAGGTAAAGTCGCTGCCTATTTCTGGTTCCAAAACTGAAAGTTTGTAAAATTAAGGTAATTTAAATTCTCTAAACTAAGATATCTGTATTCAAGACAATATGGACAAGCTGCCTTTCTGTACTTTTATACATACAGCGACTCTATGGATCAACGGATGTCTTCAATCTGTCCCAATATTTAGTAGATAAATACACCAGTGCACCACTTATTGCTACAGGTGTTCACTCATTTCCTAATTCATGGATTAGTTGAACGATATGTAAGGAATTCGGTTGCAAAAGTGGATTACACAAGCCTGGATTCACTAACAAAAATCATTTATTAATTATTCAAAAAGCATTTTTAACGAAAACAAAAGCAGGTTACATACATTCTTGTAACATATAAATGAAGGAGAGAGAAAGTCACCACTTTATAATAAATGATAGCCTTTATAACTTCCAGATGTCAAGCCATCTCCCTTACAGGAAATCTGTAATCAGGTGTTTGCTACCCCATCTGAAGGCAGCATTATATAGGGGCAGAAACCCTGATTCCAGAGATGTATCACTCACTGGGCTGCTTGCTGCAGTCTTGAAAAACTTCACTACGTAATCTGCTGCAGATCTGCCAGTTCTCGGAATGCCTCACTGATGTGTAGCTCTCTTTATACTGTTATATGGCGCCATTAATTCCACAGCGCTTTACAGATGTGATCATCACTGTCCCCATTGGGGATCACTATTTAAAGGGACACTGTCACGTCATTTTCCAGTATGATACTAATATTACCCTTGAATAGTGCCTGGGCAGACCTTTTGAAAACATGTAAAATCATTATTGTACCGTTTGTAGTTTCCATGTCATCACCATTGTCAGACCCTGCGGAGAACTGCTGCATTAGTCCTGTCCCATTATAAGCAGAGACAATTAGTCCTGTGCTGTATAAACTGTCATGTAATTATGCATGCCTTCTCAGCAGCTCTCTCCTCCCTCCTCCCTTTGCTAACAGTGCAGTGTCAGATTTCATTTACAGATCTGTTCTGTTCAGTTGATATCACCACAGAGGGAGAGAGCTACTGCAGGTCTGCCTTATCTGCACTCCATTTGTTTCTGCAAAGCAGATATCCTGCTGTGCTGTGACAGTTTGTGTTGTAGTTCAGCTAACTAAGTGGATCATTCACTGTGAGTAACCAATGGAATGAATCTCTTTATTTGAAGTTTACAGAAGATACATCGATGAACTATAAAAAGAAAGCATATTCTTGTTCTTACCAGTGTACACTGTTTAAAGGCAGAACGCTGCCAACCATTGGTGAGTGCAGGGTTATACAGAGCTCATGAATAATGAGGACTACATGGCAGCAGATCTACTAGTCCTTTAGCGATAATCTCCAGGTGACTAAAGTACACAAGATATATAAAAACAACAGTAGGCAGCCTAGTAAGTGACATATTGCTGAAAGCAGAGTCTCGGTCTCTAAAGTATGCTGCTCTAAGATTAGGTGGCAAAGATCTAGTGACATAGTGCCTCTAAATATATTAGATCAATGCTTGTTTTGGGTGAAATAATTGACAGCTTGGTGATACTAGTCATGGAGGGGGTTACCGTAATCATCCAGTAGTCAATTAAAAAATATTAGGAAAAAAACAGAAGTAACACAATGGAGAAATAAGGAACAAGATGCACCAGAACTGGCATTTAAAGGCAATCACATGTATGCAGGTGCCATTAGTGTTTGGATTTTGGGATGTAGGAAACAGATATATTAATAAAAGTAGTAGAACCTAATAGGATAAGTCAATGTGCTATTAAATGGTGATTCAGTTATTTTTGACATAAAACTGTTTAAGTGGACCAACAGTGGAAAAGCAGGATATCCCATTGTAAAGATGTAGTGTGTACAAAAAAAAAGAAATTACGAAATGCTGCCTTACTTCCCCTGGAAGTGCTTTGTTTATGACTGATTGTATGTGGGTGGAAAGCCAAACTCCCCATGCAGTTACTTCCAATGAGGTTCAGGTACACAACAGACATTTTTTTGTTTTTTTAAATTTTTTTTTATCTAATATATAAAGCTGAATGTGTGTGTGTATGTATGTGTGTATATCCGGGATTGGCATCTACACAGTCGCAACTACAGCCACAAAATTTTGCAGTCACATGTCTGGACCCCGAGAGCGTCATAGGCTATGTTGTGAGGCGAAATTTTAACCCTGCGCATTCCAGTTCACCAAACAATTTTTCCCCTATCTACATAATGGGGAAAAAGTGACAGTTACCAGTTGACAGGTGTGAATAAGAGGGGCTTAATGACAGCGCCAAAGACTAACAGCATATACCAGGATATAGTCACTAAGGTGGGGCCCCAACATGGGATATTCACCACGCACGGGGACATGCATACACACCACACGCACACGAAATCTATGGGTGGTGCACTGCATCCATTGACCACCACGTAGGTATTTGCATTCATGTGGAGGTATTGGATATATTGCAGGAACCTTGGGCCAAAATTTCCCCTGCCCAGAACTTCATACAAAAAATGCCATGCCACTTTGTCAAAGGCCTTTTCAGCATCTACACTCATCAGCATTGCGGGCGGCCTCAATGCATCATGGGTCAGGACCGTAGCAGCGACCGCCAGGCATATGTTTGTCTCACTGCTCCATCTCTGAGTAAATCCAGTCTGGGTCTCACATAAAAGGCTGGGTAGTAACAGTTGTAGACAGCTTGATAGGATCTTAACCAAGAGTTTTAAGTCGTGGTTGAGGAGTGAGATTGGGCAGTTTGATTGTGGTAGTGATGGGTCTCTGTTAGGTTTAGGGATAACTATGGTGTGTGAGTTGGTAAATCGATCGATGGGGAACCACTGATGGAAAGCTGTGTTGAAAAGGTTGGCCAGAGTAGGTACTAGGTCAGGGGATAATATCTTGTAGTATTCAGCAGAGAAACTGTCAGGGCCTGGGGTCTTACTGCTGCGTGTGTCTGCTATCTGCTATTGTTCGTCTTACTTGGTCTTCTGTTATCTCCGAGTCTAGCGTCACTCGTTGTTCAGTGGTAAGGGATGGAACATTAATTAGGTTCAAGAAGGAGTTAATCGATGGGAGGTTGGTGGGGGAGGCCCTGTAGAGGTGTTCGTAGTAATCACTGAAAATCTGCGTAATCTTTTCCTGGGTTCCTGGTCAGTTGTCTGCAAACCTGTTGTGGGATTCTGTAGTTTAAGAATTGGTTTGTAAGGTTCTTTGCCTTTAGTTAAGGTCGCTAATAATTTACCTGTCTTATTTCCCCAGCAATAAAACTAATTTCGAGTCACTTGGACTTGCCAGTCTGATTGGGAGTGTATGAGGGAGTTCAGTAGAGTAGAGTACAGTTAGGAACAGTGAGATAGAAGTGTGGTCTGAGATTAGTATTGGGTGAATACAGGAGTTGTGGTGTTGGGGGAATAGTTGTGAGGAAATAAGGAAGAAATCAATCCGGGAGAACTGGTGGGTGAGGTAGTGGCACATGTACTCTAACTGTGGAGTCTGTCACTCTCCATGGGTCACGTCACAGAGTGAAAGCTGTTCCATGAAATGTAGGCGGGATGTGGTGACTGCTGAGGTCTGTGGAAAGGCTAAGAAGTGGTCTAGGGTCGGACAGTGTACTAGATTAAAGTGTCCTCCCATGATCTAGTGATTAGGCTCAAGTCCCAGGAGAACCTGGAGAATCAATGTGTAGAAGACATGTTGGTCATAGTTAGGGGTGTAGAGATTGACCAGGAAGTATATTTTCCCAGCTATTTCCTCCCTCAGAATCAGGTATCTGCCTTGACTATCTCTGATAGAGTCCTGAAAGGTGCATGGTAGGCCCAATTTAATGAGAATGGCTACTCCGCGTGATGATGAAGTGTGTGAAGCAGTGTAACAATCTCCTATCCAGGGAGCTAGCAATTTACCAGGCTTGTTGGCCCTCCAGTGTGTCTCCTGAAGGAAGACCACATCTGTTGAGAATCGCTTTAGGCGATTCAAGACATTTTTACATTTAAGAGGGGTGTTAAGGCTTGTCACGTTCCACAACAAGAACCGTATGTGTGGTGAGGTGTAAGCGGTGTCAGGGTCTGGTGTTTGAAGTGTACTCATCCTGGGTCCCATGGCACGGTCTGATCAGCATACGGTGGTTGGGTGTTTTCGTCCCTGTTGGTCCAGCGAGCCCCAGGAGTGAACAGTTGGTGAAGGTGACATCAGTGGTGGGTTCTGCATGGATTAGTACTTGAGTGAGGAGGAGGGAGACTATAGGGGGGTAAAAACAGGGAGAGGTTACAAAATCAACAACATGTTCAACGTTGCAAATCAATGATGGCAGCTCCCTAAGAAGCTCTGTGCGAGCCATGCCATCACGGGGACAAACATTGCATTATGGGAACGACAGTCTTCCTGTAGTAGAAGGTAGCGTGGATGACAGGTTTGTGACTTATCGCACTGCGGCATCTCTAGCAAAAAGAAATCTTCTCTCCGCCAACTTGGGGTCTTTGTAAATAATTCTCTGGTCGCCGTCTTGAACTTTGATCCTAGTTGGGTAGAGTAGTTGGAATCTAATGTTTTTTTCAATCAGTAGACGACAGGTGGGCCCAAATGCTTTGCGTTTCTGAGCTACGGCTGGGGAGAAGTCCTGTAAGTTTAGAATCTTGGAACCATGGACAGTAAGTTCTCGTTGCTGTCGGTACGCTCTCGAGACCTTTTCTTTCACCGTTAAGTTGAGGTACTTTGCTATGACTGGACGAGGTCTACTGCTTTTGCAGCCTTGGTTGGGTCCTGGGGTACCTAGTCTGTGCGCTCGCTCTATGGTCATCTGGTTTTTGCCAGAATTCCCCCGTAGGGCAGCTGGGAGGTCTTTAATGAGATATTCCATGAGATGTTCGCAACCCACCTACTCTGGGATGCCCACAAAACGCAGGTTGTTGCAGCGATTTCTGTTCTCCAAGTCTTCCAGTTTGTCTTGCGTTTTTCTTTCTGCGGCCTGACTCTGTTGGAGAAAGGCCCTTAGTTCTGCCATCTCCTTTTCGTTAGACTGGATTCTACTTTCCAGCTCTGTGATCTTTTAAGAGTTGGTATTGATTAGGGCCATGGCTGTGGTGACGGCAGCATGGAGGGCGTCAAACTAACGCGGACACTTGAGCAGGGTCTTGCTCGGCGGTGGGATCAAAGTAACGTGGTAGCGGGGAAAGCTGCCGTGGGGATGGACTGACATCCATTTGTGATTCAGGCGGAGGGCCCATTGATGGCGAAACAGGTTGGCAACATGGGTTCTTAGATTGTTTAGGTGGTTTTAGGGCAGGCTTGCCTTTGTGCATTGTGGATGGTAATTGTGTGCTGGGTGGTAGGAGCTCTTGTGGGGTGGTGAGTTTCTTTGGGTTTTTATTATGTATTTGTCCATTACAATTCCCTGGTGCAGGGAGAAGTAGCAGTTCAGTGGGCAGCAGATGGGGTTAGCCAGTTGCCAGGTTATTGACCACAGTGGGATAGAGGGTAGGAAGACTGTCATAGTCTGATTATTGTATCATAGTCTTGGTTAGTAGGGACAAGATGGATAAAAAGTTCACGTTGGTAGTAGTCTGCTTATTAGAGATGGAGTTTAGCCCTTTAATAGCCAATGACGACTATACCCATCATGACTTTGAACTGTCACTGTGAAGACACTCTGGTCAGAGAAACGCTGAAAGCGTCAACGTAGATTTACTAGTAAAATGAAGTCCAATATGTCATGAGAAAACAATCTTGGAGTCACTGGATATGTTGAAGCGTTCCAGAGTTATTATCTCAAAGTGACACTTGTCAGAATTACAAAATGAGGTTTGGTCCCCAAGGGGTTAAGGTGGGATCTACATCAGCTTGTAGGGTGCAGCAGAGGTCACCCATGGGTAGATCCCTGCTGTTGGTCAATTCCGGCAGCAGCCAACAGATGTCACCCTTGCTCTATAGAGGGGTTATGTTCTTGGATCTTTCTGACCCCACCAGGCTGTCACACCACCGGGAGTCCCCCCGCAGTCCCCCTGGTGTCTTCCCTGCTCAGGGGGGGCGAGCTGGGTGTTGTTGGGTCAAGGTTTGTGTGGTGTCAGCTGTAATGCTGCTGGTTGGTGCTAGTTTCCTGTCAGTTTGGCAGTCTGTGGGCCTGGGCGCTGCTCTGAGCAGCTCTGGCATTATTGCCGCTTGCTGGGTGGACCGCTGCCCTCCCCTGACAGTTTTCTTCTCAGGCTTTTTGAGAGTAGCCGGCGATCAAGGAAGCAGGAGCGGCTTTAAATTTAGGCTGCGGCTGTGCCGGAAATATAGGCACCGCAAGTGCAGCACTCCGTCTCTGGGGTCCCGCTCCGCTCCTCCAGCTCTCACCCTCAGCACCCGATGCTGCGATTGCAACAATCCTCCTCTCCTGTGTCTACAGCGGTGCGGGGATCCCCTGGGCCGCTACCGCTCTATCCCGCTGTGGCTAGGTCTGCCGCTTTTATTTCCTCAGACAGTCATCGTCTTCTGTGCCTGTGCCTTGCAGGAGGGTCGGGGTCTGCTGCCGAGCATCTCCTCGTGCCAGATGCACGGCATGTCAGATGTTCCTGGAGCAGGAGGGGAGATGGTCTCGGTGGTCAGCGGCAAGGGATCCCACAGGTAAGATGGCAACGTGTGTGTCGCAGGACAGGCACACGTTTTCTCCTTTGACTGCAGCCTTTTGGGTTCCTCTTGTCCTCGTGCTCTCTCACTGGAAGGTGTCTCAGAAGCCTCCACCTGGGGTATCACTGCAAGGGGTGGATGTTGGTGCGTTGCCCCCTTCTCTGTTCATACAGTGGAGGCCTAGCTGGGTCTGGGCCTGGTGGACTCAGGGCCTGTGCAGCTCCCGCTGGTTCTGTGGTTGGGCTCCAAAATCAGCCAGATCTGCACCAGGCTGTGAGGGGGGCGATTTCAGTGCTGATCGCTTGGTGCTGAGGGCATGGGTTAAGCCAGATCAGATGGATTGTGTTTTGCCACGCTGGAGCCCTCTCACAAACGTCCAGCTTGCCCAGTGGCCATCTTGGAATCCACAACAGAACTTTTTATAAAGTCAGGCTGAACACCCCCAGAACTCCCAGGGGGTCCGCTCATCTCTAGCTACTGTGCATGGTGATTTGTAAGCAAGCTTAAAAACATTTCACTTGATTAATGAACATTTTGATTGTTCGCAGGGTGATTGACAGCTTTTTTAGACAAGCCGATTATCAGTAACAAACATTGCTAAAAACAATCTGATAATCGTCCATTGTATATGCCCTCTAGTTATGTAAATGGAGCTTTCGCATCTAAATTTCTTGCATGTCTACCCTATATTTAGAAGAACTCATGAAAGATTTTGCTCTCATGACACCACTGCTAGTATGTGTGGGTAATAGGTAGACTTTTTTAGTGTGTGGTATGAAAATATGAGATCATAAACAGGAATGAATACAATTATTATTAGCCTAATTGGAATTACATGACAGCTGCATAAAATGTTGCAATAATGAATCATGTGCTGAAAAAAACACAATATGCATACAATAAAATATTATTATTCCATTAAATAGTTTTATTAATTTTCAGGATACACTATTTTATTCATTCGCAGTAGACCAATATTTTTTTTTAACATTAATAACGGAAATTTAATTTTTATATGCTTTATATTTCCACTAATCATATTTCTAGCTTAGCTTATTTATATTTATGAACATTAATTTTATGTTCACTACTTAATAAAAGAAATATATTCAATTTCTATTCCGTGAATGCTTTTTAGCACGTTTCAATAACACTTTCTGGTACGTATAACAGCTTTATAAGTAAATAGCTGTACCAGCTGCAATATTTGCTACATTTCATAAATGTATAGTTTCCATTTTTATGCCAGCTCATTAAAATATTCTTATTTTAATGCTGCTTGCACTTTTTACTTAATTTTAATGAAATATCAAAATGAGAAAACTATTTAACACATGGTAATGTCGAAACTTTAAGTTAATACTACCAGAGGCAGAAGACAATACGGAACGTATGTAGGTTCAACACTTGCAAAGATAAAAAAATATACGGTATATTTTTTTAAGCATCTGTCTCTCTTTGGAAAATCCAGCACATTTGAGCCTTTCATATACATTCTTTTGATTTCAATAGGTATCATACAAGCCTTGTACCCAACACTACGTATTTGGTGCACACAATTCTGCACCAAATACGCATCTTGTTGCAGAAAAAAATACACCCAAAACACATTGCATTTTTGGTGTGTTTTTTTCAGTTGCACACATTTTATAATGAAGTCAAATTTTTCTGTATCCAAAATGTGCACCAAATGCACAAGGTAAAAAAAATCGCAGCTTTTGCACAGCACTCCTGAACTCTCATAGACTTTGCTGGATTCAGGATATGCTAGTGCATCTCAATTAGTTAGAATATCATCAAGAAGTTAATTTTTTTTAGTAATTCAATACAAAAAGTATAACATATGATATAGTCATTACAAACAGAGTGATCTAGTTCAAGAGTTTATTTCTGTTAATGTTGATGATTATGGTTTACAGCCAATGAAAAGCCAAAGGTCATTATTTCAGAAAATTGGTTAAAAAACCGTGCTGCCATATTCCACAAGACATCAGGGGTGAATATAATATTGATTTATTAGTCAACGTATTTCAGGGTTCCGAGAAATGCCCTGAAACATGGCAATATTACACAAATTTTTTATGAAAATTTGATGAAGAATTTTCTGCAACAAATACGCAGTGTGGGAAAACCAGAGCTCAGGTTGCTAAATCTACCCCTAAAACACTGGACTCGAATACAGCCATGTCTGACGAATGTCTGCAAGCCATTGCCGCTTCTATTATGATTGACGCCA
The DNA here is from genome assembly GCA_033576535.1 of Allobates femoralis. Lineage (NCBI taxonomy): Eukaryota > Metazoa > Chordata > Amphibia > Anura > Aromobatidae > Allobates > Allobates femoralis. Next base: position 221,894,246 of record JARQOC010000003.1, read on the forward strand.
GACTTCAGTCTTTCCAATCATCGCTGGAAACAATCACATCCCAGGCAGAAAAGAGAGCATGGGGCAGAGACAACAGGCAGAAAGAGCACTGGGGGCAGTAAAGAGAGCACAGGGCAGAGAAGGGGCAGAAAGAAAGCACTGAGGGGCAGAAGAGAGAGCACAGGGAAAGCGGCAAGGGCAGAAAGAGCACTGGGGGGCAGAAGAGTGAGCACGGGGCAGAGACAAGGGGCAGAAAGATACCACTGGGGGACAGAAAAGAGAACATAGGGGCCAGAGACAAGGGGCAGAGGCAAGAGGCAGAAAGAGCACTGGGGGCAGAAAAGAGAGCATGGGGGGCAGAGACAAGGGGCAGAAAGGGCTCTGGGGGTCAGAAAAAAAGAGCACGGGGCAGAGACAGGGAGCAGAAAGAGGGCACAGGGGGCAGAGACAAGTGGCAGAAATAAACAACTGGGGGCAGAAAAGAGAGCACGGGGGGCAGAGACAAGGGACAGAAAGAGACCATTGGGGGGCAGAAAAGAGAGCATGGGGCAGAGACAGGGAGCAGAAAAAGAGTACATGGGTCAGAGACAAGGGGCAGAAAGACACCACTCGGGGACAAAAAAGACAGCAATGGGGGCAGACAAGGGGCAGAAAAAGACCACAGGAGGGCAGAAAAAAGAGCAAAGGGGCAGAGACAAGGGGCAGAAAGAGCACGGGGGAGCAGAGTAAGGGGGGGCAAGAGAAAGCACAGTGGGGCAGAAAGAGAACACAGGAGGGGGCAGAGCGCACACACTGGGGCAAAAAGAGCACAGACAGAAGGCAGAAAAAGCACAGGAGGGGGCAGAGAGAGCACAGGGGGACAGAGTGCCTCCCACACACGGGGACAAGAAAGCATGAGGGGGCAGCTCAAAAGAGACAGCACAGTGGAGAGAAGAGAGCACAGGGAGAGACAGGGACAAAGACTACATAAAGGGAGCAGAGCACACGGGGAGACAGCACAAAATAGAGAGGAGATGAGAGTAGAAAACAGAGCACAGGGGGAAGACTGCTCAAAGAAAAGCGCACAAGAGAAAAGAAGACAGCACAGGGGGACAGAGACAGCCGTAGCTCATAGCACCACAAAGCCCCCCTCTTCCCCATAGTAACATCACCGCTTAAGTAACATACTTAACAAAATTGCATACACTACACACAGTAATATATACCAAGAGCAAATAATCTGCACACATAACTGTGTAACAGCAATGAATAAGCACATACAGTTGTGCTCAAAAGTTTACATACCCCGGCAGATTTTTTGCTTTCTTGGCCTTTTTTCAGAGAATACAATGATAACACAGAAACTATTTTTCCACTTATGGTTAGTGGTTGGGTGAAGCCATTTATTGTCAAACTATTGTGTTTTCTCTTTTTAATTTATAATGACAACCAAAAACATCCAAATGACCTTCATTAAAGGTTCACATACTCTGGTGATTATGACGTGCACAGAAGTGCACAATGGGTTTGCATGGCTAATCAAGGTAACATCCTCACCTGTGACTTGTTTGCTTGTAATCAGTGTATGTGCATAAAAGCTTAGTGAGTTTCTGGGATTCAGACAGACTCTTGCATTTTTCATCCAGCCACTGACGTTTCTGGATTGTGAGTCATGGGGAAAGCAAAAGAATTGTCAACGGATGTATGGGAAAAGATAGTTGAACTGTATAAAACAGGAAAAGGATACAAAAAGATATCAAAGGTATTCATAATGCCAGTCAGCAGTGTTCAAACTGTGATTAACAAATGGAAAAACAGGGGCTCTGTAAAAACCAAACCACGATCAGGTAGACCAACAAAACCTATAGCCATAACTGCCAGGTAAATTGGGATGCAAAGAAAAACTCACAAATAACATCAGCTGAAATACAGGACTCACTGAAAATGTGCAGTGTGGTTATGTCAAAATGCACAATAAGGAGGCTGCATGGTCGAGTCACCAGAAGAAAGCCATTACTGTGCAAATGCCACAAAGTATCTCGCCTACAATGCGCCAAACAGCACTAACCATGAGTGGGAAAAACATTTTTTGTTATCATTTATATTCTCTGAAAAAAAGGCCAAGAAAGCAAAACATCTGCGGCGGTTATGTAAACTTTCGAGCACAACTGTAAATATAGCACAGTGAGTAAACCAAATGCCAGAATAATGAGAGAGAGAATGCTTTAAGGCATTTTTATTACTTTCTGAAGTCACATGTTTACATATATTTCACAAGTATTTGGTACCAATGACCTTAACCCCTTGGCCACCCTGCGATTTTTCATTTTTCGTTTGCTCTCCTGCTTTCAAGGGCCATACATTTTTTATTTTTCCATCAATATAGACATATGAGGGCTTGTTTTTTGTGGGACGAGTTGTACCTTCAGATGCAATCATTTATTTTACCATATATGTACAGGGTAAATGGGAAAAAAATTTCCAAGTACAGTGAAATTGCAAAAAAAAGTGCAATTAAACGTTTGTTTTTTTAGTTGCCATGTTCTCTATATTGTAAAACTGATGTGATGCCTAAAGCAAAAATTCAGAAGTTTGAAAAGACAAAAAAAAAAAAAAAAAGCACTTTTTGCATCATGTTCTGCGACCCGTAGCGTTCTCATTTTTCAGGATCTGGGGCTGTGTGATGTCTTATTTTGTGCGACTTGAGCTGACGTTTCTAATGATACCATGTTTGGGTGGATACGCTGTTTTGATCGCCCGTTATTGCATTGTATAGCAATGTTGTGGCGACAAAAAAAAAACTATTTTGGCGTTTGGACCTTTTTTTACGTTAGCAGGTACGGCTCTCATTAATTGATGTTATATCTTGATAGATCGGACATTTCTGAACTTGGCGATACCAAATATGTGTATTTTTTTAATACTTTTATTTTGAATGGTGGAAAAGGGGGTGATTTGAACTTTTGCTTTGGATTTTTTTTTTCATATATTTATAAACTTTATTTTTTAATTGATTCTTGATTTTACATAGCCCTCTAGGGCAGAGGTCCCCAACTCCAGGCCTCAAGGGCCGCCAACAGTGCAGGTTTTCAGGATTTCTTGCATGCACAGGTGCTAATGTGATCAAATGCACAGGTCATGATTCCAACCCCTGTGCAATACTAAGGAAATCCTGAAAACCTGCACTGTTGGTGGGCCTTGAGGCCTGGAGTTGGGGACCTCTGCTCTAGGGCTCCACTGTGATGCAGCATCCGATTGCTTGTGACAGGTCCTGATGAGCTGCAGCACATCGGGACCTGTCACAAATATGCACTGTGAGTGGTTGGCAGTGCTTGCCAACCACTCACAGGAAGGGAACGCTGATAGCTTCCAGGGGTCTCAGCAGGACTCCAGGCTATCACGTGACGGCCAGAGATCTCGCTATATTATCGCGGGATCTCCGCTGGAAGTGTAGTGCCTATATATATACATATTATTATAATATATTATATATTACATATATATATATATATATATATAACTCTGGCGAAAGTTAAGAGACCACTGCATGGTTTTCTAAAAGTCACTATCTCTACATGTCTGTCTGCCATTCCATTCCAGTGTCAGTTGATTTCCAACCAACGTACACCTCATTTTACTTAATGTGCTTCTGATTAGGTGATCACCTGAACCGCATCTTATTTAATGAGGGAAAGTATAAAAAAACACTGCTGTAGTCTTCACAATCCTCTTCCAATAGGACAACTGGATGGCAAAACAAGTGTTAGGAATAGCCCAAAAGTAATTTGAATGTAAAAATAACTTTTAACCATGCCAAAGGAGTTGAAAAGAAAAGTCTTGAGTGAGGAAAAGTAGGGTTCCATTCTGGCTGTACTAGCAAGGGATACAGTGAGTCATGTTGCCTCCATCCTTAAAATTTCGAAGACGGCAGTCCATTACAACAGGGTCAAGCAGCAGACACTGGGGACAACAAAGCAACAGACTGGCAGAGGGCGAAAGGAACTCTCCACTGACCGGGATGCCTGGTCATCTTATTCGAATGTCACTCAGCAACTGCAGGATGACATCAAGTGACCTACAAAAAAAATGTTCCGCCCGAGCCAGGGGGTACTCAGACCTCAGGCACGGTGTTGGGAAGTCACGGGCAGCGTCGCCTGAGACTGTGGGCCCGGGTACAGCAATGGATGGGGGATGAAAAATAATAAAAATGTCAAGTCATGACGCCACCTGTAGAGTCCGGTGATGGCACGGCGCTGCTTGGGCCTCCGGGGTGATGGCGGCAGCAAGATGGAGTAGCTCCCTACAGGAGGAGAGGGATCCCCGGGGCTGAGAGTTGTAATGTGGAATAGGGTAGCACAGTCATTTCTGTGCAAGCTGGAGTAGGGGAGCGCAGTCATGTGGTGCAGGTGGAAGGAGGGACACGCACACATAAAAGTCTTATGGTACCTTTACTGTTTTTCGGTTGCAGGTACACTCGTCCGGAATGAGAGAAAACTTTGGGATCTCCACAGCAAGTAGGTTGTAGCTCTTTAATAATTTCTATTGGAGTCTGGCAGGCGTGGAACCTGACCAGACCATTACTTCTCTCTTTCTCTCTCCACACCCGGGTTGCTGCACTGAGGGCACTCTCTTGGGATCCTGCCTGACGTCTTCCACGGTCCCTGGCTCTCAACTGTTGGTGCTGCGGGTGTCCGGGAAGCTAAGCCTCCTCGTGGTGCTGGATTCTCCTGCAGGGCCTATCCTTTCTGTCCCTGCAGACTCGGACCCAGTGACCGGAACTCTGGTGGGGTGAGTCGGTAAGACCCCTCTGTCCCCTTTGTAACACGTTTCTCTCCTCTTGTCTTCGACCTCTACTCTGCGGGTCTACCACTGCCTCTGGTGTGTACTGATATGGGCCTTGCACGGCTCCAGTACCAGCATCAGCTCACTAGACTCTGAGCTCTTCACAGTTCTGTAGTGACTGCACATCTGCTAATTTCCCTCCAGAGCCTGTATTTATAGGGGATCAGGCTTAAGGGCAGCCAGTTGAGCTCCCCCTACAGGCCTGGAGTGGAAGGTGTTATGTGTAGGTGTTTACTCGCTGTGGGAAATCCTTCAGTTTCCCAGGGAAGTCTGTGGTTACCTGGTACAGGGTGCCACACAAATGAATGGCAAATGGCACCCTGGGGTGAAGTGCAAGGCAAGAACAGTTTGTAACGGGCTCCTAGAGGCGGGGCTCAAGTCATGTAAAGCTAGAAAAATACCTTTAATCAATGAGAAGCAAAGGAGAACAGGCTGAAGTTTTCCAAAGACCATAAGGATTGGACCATAGAGGACTGGAGTAAGATAATCTTCTCTGATGAGTCTAATTTTCAGCTTTACCTAACAACTGTTGTCTAATGATTAGATGGAGACCTGGAGAGGTGGTGTACAAGCCACAGTGTCTTTCACCCACTGTGAAATTTGGTGGAGGATCAGTTATTATCTGGGGATGCTTCAGCAAGGCAGGAATTGAGCAGGTTAATCTTTGTGAAGTACTTATGAATCAAGCGCATAACGGTTATCCTTGAAAAACACTTGCATCCTTCTGCTCAGTCAATGTTCCCCAACTCGAGATTGTTTTTTTCAGCAGGACAATGCCCCATGCCACACAGCTAGGTCAAACAATATGTGGATGAAGGAACACCACATCAAGACTCTGTCATGGCCAGCCCAATCTTCAGACCTGAACCCCATTGAAAACCTCTAGAATGTAATCAGAAGGAAGATGGATAGTCACAAGCCATCAAACAAAAGAACTGCTTAAAGTTTTGTGCCAGGAGTGGCATAAGGTCACCTAAAAGCAGTGTGAAAGCCTGGTGGAAAAGCATGCCAAGAAGCATGAAACTGTGATAAAAATCATGGGTATTCCACCAAATATTGATCTCTGAACTCTTCCTGAGTTAAAACATTAGAAATGTTGTTTCTAACTAAATATGAATTTGTTTTCTTGCATTATTTGAGGTCTGAACGCCTGTTTCTTTTTTATTATGTTGACAATTTCTCATTTGCTACAAATAAATACAACATTTTTAGCTTCGAATTTCGGAGACATATTGTCAGTAGTTTATAGAATAAAAGAACAATGTACGTTACTCAAAAATACACCTATAAAGAGAAAAATCTGAGAAACTTTAAATTTTTCAGTGGTCTCTTAATACTGTATTTGCCAGAGCTGTATATTATATGTATATATATAGTGCTTTGAAAGTTTTTGGCCCCCTTGAACTTTTCAACTTTTTGCCACATTTCAGGCTTCAAACAAAATAGAAATTTTAATTTTTTTGTGAAGAATCAAAAACAAGTGGGACACAATCGTAAGTGGAATGAAATTTATTGGATATTTTAAACTTTTTTAACAAATAAAAAACTGAATAGTGGGGCGTGCAATATTATTCGGCCCCCTTGAGTTAATACTTTGTAACGCCACCTTTTGCTGCAATTACAGCTGCAAGTCGCTTGGGGTATGTCTCTATCAGTTTTGCACATGAGAGACTGAAATTCTGGCCCATTCTTTCTTGCAAAACAGCTCGAGCTCAGTGAGGTTGGTTGGAGAGCGTTTGTGAACAGCAGTTTTCAGCTCTTTCCACAGATTCTCGATTGGATTCAGGTCTGGACTTTTTAAACCATTCATCATAGATTTTTCTTTATATTTGGGATCATTGTCTTGTTAAAGATAAAACTTCGTCCCAGTCTCAGGTCTTTTGCAGACTCCAACAGGTTTTCTTCGAGAATGGTCCTGTATTTGACCATCTTCCCATTAATTTTAACCATCTTCCCTATCCCTGCTGAAGAAAAGCAGGCCAAACCATGATGCTGCCACCACCATGTTTGACAGTGGGGATGGTGTTTTGAGGATGATGAGCTGTGATGCCTTTACGCCAAACATATCGTTTTGCATTGTAGCCAAAAAGTTTGATTTGGTTTCATCTGACCAGAGCACCTTATTCCACATGTTTGGTGTGTCTCCCAGGTGGCTTGTGGCAAACTTCAAATGAGACTTTTCATGGATTGTTTGAGAAATGGCTTTCTTTTTGCCACTCTTCCATAAAGGCTTGATTTGTGCAATGTACGACTGATTGTTGTTCTATGAACAGACTCTCCCACCTCAGCTGTAGACCTGTGCAGTTCATCCAGAGTGATCATGGGCCTTTTGGCTGCATCTCTGATCAGTCTACTCCTTGTTCAAGATGAAAGTTTAAAGGGACGGCCGGGTCTTGCTAGATTTGCAGTGGTCTGATACTACTTCCATTTCAATATGATCGCTTGCACAGTGCTGCTTGAGATGTTTAAAACTTGGGAAATCTTTTTGTATCCAAATCTGCCTTTAAACTTCACCACATAATATCTTGGACCTGCCTGGTGTGTTCCTTGGTCTTCATGATGCTCTCTGCACTTGAAATAGAACCCTGAAACTATCACAGAACAGGTGCATTTATACAGAGACTTGATTACACACAGGTGGATTCTATTTATCATTACCAGTCATTTAGGACAACATTGGATCATTCAGAGATCCTCACTGAACTTCTGGTGCGAGTTTGCTGAAAGTAAAGGGGACCGAATAATATTGCACACTCCACTCCGTTTTTTTTTTTGTTTGTTAAAGAGGACCTGTCACTTCCCCCCCATGCATGCTGATTTAATTGCAGCACTGAATGCAGCATGTCTGCTGCATTCAGGCAAGGGGTCTCCCATCCCTTAAGCCCCCCTGTACCTCTTTAAATAAGTTTAAAATATGCAATAAATTTCGTTGCATTTCACGATTGTGTCCCCA